>CM053786.1:48082002-49359502 GCA_028749045.1 Cupressus sempervirens
TAAGTGTCGAGCAAATGCAAAATCTAGTGTGAGCTAAGTGAAACAGAAGGAGTCGAGAAAGCTTAAGTGCCGAGCAAGTAATAGGTGTCGAGCATCAATAAAAACTTAGTTGATGCCGTGTGAATCCACAATAAGTCCAAGCATCAGTAAAACACAGTAGGTGTCGAGTAACATAGTATGTGTCAAGCATTAAAATTTTAATAGTGTCGAGCTATTGCATTATTTGAAAAGTCAAAGATTCACCAAATCTAAGTCGATAAGTTTGTTACCTTGAATTTTGTGAACTAGATGGAGGATAAGGATGATCATCTGGTGGCACAAAATTTTAGGTAAACTATTTTTGGGAAAATTTAGGAGGATTCTTCATGATATTTCTAGAAGGAACAAGATTATGGGTGGATTCATTGAATCTTACCTAATCCATTTGAACCAAAATTAAGAATGGAAAGATTAAGAGTGAGAAAAGTATTCTAGACTTCTATTTAAGGAGTTATAGGTCAAGAAGAAAGAGTTCTCGTTGAAGTGGTTGGTAGGATGTCAAGATAAACACATCAAGAGAAAGAAAGAACAAAATACAGAGACTCTGCTTCAATAGGTGACCACAAAAGAGATTGCATTGGTACATCGAGCATGGAGACTCAAGGAGATGAAGCTTGAAAGGAGGACAAGCTGTCAAAGCTGTAGAGACTGAAAGCCAGGCAAATTTGAGAGTTGAACTGAGATATGAAATCTGCAAGTTAAGTTGTGAGTTGTATTAGGTCAAAAGCCCTTATTGTTACTCTCTAACAATTATATCAGCTAGGGTAAAATCCTATGGACTTAGGTTGGTCTAAGAACCATTTGTAAATCCTTTAACAGGGTGGCATTCCAAGTAAATGTTCTAAAGTCATCTAACCAAGCTCACTTCTAACAAGGTGGTTAAATCCTTTAACTAGGTCACATTTAACAGTGTGTTGTAGCCTTTAACAGGGTAGGCCTTTCACAAGGCATCACTTCAAAAGAGTAAGAATTGAGTAGCATGTTACTGGTGATTTTTCCCAAATTGGGTTTCCATGTAAATCACTATGTTATGTGTTGATTCTTCATATGTTATTCTTGCATGTTGATTTTATAGTAACTTGCTAAGTAGGAAAGTTTAAGACTTGGATGCATGAATAGTTAAATGGGCTCACTTTACTTGGTGAAATTTTTTTATTAAGACATTTGGACCTTGAATAATTGATTCACACCCCCCCAACTCTCAGTTATTCTAAAGCATTTCTAACATGTTTGATGTTAGAATTATGATAGTTTGAGTATTAGTGTAAGAGATGAATGAGGTAAAGATAGACAACCAATTGATAAATCAGTTATTGATCCTAATATATCAATGACCTATGCTAGTTAGTGAGATGAAGATGATAGAGATGACCTAATAGAAGAATTATGTGGTGATAAATAAGGTTAGGTGATTGTATTGTGTAAATATCTACTCAGTCCTTTACACACATTATGTTTTGTTCTTGAGTCAACATATGAAAATTATAGTTCTTGGTGAATGATATATATAAGATCAAGTTTTTGAGTTCATTAATTGCAGTGAAGTTTGGAGTTGATAATGAAATGATGGATAATGATATTATTTTTGTGAAAGATTAGATAGTTGAGAATAGGTTCATCTAGTAGAACTGAAAAGTTTTGTATGCTATTGGAGTAAGTTATTCTATAGATTTATTTAGGCATAACTAATGTTTTGATCATGTTCATCTATATGATTGTAGTCCATATTTGTATTGTAAGGTAGTGAGCCTTCGATATTGTAAATTAAGTAGTGAGCTCTAGGTAGTGAGCTTGTATGCAAGTGCATACCCCTTGTACTAGATCACCTAATAGGGTATTTTAATTTTAATAGAGTAATTTGTAGGTTTCATCCCCTCCATGGTTTTTCCCTTAAAAAGCTTTCCATGATAAAGTTCATGTTACCATAATCATGTGGTTTCTTATTTTATATTTATGTTGCTTGATTCTTAATACATTTTGTTAGTGATTGAGAAATCATATTAGTAAAGTTAAAAGTGTAGAACATTTATTCACCCCCACTCTTAGTGTTCATTGATTATATAAGATTCATCTTCAAGAGATATCTAATTCATCCTACCTATCCCCTCTAAGTTGAACTTGGTTAGGGTTCACTTAATGATTTATTTAAGTTATACTTAATTTATAAAAGTCAAGTTCGTAATATATATCTTCTAAGGTTATCTCATTTTCTTTTCAAATGGGTATGCCCCACACTTGTAATTTTCCTTTGCTTGATATCTATAAAATTATCTCTTCTACTTTTTCTTACGTTCAAAATTTGTGTGCATCTCCTTGCCTTATGTTGGATGAATATTTTCTCATTTTTAGTGTACATGTGTTTTGTTTAATCTTCTTGTAGTTGTGTCTTGTGAATATATTTCTTTGCAACATATGTTAATTATAAGCTTCATGCATGTTATTGGGATAGAATAATGTATACTAATTATGTATGTTGGGTCTTTATTTACTTTTTGTGTATCTATGGGCAAGGAGAAACCATAATTTAATCCATTGCATCAACCCTCTTTACTTTCCTTCAATCCCTCTCCCTTTTCCTTAAAATTCGCTAGGTTAGGTTAGTAGTAAAAGTCATTAGGTTAGGTTAGTAGTAGGTTTTAGGTTGTTAGGCTAGTTTAACACCTTGTGTTGTCTTGTTTAGTATGACAAATTTCTACACTTAACGTATTGGATTGGTTCAACATTGTTAAACCTTGATTAGAAGAAAGTTGGCATTCTCTAAAGACTTAGCATCACATGTGCAAGGTCCCACACTTGAGGTTATTTCTATGTTTCACAAGGATGTTTGGGGGTCATACCTCAACCATAAGAGTGGACTTTTGTGACAAAAAATTTGCGGGGTCGCACTATAAATTTTAGTTTGAAATCCTTGTAATAGCTTAAATCTTATTTTGAGATATCCCTATTGAACAAATCCTCAATCTTAAAAATCTAGAATCTTGTTAATCCTAATCTTTTTTTTTTGTCCTCCTCATTTCATGATAACTTCTTAAAGAGATGGGAGATGACCCAAGAAGTTTAGCACTAAGCTTTTCCCTCTCAAAATCCATTTCTTGGTATCTCCTTCCTTCACTCCCTTTGACACCTTGGCTTAATATTATATACAAGTAAATTAAAATCAAATAAGTTTAAGCAAATTAAACTTCAAATCTAGAATCCAAAGTTGATGCTCAATTCAAATCAAATAACATAGAATGTCATTCACACTAAACCACAAATCAAAGAACAACTCTTATTCATTTCCACTCCAACCCTTGAACAAATTATTGTTCTACACAAAAATTGAAGTTTAATAAACATGCTTCTAATACTATCTTATGTCCACAACCTATGATTTCTATCTTCTCCACAATCCTTACCCTTTTCCCTCAAGCTTAATAAAAAAGCACTCCAATTCCTAGAGTTTCCACCCACCACAATGTCATCACCAAGACTTATGTTATCCCTTAACTTCCTCTAGAGGATCTTGCTAACATGTCTTTCCTCGCATCATTTTAACTTAACCCTCCAAATGAGCAACTTGTAGACTCTTCTTCATTAAAAAAAACATTATAACCTCAATAAAAACTTGCACAATCTGTAAGCTAAAATTTAGATCGTAAATATCAATATTTGATGAATGGACTCTTTAAGTAGCTGGATCGCAATAATCCTACTACATATCAAACCTACGTGCAAAAGAAGGCATTCAAGCTATTTAATGGACAACTCCGATTGTCATGGTCTAATGAAGTGTCGTCAAGTAGTGGCTAATAAGATCCCACCCATTCCCTCAATTCGACCACACTTAAATGATTCACAAATAATAATTTACAGAAATTACATGTTAAGGTTAACTCATTAAATAATCACGTCAATAATTAAAGAACTAAGGATTATGCTCTATACACATCCCCATATTTGTTTTGTTGTAAATGATTTGGACAGGAAACATTGAAGTACTTCAATGACAAAATTATATCACTGTCATCGGTGGAGAAAAAAGCCCGCCAAAGGTACTGCAAGAGTAATTTATATATAAATTTAACATCATGAAGAAAGGCTTTCCACCAGGGAGATTTCACATCAAGCTTTTCCTTTGCTTTTTTCCAAGTTTCCTTCCAGACTCTTATTTTCAATGGTACCTACAAACTTCTTAAAAACTGTGAAAAAAGAAAAATAGCAAATCATGTAAAAAGAATAAGGAGCAAGGTTTTGTTAGGAGTCTACCATTTAAGACCCATCTAAACTGTACTGTGATTCGGTGCTCATTCATTTTACCCGCTGAAATTTTTTGCAAAATTGCAAAAGAAGCTAAAAATTTTACACATAGGAATAATAAAAAGGTGAATTGGCGCCAATGGAAGTACTGCAATTAAAAAGCTTTAATTGGTACCTTCAGTCGTATCCGGTCAAAAGAAAAGCCTTCAACGAAACTTGTCGGCTTGGAAAAAGCAAAAGCTGGATGTGAAATGTCTATGGTGAAAAGGCTTTATTTACTGCTTGGTTTGGGAGAAGTGGAAGGACATGATTTTGTAAAAATGGAACTTGTTTATCACTAGTGTTCATATATATTATATTTGCTAATAATATATTCGCTAATGCTTAAAATCTAACATTATTTACAAATATAATAATTGTACAGTTGTAAAGAGTATTAGTATTTTCACATATATCAGCATAAAAATCTGTTTTCACATTTCACATTAAATTTTAGCTAAATTTTTTATTGGTTTAATCTTTATAAACAACTTCCATAAAGAGGATGGAAATAATCTCTATTAAATTATTTTCATGAAGGGTCTTATAAATAGAATACAAAAAACTGAATATCACCAAAACTATAGTAATCAACTGCACCAATGCTTACATGCCTACGATTCTCCCACAATGAACTAGCAGTGTTAAATATGACCAGTCTACTTCTAATGACCTGGCCAACAGACATGAGAGCGTCCCCTTGAAGAGGAAAATTGAGATGATTGCAAACAACAATATTATCTTTCCACCACAAGTGCTGAACAACCATTGTAGCATCCTAAAAAATCTTCTAATTTGTCTTATGTACTAGCTATTTATTACCTTATACAATTAGGAATAAATCGTGATCAAAGAGTCATCCTTATGATTGCAGACTTCTGAAAACATAATTAAATTATGGTTGACTTTATTCTTGTCTATACTTAATTAATTATAAATTTGTGTTATATGTCGATATAGACTTGTATTTGAAGGTATTCAATACATTTATTTTAATTTGAGAGCTTAGAAAATAACTCACTCCTTTGTATTTTAATTGGTGTTGTAAAAATAATTTAGCACTACATACTATTCTAGAAGTTTTTTTCTTTTTTCTTCTTTTTTATTTACAAGAATAAGAATCTAAGAATTACAAAGCGATTAAAAGCATTAACGATATAGAAAAGACAACATTGTTACTCTTGTGTCTAATTTAAGGGTTTACTCAAGCATAACCTCCAGGCACTGTAATCTTATGATAACATAACAATGATATTATCATTAGAAAAGTCAATATAGACTTTAAGAAGCATACACTCTATTAAATCCAACACAAAACAGCATAGTAAAAATCCTTAAAATTTCTATAATTATATTTCATACCTCAAATATCAATATTTAAATATCACATATTTACCTAAAATAATTTGTACTTATATATTTGATAAAATTAACTTAAATAGCATAACTATCATTTTGACATTGATTGAAAAATGATTGATCAAAATTATTAAAATCTGATGGATTATAATTAATCAAGATGTAAATATAAATGCAATTGATTTAAATTATCACAGCTCAATAGAGACAAATAAATGTATATTGTGGTTGCTAATCTACTAAACTCCTTCAACCTACATAATTACAATTAGACCATGGAATATGGCTTCTTTCGAGTCACAATCCTTGGCTGGAACCCACCTATGGAATATTCAATCATGGGAATCTACAACAACTTCTTTGCATTAGTAAAACAGCAATATGATGACTAGTGTGAAGTTTGAGCGACCAATATGCAATCCTGCATAGATTGCATGTGAAAACATGATGCCCTAACAGCTTTTGTCACATACTGGTGTCATGATTTTGTAGTTTATGTCCCGCTTTTTCTCAAAACAATCAATTGTGGGTCCATCGCAGCAGTCTTCTCAGAGGACCCCATTCTATTCTCAACCCTAATTTTTTTGCCTACTTTTACTCTCACCCCAATCCAAAATTCTCATACAACTCTTTCTTCTTCCCATTGTCTAAATTAATGGAGGATTTCTGCATTAATTTGGACAATGGGGTTGCCGATTATGGAGCTGAAGATGATATTTCAAAGGTGCACTTGAGAGAACGTTTCTCTTTTTTCTCTGATGACTTTAGTGGCTTCACAAGTCGGGCAAAAAAGAAGTTTAGATTTCTTGGAAGATCTCAATCTTCCAGAGGAGGAGTTGCTTATCAGAGAATTGTGAATGAGGAGGAGGCCATTAATGGGGAAGGAAGAAAAAGGAGCTCAAAATTCAGATTCTTTGTTAGAAAGAAGAGATGGGCATTTCGTTTGCCTAGGGCCAGATTGGCTCCTTTGGTGGAAATGCTAGGAAGAGCCAGAGATTCTTACAAGAAGCTCTGTAAGAAGATGCAGGAGAAACCATCCGTTGTTATCAACTCGCAGTGGGGAATCCCAAATTTCTATCAACCGTATTACCTGTGATCAGATCTGATGATCATAATGGTCCATGTGTTTGTTTTTTTCTTCCTGTTTTTTGGTTTAGCGGATCATGAATGTCTGGAGAAGTTCAATAATGTTGAAGATCTCTAGCATTGTGTGCCGGGGCGATCCTGTTGTTCATTTCTCCTTTGGCATCTATGTATTGGTTTTAAATCAGATTAGAACTATTATTGAACTAGAATAAGAAGATAGAAGCCATTTTGCATTGTATACAGAAACTTATTCCTAATTATTATTTTTAACTTCAGTGAGATAATAGCTTGAGCGAGGGTAGTTTTCATAAATAGTTTAAAGGTGTATTAATAGTCCAGAGTATTCTGTTTTTCGATCTGCACACAGCTTATAGCAATAATAATCAGATTGTTTTATTTTATAAGGCTTTGTCTTCATGGCCTTGAATTTTGTAAGCTCTTCATAAGGAGACAAAGGAAACCGAGCAATAGCATATATAAAATCTGGTTTAAATTCAGAAGCCAACAAAATTGGAACAGATCTCAGTGGTCAGATCGAAATCACATGAAAGAGTTTAGTGGACCACTGCACTCAATACAAATAGTGGGAAATATTTCCTTTACTTACACTTAATGCAATGTATGCATCATCACATGGCAAATGTCCTGCCCATTGCCATCCTTTGTCATGAGTGGTATGAGTATATCATCAGTGTTATTCAGGGAACCAGTTTTTTTTTTTTTGGTTTTTTTTTTGGTTTTTTTTTTTTTTTTTAAGGTCTTCCTGTATTAATTATTTTGCAATATCAATTGACATAACGAAGTTTAAGATTTAAGGGTATTTATTTTATTATTATTAAAAGTGTCACATAAACATTTAAGTGAATTTATAGCTTCTTTTTTTTTTTAATATCATAGTAATTTTTTTTTTATTGAAACAAAGCAAGTTTATAAAGAATAACAGCTACAAGAGATCGCTGGAAGAGAGATTCATCATATAAAACAAATCACTACAAAACAACTAACAGCTGACATTACAGATGTAATGATTAAAAGATTCTTATTCTATTAAAGTCTTGTCAGATATTATTTTAATGGAATTTTTTAATTTTTAATCTATTTTGTAATATTAATTGGTATAACATATTTTATGATTACAAAATCATTTATTCTATTCAAATCTGTTAGATATGATTAAAAGAAGTTCATTTTATTAAATTTTACTGATTTTATTTAGATAAGAATTAATTTCAGATCAAACACTTTTTAAATGATTGACCGTAGTCCACAAATTATTTTTTAAAAAAAATATTTATAACATTTCTCCATTCATAACCTAACTGTACACTTCATTATGATAATAATAATTATTATTATTTGTTAATAACGTGATCCCCACTAGTATGCTGTTGTATCAGGTTTCTCCTTAGTGCCATATAATCATTTAACTTTTCAATGTTTGTCATTACCGCCATCTGATTATTTAACCTTTAAATAATCAGATTATTTAACCTTTAAATTCTGCCTGAAAAAGAAAACTTATATCATTGGCATATTATATCATGCCTCTCATTACTGTGGTCAATAGCGTGCTCTTAAAGTGAATGAGGTCACAAGTACCAACCTAATTCAAGTGAAAAACAAGGCTGTAAAGAAGACCGGTAATCACTCTTGTCAAATCTTATCCGAAAAGAAAGATGACAATAAATATTTGTGGAAGATTTGCTTTCTGTCTAAAACTTGTGGGGCTGCATGTGGTCATTTCCTTGTACACCGAGTACAATCCAACGAATTTCTTTTAGGTAGGAAGTACTAGATTAGATGTGTATTTAACATGCAAGTCTTAACATTTAAAACAAACTTTAGAAAATAAGCATTGTATTGTTTTGTAGTTTAATGTTATAATAGTGAAAAGTGCATCATATTTATTTATTTGTGTTAAGAATTAGTTTAGCTAGTTTGTTGCATTTATAAAGATTGGTAAATTAATTAAATATAATGTAATTTTATTATTATTATTATTATTATTATTATATATATATATATATATATATATATATATATCATATTTTTAACTCTATTTTGGCTTCATATAAGGTATGTTAGATCACATATTATATATCTTTTTTGGATTTTATCTATTAATTTTAATTTTTTGTTAAGTTTAGAGGATTAAAGAGGGGTTGTTTTTGGGTTGGGTCTTTATTTTAATCTTTTTGATGAGAATACTGATCCACTTGATATGATTGATATCAAACCTTCTAACGTGGTCTTATATATGGTGTAGAGGGGAAGCTATTTTTCTAAGCAATTGGATAGATTTCTGATTTCCTACTGTTAGGTGGGTGTTAACTTGGTCTCAAGCTTTGAAATCCTTGACTAGAAGGGTTCTAGTCCTTGGCCAATTAAATTTTGAGCAACTTCTTTTAGATTTTCCAAGAACCCCTCTTTTTAGTTCAATGCATGTGTCCTCATGGTTCACCCCTTCATGAATTAACGATCTCATAATGGAGACATGGTGGCCTTGCATATCATACTACTATTTATCTTTTGTTAAGAAATTGCAACATGTGAAATTTCAGCTTAAAAGAAGATGCCATAGAGTGTGTTATTCTAACCTTCATGTTATGAAGAGGAATTTTTAAGAGTGCCTTAATGTTACACTTACTAAATTCAAGATTATGGTTTCTAAAAGGATTGAGGCAAAGATAAGGCGTCCATTATGAGGGAGTTGGAGGAATGGGAACTTTGTGAGGACATTTTTTGGAAGCAAAGGCTCAATTGATTAGCTTTAGGAAGACAATACAAACACAATTTAATGTAGATACACGCTCTGATACCATTGATGAATTACGACTCTGATACCACTGATGAAAGACCACACCACCCTTACCAACTCACACCCAAGAATGCAACAATATAAAGACCAAGAAAATAAAATGCTTCCCAAAGAACTCTTTTATTATACTTGAAAATCCAATATCAATTACAATAACATTTTTGCAAGATCTCTCAAGATCCAATCCAAACCCAAGCTAGTCCAGATCCACACTCTGGTAGAAATATCTGAGATCTCAACTTGTGCTCGCAAGCCACCAAGAAATCTCCTTGTTTCTAAACCGCAGTCACTAGCTCTTCTCCAACCTTATCCAAGATCCAAGTGTAAACTGCCTCACATTCGGTGCTCTGTCTACACACTCACAAGTCTATCACAATCCTGCTATAAACTGCCTCACATTCGGCGCTCTGTCCACAGACTCAGGAAAACTCACTCTTCACTTCTTCATTTTTCACACCTTGAAGCCTTCCAAGCTTTCCAAGCTTCACCTTCCACAACTTTCACCTTTCCAAGCTTTTCCTTCCTAAGCTTGCACTTCTCGAGCTTCCACTTCTCAAGCTACTCCTTGAGCTTCTACTCCTCGAGCTTCTCCTTCTCAAGCTTCTATTCCTTGAGCTTCCCCTTGAGCTTCCACTTGAGCTTGATTAGAAATGCTCATATGTCTTGCTTAAATAGGCACTTACCACCCCTTGCATGACTTATCCACAACCTTCTAGAATTCCTCCACAACCTTCTACAACTTTCACAACCTTCTACATCTTCCACAACCTTCTACAACTTCCAAAACTTTCTACAATATTCATAACCTTCTAGAATTCTTCCCACACACCTCGATAAATGGAATGCCAACTATTTATTTTTTTATTTTTTCCTATTATGCCACCTATGCACCTCGAAAATAGAAATCCTCTTTTTCTTTCTTTTCTCCTTTTTCCCCTTTTTTATTTTATTATTATTTTTTCCTCTAATTTTTGTCACTTTCTCTCTCCTCCACAAATTTTTTTTTTTTTAAATTTTTTTTTTAAACTTTTTTTTTCTCCAATAATTTTCCTATGTAAGATGCTCCTGCATCAGACTCCCCCAGTAGATAGAAAAGTGTGTCCCACACTTTGACGCCAAAAGAAAGATCTACCACCATCTTCATCTTCATGAAAGGCTTCCACCTCAATAGGGACAACAAAACCACCATGCAAATCCTCCACGCCAGCATCTCAACCATCCAATCAACATGCTCATTCCTAGAAACAAACTGAACATAATGCTTGAACAAAAAATTCTCATCCACATTAGCAACTAGTGAATTCACACCCATAGCAAAAAACCTCACATCAACAACCACATGTACATTTCCATCAACACATGCCAAACTCTGAACACTAGCAACCTCATTGCTCACAACAAGATGCTCTGCAATACATAACTTACCTCCAACAACAACTGGATCATCCACAACCGAGTGCTCCACAATCTCCATGTCAAACTCAACCAATTGATCATGAAAACCAACCTCTGTCCCAACATCAACAAGGTTAGGAATATCCTCAGCAATAACCTCTATTTGCTCTACAGGTTTTGCATCAGACTCCACAAACTGATCAACAAAACCATCCTCTTCCACCTTGACCTTCTTAGCTTGATTAGCCAATCTAGCATCCAACCGAGAAATCATCTTAGAAAAATTTCTCTCCACTATATCATGAATATTCGCAATCATCTTAAGGTCCAATCCTCTCAGAGCCATCTTCCAAGATCTTCGTAAACCCTCTGCAAAAAATCCTTCCTACGCTCCTTGTGACAACCAAATTGTTTGCAAGTCAGATCACAACCTGCCACCTTGCACGAACAATCAGGAACCACATCACAAGTCTAGGACAACAGATTTGCAATCCACCAACTCTGATAAACTTCACCCAACCAAGGTCCTGGTACAAACTGCCTCACACTTCGGCGATCTGCTTGTACACTCAGGATCTCCTGCTCTGATACCACTAATGTAGATACACGCTCTGATACCATTGATGAATTACGACTCTGATACCACTGATGAAGGACCACACTACCCTTACCAACTCACACCCAAGAATGCAACAATATAAAGACCAAGAAAATAAAATGCTTCCCAAAGAACTCTTTTATTATACTTGAAAATCCAATATCAATTACAATAACATTTTTGCAAGATCTCTCAAGATCCAATCCAAACCCAAGCTAGTCCAGATCCACACTCTGGTAGAAATATCTGAGATCTCAACTTGTGCTCGCAAGCCACCAAGAAATCTCCTTGTTTCTAAACCGCAGTCACTAGCTCTTCTCCAACCTTATCCAAGATCCAAGTGTAAACTGCCTCACATTCGGTGCTCTGTCTACACACTCACAAGTCTATCACAATCCTGCTATAAACTGCCTCACATTCGGCGCTCTGTCCACAGACTCAGGAAAACTCACTCTTCACTTCTTCATTTTTCACACCTTGAAGCCTTCCAAGCTTTCCAAGCTTCACCTTCCACAACTTTCACCTTTCCAAGCTTTTCCTTCCTAAGCTTGCACTTCTCGAGCTTCCACTTCTCAAGCTACTCCTTGAGCTTCTACTCCTCGAGCTTCTCCTTCTCAAGCTTCTATTCCTTGAGCTTCCCCTTGAGCTTCCACTTGAGCTTGATTAGAAATGCTCATATGTCTTGCTTAAATAGGCACTTACCACCCCTTGCATGACTTATCCACAACCTTCTAGAATTCCTCCACAACCTTCTACAACTTTCACAACCTTCTACATCTTCCACAACCTTCTACAACTTCCAAAACTTTCTACAATATTCATAACCTTCTAGAATTCTTCCCACACACCTCGATAAATGGAATGCCAACTATTTATTTTTTTATTTTTTCCTATTATGCCACCTATGCACCTCGAAAATAGAAATCCTCTTTTTCTTTCTTTTCTCCTTTTTCCCCTTTTTTATTTTATTATTATTTTTTCCTCTAATTTTTGTCACTTTCTCTCTCCTCCACAAATTTTTTTTTTTTTAAATTTTTTTTTTAAACTTTTTTTTTCTCCAATAATTTTCCTATGTAAGATGCTCCTGCATCAGACTCCCCCAGTAGATAGAAAAGTGTGTCCCACACTTTGACGCCAAAAGAAAGATCTACCACCATCTTCATCTTCACGAAAGGCTTCCACCTCAATAGGGACAACAAAACCACCATGCAAATCCTCCACGCCAGCATCTCAACCATCCAATCAACATGCTCATTCCTAGAAACAAACTGAACATAATGCTTGAACAAAAAATTCTCATCCACATTAGCAACTAGTGAATTCACACCCATAGCAAAAAACCTCACATCAACAACCACATGTACATTTCCATCAACACATGCCAAACTCTGAACACTAGCAACCTCATTGCTCACAACAAGATGCTCTGCAATACATAACTTACCTCCAACAACAACTGGATCATCCACAACCGAGTGCTCCACAATCTCCATGTCAAACTCAACCAATTGATCATGAAAACCAACCTCTGTCCCAACATCAACAAGGTTAGGAATATCCTCAGCAATAACCTCTATTTGCTCTACAGGTTTTGCATCAGACTCCACAAACTGATCAACAAAACCATCCTCTTCCACCTTGACCTTCTTAGCTTGATTAGCCAATCTAGCATCCAACCGAGAAATCATCTTAGAAAAATTTCTCTCCACTATATCATGAATATTCGCAATCATCTTAAGGTCCAATCCTCTCAGAGCCATCTTCCAAGATCTTCGTAAACCCTCTGCAAAAAATCCTTCCTACGCTCCTTGTGACAACCAAATTGTTTGCAAGTCAGATCACAACCTGCCACCTTGCACGAACAATCAGGAACCACATCACAAGTCTAGGACAACAGATTTGCAATCCACCAACTCTGATAAACTTCACCCAACCAAGGTCCTGGTACAAACTGCCTCACACTTCGGCGATCTGCTTGTACACTCAGGATCTCCTGCTCTGATACCACTAATGTAGATACACGCTCTGATACCATTGATGAATTACGACTCTGATACCACTGATGAAGGACCACACTACCCTTACCAACTCACACCCAAGAATGCAACAATATAAAGACCAAGAAAATAAAATGCTTCCCAAAGAACTCTTTTATTATACTTGAAAATCCAATATCAATTACAATAACATTTTTGCAAGATCTCTCAAGATCCAATCCAAACCCAAGCTAGTCCAGATCCACACTCTGGTAGAAATATCTGAGATCTCAACTTGTGCTCGCAAGCCACCAAGAAATCTCCTTGTTTCTAAACCGCAGTCACTAGCTCTTCTCTAACCTTATCCAAGATCCAAGTGTAAACTGCCTCACATTCGGTGCTCTGTCTACACACTCACAAGTCTATCACAATCCTGCTATAAACTGCCTCACATTCGGCGCTCTGTCCATAGACTCAGGAAAACTCACTCTTCACTTCTTCATTTTTCACACCTTGAAGCCTTCCAAGCTTTCCAAGCTTCACCTTCCACAACTTTCACCTTTCCAAGCTTTTCCTTCCTAAGCTTGCACTTCTCGAGCTTCCACTTCTCAAGCTACTCCTTGAGCTTCTACTCCTCGAGCTTCTCCTTCTCAAGCTTCTATTCCTTGAGCTTCCCCTTGAGCTTCCACTTGAGCTTGATTAGAAATGCTCATATGCCTTGCTTAAATAGGCACTTACCACCCCTTGCATGACTTATCCACAACCTTCTACAACTTCCACAACCTTCTACATCTTCCACAACCTTCTACAACTTCCAAAACTTTCTACAATATTCATAACCTTCTAGAATTCTTCCCACACACCTCGATAAATGGAATGACAACTATTTATTTTTTTATTTTTTCCTATTATGCCACCTATGCACCTCGAAAATAGAAATCCTCTTTTTCTTTCTTTTCTCCTTTTTCCCCTTTTTTATTTTATTATTATTTTTTCCTCTAATTTTCCTCACTTTCTCTCTCCTCCACAAATTTTTTTTTTTTTTTAATTTTTTTTTTTTCAACTTTTTTTTTCCCCAATAATTTTCCTATGTAAGATGCTCCTGCATCACAATTGTTTAGAAAGCCCATGTAAATAGGAGTTATATATATTCTTTTGTTAATTTAGGAGTAGTCAATTGTCTTCTTTGCAATCTTTGTCTTGTAAGGCTACACAACACTAATTAGCTCTCTCTAGTAAAGATTCACCTCTTCTTGAAGTTGAGGAGACTATGATTCTTGCATGTATTCCCATTTTATTTATTAGTGAGATGAATGTTGGCAATATGACCAATCAGTCAAATAAGGTAGGATATGTGGTTGTCATTTATGGCAAGATACATTTTGCAATTTAGTTATGATCGTTTGTGAAGGAAAATAATCTAAGTATTGGACAGTGTTACAGCAACATGACAAGATTTGTTCATAGCAAAATATTTCCTTGGAATATTCTCTTACACAGTTAACCATACATGCATGACATCATCCTAATGATGCATACCAGTGCGCATGTCCGTACGAGAAACCTAGTTCAAGTTATGGAGGAAATAATGGTGCAATTATCTCATAGTGCAGAACAGAGCATGTCAACTAATTGACTTGTATGTCTTGCAAAATTGTTTTGATTACTAAATCTTGATGAGCCGACTCTAAGGATGATATGTGGGATGACTAAGGATGAATTTGTTAATATGTTTGATATAAGTAAAGAACTTCAATTGCGAAGTTAAAGTGTGAATGCGATGAGATACTATGTGATGCGAAGTAATGTTATGAGATGCGAGATATGATGCAAAATAATATATGCGCAATTACCTCTTGTATGAAGAATTGACAATCAGAAGAATTACGATGTACAACAAGTGATCCAGTTTTGTATGTATATCTATTCTCTTGTAGAACTCAATTGTATACTTGTATTTTAGGACAGTGATCTCTTCTTGCATACATTTGTATATAATCTACCAACTCCTAATAGGGTTGAAGCAACTCCTAATAGGGTTGAGGCTTCTAACAAGGCCTAGTCACCTAACAATGACTCGAGACACTATACATTCTTCATTGACTCCTAATAGGGTCAATATCCTTAACCAGATTCTTTATATAGTGAATCATCTTGTGGATTTTATCCCCATTGGGGTTTTCTTTTGGCCAGGGTTTCCCTAGTTAACAAAATATGGTGTTATGAGCTCTCTTTATGTATGGTTGTTTATATTGTTTAGCATTGTTGGTTTACTTCCTTATGAATGTATTAAAGTAATTAATAATATTTAGTTGTGGGCAAACAGACTGAAAATATTGATTGACCCCCCCCCCCCCCCCCCCCCCCCCCCCAATATTATCTATTTCTAACAATTGGTATTAAAGCTTACTTATTCAGAAAAGGCTTAACAACTTGAATAAGATCACTATGGATATGGAATAGTTGAAGGAAATTTTTTGAAGAAGCTCTTGAACAAATTGATCTCCTTACTGATGAAAGAAATGGCCTAAAAGATAGATACAAAGATGCAAAAGCTTATATTAGTGAACTAAAGGACAAGATAGATAACTTGAAGCAAAAAGGACCTAGTGAGCAAACTAGTGATGATGATATTGAAGATCTAAAGAAAGAAAATGAGATCTTGAAACATTAGTTAAAAATAGTTGAACTCAAGCTAAGTCTTAAGAAAAATGGAGGAAAAAATGACTTTGAAATAAAAGCTGAAAATACAAATTTAAGATCCTAGTTAAGCAAGGTAATGTTTGAATTGGAATCTATCAAGTTAGAGCATGCAGAATTAGAGAAATACAACACTATTGTGAAAGGTGAATTGGTGCAAACCAAAAAACAACTTGAGAAATTATATACTAGTAGTGAAAAGATTGAAGAACAAATATCTATATAAAGACCTAGTTATGACAAGACTAGACTTGGATTCTTCCCTGGACAATCTACCAAGAAGTCTATCGAAAGAAAAGAACCTAATACTTCTAAAGTCAAAAAGGATCTAAGCAAAATAGATGATACGTCTAAAGAAAAGGAGAATGTTACTCACTCTTAGAAATCTAAAGAATATGATCAAGATTAGAAAAATAGATGATACATCTAAAGAAAAGGAGAATGTTACTCACTCTAAGAAATCTAAAGAATCTGATCAAGATGAGGATATTAGAAGAAAAGAATCTCATGCCAGGTGTAATGAACTTGAACACACTGGAGATGATTGCAAAGGTAAGTCTTTTAAACCTATTTCAAATTTTTATTGTCATAATTGTCATGGATATGGACATCATGCAGTAGATTGTAAGAAACCTAAATTTAATGATGATAATGCAAATAGTAGAATGTTTAGGAACACTAACATGCAGGCAACAGAAGAAGATCTCACAACAATGAAAGTGGAGATAGAAGACAGATTGTTTGTTACAGATACAACAATCTTGGATACATTGCAAGGAATTGCAGAGCCCATGACAACTAGAATAATGAACAAAGAAGGAATGTACCTGTATGTCGATTATGTAATAACTTTGGACACATAGAAAAGTTTTTCAAAATGGATAGAAAAAACCTTAATAGGAATTAGAATTACAGAAGGAAATAGAAGAAATGATGACAGTTTGATGGAATAAATGAAGGAATTGACAAAAGATTTCAAGGAAACATTTGTAAAGGCAAAAGAACTTGAAAGATCTCTTACAGTTCTAGAAGAAGCATGCCCTAATGCACCTTGTAAGATAATAAAGCCACTTATTGTTTATGACTCACCCTACTTGAATTAAGCATTCTTAGTAAAATAGCATGTCAGTTAATAATAATTGATGTTAGAAGGAATATCACAAGTTGCATAGTTAACAACACATATTAGACACTGAGAGGAGTCTACAATAAAGTGTGCATTACTTAATATGATTAGTATAAGGTTATGTACAAAGAATAACCTCTCTGGTATACAGAGAGAGTATACTAAACTAGTGACAGATACACATTTAATGTGAAGCATAGATTGCGAAAGATTTAAAGGATGCAAATTGATTTATGAGCATCATTTGCTTGTGCAAAATCTTAAGTGTAAGATTGAAACAAGATTTGAAGTATTAAAGAAATTTGTGGAAATGCAAGTTTGATGAAAACCCTAAAATGAAAAATTAAGGTATTTTCCAAATTTTTTGATTATATTTTTAGAAATGGCAAGACAAGAAGTGTTTAATGTAAGCAATAGACCTAGATATAACTTTAAGAAACACCCATTTGTTCTTCTACTTGATGACCCTATTGGAGCATTTTTGCAAGTACCGAAAAATGTTCTTCATGTCAAGGATATAAGAGGTTATATTCACTATAAAATTGAAAGCATAGGAGATACAAAGATTCATAAGTAATTGGAGAAAATGTGCGACAATGATTTGTCACTAAACTAGAACATGCATACCTAGAACAACTTAACCTAGTTAAGCACATGTTCTATATAGACCTTGATAACCATGAATGCATAAGAATAATTCTGAGCAGAGTTCATGATGACCTTCTATGGTTGGGAGATTATATTATATGCATTGATAATGACCTAATTCACAAGGTCACAAGTTTAAGCAATGAAGGATGCAATCCCGTCAACATAAAGAATGTGTGTAAATTAGTTGAAACCAATCTCAACACAAGTTTTGATGGCAGAAACCAAGATGATGGAGTGAGACTTATTGGTGAAATTTTGGGTTATAAGTTAAACCATGGATCTAAGATAGATTCAATCCCTGCTAGATTTCTTCATGTAGCTTATATGGCAGTAAAGAGTGAAAACGTTAATCTATGTGACATTATCTGAATAGAGTTGTTGGATAACATATCAAAAATCAAGAAGTCTAGGAGCACAGTCTTTAAGTTTGAATCCCTACTGAAACATACTCTTCTATGCAACAAAGAATTTTCCTAGCATATCAAATTGAGATGGAAATGAGTGCGCAATGCAAACTATCACTCACACATACAGAACTAAATCAGAAACAGTTAGAGATAATGATATTGACAAAATGATGAAATCTTTCCAACCTAAAATGAAGTAAAGATAAAGGATACCTCTTGTATTGGTAGAAAAATATAAGGATGAACTATGTTTCATGGTAGAAACAGGTTTCACATGTATGGAAGCAGTAGTTCCTTGAGTAAAATTCATTGAACCTATGGGTTATGAAATGAGTGAGGAACTAATTGAAGGATGTGCACTGATAATCCTACACTCTAAAGTTGATTCTAAATGTCCTAAATGGGGCACATATACTAAGAAAATGAGAGAAGTCAAAACAAGTCAGATAATCAAGGACTCGAAGAAGAAGGTAGAAAAAGTGATTGATTCTATCTTGAAGGAATCAAGAATCTCAATAAGGGAATTTGAAGAGGTGAAAGGGATAGCATTGGAAATGAAGGCTAGTGGTCTGACCCCTACACCTATTGCAATGGTCAGACCTACTGAAGAGATCATAGTTGCACAGACAGGTACACAAGCACCTACAGTGCCATATGCACTAGCAACCTCTAAGGAATCCAAAGAAAACTAAGGAAGCGTCAGCACCAAGGAAGTCTAAAAGGCTTGAGAAGGTCAAAACACCTCCTGAGAAAAGATTCAAGAAAACTACAAGTGGACCAAGCTAGAGGAGAAGAACCTTGCAAATTAGTTCTTCTGAATCTAAAGAAGATGTTGTTGATAGACCAATTGAGCTAGCAGATCAGGAAGCGAAGACTTCATCAGGAAGAAAGCATGGAAACCAAAGGTAGAAAATCTTAACATGCAAATTATTAATGACAATAATTTTGTGCAATTGAATAAGTATTATGATTTGTATAATAATATGGATAGAAGACAACTAGAGAATGATGTAGTTAGAAATATGATCCTAAAAGTTAAAAGGTTTGATAGCATAAGAGGTCAAATACCTGAAGACTTGTACAATAGACTAAGAAACATGAAAAGTAGAGTAATTGAGGAAGATAAGAAAATAAGGATAAATATGGTGAAAAAGTTATGTATAATAAATAATGAGGAAGAGATAACATAAATTCTAAAATTCTGAAAGGAATAGCACCATTATTGAGGAATAAGAAGAGATCCATTCTCCTCATGGGAGGAAATTATGAAGAAGTGAATGTAGAAACTTAAAAGGAAATAGTCACATACATGTCTACTATGCCTAAGGAGTCTAAGAATAGTGCGTAGACTATTGTAGTATTAGTTAGTCCACCTCATAATTCTAAGCAACTGACTAAAACATCAATTCCAAGTGATTCACCACATATTACCATTGGCAGTGAATCTATGCAAGTAGATGACACCAATGTGACAGTGGATAGAACTGAGGACCCATATAAAGATTTTGGTTCCAGCATTGTTGGCAATATTGTGTTGGAATTCACAAGTGGGAAGATTTACTTCTGAGGGGGGAGTTGGGGTGGGGGGGGTGTGGTGTGGTGAATAAAAAGTACCAAACTTTAACCTCTAAAACTATTTAACTAAAATCAATCACATGCATGTAACATATATAATAAACATGAAAGTAAAGACATGCATGAAAATAGATAACACAAGATTTGATCACCTAGAAACCCTCCAAAATGAGAAGGTAAAACTGGGATGGGGATGACACCCACAACTTATCACTGCAGCAATATGTAACTGGTTAAGGTTACAAAGTTTGACCATCATCAATGGTTTGCCTTATGAAAGGCCTACCCTATTGAAGGCTCTACACCCTATTAAAAGTGACCTATTTAAAGGATTTACAAACATTCACTTGGAATGTCACCCTGTTAAATGATTTACAACATGGTTGTTAAACCAACTTATCATCATAGGATTTTCATTCTCCTAATACAATGGCTAGAAAGTATAGTAGAATGTGTCGACCTGATAACTTACAATATTTAATTTTTTATTATAGATCTTTGTTCTGTCTAATTTGATATGATTCTTCTTGATCTAATATAACTCTATTCGAAGTCCTGATACTCTATTCTGATCAATTTGATTTTGCAATGTTGTTCCTCTTCTAAGTCTTTACACCCATTTCACTTCCTTCAAAACTTCACTTAGCATTCTCTCATGCATTCCATACAACATTGAATTATGGGGTTTCAACCTCCTTATAATAGTTTTGAGACTTAGGTTTAGGTATGAATCTATGATTGAGATTCATCCATCTTTCCCACTCAATTCTTTCTATGTTTTTTATTGGTTGCATGTTGATTGTATAGGGAATCAAAAAGATTCAATCTTATCTTTTAGATCCTTTGAGATTCATCTTGAGTCAGCTCAAAAATGGTTTACATCTAAGTTTGTGAAGGCACCAACAATTATGTTGATTCTGTGTTACTCGATACTTACTAATTGCTGATGCTTAGCACATATAGGAATTATGTCTTGCTCGGCTCCTATAGTAACTCTGTCTTTCTCAACACCTAT
The DNA here is from genome assembly GCA_028749045.1 of Cupressus sempervirens. Lineage (NCBI taxonomy): Eukaryota > Viridiplantae > Streptophyta > Pinopsida > Cupressales > Cupressaceae > Cupressus > Cupressus sempervirens. The sequence goes on from CM053786.1 coordinate 48,103,026, forward strand.
ACTTTGCTTGGCACATATACTTTTCTCGGCATCAATTGTCACTCGACACTTGAAACTTGCTCGACACCTATTAAATTTCTAGCTCGGCACATACTATAGCTCAGCATCTATATTATACTTGGCATCAACTTAGAAATTTCTTAAGTTTGTTGACACTCAATTATCAAAACCAATCTGAGACCAACAATCTCCCCCTTTGACATGAGTGTCAAAAACACATAACTAAACATTATGAATCTGATCTCTATGAGTATAATATACATCTTGTTCGGCATATGTACAAAATTTTAAAAACTTGTAGAAGACTATATAACTCAAAACTTCTAACTCCCCCTAAGCTGATGTGCCATTTTTGTATCCAAAATTCCTTATGCTAGATTTGACTCATGTTGTTTCCATGCTTTGCCTTATCATTCTATTTTGCTATGTTTTTACTCCCCCTTTCACACATCTTCTCTGTAGTTTTTATATCCTTTTGGCTTTATCTCCTTGTCTCTCCCAAAATTTTATTATCTCCCCAATTTATTATATCTCCCCCTTTGGGTCTCCTTTATTATCTCCCCCTTTTTGACATGTATGTCAAAGGGTTCTATGCATTAATTGAATAATTAGCCAAAAAGGATTTGTTTACCTCCATAATAATCTTCAGAGCAACATCCCAATTGTCTAATGCAATTTCTAGTGCTTTAAGCTAGATGGCTATCTCTGCAACGAGGTTTACTAGGCCTTCCAATATAGAAAGATTGGGATCTTTCTTCAAGACATTCTCTACATAGGCCATTTCTTCAAAATTTCCATGTGAGGGGTTATAATAGACTGAATTTGTATTAGCTTGACCTTGGTGTTTGCCTCATCTATTGTAAGTATAGCTAGTTCCTTTTGAGTGTGAAGTGTAGTAGAAAAATGATTCTCACTCTGAGCTAGATCCTTGGGTAGATATTTATGCTTGATACTTTCAGATTTATCTCCAAGCTCATAATCCTTTGGTTGGTCTCTTGTGTGAAAATTGATGGATCACATAGTTTGGAGTACAATGAGAATATGTTCTCAAGTACTACTTTTACCTTTTCAACCTTCTTTGCCAGCTCTACTTGAGAAAGTGCTATCTCACCAGATATTTTTTCATTTACCTTCATCTAGAATTTCTTTTTAGACCATTCAAGCAATTTGGCATTGGCGTCAAGGTCTTCATTCTATACCTGGTCCACTATGTTGGATAATTGCTCCATTATGGGCTTTGTCTCATCAGGTACTTGCAATCTGAATGCATCTAGAAAGATGTCCTTAATTTCTATCAATGCTTGCCTTTGCTTATACTCATTCCTAAGTATCTCAGCTATAGCTTTCTCAAGTTCCTCCACACTCACCAAGACTAGATTGGAACATAGCTGTGATTGTAAAGTAGCCTGGTGAAGGATCTTTCTAAGATCCTCTATAGTCAATGGGTTGATGTTTTGACCAATAGTGTCAAGAACATCCTTTACAATTACTGTCTCTACAGGTGTGGGTGTTACATGTGGAGGACTTGGTGGTGACATTTGTGTGTCTTGGACACTCTGATCCTATTGCTGCTCCTTAGTAGTTGCCTTTTCACTCTCTTGTTTGTCTTTCTCCACTATAACATTTTCTTTTTCCTTTTCTCCTTCTTCCTCCTTATCATTTTCCTCTTCTTCTTCATCATTTTTTCTACCCTCAAAGGGATCTTTGTATCCTTCCTTCACAGTTGTGAACCCATAGATTATTTTCCACATTAAAGTGGACTTCTTCACAAAATCCTCAAATTTTTTTGCAATATACTGAAGGCTCTATATTTGGGTGTAAATTTTCTCCCATGCTTCTTATTAGCCTTGCTTATTTCTCCTTTTATGAGTTTAGGCATCACACGAGCCAATGTTGACTCTCTTATTTCTTTCTCCATGTTTAGGAAATAATGTCATTTATTCTCTACAATTGAATATAGCTCCTTAGGCATAGTATTAACTAGTTCAAGTGGAGTATTCTTGAAATTTTCCATCATGGTGTATATTTATTCTTCTACTATGTTTTTCTTCTCTCTTGTCAACTTATTAAAATCAATGCCTTTAAGCCCTAACAAGTCTGCATTGTCCCTAATGTTGTCACAAATGTTTTCCAAATCAGATTTAGTTGTGTGACTTACCACTCTAAATTGGCCATTATCATCTAATTCAGTTCTCTCTTTGTCTGATTCTGAAGGTGCCACATACTTTCTTCTTTGCTTCTTCTCTACAGGTCCTCCCTGCTCTATGGCTTTCTTCTTTTCTTGTTCCTTGGCCACCTTTGTTGTAGCCCTTGTATCTGCCCTAGTGGTAGGTTTTGTTGGGCTTGGCTTGGCTTTCTTCTTGCCTTTAGGCTGAGCGGTAGGTTGTTTCTCTACTTTCCTCTTCTTAGGCTCTACCTTAGGTGCTTCCTCTTCTTTCTCGGCACCTTCTTGTTCTTGAACATCTTTACACATGCCTTGGGTTAGTGCTAGTGGTCCTTGCCCCTATTCCTCTTCCTCCTCCTCTTCTTCTTCTTCTTCTTTTGCTTTTGTTGAGCCTTCACCATATTTAGCTTTGAGCTTCTTCACTAATTTATTCTTTTTCTTCAGTGTTGAGGTAGTTTTTAATTCCATATCCACCTTGGATCTAACAACATCATAAGTGCCAAAGTGTTGGGCACTCTTATCTACTTCTTCTACAAGCAATGTTGTAATTGCCACAGATACTTCATCAATATTTATCTCATAACCAAGTGGCCTAAGCCATCTTACCCTTGGTATGGCTACTTGGCTGTAGGTGTAATCAATATCAAAAAGAAAGCAAATATCATTTATATGCTACTCCACGAGTGAAAATGGAATCCTAAGTCTCTGTTTCATTGCTTTCTTGAAATCTTCAAAATAACTGGTCATGATAGTCTCAAAATTGGCTCCCATTTTTTCTATATATTCATTTACCTGGACTATTATTAACCTATTTGTCTTCCAACTTACCTTTCCATAAGAGGGGAATTCATTCTATACATAGAATAATAAACATATCAAAATTGCTCCAAATTTACATTGAGCTCCCTTTGTTCTTCTTATAGCTCCCAAATTCTCATTGATCTGCTATAGTTGCAGTTCAGCTAGATCATAAGTATGATCCTTTTTAACAAATTTGTAACCAATGTCCACTACAATACAGGGAACACTGTTGAGTCTGCTTGATTGATAGAATTTGTGGGATATGACTCTAATAGCAAAATCAATAAGAGGATCCTTAAGGGTATCAATGGTCATGCCTCTCTTATTCCATTTAGCTCTAGTATTCTTCTCAATAGCTTCTTTGGAGTCAGTCCTTAGGGTTTTAGGCCATTCTAAGGTTGGATACCCTGTTACCATATGAATAATCCTTTTGAGATTTTGATTGGTCCATCTTCCAACCACAAACAACCATCATGTATCCTACTTAGCACAATTCTAATCCATTCGGTCTTAAACACAGTAGGAAAATCTAGGGCATAGGTTAAGCCCTTCTTTTCAACGATTTGGAACTCTTCTTTCAAGACCCCATTTTCACACAATTTATTGTATGCCTCCCTAATTTTCATGTCTCCAATAGCACCTATTTTGCAGTTGTAACATCTCCTAACATCTTGCACCCTTACCACTTTAGGAGGAGTAACGAATAGGGCTCCGATTGGGTCATTTTTGTATGCAACTTTAGGGATAGGTCTGAAATTGAGTTGTTTGACTTCATTTGATACTAACTGGACTTCAAATAGCTCTTTTTCATGGGGTTTTCTAGAGCTAGAGGCCATTTCTTCAAACTAGGGTTTAAACACGAAGAAATTTTGAAATTGCATAGCTTGGCACAAACAAAATACCTTGAATTGTCAAAACTATGCTAAATCTGTGTTGAAATCTACTCAAATGCTTGAAACTCTACTTGGAAATCATTTTGCACTCTTCTTGTCCTTGCTTTTTGCTCAAAATGGTGAAAAATGATTCAAAATGTGATCATATACCCTTGTTTCATAGCATTTAATGCTCAATGAATTTACAATTATCCACTTGGCTTCTTAAGCATTTTTGCTTTACTCAGCTTCCATTGATTTCCAATTGCCCAACATACACTGGAGTTTCCCTTACTCGATTTCAATACAATTTTCCCTTTGCTTGGCATCCACTACTAACTTGGTTGCAACTAATCACTTGGCTTCTACTGACTTTGGTAGACAACTCAACATACACTAGGATTTTACTCGACATTTGAGAGCAACTTTCTTTACTCAACAACATTGTGAAAATTTTGAAGTTTTAACTTTGCATCTCTATATAGGTTGATCTATCCTTTTTAATACTTGTCTTCAAACTGATGTATGATAAAAAATTTAAATATTAGTCCCACATACCTTATTTTTCTTATTTGGATGAAGTGTGACCACTTGACCTTTTGGGTGAAGTGATCTCTCCATTGGATGTGTTGCCTCCATCTTTCTTCTTCCATGTTTTATTCATCTCTCCTCTGATGTGCTCAACATCTACCTTCCCTTTTCCTTTGTTGAACTCTGAGTTGGGTGCCTTTGACCTTGTTGGACAATTCTTGCTGATGTGTCCAATCTTCAAACAACTAAAGTATGTATTTTGGTTCAACCATCTGTTGTAGCTTCCACTGAAATGTGTTCTTATCCAATTTCTAGGGATGTGTCCATACTCTTGATAGTACTGATAGCTTTGCCTAGTGTTGTAGTCCCAATTGTAGTGATGTCCATGATTATTTGACTTTGCTGGTTGATTAGGTGTCAACATAGGCATTGATCTACACTCAAAAGCTCTATGTCCATAATTCTTGCAATTGTAGTAGTGGCCTTCAAATCTTGGTATTCTGATGGTTCTAGTCCTGTAGTCATGTGCCTGATGCCCTTGCTTGTTGCACTTGTGATAGTGACCTATGTTCTTAGGTTTGTCATGCTGATGGGCATTCTTGCTTTTGCACACATTAGAGGTATGTCCTTTTTTACCACAAAAAATGACAAGTGGGTTTAGTATTCTTACCTTTTTCACTTCTTTCTTCTATAGTCTTGGATGACTCCTTTTCTAGTGCTGGTGTATCCTAGTCCTAAAGTGTCATTGGTGATTTTAGTAGCTATTTAAAGTACTTGATGGCTTCATTAGGTTTGCTAAAGCTTCCTACAATTTCCTTCTCTCTTCTCAAGTCATTTTGTAGTTTTTCATTTTGCATCTTCAGTTTGGAGATGTCAATGTCCTTAACATTTAGCTCATGATGTACATTCATCATCTGGCTTAAGGTGTTTAGCTACATGTTGGAAATTATTGCAAGCTCAATTGAATTTTCTTCCAATCTATTGGAAATGTTTCTCTTTTCATCTTTTATCATAGCTTTATCTTCAATGGCTCTTTTCTTCTATTCAATCACTTCACAAAGCATCATGGCTTGAGATTCTTGTTCAATCTTGAGAGTTTTGATCTCTTCTGCTTGAGCTCTATTCTTCCCCATCAAGTCTGCTATTGCTACATTAAACTCCTTGGAATCTCCATTTACAAACATTTTTGAGGTGTTGATTTCCTTGTACTATGTATCATTTTCAGCTATGGAAATCTCGCTTCTTCTCTTTAAGGATTTCCTCAATTCTTCCCTAGCTTCTTCTAGAGAATGTAGAATGAGATATATCTCAATCTCCTAGTTTTCTATGATCTTACCAAGTTTGTAGACTTCCATTTCTAGATCTTTTCTTCAAGTTGTAAGGCTTCTTCTTAGAAGAACTTGGCTTTGATACCAATTATTGGAATTCACAAGTCGGAATATTTACTTTTGAGGGGGGGGGGGGGGGGGCTGAATTAGAAGTACCAAACTTTAACCTTTAAAAATATTTAACTGAAATCAATCACATGTATGTAACATATATAATAAACATGAAATTAAAGACATGCATGAAAATAGATAACACAAGATTTGATCACCCATAAACCCTACAAAATGAGAAGGTAAAATTGGGGTGGGCATGACACCCACAACTTATCACTACAACAATATATAACAGGTTAATGTTACAAAGTTTGACCATCATCAATAGTCTTCCCTATGAAAGGCCTTCCCTATTAAAGGCTCTACACCCTGTTAAAAGTGACATATTTAAAGGATTTACAAACATTCACTTGGAATGTCACCCTGTTAAAGGATTTACAACATGGTCGTTAAACCAACCTATCATCATAGGATTTTCATTCTCCTAATACAATGGCTAGAAAGTATAGTAGAATGTGTCAACCTGATAACTTACAATCTTCAATTGCTGATTATAGATCCTTGTTCTATCCAATTAATCTGATCCTTCTTGATCTAATATAACTTTGTTTGAATTGCTAATACTCTATTCTAATCAACTTGATTCTGCAATGTTGTTCCTCTTCTAATTCTTTACACCCCTTTCACTTCCTCCAAAAATTCGCTTAGCATTCTCTCATGCATTCCATATGACACTGAATTATGAGGTTTCAAGCTCCTTATAAAGGTTTTGAGACTAAGGGTTAGGTATGAATCTATGATTGAGATTCATTCATCTTTCCCGCTCAATTCTTTCCAATTTTCTGATTGGTTGCATGCTCTTTCCATTTTTCTAATTGGTTGCATGCTGATTGCATAGGGAATCAAAATGATTCGATCTTATCTTTTAGATCCTTCGAGATTCATCTTGAGTCAACTCAAAAATAGTTTACATCTAAGTTTGTGAAGGCACAAACAATTATGTTACTTTTGTGTTACTCAACACTTATTGATTGCTAATGCTCGGCACATATAGGAATTTTGTCTTGCTCGAATCCTATAGTAAATCTATCTTGCTCGACACCTATACTTTGCTCAGTGTTGAGATAATGGGTGTTGCACACATTGCATAATATTGTTATATTTTATTATTTTATTTTATTTTATTATGTAATGTTGTGCCTAGATGGACGTGCAACATGTAAAGATTCTCATAGAATATTCTTGATGAGTTGTATTGTAACATTGTGAAAATATTTCATGTAATTATTTAATATTGGGAAAAGAGTTAAATGCTCAATATTAAATGTGGGGTCGGTGGGTTAGGTAGCACATGGTTTATGTAATACCACTTGGTGGTTTTGTGAGACTTGCTACTATATAAGCAGCCACAAGAGTAGTTGTTGGTGTGACAAGGACAAGAGTAAGAGTGAGAGAGGCAAGAGTCAAGCGGGACAAGGCTTGATAGGTTAGCCAAGGGAGCATTTGTGAAGGTTGAAAGCATGGCATGGGATGTGTGAATTCATGCTTGTTCACATAGTTTTCTCAGTTGTGGCTATGGCCATGAAAGCTTTCATGGTTGTATTGCAATGGTATTTTTTGCTGAATAAAACATGATGATGGATGCTTTTGGAGGCTGGATTTTTTCCCTCAATGAGGGTTTCCCAAGGTATATCTTGTGTCACAATTTTATGGGTATGTTGTCTATTCTCTTGCATGTGGATTTTAATTCCATATTTATTTTAGATCTATTATGGGTTATGTGGAAATGGTTATATTCTTTGTTGTCAAGTTTCCTTACAAGTGGTATCAGAGCTATGGTTTTATTATTGTAACCCTAGATTGAATCCATGGGAATGCATGAGAGGATAAAAAGAAAAGGGCAAGATATATGAGTGATTTATTGTAGATCTAAGGGTTTTGGATTTGCTGTTATGATGAGATGTTGAAATATTTTTGGGCATGTGAAATTTTTTGGACAAAAGGATATTTTTCAAATGTTTCATTTAAATGAGGGTTTTATGGGGAGCTTACAGAAATGACCTCCTAGGTAAAAACAGACCTCACCATTGGATTCGAGTCAACATTTCCATAAATTTTGATATATAATATGCCTAGTTTGGCCATGTTGGAAATGAAAGAGTTTTTTTATTTCAGCCCATGATGGCTATCAAATTTAATCCCGTCAGAATTTTCATCACAAAATAAAAAATAAAAAATAAAAAATCACAGTGAAAATGGTAACATTGTCAAAATGCATATTTAGATTGGTGGCTTGGATTTGGGTTGTCTATGCCCTAAGTCACATGATTTGCTAATATTTTATCTTCATGTAGAAGGGATGAGATGTTGTTACCAGGTATAGTGATGGTGGAGAATTATGGTTGACTATTTATGCTGATAGGTTAGACATATTGAGAGCCAGATGCTCAGTTCATGGATGTGATCATGGTGTCATGGATTTTTGGCATGACATGATTGGATATACAAGTACATCCTTGATGTTCATTAGCTTAGTTTTTTGATTTAGTTATGGTGGTATATCTTCTTGGTTGAGGATCATAGTTATTTGGTTTCTTTTGAGGAGCTCATGATGTACACTTTGAGTTCTTTGATGGTTTGATGCCTTGGTTGATGTCATTGGAACTCAGAATAGATATATTTTGACTATGGTAACATTGTGAGTTTATGGCATTGGATATTTAAGATTTGATGTCATTGTATACTCGATTCATTATTCAGATTGGTCTCATGATGATATGGTTATCAGTGTTTGGTTTGGATATGTATGATGACTTGTTGGATCTACAAGTTGTGCAGTGTTGTAAGCAGTCTATACTTACAGGTTGCATTTATGGCTTGGTTATGGGTTGTCTTTTCCCATTGATCTTTCAATATTGATGCATATTTAGATTGGTGGCTTGGATTTGGGTTGTCTATGCCCTAAGTCACATGATTTGTTGATATTTTATCTTCATTTAGAAGGGATGAGATGTTGTTACTAGGTATAGTGATGGTGGAGAATTATGGTTGACTATTTTATGCTGACAGGTTAGACATATTGAGAGCCAGATGCTCAGTTCATGGATGTGATCATGGTGTCATGGATTTTTGGCATGACATGATTAGATATACAAGTACATCCTTAATGTTCATTAGCTTAGTTTTTTGATTTAGTTATGGTGGTATGTCTTCTTGGTTGAGGATCAGGGTTATTTGGTTTCTTTTGAGGAGCTCATGATGTGCACTTTGAGTTCTTTGATGGTTTGATGCCTTGGTTGATTCTCATGGTTAGAGGATGGATTTTTTTTCATCATGATGTCATGGATAGCTTGGATACACAGTTTAGTGGGAGCTTGTGATAGTGATGGGGTGATAGTGTAGGATTAGTTCCTGGTTTGGTTTGGATCTTCATGTAGGAGATGGATTTTGTGATGCCATAGGTGACTTGGTACCACAGTTGAGTGGGAGTTTTTGGCATTGATATATTTATTGAGTGTTTGCAGATGTTGGAGATTTGTTTTAGATCCTGTTGCTGCAGAAGCGTCTTTGAAATTTGCATGGTGCACTTGTTATCTTCATGGGTGTGAAGATGGTTAGATCTTGAGGACTCATGGAGTTCTTGGTTATCTTCATGGTGTGTGGAGATGGTTCTGCCTAGTATGTGGAGATGGTTTTCTTCATGATGTGTGGAGATGGTTGCATCTTGAGGACTCACAGGGTTCTTGGTAAAGGTGTAGTTTATGTTTTTTATTTGGCATGTTATCCTTGGTATGAGGATGGTTTCATTATTATGTCATGGTATACTCTTGATACACATTTAGAGTTGTGACATGTTATAGTATGTTCATGTAGAGCATGTTATCTCTTTGGTTGAGATGGTTAGATCATGTTGTCATGTTTATGTTCCTAAGGCCATGGTTGGAACTTTGACATTGATCTTGGTTCAGTTTCTTGGTATTGAGTACACTGATCATAAGCTAGATACTTCATGATATTTCTATGTTGCATTTGGACTTGGCATGGATTGATTGGTTATAGGTGCTCATGGATACTTAGAGATGGTGGTGATGTTGATTTCTCTTGGATTAGAAAAGTATTTGTTGGGATGGTTGACAGTTTCAACAGGAAGTTTGAGGGGCAATCACCTGATATGGACTTGAGAGGAGATTTTTCTTAGATGAGTCTTGGTTGGAGACTTGGGTATCTTGATGAGCATTCTCATTCCCCACTCTTGGTCTACTCGGCAGTTTTCTACTTGAGAAGTATAGCCCATTGTTTTTCTCAGGTGCATTCTATTTGTCTTTCATGAATATGGATCTTGAGCTATGGTACATGAGTTAATTTTGAAGGGTTCATTTGAGAGATGGTTTAGCATTGCTTATCTCCATTTTCATATGTTGTTATGCTGGTTGAGTTTGGGAGATGCTTTTATATTGGGCATAATTCTTGTATTAGGAATGGTTTATTGAGTTTGATCTTCTTGTGAGAGGCTTACATCTATTATTAGCTATATGGTATGGTTTGGGTTTTTTTAAGGCTTTTTGTTAGGGTTTAATGGAGGAGATCATACTTGCACAGTTTACATCTAGAGATGTGTGTAGAAGGACATGATATAGGTTATGATTTGCGTGGTTTCTCTCATCTTGGTTATCTTCTTGGATGTTCAATTTTGCATACATTGGATTTGAGATGGGTTAGAGATTGTGATCACTACTTTGTGCTCATGTATGTCATGTGAGAGATGACGTGGTCATTTCTTTATGTCTTTCCTTTGTTAGTTGTGGAGAGCTTGGGAGACTATTGGATACTTGTTACGAGAGTTGTTCTTGCAGGATACCAATTTATGTATTGTGGATGTCCTTGATACTACATGGATTTACTTCTTTGAGATGTTGTGAGTAGATTGGTTACAGATTTGACATTATCTTTTGCAGTGGGAGCTTCTTGGTATATATGTGGCATGTATTGCTCTTGAGGCTTGTGATTGCAGATTATAGATTGGATATGTTGGTGATATGAGATTCACTTGTTATACCTTTGAGGTATGGATAGTTGGATGGGTTTGGCACTTGCTATGGGTGCTATTTCAGCTATGGATATTTTGACAACTACGGATACATGTGATTACCTTTGGATCAAGTTTTTTTTGTGCTTGGAATTTCAGTTGGTATAGGATTTTATGATCTTCTAATGCAACAGGTTCGGTGGCTTTCTCTTTGGATGGCTTCTATGTATGTCTAGTGGCGGTGGCATAATAGGAGGTGAGATCATTCATGTTTGAGATGCTGGATACTTTGATTTTGTTGAGGGTACCAAGATGGAGCACTTGGTGTATTTTGATCCATGATGGTGGATGTACCGGGAGGGATTGTTCCCTTGTTCATTTGTGTGGCTACGGATTGAGCCTATGGAATGTATACAACAAGTGGGAGATTGTTGAGATAATGGGTGTTGCACACATTGCATAATATTGTTATATTTTATTATTCTATTTTATTTTATTATGTAATGTTGTGCCTAGATGGACGTGCAACATGTAAATATTCTCATAGAATATTCTTGATGAGTTGTATTGTAATATTGTGAAAATATTTCATGTAATTATTTAATATTGGGGAAAAGAATTAAATGCCCAATATTAAATGTGGGGTCAGTGGGTTAGGTAGCACATGGTTTATGTAATACCACTTGGTGGTTTTGTCGGACTTGCTACTATATAAGAAGCCACAAGGGTGTGACAAGGACAAGAGTAAGAGTGAGAAAGGCAAGAGTCGAGCGAGACAAGGCTTGATAGGTTAGCCAAGAGAGCATTTGTGAAAGTTGAAAGCATGGCATGGGATGTGTGGATTCATGCTTGTTCACATAGTTTTCTCGATCGTGGCTATGACCATGAAGGCTTCCATGGTTGTATTGCAATGGTATTTTTTACTGAATAATACATGGTGATGGATGCTTTTGGAGGCTAGGTTTTTCTCTCAATGAGGGTTTTCCAAGGTATATCTTGTGTCACAATTTTGTGGGTATGCTGTCTATTCTCTTGCATGTGGATTTTAATTCTATTTTTATTTCAAATCTATTATGGGTTATGTGGAAATGATTATATTCTTTGCTATCAAGTTTCCTTACACTCGGCATATATACTTTTTTTGACATCAATTGTCACTTGACACTTGAAACTTGCTCCTCACTTGAATAACTTGACACCTATTGAATTTTTGTCTTGGCACATACTGTAGCTCGACATCTATATTATACTTGGCATCAACTTAGAAATTTCTTAAGTGCGTTGACACTCAATTGTCAAAACCAATCTGAGACCAACATATTGTTGATTACAATAGCTCATCTAATGAAGAAAAAGAACAAGAGCATAAGAAGATGTACCTTCTAAAAAGAAATTTGAATCTATCACAGAAGAAGCTACCACAAGTGCACCTACAACTATAGAAGTAGTATTACCATCTTCACTGCCTACACAAGTAGCAGTGGTCATAGTAGTAGCAGTACAGTCAGATGAAGAATATGAGGCACAAAATCTTATATCTTCTTTAAGTAAATTTCTTGGAAAGAAGAAATATGTCAAGTCTATTAAGAAGACTTTAACTTCAATTTTGGATGGATTGGAGAATATAATAAGTTTTGTTGACACACCTATAGATATTCAGCAGAGACCAACAATTTTGTGCAATATCTTTGATAACGAGTTTAGTACACTTACCAATATGGCTCCACTTCAAGCACAGTCTAAGCATGATGGTAAACTTCTTAACAATATGTGTACACATATAAGAAATGATATAGAAACATTAATTCTATGCATTAAGGCATTAAGGTAGAGTATGGAGGAAGGAAAGTAGATATATGCTAAGTGCAACATGGCATACCTTCACCTTCACAGCTTTGATAAGAAAATCAAAGAGAAGGTAACTGATAACTTTTTGAAATAGAATCAGAAGTTAGAAACCATTGAGCATTCAATGCAAGCACTTCATGATAACATCTATTATATACAAGTGTAAAAGGAGAAAGTTCTAAAAAGATTTACTCTTTTAAGGGACCATTTATCCCCATGAATTACATTATTACAAAATTAATTGGAGGAATGCTTGGTATCCAAGTCCTCATATGAAAATTTTATGGCTAAAGATTTGAATTTAACAGAGTTAGCCACATATGCTCTATGTGCGCTAATCAATGTGTCTAATGCACTAAAAGATAGTTGGAAGAAACACCTTGTGTAGTTGAAAACTAACTTCAACGATTGTTTCTCCAAGTTTTGATGTAGCTTCTAGATTTTGACAGGACTTTCCTTTTATTGGCACCTTTGTCATTGATGTCAAAGGGGGATAAATAAGAAAAATTGTAATTGCAATTGTAAATGTAAGTTATATAGTTTTATTTTGAAGTATAGTAGTAAGTTTTTCTTCAAGAAAACTTTGTAATTGAAGTTATAAGGGATGTAATCTTTCTCAAAACATGAATACAGTGTTTTTATTGTGTTATGGTTATTTACTTTGATTGGTATGACAACATGTTTGGGACTTAGCCAATTTTCCCAAAATGTTGCCATCAATGCCAAAGGGGGAGATTGTTGGCAATATGACCAATCAGTCAAATAAGGTAAGATATGTGGTTTTCATTTATGGCACAATATGTTTTGCAGTTTAGTTAGGATCATTTGTGAAGGAAAATTGTCTAAGTATTAGATAGTGTTACAACAACATGACAAGATTTGTTGATAGCAAAATATTCCCTTGGAATATTCTCTTGTATAGTTAACCATAGATGCATGACATCATCCTGATAATGCATACCAGTTTGCATGTCCGTACAAGCAACCTTGTTCAAGTTATGGAGGAAATACTTCTACAGTTATCTCATAGTGTAGAATAGAGCATGCCATCTAATTGACTTGTAGAACTTGCAAAATTGTTTTGATTATTTAATCTTGATGAGATGACTCTAAGGATTATATGTGAGCTGACTAAAGAAGAATTTATTAATATGTTTGATATAAGTAAAGAACTTCAATTGCGAAGTTAAAGTGTGAATGTGATGAGATACTATGTGATGTGAAGTAATGTTATGAGATGTGAGATATGATGCAAATTAATATATGTGCAGTTACCTCTCATATGAAGAACTGAAAACAAAATGAATTGTGATGTACAAAAAGTGATCTAGTTTTGTATGTATATCTATTCTCTTGTAGAACTCAATTGTATAATTTCATGTTAGGGCAATGGGCTCTTCTTGCACACACTTGCATATAATCTACCAACTCCTAACAAGGTTGAGGCTTCTAACAAGATCTAGTCCCCTAACATAGACTCGAGACACTATACATTCTTCATTGACTCCTAACAGGGTCAATATCCTTAACCAGATTCTTTATATAGTGAATCATCTTGTGGGTTTTATCCCCACTGGGGTTTTCCCTTGGCCAAGGTTTCCCTAGTTAACAAAATATGGTGTTATGAGCTCTCTTTATGTATGTTTCTTTATACAACATTGTTGGTTTACTTCCTTATGCATGTATTAAATTAATTAATAATATTTAGTTGTGGGCAAAAAGATTGAAGTATTGATCCAGCCCCCCTCTCAGTATTATATATTTCTAACAATGAATTAGTCTCTCATTCACTCAATCTCAGTATCTAAATTGGAAGATGTTGTTTTTGGATGCCTAAGGGAAAAGATCCAAGTATGGATGGGTTGCATGTTGAATTTTTTCAAGAATTTTGATATGAACTATTAAGTTCAATTTGCTAGAAGTGGTTCATAAATCTCATGATAAAAATTAAATATTGTGGTCCTTAAATTCTATGTATGTTGTTCATATTATTCAAATAGAAGGAGCCAATTGACTAGATTTATTCATGTTCATTTTTATTTGTAATGTGGCAATACAAAATTATCACTAAAATGATTACAGATTGGCACACAATTTGGCTCTCATATCTGATCTCAAGGGAGCTAGAGGGTTTTGTGGTTGGGAGAAAAAATTTGAATGGGATGGTAGAAAATTTTGAAGTCATTCACTCTATGGATGTGTCCAAGGAGGAATGTAAGTTCATCAAACTAGACATGGTAAAAGTGTATTATAGATTTAAGTGACAATTTTTGTGATTTTTTTTTATAGATTTTTATTTTCACCAAGAGTGAGTCAGTTGGTAGATGTGTTGTGTAACTACTTCATCCTTCTTTGTTATTATCAATTGAGATACTACTAATTTATTTAGAGCTTTTAAGGGTCTTATCTAAGGGGATTTCCTCTCTCCTTATTTTTTAGTATTATGGTTGAAGGTTTGGGTGATTTAGTAAGTATTGGTTATTCCAAAGCTTGATTTAGGATTGGAGCTTAGGCAATGGGTTGCATGAGATTTGTCACTCTTATTTGATGATGATCTTTTTCTCATTGAGGATTCTCGTCTTTAGGAAGTTGAATCTTATAGGAAGATTTTTTATATTTATTTAGCTTATTTAGATCATTATTTTAATAATCACGATTCTTCTATTTGTTTTTACCACTCTAAAACTTATTCAAGAAAGGGTACCTTCTATTTTGAGGTTTCAAATTAATTATCTTCCCTTCTCTATTTGGGTATTCCTATAGTTTTTGGATGGAAACTTAGGCTATACTAGTAGGACTTGTTTGAACATTTGCATTAGAAGGTTAATCATTGGTCTCATCTATGGTTATTCATTCATTCTAGGGTGACTCTTCTTCATTGGTCTCACTACTCAAAATTAGGTTTGACCCCATATTCTTATGCATTAGTTGAATAGAGATAAAATTTTGCTTGTTCATCATGATTGCTTGGAGGGAAGGGTGCTTAAATATGAATCATGAAACTCAGAGGAGGGTGTTGGTTTTTTAAAACTAGAGATTTAAAAAACCCAATGATGAGAATTGAATAAATCTAGGGGTAGCTAATTCCCATGTTCAACATACCTATTTAGACACCAGGGCCAACTATAAGGCTATACTCCTTCTACTTTAGTCTCTGCAAAGCCTAGGTGGGTGAACCTCCGATTCTTTCATATGGTATCAATTCCTAAAACATATATCTAAATTTGGATAACGTAACCTGAAACCCAAATTCTTCTATGCTTATGCAAACAACATAGACATGAAATAGCTAATGAAATGGCCTATGAATTTGATAAGTTAAGTGAGGATAAATCCTTTCACCTTTTCAACATAAAAGGGAAAAGACTTTGATTAATGTGTTGATTATCAACAAAACCAAGGTAAAACAACAAACATATAGATCTTATAGCTAATCAGTTTCTTATCTATTGGGAAATTCCACAAATCACTAACACACATCCTTGGATATCATTGATACATCTCATATATCAAGCCTCTAGATCTATCCTATCACTTTGTGAATTAGACATCTGCATCAAAATTAAACCTCATACTTGACCTATCATTCTATAAAATCTAAAATCATATCAAATATATCAAACATTTACTTGGCTCTTTGTTCCAACAAAAAAACATATTAAGACATACAACTTTAAGGAGTTGCAACTAGGTTTAAGCTCTTTGTTTAGAAACTAAAAAGCATTACAAACAATACAAATAGGAGACAAGAATCAAATTAAAGATAAAGTTGAATTGCTACATTTTATTTATTTCTTTGAAACAAATATATAAAAGGATGTATGAAATAACTCATAAAACAACTGAATAGATAAGAATTGTACATTATACTTCATTAATGTTGTTCAAACAAGAGAGAATGTCGAAGAATGGTGGAAACCAAGCTGAGAACTTGCACAAAACTTGGGAACCAACCCTAGGTGGTCTCATAGTAGTGGAAATTTTTTTCAATAAACTAGAAACAATATGTGGTATCAAAGAAGTGGGAAAATATCCAAGAAGCTGGAACCCCTTCAAGAAAGAACGAAAGAAGAAAGATATAGGAGAGGAACGAAATCCTAGTTCTAATTTGGAAGTGACATTTGTCCACTTGAATCTCCATCTCATGCTACTACAAAACCTCTCTCCTCTCTCTACAACCAAAATCTGAATGGAATCTCATCATTGAGCTTGAACAAACTCAAAATATCTCCTCCAACTAATGAGAAAGCCTTACCCTAATAAAAATATCAAATATGCATCTAAAATTTTGATAAATTCTTCACTAGACTAATTTGGAGGTAAAAAGACATCACCAACTACATCTCCACTAAGTTTGGCACCCACCCACTTTACCATTTTACCAAAAACTAAATCTGATCCGCCATCTTAGAATATAGTTGAAAAATAAGCACCTTAGACAAAACCTTGAATGGCTCACATATACAAATTCTTGTGCAAAAATAAATTACAAATCAGGAAATTTCATTCTGAGACCTTCCTTTTGTATATATAGTCATACACTAACTTAATGAAAACCACTAAAGCATCCATTTGAAATTCAAGTTCCTAACATGCATGACAAGGTTATATTTTTGCAAAAATTTAACCTTTTCCCAAAGGTTAAAATTTTATTATATAATCTTTTTTGATTTAAAATGATCGTGGATGTTGATTCAAAGAGAAAATAATTTATTTTTTTAAAAAAAATTTAAACTTAGAATTTCCCTCTAAATTTGCATTAGGGTCAAACTTGTTTGATCAAGTTTTAGATGTGTCACAAGGTGATTCATCCATCCTTGCACAGTCATCATAACCTAGGTGCCATGTGGAATCCTTTGATTGGTCCACAAATTGCACCTATCATCTGACTTAGCACCACGAGATGACCTCCCATTTTATCTCCCATGTATTGTCACCTTGCCATGTCATCAGCTTACTGGGTGCCTCACCATGTGTCGTCCCTTGATTTTTTGTAACTGTCACACTACCACTAGGGGCCACTTCCACATGTTAGCATATCACTTTCCTTCTATGGTTAAAGTTCAAGCATCTTCAAAATGTGGGGAAGTGATGATCATCAATCTTCATCTGATCAACAATCCTAAGAGATCCTAGCTATAGCTATATTTCCTTTTGAATAGGGGTCCGCTAGGACATGTGTCAAATGGTCGCATTTTCTCTTTGGTTATTCTTTGTTCAACTTTGAAAAGAGAGAATGTGATAGACATTGATCTCCTAAGATCTTACAGCTATGACCAAGCAATACTTTTCCTCACATGGACATAGAAAATTATAACTAGCCACCTAGAACCTTGTACTCATAGCACCTTTTGGAAACTCATAGCATGGGATGACCCTACCACTTCCATGTGTCATTATGTTGTATACTTACTTTGCCTAATCTTCATGCATCTCTATAAAGCAAGAAAGTAACAATCATCAATCTTCATCTGATCAATAGTTTTTATAAAATTGAAGTTCTTTTGTCATAGTCAACCCCCTCAACAAACCATAACTTTTCATTTAGACAACTCATTTTGACATATTTTCTTGTTTATTATCTTACAATCTCCATACCTTTGTAACTTCAAAAGTCTCCTTAAAAACCTTTATGCTTATACCAATATTTCATTCATCATAAGGTTGTAACCCTCCATAACCTCAACATTTTATTTCTTATAATCTCTCAATCTTTTTTCTTTCATATGTTTGGAGGTTCCCTTTTAGTCTTTGGCCTGAAATTCATTTGGATGTGGACAAGTGTCATTATTCTGGAGACTTTCTTGAAAGAAAAATCCCTTTAAACTTTTAGGCTTGAAATAGCTTTAGGACAATTTGATCTTTGTTGATCGAATTGTGGTCGTCTTGATGTCCAATCTCGGGACATGTCACCAACGTAGAATTGGAGGGAAAAATAAAAAGTCATTATTTTTTTTTTTTTAAAAGACCGCATGACAATCATACAATAAAAGGATTTTCAAAGGTTTTAGGGCTTTATAAAAATCTTCCCACACACATTTTGAAAATATGAACAATATAAACCAACTTTTAGAGATCTAGGGCATAAATGACATTAAGCAAATGTAATTAAGGATTTTTCTTTAGGGCATAAGAAATTAAAATATACAAAATCCTTGATTTTAGCTAGTTTTTTACTACAAATTTGCAAAATTTTAATGTATAAAAATATAGGCCAAGAGGGGGGTGAATCAATTGCTCTCAAAGATACTTAAAAATTAAAACCCTTGAAAATATCAAAATAGTAAATTCTTATTCACATAAACCTTATAACTAATTTACATAATATAAATCATGTAAATATAAATTATTAAAACATCTTCAAATCATGACTTATATTTTAATCGTTGAAACCCAAATAAGGTAAAAACCACAATGGGACTGATATCTATAATGAGGCTAATATTTAGAAGCATTTCCTAGAGTTTACTACTCAAATTACCCACATTGGCTTATAATCATAATTCAGAATGCAATCTCATACATAAGTTTATTATATAGTATCATTTACCAATGCCTTGATCAATTCCATTGAATTACAATAAGATCTCTTGTTGAAGTTATATTTGGTGTAATTAGATTTTAAAAATATCCTCAGTAGATCTTCTACAAACAAACCATGGTGTCTATAATAAATCTTCCACATACATAGCCACATCTTCTAGCCTAATTCATAGAACTCCTTATAACAAAACATAGGTTGTTAAAACCTAATCTTAGGCTACAAATTTTTTGGACCAAAATCAAGCACATGGATCTCTATGCAGTTTCCAAACATATATGTTGGAAATTTAGTGACGTACAAGATACTGAGAGGGGAAGGGGAGGGGGTGATGAATCGAGATCTATAAAAAATTTACCACTTAAAATATAAACCACATAAAACTTGCTTCACCACATCTACCTCATTAACCTTATTCATGCATCATGGTCAACCAAACTATATCCTTAAGTGGCAATGAAAAATCAAAAAATCAGGGTTATGTCAACTTGACATACACATTTCAACTTGTTATGAATTATCTATCAAAAAGTTGAGACAAAATAATCTCTAGGAGATTGAATTTAGTTTCTAAACTACTAGGCTTTATCTGAAAAAACTAAAATTGATTGGTCAAAATTTGTAATTGTAATGCAATAGTACAAAACGTTCAAGACAAAAATAAGTAGACATATGTCTTACCACCTTAATTAAAATAAAAAGATAATATTTTATAATAATATTATAGATATAAGAAGTAGACTCATGCCTGAGTGTGATGCATATTTTTGGGTATTTTTATTCTAAATAATTAATTATGAATTTTCTACTATAGTATTTTTAGAATAAAAAACTCTCGTGTCTAACCAACATAACTAATTCAAAAATCTATAAAATTTATTTATTTATTTATTTTTTCCTTATAGTAGAAGAAGCATAGAATGGGATGCATCTTTTGGATTTCAAAAATGTTGTACCATTTGAAAGTTATAATATTTTTTCAACCAATGTATCAATCAACACTTTATATGTAACTCCATTAGAAAATAAGTAATAGTTACTTACTAAATTCATAATTTGAGAGGCATTACATTTATGGAAAGCTAAAAACATTCTTAAGAAATCCTTTTCGTTTCATCAAATTTGGGTCAAAAAAAAGTTGTCAAATACATGTTTGAAGTAAAAACACACAAGAACAGGCCAAAAACACATTTTTGGTGACTTTTTAAAAGTTGAGCACATAGGTTTGGTATCCAAAGATATACTAGGCCTTATAAAAGTATTAATTTTTTGGTTTGGTATCAGGACGAGTGGGAAAAAAGTTGGAATAGATTGTGACATGCTTTGAGATATTTCAGAAATACATATTTTTCAAATCGTCACTTTTTGGCACACCATGATCCTACACATACCCAACATGTAATATCATATCTAACATCTAATAGCATTAATAACACACATAAGAAATTGATCAAAACATGACACAATATTTGGTAATGCAAAAACCCTCCAAGGTGAAGGTAAAACTATGGTGGGGATGACAACCACATTATCTTCACTCCTATAGTAATAAAGTGCTCCTATTAGGGCTACAAAGTTTGATCTCACTTCTGATGATCTACCTTAAGAGCTTACAAGAGTATTAAGTCTGCCTTGATTAAAGGATTTTAAAATACACAATTAAGTGATCAAATTGTTAACATATTTACATAGACCTGTTAGGACCATTATTTTAAGAGATTCACCCCGATAAACCTGTTAGAATGTAATAGTACTTTGATCCTTCAATATTCACTTCAATTTTGATGAAAAATCACCTCTTTCCAATATGTAATCACCTCTCTATGATTGATCTACAATAACTTCTCTTTGTACTGCTCGATCACTTTACTTCACAACTTGCTAATTCACCCTTACCTTTGTACGCATGCAATTATTCAACTCTCAACAAAAAAATTATGCCTTGGAATCATGCTTAAATAGCCATCATAGAAGTTTCTAGAACTCAAGAAACAATTCAAATTCATCCTTTTTTTCGCTTAGTCCTTTCAATTTGTTAATTGGTTGATCTAATTGCATTGGGATCAATTATGCACAATTACAGGCATAATTACCTCCTTGATTGACTTGATCATAAAAACATGCTTCCATCTTGACAAAATGGTTTACATATGATTTTATGTCATTCTAAACATATATACAAAAACTATATAACTAAGCACATATAGATTATGATGCTTGGTCATGCTTTCTCTTCATGTTGTCTCTTAACAAAGACTATCCTTGGCTTCTATTGTATTCCTCAGCTCCTATAGCACTTGGCTTATGTGTTGCCTCTTGTATATCTTGGCAAGTACTGTATACTTAGTGACAATTGATTTTCTCAAAAGGCACTACTCCTCAAAAACTACTAAATGTACACACTTCTTCTTTGCACAACTCAGCCTATATAGAGTATCTTAGTCGCAGTGATGACCAACCAGCTCTTCCTTGTAAATGACTAAGCATTTTTCACTAATTGACAATACTATGATTTCCTTTAGGGTCAACAATCTCCCCCTTTGGCATTAGTGACAAAAACACTCGTCATGATCAAAACTTAACATAACAAAAACTTCAAAAATATGTACTCCCCATTGGGATGTACACCATACCTATAGCTCAATAACTTGCATTTTCTAAATCTTTTAGAAAAATATTTTGGTCTTCTAGCATCAGAGCATAAATCTCCTCATTACTCTATTCCTTCTAAGTGGGACATATACATAATAGAATTGCATACATGCTCAACTCATACTTACTCTATTATATAATTTCCCCCTTGCTTTTGTCATTTAGGCCTAGAAATAATATTCACTTGGGGCTAAGGGAGAATACCAAACTCATTCAAAAAATGGATGGTACAATCTTATAATAATAGTCATTTTATTGTCCCAATTAATCTTCAAAGTTTCAAGGACCCACTTTTCAATTTATATCTTGGCTGCTAGATTCACCATGTTACTAGCAATGGATAAGTGTTGGCTCTGAACAAGATCTTTTTTAGTATGGATGTTCCTTTGCATTACTTTGATATGAGCTAATAACTAAGCTTGAATGGAATTTACCTCATCTCTAATGTGACATTCTTCATGTAACAATTTTGACTACTTTCCTTGCAAAAAATCGATATATGTAAAATATACTAAATTGGAACTTGGATCCATGCTCAATGTTTTGTCATCCCTTTGAAGATTAGCATCAATCTTTGTTAGAAATGCTTTAGAATAACTAAGGGGGTGGGGGTGTGAATCAGTTATTCAAGGTCCAAATGTCCTAATAAAACTTTTTCATCAAGTAAAGTGAGCCCATCAAACTGTTCATTCATCCAAGCTTAAACTTTTCTACATAGCAAGTTACTATAAATCAACATGCAACGATAACACATGAAAGATCAACACATAACACAGTGATTTACATGGAAACCCAATTTGGAAAAAATCACCAGTAACATGCTACTCAATTTTCACTCTTTTGAAGTGATTCCCTATGAAAGGGTTGCCTTGTTAAAGGCTACAACACACTATTAAATGTGACCTAGTTAAAGGATTTAAACACCCTATTAGAAGTGGGCCTAGTTAGAGGACTTTAGGACATTCACTCGAAATCTCACCCTGTTAAAGGATTTACAAATGGCTATTAAACCAACTATTGGTCATTTTTTCCTTCCCGCCAAAATCACTACATTTGAATTTGACGTATTAACGTTCACAAGTCTTAAATATTTAAATATTCAAAAGGGGCACAAAATACCTTATGCTAACCTGATAATATTTCTTTCCCTACATATTTTAATGTTTCTACGGGCCCACAAGTCCCCATCATCAAATCGCGAAAGATCCACGGTTGGCGCTATCTTGCTATGGGAAGTTGCACATTGTTTTACCATAGTGACATAGTGCCTTTTGGCTACGAGTCAGGTGGGTCCTCCCTTTCCTTGTTTCTTCGGTGCCAAGTTTTGATAGATCCTCGAAGGGAAGTATGGTGCTATCCAAAAATCTATGTTCCTCACCATTAGTGACATAGCACCCAGATGAAAAGTGTTACTGCATTGACATCAAAAGGAAGGTGGGTCCCAAGTATGCCCCATCGGATATCAATGATGAAATTTGGCACACATTGGCAGTTGTCAATTTTTTTATTGGCTAAGGTATGACTATGTAGAATGTGGGTCCTACTTCACTTAGTGAGCTACAAATGAGGATTTTTCAGATGGGTTGGCATGTGGCCAGTTGCTTATTGGTTTGTCTACTGATAGGTCAAATCCATCTTGCTCACTGCCATATCTCAAAAAATCAACGGTGGGCACTATCTCGCTATGGAAAGCTTCGAGGATATTACCCATAGCGACATAGCACCTCGACGATGCGTGGAAGGGTGGGGCCAAGTGTTATGAAACCACAAGGATGGTACTAGATTGGGCCAAGTCAGATGTCAAGTGTGTTGAGTTGGTTTGTGGGCCTAGAAGTTTTAAGGGCAAAGCATAATAATACGATAAGTCTTCATGATCATCAGATTAGTCTAGATCAATGGTGGGCGCTATCTCACTATGGGAAGTATCGAGGATATTATCCATAGCAACATAGCACCTTGGTGATGCATGGCACAGATGATGTAATGGGCTAGCCCTTCTCCAAAGTAATATTATGGCTCATCCTCGGTGATAGTTGTCAGGTGGGTCATAGTATAGTGGTGAAATTTCATTGGTCCATTTAGCCAACTCAGTGTGCAGTTATACAATTTTGTTGATCACCATAGATCGAAGGAAATTGATAGTAGGCACTATCTCACTATGGAAAGCTACGAGGATATTACCCATAGTGACATAGCACCATTTTGCCACATGGATTAGTGGGGCCAGGTCTCGCCAAGATGAGGATGCCAGGTTGTACTAAGTGGTTGCCAAGTGTTTCGTGAGCCCAAAAGTTTTAAGGAGATAGTGCAGTAATATGATGAGTCTTCATGATCGTTAGATCAATCTAAATCCATGGTGGGTGCTATCTCGCTATGGGAAATTTTTCAAAGGATACACATAGTGACATAGCACCTCGATGACACATGTCCCAATGGGTCTGGTGGAGGCAGTAATGGTTAGATGTGCTGGCAGTTAATGTGATTGTCATAGTTGGAGTTTGAGGAATTGGCACAGTTAGTAAAGGAAGAGGTGGTCAACTCAAGAAGACCTTGCAAGGTGGCAAGATAAAAGGAGGTTATTGGTCCATGTAGCCCATTTTGGATGCAGAGTTTAGTTGACTTGCTGACCTTGTTGTTTTAGGTGCTTAGGAATGAAGAAAGTCGGGATCTTTTATGCGATTTGATCTTCGTGATCAATGCCACCCACTCTAGAATGAATGTTGAATGCAGAAAAGCACTCCACCACCCCCCAGTTGATCCATCTACCAGATCAAGACAATCAATGGTGCCGTTTTCATCCTCTCAAGGCATTATTTGACATAGAAGATCAGATATCATTGCATTTGGATCAGTATCCAGATCAAATTTTCTCCATGATTATTCTCTACAAAACTTAATGGCAGGTTGTTGCAAAGTAATTACAGTTGGAGGACATCCAAGTTATACCTAAGCTATAAAGGCAAACTTCTATGAATTTTGAAAGGGTTGACCTTTCTCTATTTTCTCTATTACTACTTCTACATCACAATCCCTTACTCCAGTCCCTCAAGCTTCCACATCCTCAAATGGGATAGATGAAATCAAGGAGATGATGCAATCTCTGATGCAGAACATGGATAAAAGAGAAAAGAACCTAGAGAAAATATTGCAAGATCAAGGAAAGAGGCTGGAGGATAACTCCTCTATGATGCAGAAAGTAAACAACAAGGTGGCAACTTTAGAAAGACAACAAGCTCGAGGTAGTAAGCCTCATGAATTGTAGTATCAAACCCGAAGCAGTGGTAGGCCTCCAAATCCTAATCATTGGAACAATTCTTTTGATCAGAGTAGGTAGGGTGGCCATGCTTCAACCGCAAATGTAAACCAAATTAGGGCCATAGTCTCTCAAAACAATATGGCTCAAGATCAAGATTTTTGTCCCTCCTACAATTACTCCTATGCATGTTGCATGTGTCAAAAGTTTGAATCTTATTTGTCTTTGACCATCCAAGAGCCTACAATACAAACATCATACGAGGAGTACCAATTTAAAGATGCCTCAGATATGCAAAGACAGGGTGATTGCTCTTTTATGAATCATCAGATGGAGGAGCATTGTAATGTAAACCAGGATTGCATTGCTCATAATACTAGAAGCAAAAGAAGAGCTATGGAAGATGCTATCCCTCCTCCCAAGTAGGCCTCAACTTCAAATGTAATATCTCATGAGCAAGAAGAAAATAATCAATTAAGTTCCTTTCAATAGCAAAGGAAAAATCATCGTAGAAAAGATGCAAGTGATCCTCAGGTTATTCCATCTCAACCTCATACAATTTCAGCTCCCAAAGCTTCTACCAAATTACCTACTATGCCATTTAGTGTGGTAGAGCAAATGAAGAAGACAAATGTGAATATCTCCATGTGGGATGCAATTTCTACTATACCCATGCAAAAGAGGTTGCTACAACAAGAAATGGAAAGAATTAAAGCAAAGGATCAGACACTCAGCATGGAAAGTGCCACAAGCGTAGTACAACCATAAAGGGAGGTAGAAAAAGGTAAAAAGGTTAGATCTCCTCCATTCTATGTTTCTCTAATTATAAGGGGAAAACTAGTCCATAATTGCATGATTGATTCAGGGGCTAGCAGTTCAGTGATGCCTAGGTGTGTTGCTGATGCTTTGGGAATGAAATATGAGCCCATTGTTAGGGATGTATTATATTTGGATGGTAGTATTGTCAAGACTATAGGGATCCTTAGGAATGTGGAGATGGCCTTACATGCATGCCCTAGTTGTACTGTAACCCAATATATCTTTGTTGCTGAGGTTAAGCCATGTTTTTCCACCTGTCTATCAAGAGACTTTACTGCCCAAATAGTTGGTTTCATATCTTCTGATTGGTCATATTTGTCTTTTAAAATGAGATATGGAGTCAATGCTTCAATTAGAGAAAAGCCTCAAGCCCTCCATCATACTGAATCTTACACCCCCAACCCCATCACCATGAATTGCCCTATTCTAGAGGTGGATGAGAATGACATAGTGAATGAGCCTACCACATCCCTAGCAAAGATACCTAATTTTTTCTTGGATGAGTGGGCTAATGCATATCAATTTGATCTTATGCCAGAAACCCTTGAGATAGGTCTCAGTACATATTGTATATTGGAGAAAGATGTTCTAGTTCCCAATCTTGTCGAGACTAAAGAAGATATGAGTGGGATATGTAGTATGTACTTTGATGGATCAAGGAATAAAAATGGATCAAGGGCTAGTGTGATGTTAATTTCTCCTATGCAAGCAAGGTACTACTTCTCCTTTAGGCTCCAGTTCAGTTGCACTAACAATGTGGCTGAGTATGAATCCTTGATTTAGGGTCTCCTACTTGCTCAAAAAAGGGGAATCCAACGTTAAGGGTGTATGGAGACATTGAGTTGGTGGTCAATCAAGTGAGAAATCATAATATAGCCAATAATGGTTTTCTTTAGGGTATGGGATTTTCTTTAGGGTTTTAGTGCATTTAATATTCAAAGCATCCCTAGAAAAGAAAATAGACATGCTGATAGACTTGCAACAATAGGTGCATCTTATGATGTGCCGAATCTTGAGGAGGAGAAGAAGTAATAAATCAGAGTGGTAGTAAGGCCTGCTATCCCTGATAACAATATCCATTGGCAAGTGTTTGAGTCTAATGAGCAAATTGACAGCTTCTTGCAGAATGAGGCAAAATTTTTAGGTAGGAACTAGTTGAGATTGTAGAATTAGTATGGTGATAAGATCATTCATCTCAGTTCTAACAAATTGCCTAAGGGTCTCATTACCTTAGAAAGTGTTTTCAATCCTGATGACCAAACAAGAGGCATGGCCATCAACCTAGCTGCCAATGAAGATGACTACACTCCAGTCATGATTGCTTATGGAAAGTCCTTAAACATGGGGAAGGTATGTTCTGAAATCAAACAAGAAAATTTTATTCATATATGCCAAAAATTTAATGATGTATTTGCTTGGACATATGATTACTTAAAGGGCTTTGACCCAAGGTTGTTTCAGCATACCATAGATTTAACTAATGATGTAAAACTAGTAAGACAAAAATAGAGACTAGTGAATCCTAAAATTGAACCCTTAATGAGAAAGGAGCTATCCAAATTGATCGAGGCCCACATAATTTTCCCTATAAAGCACTCTTCATGTGTAGCAAACCTTGTCCCTATTAGGAAGAAGAACACAAAAATTAGATTGTGTGTGGACTTTAGGGACCTTAATCAGGCTTCCCTTAAAGATCACCATCCTCTCCCTTTTATGGAGCATATTTTGTCCAAGGTTTAGTGGTTCCAAGAGATTTTCATTTCTTGATGGATTTTCTAGCTACAATCAAGTGCTGGTTAAAGAGTCTAATAGATACAAGACTGCATTTACCACTAAATGGGGTACCTATGCTTATTGTAAGATGCCATTTGGGCTAACCAATGTAGGTGCTACATTTTAGAAGGCAATGGAGATGGCCTTCAAAATATTGATTGACAAGTTTGTCTTAGTTTACCTTGATGATATCACTGTGTATTCAAAGGATGTAGAAGAACATTTTGATCATCTAAGACAGGTATTCCTAAGATGCAGAGAGTTTGGGGTTTTCCTTAATCCAAGAAAGTGTGTCTTTGCTACTAACCAAGGAAAATTATTAGGACATATTGTATCTGAGGATGGCTTAACCATTGATCTAGAGAGAACAAAAGCAATACTTTCCCTTCCTCTTCCTAAACACAAGAAAGGGCTGCAAAGTTTCCTAGGTAGGATAAATTTTGTGAGAAGATTTATCCCTAATCTTGCTACCATGGTGAAACCTCTTACAACTATGCTCAAGAAAGGTATGGTCTTTGCATGGACCAAGGAAGGGAAGGAAAGTTTTGAAGAGATCAAGACAGCCATAGCCTCAGCCCCTACTCTCATGAATCCAAATTTTGAGAAAGATTTCATCCTTTATACCCTAGGTGGTGAGTTAAGCATTTCTACTGTCCTAACTCAAAGAAATGATAAAGGTGATGAGAAGCCCATAGCTTTCTTTAGTGAAGGGCTTAAAGAATATGAAGATAAACACAACTATGTAGAGAAGCAAGCCCTTGTAGCCATCAGAGCTTTAAAGAACTTTAGATGCCTCCAGTATCATAGTAAGATTCATTTGTTAGTACCCCATGCCAGTGTGAAGGATTTCCTTTTGAGCAAAGATATTAGTGAGAAAAGAGTTGACTAGATTACTAAAGTGATGTAATATGATATTGACATTCAAATTACCAAGATAGTAAGAGGGAGGGGGTTGTGTAAACATATGTTATCATCTCAAGAACTTGATGAGGAAGTTGTTATGATACTGATAGAGCAACAAGAGGTAAGAAATAGTGACCCAAGGAGTTGGATGGATGATACAATGAATTTATTATTAGGCAATAGATACCCTCAAGGATTAGATAGAACTAAAAAAAGATAGTATAGATTACAGTCAATTCCTTATGTCATAGTTGATGGTGTCCTCTTTAGAAAAGATTTTAATGGAGCCCTATTAAGATGCCTTGATACAGACCAGGCTGAAAGAATGATCAAAGAACTTCATGATGGTCCTGATGGTGGCCACTTCTTAGTAAGGACAACTACAATGAAGATCATGAGGGCTGGTTATTACTGGCCATCTCTATTTCATGGTTGTCATAAGTATGTGAAGAAGTATGAAAAATGTGCCTTCTTCTCTGGCAAACAAAGACTTGCAGCTCTTCCCCTTCATCCTATTCAAGTGGAACAACCTTTTACTCAATGGGGATTGGATTTCATTGTCCCTATCAATCCTCCTTCTAATGCAGGTCACAAATGGATTTTAGCTACTACAGATTACTTCACCAAATGAATAGAGGCAGTTGCATTGAAGGATGCCACTGAATCTTTAGTTGTGAAATTCCTTGATGGAATTGTGACCAGGTTTGGTGCCCCTTCAACCATTGTTTCAAATAATGCAAAGTCATTTATAGGAGCTTAGATTTGTACATGGGTAGTTGACCACAACATTTACTTGAGCACATCCTCAAATTATTACCCCCAGGGTAATGGTTTGGCTAAGTCCTCCAACAAGAACCTGATCAGGATCATGAAAAGGACAATAGAAGATAACCAGAGGTGTTGGCATAAAAAATTGAAGATTGCATTGTGGGCTAATAGAATAATGCCTAAAAGGTCAATAGGGTTCACCATTTGTGTTAGTCTATGGCAGAGAATCAAGGCTTCCAATTTCATTGGAGTTCCTATCCCTAGAGCTATCTCATTAGCTAGAGTTGATTGAAGATGATGCCATGATAGTAAGAATGGCAGAGCTGATGGAGCTGGAAGAGAAGAGAAGTAAAGCCATCCAGACCCTAGAGACACACCAATAACAAGTAAAAAAGAGTTTTGACAGGAAGGCTAGGGTCAAAATCTTTAGGGAGGGAGATTTGGTTTTGACATGGAATGCAGATAGGGAAAAACTAGGAAGACACTCAAAGTTTGATACATTTTGGAGTGGCCCCTATTTGACTATCAGTTGCAAACAGGCCAATGCTTTTCAGTTAAGCGGGCCTAGTGCTGAAATTTTGCCCATCCCAGTCAATGGGATTTATCTCAAAGCATGCTTTTGATGAAGGTTGAAGGTTTCATGTATATAAGTAGAGTAGTTTCTTTTTTTAAGCTCTCATATTTTCCAAGAAGTGCACGAGCATAGCTATCTCTCTATGGGATAGCCAGTTTTCTCAAAGTTTTGTGGTCGCAGAAAGAAGGTTTCATCTCTAGTTCTAGTTGCAGAGATAAAGGTTTCAGGATTTTCCTCTCAAAGGTAGGGTTAGGGTTTCATGGTATACATAGGATCCACATCTTTTTGACTCTGTAGCCCAATGGATGCATAAGGTCACTGGTCTATGCATAGCTGGCTTGCATCCCCTCTAAGTCGCCAGATTTGTTGGTCATTTTTTCCTTCCTGCCAGAATCACCGCATTTAAATTTGACATATTAACATTCACAAGTCTTAAATATTCAAATATTCAAAAGGGGCACAAAATACCTTATGCTAACCTGATAATATTTCTTTCCCTGTGCATTTTAATGTTTTTGTAGGCTCGCAAGTCCCCATCGTTAAATCATAGAAGATGCACAGTTGGCGCTATCTTGCTATGGAAAGTTGCACATTGTTTTACCATAGTGACATAGCACCTTTTGGCCACATGTTAGGTGGGTCCTCCCTTTCCTTGTTGTTTCTTTGACGCCAAGTTTTGATAGATCACCAGAGGGTACTATGGCACTATCAAAAAATTTGTGTTCCTCGCCGTTAGTGACATAGCACCTAGACGAAAAGTGTTACTGCAGCGACATCAAAAGGAAGGTGGGTCCCAAGTATGCCCCGTCGGATATCAGTGATGAAATTTTGCACACATTGGAAGTTGGTTAATTTTTTTATTGGCTAAGGTATGACTATGTATAATGTGGGTCCTACTTCACTTAGCGAGCCGCAAATGAGGATTTGTCAGATGGGTTGGCACGTGGCCAATTTCTTATTGGTTGGTCTACTAATAGGTCGGATCCATTTTGCTCACCGCCAGATCTCAAAAAATCAATGGTTGGTGCTATCTTGCTATGGAAAGCTATGAGGATATTACCCATAGCGACATAGCACCTCAGTGATGTGTGGCAGGGTGGGGCCGAGTGTTATGAAACCGTAGGGATGGTACTAGATTGGACCGAATTGGATGCTAGGTGTGCTAAGTTGGTTTGTGGGCCCAAAAGTTTTAAGGGTAAAGCACAGTAATAAGGCAAGTCTTCATGATCGTCAAATCAATCTGGATCAATGGTGGGCATTATCTCGCTATGGGAAATTGTGAGGATATTATCCATAGTGACATAGAGCCTCAGCAATGCGTGGCACAAATGACGTAATGGGCTCGCCCTTCTCCGAAGTAATATTATGACTCATCCTTGGTGGTAGTTTTTAGGTGGGTCATAGTATAGTGGTGAAATTTTATTAGTCCATTCAGCCAACTTGGTGTGCAGTTATACAATTTTGTTGATCACCATAGATCTAAGGAAATTGACGATAGGCGCTATCTCGCTATGGAAAGCTACAAGGATATTACCTATAGCAACATAGCACCATTTTGCCACGTGGATTAGTGGGGATAGGTCTCACCAAGATGAGGATGCCAAGTTGTCCCAGGTGCTTGCCAAGTGTTTTGTGGGCCCAAAAGTTTTAAAGAGATAGCACAGTAATATGGCAAGTCTTCACAATCGTCAGATCAATCTAAATCCACAGTGGGCACCATCTCGCTATGGAAAATTGTTTAGAGGATACACATAGCGACATAGCGCCTCAGTGACATGTGTCCCAGTGGGTTTGGTGGAGGCAATAATAGTTAGATTCCTTGGTAGTTAATGTGACCATCACAATTGGAGTTTGAGGAATTGGCACAGTTAGTAAAGGAAGAGGTGGTCAACTCAAGAAGACCTTGCAAGGTGGGAAGATAAAAGGAGGTTATTGGTCCATGTAGCCCATTTTGGATGTAGAATTTAGTTGACTTGCTGACCCTGCTGTTTCAGGTGCTCTGGAATGAAGAAAGTCAAGATCTTTTATGTGATTTGATCTTCATGATCAATGCCACCTGCTCTAGAATGAATGTTGAATGTAGAAAAGCACTCCACCGCCCCCTAGTTGATCCATCTGTATACAAGGATTAGTAATGCAAAGAACACTAAATATCAAATCAAAAGTATTCACAAAACTAAATAAATGCAACTTCAAGATAGACTAAGATGAGCTCTCAATTGAGAATATGAGCCATTAATGGACTCTCTCAATGAGAAGCTCTCTTTTTGAGTAGCTTTGTCTAATTATATAGGATGTATTCTCGATTCTCCAAAGGATTCAATGGTGTTCTTGATGGATTTTGGCTTGGGTGAATGGATTTGATGTAAAATGGCTTCTCAAAAATGGCATTATGGCTTTACTTCATGATCAAAATGGCATTACTTTGTTACTATGGGTGATTGTGTTAAAATGGCTTGGGAGAGGATTCCTTAAATAGGCAAAGGGCTTGAGGGATCAAGGGCTAGGATGCAAGGATGGGAGAAAGCTTATGGAAGGTTTAGATCAATGGGTTGTGCTTTCTTATAGCCAATCAAGGAGTGACACATGTCACAAGCTTATTGGTTAGAGCAAGAGGGGTTGAGGGGTCAACAAAGGAGGCTAAAAGCTCATAAAGACCCTCATAATGGCTTGTAAGAGCAATGAATGGGCTTGCAAGAGTCATTTATGGTTTTGTGGGCTTCATCAAGTTTTATGGTTGGGATATTTGTGAGAGAGTTGAGATATTTTGACTTGGGTTGGATTAAGAAAGTCTTAAGCTTGACTTAGGAATGTGCAAATGATTAAGACTTGGATTAAGCTTGGGTTAAGATTAGATTAGGCTTGTTAGAGATGGGCAAGTGGATGGCATTTAATGAGGGTGGGTGAAGGAGGAGATATTTGTTGGCTTTGGCTTGGGTTAGCAAGTCTTAACCCATGTTTAGGGAATGTGACAAGGTTAGGGGGGGATTAAGATTAGGATTAGGGTCATCTAGCCATCCCTAGCTTAGCCTATCATCCTCATGCTTTTGGTCACATCTTGCCATCCAGCTCCATCTTCCAATTTATCCACCTATCTTTCATCCTCTAGCTTTTATCTATCATTATCCACTTATCTTTTGCAACCTCACCCCATCATCCTCGCTATCATCCATCTCCCTAGCGCCTTTAGCTTTTCCATCCTAGCTTCAATCCTATCACATCCATCGTAAGCCCTCCTTTTGCATGTCATCTTCTGACTGGGGGCATTGTATTCCTTGGAGATCTTGTCTTGTCCATCCTCCCTTGTCATTGGTATCTCACTCTAGGCTATCCTCATGCAAATTCAATGTCATCCTCTCATTAGCCATTCACTCTAGCACCATCTATCAACTCAGCTACCACCAACCTCAGCATTGTCCCCATCCTTGGTCGCACATCTATCATCATCATCGGATGCATCCTTCCAAATCCATATCTTTCTCTATCACCTCATCCTTAGCTTCTGCATCTTGCACCAACTTGAGCCATCCCACTATCTTATCATTCGGAGCTCTTGTATAGCTTGTAAATAATCTTGTATCCAACACTTGTATCATACCTTGTATCATAGCTTGTATATCCAATCTTGTCCAAAAAAACTTGTACATTTGTACCATATCTTGGTTTGTCAGCTTGTACATCCTCTTTAGCTTAGTACCATTGTATCTATCCAACTTTTGTGTCAGTTCATCCTTGATCAGCATCTTGAACACATTGCACAACTCTTGGTTAGCTATTCCAATGCATCCTTTAGCAAGATCTCCTATCACCAAAGTGTTATCCTTCTTAGTTCAGCTTGCCAGATGCATCACTCATCCAAATCCACCAGCTAAGGTGCTCTCAAATAGATCCTTGTAGGATATAGCTTTCCTCATGTCTGATCTTGGTTTGTTAGTACCTCATCCTACCCATCTCATTGGAAAACAGTTTTCTTTTGGATTTTCACTTTCTTTTGATTTGGAATCTTCCCTTTTGGTTCTTGAAGTATCTTTTCCAAGCAATCTTTTTGTTCCCTCCTAAAGGTTGCCACGATCTTCCATATCATGGTATGCTACAAATGGGGCACTCCAAGGGTATGATTTTGATCAAGTCTTTCGTTTGTTTCTTTTTTGCTTGTGGGTTACCTAGTGTTGATTCCATGTAGTTTCCTCCAAGTTTCATGTGTGATGCTGGGGCAATCTTTGTGTGTTTTTTTTGAGTCAGTCCGTCAATCCTTTGGATGGTTGGTGACACAGCCTTGATGTTCTTGGTAACCTTGGCAATTAACCAACAATCTTATAGCAAATCTCGTGCTCAACTACATGGTGGTACTTCTCTTTGAAGTATCCGCCTCCTCAAAAAGCTTCAATGGATTCCCTTCATTTCCATTATCCCCCATCCATATCTAGCATCTGTCTCTCCTACCCCAGCTTATGCATCTGTATCTCTTTGAATCAATCTTTACTTTTAGCTTTAGGGGTCCACAATACTAGTCTTAGAGATCCACCAATCCAATCAATCCACCAAGCCTCATCTTTCAAGATCCACAATCCTAGTCCTAGGGATCTCTGAAACTCATCTTTCGCCAATCTGACTCTTTGAAATCTTGTTGCATCAGCTTTATAATCCCCTCATCCTTCTCCCTATCCTGGATTTCTTTTTATAGTGCTCTACTCCTTTATCCTCCACCTTCCCTAAAGTCTTAAGCTTGCTTCCTCTTGTGCATTTGATTCTCCCTTTCTCATTCTCTTGTAGTGAGAGTTTGAGCTAATTCAGCCCCTTCTCTTTGCCAATATTAGTCTCCTTGCTTATCTTGGATTCTTGTATTTTTCAAGAAGCCGTTGAGCCTTATTTTCTCTCCTTGCCACCTTCTTGAAGGGGCATCTCATAGTCTAGTATCCCCTTCTTATCCAAGACTGGGGCAACTTTGTTGCTAAAACATCTTCCTTGTGTATATTCAAACTTCTTTGAAATAGTGTTATCTCAACACTATGTCAAAGAGGGGCAAAATGTAGACACCTAAATCCTTTAGAAAATAAAGTATTTTTTTATTTTCTGAAAGGGACCCTGATGACATCATCATTTATTAATTAATTATTTAATTATTTAATTTATTTATTTTTATGCCATTAAATCCCTTTATCTTCATTAAAAATATTTAATTAAGGAATCCTGCCCAAAAATGTTTAAATCTTATTTAAACATTATTTCCTTATTTATTAATTATTTAATTAATAAATTGACCAAAAATTTCAAAATAAATAATTTATTTATTTTTTGCCCAAAACTTCACCAATTTCCTTAAGACTGCTAACTTCTTCCAAAATCTTCTAATCCTTCTTTAATTTCGATTAAATCCTAATCCCATCATTTCTTACCTTTAATCCCAACTCAAAATATTTAATTAAGATTAAATATTAATCCTCATGTTTATTAAAAATATTTTAATAAATATCTCCTGCACCCGAACCCTTGAAATAAATAAAACTTTATTTATTTCCTGAAAACCTTATTTATCCTCATCCTAGGAAGTTCTAGGCTCTTCTAAAAAGTCTTCATCCTCATCCAAAGCCTAGACTCTTTTAGAAGATATCAATCCTTATCTTTGACCCTAATCCTAATCCCCCCCTAACCTGGTCACATTCCCTAAACATGGGTTAAGACTTGCTAACCCAAGCCAAAGCCAACAAATATCTCCTCCTTTATCGAGAATGTATATGAGGATTAGTAATGCAAAGAACACTAAATATCAAATCAAAAGTATTCACAAAACTAAATAAACACAACTTCAAGATAGATTAAGATGAGCTCTCAATTGAGAATATGAGCCATTAATGGGCTCTCTCAATGAGAAGCTCTCTTGTTGAGTAGCTTTGTCTAATTAGATAGGATGTATGCTCGATTCTCAAAAGGCTTCAATGGTGTTCTTGATGGATTTTGGCTTGGGTGAATGGATTTGATGTAAAATAGCTTCTCAAAAATGGCATTATGGCTTTACTTCATGATCAAAATGGCATTACTTTTGTTACTATAGTTGATTGTGTTAAAATGGCTTGGGAGAGGATTCCTTAAATAGGCAAAGGGCTTAAGGGATCAAGGGCTAGGATGCAAGGATGGAAGAAAGCTTATGGAAGGTTTAGATTGAATGAGAGGAGAGCACATGGATTGTGCTTCCTTACAGCAAATCAAGGAGTGACACATGTCACAGGGTCATTGGTTAGAGCAAGAGGGGTTGAAGGGTCAACAAAGGAGGCTCAAAGCTCATAAAGACCCTCATAATGGCTTGTAAGAGCAATGAATGGGCTTGTAAGAGTCATTTATGACTTTGTGCGCTTCATAAAATTTTATGGTTGGGATATTTGTGAGAGATTTGAGATATTTTGGCTTGGGTTGGATTAAGAAAGTCTTAAGCTTGACTTAGAAATGTGCAAATGATTAAAGCTTGGATTAGGCTTGGGTTAAGATTAGATTAGGCTTGTTAGAGATGGGCAAGTGGATGGCATTTAATGAGGGTGGGTGAAGGAGGAGATATTTGTTGGCTTTGACTTGGGTTAGCAAGTCTGAACCTATGTTTAGGGAATGTGACAAAGTTAGAGGGGGGATTAGGATTATGGTCAAAGATAAGGATTGACATCTTCTAGAAGAGTCTAGGCTTTGGATGAGGATGAAGACTTTCTAGAAGAGTCTAGAACTTCCTAGGATGAGGATAAATAAGGTTTTTAGGAAATAAATAAAGTTTTATTTATTTCAAGGGTTTGGGTTGAGGAGATATTTATTAAAATATTTTTAATAAACATGAGGATTAATATTTAATCTTAATTAAATATTTTGAGTTGGGATTAGGGGTAGGAAATGATGGGATTAGCCTTTAATCAAAATTAAAGAAGGATTAGAAGATTTTGGAAGAGGTTAGTGGTCTTAAAGAAATTTGCCAAGTTTTAGGCAATAAATAAATAAATTATTTATTTTGGGATTTTTTGTCAATTTATTAATTAAATAATTAATAAATAAGGAAATAATGTTTAAATAAGATTTAAACATTTTTGCGAGGGATTCCTTAATCAAATATTTTTAATTAAGATAAAGGGATTTAATGGCATAAAAATAAATAAATTAATTAAATAAATAAATAATTAATTAATAATGATGTCATCAGGAACTTTTTCAAAAAATAAAAATACTTTATTTTCTAAAGGATTTTTAGGTGTCTACATTTTTCCCCTCTTTGACATAGTGTTGAAACAACACTATTTCAAAGAAGTTCAGATATAAACGACATGGAGATGACTTTAGCAACAAAGTTGCCCCAGTCTTGGATAAGAAGGAGAGACTAGACTATGAGATGCCCCCTCAAGAAGGCAACAGGGAGAGAAAATGAGGCTCAACGACTTCTTCAAAAAATAAGAATCTGAGATAAGCAAGGAGACTCAGATTGGCAAAGAGAAGAGGCTGAATTAGCTCAAACTCTCACTACGGGAGAATGAGAAAGGGAGAATTAGAGGCACAAGAGTAAATAAGCTTAAGACTTTAGGGGAGATGGAGGATGAAGGAGCGGAGTGCCATAAAAAAGAATCCAAGATAGGGAGAAGGATGAAGGGATTATAAAGCTGATGCAACAGGATTTCAAAGAGTCAGATTGTTGGAAGATGGGTTTCGGAGATCCCTAGGACTAGGATTGTGGATCTCGAAAGATGAGGCTTGGTGGATTGATTGGATTGGTGGATCCCTAAGACTAGGATTGTGGATCCCTAAAGCTAAAAGTGAAGATTGATTCAAAGAGATACTGATGCATAAGCTGGGGTAGGAGAGATAGATGCTGGATATGGATGGGGGATAATGGAGATGAAGGGATTCAATTGAAGTTTTTTGAGCAGGGGGATACTTCAAAGAGAAGTACCACCATGTAGTTGAGCACTAGATTTGCTATAGGACTGTTCATTAATTTCCAAGGTTACCAAGAACATCAAGGTTGTGTCACCAATTGTCCAGAGGACTGACAGATTGACTCAAAACAAACACACAAGGATTTCCCCAGCATCACATATGAAACTCAGAATAAATAGCGTGGAATTGATACTGGGTAACCCACAAGCAAAAAAGAAACAAACAAAAGACTTGATCAAAATCGTATGCTCAGAGTGCCCCATTTGCAACATACTATGATATGGAAGATCATGGAAACCTTGAGGAGGGAACAAAAAGATTTCTTGGAAAAGATACTTCAAGACCCAAAAGGGAAGATTCCAAATTAAAAAAAAAACTAAAATCCAAAAGAGAACCATTTGCCAATGAGATGGGTAGAATGAGGTACTAACAGACCAAGATCAGACATGAGGAAAGCTATATCCTGCAAGGATCTATTGGAGAGCACCTAAGCTAGTGGATTTGTATGAGTGATGCACTGGGCAAGCTGAACTGAGAAGGATAACACTTTGATGACATGAGATCTAGCCAAAGGATGCATTGGAATAGCTAACCAATATTTGTACGATGTGTGCAAGATGCTGATCAAGGATGAACTAACACAAAAGCTGGATAGATACAATGGTACTAAGCTAAAGAGGACGTACAAGCTAACAGACCAAGATATGGTACAAATGTACAAGTTGTTTTGGACAAGATTGGATATACAAGGTATGATACAAGCGTTGGATACAAGATTATTTACAAGCTGTACAGGAGCTTCGGATGACAAGATAGCGGGATGGCTCAAGTTGGTGCAAGATGAAAAAGCTAAGGATGATGTAGGAGCATCCAGAGGTATAAGGGAAATCCTATGTCACCCAAAAAAATGTACTTAGACTTAGTTTCTATTTCATGTATTTTCATTTTTGGATACCCATTTGGGTCAAATAATGGTTCCAACTCTCACAGTTCAACTATCAGTGTGCTAGAAAATCCCAAAAAAATAGGAGCATG
Organism: Cupressus sempervirens; assembly: GCA_028749045.1. NCBI lineage: Eukaryota > Viridiplantae > Streptophyta > Pinopsida > Cupressales > Cupressaceae > Cupressus > Cupressus sempervirens. Next base: position 48,141,870 of record CM053786.1, read on the forward strand.
CAATTTGGCCATCATTTTGGTGACCTAGAAGGTGTGAATTGGCTAAATGAATGTAATTTTGATTTAGAGAATTCTAGAAAAAGAATCAGGTCAAAAGGCCCCACGGTTTGAAAGTTATTGCAGTTTTTCGAGTTTTGGAGGCCTCCTAAGAATGCTTCAAAGTCAAGTTAGGGGCATTAAATGACCTTGAAAAGGGTCAAAAAATGGGGGACAAGTGAAGCTGGTCCATAGAGCTATAGAGCGCTTTGACAACTTTTTGAAAATGTAAACGGTTCGTCAATCGAAGCTATGGTTCAAAAGTTATGCCTCCGAAAAGTTCGGTTACCATTTCTAGATTCTTCTAGATTTGCACCGACTTCCAATGCAACTTTTGGAACCTTCTTTTTGGTCAATGGATGCCTACTAGCACTTTCTAGAATGTACTGCTAGTCCTTAACCCTTTGGGGTCTATTTAAGGAGATTTCTAGCATTGTAAAAGGGAGTTCAGAGTGGAGTTTGAGAGGAGGTACTGAAAGGAGAAATTATCTCCAGATTTATGCTATTGTAAGCCCTTAGGGAATGTTTTGAAGTTTATTTTCTCTGTACTGTTTGTACTAGCTTATTTTTTGAGTTAATACAATTTTCCTTTTCTGTTGTGTCCATTCTATTTTTGGGTTGTGTCCCCATCAAAGGATGAGGTGATAGCAGAAGATATGGATTTGGCAAGATGCATCCAATGATGATGACAGATGTGCGACCGAAGATGGGGACAATGCTAAGGTTGGTGGTAGCTAAGCTAATAGATGGCGCTAGAGTGAATGGCTAATGAGAGGATGACATTGGATTTGCATGAGGATAGCCTAGAGCAAGATACCAATGACAAGCAAGGATGGACAAGACAAGATCTCCAAGGAATACAGTGCCCCTAGTTAGAAGATGACATGCAGAAGGAGGTCTTACGATGGATGTGATAGGATTGAAGCTAGGATGGAAAAGCTGAAGGCACTATAGAGATGGATGATAGCTGGGATGATGGGGTGAGGTTGCAGAAGATAAGTGGATAGTGATAGATAAAAGTTGGAGGATGAAACATAGGTGGATAAATTGAAAGATGGAGCTGGATGGCAAGATGTGACCAAAAGCATGAGGATGATAGGCTAAGCTGGGGATGGTTGGATTACACATGATGCTTGTTTGCCAAGTTTTCATCATGGTACTTGTCCAAGGTGCTTGAATTGCCAAGTTTTCACCAGTGGACACTTTATTTTTCTTTTTCTTTTTTGACTTTTTTGACTTTGGACTTAGCTGGAATGATCTTGGCCTTCTTTAGCTATTTTTGGCTTTTTTAGGATTTTTCACTAGCTATTGGAATGTTCAATTTTGTTGCTAGCTGTTGGTACATCGGATGTGTGATTTATGCAATAGATTAGATTGGATGGGATTGATGGTAGGAGATGGAGGGATGAAAAGGCTGGAAAGGAGCAAGAGATGGGGATGCTTGCAGGATCAACATTGGCACATGTTGGGATGGGTGTGAAAAGAACATATGGGGGATAGATGGTAGATGCGAGCTTGATGGAGGATTTCTAGAAGTGCACTTGGGGATATAGGCATCCAAGATGGAGTTAGGAGATGGGGACACGAGTCACTAGATGGGGGATTAGCAATGGTGGATGCCATTATGCATTGGGTTTCAACTTTTTTCTTTGGGATCCACATGGTTTTGGATTTTCTTTTCATAGGCTTTTACATTGTTTTGCATTCTTTGATTGGATTTTGCCTTTTCGGAGTATGTCTTTTAGAATAGACATATGATTGCCTAGGATGTCGATTTTTAGCTTTATGCATTTTGAAGTTGGCATTCACATTGCTGTGGTAAGCTTTGGGAAGATGGTTAGGAGAAGCTTTGTGAGATGGAGAGGATATGGAAGAGCATGTAGGGGGATGATGATGGATGATGTGCCCTGATATGTGCCTTTGTTGATCTTGCGTAGGAATGGATGGAATAGGATTTTTATGATGGATGATAGGAGGATGGAGGATGGTAGATTTTGGGACATGGGGACCCAAAATGGATTTAGCAGATGAGGGGTAATATGGTAGGTTTTTTTGGGTTGCAAAGATGGTGGAGGGGGGATGACATAAGATTTCTTGAAGGAGTGATGGGAAGCTGGCATGGTGGGCTTGGAGATAGGCTTTGTTTGGGGATGGCATGTACCAACACTTTTAGATGGTGAGCCTTTGGATACATATCCAAGACCATGAAATCCTAGATTATTTTGTGCAATAATAGGTGTTCCGATTCCTTTCCCTTGTAGTCCTAAACCTTGACCTTGATAATGCCATCAATTGAGCATTTGAATGAGCTGAGGAAACTTTTTGCTTGTAGAAAATGGTAGAAATTCTTTATTAGATGTATTGCAAAGGGGAGATATTGTTCTTAATTCTTCTGTTGAGAGGGGGCCACCATGGATGAATGTAAGTGAACCAAGAGGGTAGATTATAGATGGTGGAATAGCTCTAATAGGTGGTAAGATAGAAGCATGGAGCAGAGGAGATGGTAGGATAGGATCTTGATTTAGCTGATGGGATAAAAAGATATCTTGCAGTAGAGGAGGTATGGCTTGAGGTTTTGGACATGGATGGGATGGTGACTGCACTATGAATGGAAGAAAAGGTACAATGATATCTTCATTTATGCTTTGGGGGATGTCAACATGCTTTTGGGCAGGATCTTGATAGGATTGGATTGGAGTGGATGGTGTGATAGGAGGTGAAGGGATGGATTCTTCAAAGGCAACGGATGGAGAGATGGGAGATTCGATATTGGAGATGGGTGAGTAGAAGATGGATGCATAAGGGTCATTACGGGAGATTTGGGAAATGCTTGGAGGTAATGTGGATAGGATTTGGAGGGATTTGACAGGTAGTGGGATTTTGATGCTTGTGAGAAGTGGAAGGATTTTAAGCAATTTGATGGATGGTATGGGGATGATAGCTATGGGAGGTGGAGGTGATATTATAGATGCGGAAGCTTCATTACTGACTACTTCACATGGTTGGATTATATGACATGACTTATTGACTGTCGGAGGTAGATTTTCTTGTATTTCCTCTAGGAGATTCCTGGGAGATTCATGTGTTAGAGGTGGAGGTGGTGGATTCACAGGAATAGCTGGTGTGATGGGGGTGGAAGATTTGAAGCTTGGTTGATTGGGTGATGGAGGAGAAGTTGGGATATGAGATGGCATGACTAGATAGTTTGGAGGAATGCTTGGATTTTGGGTGATGGTTGGTGGAAGGCATCTAAGGCTCTCAAGATACCCATCATAGTCAACAAGATTTTAATCATCATTGAAATAGGATGTAGTAGGAGAAAGGACAATGTGACCAAACTCATCATGAGAGGGTTGGGATTTCATGCTTTGATGATGAGTTGGATGGGGATGGGGTCTTGCATATGGATGAACATGGAAGCTCATGGTTGGATTTGGATTAAGCATAGATTTTGGATTGGCTAATGAAAGATTTTCTAGGGAGAGTCAAAGCTGCATGACAGACCTAAGGAGGATTGGCTAGAGATTTTTGGCTTACTTGTGGATGGAAGACTTCAAGGATATGCTGTCAAAAAGTGAGAGTTTTTCTTTCTTATGTGCAAGATTGGTGGCTTTTGGTGTCAACTTGAGGATAGAAAAATGATCCTATGGGCATTACATGAGATTGACCGCTTGTGGATCCCAACCTTTAGCTTAAGGTGATGAGGGATGACAAGTGACAAGGTTAGATTACCCTAGAAAAAGCTCTGTCAAAGGGATAACCTTGGAGAGATTGAGGGAGTTGGATAAATTGATTGGATAGCAAACTCTAGCCAAGTAACAACAATTCCTTAAAGGCTTGGGTGATTTTGGATTGGGTTGCTAGCTAGCTGGGGGGATTATTTGGATGGACTTTGGATTTGGGATTTTTCTAAAGCAAAGAACTAGATAGATTCGATTGCGGTGGGGGAGCTTGGATGATTTTCTGATGAGGTAGTGACTATGCTAAGTATTCCTTGAGCTGGGAGATTTTCTTTTTTTTTGGGATTTTGACCAAAGTTGGCAAACATTCATTCAAAAGCTATGAACAAACAAGCAAACAAAATTTTGGAGCAAGCACGTCAAACACACCAATATCCTAGGAAGCTTTCTACAAGGATGAAATTTGATTTACCTAGGAAGTCCTCAATATACATAAGGTACATGAGGCTCAAATACATAGATGAAACCAAAAATATGTCACACAGTTGAAAGGAGTGGTAACCCACTTCTCCTCTTTCACTTCTCAAGGGTATAAAGTTCCTTGAGGCTTAGCCCAAGTGACAGAATTTTGATCCCAAGAGAGGTGTCTTTGGATTCACCTCCCGATTTTTATACTCTGTTGGAACGCTAGAGTTAAGGTCATCCCAAGGGGTGATGAAATCCCCAAGTAGGCCTCCTAAAAAAAGAAACAAGGTTTTGGATCCTAGTCTTATGCACCCAAGATAGTCTCAAAAGATGACAAGGGGAGAGAAGATTTGGATGACCTTGGGCTAAAAAACACATTTTTTCCTTTACCAACTAATTCTTATGTGTGTTGATCTAGACTTTGCAAGCACTCGTATTTAATATAAAATATTTATTCCAATTTTGAAGCATCAACAAAAGTAAAATCGATTGAAGAATGCAACCAAGAAGAAGAGTTAGGGTCAACAAGAAAATAAACCCACACACTCGGAGGCCCTCCACGTCAAGTATCGATTGATTTTCTTTAAGGCATTCAAGATTGAGTGTGATTTTTTTTAAGCCCAAAACAAAGATGCATGTAAAGCTTGATTTCAAGCGCACGCCTGGAGGCCCTCCGTGTCAAGATTTGTTCAATTTTTTTATGCCCAAATGAAGTGTTAGTGAGACTAATGTGCATTCAAGAAATTTTCTATCTTAGAAAAACTAATAAAAACTCAGGTGAGTGGAGTTTGATTTTTGTGGAGCACTTAACACCCTCTTAGGTAGACCCATCCCCATATATGGCACTGATATTGCAACCAATGGTTAGAATGAACGGTAATTAAAGAGGGTGAGTCCAACAACAAACTCACTCAAAGTTTCTTTATTTGTTTTTATAACTTAGAAAGTTTCTAAAATGTGGATTCTTTTTATGCCCCAAAAGATGAAGTGTGATGTATGATAATGATTATTTCATCTGTGGCATTCAAGATTGGATTTGTTATTCATTCCAATGAAAAAAAAAAACTTGATTTTAATCCATGGCAATCAAGAGTCATTTTAGCAACATGCATTCAAAGACGAGTGTTTAAACATTCAAGTTCTTTCCTTCGAGCATTCAAGATTGAGATTTTGCGGGTTGTTTTAAAAACTTTCAAGTGCTTTGTTTTAACCTTAGATCATTCAAGATTGAGTTTGTTTGAACTAAAATTCAAAGAGGAAGGAATAGGGATGCTTTTCTTTCCAATTTAGATCATTCAAGATTGTTTTTGACTCAAAAAAAATGACTCTTTGGACTTTGGTTTTTATTCAAGATTTTGTGTTCTAGTTTGCATGTTTTAAGCCCAAAAATGATATTCCTAGATTGTTTTGATGCATGAAAAACCTAGGAAACATTCAATATTTTGCAACAAGACATTTGTTTGGAACAAATAAAAAAGCTTTTAGGATAATTTTGGCAACCATTTAGGACTCTTAGTTTTCATGAGATTTTAAAAGAACTTTAAAATATTTGCAAATGAAGTTCATTTTATCCTTGATTAATGCTTTGAGTTTGATTTAGTTTTGTGTGCACTTAGTGTTGATTTTGAACCTTTTGAAATGGAAACTTGAAGTTCTTTTTAAGTTTAAAAAAATGAAGTGTTCCTAACTTTGCATGAATGCATCTAAAACCTTGATGTTGCAAGGATGCAAATGATTGGATTGATTTAGTTTCACTTATTAAAAGATTTTTTTGCAAATTTTTAGTTTTTTAATGGATTTAAGTATGATTTGGGGGTTCATTTTAAGCACTAAAACAAGGTGTATATGATTTTGCTCCCTTAAAAAAAAATGGCCAAGATCTCACAAGAAGAAGAAGAAGAAGTAGATGGAATAGAAGAAGAATATAGACAAGAAGAGGAAGAAGAATTCCAAGTGCTCCATCCACCTATAAGCTTGAAAAATCTAAAAACACTGTAAATCCCATTAGAATGTTTGCAAAGAACTCTTGCTTCATCTTCTTCTTGCTTCCTTGGACCTACCAAACCTAATTAAATGCCCCTACCAATCACTAAAACATGAAAATAAGCCAAAGTTAGTACAAAACATGCAATTTTGACTACAAATGATAACAAGCATGTGTTAGGATAAACTATGGATAGAAATAAAAAAACAACATGCAAATATAACCAATAACAGAAACAATAATAGATCACATAGAAATGAACACAAGGCATCAAGATTTAGCATGGTTCACCCAGTCCCTGGGCTACGTCCACCAAATAGCAAGTCCGATCTTATTACAATCCAGTGATTACAACCTGATTACAATCCGTAATCCCTTATAGCTCAATATCGCCGCAAGAACCAATTTCATATCACAACATAATGAAAAATACCCAATCTTAAGCCCTTTTATACAAGTATTAAACAGCTTTAGGGTTATAACATGTTGGCCATAAGTTGGCCATAATATGTCAGCTAGTATGTATAGTACTTTCCTGATCAGTCACCACAATCTAACAGCATGACCCATGCGGGGTCCCACCAGGTGTGCCAGAATGTATATGAGGATTAGTAATGCAAAGAACAATAAATATCAAATCAAAATTATTCACAAAACTAAATAAACACAACTTCAAGATAGACTAAGATGAGCTCTCAATGGAGAATATGAGCCATTAATGGGCTCTCTCAATGAGAAGCTCTCTTATTGAGTAGTTTTGTCTAATTAGATAGGATGTATGCTCGATTCTCCAAAGGCTTCAATAGTGTTCTTGATGGATTTTGGCTTGGGTGAATGGATTTGATGTAAAATGGCTTCTCAAAAATACCATTATGGCTTTACTTCATGATCAAAATGGCATTATTTTTGTTACTATGGGTGATTGTGTTAAAATGGCTTGGGAGAGGATTCTTTAAATAGGCAAAGGGCTTAAGGGATCAAGGGCTAGGATGCAAAGATGGGAGAAAGCTTATGGAAAGTTTAGATTGAATGAGAGGAGAGCACATGGATTGTGCTTTTTTATAGCCAAACAAGGAGTGACACATGTCACAGGGTCATTGGTTAGAGCAAGAGGGGTTGAGAGGTCAACAAAGGAGGCTCAAAGCTCATAAAGACCCTCATAATGGCTTGTAAAAGCAATGAATGAGCTTGTAAGAGTCATTTATGACTTTGTGGGCTTCATAAAGTTTTATGGTATGGATATTTGTGAGAGAGTTGAGATATTTTGACTTGGGTTGGATTAAGAAAGTCTTAAGCTTGACTTAGGAATGTGCAAATGATTAAGGCTTGGATTAGGCTTGGGTTAAGATTAGATTAGACTTGTTAGAGATGGGCAAGTGGATGGCATTTAATGAGGGTGGGTGAAGGAGGAGATATTTGTTTGCTTTGGCTTGGGTTAGCAAGTCTTAACCCATGTTTAGGGAATGTGACAAGGTTAGGGGGGGATTATGATTAGGGTCAAAGATAAGGATTGACATCTTCTAGAAGAGTCTAGGCTTTGGATGAGGATGAAGACTTTCTAGAAGAGTCTAGAACTTCCTAGGATGACGATAAATAAAGTTTTTGGGAAATAAATAAAGTTTTATTTATTTCAAGGGTTTGGGTTGAGGACATATTTATTAAAATATTTTTAATAAACATGAAGATTAATATTTAATCTTAATTAAATATTATGAGTTGGGATTAGGGGTAGGAAATGATGGGATTAGCCTTTAATCGAAATTAAAGAAAGATTAGAAGATTTTGGAAGAGGTTAGTAGTCTTAAGGAAATTGGCCAAGTTTTGGGCAAAAAATAAATAAATTATTTATTTTGAGATTTTTGGTCAATTTATTAATTAAATAATTAATAAATAAGAAAATAATGTTTAAATAAGATTTAAACATTTTTGGGAGGGATTCCTTAATTAAATATTTTTAATTAAGATAAAGGGATTTAATGGCATAAAAATTAATTAATTAATTAATTAATTAATAAATGATGATGTCATTAGGGACTTTTTTAGAAAATAAAAAATACTTTATTTTCTAAGGGATTTAGGTGTCTACACCATCTACCTGATCAGGACAATCAATGGCACCATTTTCATCCTCTCAAGGCATTATTTGACACAAAAGATCATATATCATTGCATTTGGATCTATATCTAGATCAAATTTTCTCCATGATTATTCTCTGCAGAACTTAATGGCAAATTGTTGCGAAGTAATTACAGTTGGAGGACATCCCAGTTATGCCTAAGCTATAAAGGAAAAATTCCATGAATTTTGAAAGGGTTTACCTTTCTCTATTTTCTCTATTACTGCTCTGCAGATTCTCAGTGTAAATTCTCTTGTGCCTCTGAACTATATAATTTTCTGTCCTATCTCTTTCAACAATTGGTATGAAAGTGCAAGAATTGTTTGCCTCTTACTGGTGTTTTGTAGAGATCTATGATCTGCATGACTATGTCTCCTTGGCCTATGAATGATAATATAAGTGAATCTCTTTTTCCTTGTGTCATTCATCTTGGTCTTCTAATCTACATGTGATTATTAGATTAAAGGAAGTCTGAATGTGTATATCCTTAGTTTCATTATGGTTCAATAGTACATATATGGGCAGAGATTAGTCTGAACACTTTTTTTTGGTGCATCACCTCTTTAGATTAGATTAGGTATATTTTCTTTCATGCTCTCCTTCCCCCTTTTCCTCTCCAAGAGTAGTTAGGTGTGCCCTGATAGTAAGAGGAAGCTGGCCTTCTTTGGAGACTCAACCTCACAGTTCAAGTCTCACAGCTTGGAGGTTGTTTCCATGTTTCACTAGGTTGTCCTATTGCATAGGCTTTGGAAAAGGGTGCAAACCTTAGTGACAACACCAACCTAAGTCCATAGGATTTTACCCTAGCTGAAAAATTGTTAGAGAGTAACAACAAAGGCTCTTGACCTAATACAACTCATAACTTAACTTGTAGATTCTAGATCTTTGTCCAACTCTGCACAATTTTCTTGGCTTTTAGTCTCTGTAGCTCTAATAGCTTGCTCTCCTATCAAGCTCCATCTCCTTGAGTCTTCATGCTCAATGTGCCAGTGCAATCTCTTATATGGCCACTTATTGAAGTAGAGCCTCTGTGCTCTATTCTTCCTTCACCTTCTTTTGATGCCTTCTCCTTGACACCCTTCAACTTTTCAATTTGGCATCCAACAACTCTTTCTTCTTGGCCTGTGACTCCTTAAATAGAAGTCTAGAATTTCTTTTTCCGCTTGATTCTTTCCTCCTGTAATTTGAGTTCAAATGGATTAGGTAGGATTCAATGAATCTAACCCATATCTTGTTTCTTCTAGAAACATCATAAAGAATCCTCTTGAATTCGCTCAAAAATAGTTTACCTAAAATTCTATGCCTCCAGCTCATCATCCTTATCCTCCATCTGGTTCACAAAATTCAAGGTAACAAACTTGTCGGCTCAAAATTTGGTGAATCTTTGACTTTTCCAATAATGCTACAACTCGACACCATTAAAATTTGGGTGCCCGGTACATGTTGTGTTACTTGGCACCAACTATGGTTTACTGATGCTCGATACCTACTATGGATTCAGTTAGCATCCACTAAGTCTTCTAATGCTCAGCACCTGAACATGCTTGGCTCCTTCTATATCACTTGGCATATGCTAGATTTTTCATTTTCTTGGCACTAACTGAAAATCTACTCGGCTCAAACTAGCTTGCTCAACACTCACTAATGGACTTAGTTAAGCTTTGTAGACAACCTTGTTACAACTTATTCTTTCAGTGTTTCTAAGTGTGGCCAACCTTTGTATCTTCAAGTATGTTATTAATACAACATTTTACCAATTTTTTAACTAATCCTTGCACTTCATTACAGAACCATAACTCAACCTTTCCCTTAGGTAATTTTGTTACATCTTGTTGATTAAATCCAATCAACTAAGTGATAGTACTTGGATCTTATAAGCAATTGTCATTCTCTAAAATAACAAGTTTGACATCAGTGAAAAAACAATGATTTAAAACACTCTTCATCAACAATCTTCTTTCTTTGATAGTAATCTTTTTCAATTAAATTTTTCAACAATCTCACTCTTTGGCATTGATGGAAAACCAAACTAATCAACCAAGTTATCAACATGCTAACTAGGTTAAAACAGTAAATCAAATGCTAAAAAGAAATTGTGTTACCATTATTTTTTAGATCTCCCTCTCTAATCTGCTATCCTAATTACTTTGATCTACTATCCTGATTACTTTGCTTCTGCTTCTCCCTCTTAGCTATTGTTTCATTTCTCTTGTTTTCTACTATTCTCCCATTAAATATCTGAACATTCTTTTTCTTCCTCTTTTTTGTGGCTTACCACTATTTACTTTGATCTTGTGCTACTCCTAACTCCCTCCTACATTATTTCTCCCTCTATATGCATTGATCATTTTCTGTTATTCTGGTATCAGCTACTTCTCCCTTTGTCCATTTGATCTTTTAGATTTGATTAGTTTCTCCTATTTCTCCCTCTTTGACAAAAATTTGAAAGATACATTATCTCAGCATCTTAACATGTAATTGTAGCATTTGCAGGTACTCCAATTTCTTCCTCTATCACCTTGCTTGTGACTGATTTGGAATTTTAGTACTTTGATTACTTCGGGCAAAATCCTAAAGTAAGTGTCCTCTACATCAACTTTGTGGTATTTCATCAATCAACTCATTTGATGTAGGGCAATCTTGCTTTTACTTTAAATAGCCTTGGATAAGGGTATCACCAGTAACTTGCCTCTAAGATAATCAAATGCATCTTTAGGTAGTGCTCTTTTGAAGATGTCAACAATTTGTTCCTTTGAGCTGACATATTCAAACCTCACTTGCTTGTCTTCCACCAATTCTCTTACATAATGATACTTAATTGCAATATCCTTTGTTTTGGCATGCATCATAGGATTCTTTGATATGTGGATGACACTTGTGTGATCAAAATAGAGTATCACAAGTTCAGTTACTTCTTCCTTCATACCTTGTAGCAAATGCTAGATCCATACAATATTGGAGTAGTTGATAGCAGCATCAACATACTTAGCTTCTACTATGGACTGTAAGGTGCAACTTTTCTTTTTGTTGGTCTAGGTAACCAATATTTTACCTAAGAAAAGTTCTCCTCCATTGGTGCTTTTTTGGTCATCAATATTACCTCCCCAATCTGCATCAGTGTAGGCTCTTAGCTAAAATTTTTCACTCCTCTTGTAGTAAAAACCAAAGTCATCAATTATTTTTAGGTACCTTAGTATTCTCTTTATTGCCATTAGATAATTTTCTCTTAGACTTGCAAAAAATCTTGCCACTATTCCAATAGCTAATGCAATGTCTAGTCTACTATGCACAACATACAACAACTTTCCAATCATTGATCTATACATTGTTTGATTTACTTCAGTTAACTCATCATTCTTGGATAACTTATGTCTTGTTAGCATTGGTGTACTAACTAGTTTTGAATCTTCTAGGCCAAATTTCTTGAGTATCTCCCTAATGTATTTTGATTGAGTCACAAATATGTCATGCTTTAGTTAATGTATTTGCAATCCAATAAATTATTTGATTTCTCCAAACATTGACATCTCAAACTCATGTTTCATTTGGTTAAAAAAATCTTTGCGCAGGGCATCTTTTCCTCCAAATATTATATCATCAACAAAGATTTCAGATATTAAAATATTTTTACCTTTTTTTGATTTGATGTATAGGTTGTTGTTGGCATCTGTTCTCTCAAATCCTATCTTCACAAGATATTTGTGAAGTCTCTCATACCATGCTCTAGGTGCTTGCTTCAAACCATAGAGCACTTTATGCAGTTTACAAACCATATCCTTCTTGTTGTCATCAACAAATCCCTCTAGTTGTTCTATATAGACTTATTCTTCTAGTATACCATTTAGAAAATCAGACTTTACATCCATTTGGTAGACTTTTAAACATTTATAAGTAGCATACGCAAGTAGTGTTCTCACTCCTTCCATTCTTGCAATAGGGGCAAATGTTTCTCCATAGTCTAGTCCTTCTTCTTGTGCATAACCTTTGCAAACTAGTTTGACCTTATTTCTTGTAATCTCACCATTCTCATCAAGCTTGTTTCTAAATACCCATTTGGTACCAATCACATTTCTATTAGCTTGTCTAGGAACTAGAGTCTAGGTTTTTTTTTTTGAATCTGATCTATCTCTTCTCCCATAACTTTATGCCAATTATCATCTTGCAGTGCATCTTTCACTATTTTGGGCTCAATCTTGCTTAATATATATGATTCATTTCTTAGTCTATTCCTTTTCATTGGTCTAGCATCCTTGTCTCCAATGATTTTTCTATAGGATGATGTCTTCTCACATAACTAGATAGTCTTGGTTCTTTCCTTGTTTCAATGTTTGATCTTTCAGCTTCAGAGTCACTATGCACTAACCTTTTTGGTATTTCATCATCTCTCTCATGTGCACTAATTTCAAAATTAGAATGTGCATTATCTTCATTCTACAACTCAACTTCTAAATGCAACTTGACATTCATTGATTGTGGCTCAATTGATACTGAAATTTGTTGTAGATTCTCAACTTGGTTGGTAGCTTCATCTTTAGTAGGCATTCCTTCATAGAAGTATATAAAAGATTTATAATCTTCTAGTTTCTTGGATTCATTAACTTGGATTTTTGCATGCTCATAAAAATTTACATTTTCACTCTCCACAATCTTGTTAGTGTTAGTATTCAAACACTTATATGCTTTACTTCTACCGGAGTATCCAAAGAATATGCCTTCATCACTCTTTGCATCAAACTAGCCATTTCTAGTATCTTTAAAAATATAGCATTTACAACCAAATACTTTGAAATGTTTTACATTAGGTGAGAAACCATACCATAGTTCAAAAGGTGTTGCATTTTTACCTTTCTTAACTTGTACTCAATTTAGGGTGTACACAATAGTACTTATAGTTTCTCTCTAGTACTTCAAAGCAATATTTTTCTCCATCATTAATGTTCTTGCATAGTTTACCACTGATCTATTCCTTCTTTCTGCAATGCCATTCTGAGGTGGAGTTAAATGTCCCTTTTCTAATTTTACATGATATTTCCAACCTTTAATCAGATCTTTAAGATCAAACAACTAATATCACAAAGATCCTCCAAATTTCTCAAGAAACCCCAAATCGGGTATGCTAGAAATTGTGCCAAAAGCTTCACAGCTTCACCAATTATTAATAAATCTGAAAGTGGAAATTTTTAAAAAAATTTCAGCAGCATAACAGCCTACAAAATGACATTTCCAGATCCGTATAACCTTTACACAACAGTTCTCAAATGTAGGACAAAAACTATGCTCATTGGGCTCCCGAAATTAACACAAAAATGCCCAGAAACAGCACACAACACTAATAAACTATCTCAAAAGTTTAATCATGTCCCAATACATATATTTAGCTCTATTTTAACAGCTTAAAGTCTGAAATATAGCAGCAACCAAAACTGATATGAAATGCTCAACTGAAAACACCAAACTCATGCAAAAAACACACCCAAAAACCCACAAATCTACATTGTTCAGCACAAAGGCAAACTCTGTATGAGCATGCACATGGAATGGCTTCAAACTCCCATCCTTAGCCTTCCTAGAAACCTAAAAACTCTCATTCTTGGATCTCCTTGGAAACTTGCAAACTCCCGTTCTTGGGTCTCCTTCTCCACAGGTTTGGCAGCCTCTGAAGAATAACAAAGAATGAGCAAAAATCAAGTTCTGTAATGTGCCCAAAATGCCTCCAAACCCCCTTAAAAGAGGGCATAAATGTAACTCACATCCAAGAGAGGTTAATGAAACATATTTTAATAATAATTTTCATTTATTAGTCCAATGGTGTCCAAAGATTAACCCCCTTTTTCCAAAACTTCACTTTCTTGGGCCTGGCCTGCCTTAGCAAAGATTATTATTTTTTAATTATTTGAAAAGGGGACATGAAAAGTCCTCCCCTCCCAAAAATTTCTTGTCCTCAAGCAATGGTTAAACAATAAACCAATCAATCCACCTGAATCCCAAATGTAGTCATGAACTATACTACTACCAATTAACACAGGCTCCTGCAATATCCTCTGCAATATGGCCAAGAGGATTCCATAATCAAACTGACAATTATAGCTCAACCAAACTTTGAAATCACCACTACCACAATCAAAAACCCATGAGGCAAAAACTCTTAGAACATCAGAACCCAAGAAAAGTGGACAAATCAAACTACCAACATAGTAAATACCATCAACGCATCCCACTGGCCTATACGGAATGCACAATCCAATTCTAAAACAATGGTGAATGCTCTCGAATGAAACTGTACCAACTATGGAGAATCCACACACTGTACAACTCCTGCAATCAACACAACTTTGCAAATCACCGGCCACTATCTCATAACCATAACTACCATGCACCCCTGATGGTGAAAAGCCATCACAAGATAAATAGCAAGAATTGGAACCCAAACCAAATCTTCCTGCCATCAACTTCTCAACACAAGGATCAAATGCTAACTGATGTACATACCTTGCAATATAATGTTGATAAAAAAACCAACCTTAGTCAACAACTCACCATGAACAAGTGATACAACCCACTGTGACTGATCACCAGCTAAGTCAGGAGATGTCATATCCAAAGGAGTAGAATCAATAACAACACCCGCTGAAGCATCACTCTAAAACTCCTACTCTAAGTCATGTATTATCAAGCTATCAACTGTAGAACCTATCATCATGTCATGCCCATCACAACTCTCATCTTGAGGCATCAAATTGTCCCATAACTGATGATAAGCACTAGGAACCAAAGTACATCTCTGTATCATTATCTCATCAACATGGTCATCAAAGGTAAATTGATGAGCATACCTCACAGTGTAATGCCGATAGAATGCACCAATCTCAGTCAATGGCTCAGACTGTAATCTAGATGAAACTAACTGCAATTGATCATTAACCATGTTGGAACTAACTACTACCTCTGAAGATATCACCAAGGGAGTAGTGTTACTAGTAGGAACCATGCCAACTGCCGACTCACCAACATCACACATGATCTTTGATAAATCTCTAGTCTCTGTGCCATCAATACTAGAGGCCACCACCATGTCAGGCATACAAAAATTTGCTACAACACCCAACCCTACTGAACCTAACTCTAGTGGGAATGAACCTGATATTCCAATGTTAGTATCAAGAATGGATGCATCCCCATCTCCACTGTCTCTGACAATCTCGGCCATGGACATCCTCGGATCACCAAACACCACTGCTTGTGACTGTATAGAATCAGGTGAAGATTTTAGTCACTCTAACTCCATGGTCACCTTAGCCAAATGAAACTGTGACTCCTTGAAAGCCAACTGTGTACTCTCAAGAATCTTAGAAGTCACCACAAGCTGCTCAGTAAGCTCACTCACCTAATCTTCCTTGGCCAACAATGCATCATATGCTGTACTGCCCCACTTCATAAGATAATCTCTGTCGGCTACCAACTGCATATAATCCTATCTCAGAATCTGGATAGCCTCCCATAAAGAGTGGAACTCTATCAAGGAAAGATAATTGCCTCCCTGCTCATCACTAGTAGGAGAACCCCATCCATAAACTGCTAACAACTGACGAACAGCATCGAAATGCTGGCAAGTGATAGCAGTGTCTTGGTCACTAACTCTCAACTGATTAGACACATGATGGCACTGGCTTGACTGTCTCCTACAAACCTCCTCTGATGCACTGTCTAAAGGAGTATCCTCAAAGTTACTAGTCTCTAGAGTATTACCATCCATATCCTATGAATCAAATCTAAAACTCATATCAACATACGGAGTATCAAAAACATTAGCATTGCTGTCCAACTCCTCTATACCCAAGGAAACTAAGTCTTCAAAATTGTCCACTGCATCCTCCTGGATGTCATCAATGCCAATATGATCCTGGGACTCATCTATACACACTGCCAAATATGAAATATCATCAACACATTCTAGCAAGTATGGTCGACTGGATATATGAACAAAGCCCAACATCGGTGTATAAAAACTAATACCAACATTGGACAAGCTGCTAGCACAAGAAAAGACAACACCATGCAATTTGCTAATCAAATCCATGATAGCACCCAAACAAACACTGCTACCAAAAAGTGTTAAAGATATCCTGTCCACTGAATCCCAAATGCCAATATAACAATCTTGAGTCCATATCTGTAAACTAGAATCAGCTAGTAACTCAAGAAAAATCCTCACTTGAGTAATATGACCAATACCAACTAACTCCACATACCTATCATGATGAGATAATGAAGTCAAAATACTATCTTTACTCACCTTCAGCTGGCGGGATAAATCATGTGAAGTACTACCTGCCTCAACCTCATGTGATGAAGCATCTAACTGTGCCTGGTACTCTTTCTCAGCAAAGTCATGAATGCTCAATGTTTGCTCATCTCTACCAAGTATCTCACCATCCTGCACAACAACATCCTCATAATCATCATCTGAACCCACTACACTATAGTCACTGCCTGTTGTAACTATACCATTTTGAATAACTGTGGCATCACCCTTTGACAACCTGTAAACAATTGTCTCAATTTGAGTATCAAGTTGACCGTTACTATCAATCTGTGTAATATCCTTTCCCACCACCTCCTGTGGCAGAGTAGAATCTGAGACCTCTACCTGGCTATCTTCTAGTTTCTCAAACTCCTCATCCAAGTTCTTTGGAATTGTGTCATCTGTCCTTTGAGAAAATCTGCCAAATAGAAATCCAGTCAACTTATCCACCTTAGCTGGGTAAGATAACATGTCATTCATTATACGGTGGTGCTCAACCAACTATTTAGACATGTCATGGCTTATTTTCATAAGTTTATCTCAAATGTCTAAATAACCATCCTTTCTACTATTTTGACTCTGGCTATCAATTGTCCAAGATCGTTCCCTCTGAGACTCTGTACTATACCTGTCCATTCTGGATAAAGTAGAGTGTAACCCCAATAGGATATAACTTCTTCAAACACCAAGAACTAACATGCAAATGATTAGAAGTAGCATGCAACCATAGATTTGGACATGCAACTGATTAGAAGCAACATGCAACCACCAAATTATGACATGCAAGATCTGGGCAGTTGTCAAAACTGACATGCAAGATCTGGGTAGTTGTCAAAACTGACATGCAAACTTCTACAACCACCAAACTCACCAAGAACTAACATGAAAATGATTAGAAGTAGCATGAAACCATATATTTGGACATGCAACTGATTAGAAGCAACATGCAACCACCAAATTATGACATGCAAGATCCGGGTAGTTGTCAAAACTGACATGCAAGATCTGGGTACTTGTCAAAACTGAAATGCAAACTTCTACAACCACCAAATTCACCAAGAACTAACATGAAAATGATTAGAAGTAGCATGCAACCATAAATTTTGACATGCAGCTGATTAGAAGCAACATGCAATCATAAATTATGACATGCAAGATTTGGGTAGTTCTCAAAACTGAAATGCAAGATCTGGGTAGTTGTCAAAACTGACCTGCAAACTTCTACAAACCCTCAAGCTGGCAAGATCATGGCTCTGATACCACTGAAATGTCCCTTTTCTAATTTTACATGGTATTTCCAACCTTTAATCAGATCTTTAAGATCAAACAACTAATATCACAAAGATCCTCCAAATTTCTCAAGAAACCCCAAATCGAGTATGCCAGAAATTGTGCCAAAAGCTTCACAGCTTCACCAATTATTAATAAATCTGAAAGTGGAAATTTTTACAGAAATTTCAGCAGCATAACAGCCTACAAAATGACATTTCCAGATCCGTATAACCTTTACACAACAGTTCTCAAATGTAGGACAAAAACTATGCTCATCGGGCTCCCGAAATTAACACAAAAATGCTCGAAAACACCACACAACACTAATAAACTATCTCAGAAGTTTAATCATGTCCTAATACATATATTCAGCTCTATTTTAACAGCTTAAAGTCTGAAATACAGCAGCAACCAAAACTGATATGAAATGCTCAACTGAAAACACCAAACTCATGCAAAAAACACACCCAAAAACCCACAAATCTACACTGTTCAGCACAAAGGCAAACTCTGTATGAGCATGCACATGGAATGGCTTCAAACTCCCATCCTTAGCCTTCTTGGAAACCTGAAAACTCCCATTCTTGGGTCTCCCTGGAAACCTGCAAACTCCTGTTCTTGGGTCTCCTTCTCCACAGGTTTGGCAGCCTCTGAAGAATAACAAAGAATGAGCAAAAATCAAGTTCTATAATGTGCCCAAAATGCCTCCAAACCCCCTTAAAAGAGGGTATAAATGTAACTCACATCCAAGAGAGGTTAATGAAACATATTTTAATAATAATTTTCATTTATTAGTCCAACGGTTTCCAAAGATTAACCCCCTTTTTTCGAAACTTCACTTTCTTGGGCCTGGCCTGCCTTAGCAAAGATTATTATTTTTTAATTATTTGAAAAGGGGACATGACATGGAGTTCTTGGTGCTAATTTTTTTCTCTTGATTCCTTTATCATTGCAAAATGTCTTAAATTCTTTTGATGGAAACTCTCCTCCTCTATCTAATCTTAAGCACTTCAGACTCTTTCTTGTTTCCTTCTCAACCTTGGCCAAATACCTGATGCAGGAGCATCCAAAGGTATAAGGGAAATCCTATGTCACCCAAAAAAAATGTACTTAGACTTATTTTTTGTTTCATGTGTTTTCATTTTTGGATACCCATTTGGGTCAAATAAAGGTTCCAACTCTCACAATTCCACTGTCAGTGTTTGTGTAAATCCTAAAAAAATAGGAGTATGTAATTGGGCCATCATTTTGGTGAACTAGGAGGTGTGAATTTTCCAGATGAATTTAATTGTGATTTAGAGCATTCCAAAAAAAGAATCATGTCAAAAGGCCCCATGGTTTGAAAGTTATTGCAGTTTTTTGGGTTTTGGAGACCTCCTAAGAATGCTTCAAAGTTAGGTTAGGGGCATTAAATGACTTCAAAAAGGGCCAAAAAATGGGGGACGAGTGAAGCTATCCACAGGGCTATAGAGCGCTTTGAGAGCTTTTTGAAAATCTAAATGGTTCGTCAATCGGAGCTACGGTTCAAAAGTTATGCCTCCCGGAAGTTTGGTGACCGTTTCTAGATTCTTCTAGATTTGCGCCAACTTCTAACGCAGCTTCTGGAACATTCTATTTGGTCGGTGGATGCCTAGTAGCACTTTATAGAATGTACTCCTAGTCCTTAATCCTCTGGGGTCTATTTAAGGAGATTTTTGGCATTGTAAAAGGCAGTTCAGAGTGGAGTTTGAGAGGAGGTACTGATAGGAGAAATTATCTCCAGATTTATGCTATTGTAAGCCCTTAGGGCATGTTTTGAAGTTTATTTTCTCTATACTGTTTGTACTAGCTTATTTTCTTAGTGAATATAATTTCCCTTTTCTGTTTTGTCCATTCTGTTCTTGGGTTGTGTCCCCATCAATACCACTTAAACATTTGAAATGCATCAATTTTTTTCTTTAAGAGAATGGTAGTCATCATCCTAGAATAATCATCCACAAATAGCATTATCTATTTGTCTCCTTGGTAGCTTTGTATTTCTGTTGGGCCACATAAGTCTATATGGACTAGCTCTAGTACTTCTTTGGAAGTGTAGGTTTTTCTTTTGAAACTTGACTTGGTCATTTTTTCTAGTTGACATTGTTTGCACATTGTATTTTCAGGCTTCTTTAGCTTAGGTAGACGTTTGACTTTCTTCCTTTTGTTGATGTTAATCAGATTATCAAAGTTAACATGACATAACCTCTTGTGCCACATAACCAAACATCATCAAGTCTTACAACAAGATAGGTTGCATCTTCCATATCTAGATAGAACAAGTTACTCCTAGTTTGTTCTCCTTTTCCTATCAGATCTCTATCAATATCATAGATTTTGGCAATTTTGTTTCCAAATTATACTTTGCAACCTATATTGTCTAATTGTGACACACTTAGTAGATTATAGTTCAATCCTTCAACATAGTATGTATTATCACATGAAACATTATCACATGAAATTTTCTTTGTAAGTTTAATATAACCTTTTCATTTGATTTGACATGGAGCATCATTACCAAATCTAACACTATTTTCATCATATTGAGTAAAGGTAATAAACTTACTTTTATCTCCTGTCACATGATGCAAGCATCCACTATCTATGATCCACTTGTCATTTTTTTTTACATAGGTTACTAATGTTGTTGCCTCATCTTCATCTAAGTCATCCTTCATGGTTGCATAGACTACCTTACCATCATTTTCATCAGAATCCTCTTCTTAAAAAATGTAGCACTTTTTTCCTTTATCTTTGCCATCATCTTCTCTTCTATTTTTTTTCTTGTTGCCTTCTCTGTAGTTCTTCTTTTATGTACATATTGAATCAATATGTCCTACTTCATTGTAGTTAAAAAAAATGATAGGTATCTTACCTTTGAATTTACCCTTGCCTCTATGAAATCTTCTAGCCAACAATGCTTCCAATTGTTCCACATCTTCTTCATTCGTGCTGCTATCACTTGATGCATGCTTTACCTTTTTCTTCTTTTTCTTTGATTTGACCTCCTCAGTGTCTTTCAATGATAACTTGACCTTGAAGGTAGATTCAAGGTTCTCAGGTCTATAGTTATCAAAGTTAGACAACTCAAATGCAGTGAGTCTTCCCACTATACCTTCAAAGGTTAGTGTGTTTCCTAGTACACACCTTAGTTCCTGGATGGCTGAAACTCTAATAGCATAGATAGGGAGCAAGGTTCTTAAGTATTTTCTATTAAAAATATCATCTTCAAAATGACCACCCAAACTTCTTATTGCACTTACTACTTCTTTCATTCTAGAGGCATATTGAGCAACATTCTCACCTTCCTCCATTTTCATGTCATCAAACTTTCCTCTAAAGATTTCTCTTTTTTCTCTTTGAACATTTTTATCTCCTCCATAGATATCAATCAAGGCTTTCCACATCTTGAATGTAGAGTCACATCCCTTGATGTCATCAAATTCAACGTAGTTGTAATGCCCCGCCCAAAGATCCTTGGAACAAGGATGAAATACAAGCCAAGATAATTATTTTTTACAAGTATGAATGCACATGACAACATCATACAAGGATCACATATATTGTAATAGAATAATTCACCAACAATTTGAGCAACCAATGAATTTCCAAATGCCACTACCAAACAAAATGACTGACAATAGGAGATGCATAACTAAATCTGAATCAAAACATTATGAATTCAAAAAGCAACTCTAAAAGATTGAAGAAGACCTAAAAGTGTACCTAAAACACTTCCCAAAAAGCCCAAGTCTTACCAAAAAGTGCCTATTGTCCACCTGCATAGGTTTTTACAAAATCCAAGTGATACTTTAAATCAACACTGGGTGATACTTTAAAGTATCATGCGACATTTCTCAAGAAAAAGGATGACACGTTTAGGGATTGGGAGACACTTTTCTTAAGGGTGTATGATGCTTTACATGTATCATATGATACTTCTTCAAAGGGGGTGTGATACTGGAAAGTATCCCATGAAAAAAATCCAAGAGGCATGTGACACAATTGGCGAACACATGACAAAACTCTAATGAGCATGCAAAACTTTATTGTATTGCACCCTGCTGACACATAGTCACCCAATAAAGCAAGAAAACCACTCTAAGGGTCAAAATGAGGAAAAAAATGAGAAAAAAAACCTCCACATTGGGGAGTACCAGATCCACATAGATTGAGGAGCAAACACTCAAGTGCATAATCAACAATATGCCAAGGAACAAGAAAGAGGAACATATATCCATCTAAATCATAGAAATAACATAATGTACTGAAAGCAACATCGTAGTGAACATAAGAAACAACACAATGAACAAAAAAACTAAGTACGTGGTTCCTCCCAACCGTCAATAGCATCATAAGACCATCATGGGTCCTAACCATCTTCCACATGTAACATCCCAAGCCATCGATTAGATTGTTAGTACTATCATAATAGGGTCGTTACTGCTAAAACATGCTACAATATAAGCATAAGAAAATCTAACATGCTAGTAGTAAAGAATAAGATAATCCTACATGTAAATAACATCACCTATCACATGATGATCATCATAGTAAGGAAATCTAACATGCTAAACCAATAAGCAAAAGATAATCCAATACCACAATTCACATTAAAGTCTATCTGAGTTGATTGACTCTTACACTTAGATCTGAGCGAGCTAACTCCCTTTGATTTGGGAATCTTCCTTTATGATTGAACTTCATCTTCAATCCTTATTGTTGATTGAAATCAATCTCAACCGTCAAAGGTTTTCAGGTAAGTCTATTTAAGAGACCCTCATCTCTTCATTTTCAAAGGATGAATTAGAATTTGCATCGAATTGCTACCAAATTACATGCTCATTTAAGCTTATTATATTCTCATAGATTTTCATTGTTAGCTTAATTCTCATCTAGATCTAATATGCATACATCTTTAGCATAAGTTTCTTTTATATGTTCTTAGACTAGTTTTCATATCAAATTTCTAGATTCATTTGCATATTCACATAGAATAGTTGCATCTCATTTTCAAATCCTTCACTCGTAGAGGGTCTGGTTGCGTACACCTCAAATTTGAGGACATTAATTAGGTAAAATCCCTTTAAATAGAAGGCAACAGGTCAGCTTGTTGGATGATTTTTGGATGGACAATCCAATGTTCATTCTAAGATGAATCCTCATATAAAGACTATGTTGAAGTGTGTGTGTGAAGCATAAGGCCACATTTCGCATATACAGAGACCAATTTATTCAAAATGTTAACTAGATTCTTATTACTCAATTCAGCTTCTCCATTTCCTTGAGGAAAATAATCAGAGGAATGGCTAGCTTGAATACCATTATCATAGCAAAATTCAATGATTTTTGAGGAGGAAAAATAAGATGCATTATCCATTATCAATTTCACAGGAACTCTGAAACTGATAAATATATGCTCTTCAAGAAATTCACATGCTACTTTCAGTGAAGTCTTCTTCATTGGCTTTGCTTCAACCCATGGCAGTCAGTATGTAAGAGTGTTCCTGACTAGAAGGAGGATTGATTGGGCCTATAAAATCTAAACCCTATTGATGAAAAGGTGCTTCAATTATCACTGGTCAAAGACGTAGGGTAGAAAGTTGAGTTTTACCAGTAAACATCTTGCATTTCTCACAACTAGCCACCCACTTATATGCATCTTTAAACATGCCAGGCCAATAATAGCATTGCCTCAAAATTTTAAATGTAGTAACAATAGAATAGAAGTTTCCTCCACATGCCTCATTATGAAAAGATGTCAAAAACTTTACCTATTGCTCCTTATCCACACATCTTTAAAATGTTCCATCAATTTCTCTTTTGTACAAGATATCATCATGAATCACATACTTCAAGGCATTTGTTTTTAGATCCCTTCTTTTCTTCGTAGTCAATCCATCAATGCATTCACCATATATCAGAAAATAAGCAATCTTTGAGAACCAAGGATCCTAAAGACTTAACATTACAACATTTGGAATAGATTCTTCTTTGAATTGTTGATCTTCTACTACAAAGTATATTACCTGTTACAAGTTTGGTTGGCTTAATTTCTATATCATATTCTTGGACTTTTGCTATCTAAACTCCTCTATTATTACAACCAACCTCTCTTTGTGTCAAATTACTTTTTACAATAGGATTTGGCACATATATTACTAAATGAGAGTGTAGCACATAAAACTTGATATTTTTAAAGGCTATCACCACTACATATGCACATTTTTCTATCTATGAATATCACAGTTCTTGATTCTTCAATTTTATACTCATGAAAGAAATTGGAGCTTGTATTCTTTCTTTATTCTCTTGCATCAATATAGTTGACATGGTATGTTCTGAGACATAATACTATATGATGAATTATTTAATGTAGTCTAGATGGCAAAGAATAGGAGCTTTGGATATAGCACCCTTGATATCTTGAAAATTCTACTTCCCATCACCAATCCATTTGAAAGTTTTATCACCTTTCATCATATCAACTATACATCTAACAATTTTAGAGAAATCAGGCACAAATCTCCTCAAGAAGTTTACCTAGCCAAAGAAGGACTTCACTCCATTTTTACTCAATGGAAGACTTAATTGTTGGATGGCTTTAACTATGTCTGGATCAATCTTCACTCCTTCTTTAGATACAATATGGCTAATTAGTTTTCCTTTTATCACACAAAATACTGACTTCTTTTGATTCAATGAGACACTATGATCTCTACATCTTTGTAACACTTTTTCTAGAGCTTTATATGATCTTTTCTTGTCTTAGAAAAGATTGTTAAGTCATCAAGATATATGACAATGATTCTATCCTTCAAATCACCAAAGGCCAAATTCATACCACACTGAAAGGTTGCACCTGCATTAATTAAGCCAAAAGGAATTCTATTATAGGCAAAAGTACCTCATGATGTGGTCAATATAGTTTTGAATTGATCTATTTCATCTACCTGAATCTGATTATATTCTGAAAAACCATTTAACAATGACATATTTCTGATCTTGCAATAGTTTGTAAGAGATGATCCATATTAGGGAGAGACAAATTATCTTTGAGCAAGGCTTGATTTAGATTTCTAAAATCTACACAAATTCTTATCTCTCCTTTCTTTTTTTTCACTGGCACAATATTAGCAACCCAAGTAGAATGATGAATAGGATATATAATCCTAGCCTGCAACATTTTATCAATCTCCTTGAAGATTTCTCCTTCAAGTATAGGGTTATAGTTTCTTTGTTTCTTCCTGAATGGTGTTTCTTATGGTTTAAGAGGGATTTCATGTTTGAACTTTCCCCCCATGAAATTTTTAAGGTCTCCATAGCTCCAAGAAAACACATCTTGAAATTGAATGAGTAATTTCCTGATCTCTATCCTCTCCTTTGGTGTGCAACACTTTCCTATGTTTATCATTTTTGGGTTGATTTATGTCCCTATATTGATTCCATCATATTCACCGTAGGTTGTTCCTTTCTTGTCTCTGTCTCTCTTTATATATGCATCATGCCTATCAAACATCTTTTCTAAAGAAATTAGATGAGGTGGAATCTTATTACCTTTCAATTAAATCATATCATGCTCTATTTTCCTTTTGTCAACTATCACTAAATCACCACTTGCATTAATGCTTCCTTCAAAATACAATCTTGCAAAAGGTTCTTCTGCTTAAATGAATTGTTGTCTATGCTTGTCATCTTCAAACACCTACCAAGAATCTTCATTAGCAGGGAGAGTGGGCCTGAATAGAACTTCTACTTTATAGATCTGATCTTTGAAATCAGGATTTGGTAAGAGCAATGATGCAGAGACTGCTAAAGAATTAGATCTTGAATTGAATTCCCTTGGTACTAATATAATTTAAAAATCATCTAAAACCTCAATTTTATCCCACACCTTATTATGATATTTTTTCAATCTTGAGTTCTTTACTGCATATTAGTTTTTGACTTGTCTCACTACTAATTTTGCATCTTCTTGAGCTTTGAGTATCTTAACTCCTTTTTGTTTTGTTGAAATTATACCAAGGAGAAGGGCTTCATACTCAATAGTATTGTTAGTATTTTTTAAATATAACTTATGAGCCAAGAAAGACTTTTCCCCACTAGGTGATGTCAACACTACTCCTACACTTGAACGAACATTAGCACAACTGTCATCAAATTGTAAAGTCCACAACTAATCACCTTTAGTTTTTTTTTTATTCTTATAAGATATTAGGGGTTTAAAGAACAACATATAATTACCAAATTTCATTTCATGATTCAAGATTTGATACCTAGGATCATCTGATTTTAGGAAAAAGAATTTTTCCTTTACTTTTGGTTCTAGATTGACCTTTTTATCTCCAACTTGGATAGTGGCACAAGACCAGACTAGTTTTATCTCTCCCCACATGTCTTTGCAAAAACTTCTACTTAGGATCATGTCATAACTTGTAGGGATATCTGCCACTAGAATAGTGAGTTCTAGCCTTTTGGAGGAATAAGCAACAAGGCAAACTTGAGCATCTTTTCTCTGTCCAAGAAAGGGCACTTGTTTTTCATCTATTGAATAGAATCTACCAGAAGTTTTAGTTAGTAGAAGTCATAAATAATTTGCTACATAAGTAAGCATTACATATAGAGGCTCTTGAATCTATGATGTAGTTACTCATTCTATTTTCATTGGTAAACAAGGAAATGTAGAAGGGATTTGGTTTTTGATTTGGGCATGTGGCTAAGACAATGGGTTCTTCTTCTTTAAACAACTTAGGGAGTGCAAAATCTTCATTATTCAAAGAAGTCCCACTAGTGCTAGCTTTATTTTAAAGATCAACATTAGCATTAATATTAGCATGACCCCCATCCTTATTATTATAATGCTCAACTAATCTTTGTAATTGGTCAGGATTAGACTTCAAGTTATCCAATGGAGATATCTAGATTCATATCTCTTCATAGTATTCTATGATGTCAAAGGAATTAGATGACATACCTTTGTGCTCCTTTTGTGTAGTTGGAGTTACTATCCCACTATCTTTATCATTTTTTTTTGATGGTGCATTATTTTTTACAAGAACTAAATTGTTGGTCTAATTTCTATTCTTTTGACCTCTTGTCATTACTATTAACTAAGGTCCTTCTATAGTTGTAAAACAACCACCTCTTGCCTCTAAATCTGATTCATACTCCAAGAAATAGTTTTTAGAGTCACCACAAGGAGTATGATCAACCTCATTTTCTAGGATATTCAATTGTTTATTCTTTATTATCCACCATCTACCTATATCTGATCATATCAACACATGTATCTCCATCATGATCTTCCCTTAAATGAAAACTACACATATTTTGTCTTTTTGGGGCAAGCTCAATTGCTAATCTCTGTTGAATAGGTGGTATTTGCAATGTTTTACCTCCATTTGGGTTTCTAGAACCTTCTTGATCAAGTTGATGGAAAGAATGAATAGGCTTATTGATTTGTTTCTTCAATGAAATGAGCTCATTAGACAATTTTTAAAGAATGACTCCTATATTGTTTGAAGTACTTGCAATGTTACTCATCATTCTAGATTGGAATTCTCTTTTCCACTTACCAGATGCTATCATGTCATCCTCCATCGCCACAACTAGTTTCTAAGAAACTTGTAAGTTTTCTACATTTTCTCTTCTAATTTGATATCACAAATTAGGATGCATGGAGCTAATATAGAAAGTCTTCTTATTATAATTTGTAGGTGCACTTGTAGCAGGTATTCTTTTGATAATTTTATTGAACCTTGCATTAAAATCTCTCGTAGAAACTGATGGCTCTTTCTTTATCTATGCCAATTACAACAACAATACTTGTGCATCCTCTGTAATTTTGTAACATTCTTCAAACCTTTTTTTCATAGTATCCTAATTTATGGCACACCCTATAGGTAGGTCTTGAAACCAATCAATAACATTTTCTACAAGTGTATCTACAAACATTCTGATAGCCACATCCTCATGTTGAGGATTTACTACTCCATAGGCTTTATGGAAAGCACTTAGGTGTTCTTCTATAGAGATGGTACCATCACCATTAGATTTTGGAAATTTCTTTCATCATGCTCTTGCTAGATCATTATTTTCTCCAAGGGTGAGAGGACCAAAAAAATTTCCCCAAGGAAGTGCCATAGCTGCTAGTATAATATTCTAGTTTCTCTAAAAAGTAATAGAAACTAGAAGTGTTGCACCAATCAACAAAAAATCATCATAAGTAGGAGGAATAGAGGTCCTGACAATAGGAGGAGAAGAAGATTGACTTCTTTGTGTCCTACTAGGAGGAACAACTGCAGAAAAGTGAGTATCTTAGAGTTGTTTAGTCACAAATTCCCTTGCA
This sequence comes from Cupressus sempervirens, assembly GCA_028749045.1. Taxonomy (NCBI): domain Eukaryota; kingdom Viridiplantae; phylum Streptophyta; class Pinopsida; order Cupressales; family Cupressaceae; genus Cupressus; species Cupressus sempervirens. Next base: position 48,170,089 of record CM053786.1, read on the forward strand.
CATGCTCTTCCTCTTTTGCAAAGACCTTCTAGGATAGGAAAGTTGGCCTTCTTGAGCTCTTCATGTATTGGGTCAAAATTTCCTTTTTCTTTAGCACTCCTCATACATTTGGGATCTAGGATGTATCAAATATTTTAGAAAATAGTGTTTTTAAAGTTAGCCTTAATCTTGGTGATCAAGGAAACTTTACTAGTCTTCAACTTTGAATTTGCTTCTTCTCTTCATCAAGTTGAGGTTGTAAAACTACTATCAAATTCTTATGGAAAACACCTGATTTCCACAAGACGTTACTTGCAACTCAAATTTATGGAATTAGAGTAAAAATTAATATGAAGGGAAACTCTTCAAAGATTTCACTTGAGTTCCCTAGTAGAGTGACCAAAAACTATTGGTTAAAAATTTGTCCTCTGATAAGATTTTATAACTTGACTCTTTGATACCCAATGTTTTGGAGAGAGAAAAGGATGTTTACCAACAAATGGGTTAGTGTATGTATTCTATCACTACCCTCTGAATTACTAGATTGTTGGAATTCTTTTACAATAACTGAGAGGGGGGGGGGGGGGGGGGGGAATCAGTTATTCAAGGTCCAGATGTACAAATAAAACTTTTCACAATTCATTGAACCCATAAAACATTCTTAGCCATGCATGCATTCATTGCATGTTAACTAAAATTGATATGTTACTGTCAAATCAACTTACAAAAATGTAAAGCATGAAACACAACATATCCATCGGCACATTTGACACAATGATTTAACATGCAAACCCAATTTGGAAAAAACCACCAATGACATGCTACTCCTTTTTTGCTCTTCTGAAGGGATGCCCTATTAAAGGCCAAATGTATTAAAGGTTACAGAACAAAATGTTAAATGTGACCCAGTTAAGGGATTTCAATCACCTTGTCAAAAGTGAGCCTTATTTAAGGACTTTAGGCCATTCACTTGGAATGCCACCCTATTAAAGGATTTACCAGTGACTGTTAATTCAACCTTGCTCCAAAGGATTTACCTTAGGCTGATACAATTGTTAGAAAGTAACAGTAGAGCTTTGATCTGATACAACTTACAACCTTACTTGTAGATTACAGATCACTATTTAGTCCTCAACTTTTCTTGGCTTCCAATCTTTGTAGTTCTGATAGCTTGTTCACCCTTAGGGCATTCATCCTCTTTAAGCCTTCCTTCTTGGTATGCCATTGTAGACTTCTTCTCTTGGGTCACTTGATGAAGCAAAACCCTTTTCCTTCTCCTTATCAAAACTCTCTAACACTTTGCTTCATGACTAGACATTCCTACATATAGGAAATTAGAATACTTTTCTCGCTCATTATCCATCACCAAAATTAGAGTTTTCAATGGATTAGATAGGATACAATGTATCTACCCCATATATTGTCTTTTCTATAAACTTCTCCTAGAATCCATTTGAATTCACCTCCAAAATGGTTTCCATAAGATTATGTGCCACTAGCTCATCGATCTTATCTTCCTCCTGATTCACAAATTTCAAGAAAACAAACTTGTCAGCTTTTATTTGGTGAATCTTCAATCTTTATCATAATGTCGTAGCTTGACATTATTAATCTTTGGATGCTCGGCACATACTGTGTTACTCGACATCTACTATAAAATGACTCAGCATCAATTGGATTTTACTAGTGCTTGACATCAACTAAAAATTACTCAACATCCACTAACTTGCTCAACATCTACTAACTTGATCAACATCCACTAGAATTTTCTTTCACTCTACTCCAACTGAATTTTTGCATAGCTTGCAATAAATTTGCTTGACACCTTCTATCCACTTGGTCAAGCTTGGCAAATGAACTTTTTTTAACTTTATTCTTTTGAACTTTCTAATTATAGCCTATCACTTTGTAACCTCAAGTAGATCATCAATACATTATTTTATCACTTTCTTAATTGATTCCTGCACTTCAATACATAATCATAACTCAACCTTTCCTCTAGGTACTTTTGTAACATCTTGTTGATCAAATCCTCCTCATCAATCAACTAAGTGATGGTACTTAAAACATATAAGCAATTTTTTTACCAACATGTAGCAAGTTTGATATCAATGAAAAAACAATGATTGAAACACACAGTCTTTTTCAACAATCTTTTCTACTCAAATGATATTTTCAATCATATATCAACAATCTCCCTCTTTGGCATTGATGGCAAACCAAACTCATCAACTAGTCAAACAAACGATGAACATCTTGTTCCATCAAACTAACTGGGTTAAAATAGTAAGACTACCAAAAAGAGAACTTGTATTTGGAATTTCTTCCTCTATCAGTAGCTCCTATCAACAACTCCCTCTTGTGATTAGGTTACAAAATATAACTCCCTCTGAGTTCCTTCTTTATATGATTCTCCTCTTTCATGGATTAGTAGAATATTAGAATATCTCCCTCTTTTTGTCCTGATCCTTCCTCTAGTTGCTTTATGCTTTCTCCCTCTTTCTTTCTTTTAGTCTTCTGATCTATTGATGGTGTACTTTCTCCATTGTTCCTCTTCCACTTGATCAGTTTAATGCACTTTCTCCCTCTTTGAAAAAAATGCCAAAGACATACTCTCAACACTTGGCATCTTTGAGATATGTAGATATAGGCTTTTGTAGGTTCTTCAGTTGTCTCCCTCTATCACCTTGCTTGTGACTGATTTTTATTTCAATTATGTGATTACTTTAGGCAATTCTTAAAGTAAGAACCACTGCATCAATTTTTATGAAATGAATGTCATCTTTTTTGGTGTAGGGTACTCCCTTTGTCTTTTACATAGCCTTTGATAGGGGCATCACCTCTACTTTACCTCTCAGATATTTATAAGCATCCTTAGGTAATGCTTTTGTGAAGATATCAATAATTTTCTCCTTTGTGTTAATATATTCCATCTTCACCTCTTTGTCTTGAACCAATTCTCTTACATAATGATACTTTATTGCAATGTGCTTTGTCTTTTTATGAATTATAAGATTCTTTGATATATTGATAGCACTTGTATTATCACAATAAAGTGTCATAGGTTTTGTGATTTCTTCCTTCATTCCCTTAAGTAGCTACTTGATCCATGCAATGTTTGTGCAATTAATAGCAGCAACAATATACTCTACTTCAACAATCGATTGGCAAGTACAACTCTACTTCTTGCTAGTCCATGTAACAAGTACTTTGCCTAAGAAGAATGCTCTTCCACTGGTGTTGTTCTTGTCATCAACATTTCCATCCCAATCAGCATCAGTGTAGGCTTTCAGTTCAATTTTTTCGTTCTTCTTATAGTATAAACCATAGTCTTAGGTTCCTTTCAAATATCTCATTATCCTTTTTAAAACAATTAAGTGATTCTCTCTAGCTTAGTAGAGAATCTTGCAACTATCCCTGTAGCTAATGCAATATCAGGTCTGCTATGTACTACATATTGCAATTTGCCAATCATGGATCTGTATAATGTTTTATTTACCTCAGTTGAATCGTCATTCTTTGATAGCTTGAGTGTTGTTACCATAGGTGTACTTGTTTTGAATCCTCTAGTTTAGATGTCTTCAATATCTCCTTGACATATTGTCATGTCCCCTTTTCAAATAATTAAAAATAATAATCTTTGCTAAGGCAGGCAGGCCCAAAAAGGTGAAGTTTTGGAAAAAGGGGATAAGCTTTGGAAGCTAATGGACTAATAAATGAAGATTATTATTAAAATATGTTTTATTAACCCCTCTTGGACGTGAGTTAGGGTTATGCCCTCTTTTAAGGGGTTTGGAGGCATTTTGGGCTGATTCCAGAACTTGATTTTTGCTCATTTCTTTGTTGTTCTTTAGAATCTACCAAACCTGTGGAGAAGGAGACCAAAGAATGGGAGTTTGCAGGTTTATAGGAAGGCTAAGGATGGGATTTTAAAGATATTTCAAGTGCATGCTCATGCAGAGTTTTCCTTTGTGCTGAACAGTGCAGATTTGTGGGTTTTCGGGTGTGTTTTTTGTAAGAGTTTGGTGTTTTCGGTTGAGTATTTCATATCAGTTTGGGTTGCTGCTGTATATCAAAAATTTAGATGTTAAAATAGAGCTAAATATATTTATTTGGTCATGATTACACTTCTATGATAGATTATCAATGCTTTTGTGGTGTTTCCGGCTATTTTGTGTTGTTTTCGAGAGCTCGATGAGCATTGTTTTTGTCCTCCATTTGGGAGCTGTTGTATAAATGTTATAAAAATCTAGAAATGTCATTTTGTAGGCTGTTATGCTACTGAAATTTCTATAGAAAATGTACACTTTCAAATTTATTAATAATATGTGAAGCTGTGAAGTTTTTGGCACTATTTTCGGCATACCCGATTTGGGGTTTATTGAGAAATTGGTGGATCTTTGAAATATTGGTTGTTTGATCTTAAAGATCTGATTAGTGGCTTGAAATATCATAAAAAAATTAGAAAAGGGACATTTCAGATTGTGGAGAAGGAGACCCAAGAATGGGAGTTTGCAAGTTTCCAGGAAGGCTAAGGATGGGAGTTTAAAGCCATTCCAAGTGCATGCTCATGCAGAGTTTGCCTTTGTGCTGAATAGTGCAGATTTGTGGGTTTTCAGGTGTGTTTTTTGTAAGAGTTTGGTGTTTTCCGTTGAGTATTTCATATCAGTTTGGGTTGCTATTGTATATCAGACATTTAGATGTTAAAATAGAGCTAAATATATTTATTTGGTCATGATTACACTTCTATGATAGATTATCAGTGCTTTTGTGGTGTTTTTGGCTATTTTGTGTTGTTTTTGAGAGCTCGATGAGAATTATTTTTGTCCTCCATTTGGGAGTTGTTGTGTAAATGTTATACAGATATAGAAATTTCATTTTGTAGGCTATTATGCTACTGAAATTTCTATAGAAATTTTCCACTTTCAGATTTATTAATAATATGTGAAGTTGTGAAGTTTTTGGCACTATTTCCGGCATACTCAATTTGGAGTTTATTGAAAAATTGGTGGATCTTTGAAATATTGGTTGTTTGATCTTAAAGATCTGATTAGTGGCTTGAAATATCATATTAAATCAGAAAAGGGATATTTCAGTGGTATCAGAGCTATGATCTTGCCAGCCTGAGGGTTTGTAGAAGTTTGCATGTCAATTTTGACAACTACCCAAATCTTGCATGTCAAAATTTATGGTTGCATGCTACTTCTAATCATTTTCATGTTAGTTCTTGGTGAATTTGGTGGTTGCATGTTGTTTCTAATCAGCTACATGTCAAAATTTATGGTTGCATGCTACTTCTAATCATTTGCATGTTAGTTCTTGGTGAATTTGGTGGTTACATGTTACTTCTAATCAACTGCATGTCAAAATCTATGGTTGCATGCTACTTCTAGTCATTTGCATGTTAGTTCTTGGTGTTTGAAGAAGTTATAATCTATTGGGGTTACACTCTACTTTATCCAAAATGGATAGGTATAGTACAGAGTCTCAGAGGACATGATCTTGGACAATTGATATCCAGAGTCAAAATAGTAGAAAGGATGGTTATTTAGACATTCGAGATAAACTTAGGAAAATAAGCCATGACATGTCTGAACAGTTGGTTGAGAACCACCATATGATGAATGACATGTTTTTTGACCTAGCTAAGGTGGATAGTTGACTAGATTTCTATTTGGCAGATTTTCTCATAGGGCAGATGACACAATTACCAAGAATTTGCATGAGGAGTTTGAGAAACTAGCTTATAGCCAGGCAGAGGTCTTAGATTCTACTCTGCCATAGGAGGTAGTGGGTTTAGATGATGATTATGAGGATTTTTTTGTGCATGATGGTGAGATACCTGGTAGAGATGAGCAGACATTGAGCATTCATGACTTTGCTGAGAAAGAGTACCAGGCATAGTTAGATGCTTCATCACATGAGGTTGAGGCAGGTAGTACTTCACATGATTTGTCTAGCTAGCTGAAGGTGAACAAAGATAGTATTGTGACTTCATTATCTCATCATGACAGGATGCGAGATATGATAGAGGATCACATTCGAATGATTCAATTACAAGGTAGACATAAGGGAGTTCAGGCAAAGTCTTCTTGTGTTGACTTACAAGCGATTAGGGAAGGAATGGGAACGATGAAGTTAAGTTATTTACATCTTCTATTAGATCATGACCATCTTCTTAGCCTTGTTGGAGACTATTTAGATGCCTTGAGGAGGAAGGACAAGGAAGTTGACAGGCTTTCTCACGAGCTTGAGGACACTCGAGCTTCTTTGGTGAATATTCCATTAGCATTACAAGACTGGGAGAGACATCAAGATAATCATGGCATGGAATTGAGTCTAGTTTCATCTTGCACTCCTAATACTCAGCTTTCTATGAATGATAGATCATATGTGGTCATTGATAATTTTGTGAGTTCATTTTGCATTCACATCCAGGATATAGGGACAATGTCAGACAGGTATGTGGAATTAGTTGGTATTGGTCATATTACTTAGGTGAGGAGTTTTCTTGAGTTTTCAGCTGATTATAGTTTACGAATATGGACTCAAGATTGTTATATTGGCATTTGGGATTCAATTGACTGGAAATATTTAACACTTTTTGGTAGCAGTGATTGTTTGGGTGCTATCATGGATTTGATTAGCAGATTGCACGGTGTTGCCTTTTCTTGTTCCACGAGCTTATCTGATGTTGGTATTAGTTTTTATGCATCAGTGTTGGGCTTTGTTCATATATCCAATCGACCATTTTTGCTAGAATGTGATGATGATCTTTCATATTTGGTAGTGTGTACAGATGAATCTCAGGATCATATTGGCATTGATGACATCCAGGAGGATGTAGTGGGCAATTTTGAAGACTTAGTTTCCTTGGTGGTTTCTTTTGGTATAGAGGAGTTGGATAGCAGTGCTATAGTTTTTGATACTCTGTATGTTGATATGAGATTTGGAGTTGATTCGTGTGATATGGATGGTAATATTCTAGAGACCAGTAACCTTGAGGATACTCCTTTAGATAATGCATCAGAGGAGGTTTGTAGGATACAGTCTAGCCAGTGCTATCATGTGTCTAGTCAGTTGAGAGTTAGTGAGAGAGACATTGCTATTGCTTGCCAATATTTCGATGTTGCTCATCAATAGTTAGCAGTTTATGGATGAGGTTCTTCTAGTAGTGATGAGTAGGGAGGTAGTTATCTTTTCTTGACAGAGTTCCACTCTTTATGGGAGGCTATCCAAATTCTGAGATAGGATTATATGCAATTGGTAGCCGACAGAGATTATCTTATGGAGTGGGGCAGTGCAGCATATGATGCATTGTTGGCCAAAGAAGATGAGGTGAGTGAGCTTACTCAGCAGCTTGAGGTGACTTCTGAGATTCTTGAGAGTACACAATTGGCTTTCAAGGAGTCATAGTTTCATTTGGCTAAGGTGACCATGGAGCTAGAGCAACTACAGTCTTTATCAGATTCTGTACAGTCACAAGTTGTGGTGTTTGGTAATCTGAGCATGTCCATGGTCGATATTGTCAAAGAAAATGGAGATGGGGATGCATCCATCCTTGATACTAACATTGGCATATCAAGTTTTTCCCCACTAGAGTCAGGATCAGTTGAGTTGGGTGCTGCAGCAAATTGTTGTGGTATGCCCAACATGGTGGTGACCTCTAGTACTAATGGCACAAAGACTAGAGATGTTGTATCAAAGACCATGTGTGATGTTGGTGAGCCGACAGTTGGCATGGTTCCTGCTAGTAATACTACTCCCTTGGTGATGTCTTCAAAGGTAGTAGTCAATTCCAACTTGATTAGTGATCGATTGCAGTTAGTTACATCTGGATTGCAGTCTGAGTCACTGACTGAAATTGGCACATTCTATCGACATTACATTGTGAGGTATGCTCATCAATTTACCTTTGATGACCATGTTGATGAGATGGTGATACAGAGATTTACTTTGGTTCTTAGTGCTTGTCATCAGTTATGGGACGGTTTGATGCCTCGAGATGAGAGTTGTGATGGGCATAACATGGCAATAGGTTCTGCAGTTGACAGCTTGATAATACATGACTTAGAGTAGGAGTTTGGGAGTGATGCTTTAGTAGTTGTTGTTACTAATTCTACTCCTTTGTCTATGACATCTCTTGACTTAGCTGGTGGTCAGTCATAGTGGGCTATATCACTTGTTCATGGAAAATTTGGTTTGGGTTCCATTTCTTGCTTTTTATCTTGTAATGTCTTTTCACCATCAGCAGTGCATGGGAGTTATGGTTATGAGATAGTGACCAGTGATTTGCAGATTTGTGTTGACTACAAGATTTGTACAGTGTGTGGATTCTCCATACTTGGTACAGTTTCATTCAAGAGCATTCACCATTATTGCAGAGTTGGATTGTAAATTCCGTATAGGCTAGTGGGATACATTGATGGTATTTACTATGTTGGCAGTTTGATTTGTCCACTTTACTTGGGTTCTGATGTTCTAAGAGTTTGTGTCTTATGGGTTTCTGACTATGGAAGTGGTGATTTTAGAGTTTGGTTGAGCTGTAATTGTCAGTTTGATTATGGATTACTCTTGATCATACTGTAGAGGATATTACAGGAGCCTGTATTAATTGGTAGCAGTATAGTTCATGACTACATTTGGGATCCAGGTGGATTGATTGGTTTATTGTTTAGCCATTGCTTTAGGATAAGCAATATTTGGGAGGGGAGGACTTGTCATGTCCCCTTTTCAAATAATTAAAAATAATAATCTTTGCTAAGGCAAGCAGGCCCAAAAAGGTGAAGTTTTAGAAAAAGGGGATAATATTTGGAAGCTAATGGACTAATAAATGAATATTATTATTAAAATATGTTTTATTAACCCCTCTTGGACGTGAGTTAGGGTTATGCCCTCTTTTAAAGGGTTTGGAGGCATTTTGGGCTGATTCCAGAACTTGATTTTTGCTCATTTCTTTGTTGTTCTTCAGAGGCTGCCAAACCTGTGGAGAATGAAACCCAAGAACAGGAGTTTTTAGGTTTATATGAAGGCTAAGGATGGTATTTTAAAGCCATTACAAGTGCATGCTCATGTAGAGTTTTGCTTTGTGCTGAACAGTGCAGATTTGTGGGTTTTCGGGTGTGTTTTTTATAAGAGTTTGGTGTTTTCGGTTGAGTATTTCATATCGGTTTGGGTTGCTGCTGTATATCAGACATTTAGATGTTAAAATAGAGATGAATATATTTATTTGGTCATGATTACACTTCTATGATATATTATCAGTGCTTTTGTGGTGTTTTCGGCTATTTTGTGTTGTTTTCGAGAGCTCGATGAGCATTATTTTTGTCCTCCGTTTGGGAGCTGTTGTGTAAATGTTATATAGATATAGAAATGTCCTTTTTTAGGCTGTTATTCTGCTGAAATTTCTATAGAAAATTTCCACTTTCAGATTTATTAATAATATGTGAAGCTATGAAGTTTTTGGCACTATTTTCGGCATACTCAATTTGGGGTTTATTGAGAAATTGGTGGATCTTTGAAATATTGGTTGTTTGATCTTAAAGATCTGATTAGTGGCTTAAAATATCATATTAAATCAAAAAAAGTACATTTCACACATTTTGATTGAGTGATATATATATATATATATATATATATATATATATATATATATATATATATATATATATATATATATATATATATATATATATATATATATATATATATATATATATCATATTTCATCTGATATACTTGTAATCCTACAAAGAATTTAATTTCTCCAAACATTGACATTTCAAATTCTTGTTTCATTTTATTTGCAAAATCTTTACACAAAGCATCTTGTCCTCCAAATATGATGTCATCAACAAACATTTCAGATAATAGTATACCTTTTTCTTTATCTATCTTCATGTACAAATTGTTGTTATCATTTGTCCTTTCAAATCCAATCTTAACAAAATAAGTATGAAGTCTCTCATATCATGCTCTTGGTGCTTCTTTCAATCCATATAGGGCTTTGTGCAGTCCACATACCATGTTCTTATTATTTTTATCAACAACGCTTTCTGGTTTTTCTATGTAGACTTCTTCTTCTAATATGCCATTCAAAAATGTAGACTTGACATCCATTTGATAAACTTTGAAACCTTTGTATGTAGCATAAGCAAGTAGAATTCTCACTACTTCCATTCTTGCAATAGGGGAAAATGTTTCACCATAGTCAATTCCTTCTTGTGCATACCCTTTGCAAACTAGTCTTGCTTTGTTTCTTGTCACCTCACCATCCTCATCTAACTTTTTTTTGAATACCCATTTTGTGCCAATCACATTCGTATCTTTTGGTCTAGGAACTAGACTTCAAGTCTTGTTCTTTTCTATCTACTGAATTTCCTCTTCCATAGTCTTGTACCAATCATCACCTTCCAATGCATCTCTCACTGTATTAGATTCCTTCATGCTTAACAAACATGATTCACTTCTCAACCTATTTCTTTTCATTGGCCTTGCATCTTTGTCTCCAATGATTTGATCTAGAAGGTGGTGTCTTTTGACATATTTGGACAATCTAAGCTCAATTATTGTGGCTATATTCTATCTCTCAACTTCAGTATCACTGTGTATATTTATGTCAGGTGTTTCAAAATCTCTTTCATGTGTGCTAATCTCAAAGTCATATTGTGCATTTTCCTCATTCTGCAACTTGACATCTATATACAACTCAACATTCATAGATTGTGACTCAATAGTTGTTGAGACTTGTTTTTGGCTTGCTGTATGATTTGTAGCATCTTCTTCAGCAGGCATTCCTTCATAATGGTATACAAATGATTTGTATGCTTCTGGTTCTTTTGTAAGTTCAACCTCATGTACTTTTGTAAACTCATCAAAATTCACATTTGTACTTTCTACATTTTTGTTAGTGTTAGTACTTAAACACATGCAAGCTTTACTTCTTGTGGAGTAACCAAAGAATATACCTTCTTCACTTTTTGTATCAAACTTTCCACTCCTAACATCTTTAAGAATATAGCATTTGCTTCCAAATACCTTAAAGTATTTCACATAAGGTGGATATCCATAAAATAGTTGAAAAGGTATTTAATGAGTACCTTTCTTGAATTACACATGGTTCAAGGTGTATAGAATAGTACTTACAGTTTCTCTTGAGTATTTTAGAGTAACATTTTTCTCCATCATAAGTTTTTTGGCACAGTCCATCATAGACCTATTTCTTCTTTTAGCAATTCCATTTTGTGGAGGGATCCTAGGTGTAGATGTCTATCTCTTGATTCTTGTCATTACAGAACATCTCAAAATCATTTGAAGTGAATTCTCCTCCTCTGTTTGATCTCAAGCATTTCAAACTCTTTCTTGTTTCTTTTTCCACTCTTTCCAAGTACCATTTAAACATTTGAAAAGCATCTAATTTCTATTTTAGAAACATGACCATCATCATCCTAGAGTAATCATCAACATACAACATTATATACTTATATCCTTTGTAGCTTTTCACTTTAATAGGTCCACACAAGTCAGTATGAACAATTTCAAGTATTTCCTTAAGGGTATAAGATTTACTTTTGAAGCTTGACTTTGTCATCTTGCCTAGCTGACATTGTTTGCACATCATATTTTCTAGTTTTTTCAACTTAGGCAAACCTCTAACTCTTTTCATGTTACTAATACTAATTAAATTATCAAAATTGACATGACATAATCTCTTGTGTCAAAGCCATAAATCATCAAATTTTGCAATAAGACAAGTAGCATCTTCTATATCCAAATACAATAGATTACTTCTAGTTTGATCACCTTTTCCAATCAAGTTTCCCTTTGTGTCATATATCTTAGCTAATTTATTTTCAAATTCAACTTTGCATTCCAAATTATTCAATTGTGACATACTTAACAGGTTATAATTCAATCCTTCAAAATAATAAGCATTGTCACATGAAATCTTGTATGTGAGTTTGATAGACCCTTTTCTTTTTATCAAACATGGTGCATCATTACCAAATCTTACACTATTTCCATCATAACAGGTTAAGGTAATGAACTTACTTTTGTCTTTAGTCATGTGATATGAGCACCCACTATCAATGATCCATTTGTCATTCTTGTTCACACAAATCATAAATTTTTTTGCCCCATCCTCATCAAATTCATCCTTCATTGCAACATATACTACTTCCATATCATTTTCATCAGAATCATGTTCATCAGCAATGTAGCATGACTCCTTGCCTTTGTCTCTGTAGTCTCTTCCATCACCTTTTCTTCTATTTTTGTACTTGTTTCCTTCCCTAAAGTTCTTCTTCTATGTACATCTTGCTACAATATGACCAACTTCATTTCAATTGAAACAAATGATAGGTAGCTTACCTTTGAACTTGCCTTTTCCTCTATGAAATCTTCTGGCTAGCAATGCTTCCAATTGTTCAATGTCTTCCTTATATGTGTTACTATCACTGGATACATACTTTATCTTCCTTTTCTTCTTCTTCTACTTTACCTCCTCAGAATCCTTTAGTAACAACTTTGCTTTGAAAGTTGATTCAATACTCTCTGGTTTGTAGTTGTCAAAATTAGATACCTCAAAAGTAGTGAGTCTTCCTACCAGACCTTCAAGGGTTAGATCATTTCTTGGTACACATCTTAACTCTTGGATTGAAAATTCTCTAATTGCATACATAGGTAACAATATTCTCAAGACTTTACTTAGCATAATATCATCATCTATTTTACCAGTAGCACCTTTTATTGCACTAACAACTTCTTTTATTATAGCAACATATTGAGCAATATTCTCACCTTCTTCCATTCTCATGTGATTAAACTTGCCTCTGAGGCTCTCTGACTTGGCTCTTTGAATATTTTTGTCTCCTCCATAGATGGTGTCTAGGGCATCCCACATCTTCTTTTCATTTTTAAGGCCTTTGATATCATCAAATTCAGCATAGCTTAGGGCAGAGGCAATCTCCAACATCACCTAATTGTGTTCTTTCTTTTTCTTTAAATCTTCAACAATTAGGGCTCCTACTAGATCAACATGTTCTACTACAATGCAAGACTATGCATAATCTCCAAGCCCTCCAAGGTGTATCTTTATCTAACTTTTCTATGTAGGAAAGTTATCTCTATTGAGCTTGGGTACCTCTCTTTTTGACATCTTGATCTTTGTGCTTCTAGTACCTTAAAACTAATCCTCTTAAGCAGATGGTTCTGATACCAATTGATGGAATTATCTTAGAATAACTGAGAGGGAGGGGATGAATCAATTATTCAAGGTCTAGATGTACAAATAAAACTTTACACAATTTAGTGAACCAATAAAACATTCTTAACCATGCATGCATGCATTGCGTGTTAACTAAAACTAATATTTTACTGTCAAATCAACTTGCAGATCTATAAAGCATGAAACACAACATATCTATCAGCACATTTGACACGATTATTTAACATGGAAACCCAATTTGAGAAAAACCACTAGTAACATGCTACTCCTTTTTCACTCTTCTAAAGTGATGGCCTATTAAAGGCCAACCCTATTAAAGGTTACAAAACACACTGTTAAATGTGACTCAGTTAAGAGATTTCAATCACCTTGTCAAAAGTGAGCCTTGTTAGAGGACATTAGGCCATTCACTTGGAATGGCACCCTATTAAAGGATTTACCAATGACTGTTAAGTCAACCTTACTTCAAAGGATTTACCCTAGGTTGATACAATTGTTAGAAAGTAACAGTAGAGCTTTGATCTGATACAACTTACAACCTTACTTGTAGATTATAGATCACTATTCAATCCTCAACTCTACTTGGCTTCCAATCTTTGAAACCCTGACAACTTTTTCATCCTTCAAGCATTCATCCTCTTTAAGCCTTCTTTCTTAGTACACCATTGCATACTTCTTCTCTTGGGTCACTTGATGAAGAAAAACCCCTTTCCTTCTCCTTGCATCAAAACTCTCTAACACTTTTCTTCATGACTAGACATTCCTACATATAGGAAATTAGAACACTTTTTCCACTAATTATCCATCACCATAATTAGGGTTTTTGATAGATTAGATAGGATACAATGTATCTACCTCATATCTTTTCTTTTCTCAAAACTTCTCTTAGAACCCATTTGAATTTACCTCCAAAATGGTTTACATAAGATTTTGTCCTGCTAGCTCATCAATCTTATCTTCCTCCTGATTCACAACTTCCAAGAAAACAAACTTGTTAGCTTTTATTTGGCGAATCTTCGATCTTTGTCATAATGTAGCAGCTCAACATTATCAATCTTTAGATGCTCAGCACATACTATGTTACTCAGCATCTACTATAAAATCACTTGGCATCAACTGGATTTTACTAGTGCTCGGCATCAACTAAAATATACATGGCATCTACTAACTTTCTCAACATCCATTGGAATTTTCTTTCACTTAGCTCCAACTGACTTTTTGCTCAGCTTGCACTAACTTTTCTCAGCACCTTCTATCCACTTGGTCAAGCTTGGCAAATGAACTTTGTTTAACTTTATTCTTCTGAACTTTCTAAGTGTATCCTGTCACTTTGTAACCTCAAGTAGATCATCAATACATTATATTATCACTATCTTAACTATTTATTGCACTTCAATACATAATCATAACTCAACCTTTCCTCTAGGTATCATCTTGTTGATCAAATCCTTCTCATCAATCAACTAAGTGATAGTACTTGAAACATATAAGCAATTGTCTTACCAGCATGTAGTATGTTTGACATTAGTGACTCAACAATGATTGTAACACACAGTCTTCTTCAATATTCTTTTCTACTCAAATGATCTTTTCAATCATATATCAACATAGGTATAGCTCCCTTATGATTTGCAATGTTATGCAATGCATATATTTTTATGAGATCAGAAATTCTATCATTATAAGCTCTTAGCCTGAGAGTAGTAAAGGGTAACCAAATTTTTTTTAGACAAAAATAATTTAGGCAAAATATATTTGAATAACCTATGACACCCGATGGAATGATTATAGTAGATTATCTTGAAATTTTTGACTATTACTTCTATTCTAAATGCAAATTAACCATCTAAATATAGAAGATGAATGGAAGAAGAAATGCATATGAAGACAAGTGGAATTATTTTTAACTATCATCCTTGAATGAAATGGAATCCAATAAGTAACTAATAGATTCATACACATTTTTCTTTCACTTCCCAATGGAACTATCTAACATGTTTTGAAACTAGAAAGAGAGGGAACAAAACCATATATGAAGAAAGTAAATGGAATCACCTTTACTGTAAATACCAAAATGAAATAGAATCCATATGATTATCACATATTGATATATGATTTTCTTTCAACTCTTAATTTAGAACTAATCTATGCATGGACAACAAACAAATAGGGTAAATCAAATTACTAAACCAATTCACCATCAAATTTTCTAACCTTTGTATTTTCAAATGAAATTACATTTTTAATTTTTTGTTATCCCTCAGTTAAATAGAGAAATAGTCATAAAATAGAAAATAGAATAAAATATGAAATTATCTAATGATATGAGCATGTGGCATCTTTTCTATTAATGATTCTAGATCCATGGTACTTTTGAAACATACAATGAATGTTTATCTTCTTGCAACTTCAGAAAAATCCTATCGAAATCTTCAATTCTTCGTATATTTTTTTTTGGCACCAAGTCTATATAATTCATATTATAACGGTCATTGGAGCTTTGAATTTCCATCATTGATCTCAAATCAACGGTCAAGATTAATTTATTATAACCTCCTTTGTTTCTCCCTTTTCACTTTCCTTCATGGGTCCCTCTATGTACACACATCAAATTTTCATTGTGTCTCTATGATTATCTTTCACACAACTTAGGAAAGCAACATAGCAACAACTGTAGATTGATCTAGAGATTGACAGTGAAAATAATATTTTCATAACCCTAACTTTGTCTCATATAGAACCAATCAAATAAGGACACTTGTTAGCTCATTTGACACCATACCATCCACAAAAGGAAATGGCCCACATGAACATACACCGTTCTTTTTTTTATGTTGTTATGATTGTCTTTCACACAACTCTCCATAGTGACATAACAAAAAGTGTAGTTTTTAAAGATCTGACAGCTAAGGAGATTCATCATTGAATACTTATAATTCCATCTTTAAAACATCACCTATTGATCCGATCTTCATCCAATGACCTGGATTTAGTCTTTGAACCATTTGACTTGTCAATTTTGTAACATAGATGTGTAGATTAAATATAAACTATCAATTTTATTATAACAAGAGTCATACCACCTTTGATTGGGTTCTTTTACCATTTATGATGATTTATTTGCTTCTCTTGCATTTGATCTTAATCATTTGCAATATCTTCCATGAAAAAATATTACATAGCATAAATCCTTGTATTCAACATGATTAGGAACAAAGAAAGATGAATTAGAAAAATATCCAAACCTTCTTCTCATCAGGGAAATGCATAAGAAACCCTCTGAAACCTAATCACCTAGCCATTGGACTAGTGCATTTCCCATATGATTTCCCACATCAATTTAGATCAAAGGAGTGATGAGAAGAAAGACCATCCTATGAGCAATCTAGACTCTGACTCAAGACATTGACACTTGACTTGACTCAAAATCTTAGAGCAAAAAGATATGAATTGAAACTTGGGCAACACAATTCCAACTACATTTTCTATATCTGGTCTAGTATTAGTCATATATTGCAAACCTCCAATCATTGATCTATACTTCTACTTCTCAACTATAGGTATCTCATCTTTGCTAGATAACTTGTGACCAATTATCATAGGTGTAACAAAAGGCTTACAAATTTCCAATCCAAATCTCTTCAACAATTCTTTCAAGTACTTAGTTTATGAAATGAAAATAGCATCGTTGTTTTGCACAATCTATAGTCCTGGGAAAAACTTCATTTCTCCTATCACACTCATTTCAAACACATTCTTCATATCTTTAGTAAACTTATCACTTGCTTCATCATTTTCTCCAAATATGATATCATCAAAAAAGTATTACTATTATCAACATATCATTCTCAATTTCTTTCAAATACAAGTTTCTAGCTACCATACCTTAAGAAAATCCAAGTTTTTCCAAATAGTTGTCCAACCTTGCATATCAGGTTCTAGGCACTTGCTTTAGTCTATATAGATCTTTATTTAGTTTGCATACCATATCTTTGTCTTCTGTCAGAGGAAAACCTTCAAGCTTCTCAATATGTACCTCTTCTTTAAGTTCTTCATTCAAGAAAGTTGATTTAACATCCATCTAATATACTTTGATCTCCTTATTTACTACATAAGCCAAGAAAATTCTTACTACTTCCATTCTAGCTATAGGGGCATATGTCTCCTCATAGCCTATGCCTTCTTGATGTGAGTAACCTTTGCATACATGTCTAGCACTATTTTTCACAACTTTACCTTGTTCATTCATTTTATTTCTGAATACCCATTTGGTTCCTATCACATTCTTGCCTTTACATCTAGGAACTAACTCCCATGTTTCATGCTTCACAATTTGATCTAGTTCTTCTCTCATTGCTTCAATCTAATAATCATCTTTACAAGCTACATCTACACTTTTAGGTTCAACTTGAGAAATCAAACATAATTCCACATTAACTTTATTTCTTGTCATCACACCTTTGTCTTTTCTTCCAATTATCTTCTCTAGAGGGTGATTCTTTGTTACGCTTCTACTAGATGTAAGATTTGCCAACTCAACTCTCATTTCATCTCTTGGTTTAGGTCTATGTTCTTCTCTTTACTCAACAATTTGTACATAATTCTACAAATCATTGTTAATCTCAAAGAAAACTTTTACATTCTATCTAACAATTCCAATATTATCTTCTTCATAAGAATTATAATATAACATCCTTTCCTTAGTTCCAAACTTTTCATCAATCTTTACATTTGCACATTCAACTATTATCTTGGTTCTATGACTAAAGCCTCTATATGCCTTACTTTTCAATAACAAACATACCTTCATCACTTCCTGGATCAAACTTACCAATATCATCATCTCCCTTAATATAACACTTGCTTCCAGATATTCTAAAATACTTAATTTATGGTGAATGACCAAACCATAATTCATAAGGGGTCTTGCTCATACCTTTTTTGATCTGTACTTTGTTCATAGTGTACATTGTTGTATTGACAACTTCTCTCCAAAATGTCTTGGATACACCATTCTCAAACATCGCTCTTGCTACCTATGCTATTTATTTGTTTCTTCTTTCTACAATCCCATTCTATTCAAATTTCCTAGGTGAAGATAAATGTCTCTTGATTCCATTCTCTTCACAAAATATATTAAACTTTCTAGAGGTGAATTCTCTTGCTCTATCTGATCTCAAACATTTTATCTTAACACCAGATTCATTCTCAACTCTATTCTTAAATACCTTAAAATTATCAAAATCTTCATACTTCTCTTTAATAAATCCTAGCCACATCATTCTAGTGAAATCATCAACAAAAATCATGAAATACCTTTCACCATAGAATCCTCTTGTTCTAGAGGGACCATTCAGATCTATGTCAACAATTTCTAGCTTCTCTTCGATTGTAAACTTCTTTTCGGGAAATATATTCTTCATCTTATCCAAAATACATTCTTTGCAAATAAAATTACTAGTAGGAGTTATTATCTTAGGAAAATCTCTAACTACAACCGTGCTACTAACTTTTACAATATTATCAAATTTTATATGACAGAATCTCCTATGCCATAACCAAATGTTATCCACTTTAGCAATCAAACATGTCATTTCAGTGGGAATCAACTAAAATACATTGTCGGGTAAAAGCACAAACATGTGTCATCCTTTTGTAAAGGAAAAGGCTAACAAAAGTATAAATGTTCACCTTCAATAACATAAAACTAGTATTATTATTTAGAATTTGAAAATGAAGTAAATTGATGAAATGGACAAAGTTTAGGATTATAATTTTTAATAATTATTTTTAATAAGAATTGATATATTTTCCTAATATTTATAGATAATTTTTTAGTTGCTAAAAATTAGGGGCTTAGTTCCCACCACAAAACTATATGAAAATAAGCTCATTTCCATTTGATCTTCGACTATGTTATAGATAACATATATAGCTAGATAACATATTTTCTCTTTTACAATGATTCAAATTTCAACTCACATGAAATCAATAGTTTTCATCTCCCACCACATTTTTCAAAATAAATCTATTCTAACCAGAAGAAAAAATGTACATTATAAACGAGGACTCTCCTCTAAAATGTCATATATTTTTTTAATTTTTATGATATAATTTAATATTTTTTCCTTTCTCAAAATGTACATATGTTCAAGTGTTAAAATACATGCTTGTAGAATTTTTAATTAGAATATACTATATCTAATTAAAATAGTATAAATTCTATATGAGAATATTCTTGACTTTGAACTCTATAAAATGATGTTTATATGTTACTAAAAAATTATCATAGAAAATAGTAAGAGTTATTGAAATTTTAGTTTTCTGAAATAATTTTATTTCTTTAGTAATTGGATACAAACTACTATAAACGCATGCATTTAATAGACATTTCCAATTGGAAAAGTGTGAGACCATGTATAACTTAGCTAGAATGAAGTTATCTAGATCATATGTTTGAGTAAAATTGATTTTTGGATAGAAATACTCAAATTCAGTGGTTCTGATAAGTCAACCTAAAAGGTGACACAACTTTGTAGTTTTACCCATAGTTGTAGACCTAGTTCCAATTCCAATCATCTTACCATCTTTATCCTTGATAGTGCAAGTCTTTTCTATGAGTTGCAATTGATACCCTTTTTTCCACCAACTATCCAACACTCAACAAATTATTCTTTAATCCATCCAAAAAATAAACGTCGTTAGTGTTAGTTCTTCCATCTAAAGTAATGGATCAAATCCTTGTAATATGATAGGTTGCATTATTACCAGATCTAACAATACCTCCATCATAGTTCCTGGATTTAACAAAATTATTCATATCACTAGTCATGTGATGTGAATGACCACTGTCTATTATCTAATCAAATTTTTGTTCAACTTGGGAAACTAGAGAATTTTCTTCTCTAATTTCTCTATCAAGATCATCTCCTTAATGGCTACAAATCCTATCTCATCATCACTTTCACTATGAACTTTTTCATCAGATTCTTCTTCTTCATTAGCATACAAGCAATTCCTAGGTCTCCTAGGATTGAACTTTCCTTTATACTTTTTCTCTCTTTTAGCACATTTATATTCATAATGACAAAACTCATTACATGTCCAACATTTAAAGATATTCTTACTATCTTTTTCTCTTCTCACAAGAAGTGCTATATGTTCTTCAATCTTCTTGTCTTCATCAGATTTGGTTCTACTGCTACTAAAGAAATATCCATGTGTACCTGCACTTCTAGATAGGCTTGGCCAAACATTTAGGAAACTAAAGGTTGTCTCAACTCTAGTAAAATCTCTAGATTGTCTCATACCTACTTCTATTACTTCCAATCTTCCAAGAAATGTCTCCCTATAAAAATCCTTAGTATAGGGAATTAGTAGTTCAATGATCTGAGCTACTTGCTTGAATGGTGGTGTTGAAGTTTTTAAAATTTTCCACACCACTTCATATTATTCCTTGGTTCCACCATATGACTTAATTCCTGCAATACTTTATGATATGCTACCAATATAGCTTCTTAAAAATTCATCTTCCAACATTTTAGCATCTTGAAATGTAGATATCCGATTTTGCATTCTTCCTCTTTTTGTATGTGTATCACCTTCAAAAATAGATTCTAAGATTATCCAAATCTTATTAGATGTTTGAATTGAATTTACCTGACTATATTCATTCTTTGGAAGAGCTAATAGTAAAGCTCCTCTAATGCCCATATTGCACATCAATAGATCTCTCTCTTCTTCACTACATTCTTCAAGTTTCCCTTCTTCAAAAATTGTCTTTTCACTCTTTTTCAAGAGCCAATAACCTAGACCCATACAAAGAAGATGATTCTTCATCTTCTCCTTCCAACTATCATAGTTTTCCTCATCAAATCTAGGACTATCCTTTATGAAAAGATTCACCATTGATCTCCCAAATTTTTTAAACTTATCCTTCAAGGAACTGATGCTTTGCTACCAATTGCTAGAATATATAGTCAACTAATATAACTAAGAGAGGGGGGGTGTGTTGAATCAATTGTCCAACTAATATCACAATTATCAACTTTATTAAACTTTAACCATATGAGAAATATAAAAAAAAACTGCAACAAGATACTCATGCACAATAACACCAAATATGTTAACTAGGGAAACCTTTGATCAGAAGGAAAACCCTGATGGGGATGGTGTCCACAAGATGATGTACTAATGTAAATATTCCTTGTTGGAGGATTAACCCTATTAGGATTCAATAACAACATTCAATAGATATCAGTCCATGTTAGGAGACTTTGAAACCCTATTAGGATATTCCAACCCTATTAGGAGTTGTGCCAACCTAGTTAGGAGTTGTGGAAGATAACTAGACCCACTACCCAAACAGCTTCAAGAGCAAGATCAATGAACCCACTATCCAAATGATCTTTGTATTATTCCTTAGAGAATAATATAAATGAATAACACTACTCCTTCCTCTTCCTATCATGTCAACTAGATTTCTTCTCCTTCTAATCTTTTAACCAAATCACAAATCTTACATCCAATAATCCCTTGGATATCTTACTTGCATTCAGTAAACACTTTGGTCCTTTTCATACTTCACATACACTACAATATTTCTTGTACATTACAAACAAGGAAAATATCTTTCCTTTATAATATATCTTCAAAATAATTCCTTGAGTTGACCTTCAGGCTTTTCCAATCATTTATAATAAGATATTTAAATAATTTATAATTACAATAGCACTTTCAACTCATAGTCGATATAGCTTCTCACACGTTTGACACTAAGACTTGTGCATTAATTGATGCCATCATCAAACTATCATAAGTCACTGGCTAACTGCACATCAAAAGATTATATCACTACTAAAGGATATAATGCAAAAATTAGAAACCACTTGTCAAGTACTCTCTTTTTGTATTGCTCTCTATAAATTAGGTACAACTTCTATATATCTTCAACTTATGTGTTGCACATTGAACCTTCACATGAGGAAATTGTACCAAACATGTCCATGAATACGCATCAACAAAAAATCAAAACATTGTTCATACAACTAAGATCTATGTCTACTACTCTATAAATTTTCATAGACTTACTACTATGTTAATATCAATGAAAACCATATTCATGATTGCAACATGTCAATACTCTCCAATGCTTAGGATAGTCCCCAAAGGAATACCATCAGCATTCATGCTAACAATCATAACACTAAAATATTTCACCAAACTCTCATAAAATGTTTTATAAGTTTGTTTTACATGTCAGCCTAGAACATTAATAGACTCTTTAAATTCATTGTACTTGGTCACCTCAATATATGTAAACTAAAACTCAATAAGAACATAATAATAGATCATCCTAAGGAATCATGAATCTTAAAAAGACAACCAAATCCATTATATCCTCTAAATTTGCTAGTTGTTCTCCCCACATGAAAAAACACTATCACCCTTTACTAAAATACTTTTAAATACAACATGGACCATCGTAATTCCCAACCCTTTGAATCATAGGTGCATAATCATGTCCTTAATACATTTGTTGTTGTGCAATCGATGTATGCACAAAGTTGTGATGCTAAAAGGCGCCATATTTTTTTCTTATCTAAACACATAGTGTGATCCCACTATAATGTGAACACACAATGGTTTGGGTGGGATGAGCCTTAGGCTTGTGAAATTGAAAAGGTAGCATGGTTGCACTATAGCACAATCACAATATAGAAAATGATTGTGCTATTGAAAAAGTTATAAATAAAAAAATCCTAAGGGTTCCCCCTCATTTTTCTTTATTATTTGTGATTTCAACATATTCTTTTCTATCCAAGGACTATGATTGTGATGTTCAAAGTGAAAAATAAATACCAAATTACATCAAAATGGATCCACATTATCATAAATCAAAAACCAATGGAAGTGGTATGAATCTTAACTCTTCTTTTTGCTAAATTTTGTGTTTTTTATGTTTGTTTTATCATTTTTTATTTTGATTTG
Source organism: Cupressus sempervirens (assembly GCA_028749045.1). Taxonomy (NCBI): domain Eukaryota; kingdom Viridiplantae; phylum Streptophyta; class Pinopsida; order Cupressales; family Cupressaceae; genus Cupressus; species Cupressus sempervirens. The sequence goes on from CM053786.1 coordinate 48,193,286, forward strand.
TTTAGCTTTGAAAATACTATTATATAATTGTCAGGCAATGTAGAAAATGTATCTCCTAACCTTATCTAGACAATCCACCACAAAATCCATCACAAAATCCACCAAAGCCTCCATAAATCAACCTAGAAACCCTCAAATGAAGAGCAACCACTTCCATAGCCTCCTCCAAGGACCCAATAATTTTTTTGAATGAAATTGAAAGGGGGAGAATAGAGTTAGAAACAATTATTAGGAGGCTCAATAATTCACTTCAAAATATTCCTGGTAGGGCACAATTAGCACAATCCCTTAAGATCATTGTGAGTCAAGTAGCATCTATTTGTGCTTAGTTGAATCTATGGCATAGTAAAAGAGAAGAAAGAATAATATATTATGCTGATAAATTATCCTATGAAGATATAAAAAATAAAAAGATTACAAAATATGGCATATGTTCTTTGTTAAAAAATCCAAGAGAACAATCCACAATGAGAACTATAGCTAAGAGGATCCCCATCCATTGGTGCATTCATGAAGGTATTAATAATAAATTTTGGGATAGATGGTGGATGGTCTTTGATGTCCTTCCTTGTAACAATCATGAGGTTTCAAAGTACTTTTTGATGAAATAAAATTGTGAATTTTTCCTTTGGGGAGATATCTAATTATTTTGATATTCTTCCTTCTCAGGGTAGAGGTGTGGAATCATCATTGGATAGGTCAAGGGGACTTCATAACTCCAATATTGTTAAGGAAAATATTGGAAAATTGCAAGTGGAGTATGTTGTTGTTCTTTATGTTGTAAAGGAACACATAGAATAATCAACATATAAGGTACTTTGACTCATAGCTTCATTCAGTATGCTACTCCTTTGACTCTAGATGAGCCTTGTCAGTCTAGTGGTCACATGTGCATGTCATGTGTCTCTTTGTGCACATTTGAAACTTCTAGTAGAAAGGATGATGAAAAATGGCTTCTTTAATGCCAAATTTGGCATTGATACATAGGTAAATATAAATAATTTTATTTTAAATTATTTTGATCAAATCTCATATGTACATGAATGACTAATAAATCAGTATGTCTTGACAATGTTCAAAATTCAAGGCCGAAGTGTTGCTAGCACTAGTACTAATCCCCTAACCTCATTTTAAGCTATGTAGATGACTCAAATTTATTCATTTATATTAATACATCTATTTATAATGTAATCATTTGAAAGGTTAACTCAAAACATTTATCCATGTGCATTAGCTATGTGGTGGACCATCATCTTTCACATTAGATCTGAGCATGAGCATGATACCATTCAAGTAGAGGTATATTTTTTTTCATGTTAATTTGATTCAATTTAATATTTTTTTAATAAATGAATGAATAATTAATTGATTTGGCTGATTACATGATTATATGCAGAGTCAGAGTGGTCATGATGATGTTGATTTGGAGTCACCTAGCTTTTGGATGATTTAATTTTCCCCAAAGATATATGCATGTACTTATACGTTTTAATTTTCATTTATATAGTACATTATTTTACATATGAATGTGATGAATTTGATGTCTAATAGATTTATTAATGTGATCAGATTTCCACAATTCATGATAGTTATGGTACTAAGTTTCTGGATTAGATTGTGGAAAAAAAAATCCATCAATGTTTCAAATCACACTACATGATCCATCATCAGGATGAGAGAGCAAGAGGTGTCACCTCTTGCTTTCTCACCCTGATGATGGATCATGTAGTGTGGTTTGAAACATTGATGGAAAAAAAAAATTACATAGTCTAATAGATTTACCTATATGTGTAATAGGTAAATGTTGCATCTTCGACATCAACATTGCACAACGAAGGATGTAGTGCAACATTCACAGAGGTACCCAAATTTTTTAATTGATAATGTCATATAAGGAAATATGTATTCTTCATAACTACATTTTATTCTCATTTTGTGTCATTTTCAGCTATTGACATCAGAGACTCCTCCACATCCTCATCACTCTATTGATCAGGGAGTAGCTGTTATAGTTGTGAGTTTCGAGCCACTAACTAAGTTATGAAAGAGTTTTAATTAAAACTTAGTTAGTATTAAAATTAGATATGATATTCATAAGTATGATCAAGTGATAATTTTGATGAACTTCTTAGGGTCTTATTCCTCTCGATCATCTACATGTCATTGAGGTAGATGTAGAGCAGGATTATCAGCTAGCGGTAAGAAAATATTTTATTTTATGCGTATGTATATTTCATTTTTAATGTATAATAGTTATTGATTCACATATACTTTTGAATTTTATAGGTCAAGTTACAAAAGAGTCTAGATCAATAGAGTAGCAAGGATATTTGGAAGACCCCATCATCCACATCTCCATCTTCTTGATGATCAAAGATGACTAGGGATACATTTTTCTCCCCTAGTAGGAAGGAGTAGATATCTAGGGATGCACATTTTAAACCTATATAGCATTATTAGACATATGTAAATTGTATATTGTTTTTGGTGTATGCCATTTTCAACATGTATTTCATGTATGACATTATTAAACATTGTTGGATATTGTTGGTATGCATTTATTGATATTACCAATGTTTTAGATTAAGGTAAAAATAGGTTTGAAGGGACCTGAAACCCTTAACAATAAAGCAAAAGATATTCAAGTAAGCACAACCAGGTTTTACAAGGACCTAAAACCTACAATATAATAATTACAAAACAAGGTTTTTTAGGCATTTGAAACAACAACAAAAAGACAAAATAATGAAACCGGGTTTTACAAGGACATAGAACCTAGTGTTTAAACAAAAGGATAAAAAACTAGTTGAAAAATCTAGACAAGAGACCAGTTACTGGAATGACCACCAGAACAGAGATTAGTTACCAAAATCACCACCAGTAGCTATTGCAGCTCCTTGATCATTTTCACCACCTCCTTGCCCACCTCTGCAGTGTTTTGGATGGTGTCAATAGAAAATCCCCTAGTTACCTCAGCTATCTTCTTCCTTGAACTCTATCTTGTTATTTTTCTTGGTCTGCTAGGAGACATGATTTCCTCATTATTTCTCTTCCCTAAGCTAGCAGTAGCCACACAAATGCTTGAAGTGATCTACTCCATCTTGTTTCCACTCTCTTTGATCAAAAGATGGATTTTATGTTCATATTCCTTTAACCTCTCTAGGATATTTCCAACCTAAACTTCTAGCTAAATGATCTTTGCTCGGTTAGCTCCCTAGTCCTGCTGCATCTTTCCCATTCTTCTTTTCAGATTCATTAACTCATTGTACATCTAGGAGTTTCCTTGGAGAGAGGATTCTACCTTGAGCTTAGTAGTGTGAAGGAAAGAAAACATTGTTTCCTTAATAGTAGATTCATCCTTCTCCTTCCCCATTTCTTCCTCTACATTCATAGCACCCTTATTAGTGAGGTCCTCCTTCTCCTTCACCATTTCTTCCTCCAAATTTTCCTCCATTTGCTTTCTAGGTTTGCTCACTCTAGTTTTTATCCTCTTCTCCAACATTTTTTGACCCTTTATTTTTATCATTACTCTCCTTAGCCTCATCCTTACTTGTCTCACCTTTGCTACCAAGGTAAGCCTTCAAATTTGAAATAAAGTCTCCCAAATCCGTATTCTCCTCATTCTCCATATTCTTTTCATCATTATTGTTTGAATTCTCAGACTTGGTAATTTTCTTTACATTTTTCTAAGACTTGTCTTCCTTCAGACTCCTCTTTCTCACACTAACCCCTTCCTCTCCCTTACTCTTCCTAGAGTAGGTTTCACTAATAGAGCCCCTCTTTTTCTCTAAGGGTGAGGAAGATACAATAGCCTTATTCTTATAGTAATTCTCAATTAAAAGGGTTAGCCCTTCATGTCAAATCAAATGGGAATCATTTTTCCTATGGGCTTGAAGACTTTGAAGAAAAAAGAGTCTTAGATAAAAAGGAAATTAGATCCTATCCTTATACCGAAAATGATTCAAGAAAACAAAATGAAATTTTTGAACTCATTTTTCCCTACCATCTAAAATGAAGTACTCATGGATGCAAGAGAGAATGTCTTGCCAAATAACTTTTATTTAACTCAACTCGTAAAAGTTTCCATTCTTCTTTAGATTCTTTTCCTCCTCTTCGATCTTCAAAAATTTCTTAAATGCAACATTGGAGATACTAGTTTCCTTATTGAATTTCATGCCCTCCTTAAGTAGCCCCATAACCTTAGCAATGAAATCTTCAAACAAATGAACCATTACCCCATGCATGGAAACCCTATCCTCAATCCAATTTTTGAAGAATGCCTCCATGACATGTGGTTTGTAGCCATGAAGGCACTCTAGGTAAGTAGTGACATTAGCCTTCTCCAAAATCTACCAAACAAAGGCTTTGGTTTTCCATGCTTTATAGTTCTTTGGTTCCTATTTTCTTAGTTCCTCACCCATTTTTGAAAACTTTTTGTGTTTGGGAAAGGCCAAAGTCAAGTAGACAAGAAGACATAAAGAATTGAGAAAAGCTAAGGTGTTCATTAAAACAACCAAGGTTCTCATTAAAACACTTATGTGCCAAGCTAGGATAATTGTTAGATTGTGGTGACTGATCAGGAAAGTACTGTACATACTTCATAATTAGTGGTAGAGTATGTTGTTGCTACAGAGGTATCCAAGGAGATGATATGGCTTCAGTTCTTCTTGGAAGAATTGGGACATCCTCAAAAGGATAATTATTTGTTCACAGATAGTCAGAGTGTCATTCATCTTGCAAAGAATTCAGTTCTGCATTCTAAGACCAAACATATATAGTTGCGGTACCATTTCATTTGATCAGTTTTGGAGGATGGACAATTAAAGCTAGAAAAGATACATACCAATGACAATCCAGTAGATATGTTGACAAAGGTTGTAACATGGGAGAAGCTAATCTCCTCTTCAGCTTCGGTTGGTCTTTTAGACTGAACATGAATAAAATAATAGCAGAGTCCAGGGTGGTTTGATCTAGTGGGAGCCCCATGTGGTAATGGTATTGCTACAGGATCCATCTCCAAGTGGGATATTGTTGTTTAGTGTGGAGCTTGATCAGTCCCCAAGTGGGAGATTGTTAGATTGTGGTCACTGATCAAGAAAGTACTGTACATACTTCATAATTAGTGGGGTTCAGGGCATCGCCCCGAAAAAAAAATTTGGTACTATTCGCCATTCGTAGAAATTTTTTTGGTACTATTTGCCATTCGTAGATTCACTACTAAAGTTATGGCTAATTATGGCCGACATGTTATAACCCTAAAGCAGTTTAATACTTGTATAAAAGGGTTTAGGGTTGGGTATTTTTAATTTATGTTGTGATACAAAATTGGTTCTTGCAGCGATATTGAGCTATAAGGGATTACGGATTGTAATCAGGTTGTAATCACTGGATTGTAATAAGATCAAACTTGTTGTTTGGTGGACATAGCCCAGGGATTGGGTGAACCACATTAAATCTTGGTGCCTTGTGTTCATTTTTGTGTGATCTATTATTTTTTGTTATTGGTTATATTTGCATGTAGTCTTTATTTATGTCCATGGTTTATCCTAACAATAATAATCACATTTATGTACTTTCTCATGAAAATAACACTGGCCTCCGTAACCCCACTTTCATTTATCATTAAATTGCTAATCTTAGCAGATCTTTCCCTCCATCATATGAGTTCTATCATAATTAAATAGAGCTTTCAAATCCACGCTCTTGCTTAGGTCATCATGCCATGTCATCTTACATTCCCATTGGATAGCCTGGTTAGCAATCCAGTCAGCCACAACATTATCGTCATGGAATGAATGAGATATAAAGATTTTATCAAATTTATCTGTTAAGGATTTGATTTCCATTACACTAGCTTCAATAGACCATGTGATCAAACTTTTTCCATTAAGCATATTTACAATGTTCAAGGAATCTCCTTCCATCTAGAGCTACCGAAAACTAGTTTCCACTACTAACGTCATCGTATATAGAGCTGTAGTAGCCTCAAATTTATGGCTATTAGAAGTACCAATAGGTATAGCAATAACATCTCTAATATTACCTGTGTGATCCCTCAAAACCCCTCCATAGGCCACTTTTCAAGGGTTTCCTTTAGTAACACCATTGAAATTCCCTTTAATCCATCCCATAGGAGGAGCCTTCCACTTAGTATTCAGTCTTTGATCTTCTTTCTTCATATTAGAACCTTTAGAAATCATTGGATTGTCAATTTGGAAATCTTCATTACACTTTCTCTAGGAATTGATGTTTTCCTTTATTGCCCAACAATGTTTTGGCCAAGCACCCACTTAGGAATTTCTTTATTTCTAAAGATTATATTACCTCTTTCTTTCTAGATACCCCCCCAGAGATGGGGAAGAGTAATTTTCCATAGGAAACCAATATCATTATCCTTAGATGGGCAAGTCCAACTCTTAAAATAGTGTTCTATATTATTTTGGTGGACCCAAGTAATATTTTAGAAGTTGAGAATAAAAATCCATACTTTTTTACTATAAGTACAGTTTAAGAACAAATGATCTCTATCTTCATGACCTTATTTACATAGACTACACCCATTAACCACATTAATGCCTCTCTTTTGCAAATTGTACTGAGTAAGAATTTTATTCTAAAGCAAGATCCAATAAAAGATATTTATTTTTGGAGTAAGACCTTTTATCCAAGATCTAGTCCATAAAGGGAAATTGCCTTTCTCCTCAAATTTGAATACAAAGGAAACTTTGAAATGGTCACTTATATTAGCACTCCATATCATCTTATCTTCCTTAAGTGGATACAAAGAAAGGGCATTCAACATAATCTAGATATTATGAAAATCCTGGTTAACATCAACAAGGCTAACTCACCTATTATTATACCAGTGATGTCCCACAAGAGTTCCATACAATTGCTTACATTTACCAATTTGGGTCCTATCCTCAAATTCCTCAACTAGAGGATGATCCAAGATCCAAACATCTTCCCAAAATCTAACCTTCTGCCCATTTACAAAATTCCATAAACATCCTTTACTTAAGATGTTCTTAGCTCCCTACACAGCCCCTCAAATAGTAGAAGCGAATAGAACATCAGGAGATGATAGCAAATTAAATAAAGAAGGAGAATTAAAAAGATACTTATGTTTTCATATAGTACTCCATTCCTTATCATCATGATACACTCTCCATCCCTATTTGGCTAGAAGAGCTCTATTCATACTTCGTACTGACTTGATTTCCAAACCACCTTCCCTAATAGGCTTAAAAATTTGATCCCAAGCTATCAGAGCCATTCTCTTCCTTTCCTCAATGCCATACTAGAGAAAATTTCTTTGGATTTTATCAATAGTATTTACAAATTTTGCTGGAATTCTGAAGCAACTCAAAGCATAAGTAGGGATACTTTGGAGACAAGCTTTAAGGAGGGTGATTTTGTCAGCTTGACTCAAAAGGTTATCCTTCCAACCAGAAAGCTTCTTATTAAACTTCTTAATGAGATCCTCCCAAAAAGAATCTAGAGCTTTAGGTCCCAAAGGGAGACCCAAGTAAATACAAGGAAAAGATCATATTGAGCACCCTAGAATTTTAGCAATTTTGTTCTATCTTAAAACTAGCATGTTAATAAAAAACAAAGAGCTCTTATTCTAGTTAATCAATTGACCTGAAGTAGAAGACTACAGGCTAAGGGCTTTTTAAAGATTTCTGGCTTCCCTAACTTCAAATTTCCCCATGAAAATGGCATCATCAACAAATTGACCATGAGAGAAAGTAAGAGGTTGAGAAGAAGGCTACAGACCTTTAATATCCCCTTGCAAAACTAGTTTCTCAATATACCTCCCCAAACAATCAGTCATTATAGTGAATAGAATAGGGGATAAAGGGTTTCCCTATCTCAATCCCCTAGAAGGGCTAAAGAATTTAGAAGAGCACCCATTCAGCATAACAACAATTGAAGTAGTACAAATCAATTGAAAATTGTCCCTCACTATCCTATGACTAAAGCCAAAGGCCAATAAAATCTTTATAAGAAAAGCCCATTCCACTTTTTCATAGGCTTTTGCAATATCAATTTTCATGATAAAACCCTAATTATTGGAACAAGATAAAGAATCTCATGAGCAACAATAATAGAGTTAAGAATTTGCCTACTTGGGACAAAACCATTTTGTTGAACGACAATAAGAGATAGAAGCACCAAAAGCAGTCTGGAAGTTAGGACTTTTGAGATAATCTTATAGAAAGAATTACACAAACTAATATACCTAAATTGGTCTAGAGAATCAGCTCAAATATTTTTAGGAATAAGGTAGAGGAAAGTGGAATTGATCTCCTTTAGCATTCGTTTTGTCCCAAAGAATTCTTTAACATCACATACATCTTTTCCAACTAGTTTCCATTCCTTCTAGAAAAAGAACATAGGAAAACCATCTAATCCTGGAGACTTATCCCCTCCTAAGGAACAAACCACCTTTAAAATTTCCTCTTCCTTGGGAATAGTGCCTAACAATTTATTTTTCTCCTTAGTAATTAGATATGTAATAACCTTCAAAAGTTTTTCTTGATGAGTGGAATCAATAGTAGATTCAAATGTCATCAGAGTGGAAAAAAAAAGGAGACCATCTCTTTTGAGATGTCCTTTTCCTCTGTAATCTTCATATTACCCTTCTTAAGATATGAGATATGAGTTTTAGCTCTATGCTTCAAAGTAGAAAGATGAAAAAATCTAGTATTTTTATCTCCTTCATTTAGCTAGACCGATCTAGATCTTTGCCTCAAATAAATTTCGTCTTTAGTAACAATGTCATGATACTCCACTAATTTTTCATTTTCTTCTCTAACAAGGTCAAGAGTCTATCCTTCCTTCTGTATCTTGCCCTGGATATTTTTCAACTCTTCCTTAATACTTGATTTACTCTCAAAAATATTACCAAAACATCTTTTATTCTAGATTTTTACCTCTGTTTTGACATTTCTTAATTTTGAAGCCACTCTAAAAAGAGTAGTTCCATCAACATCTATATTCCACCATTCAACTAGTTTACCCTCAAACTGTGGGTGCTGCATCCACATTTTTTCAAACCTAAAAGGAAAGATTGTTTTGATATTAACATTTTTAGTAGTAAAAATCAAAGGGAAATTATTCGACCCAATTTTCTATAATGCCTCTAACTTGCATACAAAATCTTTAGTCCAATCTGGAGAAATAAGAACTCTATCCATTCAAGCCTGAATATGATCATCACCTAGCCTCTTATTACTCCAATTAAACTCTATACCATGAAGATCCAGATCCATTAAACCCTCTTTATTAATGAAATCCATAAGATCATGTCTCCGTCCAGCTAGCTCAACTACCCCACTTTTTTTCATGGTCATAAAGAGGAAGATTAAAATCCCCCATGAAGATCCATCTACCAAAGTAGTCTTTACTCTTTATATTAGATAGAGTTTCCCATACCTTTTTTCTAGAGTTCTTAATATTAGGTGCATACATATTGACAATATACCATTCATTATTCTAGTCAATGCTAGTAATTTTAGCCACCATGAAATGTTTACTAGCATCCAAAACAATTTCTGAGAAGTAGGATTTCTTCCATAACATCAGAGTACCTCTTGAAGCTCCTTCTGAACTACTTTCCTTTAAACAATAATCATTAAAAGACTTAATTTTTTCAGCTCTCTCCTTCCCCATTTTCATTTCTTCCAAAAAAATAAAATTTGGCTTATGCTCCCAAACAAAATTCCTAACAACATCAAGTTTACGACTATTTTTCAATCCCCTAATATTCCAAGTAATAATTTTCATGTTTTTTTTTGGGGGGGTAAAATCCAGAATAGTTGCTTGTCTTCCATCAACAATATTCTGTAAACTTTCTATTTCTCTAGTTTTCCTAGAAGATTTCCCTACAGGTTTCTCTAGAGTTACAACATTTGGTTTCACCTTAGATTGTTGCTCCAATTTACTACTGCGAGTCCCTACTCCTTTAAGAGTTGTATTACTTTTATTTTCCATCTTTTTCCTTTGACTCTATTTTTGTTTCAAATCCTTCCCTTCCAAGTTCCTCTCCTCAACTTTGAAATCATTCTAAAAGGGAATAATTTCTTTGCACAAAGGTGTCTCAAGAGGCTTAGAAACAACATTCTAGATTTCAATAGACTAGAAATTCTAGGATTCCTCCAACACCATAGATCTACTTCTATCTACCAGAATTTCACCCTCCTCTATTTCCTCCATTTCTACTAGATCTTCCTAGTTTGTATCATTCTTTTGATAGATGACTAATTGTTTCATCATGTCATCCATATTCTCTTTATTTTGCTCAGGTGAGGTAGAATCTAACTGTAGAAGTTGATGAGAGCCAACTTTATAGTGTACCAAGATCAGCTACATGCAATAACATGTCGAAGGGAAACTAAAGAAGGAAGAGGTGGAGCTTGGAAAAACTAAATAGACTGAGAGAGAAGATATTGCAAACAAAGAAAAATGAATAGATATACAATATTGAGAAAATGAGTTATGAGTTGTAAAATAAAATGAGAGAGCCCGAATATAAAGGCCTTAAGGAAGCTTGTGGAACAAGCTGGAAGGTGCTAGAAGATAAGGTTGACAACTAAGCATATGTCCACAAAAGGTAGACTATCCTCGAACAAGATGAGAGGATAAATATGACTTTAAATAGGAACAAAATCTCATGTTGTCAACAACTCATCAACTACAACTATTAAATAAATGCATTAACCTAAGTAAACTTAAGTAAAAGAATAAATAATTATTTACTCCAACACCTCCCCTTAAGTGCAACTTAGGGGAATGCATTAAGCTCACAAAAAACTAAGATGAAATGCAAAATGGGTCCTGGCAATGAGGCCATGTTAGTTACCCATGTGCAATGCAAATAAATTCAACCTCTAAAAATGGGGAAAGAGAGAAAACCACATGGGAAAAACCCTCCCCCAAAAAGAGGTAAGAAAACCTAGTGAAGGACTGGAGAAGCCTCCAACTAGAGGATTGTCCCAGAAAATAGGAACAAAGAGAAGATCATGAAGAGCATCACTGAAACATGAAGAAGCCAAAAATTTTGTCATCAAAAAGAAATTGCTGGTCTAAAGAACCTCCATGGAAGAAGAAGGCACGAACCAAGCATGTCTATATGGTAGATGATCCATCTCACCGAAATGCATAGGTAGCCAGCCACTACAATCACCTAGTATATAGGATCAAGTACTAAATACATAGTTCACACTATCAAACCATCAAACCAAGGAAGCATTAGAACAATAGAATAACCCCCCCTTAATGAAAATGGGGTGAGATGACATGCAACTAAGAAAGTGGTCCAAAATCCTCTATAGAATAAACCAAGAATGATGAGAGAGTTGAAGAGGTACAAAAAACTATAAAGGTATAGTCATCGATGCAGCATGGGGCCAAAAAGGAAGAGGGCAAAAAAGTGGCAAACAACCATCCCCCCATGGTGCTTTATAAAATAGTGCTAGTACAACTGTCTCAAAACAACATTTATGAACCTGAAATGCAAGAGTGGCACTTTATCTCAGTGTGTTTCCATAAAGATGCTTACAAATGATAGCTAAAATGATTAGAAAGGGAAAAAAGCTGATATAAAAGATAGTACATCCCAAAAAAAAAGATCCTATGCCATGAAAATGATCCTGAGACCTGGAACACCCAAGATATCCACCATAGAGAAAAAAATGTCAAAAATATGATAGAAAGAGCATGGGGTAGAATCAAAAGGAAATGACAGTATTTTTGAAAAGATGACAAAACCAACTTTCCAAAAATATAATGTTTTCAAAAAATGGAGATGGGACACAAAAGATATGCTTGTCATAGTGAAAAATAAAACTTTGAACTTTGATTACAAAAATGAGCCACAAAACTACATCAAAACCTAAAAATACTTGCACCAATGTCTCCATCTCAGAACTATATTTTCAAGGTTTCTTTTGGATCAGAAAAATACCTCTGTATGCTCAAGATATGGCCAAAACATCACAAGTAGGTCAAAAAAGGACCTAGAGTGCTTGCAGGGGTGCTGATGCAAGGTGATGTCATGCTAATGTCATAAAAAAAAGTGCTTAAAAATTGATGGCCTTATAGCCATCATAGCAAAAAAAGGCCACGTGGCATCCACATGGCAAGAGGCTGACGTGGTGGGCTAATGTGGTAGGGGCCAAATGGCAGGTGCCAACATGGCATTCGTTCCACATGTCACCCGTAGAGTGTGCCAAGTGTTTGAAAAATGGTCCACGTGAGCTGAGTAGCTATATGTGACAATAGGGCTGCAGGTGGGCAGTGACTATTGGTGGCAGGGACCGATATCACCATGACGAAGGCAGTGGACAAGTAGCGTCGGGGTGGCCATGGAGTGGCGGCAGTAGGCAAGCTACATCGCAATGGCTATGCAATTCTACATTGACAAAGGAGGCCACAAAGTGGTACAGGGGTTGCACTATGGTGGCATGAGGGTGCTACTATGGCGGCACTCCTTTTTTTATTTTTGCATGCTGAAAATGTCCATACAGTCCATACAGCTAGCCCGAACTAAAAAAATTTTACCTCCCAGAGCTCCTATCACCAAAATCAAAAAAAATTACATGAATCTTAGCTATAAAGGGCCTTCTAAACTCAATGGTAGCATCTGTTTAGGCCCAAAGTGCTCTAAAAAAATTCTCTTCTCCCAAATTGAAGAGAAAATCACAAACAAACTAGGGTTTGTGTTTCTGAATCGTAGCTTCAAAAATCCTTCAACCGAGAAGCAGTAGGGAGGCTTTGATACCATGTAGAAGTTGATGAAAGAAAACTTCATAGTGTGCCAAGATCACCTACATGAAAATAACCTATCGAAGGGAAACCAAAGAAGGAAGGGGTGTAGCTTGGAAAAACTAAACGGACTAGGAGAGAAGATATTGAAAACAAAGAAAAATGAATTGCTATAAAATATTGAGAGAATGAGTTGTGAGTTGTGAAATACAATAAGAGAGCCCAAATATAAAGGCCTCAAAGAAGCTTGTAGAACAAGTTGGAAGGTGCTAGAAGATAAGGTTGAAAACTAAGCATATGTCCACAAAAGGTGGAATATCCTTGAACAAGGTGAGAGGATAAGTATAACTTTAAATAGGAATAAACTCACATCATCAACTACAACTATTAAATAAATGCATTAACCTAAGTAAAGTTAAGTAAAAGAATAAATAAATAATAAATAATTATTTACTCTAACACTAACAACATCCCAATCTATTATCACTACTCAAGTTTTCCTTCAAAGCAGAATTTGGCATCATGTCAATTTCTTGATTTTTTGGATTCAGATTATCCTTCAAACCCTTTTCAAGAGTAACTTTAGGTTTCCAAACTTTCTTCTAGGTTTTTTCTTCTTTCTTTTTATCCTCCTTATCAGTCTTAGGAGAGTTCTTACTTTTGTTAGGATAGTTTTTCACCCTATGGCCCTATTTTTTACAAGTAAAATAGGTATTTGGAAGATCTTCATATATAATTTCGTCTATTTTTTTTCCAAGTTTTGAAATTAGTTCCACCTTTTCAGGGAGGTGATTCAAGTTTGCCACTTTCACATATAATCTTGCACTATGAAGTTTAGATTTCCAAGCCATAGCATGATCCACTACAATTAGTTCCCCAAAGGAACCAGCTATTCCCTTAAAGATATCCTCATGCCAAAATTCCAAAGGAAGGTCAAGAAGTCTAACCCAAATTGGAGTAGTCAAGAAGAAGGTGTCAGATAAGTCCATGTTTGCCTCCCATTTTTTAATAGTGAGAGTACTTTTGCCAAATGACCATGGTCCTTGACAAAGAACCATATTCATATCTTCCTTGTAGTTTAAAAAAAATGAAAGGAATCTATTCAACATTGGAGCTATATCAACTTGACCATGGATAACCCATTTCCATTTTATCATATTTTTCAACATGTCCATATTTGGTCTAGCCCCCATAAATTTTTGAACAACAGTAAATTCCATAGAAGAGACAAAGAAATCAACAATTGGGTCCATGGAATAAATATTTGAAACTCACCTTTCTCCCAGAGAGATTTTGATGTAACCAGAGGGAAAGATGATTTTCCACCAAGTTTCCTACCAAATAGGGAAGACCATGTCCTTTGATCTCCTAACCCTTTTTGTGAGCTTTTTTCTTTCCTCTCTTTAGTCTCCTCCACATTCTCCAAAGGAATTTTCTCATTCTCAAGTTCCTGACCAGGAACGTGATTTGTAGGAAAATAATACAAAGAGAGTTCTTGGACCCCACATCTATTGGAACCGACATCCATAAATCCTACAGAGTTTGCCAGATTTTCCACATTTTAGACTTTTGTCCCACCAAGATTAACACCTCTCACAAGATTTTCCCCTTCCAATTTCACATCTAGCAGAGAACCAACCAATTCAAAAATACTTAGAGTGTCAGCCATAAAGTGAGCTTGATATTACCATTGTTGTTCTCAATCATGTTAAGCTTTTACCTTATGGCAACAATTTTGATTTTATATTATCACATTGGACTTGATGATTGTGAATTCTAAGATGCAGTAGTTTTGCAAATCAAGAAATTTCATAATGCATATTGTGTTTAGAGATCAATATTTATCAATAGCTTGCAAAGTTCAATACCTTTATGTTGGCTAAATTCTTTGTTGAAATTTGTGTCTAGTGCTACATGAATGGTTTGAATATATGGCTTTCTTACATGTTATATATTTTTTTGCATGTGAATGGTTTTATGATTTTTAATAATCCAATTATAATCAATATCCAACTCTATGGCAGGTTGGTCCATTTGGATCTTACCAAGATACCCTCAACATAGACCTTTTAAAGATTAACCCTAATCACATTGTGTGGGGATTGAAAGTGGCTATAACAATCATGACACTTTAAATTTATGCCAAAAAAATATTATATAGAATGATGCTTCTTTGTAGCTTCAACGACTAAGACATTCTACACACCACATTAAGGAATTGTATTCCCAAAATTTGTATATTTTCAATTTCTCATGGAAGGAAAATTTAATTAAAATAACAAGTTCATCATCATTATAAACATCATTCCATGTATAAACATCATAGCATGGTTATAAAGCTAGATTCCTTTATTTGGACCACAAAATGTCATGTTGGGAACCTATCTTGAAACACATGTTAACATCTCAATAATGATAAGAGATAAATATTCCACCACGTGACTAAGAACATTTCTTTATATTTAGTAAAGGGTGTGATTGTCACCTTATGGTCCTTTGTCCACATAACCATTATTTTTGGATCTTCATCCTCATTGCTTTAAACTTATAGACCACTTATTTCTTGATTTCCATGACACCAAAAAACTTTAGTGTCTCATTATTTAGGGATCCTCCAACTTTCTTTTAGCCTAATATCCAACACATTATAACTTGAGTTAAAAAAATATTTAGCACCATTATTTAATGGATCAGCAACATGTAAATACTAGTCCATGGTTCCATTCACATAGGCAAGAGAATATTTTTCTTCAATATATCATCTTCTATTAGATCATTATTCACTCTACTTGAAGATGATTATGGATCAGAGACATTAAAGATAGGGCATTTAATGGATCAACAAGAAATAAGAGTTGAAATTGTAACAACTTTCCCAACAAGAAAAAAGAGTACTACCTTATGTTTTTATTTTCTTTCTATCGTCACCATTAAAGAAAGAATCTTGGTTCCTTAACACAATGTCACTCCTTGGTTTTAATGAGCAATAGGAGGAGTGAGATTTCATCTTCACTATCTAGTCATCCTTAGAAGCCTCATTAAAGACTTGGAGTTGGGCATACCATCAGAAATATTTTATGTGTGAAATGAATCTTATATTCATTCTTTAGTTTACATCCACTAATGGGATGGGATTGGAGTAGAGATATTGATTTCAAAATTATTTGAACATTCCTAGAAGCTTGTGCTAGGTGGGTGGAGTCACTGACAGTATTATATCTAGTAGATTCCAAGCTCATCCATGATTCCTTCATTCATAGTTAGAAGTACAAGTAGAAGTTGAATATAAATTTATGTTGAGAGTTCAAGAGTTCAAAATCAACGAAACTATATTTTTGTTGCACATTATGAATTCAAATATCTAGAAGCAGGTTGATAAGTCTTGAGAAATAGTGTAAGTCACCTAAGTGATTACTAACAAGTTATATCATTTCACTAAGAAAGTGCTAATTTAGGTTAAAAAAATCTTTAAATAGATGATTTTTCTTAAAAGTGTTGATTTTTTACTTAGTGCATCTTGGGGACACATAGGTACAACATGCGCAAAAAAATTCTCAATGCTCGACAAGTGAAACAAAATGTCCCCTAGTGTTTACATGGCCAACCTGATCTAATGGGGCTAATAGAATGGTCCCATAATGAACGAATTGAAAGATGCTCCATTTAGCAACTTTTCACTATGCAAAAATGCAAGATTTTGTGTCAACTTAAATGTGTTTTCCAAAACCAGACCATATGAAGCATAAAAAATTGGAGCTACACACACTTAGACCTTGGGAACACCTACCTTGTGTACTTCATGGAACTTTGATAACTATCACAAGGTCCAAGATACCACCCTTCAAAAATTGATGTTTGGATCAACTTAGTGCATGTTGGGGACACCTAGGTATGACATGCATGAAAGCATTCTCGATGCTCAGTGAGAAAAAGAAGATGTCCCTTACCATTTTCTTGGCTAGAAAAACCTAATAGAGCTGAAAAAATATTCCCACAAAAAATGAATTGAAAGATGCTCCATTTAGAAACTTTCCACTATGTAAAAATGAAAGATTTTTTGTCAACTAAAATGTGCTCACCAAAACCAAATCATGTAGAGCATCAAAAAATCAAGCTACACACACTTAGACCTTGGGAACACCTTCCTTACACACTTCACAAAACTTTGATATCTATCAGGATGTCCAAGATATCACTCTTTGAAAACTATTGGTTGGATTGACTTAGTTCATGTTGGGAACACCTATGTACAACATGTACAAAGCATTCTCGAATCTTAGTGAGGTAAAGGAGATGTCCCCTATCTTTTACCTAACTAATTAGACCTAATAAAGCTGATAGAATAGTCCCATGACAAATGTATTGAAAGATTCTCCATTTAGAAACTTTCCACTATGCAAAAATGCAAGATTTTGTGTCAACTAAAACATTCTCGCCAAAACCAAACTATGTGGACAATAAAAATATGAAGATACATGCACTTAGACCTTGGAAAAATGTTCCTTTGACACTTCACAAAACTTTGATAACTATCACAAGGTCCAAGATATTGGCCTTCAAAAATTATTGTTTGGATTGACTTGGTGTATCTTGGGGACACCTAGGTACAATGTGCATGAAAGAATTCTTGAATCTTAGTGAGAAAAAAAAGATTTCCCCTAGTGTTTACCTAGCCAATTGGACCTAACAAAGCTAGTGGAATGGTCCCAAGAAAAATGGATTTAAAGATTCTACATTTATAAGCAAGTTTCCACTACACAAAAATGCAAGATTTTATGTCTACTAAAATGCGCTCGTCAAAATCAAACCATGTGGAGCATCAAAAAATAAAGCTACATGCACTTAGACCTTGGGAATGCCTTCCTTTTTCACTTTATGAAACTTTGATAACTTCCATGAGGTCCAAGATATCACCCTTCAAAAATTATTATTTTGATCAACTTAGTGCATCTAGGGGACACCTAGGTACAACAAGTGTGAAAGAATTATCGATGCCCAATGAGAAAAATTATATTTTCCATAGAATTTACTCAGCCAACCAAACCTAACATAGCTAACAAAATGGTTCACAAAAAATAGATTAAAATATTCTCTATTTATCAATTTTCCATTGCACAAAAATATAAGATTTTTTGTCAACTAAAATGTTCTTGCCAAAACCAAACTATCTAGAGCATCAAAAAATAGAGCTACACACACTTAGGCATTGGGAAACCTTCCTTGCACACTTCATAGAACTTTGATAATTATCATGAGGTCTAAGATATCACCCTTTGAAAATTTTTGTTTGGATCAACTTAGTGTGTCTTGGGGACACCTAGGTATGATATGCATGAAAGCATTCTCAATGCTCGGTGAGAGAAAAAAAATGGGAATCTATGACAAAATCAAAACTTGGCTTCCTAAAACCTCTTCAATTACCTTACTTTATACATGTGTAAGTAAATCAAACCATTTATTTCATTGAGGGAATGTTATTTGGTTTTTTTCCCATATTGGAGCCATAAGGAATGTCTTTATATTAATGCAATGAATGTGTTCCAAAGAGTATTATTGTGTGTTTTCCCTCTGTATTTGATTAAGTGGACATTTGGTACAATGAAAAAGTTAGAATAATAAAGAAACTTCCTCTCTATTTTCCAATCCTTGAATAACCAAAAGTTAGGGTTCGTCATACCATATTGTTTAAGCCATGTATCAGTTACCACCACTACACCTATAAGGTATTCTAAATCTTCACCTTCTCTAACCAAGTGATCCAAATTTTTTTTCCCTAAACACAATGAAAATAACAATAATTTATCCCTTCTTCATTGTCTTTACATGCAAAAGCAACAAATACATGGCTTGCAATGATAAAAACATAATGTGCCCACTAATTCACCAAATAGTTAGCTAAAAGTAATAAAGTTATATATCTATATCTATATATACATATATGTATACATATATATACATATATACATATATACATATGTATACATATATATACATATATATACATACATACATATATATGTATATATGTGTATATATGTATATATGTATACATATATATACATATATACATATATATAAATATATATGTATGTATATATGCATATATATATACACCATTTTCTAATTCTCGTGGGGGTACAATAGGTGTCGACTAAAATCAAAACTCATAAATTCTATTTGTCCACCCATTCAGTCAACTTGCATCCATCCCAATACTCCTCTATACATGATGGAAGAAAGCATGTCATTTTTTATGTGTGGGTACTCCTTAAACTTGCATCAAAGTCTCTAATAGAGTGTAGCTCACTCGATCTTTTTGGTGTAAAATAATCCTATCAACCAAAAAAATATACAAATTCAAGACTCACCTTCCTTACCTAGACCCATTGTAGTGTTACACTAGTCAATGATACTTTGTTTTCTTTTCAATGTTTCTCTATCTTTGTACTTCAATTCTTCATGAGCTCGGGCTCTTTTGATACATGTGCATACACCATTGTGCTCTCCCTTTCCATGACCAACCTCTGTAAAATTATACATATGTTGAATACTAGTCAACCTATGAATCCTACTCAAACAATAAAACATTTGTGCATTCTTGAATGGAGATGCACAATTTTCTAACCAAATGATGTGTTGATGATCTGATATACCCTTGCTAGCCAAATAGGCATTAAATAGTTGAAAGAAACCATTTACAAACTCTATAGAATTTGATCGATCATCACTAATGTAAAATGGTACTCCCTCAATATCTTCTTTCATCCTATGTACTTGTAGGTGAATGTATGAATTATATATGAACAAATATGGAAACCTTTTGAGAAGTGTAATACATTTTTTGCACCTTATTATGTGGTTGTAACTTGTGTAGTTCTTTGCAAAGTCCACATTTAAAACAATGGTATCCAGTGGAAATGTGTCCTTGCATAACTTGAATTGAAAATCCAACCATCGTTCCCTATGTGTATGCCTTGCATACTCATAAATGATTTTTTCATGAAATATTTTTATGAACTCATACAATGGAATATTTTCAATGAATAAATCACATCTATTACCCTCTTTCCCATCTTTTAGAGTGTATGTCACAATCTTATATTTTCCAAAATCTACTATTTCATTTCCAATTGCATGTGTACTATCATATGTTGACAAGTTGATAAAAGTTGCAAACCACTATAAATTAGGCATGTACCATTCAAGCATGCCAACTTGTAAAATAGATGATCACCCCCTCTTTCACATAAAGTGTAGTGTATCTTGTGTCTATAGTTTATGCCTTGTTTATTTTGATTTGATATATACTTGTACTCATGTTATTATTTGTGCATTTGAGATGACCTGAGGGTCGAATGTTACACTTTGATTTTAGTATCATAGATGCTTTACTACTATGTTGCTCATTTTATCATATTTGCGTGTTGATGCCATCTTCATATGGTAGTATGTTTTATGATGATATCTGGTTATCCAATATTTGGACATATCTTTGATTATGTTGTTTGTAATGGATTTTATGCTATGGGTATTTACTCATTCTTGTTTCATTATGGTTTATGCAAATGTGAGTGATGTAAATGGATTATTTTGGTAGAATTGAATAAATGGTTAAATTAGGCATTTAATGTATTTATTGTTTTGGCTATGTTATTATATACAATTGCATTTGATCATGTGTTTTAGTGTGCAAGATTTATATCCCTAGCAGTGGCACATGGAATCAGTGATTTAGTTGTTCATATTTTACCAATTGCATCCCTGTATGGTCAACATATCTTTTAAATGTTAAATTAAAACCTCAATGATTTATTAAATCTAGACTCATTTGCATTATGTGACTAGACCCATGAGTGTGTCTATGCATTTAGTAGTTTGCATTGTTGTGAAAGTTGTTAAGAAAATTTCTATGATTTTGGGTTTTCGGGCTTTAAATTTAATTTTTGGTAGCTTTTTCCTAGATGAATTTCTTTTACTAGGACTAGCCTATTTTCATTTGGGTTGATTCAAGGTTTAACTAGGTTGGCTAGTTATTTACCCTAATTGATTATTCACTCGAAAAGTGAATAAGTATTGAAAGAGGAATTTAATTCCTCACTTCTCACTTTTGCAATTTGGAAATTTGAGAATTTTTTCTGAAATCCTTTTCTGAAGGATTGGTTTTCTATTCATTGTGAGAGCTATTTGCATGGGATCTTCGTGAGGGTAGACTTGTTGGATCTAGCTCGAGGAGACCTTGCTTTGCCATCATTTTTGATAGTATCTGTGGATTATTTATTTCACCTAGTTGTTTTCCATTTTAGACCTTTCGGTTGCTAGGTAGGGCTTTCCTATTTTCATGTTTTAGCTCCATTTCTAGTTTCATTTCTAGTAGTTGTTTGGTTAGAGACTGAGAACAGGCATTCCCCTCTTCTTTTTTTTTACTAGTTTTTCCTAGTTGGTCAGGTATGAATTTTTTCTAGATTTTTGAGATAAGGGTTTGGGGTTTTGCACTGTTATGCTGGTCATTTTTGCATACAGCATTCGAACTCAAATTTTATTGAAGTTTTGTGGCTTTTGTGCCCTAAGACCAAATGGGTTTTATTTTCAAATTTTTTTATTTTTTTGGATTTTTACGTTATTTTGTGTGTTTCCCTATTTTCTTGAGTTTTCTTGGCATGATGTTGTTAGTGGACATGGATAATCCATTTGGATATTAGTCAAACCATTGTTGCACTTCTATGTTGCATTGAGATGTGCGTTGCATCCATACTCCCAACCTTATGTTCGGTTGAGTGATTTTTATATCTGATGGTTGGTCTTTTGTGTCTTGGGATTCATGTAGAATTTGTACTCCTAGATATAGGCAAATTGAGTGTTATTTTTTCTTGTTTTCTCATCCAACCCTTGTTTTATGATCTTCATGATTATGGTGCATCACACATGAGCATGTGTGCATACATTTGTTGGCTAACTTTTGAGGCCCAAACTCCTAGTTGTATTTTGGTGGAGTTATGCTAATTGGGGTTGAGTTGGGAACTTGCATTGCCTTTGTGCACTCATCATGTGATGAGCATTGATATGTAGGGTAGGCATGTGGAGTGGCTTCTCTCATGTACCCCAGCCCAAAAGAGGCTGACAAGGTAATGTGAAAAGGTTCTAATAAGTGATAACTAAATAAATAAATAGGTACTAAAACTTAATGTAAGGTAATATCTTAAATAGATGGCCTCCCAAGGGAGTTGATTGAAGGTGTGTGTTTTTTATCGAAGGCATAGTATTTGGCCTCCTATCGGAGTTGATCAAAAAAACATTTTGAGTCTGACCTCTTGAGGGAGTTCATTGAAGGCTTGAAGTACTTGTGCTACCCAATGGCAAGTAGTAACACTCCATCAAGTCCCTGCATAGTTAACCCATAGAGTGTCTGACCAAGACCTATTGTATTTGTATTATCTCATGATCTTGGTTTCAATCCTCTTTATTGTCTAGTGTGAGTGATAGCCATGGACATATGTTTTATGTGTGTATTTTGTTGGACCATTATCTCCATCAGCATGGTGGGAGTGGACCTATGGGTTTCATGTGGTTGGGAGGCATACCTACCTTCACCATTGCTAGGGACCAGTGTATAGAGATGATCTATTGTCCTAGTGCAATGGTTACTGGATGTTTCACTTAGTTCTTTGGGTTCTAGAGTATGCTTTCTTGTTATTTATGCTTTTATTGGAATGCTTTCATATCATGTTTATATGATGTTGGTTTATTTGATGCATTCCTATATTATGATGTTTAGCATATGATTAGATGATGTGATTTTCTTATTTGGATTATCTATTGCTTATTGGTTTATCATGTTAGATTTCCTATTCTTATGATGTTATTATGCTTTAGTAGTGACATCCTTATAAGACAACTTTGACTATCTAGTTGGTAGTTTGGGATGATACATGTGGGGGATGGCTAGGACCTTTGAGGATTCATGATGCTATTACAATTAGGAGGAACCACTTACTTAGCTTGTTGTTTCAGTACATTGTGATGTTTTTTTTAGTTCTTTCCCTTCATTGCTATGTTAGATGGTTAGATGCAATTTTCCTTCTAGTAGTGATTGTTTGAGTGTCTATACCTCAACTGTGGATCTGATACTCCCCGGTGTGGAGGTTTTAATTTCTTGTTTTATTCCCTTGTTTGCCTTGGAGTGTTTCTTGCCTTTCTTGAGAAACCATGCATCAACATTGGGCGATACTTTAAAAGTATCACATGCCCAAGGAAGAAGAATCATGCGATACTAGAAAGTATCACAGACCCATAGAAACTCTATCGTGCAATACTTTGAAGTATCGCATGCCCATTGGAGAAAGGTCATACAATACTAGTAAAGTATTGCATGCATTTAGGAGAAGTGTCACCTAGACCCTGAAAGTATCACACTTCTTCTTTAGGAATGTTGTATGATACTAGAAAGTATCACACAATGTTGAATTAAAGTATCACCTAGGTATTGGAAAAAACCCATCCGGGCTGACAATGGGCACTTTTCAGTTTGATCAAAAGTTTTTCGGAGGTGTTTTCGTTACCCATTTTGGTGTTCTTGAATACCTTGGAATTGCATAATGATTTCAAATTTTTTTGGATTTGAAATCATTTGCATCCTTCCATAGTTAGTCATTATGGTCAATAGTGGCATTTGAAGATTTGTTGGTGTTTGGATGTTTATTTAGTCTTCTATTGCAATCTTTGTGATCCTCGTATGTTGTATGTCATTTGCATCCATACTTATTATATATGTATATGTATATGTATATGTATATGTATATGTATATGTATATGTATATGTATATGTATATATATGTATATATATGTATATATGTATATATGTATATATGTATATATATATATGTATATATGTATATGTATAGATATATATAGATATAGATATATACATATATATATGTATATATGTATAGATATATATATATATAGATATATATCTATAGATATATATATAGACATATATACATATATATAGACATATATACATATATATATATATATATATATATATATATATATATATATATATATATATATATGTATGTATATATCTATATCTATATATATCTATACATATACATATATAAATATATATATGTATATATGTATAGATATATATATATGTGTGTGTGTATTTATGTATAGATATATATAGATATGTATGTATGTATATGTATGTATGTATATATATATATACATACATACATATACATATATACATATCTATATATATATATATATCTATACATATATACATATACATATATAGATATACATATACATATATATAAATGTATATATATATATATACATGTATATATATATATATACATGTATATATGTGTGTTATAATATATTTAGTAGTCTCAACATTTTGAACATTAACATAATTATGGGTGAATTATGTACCTTCAAACGAAGATGACGTGCCTTGGTAATAAGATGAGAAAGATGGAATATCATCTATGTGGCATGTTTATGTTCTACCTTCAACATGACATGATGGAGTGTGCACACTCTCGAACGTAAAACATGGTGTCTCTTCAACATGAGATGATGATGTATATATGTATATCTATATATGTATATATATGTATGTATATATATATGTATATATGTATATATATATATATATATATAAATATATATATATCTATATATATATACATATATATAGATATATATATATATACATATATATAGATATATATATATATACATATATATAGATATATATATATATACATATATATAGATATATATATATATACATATATATATATATATAGATATAGATATATATATATACATATACATATATATATGTCTATATATATACATGTATATTTATATACATGTATATATGTGTGTTCTAATATATTTAGTAGTCTCAACATTTTGAACATTAACATAATTATGGGTGAATTATGTACCTTCAAACGAAGATGATGTGCCTTGGTAATAAGATGAGAAAGATGGAATATCATCTATGTGGCATGTTTATGTTGTACCTTCAACATGACATGATGGAGTGTTCACACTCTCAAACGTAGAACATGGTGTCTCTTCAACATGAGATGATGATGTGACTCCAACATTAGAAAATGGCATAACTTTACAATTCAATTGTCTTGTTGAGCATAAGAGTCTCATTTTTTCTCTTTGTCTTTACAATTCTAAATATTTGTTTCTTCTTCTTGGTGGTTCTTATTCCTCTTCCAAAGCCATATCTTCATTAATGGATTTAAATTTTCTTCATTCATGTGATAATCTCTTTTTATCCCTTTTAATTGCCAAATCCATCTCCATCTCTTCTAGTTTTTGAATTTTTCCTTTCTTCCTTGGCATGATGATGATTTATACATGTTAAATCATTCAAACATAAAAATTGCAATGATTTCTAATAATCTAACCATGAAAAAATATGAATTACAATAATATCTATGAATATAATATATTACAACATGCCAAATCAGAATAAAATTTGTCTCTATAGTCACAATATACATTTAAAAAGTACTCCACTGACCTCAAATATGTTACAATGTTGATTAACAAATGAAATAGTGTAGAAAATTATTGAATTTGGTACTTCCATTACCAAGAAAATTTCTTTGTGACTTCCAATGCCATGAAACCCATATTTCTATCATAAAAACAAAACAAAATATACTACAAAATGGACAATGTGGGCCTATCACAATAGTCACATTGTTGGTTAAGTATTTTTTGTGTATTCACATACTTCAATCATGATATAGTGTGATGAAACTATATGTAAATACATATTTATCTCTATTCCTCTCCATCCTATCCTCTATAGGTCTTCCTTCACCCTTCTCTCTCTCTCTCTCTCTCTCTCTCTCTCTCTCTCTCTCTCTCTCTCTCTCTCTCTCTCTCTCTCTCTCGCTCCACACACACACACACACACACACACACACACATAGACATATATGTATACATATATACATATATATTTTTGATCTCTAAGTCTATTTTTTTGACTAGTGTCGAAATACTTATTCATTTGCAAGTCATTTACTAGGCAAGATTACAAGGTCATCACTACGACCAAGTTATCTAGTAAAGTCTAAGAATACAACACTTATACCAAGTAGAATAGTGTTTTTCAAGCATTTAGTAGAGATTGAAAAATATAGTATGAGCTGAGTAACACAATGAATACCAAGCATACTTATAAGTTATAGAAGCTAAGTAACAACATGAAGGTTTATCCAGGAGCAAGTGTTAGTGCATTCAAGTGCCAAGTAGTTTAGTTTTTATATGAGAGTCTATAATGGCACAAACTCATATGTATACTATTTTGGATGACTTTTCTATGATATTTTATATTTGAAGAGCAAGCTAAGATGTTTATTATGCAACATTATAGAAGGTAATGATCACTAGGTGAGCGATTCAACCAATCAGAAAAAGGGATGTAAACAAAAAAAGATGGTGAAGCATAAACCATCAATAAAGATAAAGAACCTTCACAAATCATCTATTTAAAGAGGATTCTAACCATAGAATTGTGTGTGTGTGTGTGTGTGTGTGTGTGTGTGAGAGAGAGAGAGAGAGAGAGGGAGAGAGAGATTGTGAGCATATGAAGAAGGCGAAGTCTAAGAGCAGAGAAGATAGAGAGAAATTAGAGTAGTGAAGAACTAAAAAAAATTATCAAATTAGGAGAATCAAATCAGTGCTACATCAAGGAAGAGACCACATATCAGCTTGCAAAGCATACTATGGGTTAGGTACTAAATCAGTTATTTTTGATAGAGATAGGATAAATCTCTTAGTGGAGTGGTCCTAACAAACCTATGTAAATCTCCTAACATAGTCCTTACTTCATTATCAGTGTAAATTCCTTTAACTAGGTGAGACCTAATAGTCTCTTAAGCTTTTAATAGGGAAGATCCCACATAGGGTAGATCATATGTTATGATCAAACATTATAACCCTAATAGGTTAACTTTAATTTAGTAACAATGAATATTTGTGGGTTTCATCCCCACCCTAGTCTTACCTTCATCTTGAAGTGTTTCTAGGTTACCAAATTATTGTGTTATGTGTTTAACTATTTATGGGTGTGATATATTTCATTTATGTTAAACATTTCATTTTAATGGTAGATCTATGAGATGAACTAGGTGTGAATTTATATTATTGGTTTTGAAGCTAAAAGTTTAAGATTTTGATTCACCCCTCCCCCCCTCTCAATATCTTGTTTCCCATATACGTATTCCAACAATTGGTATTAGAGATAAGTTCTCTTATTAGGGATCCTAACAACTTGAGAGGACAATATCATGGAGATGGAAGTGTACAAGATGGGAAAGATTACTAAAAATCAAATTATTGAAATCTAGATTATGTTGCAATAATTAGATATGACAAAAGAAGAGTTAAGGAAAACCATAAAGAGAATAAGAGAGATAGCTATTCAACTAAATGAAACTCAATACATAGAATTTGACACTGAAGGACTACTAGATAGTGGAAAGACTACTAAGAATAATGAAGCAATGATAGAATTGCTAGAAAAGAATAGTGCCCTAGTGAAAGAAGTAAAAGATCTCAAGACAGAATAAGAAATTCAATTAGTTACACTCTATGATGAAATTAAACAAAATAAGAAACCAATGGAAGACAAGCTCATGGATTAAGAAGATAAAATGAAAATGACTAGTAGAGTTTAGAAAATGTCATTTGAAGTACAAAAGCTTACAAATAACCAGTTGGACATGATAAATTAGTTAGTAATTACAAATAAGGAAGAAAATAGAAAAGATGTGGAGATCAAAATTTGAAGCTACAAAATGAACAATTTAAAAGTAAGTTAAGGCATGAAAAGGAACTCATGGAAAGAATGAACAAACCAAATGAAGAAATCAAGAACTTTTAAGACATGATGAAGTCATGTAGAAAAAAAGACACCTCTAGACTAAGATACAACAAGAAATCTTCATCTAATGAAGAAGAGGAATCATCTAAGAGTGGAGAACAAAGAAAAAAAAATCAAAAGAAAAACCTACATGTCATTACTATGGGATGATTGGTCTTACAACCAACATCTATAGAAGCAAAAATGGTAAGCAAATTCCTAAACCTAAAACAAGTGGTAATTGTTTTAATTGCAAGAAAGTAGGAAATCAAGCATATGAATGTAGATCAAAGAACAATGATTCAACTAGAAAAAAATCTAAATTCCAAGGTCACTACTACAATCTTCAAAAGTATGGACATAGAGAAAATGAATGTAGACTTAAGAAAAAGTCAAATTGGACACCTAAAAAACAAACCCAAACAACAAAAGAAAAGAAATTCCTACAATTGGGATTACAATACATGGTACATTTGTCACTATTGTGGAGAATATGGACACATTCTAGAGAATTGCATCAAAACACATTTCAGAGGAAATTACAAGAAATGGTTAAGTGGAGAAATAGTATGTTTTAGTTGTCTCAAAGTTGGATGCATCAACAGGAACTACAAAACTAGAACACCAAACCCAACACCAAGCAATGGAAATGACAAACCTAAAGGAAAGAAAACATGGATAGAGATAGTAAGAGTTGGAAGAAATAAAGTAGAAGAGATAGTGATCACCCAATTTGATGGATCAGGTGATCAAACCACATCTCACTAAAGAAAAGAAGATATGTAGTTGTATACTCAATGTTTTATTTTACATTAGTTCCTAGCATAGAAGTGATGAAAAGTCATATCTACATAAATGAAGATGTGTTAATAATTGTTATAAATTGAAAGTCATAAAGTACCAAGCACCAGTGGTACAATCTATATTAACTGAGCCTTCCAGTATAGACCAAGTTATCAAGGAAGATAACATATTAACCAAGTGAATTGCTTATGACTAAGTGAATAGCCTTGACCAAGCCAAAGTGTAGACCAAGGTAGTTTATAGATTGAAGGTAATTATCAAATTTGATGATTCATTTGCACCCACCAAGAAATCAAAGAGCTCAAGACAAGATTTTAAGGTGGCAAAAGTGATTGTGAAATGAAGTATGATTCTCAGTGCTAAGTCAAAATATTTAGTGAAGATATCTGTGAAAGTTTTGTTCAAAACCCTAGTTAGAGATGGCATCTAAAAGTGAAATGGTGAAGCATAGCAATGTGCCAAACATTAGGAATGATCAAAGTCCCCCACCAAACTTCATAAATTTAGTGAACATTGATAACATTGTTGATGATAAGGGGGTGTTATTATCAATTCCACCCAGAGCCTTGACTATGCAAGGCCTATAATTGTGATATCAATAAAAATTTGGAGAAATTGGATATTTTGAAATAGGAGTTTCTTATGAGAAGCTATGTGTTGATGGAAACCTAACATATGAATACAAGATCATTGTAGAGAAAGGGCTTACCCATGACCTCAGATTTTCTAAAGTTTTCAAGGTCGAATGGATCAAGATCATGCTCAGCCAAGTTCATGGCATGAAAGTTTGGTTGGAAGGAGGACCAATAAAGGTTAACAAAAAAATATTTTGCAAGGTAATTGGCTATCCTATATTGGATTGACAGAAGAGGATAAATGATAGAACAAAGAATGAGGCTGAAAATTTGA
Organism: Cupressus sempervirens; assembly: GCA_028749045.1. Lineage (NCBI taxonomy): Eukaryota > Viridiplantae > Streptophyta > Pinopsida > Cupressales > Cupressaceae > Cupressus > Cupressus sempervirens. The sequence goes on from CM053786.1 coordinate 48,222,687, forward strand.
CCAAGGAAAAATGGAATGGTCATGATATGTCAATTGATAGCATTGAGGATCCATTAATTTCATTTTTTACTCTTGTGATTGCACACAAGTTCTATCAATCGAGCAGATTAAATAGTGTGCCCTATGTTGCAATTGATTTGGGATATGAAATTGTGAAGAAATATCATTCATATAATCTTACCAAGATGCAACTACACCAACTTATAGAGAACCTAGAGGCAGTTAAAAAGGAAAAGAACACCTCTTGTAAGTTTGATTCCCTACTATTTTGCATATTTTTCTTTGTACAAAATTATTTTCCTACCATTGGAACAATTGGATGGAATAGGAATAGGAATGATATGGAACAATTGAATGATCTGATAAATAGATTGGGAGAGGATTTTGAGGCAGTAATGGATAACTACTTTGAAGAGTTCAAGGTTTAAATGAAGAACAAAATGAGAATTCTAAAATCTATTGTGGACAAGTATTATGATGAAATGTATTTCATTGCAGACATAGATTTTGTGTATGCATATGCAGTGTTACAAAGGGTGGCATGGATAAGGCCAATGGCCTATGAGGTAAATGTGTATGATGTAATGGTAGCAATTTCTACATTCCTAGTAGAAGAAGTTGATACTAGTGTCGAGTAATTTGGCACATATGAGATCATTATTGTCAAACTAACTATAGATTCTAGCACACCTAAGGTAGGTAAAAAAAGTAAAATGAAAGTTTCTAAGGCTAGTAAATAATAACAAGGAGAAGGGTATGGAAAACCCTCAAAGGCCAAGGAAGGAAAAGGAAAAGAGCTTGCAGTTGTCAAACCAAGGGCCACCAAACAAAAGAAGGTTGTTATAATTGAACCCAAGGTGCAAGAAGACCTAAAGAAGGACATACAAGAAATAGTGACACCTTAGAGGCCAAAGGGCAAGGTGATCATCACTAGAAAAAGGTTAGCACAAACTCTTGTCGAGCTACTCACAGGAAGTCCATCAAGGAGGAGGAAATTGAATGAAGTTCATGAAAAGTCGAGGGAAAATTTGATCATTGTACAAGAGGAGGAGGAAGATGAAGAAAAGAATAAGTTTGATGATACTACCAAAATTCAAGTATTCAACACCCTCCAATGACTATAGATCACATATGTGAAAAATTGATAGAATCAGAAAGCATAATGGGATTCAAAAATATTGAATATTATTCTTTGAACAGTGATGATCAAGTTAAGCTTGAATGCGCAATGATTGATATGATGATCAAAATCAAGCACACACCCCTAGAATTGGAAACTAAATTTCCAATGGGATTGTACAAAAAGAGTGTATGCCAAGTGGAAATGGGCATTATCCTCTAAAAAGAAAATCATAGAAATGACATTGCATGAGTTATGCCAAATTTAGGGAGGACACACATGTTTATAGCCCTTAAATATTTTGTTAAGAAGGTTATGCCAAGGAATAGGTCACATGAATTTTTGAAGAATAAAGCTCATAAAGTTGAGCAGCATAGTATAAGAGTATGGAAAGAAGAATTTGGAGTGCTTACTCCAATAGTAGAGGTGAGGGAAGGTTGAGATGCTATTTAATTTGAAGATGAATATAAGCAGGAAATAGCCAAGCTCATAGAGGAGATACAACAACTTGTCAGTGGATATGAACAAAAAGATACAGTAACAATTATAGATGACACTAACACCCCTCTACCTAATCCAAACATATTGACTGAAGAGGACATTCAAAGCTTAAAGAAAAACTCAAGAAAACTTTGTACAAACCTAATTTTTCTATTGATAGTTGAATATCCAAAGCTTGAAGTTAAGAAGATTGATGATGTTATAGTCACACTAGTTATAGAGGCTCCTATTACTGAGCAACTTGGTAAGGCATTAATTGTATATATGCCACCAACTTATATGATGATTTTTCAAAAGGTTACAAATTTTGATAAAGATTCATGCACTCAATCGGTAGAAGATGAAATAAAATAGAAAGAGAAAGAGGCTACTCAAGCTCTTATTCAATTGTTGAGTGCAAAGGTTGTAGAACCAATAAATGATACACCTATGTAACAAGTGATATCTATACTAATGTAGTAGCCAAAGGTGAGATCAAGTGACAAGGGGAAGTAATTGCAACTATCACTGCCAATTAATACACACTCCAGATCTCAGGATGTGACTCATCAAGATGAGGAAGATGATGAGTCAATGAACCTTAATGAGGTAATTGCATTACCTACATATGATTTTAATAATCTTATGTTAGAGAAAATGAAAGAATTGCAAATCTTGTTGAGTTGTAAGGAAAAAAAAGAACAACTTAGAAGGGAGAAGAAGAGAAGATAGGTACTTCATATTATCAAAGATATTTTTACAAATGCATTTGGCATCTTAGATGTAAATAATCAACACATAATTTTTGATTAGCTAGTGTATGTAACTGATAGAATTTAGACATATGATATAGAGACAAATGAGAAGTTATTACAATGATCTGAAAGAATAATGGAGCATAAAGTGTTACAGAAAGTTTCATATGAACTTGTATAAAGACAAGTTGAGCTTTTTACATCTATTACACAATTGGAAACAATTTTGAAGACCATCAGTTCTTTATATTTAAAATTTTGTGATATTGATTTCTTTGCAATAGAGGAAATGGGGGTCCTTTGGCTATAGGAGATGTTTGTTGATTTGAAACATCTGCCTCTTCAATTGGAAAATCCTCAACTGCACTTATTATAGGCTTTTGGGGTAAAGGAAGAGTAGTGCCTAACCTTAAGTGGATACCATTTAAGGAAATATCATAGCTTTGTTGTTGTGTTGGTTGTTTGGTATTGTTGGTATTAGGATTAGGCTAAATTAGCAATTGATTCTACTTGGGAGGAGCACTAGTGGCTACAAAAGGAGGCATTAAAGCCTGCTAATGAGGTGGTGGCATTAGAGCTTATTGACTAGGTTGGGTATTCTAGTTTCTATTTTGTTGTCAACCCTACTAAGGTTGTTGCCAGTCCTGCTGAGGTTGTTGCCAACCTTTCAAAGGTTGATACCAACCTTGTTAAGATTATTTCCAACCTTGTAGAGGTTGTTGCCAATTATTATTTCCACTAAAACCAATATTTTTCCATTGATTGTTACTATTATAAATTTGAAGAGGATCTTGTGGCATACCTTGTCTTTAAGCCCATGTCTTAGTTGAGAAACATAGAGAACCTCTCTATTTTCATCAATGGCTTTAAACTCAGTAGGCATTGGTTGTGTCTCTAATCTTTCAATAGACTTGCATCTACAGTGTCATTTCTTTTCCCTACAGTGTGGACATAATTTAGCTAACATGGCATCAGCTTCATCCTTTTTCCTTCTAGCCTACATGGTATCTAGATGAGTGGCTACATCATTAATGATGTCTTGTTTGAAATCTAATAATAAATTGGATACTTTCATCTTTGATACTCCTGAACTACCATTAGACTTATGTGGTAGATCTCTAAGTCCCCTACCTTTCTTCATAGCGATTGTGGAATAATTCAGACATATACTCTATATATCAATCTAGTTTTTATGAGTGATATCTCCCCCTTCCATTAAATATAGAGCCCCAATACTCCCATCATTTACACCTCTTAGGAAAAGGTGTTGCTTTGATTCTTCACTCAGTTGATGTTGTGTATTACATTACAGGTTGAACATGAATCATGAAACATAGTCTTCCAAGGTTTCATCATCCTTTTGGGAAAATTTTGAAAATGTCATCCTTTTTCAAATCTTGACCCCTACAATACTCTTTATACTTTGTTAGAAACAAGTTTCTCATTGCAGGCCAATATGCTACAATGTTGGCACGTAACCCCATCAACCATCTCAGAGAAAATTCCTTTAAGGTGGATGGAAACAACTTTAGCTTGTGAGCATTAGTTATATATTCATAACTTATGCAAAGGATATCAAACTCAAAGAGGAAGGTTTCAGGGCCTTTAGTAACTAGGCCATAGAACTTTGGAAATGTAGTAGAAGGTATGTTCTTCAAGTTTTGATTACCTTACTGAGGAGGGATAGGAAAGGGAAATGAAGGTTGAGACCGAGCCATTCTTGGAGGAGGGCATGGTAGTGGTAGTTGATAGATGAAAAAGACAAGTGGATTATCTTGGTATTTAGGTTCAGCAAAAAGGTCATTCAAATGCAAGGATTCGTCAAAGGGTGAGGATATTTTTTCTTGAGCAGCAGCGAATGGATTTTCAAAGGGTTCTTCTTCTTCATTCCACTATGAGGTTCTTTAGGCTTAGGATTAAAAATATCATCCTGAATATTATGAGGAAGAAATCTCCCAAGGAGGTCTCTTCTTCTATGCATGCAAAATAATGTAGAATTTAAACTAACATAATGACTTTAGGGTTGAACTAGATTGACAACTCCCTGGCAATGGTGCCAAAAAAGTCCGGTCAACTTATTACTTTAATAACAAAGGATTGGACATCTTTTCATAGTGATTCTATGGTCAAACAACATTATGTGTTTTTCTTAAAATAGTACATTGAATTCATTTAATTTGTCAACCTAGGAGCATAAACTTGAAAGGATGACTACAAAGTCTATGCTCTAATTCTCCTTCAAGTCATTACAATTAATGCGAAGGAAATGCTGAAGGAATTATATCATAGCAACTAAAACAAAAACTTAAATTAAAGCTTGAAAGTAATGTTGCAATAGCAAACCTATCTATTTACCTATGTTGCAGGAACAATTCATTGATTATGTTATCAATGGCACGAAGAGCAACATAATTCTATCTTGCAAGGAAACAAACAAGGAAATGAGATCTATTCTAATAGAATAGTTCACTCACCAAGTGGGCCCCCTTGGATGAGTGAATAGAAAAGAGAAAAAAGATAAGAGAAATAAACTTAAACTACTCATTCTATTCATTCATGGTGAAGGAATTACACTTGACTAAAAATTGAATCACACTCGACTACTATGAAAATGAACTTATCTTTTCTTTCCAAAAACTTCCATTAAAGCTACAACAAATTTTATTTAAAAGGAAACTACAACTACTTTCTAAATCTATAATCACTCTATTAATGAGGATCAATTATAGACTCATAAAGTTTGAAATAGAATTTCCATTAACCATGAATAAATCCTTTATGAATATAGCAGTTGGAAGCTACATTTGTGTGTTGTTCCAATAGAAAGCATATAATGACTTTCTGTACTCGTGATGATTCAACAATTTGGTTGGCTCTAACTTTAATGTTGAGGTGTTGACTCTTGAATATCCACGTCAAGTACCTAAAAAACATTCAATTCGCACACCACTTTCACGTAAATATATTTATTTTATCATCAATATTAGAAAAGGTGTAAGTTCAAATTACCACTTTTGAAAATCCTATGGCTAAATGAGGAAAACTATCCAAGACATAGCATAAATGAGGAAACATTTATCAACATGCAACATCACTTCATTATACCATTTTTATCCATAGATTCAAGCAATTATAGCATATAATTTGAACTATCCATACTTCTACGTAATGTCTTATCATATATAGAGCATATACATGAAAACATAAGTTCATTTTCTTAAAACCATAAAGTCATGATTGTTTCTGTAAGATAAGTACTTAAAAATAAGATAAAAAGATCTTAAAACAATGGTCTTTTAGAGGCCCATCAGTAATATTTGTTGCTAGAGATATTTTGAAGAAAGTGACACACTTTTCCAATATTACATGATTCATTAATCTGGTTTCTAAGCTAGAAAATCAATTTCAAATTTTGGAATAGGTACAAGAGAGATAGAAATGGGACTATGCCAATATTGTGGCAATTCATCAACCATTCTTTGATGAGTATCAGCTAACCCCAAATACCCCAAGCTCCATCAATGACAAAAAAAAAGTGGGATAAGGATAAGAAAGGGGAATGAAATAATGAGATAAGGGGAGATAAAAATTAAGGAGAAGATTAAGGTAATGAACAAATGTGCAGATCAAAGATCAGAGATCAAATTTTTACAAGATTACATTATGGTTTGAAAGGGAGTATACATTTTTTGAATGAAATGATTTCATGACAAAGTGTTTTTGCCACTAATGTCAAAGGGGGAGATTGTTGATCTCTAAGCCTATGTTGTTGATTAGTGTCCAAACACTTAGTCATTTTCAAGTCATTTACTAGGGAAGATGACAAGGTCATCACTATGACCAAGTTATCTAGTAAAGGCCAAGTATACAAAACTTATACCCAGAAGAATTGTGATTGCTGAGAATACAGTATGCGCAAAGAAATACAATGAAGACCAAGCATGCTAATAAATTATAGAAGAAGTAATAGCATGAAGGTTTATGCATGACTGAGCATTAGTGCAATCACATGTCGAGTAGTTCAGTTTTGATGTGAGAGTCTATAATGGCACAAACTCATATGTATACCATTTTTGCCAACTTTTTTATGACATTTGATATTTTCAGAGGCAGATAAGATTCTTACTATGTGTTATTCCAGAAGGTGATGATCCCTAGGCGAGTTATTCAATGAATCAAAAAAATGGATGTAAACGACAAAAGATGGTGAAGTGTAGACCGTTGATCAAGATCTAGAACCTTCACATATCATCTATTTAAAGAGGATTCTAACCCTAGAATCTTGTGTGTGTGTGTGTGTGTGTGTGTGTGTGTGTGTGTGTGTGTGTGTGAGAGAGAGAGAGAGAGATTGTGAGCATATGAAAAGGCAAAGTCTAAGAGCAAAGTGGACAGAGATAAATCAAAGTAGTGAAGGACTGAATAGAGTTACCAGATTAGGAGAATCATATCAATAATGCAACAAGGAGGAGACCCAATACTATCTTGCAAAGCATATTGAGGGTCAGGTACTAAATCAGTTATTGTTAATTAAGACAGGGTAAATCTCTTAACATAGTGGTCCTAGCAGGCCTATGTAAATCTCCTAACAGAGTCCTTACGTCATTGTGAGTGTAAAATTCTTTAACAAGGTGAGACCTAATAGTCTCTTCAACTTTTAATAGGGTAGACCCCTCATAGGGTAGATCATATTTTATAATCAAACATTATAACCCTAATAGGTTAACTTTATTGTTGCAACAGTGAGAAGATTTGTGGGTTTCATCACCACCCTAGTTTCACCTTCATCTTGAAGTGTTATGGGTTACCAAATCATTTTGTTATGTGTTGAACTATTTATGGATGTGATGTATTTCATTTATTTTACAACATTTTAGCTTTAATGGTAAATCTTTGAGATGAATTAGGTGTGAATTTATATTATTGGTTTTGAATCTAAAAATTTAAGATCCTAATTCACCCCCATTCCCCCCTCTCAGTATCTTGTTTCTCATATACTTATTCTAACACACACACACACATACATATATATGTGTGTATATATATGTATGTATGTATATATATGTGTGTGTTTATATATATATGTGTGTGTGTGTGTGTGTATATATATGTATATATGTATATGTATATAGTATATATGTATATATATGTATGTATATATATGTATATGTATTTATATATATATATGTGTGTGTGTATATATCTATGTATATATATGTATATATACATACGTCTATGTATGTATATATATACATACATATGTATGTATGTATGTATATATATCCTCTCTCTTACTATTTCTTTTTTCATAGATACATGTGCACTCTCTCTCTTTTACTCTATTTCTTTCTCTCTGTCATATCCTCTCTCTATGTCTCCTTATACTCTTCATTTTCTACCTCTCTCTACCTATCACCTTATCTACCTCCCTCCCTCCCTTTCTCTCTTTTTTCTATGTAAATTTCATTAGTAGGGTGTATTCTCTATGTAGCGCTCACACTATAGGGCGACCACACTATTTTTTGCATTGCATGCATGCGCAATAGTGTGTATGCACTATAACACTTATGCACTTCATTATGAATTCAAATTAACCAAGCCTAAAGTTTGGATTTGAATTGGAGATCCAACCCAAAGGTTTGGTCATTTCAATTTGGTCCCAGGCATGATTCCCAACAAGCATACCAAAAATGCTTATTTTTCTTGTGTACTCTCCATCAGGTTATAGTGTGCTTGAATATCAATAAAATCACCTTAGACAATATTCTAGATCACTACGTTACCTATGAAACCATATAATTTATTTTGAATATAGACTATTATAAGCCTTTCAACTATAATTTCTTTTGAATGTATGTCTGTTTACTCTCTAAAACCAACATGTAGTATTTGGGGGTTAGATTTTAGCCCGTTCATCTAATTTTGCTACAAGTTAGTTTTTGAGAAACTATAATCCATTCTACACACTTAAAACAAAATTATGGATTTTGATTAGTTCTCAATGACTTTTAGGGGGAGCACACAAATATTTCATGTTTTTGAAATGTATTCACATACAAAATTTGTAGAAAAAAAAATATACATTAAAAAATTACCTAAAAATTATGGGATAAACTAAATGGTGTTAGCTAACTTTTGACCAAAGAAATTAAAGAATTTCTATTAAAAAAAATAGGATTTTAGGGGGACCACACTTCTCACAATGTTATGTTTTTACTAAAAAAGTAGTACCACTTTCTGTAGCCCCCTCTTTTTAGGGCCTTAAACTCCACCGTTAAAAAAAATAAAATTAGTTGTTTACAAACTAGATTCGGAAGACTACAACTTTTGTTTCAGTTGTATCTTGAAATTTGTAGTATAACTATCTTCAAATTCTCATTGAAAGTCACCAATTATTGATTTCAAAAAGAAAGAAAAAGTGGCATCTTATACCCCCCTTTTGGTACCACAACTTTGTGCACTTACCCAAATATAGATCTTATATTTCATGCATGCATGACATCAAGCTCCATAAATTTGCTTGACTGTTACCTAATAAATAAGCATTATATATTTGTGATGCCACAACTCTTCCAAATCATCATGCCAACACATGTAACTTGAAATGAACAATGTATAAAACCTCTACATCAACTTATAGGATGTGTAACATTGAGAATTTTCAATAGTCTTCCTCTACAATTATTTTGAATATTTTATCTCTCTATCAAACTATGTCTCTACCATCTAAACTATATGATAAACATATAGCATGTGTTCCATCCATTCTTAAACATAGTAGATACAATTTGACATCAATGACAACACATCCAAATTTCTAAATTCTCCCCTTTTAGCACTTACAGAAACAAGGCATGGGAGAGACAATTGATGTAATGGGAAACCAACAATACTATCAGTAATATCCAAACATACATCATTATCTTTAAGAGTCTCTCCAACTCAATTTTTATATGACTCCTCCTTGGATTTTAAAGTCTCTAATTTAGTTTTGATACTTATCTCCCTTAGATTTATCCCCTTGGGAATATGCTCTCCAATATGATTACATACCTTTTTCTCCATCAATTTCTTCTTCGTGGATGTACACTTATCTTATCTTATAAAACTCCTTATCATAAAGTATATAAATTTTCTCTTCCTTCTCTGATTCTCATTGTATACGAGGATTAGTAATGCAAAGAACACTAAATATCAAATCAAAAGTATTCACAAAACTAAATAAACGTAACTTCAAGATAGACTAAGATGAGCTCTCAATTGAGAATATGAGCCATTAATGGGCTCTCTCAATGAGAAGCTCTCTTGTTGAGTAGCTTTGTCTAATTAGATAGGATGTATGCTCGATTCTCCAAAGGCTTCAATGGTTTTCTTGATGGATTTTGGCTTGGGTGAATGGATTTGATATAAAATGGCTTATCAAAAATGGCATTATGGCTTTACTTCATGATCAAAATGGCATTACTTTGTTACTATGAGTGATTGTGTTAAAATGGCTTGGGAGAGGATTCCTTAAATAGGCAAAGGGCTTGAGGGATCAAGGGCTAGGATGAAAGGATGGGAGAAAGCTTATGGAAGGTTTAGATTGAATGAGAGGAGAGCACATGGATTGTGCTTTCTTACAGCCAATCAGAGAGTAACACATGTCACAGGGTCATTGGTTAGAGCAAGAGGGGTTGAGGGGTCAAAAAAGGAAACTCAAAACTCATAAATACCCTCATAATGGCTTGTAAGAGCAATGAATGGGCTTGTAAGAGTCATTTATGGCTTTGTGAGCTTCATAAAATTTTATGGTTGGGATATTTGTAAGAGAGTTGAGATATTTTGACTTGGGTTGGATTTAGAAAGTCTTAAGCTTGACTTAGGAATGTGCAAATGATTAAGGCTTGGATTAGGCTTGGGTTAAGATTAGATTAGGCTTGTTAGAGATGGGCAAGTGGATGGCATTTATGAGGGTGGGTGAAGGAGGAGATATTTGTTGGCTTTGGCTTGGGTTAGCAAGTCTTAACCCATGTTTAGGGAATGTGACAAGGTTAGGGGGGGATTAAGATTAGGATTAAAGATAAGGATTGACATCTTCTAGAAGAGTCTAGGCTTTGGATGAGGATGAAGACTTTCTAAACGAGTCTAGAACTTCCTAGGATGAGGATAAGGTTTTTAGGAAATAAATAAATTTTTATTTATTTTAAAGGTTTGGGTTGAGGAGATATTTATTAAAATATTTTTAATAAACATGAGGATTAATATTTAATCTTGATTAAATACTTTGAGTTGGGATTAGGGGTAAGAAATGATGGGATTAGCCTTTAATCGAAATTAAAGAAGGATTAGAAGATTTTGGAAGAGGTTAGTGGTCTTAAGGAAATTGGCCAAGTTTTCAGCAAAAAATAAATTAATTATATATATTGAGATTTTTTGGTCAATTTATTAATTAAATAATTAATTAATTAATTAATGATGATGTCATCAGGGACTTTTTCAGAAAATAAAAATACTTTATTTTCTAAAAGATTTAGGTGTCTACACTCATCATGTCTCAAACTTTACATCTACCTCTCTCAGTTGGTTCTCCACATTTGTCTATGTTCTCTTATCAACTTTTTCTTTCTCCCACTAACTTTTTTCCTTATTTTTCACATTTTTGTATGGAGTAAAAATATAAAATGTGTGTTGCAAGTCAAAAATATGCAATATTAGGAAAAATCAAGATTTAACCTAAACTAGATATTTTCAAAATAAAAATGTAACAACACAAGATATCTCCACCACAACCTTTAATGAGCTGAAAAAGGGGCACTCAATCAAACCTTGTTTGATTTCTTCTTAGAGAATTTGTAGGGTGTGATCTTCCAACATACTACAACAATCTTATTAATGATTGAGCTTCCAAATGAAAATAAGGATGAAATTTATAATAAAACTAAAATAGATGAGTGAAAGGATTTGAGAACAAAATGATGACGCAAATGCTAAGTCTATAGCTAAGAACAAAAATGAAAGATATTAACTGTATATGAGCTATGTTAGTATGCTAATAGAAACCAAATTTAAATAAAGCTTCTACAAACTAAACAAAATTTATAAACTTCAAGATAGACTAAGATGAGCTCTCAATTGAGAATATGAGCCATTAATGGACTCTCTCAATAAGAAGCTCTCTTGTTGAGTAGCTTTATCTAAATGGATAGGATGTATGCTCAATATGCTTCCAAAGGCTTCAATGGATGATTGTGGATTTTTGGTGTAGATAGATGGCTTTAGTATGGATTTGGCTCTCAAAATAGCATTATAACTTTACTTCATAGATTGTGTTATTTTGCAAAGGGGAAGGATCCAATTTATAGGCAAGAGGCTTGATGGATTGAGGGCTAAGATGCAAGGATGGGAAAAAGCTCATGGAGGGCTCAGATTGCATGAGAAGAGAGCACATGGATTGTGCTTTCTTATAGCCAATCAAGGAGTGACACATGTCACATGGTGAGAGGATGGAGGAAAGGGGAAGGATGAGTCAACAAAGGAGGCTCAAGGGATAAAATCTTCATAAAGACCCTCATAATGACTTGTAAGAGCAATAAAAGGGCTTGTAAGAGTCATTTATGACCTAGTGGACTTCATAAAGTTTTATGGTTGAGATATTTTGAGGGTGATGAGAGAAATTTCAACTTGGACTTGATTAGGAAGGTTTTAAGCTTGTTTAGGCTTGTGCAAATGATTAGAGGATGGATTAGGATGGTTTAGGATTAGCTTAGGGATAGGCAAGTGGATGGCATTTAATGAGGGTGGGTGAAGGAGGAGATATTTGTTAACTTTGGCTTGGGTTAGTAATTCTTAACCCATGTTTAGGGAATGTGACAAGGTTAGGAGGGGATTAGGATTAGGTTTAAAGACATCTTCTAGAAAAGTCTAGACTTTGGATGAGGATAAAGACTTTCTAGAATAGTCTAGAATTTCCTAGGATGAGGATGAAGACTTTCTAGAAGAGTCTAGAACTTCTTAGGATGAGGATAAATTAGATTTTTAGGAAATAAATAAAGTTTTATTTATTTCAAGGGTTTGGGTTGAGGAGATATTTATTAAAACTTTTTTAATAAACATGAGGATTAATATTTAATCTTAATTAAATATTTTGAGTTGGGATTAGGGGTAGGAAATGATGGGATTAGCCTTTAATCGAAATTAAAGAAGGATTAGACGATTTTGGAAGAGGTTAATGGTCATAAGGAAATTGGCCAAGTTTTGGGCAAAAAATAAATTTTTTATTTATTTTAGGATTTTTGGTCAATTTATTAATTAAATAATTAATAAATAAAGAAATAATGTTTAAATAAGATTTAAACATTTTTGGGAGGGATTCCTTAATTAAATATTTTTAATTAAGATAAAGGGATTTAATGGCATAAAAATTAATTAATTAATTAATAAATGATGATGTCATCAGAGATTTTTTCAAAAAATAAAAATACTTTATTTTCTAAAGGATTTTTAGGTGTCTACATTTTGCCCCTCTTTGATGTGATGTCGCAAGTGGCATGGCATCAAAGATAAGAAAATAAGATGCCCAAGGCTAGAGCAGAAGAGGAGAGAATGGACTGTGAGATGCCCCCTCAAGAAGGCGGCGGGGAGAGAAAGCGAGGCTCGATGGCTTCTTGAAAAGTACAAGAATCTTGGATGAGAAAGGAAACTCAGATTGGCAAAGAGAAGGGGTTGAATTAGCTCAAACTCTCACTATGGGAGAATGATAAAGGAGAATCAGATGCAGAAGAGGAAGCAAGCTTAAGACTTTAGGGAAGGTGGAGGATGAAGGAGCAGAGCGCTATAAAAAGGAATCCAGGATAGGGAGATGGATGATAGGATGATAAAGTTGATGCAACAAGATTTCAAAGACTCAGATTGGAGGAAGATGGGTTTTGGAGATCCCTAGGACTAGGATTGTGGATCTCGAAAGATGAGGCTTGGCGGACTGATTGGATTGGTGGATCCCTAAGACTAGGATTGTGGATCCCTAAAGCTAAGAGTGATGAGTGATTCAAAGAGATACTGATGCATCAGCTCGGGTAGGAGAGACGGATTCTGGATATGGATGGGGGATAATGGAGATGAAGGAAAACCATTGAAGCTTTTTGAGCGGGGGGATACTTCAAAGAGAAGTACCACCATGTAGTTGAGCACTAGATTTACTATAGGACTATTGGTTAATTTCCAAGGTTACCAAGAACATCAAGGCCTTTTCACCAACCGTCCAAAGGACTAACAAACTAACTCAAAACAAACACACAAGGATTGCCCCAGCATCACACATGAATCCTAGAGGAAGCAGCGTGGAAACGATACTAGAGAACCCACAAGCAGAAAAGAAAAACAAATGAAAGACCTGATCAAGACCTTACACTCTAATTGCCCCATTCGCAGCATACCATGATATGGAAGATCGTGGCAACCTTGAGGAGGGAACAAGGAGATTGCTTGGAAAAGATACTTCAAGACCCAAAAGGGAAGATCCTAAATCAAAAGAAAGTGAAAATCCAAAAGAGAGTCGTTTGCCAACGAGATGGGTAGGACAAGGTACTAACGGACCAAGATTAGACATGAGGAAAGCTATATCCCGCAAGGACCTATCGGAGAGCACCGAAGCTGGTGGATTTGGATGAGTGATGCGTCTGGCAAGCTAAACTAAGAAGGATAACACTTTGGTGATAGGAGATCTAGCTAAAGGATGCATTGGAATAGCTAACCAAGGGTTGTGCAATGTGTGCAAGATGCTAATCAAGGATGAACGAACATGAAAGCTAGATAGATACAATGGTACTAAGCTAAAGAGGATGTACAAGCTGATGGACCAAGATATGTTACAAATGTACAAGTTTGTTCATGTTTTGGTTTTTGTGAGATGGAAATGTTTGTGAAGGATGGGATGTCTATAATAGGTGATAGGTGGATAGGTAGATGGTTTGCGAAAAGCTTAAGTGAAAATGGGGTTTTGTGTGTGCACGTGATAGTATACAAGCTAGGATACAAGATTATTATAGGCTGGAATATGGTACAAACCTTGGACAAGATTCGGATAGACAAGGTATGGTACAAGATTTACAAGGTATAATACAAGCTTTGGTACAAGATTTACCAGCTATACAGGAGGTATTTACAAGCTTCATCAGATTTTGGATATTTGGTTGGAACACCAAGGGAACAAGCAAGTGTGTCTTATGGGATGGTGGTTGAATGGATGAGGGATAGGATAGTAATAGATAATGGATTAGTCTTTAGTACACAAGGCGCCTGAATTACCTGGTTTTCACCAAGGTACCTATCCAAGGTGCTTGAATTGCCAAGTTTTCACCATTGGACGCTTATTTCTCTTTACTATTTTTTTCTTTTGTATTTTTCAAAAGCTGGGTATACCAAGGATCTTCAAGCATAGAACTTCTTGAGATGAATGATGTTAGTAGGATCATTCAAGAGTTCTCCTTCTGGTGTAGATAGCTGATAAGCTCCAGAGCCAAAGGAAGCAGTGACAACATAAGGACCAAGCCATGTAGGTTCAAACTTGCCTTTCTTTTCTCGATCTACTTGGACTTTCATGTTTTCTTTGAGGACCATGTCACCTGGTTGAAAGTGTCGTGGAAGCACCTTCTTGTTGAAATTCCTTTTGAGACGAGTTTGATAGACTGTGAGATGATCATAGGCTTGTTGTCACTTCTCGTCTAAGAGATCTAGTTGGGTGAGTCGAGTTACTCTATATTCTTCATCTGATATTTTCCCTTGCAAAGATATGCGCAAGGAGGGAATTTCAACCTCTATAGGTAGTACTGCTTCGGCACCATAGACTAGGGAGTATGGATTTGTGCCTGTGGATGTATGGAAGGAAGTTTGATAGGCCCATAGGGCTAGATTTATTTGTAGGTGCCAATCACGGCCAGAATCATTGACAACTTTCTTTAGAATTTTGAGGAGAGTTTTGTTAGTTGCCTCTGCCTGGCCGTTACCGTGTGGGAAATATGGGCTAGAAAAGCGGTGATGGATGCAGAGGGAAGTGCATAATTCTCCCATGTTGAGATTTTCAAAGTTACCTTCGTGGTCGGTGAAGATGGTGGATGGGATGCCAAAGCGGCAAACAATGTGGTACAAGATGAACTTGGAGACCTAAACTCATGTAGCTGAGACTAGGGGGACTGCTTCCACCCATTTAGTGAAATAGTCTGTAGCTTTTATTATCCATTTATGTCCATCAGATGAGAGGGGTGTGATAGTTCCAACTAGATCAAGGCCCCAACAAGCGAAAGGCCAAGGTGGTGCAATAGGCTGTAGATCCTGTGTTGGAGCGTGCACAAGATTTGCATGCTGCTAACATGGGAGACACTTTCTAACAAAGTCACAGGAGTCTTCTTCAATGGTAGGCCAATAGTAGCCTACTCTAAGGATTTGTCGCGCTAGGACAATACCACTCATGTGGGCACCGCAAAGTCCAGAGTGTACTTCCTTTAACACCATCGCGGCCTCATTTTGGTCTAAACATCGAGAGAGAGTATCGTGATAACCCCGACGATATAGGGTATTGGCTATGATAACATAGCGGGATGATTTTCAGATGAGGTTCTGGCGTTGGGTACGTGTGAGGTGAGGGGATATGATACCATCGTTAAGGTAAGCGTGAATCTCATGGTACCAAGGGGATTGGGGACCAACCAAGATACAAACATGGTTGGAATCCTCATTCGCATAGGCAGGTGTGAGGAGCTGCTCCACTAAAAACTCATACTGTGTAGCTGCTTGGGGAATTTCCAAGAGCGAGCCTATAGTAGCCATAGCATCTGCTGCTTTGTTCTGTATTCGAGGCACTTGTGTAAACTAAAGCTTTGTAAAATGTTGGGTTAGCTGATCAACTAGCTCTTTGTAGGGTAATAGCTTTTCATCTTTGGTTTGATATTCATTTAGGGCTTGCTTGATGATGAGCTGAGAATCGCCAAAGATTTGTAGCTCAACAATGTTCCATTCTGCAGCTATCTTTAATCCTGCTATGAGGGCCTCATATTCAACTATATTGTTGGTGCTAAGGAATTGTAGCTTGAAGACTTTTGGAATGTAATCTCCTTGAGGTGTGACCAACAATATTCCTGCCCCTAATCCATGAGATGTGTATGAGCCATCAAAATAAAGTTTCCATGGGGGTTGTTCTTCAATTAGATAGATATGCTCATCTGGAAATTCTGTGATCAATGGATAAGCATCTATTAGAGGTGCATCAGCTAGGTGATCTACTATAGCTTGCCCTTTGATTGCCTTTCTATCCACATACTAGATGTCAAATTCACGAAGGAGCATAACCCATTTGGCCAAACGGCCTGTAAGTGCTGTTCTAGAGAGCATATACTTGAGAGGGTCAATCTTGGAGACTAGTTAGATGGTATGACTTAGCATGTAATGGCAAAGCTTTTGAGTTGAGAAAACAACTGCCAAACAAGCTTTTTCCATAGGAGTGTAATTGAGTTCATAACCAACTAGGGTTCTACTAATGTAGTAGATGACTCTTTCTTTGTTGTAGTCATCAAGCTGTGCTAGAAGTGCCCCTAGAGCAGTAGGTGTTGCTGATATGTACAAAATTAGGGGACGACCAGGAACTGGTGGAACCAAGATAGGGGGATTGATGAGATACTGCTTGAGATGGTCAAAGTTGCGCTAACATAAATGATCCCACTTGAAGTTCTCATCCTTCTTCAGTAAATGTGAAAATGGTGTACACTTATCTGCAAGCTGGGAGATGAAGCGCCAAATAGATTGGAGCTTTCCTTGAAGAGAGCGAAGCTGTCACAGTGTCTGGGGAGGAGGCATGTCTAAGATAGCCTTGACCTTCTTGGGGTCGATCTCTATACCTTGTTTAGAAACTATGAAGCCTAAAAGCTTGCCAGATGTGACCCCAAAGACACATTTCTTAGGATTCAGCATGAGATGATATTTGGCTAACCTATCAAAGACTTTCTCCAGGTTAGCAAGATGATCCATGAAGGTATGAGACTTGACCAAGATATCATCCACATAATCCTCCAAAATTCTATAGATGAGATCATGAAAAATGGTTGTCATAGCTCTTTGATAGGTAGCCCAGCATTCTTTAGGACAAAAGGCATCATGTTGTAGCAAAAGGTTCCCCAAGGGGTAGTGAATGTTGTCTTATGCTGATCCTCTTCTACAATCTTGATTTGATTATACCTAGAAAATCCATCCATGAGGGACAAAATTTCATGTCCAGTTGTAAGATCTACAATCATATCTATGGTGGGCAAGGGAAAATCATCTTTTGGATAAGCTTTGTTAAGATCTCTAAAATCAGTGCAGATTCTAATGTCACCGGAAGGTTTAGTGATAGGGACCATGTTGGAGATCCACTCTGAGTAGTCGATAGGTCGGATAACCTTAGCAGCTAAAATTCTTTCTAATTTAGCTTTGACCAATAATGCCACCTTGGGGTGCATTTTTCTAAGCTTTTTTCTGATGGTCTTGATCTTTGGATCAACTTCAAGATGATGAACTACAAGCTTTGGATCAAGTCCTGGCATGTCCTGATATGACCATGCAAATCGGCCAATGTTCTCTCTTAAGACCTCAAAGAGGAGGTCAGCTTGGTCTTGTGATAGGGATGCAGCAATGTGAACAAGTCTGGGGATCTCTGAAGAACCAATGTTGACTTCTCGAGTATCCTCAATTAGAATAGAAGACACCTCTGGTCGATTATCTTGAGGAGGCAATGTTAAATCCTCATGTTCTTCTTGTGGCTCTGGATTTTCTTGCTGATGGGTTCTCTTCGTTGCCTTAGCTAGTCTCAGATTCACCTTAGTTCCAGTTTTGGGCGTATCGAAACTAGGTTGGGGATTTTCTTCAAAATACCCCTTGGGATCTAGCTTGTAGATATAGGTAGAATTTGGCTTTGTTTTCTTGTGAGGAGTTTCAGCTCCCATGAATCTTAGAAGTGCCTCCTCTGATGTGAACTCATCGATGTGTATGACACTTGGTTGGTCCCAATCTATGAGTTGTGGATGGGCGAGTGGTAGGTCAATGAGGTGGATGGATAGTTCTTGGAGAACAGAGTCTCCGAGGGAGATTTGGTCTAGGATATCGTCGTAAGCTCTCTTTTCAACTTCCTCAGGAATGTCTTTGATTTCGACAAGGTTGCGGTGAATGTTCAAAAAAGTGTGACCGTTCTCATTGGTGCCCCCAGTTGTGGGTATGCCAAAGCCAAGACCTGACTTGATTCCCACTTGTGTGTGTCGATGGGGCACTGCATGCCTCTTTCTTCTGGTCCTAGACCACCACCTTGATAGTTCCATTTTTCAGTGATCAGCTTATGTTCTTTGGGATACTTTTGGCTGAAGTGATCAAGGCGTGCT
The DNA here is from genome assembly GCA_028749045.1 of Cupressus sempervirens. Taxonomy (NCBI): domain Eukaryota; kingdom Viridiplantae; phylum Streptophyta; class Pinopsida; order Cupressales; family Cupressaceae; genus Cupressus; species Cupressus sempervirens. The sequence goes on from CM053786.1 coordinate 48,241,418, forward strand.
TGATTTCTTTGAGGTGCATCGTTATGTAACCATTTGTTGATATCTGGAGTGAGCTCCTCATGAAGAGGGATTTTTGAGGATACAAAGGTTGTTGGGCCAAACTGTTTGTATCGAGGAGGTGGAATCTCCTTAGCTTTGTGATATGTCAGTCGTCCATGGGCATGTGGATCAAGTGGGAGTGCCCCGACAGCAAATGCATCTGACAGACTATACTCTCCACAACCTTTCTTATTGATCCTCACAGTAGACAAGGTAGAGGCGAGGATGGTTTCTGGGTCATTATAAGTGTGGGATGAGCTGGCGATGGATGTGCCGATATCAATTCCAGGGCAATGGTTTGTATATGAAGCTTCAACCGCATTGCAGTAAGCAAAGGGTTCTGGATCAGCATGGATGGTTACCTCAGTGCCTTGATGCAGAAATTTGATGCACTAATGGTAAGTGGATGGAACGGCTTTCATGGCATGAATCCATGGGGGACCGAGGAGGATGTTAAATGGTAGGTTTAGATCAATAACATGGCAGAGTGTCTCTTGGATGACTGGCCCAACCTTGATTGGCAGAAAAATAGTTTCTTCTGTGGTTCTTTCCAAGTTGTCATAAGCTTTGATGGTGGTAACCTCACTGATGATATCTGCCTCAGTATACCCAACTTGTTTTATGAATTTTAGGGTGCAAATATTCAAGGCTGATCCATTATCTATCATTACTCTTTTCACAGCAAAGTTGGATACCATGATGGCTATGCGAAGTGGAAGGGTGTGATCTGGCTCGACCACGGGTATGTTGGTGGGTTTGAACAATAGGGCACATGAGGATGAGAGGTGTCCAACAAGATTATGAAAATTAGTAGCATTGATATCAAAAGGGACACGGGATTCTATGAGAGCACTGTCAAGGATGTTCTTGTACACAGGACTAGTGCAAAGAAGGTCTAAAATGGAGATTTGGGCTGGCATGTTCCCAAGGTGTTCCAAGATATTGTACTGGCTTTTTGATGGAGCTGATGGTGTTGGTGTAATAGGTGAGCCTGCGATGTTAAATCACGCTCTTTGAGTGGTGATTGCACACTCATTGTTTGGTCCTTGGATATTGATAACATTGACGGAAGGCTCTTTCTCGGATATACAACCTATAAGGCTACCATAGTCTATATAGGATGAAGTGTGGTCATTGTTCTTCCCATGCTGTTGGTTTGGCTGACGGTTGTTGGTGTTGTTGTTGTTGGCTTGGATAGGTGCTTTTCTAGGATTTTGGTTGTGGTGTGGAGGAAAAGCATTTTGATAGATTTGTAAGCCTGCATTGGGAGAGGTTTGGGCACCAACAGTGATTTCCTTTCGATCAATGAGGTCCTGCACATAGTCTTTCAGTTTCATGAATCTGAGGGTAGTGTGACCTTTTACCCTATGAAATTTGCAGTACTCATTATCTTTGTACCATGCAGCTTTGGATTGGCTTGGGTCAATTTGCTGGGTAGGAGGAAATTTGATGAGGTTTTCCTTGACTAATTTCTCAAAAATGACATCCAATGGCTCACCAAGGGGTGTATAGTTTCTAGGTGTAGGTTGGAATCTAGGCTTTTGTCCTACAGCTACATTGATGGCAATAGCTTGATTGCTAGACCCTTGGAAGTTGGGTCTTGGATTGTGGTTTTGATAGCTTTGGTTATTCTGTTGTTGGTAGTTGATAGCTTTTTGATTGTTTGGTTGATATGGTGGGTTGGACTGGTTGTGAGAAGGACCAACAATATTCACATGTCCGGTGTCAGTGACGCCATCTGTTGCAATGTGCTTGTTTTTGTTCCAATACCTAGACTTGTCATTGGAATGTGATTGATTTTGGTTAGCTTCCTTGTAAATCTTGACCACACCATCTTTAATGAGTCCTTGCTCAAGGATCATTCCTTTCTCTTTGATATCTTTGTAGGTCTGCAAACAGTTCATGGTCATGTGGTGAGCCAAGCTAGGATGGGCATTATCAATAAACATTTTCACCACATGGCATTCTGGCAAGGTGCAGGATATGCAGGTGGTAAGGGTTTGCCATCTTTGCAGATATTCGGCAAGGCTTTCTCCACCTTTTTGCTTGGTGTGGACAAGATCAACTATTGATAGCTCTGTTTCAACAAGATGGGCATATTGGGCTACAAATGCCTCAGATAATTCAGCAAAGTTTTTAATTGTGCCATAGGGGATTCTATAAAACCATTCAAGACCTGGTCCAGCCAAGCTTTTGGGAAAAAGGCGCAAGAGGAAGACATCATTGTATGCTATGTCCTGGCAGTGCATGTAAAATTCTTTGATATGTGTGACAGGGTCTCCTTTTCCTCTGAATTTGTCAAATTTGGGTACCTCAAAGTGTTTGGGAAATGGTGTCATGGTAATGGCTCTGTCAAATGGGTAAGGAAACAAATTCTCAAACTTGAATGTCTTCGGATCATTCCCTTCTTGGATGGCTTTCAGAGCTATCTTCATTTGCTCCCATTCTGAATTGATAGGTGATGGCTAGGGTGCCCCCAATGTAGGAGTGCCTTGAGGTAGGTATGTGTTGGATGGGGCCACTGAATATGGATGGCTATGAGAGATTTGCTGATAGGGATGGTACATTGTTTGGGCAGTTGCATGGTGGATGACAGGTTGCTGAGGGGGAGGTGGTGCATATTGCTGGATGTGCTGCGAAGCTTGCTGTTGATATGGGATTTGAGGTTGGGATTGAGGAACATAAGCTGGCTGTGGGATAAATGGATTGCTTTGTAGAGGTAAGGTATAAGATGGTTGAGAGGCTTGGGGAAAGGATCGGGGGGCTTGTGGAGTTTGACCAATATATGTGGGTTGTGCACCCATTTGGGATGGTATCTGCAAATAATTGGTGGTTCGCTGGGGTGGTGGATTACCTCCTAGAAGTGGCATTGAAAAGTAGTTGGTAATTGGAGGTAATGGATTAGTTGGTGATGGAGGTGGTGGGAATTGAAAGCTTGGAAATGGAACTGATGGGGTTTGATAGCTTTGTGGTTGGATTTGGAAGCTTGGTAGAGTGGTGGCAGGGGCTGGGGTCACTTGGGAGCTTGGTAGAAAATTGGTAGTAGCTTGTGGGATTTGATAGCTTTGTGGAGTGAGGGTAGTAGCTTCTAGATTTGTGGCTAATGGTATTGAGCTCCCAAGACCTAATGGAAATGATGGGATTGTGCTTTGGGCTGCGGTGAACAAGCTAGGGGTAATGAAAGGTTGATTACTTGGCCCATTGGGTGGCATCCCTGTTGTATATTGCTGAGGTTGGCCAAAGATGCTAGCATTGGTTTGGGAGATGGGTGTATTTGGAAGGCTGGGTTGGGGAGCAGCACTAGCAATAGTGAAGGGGGTGAATGGTGAGGTGTTTTGGGTAAAGGGGGTTTGGAGCGGAGAGGTATGAACCAAGGATGGAGTGGTGGTGGCTGGGTTGGCTTGCAGCATGGAGATTTCAACTTGGGTGGATGATGGTATGTTTGGGTCTGTTGGATCATATGGATTGGCTGGAGGCTCTTCTTTTAGCATATATTGAGGATAATTTGGATCATAAGAGCCTATGGGTGGTGGTAGCTGCCTAAACAACGGGTGAGATGGATCTGATAATGGAGGGGGTCTTCCAAAGTCAAAGGTTCCTACATTGTCCCTTCGAAAATTAGCCATGATTGTCTCTTTGTTCTTGTCTATAATGGCATTTACCAATACTGCATTTCCTGGTTGGTTCATGAAAGCTTCAATGTCAGTAGATGATGGCATATCTTTCTCTGGGCTGAAGGATGGCTGAGTGCTCAAGGGGGGTGAGGCTGTTCGATCCAAATGATAGGGCTCCATTGTTTCTTTCTTCTTGGCTAAGCGAGTGACGGGTGGCATGAAAAATGCTCCTAGGGATGAGATGCAATAATGCTAATGGATGCAAAAGGGGGAAGGCTTCTCTATGCAAATGATTTCCTAGGTTAAGGCAAAGCTATATGACAAAACCTAAGGAGGATTGGGTTGGAGATTCTAACTTCAAAGATATGTTGCCAAAGCACGAAAGGTCTGCTTTCCTATGTGCAAGCTTGGTGGTGATTGTGTCAACTTAAGGATAGACTGATGATCCTTTAGGAAGAACACGAGATTGACCACTTGTGGATCCCAACCTTTAGCTCAAGGTGATGAGGGATAACAAGTGACAAAGCTGGATTACCCTAGACAAAGCTCTGTCAAAGGGATAACCTTGGTGAGATTGGTGGATTTTGAAAGATTTTAGGAATGGCAAACTTTTGGCAAGGTGACAATAATTTTGAAAGCTTAGATGTGCAGATTTTGGATTGTTGGCTAGATGGTTTGATTCTAAATGAGATGGATGAGCTAATAATGTTTAGGGGGATAACCTAAGATGGCTGGCTTTTCTACAAAGATGACTCTAAAGTGAAGCTTATCCAAGAAGATGTGGAGAAACAAGGGTGTCTAATCATAGAAATCATGCCTAGTTGGTAAGGCATAAGCAGGATTAACTCCTGGATGTTGGCTAAATTTGATGTTGCGCTCTAACCAGGCCTCTTGAAGTGCTTCGTCGGTAGCTTTTTCCTCTGCTTTGTGGAGTTTGGCAATTCGTGGGCTTGGTGTTATTTCTTTTCTCTTGGCTAACAGTTCTTGGTATGCTAGAGATGGTTTGAGTTTAACTTTGTGGAACTTCTGTTTGGGTTTGGGTTGCTCTGACATCAATTCTTGAATCTGCTTGGCTTTGAGAGATCTTGGTTGTTTTGCTTCAACTTGTTTAACTTCTGGAATAGGCAGTGACTACACTAAGTATGCCCTGAGCTAGGATTGACCAAGTTTGGCAAACATTCATTCAAAAAATAAAAGATCAAGCAATAGATAGAAACAACCAGATAGAAGTTTTTGATTCTTAGAAAGTGATACTTGCGCCAAGGAGTGTGTATGTTCTACAAATGTTTCGATCAGTCACCTCAAACACATTAACATCCTAGATGGTTGTCTACAAGGCTGACAGTTGGTTTAGCTAAGGAGTCCTCAATATACCCAAGGTACGTGAGGCCCAAATCCGTAGATGAGACCAAAAAGATGTCATACAGTCGAGAGGAGCGGTAACCCACTTCTCCTCTTTCACTTCTCAAGGGTATAAAGTTCCTTGAGGCTTAGCCCGAGTGACAAAATCTTGATCCCAAGAGAGGTGTCTTTCGATTCACCTCCCGATTCTTATTCTCCGCCAGAACGCTGGAGTTGAGGTCATCCAAGGGGTGATGAAATCCCCAAGCAGGCCTCCTAAAAAAAAACAAGGTTTTGGATCCTAATCTTATGCACCCAAGATGGCCTCGAAAGATGACAAGGGGAGAGAAGACTTGGATGACCTTGGGCTAAAAAACACACTTGTTCTTTTACCAACTGACTCTTATGTGTGCTAATCTAGACTTTGCAAGCACTCATGTTTAAGAGACAATGTTCAATTCCAACTTGAAGCGCCAACAAAAGTAAATCGATCGAAGAATGCAAACAATAAGAAGAGTTAGGGTCAACAAAAGCAAACTTGCACGCCCAGAGGCCCTCCACATCAAGTATCGATTAATTTTCTTTAAGGCATTCAAGATTGAGTGTGAGTTTGTTTTAAGCCCAAAACAAAAGTGTGTGAGATTTGATTTCAAGCGCGCGCCCAGAGGCTCTCCACATCAGTTGTTGTTCAATTTTAGTGCCCAAACTTGAAGTGTGATCGATTTAATCTAGATTTTTAATCATTTAAGAATTTTGATAAAGTTAAAGCAAACATTCAAAGACCAAGTGAGTGAGTTAGATTGTGGAACATTTAACACCTTTTTCAAGTAGACCCATCCCCATAAATGGCGCTGAGATTGCAACCAATGGTTAATATTTGATGGGTGATTAGAAAAGATGTGAGTCCAAGGAACTACTCAAATTGATTTTTGCAAATTTGTATTTTAACTTAACAAGATTTCTTAAATGTTCAAAAATCAAACTTTACCTAGATTGCATGTGGAAAAGAGATTTGTTTTGTTCAATTTTTAGAAGCTCCAAATGAAGTGTTTGATATTGAAATGGTTAATTGATCCTTGGCATTCAAGATTGGATTTTTTGTTTTAATGATGCATTCAAGTAAAATTTGATTTTAATCCATGGCATTCAAGAGTGATTTTAGCAACATGCATTCAAAGACAAGTGGTTAAACATTCAAGTGTTTTCTTTTGAGCATTCAAGATTGAGATTTTGTGTGTTGTTTTAAGAACTTTGAAGTGCTTTGTTTTAACCTTAGATCATTCAAGATTGTTTTGGACTCAAAAGTGAAAAATGACTCTTTGGACTTTGGTTTTCATTCAAGATTTTGTGTTCTAGTTTGCATATTTTAAGCCCAAAAATGATATTCCTAGATTGTTTTGATGCATGAAAAACCTAAGAAACATTCAAGATTTTGCAATAATACATTTGTTTGGAACAAATAACAAAGCTTTTAGGACAATTTTTGGCAACCATTTAGGACTCTTAGTTTTCATGAGATTTTTTAAAAGAACTTTAGTGTGCACTTAGTGTTGATTTTGAACCTTTTGAAATGGAAACTTGAAATTCTTTTTAAATTCCCAAAAATGAAGTGTTCCTAATTTTGCATGAATGCATCTAAAACCTTGATGTTGCAAGGATGCAAATGATTAGATTGGTTTAGTTTCACTTGTTAAAAGATTTTTTCTTTTTTGCAAATTTTTAATTTTTCAATGAATTTAAGTATGATTTGGGGGTTCATTTTAAGCACTAAAAAGAAGTGTGTATGATTTTGCTTCCTTAAAAAAAAATGGCCAAGATCTCCCACAAGAAGAAGAAGAAGAAGTAGATGGAATAAGAAGAATATAGATAAGAAGAGGAAGAAGAATTTCAAGTTCTTTGTCCACCTATAAGCTTGAAAAGTCTGCAATCACTATGAGATAGATTATGAGTTCCTTTGTCTTCTTCATGCTCATGTGGACCTACAAAACCAATTTATACAATCCTACCAATCACAAAAATAAGTAAAATTAGCCAAAATCAGCAAATGACATAAAAAACTTGACTAAAAAAGCTAATGAAGATGACCCATACGGGGTCCCACCGGGCGTGCCAAAATGTATATGAGCAATGTTAGTATGCTAATAGAAACCAAATTTAAATAAAGCTTCTACAAACTAAACAAAATTCATAAACTTCAAGATAGACTAAGATGAGCTCTCAATTGAGAATATGAGCCATTAATGGACTCTCTCAATAAGAAGCTCTCTTGTTGAGTAGCTTTATCTAAATGGATAGGATGTATGCTCAATATGCTTCCAAAGGCTTCAATGGATGATTGTGGATTTTTGGTGTGGATAGATTGCTTTAGTATGGATTTGGCTCTCAAAATAGCATTATAACTTTACTTCATGGATTGTGTTATTTTGCAAAGGGGAAGGATCCAATTTATAGGCAAGAGGCTTGATAGATTGAGGGCTAAGATGCAAGGATGGGAAAAAGCTCATGGAGGGCTCAGATTGCATGAGAAGAGAGCACATGAATTGTGCTTCCTTATAGCCAATCAAGGAGTGACACATGTCACATGGTGAGAGGATGGAGGAAAGGGGAAGGATGAGTCAACAAAGGAGGCTCAAGGGATAAAATCTTCGTAAAGACCCTCATAATGACTTGTAAGAGCAATAAAAGGGCTTGTAAGAGTCATTTATGACCTAGTGGACTTCATAAAGTTTTATGGTTGAGATATTTTGAGGGTGATGAGAGTAATTTTGACTTGGACTTGATTAGGAAGGTTTTAAGCTTGTTTAGGCTTGTGCAAATGATTAGAGGATGGATTAGGATGGTATAGGATTAGCTTAGGGATAGGCAAGTGGATGGCATTTAATGAGGGTGGGTGAAGGAGGAGATATTTGTTAACTTTGGCTTGGGTTAGTAATTCTTAACCCATGTTTAGGGAATGTGACAAGGTTAGGAGGGGATTAGGATTAGGTTTAAAGACATCTTCTAGAAGAGTCTAGACTTTGGATGAGGATAAAGACTTTCTAAAATAGTCTAGAATTTCTTAGGATGAGGATGAAGACTTTCTAGAAGAGTCTAGAACTTCTTAGGATGAGGATAAATTAGGTTTTTAGGAAATAAATAAAGTTTTATTTATTTCAAGGGTTTGGGTTGAGGAGATATTTATTAAAACTTTTTTAATAAACATGAGGATTAATATTTAATCTTAATTAAATATTTTGAGTTGGGATTAGGGGTAGAAAATGATGGGATTAGCCTTTAATCGAAATTAAAGAAGGATTAGACGATTTTGGAAGAGGTTATTGATCATAAGGAAATTGGCCAAGTTTTGGGCAAAAAATAATTTTTTTATTTATTTTAGGATTTTTGGTCAATTTATTAATTAAATAATTAAGAAATAAGGAAATAATGTTTAAATAAGATTTAAACATTTTTGGGAGGGATTCCTTAATTAAATATTTTTAATTAAGATAAAGGGATTTAATGGCATAAAAATTAATTAATTAATTAATTAATTAATAAATGATGATGTCATCAGGGATTTTTTCAAAAAATAAAAATACTTTATTTTCTAAAGGAGTTTTAGGTGTCTACATTAACAACTATATCCAAATGGTATATTAAGCTAAAATGAGAATGAAATACTGAAAGTAATCTAAGAAAACCAAATCTAAGATACATGCAAGAATTGAAATCTAATCCACAATAAAAATACAAAAATTTATCAAACTAAAATGCTAAGAGTTCTTAAACTCTCAAGAATAACCAAGTTCATAAGAATGAAATGAGAGGTGAGGATTAATTTTTATATAAACTGTAAGAGGCAAAAAAAATGGTTAGGTAGAGTTTTGGAAGGTTCTATAAGGAATGAGGTGACATCTAAAGAGTCACATGGGAGACACATAGGTTAAGATACAAAACATGCAAAAATCAAATTTCCCTTTTATTAGGAAGAGAAGAATTTGAAATATTTGGAAGAGAAAAAAGATGTGGAGATGGTCACCTTGGGAAAGGCAATTGTGCACATAACTAAATTTTATCGACCATTGTAATCAAGATTAGAGAAAATTTATCAAGAAAGAAAGATTGGGAAACTAAAAAAGAGGATTAAATTATAATAATTTTAATTTAATCAAGGGTTTGAAGAGATTTAGGTAAGTGGGGGAATAAAATTGTTTTAAAATAGGAAATAGAAGGATAATATATTAAAATAAATTTAATGTTTAAAGAAAATTAGAATAAAAAGGATAAATGAATTAATTTAATTTAATTTAATAAATATAATAATATAACACATATAGTTGATTTATAAAAATATATCGTAGATTTAAATGCAATAATATTAAAAAATTAATGTAAAAATGCAAATAGTCAATTTTGGGTGTCTATATTTTTCTCCTCTTTAATGTAGTTTCAAAATTATCATTGCATCAAAGAAGAGAAAAATAATATGCCCCAAGAGGTTGCAATGTCGAAGAAAGTGGGGTCTAGGGGAGGAAATGGGGACTAGGTTGGAAAGGGGGCCCATAGGGGTCCCTGAAAATAGGTCAAATGGGGCCCATAAGGGTCATTTTCATTAGAAACAAAGAAAAAAAGAGGAGAGGAGCAATAAAAAATGAGAGGGAAAGGTAATAGGTAGATAAACATGTCTAATCCTATGAATGACTAATGGGCATGGGTGAGTCCATAAGTCTAAAACCCATCTGACAGTGACAAGACATCTATTTAATGTCCATTACAAGTTGTATAGGGTGGAAGGATACGTATCACCATTCTAGAGACTTGAACTAGGTAGAGGTTTTGTTCTAGATGTTTGGCCCAAAATAAACCTTCAACCATTGATGTATAATCATTGGACAATAGATGGACTTTACATGCATGTTGTGGATATGTCGCATTATTTGAATCAATTCCCAAAAAGTCATCACTTCAAACATTCTATTCAAGCCTGCATGTGTATTGTGACTTACTAGAAAAATAAATTAGGATTCACACAAGTTTGGGAAGTAATAATTAAATACATTGTCTGATTACTATAAAATAGCTAGAGCCAAAAAGAAAATACCATGCCACTAAAATATCAACAAAATGGGGTGTGTGTGTGTGTGTACATATGTACATATGTACATATGTATATGTACATATGTACATATGTATATGTACATATACATATGTACATATATACATATGTATATGTATATATATACACATATGTATATATATGTACATATGTACATATACATATGTACATACACATATGTACATATGTATATATACACACTTATGTACATATGTACATGCATATGTATATATATACACATATGTACATATGTATACACACACACACACACACACACACATATATATACATATATATATGTATGTATATATATGTATATATATAATATATATGTATATATATACATACATGTATATATACATACATATATACATACATACATACATACATACATACATATAATGGTTGTGGTTTCCCTCAAAAAAGGAAAGGACAAGCTTCCAACCATTACATTTTATAAAAAACTTGATAATAAGTTTTTACTTATAAAAACTTAAACCAACTATTCTTTCCATGGTGTTTCTTTTATCCTTCAAAACATCCCAAAAGCATTGAAGTTCCAAGTTTGTTTTTTTGTTGCATTTTCAATCTTTTCTTCAATATTAGTAGGGTCAAGACTCATTTCAATGAACATTTCTTCAAGGCCTACCTCTTCCTACTCCTTTTCCAACTCTTTCGTGGCTTCCCCAAGAGTAGTAGAAAGAACATGCAAAGATGCCATAAGCCCAATAGTAAGATCAGTTTTCTTCTCATCCTTCTCCAAAGTCAAATCTTGGTTGAAAACACAACTTAGATTTTTGTTTGATGATCCCTCTACCATAAGAAGCCCTAATCAACTATGTTTGTGATAATGACAAGCACTAAGTAGGATGTCTATAATTTAAGTAATGTTTTTTTTACCAAATTCCATTATGCCATAAATGCAATAGGGCATTCCACATACATGTCATCCTTTAGATATCTTACTTTCTTATAAATATTTTTTTAATACTAATTGTAATCTTTTGATAATTTGACAATTGATTTGATAAACATATGATTAATTTCTAGTTGTTGACTCATATAGTAATCATGTAATTTGGAGAGTATATGACCTTAGTTGTTGTCACAGAGTCCACATTTGCCAACATATTATATATATTTTTCATTAGAAGGCAAAGATTTCCTAATACAACATATATTTACAATCACATGCCAATTATTGGAATAATTTAGAATAACTAAGAGGGGGGTGAATCAGTTATCCAAGGTCCAAGTGTATAGAAAAAAAAAATTCAATACTCAGCAAATACATGTGCATACATTGATTAGATCATCCAATATCTCAAACCTTAGTATACTATTGTCCTAGGTCAAATGAACTTTGTAGAAATGTAAACATGGAATACCACAAATTCAATCACACAATTTGACACAAGGATTTAACATGGAAACCCAATTTGGGAAAAACCACTAGTAACATGCTACCAATTTTCACTCTTCTAAAGTAAGCCATGTGAGGAGCCAACCTTGTTAAAGGTTACAATACACACTAGTAAATGTGACCTTGATTAAAGGATTTAATCACCCTATTAAAAGTGAGCCTTGTTAGAGGACTTTAGAACATTCCACTATAGTTTTCACCTAGTTAAATGATTTACTTATGACTATTAGGTCAACCTTAATCCAAAGGATTTATCAAGACTGATACAATTGCTAGAAAGTAACAGTAGGATTTGATCTGATAACAAAATAACTCACTTGCAGATTGTAGATCTCTCATTCAGCTCTCTATTCTTCTTGGTATTCATTCCCCTTCACCTGTGATTGCTTGTTCATCCTTCAAGCCTTCACCTCCTTAATCCTTCCTGCTTACTATGCCAACTGTAGGTTTATTCCTTCAGCCACCGTATGAAGCAAAACCTCCAAACTTCTTTTCTTTTTCTCTCGCACTTTTTTTTCGCCTTGTATCTCCTTAAATAGAGAATTTTGATCTTTTCTTTCTTATTCTTGATCGTTCATCTTAGGATTAGATCAGATTCAGTGAATCCTTCCTTCTTTCCATTATGTTCCCTCTAGAAAATTCTCTTACAATCCTCTTCAAATTCATCTTCAAATAGTTTATCTTGAATTCTATGCCACTAGCTCATCATACTTATCTTCAACATACTTCACAATTCAAGAAAATAACTAAATCGGCTCAGATTCATAAAATATTTTTCAAACTCTTTATACTATTAGTCAGCAATAACATGTTGTTTGCTTGGCAATAACTATTTTCTGATGCTCAATCAACACTAGGTTTCTCGGCATGAACTAAATCTTCACTCGATCAATATTGTCATTCTCTTCTATTCAATACATTCTAAGTGTTATTGGTGCTTGGCACATACTAAACTTTCTTTTCTTGGCACATATTGATTTTTCTCGATCACAAATAACTTTCTACTCAACCTCCACTATTTGCTCAATTAGGCTTGGTAGACACATTCTTTTTGCTTAGTCTTCCTTTTGATGGGGTCAAGCCCAAGAATAGAATGGACACAATAGGAAAGGGAAACTTTATTAACTATGAAAATATGCTAATACACTCAGTACAGAGAAAATAGACACCAAAATATGCCCTATAGGCTTATAATAGTATAAATTTGGTGATAATTTCTTCTTCCAATACCTCCTCTCAAACTCCACTTCGAACTGCCTTTTACAATGCCATAAATGTTCTTAAATAGACCCCAAAGGGTTAAGGATTAGGAATACATTCTAGAAAGTGCTAGTTGGCATCCACCACCAAAATAGAAGGCTCCAGAAGTCGCATTAGAAGTCAACACAAAATTAGAAGAAACCAGAAATGGTAGCTGAACTTTCAGGAGGCATAACTTTTGAACTGTAGCTCCAATTGACGAACCATTTACATTTTTGGAAATCTCTTAGAGTGATCTATAGCTCTATGGACCAGCTTCACTCATCCTCCATTTTTTAGACCTATTCAAGGTCATTTGATGCCTCTGACCTAACTTTGAAACATTCTTAGGAGGTCTCCAAAAATCGAAAAATTGCAATAACTTTCGAACCATGGGGCCTTTTGACCTGATTATTTTTTTGGAATGTTCTAAATTACAATTATAATCATCCCTCCAATTAACACCTTCTAACTCACCATAATTATGGCTCAATTACATAGTCTTATTTTTTTGGCATTTACATGTATCCAAAGGTGCTTAAAAACTCTAACCCAAAACACCAATAGTGGAACTATGAGAGTTGGAACCTTTATTTGACCCAAATGGCTATCTAGAAATGAAAACACATGAAACAGAAACTATGTCTTGGTATATTTTTTTTGGGTGACACAGGATTGCCCTTATACCTCTGGATGCTCCTGCATCACCTTTTGTCTTTCCTCAAGTATCCTTTCATTCTAGCCTTAAGTAGACAAAAAATACATTATTTCATCAAAGTCTTACTTGGTCTTAGTGCTCCTTTTATACACTATATAACTCAACCTTTCTCTAGGTACTTGTGTTATCCTTTCTTTTCAAATCCTCTTCATCAATCAATCAAATGATAGAATTGAGACCAAAGTTAGCAATTGTCTTACCAATAAGTAGTAGGTTTGACATCAATGACAAAAAAATTATTGTTCTCATGATAGGTTTGAATAATCTCCCTCTATTATATACTTCAACAATCTTCTTTTTCAATAATCTCCCTCTTTGGCATTGATGACAAACCAATACTAACAATAATACCAAAAAGAAAATTAATACCTTGTATTGAAATCTCTCCCTCTATCAATATTTTTCTTTCTTCTTTATAGGCTACAGTCCCTCTTCTTCTTCATATATTCAATGTAAAATTATCTTCTTTCTCTTTCACCTTGACAACAATCTTTCTCCCTCTTTTTGATCTTCTCTCTTTTCCTGTACTAATCTCCCTCTTTCTTGGTAATGCTATATTTCTTCCCCTTTGAAAACAATGCCGAAGACTTGTCATCTTCTCATGTAGATATCTATAATTTAGGTTCTCCCTCTGTCACCTTGCATGTGACTATAAATATTTTGTTTCAGCTCCTTACTTACTTTAGGTAGTTCCTAAAGTAAGATCCATGGCATCAAGTTGTAAAGTATGTCTTTCAACTCAATTGATGTAGGGCACTACTCTTGCTTCTTAATTAGTTTTGGATAGGGGTATCACCCCTAGCTTACCTCTAAGATATTCATGTGCATCCTTAGGTAAATCCTATGTGAATATATCTACTATTTGTTCCTTTGTATTCACATATTCCATTCTCACTTCTTTTTCCTGAACCAATTCTCTCAAATAATGATATTTGATTGAAATGTGTTTTGTCTTTGTGTGCATCATAGGATTCTTAGTTATGTTTATAGCATTTGTATTGTCATAGTAGATTACCACAAGTTTAGTGATTTCTTCCTTCATTCCTTTGAGTAATTGTTTGATCCATACCACATTTATGCAATTCATTGCAATGGCCACATATTCAGCTTCATTAGTAGATTGTGAAATACAATTATGTTTCTTGCTAGTCTAGGAAACCAATCTTTTTACTAAGAAAAATGCTCCACCATTTGTATTTTTCTTCTCATCATTGTTTCTACCCCAATCAACATCTACATAGGCACTCAATTCAAACTTGTCATTCTTCTTGTAGTATAGACCATAGTCGTATGTGCCTTTTAAGTATCTCATAATCCTTTTAACAATCATTATGTGATTCTCCTAAGGATTTTTAGAAAATCTTGCAACAATCCTAATAGCTAGTGTAATATCAAGTCTCCTATGAACTACATATTGTAATTTTCCAATCATAGACCTATACAATGTTTGATTTACCTCAGCGAAATCATCAGTTTTGGATAGTTCATGTCCTATCACCATGGGAGTACTAATTGGTCTTGAATCCTCCATACCAAAATCCTTCAAGATTTCCTTTACATACTTGGACTGAGTAATGTAAATACCATATTGCATTTGATATACTTGTAATCCAACAAAGAACTTTATTTCTCCAAACATAGACATCTCAAATTCTTTCATCAGTTCATTTGCAAATGTCTTACACAATGCATTTTGTCCTCCAAAAATGATATCATCAAAAAAAATCAGCTAGTAAAATTCCTTTACCTCCTTCTGTCTTCAAGTACAAATTGATGTTGTCAAAAATCTTCTCAAAACCAATCTTCAAATGATAATTGTGCAATCTTTCATACCATGCTTTGGGAGCTTTCTTTAAACCATATAAAGCTTTGTGCAATATACACACCATGTTTTTATTGTTTGGATCAACAAATCCTTCAGATTGTTCAATGTAAACCTCATTTTCTATTATACCATTCAGAAATGTTGACTTAACATCCATTTGATAAACTTTGAATCATTTATAAGCAGAATAAGAAAGTAGAGTTCTTACTCCTTCCAATCTTGCAACTAGGGCATGTAGACACCTAAATTTGATTACACTACTTTGGTAATCTAATTTAGCCATCTCTAAAGGCATCATTAATTAAATTCTTATTTAATTAATCCTTTGTCATCCCCTAGTTGATTAATTTAATTAATCATCTATAGTCCTAATTGATAAATCAAATAATCTATTATTTATCAATTAAATCCTTTTCTCCTATCTAATTCCAAAAATCCCCATTTATTAAATAAATCTATTTGATAAATGAAATCCTCAAATTCAAAAAAAACCCTAACCTATCTCTAATCCTCCATTTAGCCTAATCCACCCCATCCACCCATACTAACCAAGCTTAGCCACTAACTCACCCACCCTCATTAATGCCATCCACTTGCACATCTCTAACATCCCTAATCTAATCCTAAACCCAAGCCTAATCCACCCCTTAATGTTGTCACATTCCTTAAACAAGTTTAAGACTTTCCTAATCCAAACCAAAGTCTCCCCTCAAAAAAACCCAACCGCTAAGTCATGAGTGCTCTTACAAAACATAAAGACTCTTACAAGCCCACTCATGACTCTTACACCCATCTTCCACACTCTTCCCTCTTCCACACTCATTCCTCTTACATCCCTCTTACATACTCAACCCCACTCATCATGCCCTTAACCAACCCTTAACCCTACCCTCTCAAACTCATCCTCCTTGTGACAAGTGTCACCTTCCCATTGGTGCTAAACAAGCACAATCCATGTGCTCCCCTTTGAGTGCATCTTAGCCCTCCTTAAGCCTTCATCCATCCTTGCATCTAAGCCCTCCATCCCTCTACCCCTTAGCCTATAAATTGAATCCCATCCCAAGCCATTTCATCAACAATCTTTGAGCTAAAGTTACCATGCTATTTTGAGAACCAAAGCCATCAACCATACCCTTATAATGCCAAATTGAGAGCTCACAAAGCTACCAATTTGCCATTACCCATCTCCATTGAAGCAGCTTTTGAGCATCTTGAGCATATATCCACAGCAAAAGGACACATCTACAGAATCAAGAAAGCATGGAGTGTTTTCTCTTGTGAGGTTTGCACTTCTTATTTTCTTTCTTAGTCTAAGCATATATGTGAATTTAGTTTTTGGTTTGTGAATGTTTACTTCATTTGTTAATGTTCTTTGCATACTGATTCTGGTTCTACAGGGAAAATGTCTCTCCATAGTCAATTCCCTCTTCTTGTGCATAACCTTTGTAGACTAACCTTTCCTTATTCCTTGTTACTTCACCATTCTCATCTAATTTGTTTATGTATACCCACTTTGTTCTAATAATATTCTTGTCCTCTGGTCTTGATACTAGTGTCCAAGTTTTGTTCCTCTAAATCTAATCATTTTTTTCTTTCATTCCTTGAAACCATTCTTCATTCTCTAATGCATCCTTCACTGATTTATGTTCATGTATGCTTAGAAAACATGTTTCATTCCTTAATATATTCATTTTCATTGGTCCATCCTCTTTTTATCCAATGACTTATTTAGCAGGATGATGCCTTCTGATATATTTTGATAATCTTGGCTATGTTCTTTCTTCAAAAATAGGTTGTTCATCAAGTTCAATCTCAGGTTCACCGTGTACTTCTCTATCAAGTAACTCATCATTCCTTTCTTGTAAACTAATATTTTCATCATAATTTACCTCAACTTATGATTGTAACTTAGCTCCTAAATGCAACTCAATATCCATTGTATGTGACTCGATAGTCACTAAATCTTGTTGATTAGCAGCTTGGTTCACAATATCATTAGCATTAGTAGAGAGGCCTTCATAGTAGTACATAAAGGTTTTGTAATTCTTAGGTTCCTTCTTTTTTTCATCTTCATTTATTTATGTATATTTATCAATTTTTACATTTGCATTTTCCACAACTTTGTTAGTGTTAATATTTAAACACTTATAGGCTTTACTTCTTGTGGAATATCCTAGGGATATACCTTCTTCATTTTTTGCATCAAGTTTTCCATTTCTATTATCCTTTAGAATTTAACACTTACTTCCAAATACTTTTAAATATTTGTCATTGGGTGAGTATCCATACCATAACTCAAAAGGTGTGAATTTTGTGCCTTTCTTGACTTGTACTCGGTTCAAGGTATATATAGCTTAAATGTTAGCTTCTCTCTAGTACTTCAAAGCAACATTCCTCTCCATCATCAATGTTCTAGCACAATCCATCATAGATTTGTTCCTCCTTTCAACAATCCCATTTTGTGGAGAGGTCCTTGGTGTAGAAGTTTTTCTTTTGATTCCTCTGTCATTGCCAAAAAAATTGAATTCATTCGATGTAAACTCTCCACCTCTATCAGATCTTAGACATTTCAAGATTTTACCAATTTTCTTTTCAACTTTTTCCATATACCACTTAAACATTTGACAAGCATCAGATTTTTCTCTCACAAACATCACTATCATTATTCTAGAGTAATCATCAACAAATATAATAAAATACTTATCATCTTTTTAGCTTTGCACATCAATTGATCCTCATAGACCAGTATGAACTAATTCTAAAATTTCTTTTGAAGTATGAGTCTCTCTCTTAAAACTAGACCTTATCATCTTGCCTAACTGACATTGTTTGAAAATCACATTATTAGGTTTCTCTAGTTTTGTAAAACCTCTTACCCTTTTCATCTTACTGATACTAACCAAGATGTCAAATTTTATATGACATAATCTTTTGTACCATAGCCACACCTCATGAGATTGTACAAAAAGACAAGTTGCTTTAGTCATGTAAAGATAAAAATAGATTACCTCTTGTTTGATCACCATTTCCAATGAGTTCTCCATCAACATCATAGATCTTAGCCTTCTTATGTTAAAATTCAACCTTGCATCTTGAACTATTCAATTGTGATACACTCAACAGATTATAGTTAAGTCCT
Organism: Cupressus sempervirens; assembly: GCA_028749045.1. Taxonomy (NCBI): domain Eukaryota; kingdom Viridiplantae; phylum Streptophyta; class Pinopsida; order Cupressales; family Cupressaceae; genus Cupressus; species Cupressus sempervirens. The sequence goes on from CM053786.1 coordinate 48,259,851, forward strand.
TCCACATGGTAAGAATTGTCACACATGATCTTGTTTATCAATCTTATTGATCCTTTACCTTCACTAAATAGGGTGCACCATTACTAACTCTAACACTATTTCCATTATAATGCTCAAGGGTGATGAACTTACTTTTGTCACTAGTCATGTGATGAGAACATCCACTGTCAATGATTCATCTATCACTTTTGGTTACATAATATACTAATGCAGTTGTCTCATCTTCATCTGAATCATCTTTCATAGGAACATAGACAACTTTATCATCATGATCATCTAATTCATTATTACGTTCTTTTTCAACAATGTAAAAAAGCTTTCTTTCCCTTGTCTTTATAGCCTTTGTTACTCTCATCTTTTCTACTTCTAGATTTGTCGTCATTTATGTTGTTTGTCTTTTTAGGACATCTTGCTACAATATGATCAACTCTATTACAATTAAAAACATATGATGGCTAACTTACCTTTTTATTTTCCTTTGCCTCTAATGAAATCTCCTAGCCAATAGTGCTTCTAGTTCTTCTAGATTCTCATCATCTGTTTCAATATCACTAGCAATATGCTTGACCTTCTTCTTTCCTTTAGGTTCTTTGAGTGATAATTTATCTTTGAAAGAAGAATAAATATTCTCATCTTTGAAATTATCAAAATTTGAAAGTTTAATAGTAGTGAGTCTACCAACTAGTCTTTCAAGGGTTAGATCACTACCAGAAGTACACCTCAGTTCTTGTATAGTAGAGACTCTAATAGCATAGATAGACAGCAAGGTTCTTAACACTTTGTTGATCACAATCTCATCTTCAATATTTCTATTTTCTCCTTTGATTACATTTATAACATCTTTGATTCTTGCACAATACTAGACTATAGTTTCACCTTCTTGCATTCTCATTTCATCATTTTTCCTCTTAGACTTTCTACTTTGGCTCTCAACACATTCTTATCTCCTCCATATATCTTCTATAGGGCATCCCATATTCCTTTAGCAATAGTACATGTTTTGATTTCTTCAAACTTTAAGTAGCTTAGGGAAGATGCAATCTCCAACATTGCCTGATTGTGTTCTTTCTTCTGTTTCAATTGTTCAGCAATTGGGGCTCCATCTACTTCAACATATTCAATTTTGATAGTTTACTGTGCATAATCTTCAAGTCCTCCTAGATGCACCTTCATCAAAATTTTCCAAGTAGGACATTTTTCCTTGTTTAACTTGGGCAGCTCCTTTCTGTACATCTTGATTTTTACCTTCAAGTACCTTCAAATTTTTTCCTTCACAAGCACCAAGCTCTATGATACCAATTGTCAAAATAATTTAGAATAACTAAGAGGGGGGTGAATCAACTATCCAAGGTCCAAATGTAAAGATAAAACTTTTCAGTACTCAACAAATACATGTGCATACATTGATTAGATCATCGAATATCTCAAACATTAGTATATTATTGTCCTAGGTCAAATGAACTTTGAAAAAATGTAAACAAGAAATACCACAAATTCAATCACACAATTTGACACAAGGATTTAATGTGGAAACCCAATTTGGGAAAAACCACCAATAACATGCTACCAATTTCACTCTTCTGAAGTGAGCCTTGTGAGAAGCTTATCCTATTAAAGGTTACAATACACATTGCTAAATGTAACCTTGATTAGAGGATTTCAATCACTTTGTTAAAAGTGATCCTTGTTAGAGGACTTTAGAACATTCCATTAGAATCTCACTCGGTTAAATGATTTACTTATGAATGTTAGTTCAACCTTAATCCAAAGGATTTATCCAGACTAATACAATTGCTAGTAAGTAACAATAGGATTTGATCTGAAAACAAAACAACTCACTTGTAGATTACAGATATCTCATTTAGCTCTCCATTCTATTTGTCATTCATTCCTCTTCATCTTTGATTTCTTGTTCATCTTTCAAGCCTTCACCTCCTTAAGCCTTCATGTTTAGTATGCCAACTGGAGGGTCATTCCTTTAGCCACCATATGAAGCAACACATCCAGACTCCTTTTCTTTTTCATTCACACTTTTCTTCTGGCCTTGTATCTCCTTATATAGAGAATTTTGACCTTTTGTCACTTAATCTTGATCATCCATCTTAGTGTTAGGTCAAATTTATTGAATCATCCCTTCTTTCCATTATGTTCCCTCTAGAAACTTTTCTTACAATCCTCTTCAAATTCATCTCCAAACAGTTTATCTTGAATTATGTGCCACCAACTCATCATACTTATCTTCAACACACTTCACACAATTCAAGAAAACAACTATTTCAGTTCAGATTTCTCAAATCTTCGTCAAACTCTTTATACTATCACTTAGCAATAACATGTTGTTTGCTTGACAATAACTGACATCTAATGCTTGATCAATACTAGGTTGTTCAACATGAACTAAGTCTTCACTTGTTCAATATAGTCATTCTCTAACATTTGGCACATACTAAGTTTTACCGGTGCTCGACACATACTAAACTTTCTTTGCTCAACATATATTGAATTTGCCTAGTCACAACTAACTTTCTACTCGACCTCCACTATTTGCTCGGTCAAGCTTGTTAGTTTGTGGTGACTGATCAAGGAAGTATTGTACATACTCCATAAATTTTTTGGGGTTCAGGGCATCGTCCCTAAAACAATTTTGGGCTACTATTCACCAATGGCTAATATTTTCCAATTGGCTATTATTTATTCGCTAATTTATGGCCGACATGTTGTAACTAATTTTAACCCTAAAGCAAAAAAAGTACTTGTATAAAAGGGCTTAGGGTTATGGATTATTTCATAAGGTGTGATGTGAAAATTGGTTCTTGCAATGATATAGAGCTGTAAGGGATTAAAGATTGTAATCAAGTTGTCATCACTAGATCGTAATAATATTGGACTTGTCATTTGGTGGATGTAGCCCAAGGATTGGGTGAACCATCTAAAATCTTGGTGTCTTGTGTTCCTTTCTATGATCTATTATTTTCTGATATTATTTTTTTTGCATGTAATTGTTATTTATGTTTGAGGTTTAATCCTAACAGGTGGTCTCAGAGCGAGGTTGTTTTTTAGTTATCCTTTGCAGGAAAGTCTCATGATTGAGTGGGAGCTATGGCAGACGATGATAAGCTGAGGGTTAACAAGTTTAATGGCCAGAACTTTCAGTTATAGAAGATGCAAATGGAGGACTATCTCTATCAGGAGGATTTATAGAAGTCGTTGGAAGAAAAAACTAAAAACCAAGGAACTATGACAAATGAGGAAAGGGAGATTTTAGATAGAAAGGCACTTGGAAGCATTCAACTATCCTTGGCACCACAAATGACATTTAATATTACAAAATTGAATATAATGGAAGAGTTGATGGGAACCCTAGCAAAATTGTATGAAAAGCCCTTCGCTTCAAGTAAGGTATTTCTCATGAAGCATTTATTTAATATGAAAATTGCAAAAGGTGGATCTATTGAAAATCATTTAAATGAGTTCAATACTATTACTAGTCAATTATCTTCTGTGTGTATTAATTTTGATGAAGAAATTAGGGCTCTCTTGATTTTGTGTTCTTTTATTGAAAGTTGGAATGGCTTGGTAATGGCTATGAGTAATTTTGTTTCTGAATCTAATATCCTAAAATATGATGATATGATTGGTGTTATTTTGAGTGAGAAAACTTGTAGGAGAACCTCAGGCAGATCTACATCAGGAAGTGCTTTGAACGCACAAAGGAGAGGCAAAATGACTGAAAGAGGAAATAGTTCCAAAAATCATGAGAAATCAAGAGGAAAGTCAAAGGGGGAGAGGTATCAATCCAAAGGACCAAGATATTGTTGGTATACTATGGTAAAATAGGGCATAAGAAGAAAGATTGTTGGACTTGAGAGAATAATGAAGGAGATAAACCAAAGGGAATAGGGAGGAAAATGCTGTAAGTAACAAATCTGAAGAGGATACTTTTCTTATGTCTTTAGAAACTGTTGATGATTTATGGGTTTTAGATTCTTGTGCTTCATTTCATGCTACACCTCATAGAGGTTATTTCATTGATGTAGGAATTTAATTTCAAGAGGGAAACCCGGTGATGAGGGTTGAGTAGTTACTTTTAATGATAATAATTGGAAGGTTTCAAAAGGTTCCCTTGTTGTAGTAAAAGGTGTGAAAGTAGGCACCTTATATATTTGTACAAGTCATATTGTTCCTTCTACTTTGATTGTTTCAGAGAAAAATGAATATTTAGGAATAATTGTTGTAGTTGAGCAGGGAGAACAAATAGTTGTAGATTTTGATACAACACTATGACACAATGGACTTGGGTACATGAGTGAGAAAGGTATGAAAGTACTTCATTCAAAGAATGTTCTACTAGGTATGAAATGTGTTAATATGGGTTTTTGTCAAAGTTGTGTGTATGGAAAACAAAAGAGAGTGAGTTTTGTGAAGACTGGGAAGGAAAATAAAAGGGAGAAATTAAAGCTTGTGCATACAGATGTATGAGGACTGGCTCAGGTATCTTCCCTCAGTGGCTCTCATTATTATGTTACATTTATTGATGATGCAACTAAAATAGTATGTGTTTATTTCCTTAGATAGAAGTCTAATGTATTTCAAACTTTTGAGAAATGGAAATGCTTGGTTGAAAATGAGACTAGTAAGAGATTAAAATGTCTCAAATTTGAAAATGGTGGTGAGTATTGTAGTCATGAATTTGAATATTATTGCTCCACTAATGGTATTCATAGATAGAAAATTGTTCCAAGGACTCTAGAGGAAAATGGAGTGGCTAAATGCATGAATAAGACTATAATGGAGCATACAAGGAGCATGAGGTTGCATGTTGGATTGCCCTTACACATGTGGGTGGAGGCTATCAATACTATTGTGTATTTGATTAATAGATGTTCCTCTACTCTTTTGGGTTGTGGTATTCCAAAGAAAGCATGGACTGGTAAGGTGAGTTATTCTTTTCTTAAAACCTTTGGTTGTAAAGCATTTTCTCATGTAGATTCTAAAAATAGAACCAAGCTACAAGCTAAGTCAAAAAAATCTATATTTGTTTGATATGGCATTAATGAATTTGGTTATAGGTTTTGGGATTTTAGAAATCGTAAAATTGTAAGAAGTAGGGATGTCATATTCAATGATAAAGTGTTGTACAAAGATCTGTTGTAGCAACATGAGAGGAAAGAAGATGATTATGTAATGTTCAATGATACTCCAAAAGTTGATGTTCCAACAATTCCTCATTATGTGCAACAACTGCAACAACAAATATCACTCACACCAGTGAATGTTAGACGATCAACAAGGCTAAGTAGACCTCTAGAAAGATTTTCTCCTTCCTTGTATTTTATTTTACTTACTGATGCTAGTGAACCTAAATGTTATGATGAAGTTGTGTAGATGGTATAAAGTTTCAGTGGGATTTTGCAATGAAAGAAGAAATGGACTCTTTGCTAAAAAATAAGACATGGGATTTATGCAAGTTGCTTGCAGGTAAAAGGGTTTTATAGAATAAAAGAATTTATAGGTTGAAAGAAGAGGATGGAAAAAAGAAAATATTTAAAGCTAGGTTAGTTGTAAAAGGATTTGCATAGGAAAAAAAAATGATTGATTTTGATGAGATGTTCTCTCCTGTTGTTAAAATATCTTCTATCTATATTATTTTAAGTATTGTGGCTACTAAAGATTTGCATTTGGAGCAGCTTGATGTTAAAACAACCTTCTTTCATGGTGATTTGGATGAAGAGATATATGGCTTAGCCACAGGGATTTGAGGTCAAAGATAAGGAGAACTTAGTGTGAAAATTGAAGAAAAGTTTATATGGCTTGAAGCAAGCACCTCGGCAATGGTACGTGAAATTTGACAGGTTTATGCATGAGCATGGATACAATAGGTGTCATTCAGATCATTGTGTTTATTTTAAGAGGTTGGATGATGATAGCTACATTATTTTATGTTTATATATTGATGATATGCTTGTAGTTGGGTCTAACATGGATCACATTAAGGGGCTGAAATGCCAATTCGCACATGTATTTTCTATGAAGGATTTGGGAGAAGCAAAACAAATCCTTGGTATGAAGATTTGCAGAGATAGGAAGAATAGTAAATTGACGCTATCTTAGCCTGATTATGTTGAGAAGGTGTTGTAATGTTTCTCTATGGAGAATGCTAAAGTTGTCAGTACACCTTTACTTGGCCATTTGAAGTTGACTAAGGAGATGTGTCCCAAGACACAAGAAGATGAGGATAAGATGTCCAAGGTACCTAATGTTTCATTTGTAGGAAGCTTGATGTATGCTATGGTATGTACAAGGCTAGATCTTGCACATGTAGTGGAAGTCATTAGCAGGTATATGAGTCATCTAAGAATTGGGCATTGGAATGCAATTAAATGGATTCTCAGATATTTGAGAGGAACATCCAGTAAGTGTTTACACTTTGGGGGCTCTACTACTACTTTACAGGGTTATGTTGACTCAAATTTGGCAGGTGATATTGATACTAGGCGAAGTACTACAGGTTATGTATTTACTATTGGTGGGGCAGTAGTGAGTTGGGTTTCTAGGTTATAGAAGGTTATGCTTTATCCACTACAGAGGCAGAGTATGTTGCTACTACAGAGGTAGCCAAGGAGATGATATGGCTTCAGTTCTTCTTGGAAGAATTGGAATACTCTAAGAGGGATAATTATTTGTTTACAAATCATTCTGCTCTACATTCAAAGACAAAACACATATAGTTGCAGTACCATTTCATTTGATTATTTTTGGATGATGGACAGTTAAAGTTGGACAAGATACATACAAATGACAATCTAGTACATATGTTTACAAAGCTAGTGACAAGGGAGAAGTTGAATTCCTCTTTAGCTTCAGTTAGTCTTTTAGACTAAACAAAATAAAAGAGCAGTATAGTCCAGGGTGGTTTGATTTGGCGGGAGCCCCATGTGGTAGTGGTATTGCTCCAGGATCAGTCTCCAAGTGGGAGATTGTTGTCTAGTGTGGAGTCTGATCAGTCCCCAAGTGGGAGATTGTTAGTTTGTGGTGACTGATCAAGGAAAAGCTGTACATACATAAAAATTTTGGCAATTGGCTATTATTTATTCGCCAATTTATGGCCGACATGTTGTAACTAATTTTAATGGTAAAGCGGCAAAAATACTTGTATAAAAGGGCTTAGGATTAGGGATTATTTTGTAAAGTGTGATACAAAAATTGGTTCTTGCTAAAATATTGAGCTATAAGGGATTACATATTGTAATCAGGTTGTCATTACTGGATTGTAATAATATTGGAATTGTTATTTGGTGGACGTAGCCCAGGTATTGGGTGAACCATGTTAAATCTTGGTGTCTTGTGTTCCTTTCTGTGTGACTATTATTTTTTGATATTATTTGTATTTGTATGTAATTGTTATTTATGTCTGAGGTTTAATCCTAATAGGGCTTGACAGACACATTCTTTTTGCTTAGTCTTTTTCTTGTCTTTACTCAAGTATCCTTTCATTGTAGCCTTAAGTAGATGAATAATACATTATATCATCAAAGTTTTACTTGATTTTAGTGCTTCTTTTATACACCATATAACTCAACCTTTCTCTAGGTACTCTTGTTATCCTTTCTTTTTAAATTCTCTTCATCAATCAATCAAATGATAGTATCCAAACCAAAGTTAGCAATTGTCTTACTAACAAGTAGTAGGTTTGACATCAATGAAAAAATAATGATTGTTCTCATGATAGGTTTCAACAATCTCCCTCATTTCTATACTTCAACAATCTTCTTTTTCAACATATTTTTCCCATCAAATGGGAAAAATTGCCTAATCCAATATATGTTTTTCCATTAAACATGAAATATTGCCTAATACAATATATACTTTTTCTATTAAACTAGAAAAATCGCCTCATAAAATATATTTTTTTTCTATCACAAGGGACAAAATCATCTCTTAAATTCTATTTTTTTCCATCACAAGGGAAAGCATTGTCTTAGTTTTATGATATTTTACTATGGTTGGAGAGAAATTGCACTAAAAATAAAGTTTTCTTGACATTGAAAAAAATCGTTAATAGAAATTAAATTTTCCCGCTAAAAATAGTATTGGTTTCACTATGAATTTATATATTTTTCATAGAGGGGGTGCCTTAAAGTTATCCTTGATAACCAATAATAGTTCCTAACATGAATCTCTTTCAACATCCAACAAACCTTAACCTTGAGTATTTTTTGTCATTCTAGGTCCTTAAAACAACTACATCAAGTGAAAGGGTGAGGCATTTTCGTGGTATTCCATGATGACTATTTTTTATTTCTATTATAATATTAAAATTGACTTCATATTCTAACAAGTTATGTTCTCTTCCCATTATGTAAACTTTGATGAGTTGTTAGTAATCATAGAAATATCCTTCAATATATGTGCCAAGGCCACCATGTAGTCCCCATTAACACCTACAATACCTTGTAGTCAATGAATATGGTGTTATGTGCACCTTATGCAATTTTTCATTAATTTATAAATTTTAAATTTTAAAACATGTATAATAATATTTTTAATCAATGATAGTAGATATAAATTTTCATCATATGTCATTCTAAGGATGCAAGCATCGTATAATTATATGGACAAGAAGTACAATGGAGGGATTTTTTTCTTGAGGAATTAAGAAAAATTGCTTTTATTTTTTGATTTATAATCATTATTAAGGTTTTTGGACCTTCTAGATGATTAACAAGATTAAGTTTGATCCAAAGTACTCCAAAATTATAGCTACCAAATAGATCTAACAACTACCTTATAACTTCACATCCTTGTAGATTTAGACAAATAGAAAAAGAAAGAAAAATATTTTATTAAATTATTAAAAATTACAAGAAAATCATATCCTTTCAAAAAAAATTAGATCGCAAACAAAAGTTAAAAGTTTCAATTTACTTTATATTCATGAATGATCTCATAAAGACTAACGAAGAAAAAAGGAAATTATTTAATATTCCACAAAAATCTTAACCATCTACAATAAACATTTTAATAATCTAAAATAATCTCACGAATAAACCCAAGAACTACTTGACAAACCATTAAAAAACCAAAATCTTCTTACCAGAAACCCAGCGACCACTTGACAGACCATATACGCTCTTCATCCGCGAGATTCGAAATACCTGGCAATGCTGAAAAACACAAGTAGTGTAAAAGGCACGATTTCCCGACGCCAATCCCGACTGCCGACTGCCAACTGCTAAAATCCACCTCACGACGGCGGCCAAAACTTACCGGCGAGATCCGTTCCGGTCGACAACAAGACCTGTGTTTATCGTTTAGTCGGCCATGAAACTCCCTTTATAAACTCAATACTTAACTCTAAAATCCATCAGTTATCTCGTGCATTTCTGCCCTTCCACTTGACAAACGTTATTGGCCCGATTTAACAGAATTTGATTCAATTTGCGAAGGCTGAATAAATCTCGTGCTGTGGCAGATTAAGCCAGAAACAGGGGATAAATCCATAGCCCATATCTTGCAAACTCAAGTACATTGGGAAGAGTTTATTTTGGTGGAGTTTCCGAGAAGACATAGATTTTGTGGGTTTTCTTTGAATTACTCAGAGAAGACATATTTTTTCTACTCTCAACCAAAGATTGAAGTTTTAATGGAGAGAAATCAGTCTGGTCTGTTCTCAAGGTCTTTTTCTGGAAGACATTTGTCTTTTAGAAGCAATTTGAATCTGGGTAATGTGAAGAACAGAAGAGTAAGCAACAAATCACTCTCGTTTTCTCATGTCTTTTATCAAAATGGGTGCACAGATGACTTGAATGAGAATGAGTCTGAATGGGGTTCTTGTCAAAATGAGTTCACCGAATGCGAATGGGATTCTTGTCAAGGGTGCGGAGATTGTGCACAATTTGATTATGCAATAGAGAGGCTACAGAAGAGGCAGATGTTTCTGAGAAGCTATCAACTGAAGGGGAAGAAGAAGTTTTCCCAGAAGCTGAAATCTTCTTTCCTTAAACTGAAAGCAGAGCTATGGTCTATTGTTGCTTGGCATTGTTCGTGTTGTTCGCGTGGTTATGAACGTTTGAAGAAGGAAAACAGAAGCTCCAGGTTTTGTATCCCATGTTGAAGTAGCATTCAAAATGGCTGCTTTATAGTATCGGTGCCATTTTTTTCTTTCATTTTTGTGTACCAGAAGGGATCAATGCATGACATGATAATAATATTAACATTCTAAGTTCAAAAAAGTAGCAGATGGGTGATCCTGTATTCCTGGTCTTGTTTTTTGTGAATGTGTTCTTTAAATTTTAATTAATGGAAAAGGTCTACTCATCAATAAATAAATAAATAAAATGTAGCAGATCACAACAGTCCAACATTTTGAGTAAATTTTATTACAAAAGTTTTTTTTATTTACAAAGTTAAATTTAGATTTGGTGGTTCATTTTGTTAACAATACTTGAATTTTGACTTTTTCTTTTATAACATGAGAATTGATGTTTTCTTTTATAAAATGAGAATAATATCTATTAGACTTATTAAGAATCTTTCAACTGCACTACAAATCAAGAACCCATTGATATTTTGAATTACTTTAGAACTAATAATAAATAACTTAATGAAAAATTCTAATTGTAAAACATTTCATTGCTCAGAGAGTTTCACAATGGATCAATTTAGTTGAAAAAATGGTGATATTTTTTTAAAAAAAATACAAAGTCACTAGGTAAAAACTATATTAGCGGATGGAAAGAAAAGTCTTTGACGTCCTACTTTCTCCATACAATGAGAGGGTCCAAAGTATCAAAGAAGGGTCACATTCATTGTTCAATTCATTTTATAGTTCTACTTTGTTTTAGTATTGTGGATTAATGAAAAACAAGAATCAGTCTAAAAAAATGTTGAAATCAAACCAACTAAATGCACCACCAATTTTCATGTATTGAAAGCCTTCTACCTTCAATCAATGTTCATAGATAAAGTTATTTTAAAGATTTATAATGCTATATTGGATGTTGTTGTCATCACAACTATTTAGTTATTCAAATCATGAAAGATTTTGAAACTAAAAAGAATCAATAAGTATAATATTTTTTTTCATAATAAGTCAAATTATGACATTGCTATCAAGATTCAAATAAGTAGTTTTTAGGTCAAACTCATTGACCCATGTTTCATGAGTAGGGGTTCATGAGAACTCACTCTCATGATAATGAATGGAACACTTATTACTCATCATTGCATCTAGGTGACGCTCATAGAGGTGAAACATTGAGACTTCTTAGGAGGTCACCCATCTCGATACTTCTCTTGACCAAGAGCACTTAACCATGAAGCTTCCTCCAAAGTTAAACCCACTTTTATTGTAACCTTGCTCACAAAACCTTCTATGAGTGTTGTGCCTTATGAAGTATTCATTATAAAGCCACTTCAACTCATCAATCGATTAGGAGAAATTTCTCACAAGTCAAAATGTGATATTGCTTTTAGGATTAACTAGTGCAGTTTTTTAGTCAAACTCATTGACCTATGTTTCAATAGGGCTAGGATGGGTGACTTCCCAAAAAGTCCAAGTGTTTCACCTCTATGAACATCACCTAGAGATGTAATAAATGCTTTGTTCCATTAACTGTCATGAGAGATGGGTTTTTGTAAACTCCTTAAACATGGGTTATTAGTTAAACTAAAAAACTAGTTTGAATCATGATAACAATATCCTAATTTGATTTGCAAAGGAAACTATCACCTACTTTTTTATTGATGAGCTTAAGGAGCTTTGTAATGAATGGTTCATAAGGAACAACACTTGTTGAAGGTTTTACAAATGGGATTGCAAGAAAACTAGGGTTAACCTTGGAGGAAACTTTGTGGTTAAGTGTGCTTGAGCTAGAGTAATACTGCCATGGGTGACCTCCTGAGAAGCCCTAATGCTTCAACCCTATGAGCAATAATTAGATACAATGAGTGCCAAATTTTTCATTCATTCACACCAGAGATGGGCTATTATGAACCATTATTCATAAAACATGGCTCAATGAGTTTGACTAAAAAACTACACAATTGAATCTCAATAAAAATATCACAAGTTTACTTGCTATTGAAAATATATCCTACAAAGCAATTGATGATCTTAAGGGGGTTTTTAATGAATGTTTCACAATGCACAAAACTTGCTACAAACTTTGTAAATGGAGTTGCAAGAAAATTGAGCTTAAGCTTGGAGGAAAATTCACTAAAAGTTCGCTTGAGTTGGAGAACTATTGGGATGGGTGACCTCTTAGGAAGTCTTGTTGCCTTACCTTTGCAAGCATCACCTAGATGTGATAAGTGCAAAGTGTTCCATTCATTCTCATGAAAGATGGGTTCTTGTGAGCCACTACTCATGAAACATGGGTCAATAAGTTTGACCAAAAAACTACACAATTGAATCTTCACAATAATATCATAATTTGACTTGTTGTAGTAAATATCTCCTATGATCAACTTTATTTCAGTTAATTCCATCAAATTTGAGGGGTTAAATGAAACTTATTTTGTCAAAGATCGAGTTCCAAGTTGTTGAGATAACTTGTCATTCTCCCTTGGATATCAAAATCAAGAATAACGAAAAACCTAATGAAGAGAAACTAATTACCCATTCCTATCCTCCTTAAAAAAATATTTTAACATATGCAAAAAAATCCAATTTCTCTCTAGCTATTGCTTCATCTTGATGATAGATTATGTTGTATGATTAAAAAATAATAATGATGAAAAATTACACTCTATTTAGACAAAAAAATGCAAGAATCCATTACCATGTTCCACTTCTGAGGAATGTAATAAATATAATTGATTCCAAAGACTCACTCAACCTTAAAATATGTCTAATGACTACAACTAAGTGCCAATTAGCATCATTGAGATGGAATTCATTCAACATATTCACTACTATATGTGAATTAGATTAACAAAAAATTATTTTCCAACCAAAAACACAACCCCACTCTATAGCATAAAAAATGGCAAGAGCCTCCATGAAGTTATTCGTGTGACACCCTTTGTACATGGAGAAGAAAATGTGAGCTTCATAGGAACTATCTCTCACAATTCCACCTATACCAGCATGACAAGGATTCTCTCAATAAGAGCCATCAATATTTATCTTCAAAATTCCTCAAGGAGGAAGAAGCTAGTGGTTAACATGACTTATTTGCCTCCTGGCCTACCTACATCTTGCAACAATAGTAGAAATAGAAATTTCCCAAGCATAAGTTTTGAACCTTCTAAAAATATCTACGTTAGTATAATCCACTACATGAGAAACATCACACTTCGCCAAAAGAGTCTCCAAACATCGGTTCTTATTCCACTAATGATATGGGTGTCATTTTTCAACTACTGAAAGACTTCTACTTTGTATTATTTTTAAATTCAATTTAAGGAGAGTCATTTCTTTTTGCTACACACACACACACACACACACACAAATACTTAAATTTTACAAAATAATTTAAGATTTAAACAAATTCTTCTCCTTGCACAAGATGTATAAAGACTATCATCCTACTTAATGAAGGTACGCTCTGATTCCACTGATGAAGGGCTACACCACCCTTACTAACTCATAACCAAGAATGCAACAATATGAGACAAAGAGAGAAAAAATGCTTCCCAAGAAATTTTATTAAACTTGAAAATCCAATAGCAATTACAATAACATTTCTACAAGATCTCTCAAGATCCAATCCAAACCCAAGCTAGTCCAGATCCACACTCTGGTAGAAACCTCTGAGATCTCAACTTGAGCTCGCAAGCCACCAAGCAACCTCCTTGTTTCTAAACCGCAGTCACTAGCTCTTCTCCAACTTTATCTAAGATCCAAGCATAAATTGCCTCACATTCGGCGCTCTATCTACACTCACAACTCCACCATAATCTTGTTGTAAACTGCCTCACATTCGGCGCTCTGTCCACAGACTCAGGAAAACTCACTCTTCACTTCCTCCTTCTCTTTCACACCTTGAAGCCTTCCAAGCTTTCCAAGCTTCACCTTCCACAACTTTCACCTTTCCAAGCTTTCCTTCCAAAGCTTCTACTTCTTGAGCTTCTCCTTCTTGAGCTTCTCCTTCTCGAGCTTCCACTTCTCAAGCTTCTACTCCTCGAGCTTCTACTTCTCAAGCTTCTCCTTCTCAAGCTTGATTAGAAATGCTCATATACCTTGCTTAAATAGGCACTTACCACCCAATACATGACTTATCCACAACCTTCTACAACTTCCATAACCTTCTACAATATCCACAACTTTCTACAATATTCATAACTTTCTAGAATTCTTCACACACCTCGATGAATGGAATGACAACCATTTATTTTTTATTTTTTTCTATTATGCCACCTATGCACCTCGAAAATAAAAATCTTTTTTTCCTTTCTTTTCTCCTTTTTTTTCCCCTTTCTTTTTTTAAAAAAAAATTCTCCTCTAATTTTTGTCACTTTCTCTCTCCTCCAATTTTTTTTCTTTTTTTTTTCCCATTTTTTTTTTTCAATAATTTTCCCATGCAAGATGCTCTTGCATCAGACTCCCCTAGTAGATAGAAAAGTGTGTCCCACACTTTGACGCCAAAAAGAAAGGTTTACAACCATCTTCATCTTCACCAAAGGTTTCCACCTCAATAGGGACAACAAAACCACCATGCAAATCTTCCACATCTGCATTACTCTATCAAACACTAGAATCTCAAACATCCAATCAACATGCTCACTCCCAGGAACAAACTGCACATAATGCTTAATCAACAAAATTTCATTCACATCAACAACTAGTGAATCCACACTAGCAGCAACAAAACCTGCATTAGCAACAACAAACTCCATATCAGCACCAACATGTAGATCACCATCAATACATGTCAAACCAACAACCTCATTGCTCACAACAAGATGCTCTACAATACATAACTCACCTCCAACAATCGGATCATCCATGACCAAGTGCTTTGCAACATACAAGTCACCACCAACATCAACTAGATCATCCACAACCAAATGCTCTATAGTCTCCATGTCAAACTCAACCAACTGATCATGAAAACCAATCTCCATACCAACATCAGCAAGGTTAGGAATATCCTCAACAACAACCTCTATTTTCTCTACAGGTTCTGCATCAGGCTCCACAAACTGATTAGCAAAACCATCCTCTTCCACCTTAACCTTCTTAGCTTGATCAGCCAATCTAGCATCCAACCGAGAAAACATCTTAGAAAAATTCCTCTCCACTATATCATGGATTTTCGCAATCATCTTAGGGTCCAATCCTCTTGGAGCCATCTCCCAAGATCTTAGTAAACCCTCTGCAACAAATCCTTCCCACGCTCCTTGTGACAACTTCAAATTGTTTGCAAGTCAGATCGCAACCTACCACCTCGCATGAACAATTAGGAACCACATCACAAGTCTAGGACAACGAATCTGCAATCCACAAACTCTCTGCAATCATGCCTCAACAAGATTAGTCATCCATCGATCAATCTGCATGTCCTCCCAAGGTCCTGGTGCAAACTGCCTCAGCTTCGGTGATCTATTTACATGCTCAGGAACTCCCACTCTAATAAACTTCACCCAACCAAGGTCCTGGTACAAACTGCCTCACACTTCGGCGATCTGCTTGTATACTCAGGAATGCCTGCTCTGATACCATTAATGAAGGTACACTCTGATACCACTAATGAAGGGCCACACCACCCTTACTAACTCATAACCAAGAATGCAACAATATGAGACAAAGAGAGACAAAATGCTTCCCAAGAAATTTTATTAAACTTGAAAACCCAATAGCAATTACAATAACATTTCTACAAGATCTCTCAAGATCCAATCCAATCCCAAGCTAGTCCAGATCCACACTCTGGTAGAAACCTCTGAGATCTCAACTTGAGCTCGCAAGCCACCAAGAAACCTCCTTGTTTCTAAACCGCAGTCACTAGCTCTTCTCCAAATTTATCCAAGATCCAAGCATAAACTACCTCACATTCGGCGCTCTGTCTACACTCACAACTCCACCATAATCTTGCTGTAAACCGCCTCACATTCGGCGCTCTGTCCACAGACTCAAGAAAACTCACTCTTCACTTCCTCCTTCTCTTTCACACCTTGAAGCCTTCCAAGCTTTCCAAGCTTCACCTTCCACAACTTTCACCTTTCCAAGCTTTCCTTCCAAAGCTTCTACTTCTCGAGCTTCTCCTTCTCGAGCTTCCACTTCTCGAGCTTCCACTTCTCAAGCTTCTACTCCTCGAGCTTCTACTTCTCAAGCTTCTCCTTCTCAAGCTTGATTAGAAATGCTCATATGCCTTGCTTAAGTAGGCACTTACCACCCAATACATGACTTATCCACAACCTTCTAGAATTCCTCCACAACCTTCTACAACTTCCATAACCTTCTACAATATCCACAACTTTCTACAATATTCATAACTTTCTAGAATTCTTCCCACACACCTCGATAAATGGAATGACAACCATTTATTTTTTATTTTTTTCTATTATGCCACATATGCACCTCGAAAATAAAAATCCTTTTTCCTTTCTTTTCTCCTTTTTTTTCCCTTTTTCTTTTAAAAAACAAAATTTCTCCTCTAATTTTCGTCACTTTCTCTCTCCTCCAGATTTTTTTTTTTTCCCATTTTTTTTTTCATTTTTTTTTTCAATAATTTTCCCATGCAAGATGCTCTTGCATCACTACTTATCCACTATAATAAAACACAAGTTATATTTCAATTAACTTTACATATATAAATAATTTCACCTAATCTAATGAAAAATAAGTAATTTTATTTATTTTTAAATGCATTTTATTAAGAAAGAAGAATGTAGTTATGACCCCAAAGATTTCATATGCCTGACAAAATGCAAACATTTAGGGGTTGTTTGGCAATGAGAAAACTGTTGGAACAAGCATTTGTTTATTCTAAAAAAAATTGAATCCTCTGTTTGGGTCCATTAGTTAGGAATAGAAAATAGGCATACAATAGGAATACATATTCCATTTATGCCCAAAAATGGAGTATTTCAATTCCACCTAAATAGGCGGAATCAAAATACTTATTCATATTCCATATTTTACTTTGCTAAAAAAACACAAAATTTTGGGTCCATGAAAAAAGTTGGGCCACTCATTTTCACAATTTTTTTGGCACTTGATTTTTTTTCTATGAAAAAATGAATTCTTATGTATAGACAACCAGTCCTTAGAAATTTGCAGTGCACCCTCCCAAAAGTTACACTGAATATGAATGGATGTAAGATAGTTTGGTCTATGGTTGTTGCAAGGCTCTCACAATTGCAAAAAATAAAGGAAAGAAATAGTTAAAGGGAGTGGAGTCATAAAGAAGAGCTATAGTAGTAACCAACTATCTATCCTCCTGGGGGGTTAGAAGATTTTATTTAATTCTTGGTTTGAATTTCCTATCTCCATTAATCATAACTATCAACAAACCAAGATCATAAGTATTTCCTATTTTTGCATTGAATTTCCTATCTCCATTAATCATTACTTCAATAATAACTATTTCCTAAGTGTTGACTTGCAAGGGAAAGAATCCACAATCCTGACAATGACAGCATTAGAAATGTTGTCTGTGCTGAAAATTCCCTTGTAGACTCCAATTTTGTTGTCCCTAGTTGGAGCCCAATATAAATTCTCCATACGACCAATTGAAAAGTCATTTCCTATCACAATAATGGGAACACGAGGATTTTCTTCCTTGTTGTACATGCCAAGAAGCTAAACTCTTCGTGGGATTATCCGCAATGTTCATGAGTGTGCGTTCACCATTTGATTGTTCACTATATACTAAGTAAACAAACTCAATAGAATGTTAAGGGAAAAAACATATTCCTATTCCAGTTTTACACAACCAAACATGGAATAAACATATTCCCCGTCAAAATCCTAGTGAACCAAATAGAGAATAGGAATATGTATTCTCGTTTTGTATTCTCAAATTAACAAATCCAGAATACGTATTCCTATTCTTGCAATCAAATAGGGCCGAAGAGACGTTTGGCAGTGGGAATATGAGTAGAATAGGCATATGTGAATTCTTAAAATTTGAAATTCTCTGTTTGGGTGAACCAAATCAAAATTATGAATAAGAATACGTATTTAAATTTTTGTCCAAAAATAACCATTTCCAATTCCACCTGAATTGGTGGAATTAGATTACGTATTCCTATTCCAGATTTTATTTTATTTTACAAAACATAAATTTTGAATCCATCAATTCTGTATCAAATTTCGACTGAACTAAATAAGAATAAGAATACAATATTCTTATTTTATATTCTAAAGTAACAATTCCAGAACACAGTATTTCTTCCTATTCCAAGAATTCTTATTGCCGCAGTTAGTGGAGAAAACACGGGTTTCCGACTGCAACGCCGACTTCCATAAATCTACCTCACGACGGCCAGCCATATCTTTATTGTTTAGTCGGCCATGACACTCCCATTAAAAACTCTAAATTTATCTCCAAATTCATCCCTTATCTCGCGCATTTCTACTCTTCCACTTTACAAACGGTTTGGGACAGATTTAGAAGAATCTGATGCAGTTTGGGAAGGCTGAATAAATATCGTTGCTCTAGCAAACGCTAAGCTAGAAACAGGGGATAAAGCCATAAAAAATAATGTTACTCATTACAAAGGATGCTAAGAGGACGGATCGCCATCTTACCCTTTATGAGGCCAAGTTAGAAGCATAAAAAGCATAAAACAAAAAAACATCACTCGGTGCCAACTGCAATAGCAGAGAGGGGAGAAAGATCTTAATCATCGGGTTTTTTCCATACATCTGGATCTTAATCATCGGGTTTTTTCCATACATCAGTTGGCCTACAGAGAGAATCCCACCCATCACCATTGTTTAATTTGTTATTTTTCTGTGGTATGGATTCAGACTAAATGATAATAACCAGCCTATAAATTTTGGTACAAACAAGCTAATTAAAAGCATTCTAAATTTCCAATCTATTGAATATCTTCTACCTGTAATCAATGTTCTTACATTAACTTATCCTAGAAAGTAGAATGATTTAGTGGATAATATTGTCATTACAATTATAAACTGGTGAAATAACTGATGGAATAACACGAATTAGATCAAAATTTTGTTGAAATCAAAATGACTGAAAATACTGCAGTTTTTCATTTATTGAATCTCTTCTACCTTTAATCAATGTTCTTAGATGGAACTAGTGTAGAGATTTCTAATGTAGTGGATGATGATCTCATTAAAACTATTTAATTAGGTTTGGTTTTAATTATCTGAAATAACAAGAACCAACCCAAATTTTCAATTGACATTAAATTAATTCAAAGAATCATATATTCCAATCAATGTTCTTAAATAAAACTATTTCATAAATTTCTGATGATATATTGGCTGATATTGTCATCACAACTTTGGACTGACGAAATGATAACCACCATATCAATTTCTTTTGTTAAAATTGAATTTTACACTAATTGAAAGCACCATAATTTTATATCTAGTCAATATCTTCTACCCTTGATCAATATTATCAAATAAAGCTATTTCAAAGAATTATAATGACTAAATAAAGCTATTTCGAAGACTTCTAAATTTTAACTTCACCAAGAGATCAAATATCTATTGACATTTTGAAAAACTTCGGAACTATTAAGAATTATTTTCAAATGCAAAACTATAAAAACTGTTGAAGAGACGAATCATACTCTTAGAATCTATTTGGGGCACAGCTGGGATCATAAAATAAAGAAACAAATATGAAGTCACTCAATGGCAACTGTAATAGCAGAGAGGGGAGAAAGATCACATTCGCCCCTGTTTTTCCATACATCAGTGTAGTCCAGAGTATCCATGAAAGAGCCGCACCCATCATCATTCTTTTTTAAAATTTGTTCTTTTTTGTAGCAACATGGACTAAAAATAACGAGAGTCGGTCGAAAATCTTTGATAAAATCAAAGAAAACCATTGTTAAAATCAAACTAACTGAAACACACCAGTTTCATTTGTTGAATATCTTCTAGAGCTTAGATAAAACTATTTTAGAGATTTCAAATAGTATAATGAATGATATCTGTCAGTACAACTATTTAATTAACCCAATTCTGGAAGATACATTTTCAAGAGCCTATAAATCGATTGTGGGTACGCACAAATCTCTTCAATCCTAAAGCCAAACGATCCACGAGTTTGAAGGCCACAATTCTCTTTGCCATGACCTTAACCTTCACAACTGAAGCCTTAAGCTTCTGTGCAACTGTCTTCTCCATGGTAAAATGGTAGCTTGTCAAGAACATCTGCCTCTTCTCTAAATAATCCGCTTCTCTTATCTTTAAATAACCCGCTTTATTTTTCTGATCAGATTTCTCATCTCTTGGTTTGTGGGTTTTATCCAGAGGTGAAATTAAAATTCTGACGGATTTTTCCCTCAATAATCGATTGAAGCTTCGTTTATAATTTGTGCAATATGACGAACTCGTCTGGCTTCTCAAAATAGGCCCATTTGAAGCCTCCATCGACATCTCTTCAGCCAAATAAAATCCCAAAAACGAAACGCAGGGTTAGATTAAAAATATGCCCAACAAAAGAACAAATCTTACCAAATCTGATTCCTAAAGAGATTATAAAGGCCTGAAAATGGATAAAACAATTAATATATACTACCAAATCTGATTCCTCCAAAGTCTATAGATTTTGAAGGCCTGAAAATGAATTATTAAATAAGAATTAATCCTTGGCATGTAAAAATTGTGTACAGTTGTGGTAGCTTCCATGGGGAAGAATTCGGGGCTTTGTTTTAAGGCGGGAAGCTTCCCTTTTATATTTTTTATTTGTGCAAAGATAACGTGATAAATCAATATCTCGGGCATAGATATTTGTTGTTTATTGAAGAGGATTAACAGATCTATCGTCTATTGGCGTCTACTCTACGAAAGACGATGCCTTCGACCGCTGTTTGAATTGTTCCCGGTTACATTGTTTCATAGGTTTTTTGGTCAACATTCTGAGATTTCAAGGGAGGAGATAACACTAAATATAATATTTTATATTAAGGGGATAACTATAGATTGAGTTGGAATAATTTTTTGATGGATGATTTTTTCTGAACATTATCGAGATGTCAATATTCAAAGGGTGCTAAGTGTATTAATTTTCATGAGAGATGGGTTATTATGAAGAACTACTACTCATGGGACGCGAGGTAACTAATTTGACTAAAAAATTATACAATTCAATCTTGATAATAATATGAGAATTTGACTTCTTGTGGAAAATGTGTTCTATTTATCAAGTTTATTTGAGTTTGGTCCACTAGATATGAAGGGTTGTAAGCAAATACCTTAAACATCAAACACTAAGACTTGATTCCTAAGCTAAATTTGTTAAATAGTCAAAGTTGACTTTTTTTTTGCAAACTTAATGTTTCCTTTAGTGTGTGATATTTAAAGGTGGTCGGTTGTAAGGGACTTGCCTTGTCTAACATTAGACTCCAAGTTGTTGAGAAAACTTGGCATCTCTTCTTGGAGATCAAGAAAATAAATTGTTAGGTAGTCATCCAAGGTTTACATCTTGGTCTCCTCACTGATGATATTCACTCAATTCCTAGTGCACTTATCTACAACGATTTAAATTTTCCAACAGACCAAACAATTAATCAACAATCCTTATATCACTAACTTTTTAAATTCAATTTTTTTTATGAATTATTGACAATATTTTATCATTAGAAAAGAAGTTTGACTTGTCATCCTCCTAAATAGTGTAACATTATAAGATTTTTCAAAGATCTTATTTTTATAACTATTTTCTTGTTCAATAATAGCTTAGAATTTTTTTGGTTATTAAAGGAGCCTTGAAAAAAATTAAGGAGCAAGAAAAGATAAATTGATTGGTTGGGTGACCAATCAGTTAAGATAACAAAGGAATTGATTCACTTAGTGCTTGGTTTGGGTAATGTTGCTTTTATATCCTCTATGACAATGACTATGAAGGAGGAAGTGGAGAATAACATAGGATCTAAGTGTGACAAGTGCACAATCACCATCATAGATATCATGCAACAAGATGTAAGGTTGATTTCCAAGATTTTGGGATACAATATGCATTACAACAATATGACTGATTTTGTTTTAGCATGGATCATTCATGCAACATATAACATGGTAAAAGAATGAGCATTATTGTAACGCCCCACTAGGAAACCCAAAAGAAATTAACCTAAAGTTTCACTAAGTTTGTCAAACTTTTTTTTTTAAAGATAATATAGCGGAAGCAATAACTCACATACATACAACCTGTTGCCCCACTTTTCGTTCTCTAACCAATTAGCAAAAGTGAATACTTGTGTTTTAATGAGAGGAGTGAATTCTTGGTTTTGTGTTGAGTCTAGGTCTAAGCCCTCCTAGGTGGGAAGAGTCTCCATCAAATTTTCCCTTTTCTCCTTCTCCTCATTTCTAGCCAGGTGGATTTTCATTTTGTCAGGTGATTTTATGGGTAGGTTAGTGCTTAGTCTGATGGAGATTCATGTTACACATTCAATGATCAACTACAAGTTATACCTGTTTACAACCTATCACTATTTGAAAAATTGACATTTGCAAAAATTTGGAAATCAACTTCTCCTCAATGGGTTTTCTACCCATGAGGACGATTTCCTGCAAAAGACACTAAAAGATGCACATAGATCAAAAACATGAAAATAACAAGGCATCCTATGGCAAATCAGTGCTCCAGTTGTGAGTATGACTTCAGAAAGTTTTTCAAATTCATCATGGCTCTCATAATCGTCCCTAGCAGACAACTCAAAATTAACTTCTCCTCAATTGGTTTTCAACCCATGAAGTTGGTTTTTCGAAAAGGCAAAATTTTAGAATGAAAAGAAACGATAAGGTCTTTGCACCTCATTTAGACACTTTTTATTCCAAAAGGGGAAATTTCATAAGGATCAACTAAAAAAGGAAACATTGGTAGAGAAACAGAAATTATCTTCTCCTCGATGGGTTTTCAACCCATGAAGACAATTTCCTAAATTCCAAAGAAAATCAAGCTAATGATTAGGTTAGATTCGTAATTTGTGTATAGAACATCTCAGAATGATAATGAAGAGAACCTAACCATTACTAAAAAGAGATAATGATCAGGATTTGACTTGGTGAACATTCTCCCAAGGAGTACTCTAATGGTAGGTTCCCTAAACTTAAAGGAAAATGGGAAAGTAAGTTATGGAGATATAGAAAGTTACTATTGGACCCAACAGAATAGTGAAAAGACCCCTAAATGCCTATTAAACCTTCGCATTTACTATTTCAATGGGTATCTCCTTCAATTCATTCATGTGACATGAATTTTGAAGATCAATGGATGAATCGAGGCTCCCATATATATGGAAACATAAACAGTTGAACAAACTAATACTCTTTCTTTGAATTTTTATTCTATTACTATGCATAACTTTTGAAAAGCCAGTAATTGTTGTATTTGCCATTCCTTTTGCTTTCTCATTTAAAATCTTGCTCTCAAAGTCATGGCAACCAGGTTTGCGGGTTTTCACGGGTTAACTAGAATCAAATCCCAATTACAGAATTTCACATACACCTCTCTTTGTTTCTACGACACGGAGGATTTTCAAAAAAGAGTGAAGTCTAAGAGGATTCACCCCATCACTAAGAAACTTCGAGGATGTGGGTTGGTTGAGGCAGCTTGATTTTTTATTGCAGTCGAAGCCCTAGAGTTAATCTATAAATGTATACATCATTACAACCCAGAGACAATGCAGATTGTGCTACCTGATGACACAACGTTGATTTCAATCGATAGGAAAATTGTGGTGAATTTCCTTCAAGTACCGAAATGGAAAGAATTCTCGGACTTGACCTTTAGAGGAGCCGTTTTTGATTTCTCCACAAAGAAGAGGATCTGGAGGAAAGAAGGCATACAGACATGGTTCCACAAACCACAGAGTGCTAAGAGTAAGGTTCCTAAGACCCTATTTGGGATCAACCTCAAACCAGAGATTATTGGTATTCTAGTCCTCCTACATAGGTTGAAAGGTGAGGTAGAATCTTTGAATTTCGTTGAGCAGTATTTCTTTTTAGTACAAGTCATTTTCTCTAACACCCAATGTATTGATTAGGCCCATTAGGTAAGAAAAATTTTGTTCAATGCTCTCCATGCTGCAAAATTTTATAATACATTTTATATGTCCTCTTTCCTCATCTATATGTTGGCCTCATTGTAACTATGGCCAAGCCTCCCAAGAGTGGAGAATTTTCCCGATGATGTGAAATCTTATGATTTTTATCCATGCTTACAGTTGGAGAATAGCTATGCAAAGTATGTGAAAGTTAATGATGTATTCACTATGAGGATTTGTAGGGAACTACAGGGATGTCTAGAAAGGAGATTTAGTCCTAAAGCCATGGTAGCCATCAACTAGTTTGGGAGTTATTTCATCCAATTCTCATCATTTTCGTACTTGTGTCTTGCAGATTTCAATGGTTTCCCCTTGAAGCTACCAAGATATCCCAGTGACATGCTCGTGTTGATTGAGATCGTGCGATAGGTCATTCAAGTGAACATGTTGAGTGGGAGCTTGAAGAAGAAAGGGTAAAAATTCCCCATGAAGGTGGGGGCTTTTAGCTTTGACATCCTATTGGTAAATAGATTTGTTCTTTTGATTATGACCCTTTAATACCCAAGTTTGGAACAATATCTAGTTACAAATAGTTAAAAAGACACTTACAGATAAATAGGCTTTTCTCTAAATTGATAGGTATAGCTCCCTATGATAGATCTTTAGTGAATTGTGTTTTTTTCCTAAAGCTAATTTGGGGTATGTTCTTGACATGAGAACAGAAGAGGTAAAACCAAGTTAGACCTAAATGGAATCTAACTCGGGCAAAATGAAGATTTCTACATATTTGATTAAGTTCATGAACCCACACATATTATGCATTCATGAGGCTTAATAGCACTCTAGCCAACATCCAACTTAGCTAATTCAAATTCAAACTACAGTTAGTTAAGGGGAAAACACTTAAAGACATTTCTCTCTGAACAAACAATAACAATTCTTATCACATTTGTTCATTGTCTCGAAATAGGGAAGTGAAACTATGTTCTTTCCTTGCTTCAACTCAGACAAAAGAGAAAACACAACTAGAAATGACAAAAAATAGAACAAGAAATAATTGACACAAAATACCATTAATTGTCTCTACAACATTAAGTATCTCACACCAAAACTTTGTTGACCTTTCATTAATCCTTCAATTTCATACATATAAAGTTTTGAGATGATTGATACAATAGAAGCTAAATTGGTTCATCTTCTGAAAATGACAAATGGCAAGATGTCAGTTTGTCATATTACAAAAATTACAAAAGAAAATGAAAAGAGGGCATAATGTAAATCATTTAGACATCTTTCCCTTTTCTATTTTCGCTCTATATGCCTTAGCAGTAACTATAATTGGAATTAGCTCTTCATGGTTGGGCATGTGTATGTTGGTGAATCTCAAGAGCCATTTTGAATGTTCCCTAGCTAGCTCTTTCACACTATTCAATTGATTTGGCAACTCCTTTGCAGCCATGTGTATACATCTGTCGAGTGTCTAGAGTTCTGCAACTCTATTTTGATTACTAGAAGTCACTCCGAACATATTATCCAAAAATGTAGAAAAGTTACCTTTCATTACATCTATTCCAATGAGAGCCTTTCCTTGGCCACTAGTTTGTGAATCAGTGTGTAACCCTTTCATGAGTTTGAATCCTCTATCTTGAGTCTTCTTTGCTTTATCCTCTGTTTCTTTGTGTCCCTTTTCAGCTAGCTGGATCATTTCTAGCTTGAATTGCATGCTTTGAAGCCACTTGAATAGAGGTTCGTTTCAACTCTTCAAGATCTTTGCTTCAACTATTTCCTTTTCTTTCATCTAGATGATCATCTTTAGAAGGGATATGCAATCATCACACTTTTCCCTTTCTGCAGCCAAAGTATTGCTATTTGATAAGAGGTTATCCTTTTTTGTTTCTAGTCTAAGGATAACATTACCAATTCGTTTTATGATGGAAACTCATTCTGATTTGAGCTTCTCAACCCATTCCTTTCCAATCTGGCCGAAGTGTCTATCTCCCTAAAGTTGAGAAATGAGGGCTTGCACTTCAGCAGCAGTAAGATTCTGAGTCATTGATACACCAAAGATAGTTTCCAATGGAGTGACCAGTTACTTGATGAACTTGTTCAACTCCTTTATCTTGGCTTTCATCCTGATCTTTAACAACTTAAGACTTTCTAATTGTCCTTCTATTACTTCATTACTTGACATCCACAAGCCAACCTTTGTATCATGTTTGGTCTCTCCAAGGTCAACTGAATGCAAAGTGAAATCATCAATCATCATGTCCTTGATTCTCCCTCCTTTGTTCGGCTTGGCTATTTCCATTGTCAATTGCCCTTTTTCTAGATCTTTCCCACACATAGACAAGGTCTTCTTCTTCTTAACTTTGGTCAACATAGATCCAGAATGAACTGCAAGAGAAATAGTATCCTTGGAAAGGGCACCTTCATCTCTCCTTTTTCTCTTCCTTTCCAAAGTGTCCTCCAACTAAGAATCAATACCTATTACCTTGGAGGCCACCCCAAGTGATTCTATGCTAAACATCTTCTTTTTAGCTGGGGTCACTGCCATTACAATTGAGGAGAAAGGATTCTTTGGATCTTGGGAAATGAGCCTAGAAGAGCTCTAACTTTTCTCCACCTCCTAGGTTTTCTTTGTTGCCTCATAAAATTCAATAGACTCCCTGCTACTACTCTTTCCATCTCCCAAGTCTACTATTTGTATAGGGGAACCACTTGGCCTCAGAAGTGAAGCACTTACTAATGGAACAAGGCTATGATGAGGAGAAGGAACTAGGGTAGTGTGAGGAGATGGGATTGGAGTGGCATGAGGGGATGGGACTGGAGTGGAAGCAATGTCCTTTGACTCTTTTGTCTTCTTTTCTTCAACACCAATATGGGTTCCAATAACTAGTAGAGAACCATCTTGACAAGTTTGAGTTATTGAAATGTTCTTGTCTAGGGGTTGATCACCTCCTCATGTAGGTTGAGATGGTCCTTAATTTTTTGTTTCTATCACACTAGGTGTGGCACTTTGAGAAGAAGTGGGGGTAGCAGCTGTTGAAGAAGCTTGAGTGGTCATGCTCTTACTCCAACTCTTTTTAGCTATCCACTCAACCCATTTCCCAATTCTCTTGATTATCCTAGCTATCATGATATCAAAATCTTCCTCCACATCTACATAGGGTTCAAAACTGATGGGAATCCCCCTTAACTTAGTTAAATATTTATTGCTATACATATTTTGGCCATCATCCTCTAAGCCTTCTATATCAAAATTGATGCCATATGTTTTGATCTGCTCCACTATGAACCTAGCAAAAGCACGATCTCTACTCTCGAGCTCATTTCTACAGTCTTCCCAATAGTCTTCAAAAGTGGTAACATGTTTAATCATACTACCAATCTACAACACCTCTCTTGCATGCCCATTTGGATCGAACATAGGTCTCACGACCTCATATTCTTCTAACTTATACTTGGTCTCAAATGCTTTGAGCATATTTTTAGCATCATAGCAAGACTCACAACTATAAGCCCCAACCTTCATAGGGAATTCATACCCTTTCTTCTTCAGGCTTGCACTCAACACGTTCACCTAGATCGCCTACCTCATGATCTCTATTAGTATAATCATATCACTTAGATATCTGGGTAGCTTCAAAGGAAATCCATTGAAAGCTGTAAGATGCAAATATGAAAAGGATGACAACTGGATAAAATAGCTACCAAATTGATTAATGGCCACCATTGCCTCCAGGCTGAACCTCCTCTCCAGGCATCCTTGGAGTTCCCTGCAAATTCTCATCATAAACGTGTTATTAAATTTGACATATTCCGCATAACTATTCAGCAAGTTTAAGCATGGATAGATTCATAGCTTTTTACATCATCAAGGAAGTTCTCTACTCTAGGAAGGCTTGGCCACAGTTGTAGAGAAGCTAACATATAAATTAGGAAAGAAGACATGCAAAATGTGTTGTAAAATTTTGCGATGCTAAGGGCTTTAGACAGATGCTCACTTACTTCATAGGCCCAATCAACATAATGTGTATCCGAATAGATAATTTTCACCTGAAAGAAATATTGTTCAACAAAATTAAGTGCTTCTACCTCACCTTTCAGTCTGTGCAAGAGAACCAAAATTTCTATGATCTTAGGCTTGAGATCAGTGCCAAATAGAGTTTTAGGAACCTTACTCTTAGCACCCCAGGGCTTTTGGAACTAGGACCTCATAAATTCTTTTCTCCACACCATTTTCTTCAAGTAGAACTCATACATTGCCCCTCCTACTGTCAATTCTAAAAATTCTTCTCATTTTGGGACTTGGAGGCAATTCACCATAGTTTTCCTATCAATTGAGACTAGCATTGTATGATCAGGCAACAAAATTTTCCTAGTGTCCAGATTGTAATGATTTATGCATTCACAAATCAACTCTGGAGCTTGCATGACCACCGAGAAACTAGTTGTTTCCACTAACCGACTTCTTCAGAGTTTCTCGATTATAGGGTGAATTGGCTCCGACCTCAACCTCCTTTGAAAATCTTGCATGTCAAAGTAATGGAGCAAAGTATCTGTGAGACTTTGTAGTGTGGATTTGATCCCATTAATTCCATCAAATCCAACAAATCTAGTGGTCATTTTATCTGAGACAGAAGTGGATTGAAACCTTGAAATTGAAGGAAGTGTAGGGGATAGAATTCACAAGTATAAGAGATTTGAAAAATTTGTGCAATTCAACAGCATATCAGTTCAAGAAAAAATGGTAATTTGAAAAACTATTATGTTTCTCTCTATATAGAAATTTTAATCCACCCGTTAATTTTCAAAATTTGCGCTACACGAGCGAATTAAAGGATAAATATGTTGAACTAGTAAATGCAAGAGTTTCTAACAGACTTTTCCATGTCTTTTCACTGTTTCCATTGGCCCAATGATAACTTTCCTTTATTACATACTTACCTTCCCATCTTTCACCTAGTCCTGGAGAATTAAGAATGGAGTACTCTGTAAAGAAATATCCGCTCAGCCAAATCCTGCTCACTACACTTCTCCAACCATGATTAGCTTGTTTCCCTTATTATCTTAAGATGTCTTACGTGCAATTTGTGTACCCAATTTGCTTACAAAGCTAATTTCTTCCTAGATGCAGAAAATCACCTTCAAGGGTTGGAAACCCACCGAAGAGAAGGCGATTTCCATTTTTCCACCCATGCTTTTATTTTCACTTTATCCTTTAAGTCAATATGCCTCTTACTTTCAGAAAATCACAAAAGGGCTGCAAAATTCAAAGAGGGACCCACTTAGCTATTTTTCTCTTTCACAAATGCCTTTTTCAAAAAATTGACTTCATGGGTCGAAAGCCTGCCGCGGAGAAATCACTTTAAAGTTTTCCACTAGAGGTGATTCTGAGTACTATGATGAATCCCAAGTGCTTCCCAAGGTGGAAGAATGTAATGAAGATATGACTTATCCATAGAACAACTCATTTCTTTCTTGATTCAATCTGCAAGCCTCATTTTTTAGTTTCTGTGGGAATTCACCTTCAAGGGTAGAAAACCCACTAAAGAGAAGGCGATACTCCATTCTCTGTAAACTCCATTCTTTCTCATGAAAAACATGACAAGCCATAAAAAAATTCATTACCAAAGATCACTTTGTGAATTGTAAGAATCTCCATCAGATTAGGTCCTAGACTACCCACAAACTCATGACAAAGAGGGAACCCACCCACCCATGTGATGCGAAGGAAGGGAAGAATGGATAATTCGATAGAGAAACTTTATACCTAAGAAAGATTGAAACTAGACCTAGACACACCTAGACCTAACCAATGACATAACCTTTTCTACTTTGCATCATGGATATAGGATAAAAAGTGGGGCAACAAATCTGCTCTAATGCCAAGAACATGTTGAAGGTGTTTGAGATGAAGTATATGTTGGACATGTATGGAGTCTTAGACCCATGTTTGACCCAAATGGGTATGCAAGGGATGTTTTGCAAATTGGAAGTGTAATTAAGCATACCACCATTGAGGATTACTGGGATGATTACAAGAATGAGTTTGAGAGCCATGATTGAGCTTTCACTAGATTAATAATCGATTAGGTGAAAATGTACAAAGTCAACATTGATGTAGAAGGAGTAGAGGATGATGGCTAGAACATGTATAGAAACACTTACCTGACCAAGCACAGAGGCACTCCAATAAGCTTGAAACCTTAGGAAGACACCGAGGAAGAGTTAGATAAAATGATGGCTTGAATCTACAAGAGGAATGAACAATGGGTCAAATAGACTACATCTAGAAGGTGTTGGGGCAAAGGCACATCCACTCAAGCTTCCCCAAAAGTTGCAGCAACATCCTCTTCTCAAGGTGGTACATCAGATGAAACCTTATCTATTACCCAAGGGCCAACACAACCATCAAATGGAGGTGATCAACCTCCCGATAAAAGCATTCCCTTGGCTAGAACTTGTTAGGATGGCTCTCTTCCTATAATTAGAACTCCAATAGAAGTTGAGTAGAAGAAAGCGAAGGAATTAAAAGATGGTGCAATCACACTTTCTCTCTCACCCCATAGCAATTTGATCCCATTTGTAAGTGCAACACTACTCCTTCCAAGTAGTCCTCAAGTACAAGTAGTGGATCTTGGAGATGGTGGAAGCAGTGAGAGTGAGTCTACTAAGTCTGATGAAGCAACAAAGAAGACTACATAAGAAATGCTCAAAATATTCAAAGCTCATCTCACATGCCCCAAAGAATCCTTTCTCTTTAGCCACAAAAACACTGACCCTAGTCAAGAGAAAGATGTTTAGTATAGACACACTTGGGACTACATTTAAGTTGATTGGCATAAATTCATGGTTGAAGGACACCTTGGACAAAAAAAGGAAGAGGAAAGAGGAAGGATTTTCTAATAAAGAGACTTTATCTCTGGCTATCCACTCTAGATCAGCACCGAGCAAAGTCAAAAAGTAGAAAAACTTGTCAATTCTTGGACAAGATCCTAACATAGGGCATCTGACAATGGAAATCACTAAACCCACTAAAGAGGGAAGAATTGAAAATATATCCATGGATGATTTTTCTCTACATTCTTTGGATCTTAGGGAAGTCAAACATGGCACCAAGGTTAGCCTATGTAAGTCAACAAATGATGTGATAGAGGGACAACTTGAAAGCCTTAAATTATCAAAGTTGGATGAAGGTGGAGACTCATGAACTCAATGGCTTTATGTAGTTAGTCACCCCATTGGCAAGCATCTCTAGAATGTCCATTACCATTGATTGTACTGCTACTGATGTTCAAGCACTCATCTACCAACTATAAGAAGACAAACATTTTGGGCAGATTGGTAGAGAGTGGAGTGGGAAACTCAAGTCAAAAGGACTTGAAATTATAGAGCACATCGGCAAGGCAATACTGAGGCTCAAAATAAAGGACAATATTTCAGCCAATCGAGCCACCCAGGTAGTAGAGAAAGTTAAAAGTGAAGATTATATTTCTTTACTAAAGATGATTATCCATAAGAAGGCTAAGGAAGCTATGGAAATAAAGATTCTACCTAGGGGAGATGAGCCTCTATTTGAGTGGCTCCACAACATGCAATTCAAGTCTAAAATGATCTTGGCACCTGGCAGCAGAGGAAAGACTTAAAGAAATAGAAGCCAAAGTGAAAAAGCATCAAGATAGAGACTATGAACTCTTAAAAGGTCTACATATAGATTTCCATACTAGTGGACAAGGAAAGG
The DNA here is from genome assembly GCA_028749045.1 of Cupressus sempervirens. Taxonomy (NCBI): domain Eukaryota; kingdom Viridiplantae; phylum Streptophyta; class Pinopsida; order Cupressales; family Cupressaceae; genus Cupressus; species Cupressus sempervirens. The sequence continues at coordinate 48,291,742 of CM053786.1, forward strand.
GGATCATCGGAGTGGTCGTCATGCAAAAGAACTTATCTAGTTAAATAGATGGCTTGATGGAGATATCTTTGAATTACCAAAACAAAGTTTTTGAGCTCCAAAAACTTGGCGAGTGTGTACATGTGGCTATGGAGGAGATACAAAAGCGATTAAATGCCATAAAAGATTTAGCTAGAGAGCATTCCAAGTGGCTCTTGAGATACACTAATGTCCATTTTCATAAATATGAAGAATTGATTCCAATCATTGTCACCACTAAGGCCTATAAGGCAAAATCAGAAAAGGGAAAGAAGGAAAAGTAATTCATATCCCGCCCTTTCTTATTTTGATGTAATGATTGTAATGGACAAATTGGCTCCTTGTCATTTGTCAATTTTGAGGAGATGAACCAATTGGAATCCCATTTTTTAATGGTCATCTTGAAATCCTATAAGTACTAAATCAAAAGATTAATAAAAGAGCGGCTAATTTTTGGTGTGAAATACTTGATGTTGTAGAGACAATTGAATGGTATTTTGTGTCAATTATTTTCTATTCCATTCGTTCTATGTTAGTTTTATGTTTTCTCTTTCATCTGAATTGAATCAAGGAATGAACAAAGTTTTATTCCCCTATTTTGAAATAGTAAACTGAAGATAATAGTATTGTTATCATAAGTTCAAGAGAAATCCCTTTTCATGCTTTCTTTCAAGTTATTCTTTTCCATCTCTAGAGTTAATTTCTTGTTGATATTAATTTAGTTTTAGATAGCATACATTGCTGAGTTGTTAAACTTTGCATGTTCATAAGATGTGTGAATACATAAACTTAACTAATCTTAAAATTTCAACTCTTGCCCGAGTTAGATCCTGTTTAGGCCTAGCTTGGTTCACCTTTTTTGTTCTCGGGTTAAGAACACACCCCATTTTTGAATTAGAAGCAAACATAATTCATTGCAAAACACAAATATAATAGGGAGTTATACCTAAGAATTCAAAGGGAAGTTAGTCATTTAATAACAACTTTCCAACTATTGTAATCAAGTTTTGTTCACAAATTTGGGCATTTAAGAGTTAAATTGAAAGAACAACATGTTTACCAACACAAGCATCATAAGAAAATTGCATCTCTTAAAGGTTCCATGATATTGAATCACATATATAAATAAGTTTTATTAATACTAAATCTGATACACAACAAATCCACATCAAAGAATTATTACAAGTACAATTCCACTTAAATAATATACAATTACATAAGATGCCACTTGGCATAACCAAAATGGATAATCATCCATTGCGCAAGTCAAGGGTATGAAAAGCTCAAAGAATATACATCATGAATAAAATACATGATCCCATAAGATCTCTAATAATCAAGTACAGTATAACATAATATAACCATCCAACAAAAATACAAGATAAAAAAGAAATGAATAATTGCACAAGTACACCCATCATTGACATCTATCTATTGGATCTCAATCATATAAGAAACATTAACACCCAACTTCATGGAACCTAAATGTCCCACTCACACTGTGTTGAGGAGATAATCTCAAGTCCCAAATGGATATCAATCTACAAATCATAACCAACATCTAGGTCAAGGAAGTCTCGATAGCAATCTATCTCAAAGGTACTAAGACACAAGTATCATCTAATCCCAGAGGCAACAAAGACACGTAGGAAATCTACTATGTAAGTGGGCAAGTGTCATCACATGAGCCAACTCTATGGTTACCCTAGCAATCTCTCTAGACTCTGGCCCCCTAGTGTCTCTATGTGGCATTAGTATCCTTTTGTATAGACAAGGCATACTAATGAAGCAAGGTCACAACTAAGCATCCTCTCTACTCCCATCCTAGCCTGTACTAACACTTAGGAAATGGGTGAGGAAAACACTGACTCTTATTAATTTATTTTACTCTCATTTAATGAAATGTTATCACTTATTATAACAACTTACATTGGGTTACCTAGGCAACCTCTTTAGGGATCCAAACTCCATTGCAAATTACTTCCCAACGTACACATAGATTACCTACCCCAAGATCATAAAAGTACAACTCATAAAATCATAATTTTCACCTCAGTCCTTTACAAACAACATGAAAGCATGTATTGATAAAGCACAGTAGTCACCTCAGTCATTTACAAGCAACAGGAAAGCCCCTAAAGATAAATCACAATAATCACCTCAGTCCTATACAAGCAACCAGAAAGCACCAAAAGATAACTGATACAAAACTCAAAGGTTATAGCAAGAAAGTCACAATAATCACCCCAATTCTATACAAGCAACTGGAAATCACTAACAAGCATTGATCAAAACTCATCATAGAAACACATGACACATCACCATGGTCGGGTATAAAAGATCATATTCATAACATTGTCATAGAACAAAAACCCCCAAGCCTCTGGTAAACATTCTAACTGGTCAATGCACTAAGTCAACCCCAACACAACACAAAGTAGAATGCACATCATAGCAAATGTAGTTTCATAGATTTTGTTTGGTTTTGAAAACAAATGATTTTGATTAAATAATAGGATTCAAGTTTTCATACTTCATTTAAAAATGTATCCCTAAAAGTTCATAATGTTCATTTAATTAAATCAATATTAGATTTAACAATACATAATCCAATTATAACTTATTGGTTTAAAACAATCCATTTTCCAAAACTTGTAATTTATTAACTAAATATATTTTAAATAAATATTATTAAAAGTAAATAATAATTAATAATTATTAAAATAATAACTATTAATTATTAATAAATAATATTAATTTATTAATAATCACAATTACTATTATTAATAATATAATATTCACTATTTATTATTACAATATCTTTTAATTTAATTTTAATTAAAAATAAACTGTATGTAAATTTTTTTATTAAATTAAAATTTAATAAATTAAATTTTTTAAAAATTATATTAAAAATAGTGTTTAAGGCTTGTCGGTTGATAAAGTGTTACCGCGATAGTGTAGTTGTTGTAGCAGCAATAGTGTACTACCTTACGACAATATCGGCTACTACTACAGCAGCAACTGTCATGCGACAGTTTGAAGCTAGCCATGAGTGGTTGGGGGGTTGGTGGCCTGACCCACCTTTTTTTATAAATATATTTTTAATTTTTTTTTTAAAAATATAATCAAAACTCATTTCATAATTTCAATTTTTTTATATGGTAATATAATTATCACAGTAATTTTAAATTATTGTGGTAATTATGTTATTATATATATTTTAAATAAATTTACATAATAGATCTGGTAGGAAAAAAATGAACAATCAATTACATTTTGTATATCAAATTTTGATCTCTTTTCCAAACCCTATCTAAATTGTACTCAATCAAATTATGGATCTCTAAAACTTACCGAACAAGGTTTTCCAATCTTCAATTTATTTATAGAGGTTTTCGAAACAAAGAACAATAAACTCACAAACAAGGGTTTCCACTCAATTAAATTCTGAATACAGATCCACAGACATGAAGAAGACATGGATTTCAAAAGAAAAAAACTACTGTGCAAAATTCACAAGATCCTACCTGGATTTGATGCTAAACAAATGAATGCACAAAACTCACAAGCAAATTCTCTTTCTTTTGAAACCCTCTTCTCAGAAATTGGCTCCTCCAAACTTGTGCATGGAGAAATGAGCTATAATTTCTTAATAAAGAGCTTTTTCCCTTTATGATTTCAATTTTTGCAATCATGTGTAACCTTTTTCTTAATTATTTTATTTTATTTTAATTTCATGTCCAAACATTTTGTAGTTTAATTAACATAGTCTTTATTAAATTAATTATTTCTCTCTTTTATTAACTCATAAGATGTCTTTAGTAAAATATTTATTAATTTAACTAATAATAATATTTAGAGTTTATTATAACAAAGAAACTCCTAAATAAATTATTATTAAATTAAATAAATATAATTAAACCAACATTAGAACTTTTATCAAATCCTTTTAAATTTAATTCTTTTATTTATTTAATTTCTCAATTAATTAAATATAATTAAATAATGATTTTTCTTTATAATTTTTTTATTAAATTATCTTTTAATTTGATTTAATTATAACTAAAAATCTCAACAGACCCACAAAACTAGATATAAAAATCTATCATAAAGAACATAATACCAAAACAAACTTAAGGGTCAAAATCATGAATTTACGTCAGTTGACAAATTTGGAAGGGTAAAACTCAGATACTTGTCCTACTTTCTCGGACAATTGGCTTAGGCTTAGGATTTGGACTTAAGAATTATCTCCCCTCTTTTACCATTGAGATATTGTGATCTAGGGCACACTCATCCTAGCAATTCAGGGAAGTCAGTGCCTAATACCTATAATCTACATAAAATTGGAGCATGTACATATACATATAAATCTAAACTAAAAAGGCAATGGCAGAGAGTGGTGCATCATGTAGACTCAGACTCGCAAGTTACAACGGCTCCCTCACTCAACCATATCATAGATGCCAAACATAAAGTAAAACATATATGTACACCATATACATGCAAGTATGGGGTAAGCATCCATAGAAACTGCATATAAAACATCCATCTATCTATCATCATGAAATAACTGAAATCATTGTACACAAGCATCATCATCGAAAGAATAATCATGTACACATGAAATAACCGAGTACCAAGTAGCTCATCACATAAATCAACTGAGGATGAACAACATCCAAAAAAATCTGTAACCAAGTACTGCTAATCATAAAACCAGCCTTAAATAATTTGGCAATAACACATGAAAGGTAAATGAGGGGTGGGCATTGCAATTATGATATATGTGGTATCATAATAGTCCATTTTTTGGAGAACCTCAAAATGATAAAAAATGATAAGTCACAAGCATTTAGATTTGGACAATTGATTTTACATTAAAAAAAATTCACATCATTCATAGATTACCTGACATGCACCCTAACACATGGAAGGATGATGTTCCTACAACATTAGAGATCACTAAATATCATAGGATGCAAGATACAAATTTGATAGAAAGTGATTTGTATGGTTTGTTCAAAGGTTTTCAAAGAGAAATGAAGCAAAGGATGATGATACCTAAAGAGATGGTGGACAAATATGCAAATATCATTTTTTATGTTAGAGACTAATTGTACTTGTATGGAGGTAGTGAAACCTAACAAACAATAGATTACCCCTACGAAATTTGAAGTTGATCCTAATGTAATTCATTTCTAATGAAGAAATAAGAGAGATTATGCTAGAGGTAGATGATATGGATGAAGAAGAGGGAGAACTTGATAAGGACAAGGAGAAGGGCAAGAAATATGAGTTTATGATCGAAGAGGACATCAAGAAAGTGATTAATGAAGGAAAGCCTTCAATAATAACCATTGATAGTATATTTTATGGTATGTTAGAGAACAATAATATATTAGATGATCAACCTATTGAAAAAAATTGGTTAATTGTGTAACATCAAAGACAGTACACAATTAACCAATCATTTTCAACAATCTCCCTCTTTAGCATTGGTGGCAACACAACATGTCATAATGCAATGAAATTTTAGAGCAAGAATAAAGTAAGGAACATATCCTTAGCTTTATTCTGATTCTCATCCATGAGAACTCCCTCTCTTAGTGTGAACTCCCTTCTGCCTTCAGTTTCTCCTTCTATCAAATCATTGAAGACAAATTTTATGTAATCTTCAGGATCTTTGCTGCTCTCTTCTTCACTCTTTTCTGCAAACTCATCAATTCTTACATTTGCAATTTCTATGATATTATGAGTTGATAAATTCAAACTTTTATATGCTTTACTTCTATAGGAGTATCCTAGGAATATGCCTGGTTTAGAAGGCAATTTCTACCAAGTTCACTTGGGCGACAAAGAGAAGTTCGCAAAAGTTGAGTGTTAACCGAGCTCACTTAGTTAATGAAGGAAATTTGGATGGAACCAGTATTAAGCTCACTTAGTTACCAAAATAAATTTGTGAAGATGCAGTGTTAACCAAATTCACTTGGTTAAGATAGGAAAATCATTTCTGTGTTAGTGTCTAACAAGCAGGGTTGACTAATGAAGGATTTTCTTCTTTTGGCATATTAAGTTCAATAGTTTTGTTTGTTGATTCTAGTTGACTGAGTAGATGAACCTTAATTATTCTAAGTTTTATTCAAGCCAACTTGAGAATGTGTAAGATATAAATATAAGGTCAAGTTGAGGTTTTAATGTGTGAAAAAATGGATAAAAGATTTGAAGATGCTTAGAGGAAGTGAATTAGAAGGATAAACAAAATATCCTTGTGGAGTTGCAAAGATACATTCAATCAGAAAGGATCAAGTATACAAGCCATAATTAAGATCTATAATCAAAAATTTAATTGCATCATAAATCAAGTCATCTCATTATTACTCTCTAACAATTGTAGCAGTGATCTAAATTTTTTTAACAGAGTTGGTTTAACAACTATTTGTAAATCCTCTAACAAGGTGGCGTTTCTAGATTGAAGTGTCTAAAGAACTCTAACAAGGCCACTCCTAATAAGGTGATTAAATCCTCTTATAGGGTCACACCAAATAGTGTGTTTTGTAATCTTTAACAGGGTTGACTCCTAACTAGGTTCACTTCAGAAGAGTGAAAATCAGTAACTAGTTGCAATTGGTGGTTTTTCCCAAATTGGGTTTCCATGTTAAATATTGGTATCACTTATGTTCATGCTATTTCTTTTATGTGTATGAAACTAAGTTAAGTAGGGTTAATCACAAAAGTTATCATAAATTTTCTATGTTGAACATTACCGAGTTACAACATTTTCTAGTGTAAACTGAGTGCCTATGTGCTTATTGAGCATCAATATTTTCAGTGATGTTTATGTTGTGTACTAACATCTAAAGGATTTGGGATTTATTTTTGTGGTACCTGATTCACCCCTCCCCTCTCAGCTACTCCTCATATATTTCCAACACAACCTCCCAAGGTTGATGTGCCTAATGTTTCAACGAATGTGAGTGAACCATATATAGGGGTAGTGAAGGTGATAGAGAAAATAGAAAGTCTTATCCTAACTCCCATTTCTTTTGTTGTTGAGCAAACAAGTGTAGATCCATTGTTGGAAGGAAACTTGGGAAAAGAACTCTCCATAGTTGAGGAGGAAGATCTAGAGACATATGATGATGATTATTTGATGAAATTTTCATCAATGACCTTTGCAAAGGTAAAAGAGAGGTCTAAGAAGAAAATAGAAAAAAATACAAAGGATTATGAACATAACTTTGTAAACAATGAATAAATAGTTCCCTATCTTCTCCAAGGTGTAAAATTGCTATAGATAACTTGGATACATTTCTTGATGATTTTGATGTCCATTTTCAATCAGTTGGGCATGCAATAGACCATAAGGTTGGCTAGGAATATAAAGGGAAAATACTCACAGAGGTATGTCAATCCACTGCTAGTGACACTATGTTAATCAAGATAATCACATTAAGGATGTCAATTCTATATTTCAAAACACAATAAATTTTGTATTTAGTGTGATAGATCAAAATGTATGTCACATATTTAGAAAATACTATTAGAGACGATGAGGAGATCTTAGACAAGATGGCAATTCATTATGGGTCATGACATTGAGTTGTATGTGACTTTGATAAGGAATTATCAAAGTTAATGGATAAGATCAATGTGTTTCCATTTGAGAAGGGAAGGATAAAGAAGAAGTTGAAAAAATTTAGGAGTCTCATTACTCCTAAGATAGAAGTGATGCAAAAGGAGCTTGAATTATTGGAGACAACATAAAAATCCGATGTAATTTTTAGTCCTACAAACTTAGAGGCAACATTGATATTTTTGTATGATTCATGTGGTGAGATTCAATTTGTAGTCTTTCAAGAAGACTTAGGTTACAATTCTTTAATAATTGAAGATAAATCAACTACTTGATTTTTTTGGTTTTCAACATTGGACATAAAGCCATTTTTCAAAGTGTTTCCATTAATACCAAAGGGTAGGATTGTTTGAAAGTGTATGCCATGCAACCATGCATGTGTTTTCATTTATGGAAACATATCTCTTTGGTAGAGCTACTAGTAATTATGAAAAATTTAGATGAATCAATTAAGTGAAAAACACTCAAGTCTAGGAAGGTTGACAAAGTACTATTGGATAGTTTTGGTCAATGACAACATAGGAATGATCTGAGTCTCTATAACTTTAGTGATATGATATATGGAATATATATGGTCTCCTATTATGGTTGTAATTTTTTATATTTGATGAAAGATATTTTATGGTATCATATAGTGGTATATGTGTCAAAAAACAATGGTATAGGGAATTTTTAACAATCACATTAATTGGCTTAGTAAATTGAATTGGTTTACCAATTCAATTACTTAACATTGAAGGGATAAAATCCAAGGTCTTAACTCTTGGAAAACAAGGTCTTATTTTTTATTTTGATATAGGTATGGACACATTTGATTTAGTCTTGTTATAGTGAATTGAGATAAAGAATTGAAGAGGTATAAAGGAAATTATTTTGGTATACAAAGATAGGTAGTAGAATTGATATGATGTGTGATCTTTGATGTTGGTTATCACAACAAAGCAGATGTGAGCTTACACTAGAACTAATCTAACATTGTGATGCTATGTATGGCTCATTGCATATGATCCAAACTCTATGTAATCTTTTGTATTAGACAATGAGTCCTTTGAGGTGGTTTTAACCTTCTTTGTAATCAAGGAGTGAGCTCTCTTTATATTCGCACAACTCCTAAAAGGTTTGAAGACCTTTGAAGTGGTCTAGTCTCATAATAGGGACATACATATTGGATGTATTTTAGGGTAAAAGCACAAACCTGTGTCACCCTTTTGTAAAGGAAAAGCCTAACAAAAGTATAACTCTTCACCTTCAATAACATAAAATTGGTATTACTATTTTGAATTTGAAAATGAAGTAAACTAATAAAATGTGTTGAAATGGATGAAGTTTAGGATTATAATTTTTAATAATTATTTAGAATAAGAATTGATATATTTTTCTAATTTTTATAGATAACTTTTTAGTTGTTAAAAAATGCTAAAAATTAGGGGTATAATTCCCACCACAAAACTATATGGAAATAAACTTATTTCCCTTTGATCTCAGACTATGTTATAGATAAGATATATAGCTAGAACAATAAAAAATAAAAATCGGCTTTAGACCTATATTTTCTCTTTTATAAGGATTCAAATTTCAACTCACCTTAAATCGATAGTTTTCATCTCCCGCCACATTTTCCAAAACAAATCTATTCTAACTAGGATAAAAATTATACATTCTTGAAGATGACTCTCTCCTCTAGAATGTCATATAATTTTTAATTTTTTTAATATGATTTAATATTTCTTTCTTTCTCAAAATTGATATCTTTTTTAGTGTTAAAATATGTGCTTGTAGAATTTTTTAATTATAATATACTATATCTAATTAAAACACTATAAACTCTATATGAGAATATTCTTGACTTTGGGTTCTATAAAATGGTGTTTATATGTTATTAAAAAAATATCATAAAAAATAGTAAGAGTTATTGAAACACCAATTTTCTAAAATAATTTTATTATTTTAGTAATTGGATACAAACTAGTATAAAACATGCATTTAATAGCCATTTCCAATTGGAAAAGTGTGAGACCATATACCATATATAACTTAGCTAGAATAAATTTATCTAAATCATATGTTTGACCAAAATTGAATTTCAGATAGAAATACTCAAATTTAGTCATTCTAATAAGTCAACCTAAAAGGTAACACAACTTTGTACTTTTACCCTATATTGACTCCTAACAGGGACACTTTTATTCTAGAACATTATCTTGTGGGTCCAATCCCCACTAGGATTTTCCCTTGGCTAGGGATTCCTCAAAAACAAATTATAGTGTTATGATTTCTTTTATGGTGTATTTTTTCCTTTCATGCTTTATCATTTTAGTTATTATTTCGTGTTTTTATAAGAAGATTTTTTTTTTTTAAATTATTGCAAAACCGATTCACTCCTCGTCCCCCTCTTAGTGTTTATTGATCCTAACTAGCATCTCAATTCTTTTGATGTAGGGGAATGACCCCTAAATTACCTTGTAGGTACTCAAAAGCATCTTGAGGTAATAATTTTGTGAAGATATGTGCAATTTGTTCATTTGAGGTCAAATTATCCATCTTTACCTCTTTTTCTTGCACCTTTTCCCTTAGAAAGTGATACTTGAGTGATGTTAGAATAAAGCACTAACTTAATTATTAAGTCATATTGACTTGATCATTAAGTTACCTTTACTTCTCCCTTATTATACATGCACTACTCTAATTAAGTGCCATGGAAGTTGATGTTTTCCATTCTTTTCAATGTACATTTGTCAAGTGAGTGTTGCATCCATGATATGAGCCTCATTATTTGTCTAGAGACTAATCACCTAATGACACTATTATGTATTTTCCATCTATCTTGTTTGTGGTTCCTTGACATTTTGTTCTTCTTGGTCATTTTCCTTTTAGTTTCCTGTCACCGCACTCTTGTCTACATTAGAGGGGGTTCTCTTATTGGTTATTATGCTTCCTTGGTTTGATGGAGTGAGCCATGTATACAATATTTGTTCCTATGTACAAGGTGTATGCATTGGCTGGGTACCTATGCATATTAGGGAGATGGATCATTTACCATACGTACACATTTTTTATTCTTATTTTGGAGGAAACCTTCTAAGTTCTTTGATCATCTCTTCAGAATTTTGCATTTTATGCCTCAATTTTATTATTTTTCTTTGTTTGCCTCTTGATTCAAGTGGTGCCATCTAAGGTCACTTGTGCAAATTATAGCCTTCTCTACCTAGTCATGCTTTATTTTAGTGGAGGTTCTTCATATCAACAACTATCTTTTGATAGAGTTAAATGCAACTTCTTCATGCTTGAACAATGTTCTTCTTGACCATTCTTTTGTTCATACTTTCTAGGACATTATCTATTTTGGAGGCTTATGTAGTCCACTAGTTTTTCAACATTCTTTTCATCTCTTCTTGGAGTAGAGTTCTCCCATAAGGTTTTCTTTATTTCTCCACTTCACAAACATTTGGTTTTGATTGGGTACCTCATTGGGTCATGTTGCTGGGATCCAATTTTTTTTTATACATTTTAGTTTCCTAATTGAAAAATGTGTGATAAACATCAAATAAATTTCATTGGGCCAATTTGAAGAAGAGGCTAAAAGCAATAACAAATTACACTCATGGATATACTTTACATGCAACGAGAAGGATAGTTGATGGGGGTTTTAACATCATGACCACCAATATCATGCAAAAATAATATTATTTGGAAAGGTTTTTGGTGTTGGGGGAGTTGAAGGTGGTTATCAAGTTGTGCATGGCCCTCTTCAAGGAAAAAAATTATGGGGAATTTGATGTGGTGGTTGATAAAATTTCATCATTTGACCAAGGAATTCTTTTGATACTATGGAGTGTGGACTTTATACAAAAGAATCTATGTTTGAAATTGTAATATGGAAACAATTGGTGGGAAAACTACAAAAAAGAAGAGCATTTGGAAAGCAAAGAAAATGATAATGAAGTAAATTGGGGAACAATGATTCGTGAAGAGGTGGTAGAGGATGCAACAAAAATGACTCTAGAGCCAAGTAATGGTGGTGTGAGATGATGGTGGTGGTGGTAGCTATTAAAGACTATTTTTTCGTTGACTATAATACAATTTGGTTACATGAGACAAGGTTATGAGAGTGCTTGGGTAGTAAAAGGCATAGTTTTTCTTTTCTGTATCTACCAATTTGGTTACATGTGAAGCCAATTTTAAAGTGATATGATCATCAACAAAAATCCTCCTTTTAAAAAAATATAACCACCAAGCTAAGTATTAAATAACTATTGTTTTTATGTACATTGACTTTTGGTGTATTAATTTAGTCATTAAGATAAGTATGCATTTATAGTTCCAGAATTAATAATACTAGGGTTGAGTACTAATGTTAAACTTTGCAAATCATTGTGAATATTAGTATTTCCCTAGAAACATTAGAGCTCAAAATTGAATGTTAACATTAGGAGATACAATTTACTTTATGAACAATTTGATCACTAAAGCCAAATAAGTATAGGCACGTGGAGAACAAAATGCATATACATGCTAATAGTAGTGATAAATTTGAAACCCTATGGTTAGTATCTTAAATACTAATAATAATTGTGAAAAAAATAATGATTTTATGAACGCTAATATTGGTTGTGAATATTAAACCCTAATATTAGGAACCAAGATTAAGCCCTAATATCACTAATGTATTTCATATTTGATTAATAAAGATGACATGGTAGAAATTTAAATGTATTAATTGATGAGTATTAATAAGATGCTAAAATAATTATTTTTAAACACTACCGTAAAAATGAAAAAGAAGCTTAACAATAATAGTACATTTCCCTTTGAGAGAGATGTGTGTTTATGAACATACATTGTAGTGTTCATAAATACAAAATTGATTAGAATTTCAAACCAAAAGTACCCACCAACATAAGTTCAGCTACAATGTACAAGACTTGAGAACCCACAAAACAATGGACCACATTAGAGTTAGAGATGGGGACAAAATTATATTTTTTTTTTGCCAAAAAAACTATAAATACTAGGAAAGAATTGATAATCGAAGGCCTTTCTGAGGATTAATCCTCATTTGGGTCACTTTAAACTACCACAAACATATATAGACAACATTGTACTTTACAAAAAACTTAACCTCAAGGTATAACAATGGAAAACAAAATGCACAACATGTTGATGCCCAAAAACATAAATGGAGGCCACCTAGGTTGAATAGTAGGTGTGGAAATTTGTGTCCTTCAAACTCTCCTTTGTGAATATGCAAGTTATATATGGGAATAATCAATTGCAAAATTTAGACAATTTGAACCAAAGCATGAAAATAATAGAATGAATGAAATTGGTAATTTCTCAAAATGACATAGTTACAATGGCGTAATGAGCTAATTTTTTATAACAAGGAGTTTTGCATATCACCAAAAATGTGTTCAAAGTGTTAATAGTGGGAGTCATGCTCTGATTACTAATGATTTTATCATGAACATGTTCTAGTACCCAATTTCTTGATGAGTGAAGAATATGTGAGAGAGAAAGGAATGGAGGTAAACTTGAATGACAAGAAGAAAAATGAATATTGAGCTTGTGTTTAAAATTAGAAAACTTGAGGTGGAAGTAAGGTGAAGTAATGTGTTGTTAATGTGATTTTAAGGAAGAGTGTAGGGTGGAGACAACTTGATAATGTGTCCATCTTGGTTTGAAAGGTGGTTACATGATTGAATGTCATTTGAGTCGTTGTCTATGATGCAATTTATATGAACCATTTTTAAGCCAATAGGCTTCTCCTTTGGAGGGAACCTCCTACCATAAATGAAATTTAGTGTCTCACACTCAAACCATGCCTCACATCCAAACTGGTGGTATTTTTTTATCTCATGTGTCTTTTACCAAAATTGCCAGTTCTTTTGACTTGATCAACTAATATATTTTTGTTTGACAAAATTGTTTGTTCTATCCTTGATGTTCCACCTCCACTAGAAAAAATCATCAACCAATATAAAACATGTCTATTCTATCATGTGACATGGCATATATTGTTCTCTTAGTTTCATTCAAGAGTTATTCTATTTTCATTCGCATCCTCCAAATAATTCTTCCTTCTCTCTTTGCCTTTACATTCTTCTTTGATCTTTATATTCTTTTGACTTCATCTTTGGCCAATGTTTATATGAAAGATTAAGATTGACAAAATGCCTGTGCTTAAGTAGAATATTTTTGGAACTTTGTTGAAAATTTGGGTAGAACATTTCAAAATGATTTATAATGATTGATTAAATTAATTAAAAAAGTTAAAAAATCTTAACTTTTAAATATAAAATTAAAAATTATAGTAAAAATAATGACTATTAGTCAAGAAAAATGTTCAACATTTTCTAATATTTTGTAAAAATAAATTTTATAATCTAATTTAATTTTTTATATGAACAATTCAAAAAAAAAATTTCTATTAGATATAAGAGAATCAAAAAAAGAATCAAGAGTCACCAGAGTTTCATCATGGGAGAACAAAAGGAGGCAAGGCCTCACTACGACAGAACAATATCAGCTATACATAAAAGGAGAGGCAAGAAAGAACAACAATCTAGCTGAGAACATCATAGTGAATGTCGACCCAAGCAGTCCAGCCTAAGGGACCCTCCATCCAAACAATACTTTTGTGCTCTTGTATCTGTGTTAGCATAAAAAGTTCATCTTTTCTGGCCATCCCATTTTCTCTGATTTCTTTATTCAGCTTGCTGCACACTTGCTCAAAAATATGAAATTCATCCAACGTTCTTCACCACTAGTATCCATGTTTGAGCTCATAGTAGTAAAAGGTAGCATGCCCATCATGATGGAACCTCCTCATCTTGTCCTGCTCAATCACCATAGTAGCCTGCACCTACAAAAATATTTTAAAATAAGTGAGTTTTTGAAAAAACTTAGTAAGATCCTTGTGCTAACCTTGGTACCTTTCCTCATTCCTGCATTTCCAGATCTGCCATAGAATATTAGGCAACAAAATATTCCAAAAAAGGTTGGTGTCTTTAGGAAGACCATTAATGTGACCAGAAATAATATAAAAAATATTGACATTAAAAGGATAAATAATGCCAAACATGTTCCAAATATCCTTAGCAAAAATACAATCTAGAAATATATGTCTACTAGTTTTAGGAACTTTACATAAATTACAGATATTCGAATTTGCAAAATCTCTTTTCATAGGCAGCTTATCTAACATAAGTAACCATTTAAAGCATCTAATTTTGGGTTCCACAGGGTTCTTCCATAAGATATCAAAGTACTTCTTTAAAACATCAACATCGTATGAAGAATACCAAACAGCATTGATATGATCTATAATATTAGTATTATACTCAATGATTTTATAAATATTTTTGGCCTTAAGAAGAGTGATAACTATACCATCAGGCCATTTACACTTGAGGTATCTATGAGAGTCAGCATGAAAAACAGAAGGAATACCAACAATATCTTGCACAATCATGTTATAAGTTCTTCTATGAGAATTAGGGATGCCAAATTTATCCTTAAGCTCATCCCATGTCATAGTTCTATCACTGTCAAAAAGGTCCATAAACAGTTTAATGCCATTCTTATACCACAGTTTGGCAGAGCACCCTTGGGTAAGGGCCAAAGGTTTACCATTTAGGTGAAGATTCCACTAGATGGATCTTTTACCATGGAGTTGAACATTAGAATGAAACTCCTTGTTAGTGATGAATTGCCTCACATGATCCTAGGCCTTCCAAATAGACTTAAAAACCATAGAGCCTTGAACCATAACACTAAAATTGCCAAGAATGAGATCACAAAAGGGGAGGCTAGTCCAAGATTTAGCTTTCCTTAGAACGCCCCTTTCAATATTACTTCTAACCAACACTTTCCAAGGAGCATCACCCTCCATGGATTGAAAAATCCATTTGGCAGACAAGGCTATACCTTGAGCTTTTAAATCCTTCAGCCCAAGTCCCCCAAGGGTCCTATCGGTATGGCACCAAGCCCACTTAATAGAATGAACCTTACTATTACCCTTGCCATCAGACCAACAAAATTATCTGATGGATTTCTGAATTTCAGCAATCTGATAGTTATTAAAGCACCAAGCAGAAGAATAGTAAATAGTGTAAGAAGACAATATTTTCTGGCACGCCTGAAATTTGCCAGCCAAAGATAGTGCCCTATTATGCCATTTTTTCAGCTTATTATCAATCTTCACTTTAATCCATGACCACATGTCTTTGAGGTCAGGCTCAATAGAGAAAGGTATGCCAAGATATCTAGTAATCCTCTTAGGACCTCCCCATTGAAAGTTATATTGAAGAAACCAATCTGGAGGCCGCTCATCCCAACATAAACAAATTAATTTAGATTGGGATATCTTAGCCCCAAACAAAAAGCAAAATAGATTGAGTTTCTCTTGCATGTTCTTAAAGTTATTCTCTGAGAGCTCTAAGAATAGAGTGGTATCATCCACAAATTGACAATTGATGAGCTCCTCATTATTGGGCAAATAAATGCCCCTGACTTCTTGAGATATGGAATTATCTCTAAGGATATAATACAGAGCCTCCGAAGCAATAACAAAGAGAGTGAGAGCCAGAGGGCACCCTTGCCTGATAGATCTTCCAAGAGAGAAGGGGGTAGAAAGCATACCATTGACCTCCACCTGAGTAGAGGCGTCTTTAAGAAGCAGAGCCACAATATTATTAAAAAACGGAGGGAAGCCAAAAACATCCAGCATCATGAGAATAAAAGTCCATTCAACCCTGTCATATGCCTTCTCAAAATCTAAAAGAAGCATGGCAGAGTTCTGATGAGAGTATCTAGACCAGTCCATAGCCTCCCAACTGGTTATGAGATTCTCAAGGATATACCATCCTTAATGAACCTAGTTTGGGTAGAATTAACAAATTTAGGCAAGATATTAACCAGTCTAAGAGCCATAATTTTCGCTAGAATTTTGTAGGAGACGTTCAAAAGGGTAATAGGCCTCCAATTCTTAATAAAAGTCTTATCCCCCTTTTTGGGGAGAAGCTTAATAATCCCTCTATTAATGTCCTTCCCCAAACTACTATTAATTAAAGCCTCAGAATAAAGATCAAGGAGGTCATTACATATCCAACCAATGTTGGACTTATAAAATTCAATCGAGAAACCATCCAGGCCCGGGGCTCTCTCATTATTGAGAGCCTTTATAACTCCTTCAATCTCCTCAACATAGATATTCTTAGCAAGATTAGTGATATCATCCGGACCTAATTTTTTAGGAATAAGATTCTTACATCTAATTCAGATCAACTTCGCCTCAGGAGAATCTTCTGAGGTAAAGAGAGTCTCATAATAATTAGCAAAGGCTTGAGTAATAGCCTCAGGATCCGAAATGTCCTGGTTGTCAATAGAAAGTCTATCAACATACTCTTTAATGCATTTGTGCTTGAGAAGATTAAAGAAAAAATTTGAGCCTCTATCCCCACATTGGAGCCAGTGGGATCTAGACCTGAGCCTGGCTCCCCGAATTCTAAATTGTTGATGTTTTCTAAGAGCATCCTTAGCAGCCATAACCCTAGAAAGAAAAGCTATGTTAGAAGAGTCACATCGAATGTTCTCCTCAGCAGCTTGCAACTCAGACAAAAGATGTTTTTCAACATTCCTAAAGTCCTTGGCTTTTTCTGCCCAATAGTTTGCAGAAAAATCCTCCAAGAAGAGAGATTAGTATTTCATCTATCAATATGGGATAGATGCTAGAGATTAATCTTATTCAATCCTCTAATAATCTGAACAGCAGCAAGGACATCCTCATCCATAAGGAGGCTAGTGTTAAGAATGAACTTGAAGCTCTTAGGTCTTTGCTGAATAGGACTACTAATGAAGTTAACCTTAGTCAGAATAGGATAATGATCGGATAATGTAGTAGCGATGACATGAATAATATTGCCAGCACTATTTGGGGGAAAAGAGAAGAAAAGCTTATTGGCATAGAAATGGTCAAGCCTGGAGTAAATCCTAGCATTACCCTGTTGAAAGTTGCACCAAGTGTGCCACAGACCAGGATTAACATCCTTTTTTCTAGCAATAGGATCAAAAAGATATTTAGAACTTAAGAACTTATTCCAGAAGGACCTTTCATTGTCCTTCCAATGAAAAGGATTACCTCCCGACTTGTCCACATGGGACTCAACCATGTTGAAGTCACCACTGAACAATTAAGGGATGTTAGGAAGGTCAGAAATCCATTTCCAAAGCTCAATTCTTTCTTTAGGATCATTGGAGGCATAAATAGCACATACTCCAAAAGTATTGTTATCATGTTGCAAAGTAACCCAAACAGCCCTATGACAGGGAGAGCAGCCACTATTGACAATGCAAGTATCCCATTTATTATTAATAAGCAAGGCAATTCTGCCTCTACCTCTCACATGGTTAGTGTAGATTTTAATAGCATCTTTCCAAATATAATTGAGACTGGAATCCAAAGTGAATCCCATAGCCTTAATTTCCTACATCATAAAAAAATCTATAAAATGCAGAGAATTCAAAAACCACTTAATAAAAAATTTCCTATCGGGGGACTCTAAACCCCTAACATTCCATGAAAGGAAATTCATTGAGAAACATTATTAAGGGAAGAATCGACCATATAATCATGCTCAGTTAGAGCTAAGAACCTGTTGGAGGTATCCCCCTGTCTAGCACCTAACGGTTTGTTTTTAGAACCAGGTGGTCTACCTCTCCTTCTGGCAGTAGAAACACCATAAGTCAAATCATCCTCAGCCTCCACAAAAGAGTCTCCTTCCATGGAAGGACCAATTTGGGAACAAGAAGGAATAGGGGCGGCCGGAATGACCTCAAAAGCATATTCCTCACCAATCTCCTGAAAAATCTTTATGGGGAGTTTCTGAACCTGATCAGTAACAAGGGGATTATTTGTAACTTCCCCTTACTTGGTTAATTTATGTGAAATGGTCAAGACTGGGTTAGAGGCTACATTAATTTGGTTATCACTGTTATCAGGGCGGATAGATTTGGGCACAAACTTATTAATACCTTTCTTCCTCTTTTTTTTTTGGGGAATGGCAGTAAAACCATCATCACTGTTAAGATCTATAGCAGCATCGAGATTAGGGAATGGTTGACAACCAACGTTAGCATGAGGCTACACAATAATAGCTGAGAGAGGGTTTGACTCGGTATGGTTCAAAGCATTGGGGATTTTTTCAGGGAGAGGCCTTGATGAGGAGGAAGGAGGAGTAGAGAGCTCAGGAGCATTGGTTTGCACTATATTTTTAGCAACAGGAGGATTGATACCATCCTTAAGGGAGATATTAGAGGGATTGGGCTTCTTTTTAATGATAGGACAATCTCTACGCAGATGCCCTTCTTTTTGGCAGAGAAAACAAGCATTCAGACCCCCCAAAACCTTGACAGGGCAACAAAAAACTTCATTAAGAATATTTATAGAAATATCTATGGGAATGTCCTTACCAGGGGATAAGGAAATAAGAATTCTGGCATCCATATGTGGGACGAGCCTCACAGTTTCATCCATAAAGATGATTTGCCCAATGGGTGCAAGCAATTGTGGCAGGAAATGCCATAGAAAGGGAGGAATGTTTTTAACCAGCACCCACCTAGGCGCCAAGAGAGCGAGAACTTCTTCATGGGCCACTTCAGGTGACTAGGCAATGGCCCTAAAAGACGTCGACCCAACATTCTAGTACAGTTTCTTAACAACCTCTTTCTGGGCATCATGATTAGTGAAAAAAAAGAACAGATAAACCCTTTTGTAATTACCTACATAAAGAAATATGTAGCCCTAATTTATTATTCTAGTAATTATGAAACCAATCATCCATAAATTTCCTTGGAGGACATTTTTCTAATTCAATAGCAGAGAAAAAAATTGCAATATCTCTAAGCCTGTCTTTCTCTTTCACAATTTCTTCTAACATTTCCGGATTGGGAACAACAGCAAAAGGGTTTAAGGGAGCAGCGAGGATCTTACCTGCTTTGGACGCCCCAACATTATGAGCACTTGAAAATTCAAACCTAGCCCTCGCGTTGATGCTCGTAGATCAAGCCACAACCTCAGAGAAAGACCTAGGTCAACCACTACTGCGGGCGATGGGGGAAGGAATACCACCATTCTGATTAATATTATCAACAGTCAAAGATAACTTAACTGGTACATACTTGGCATTCTGGCCATTACTCTCTGGCTCATTAAAATCACAATCTTTAATTTCGGTTACGATAGGAGAATCACCCGAATCAAGGGGATGCACGGAGGAGGTCAAGTGTCCACCATGTGGACTGACGCTGCCGAAGGTCACCACCTTGGTGATACCAAGGTAGTCGAAGAAAATTGAAAATTGATCGCAAAAAGCCGCAGAGAAAACTCATCACTGAAAAATTAGAGCAGAGCCATTTGAGGAAAATTTTAAATAAAAAATGTGTCACACTGTCTTAATCATCAATTCAAATATTTTGAAAAAAATAATTTAAACTAGACAATTATTATTATTCTAGTAAAAATTTAAATAATGTTTACATAACTAAATATATTCATTATTTAAAATTTATTCCAAACAAAAATATCCTATTTCCAACCTAATTATTATTAGATTTGAACTGATGTTTTTAAAAATTTATAAAATTATCATACTAAATATATTTTATAAATTTCAATCAACTTCATCAATAATCTAGAATAAATTTTAAAAATGAAAAATATTTTTTTATTTTTAAACTTCTAAAAGATTAAATAACTACTTTATTGAAATTAATAACAATCTCCAATAAAGTTATAAATACAAATTTAAATTAATTAAATATATTAATGATTTAAGATGACTTATTTAGAAAAATATTTGAAGTATTTCATTGCTTAAGTCTATGTTTGGACAAATACACAATAAATTTATTACAAAAGTTCATAATAAATACTATTAACCAACATAAAAGTTCACTCTTAATACTTTATAAGAAAGAATAAATATTATATAATAAGGATGTTTTCGAGAATTGGAAAACTAATTTAACTTAAAAATTTATAAAGCTAAAAAGATCAAAGGAATTGAAAACAATATAGTTTCATTCATAATGATCAAATAAATAGATTTGTGTCCTTTAAAACATGTTCTATTGGAAAAGCATTCAACAATATAGTTACAAGATATACCAAACTCAATGGTGGTTCTAACTTTCTACTCAATGGAGGGTAAGGTAGCATCCCTTGGTGGGTTTTCAGTGTTGCCCCATCATGAGCCTATCTCAACATGCCAACAAGCTTAATTGAAGGTCTTTGAGGCCATAGAGACAAACATTATGCAAGTTATTAGCACACTATATACTTGTTTATCTTCTATTATTTTTAATATAATCAATGATTTGGAATCACACTTGGTAATTCATCATAGGATGAAAAAGTTAAAAAAGTAACCCTAAACTTTGAAAGTTTTAACTCTAATGATGAATCGTGAAATATATTTCCAACTATTGCTAATAAAATTATTTTACACAATCATATCCATAAGTTAATCAATATTATTAAAATGGAAAATATCACTAATAAATTCATTTTACACAATCACATCCATAACTTAATGAAGAAAATTATAACTCTAATGATGAATCGTGAAATATATTTCCAACTATTGCTAATAAAATTATTTTACACAATCATATCCATAAGTTAATCAATATTATTAAAATGGAAAATATCACTAATAAATTCATTTTACACAATCACATCCATAACTTAATGAAGAAAATTATAATAGGCTTTATGCCACTTCAGAAACATGTCAAAAACTCGCCTAAAATGGAAAAGTTAATAAAATCAACAATACACGATTTGTGAAAATGATAACTTGGGAAGTTGAAGATATAAATGCTGTGAAAATCTCATGGTTAGAGCTAATTTGAGGAGTTGAAAATACATTTGTTGTGAAGCACTTTCAGACCATCGTGTCCATTATTGTTTCATGACCAAAAATCATAAGAAAAATATGTTGAACCCTTCAATACTCTATGCAATTTTAGACAATGATAATATTCATAAAATATTCTATCGACTTATCTCTTGAACATCTTACAGGTGCAAGTGCTAGTTCCCATGTATTTCACTTGTTTATAATAGACTTTAGAGTATTTAACACTCCAAGTGCATAAAAGTTGCCCCATAGCTCGAGGCATTGACCACCATCTCAGTTTTACACGCCACCAAGTGCAATGTGAGAGGTCGTTCAACACACGTCTCGATTCAGTAAATCAAATGGAAAAATTTGGGCACCTTCAACGCCAACAACTCGCACACTGGCAAAATTCAACTTTTTCAAAATTATTAACGTTTTCCAATAAGCTAGACAATGTGATGGCTCACGTGAAAGAGGAAAGCGAAATTTCAGAGTCCACATGGCACTTCACACACGAACCCGCCCTTCCGCCCAAAATTATGGTGTTCATGCATTGGCGTGTGTCATTTAATAATCCCATATTTCAAGTACCTGGCAAGATTCAAACATTTAGAACTGTAGAAACCACGGTTTCCCGACGGCGACGAAGACTGCCATCTGGTAAAATCCACCCCACTACGGCGATCAAAACTTACCGGCGAGATCCCTTCCGGTCGACGACAATACATGTGTTTATCGTTTAGTCGGCCACGACACTCCCTTTATTAACTCCATACTTCCTTCCCTCTAAAATCCACCAGCTATCTCGTGTATTTCTTCTCTTCCACCTGAGAAACAACTTAGGCCACATTTACCTGAATCTGATTTAATTTTAAATCTCGTGGTCTAGCAAAAGTTAAAGAAAGAAACAGGGGATAAAGCCATAGCACACATCTTCCTAACCCAAGGAAAACACCGAGAGTTTTTTTGGTGGGGCTTCTCTTAACTACACAGATTCTGTGGGGTTTCTTTAAATACTCAGAGAAGACATATATTTTCTGCTTCTTATCGAAGATTGGAGTTGATGGAGAGAAATCAGTCTGCTCTGTTTTCAAAGTCTTTTTCTGGGGAACATTTGTCTTTCAGAAGCAATTTGAATCTGGGCAATGTGAGCAATAGAAGAATAAGCAACAAATCGATCTCTTTTTCTCATATTTTCGACCACAATTCGTGTTCAGATGACTTGAATGAGAATGTGTCTGAATGGGATTCTTGTCAAAATGAGTTTATTGAATGTGAGTGGGATTCTTGCAAAGGGTGCAGAGATTGTGCATCGTTTGATTATGCGTTGGAGAGGTTGCAGAAGAGGCAGATGTCCTTCAGAAGCTATCGACTGAGGAGGAAGAAGAAGATGTCACATAAGCTGAAATCTTCTTTCCTTAAACTAAAAGCAGAGCTACGGTCTAGTGTTGCTCAGAATTTCTCTTCTTGTTGTTCGCACGGTTATGAACGTTGGAAGAAGATAAAAAGCCGCTGCAGATCTTTGAATCCCATGTTGAAGTAACGTTCAAAGTGGCTGATTTATCATGCTGATGCCATTGTAGGGATCGATGCAGGGGATACTCATAAGATTACAACAGCAGCTCAATGTATTGAGAAATCTTTTCTTTATAAAAGGTTTTTAACTCACAAAGTCGCCTAGTCTCATTTCCAATACTTAAGAAGATAATTTAGCACTCCAGAATTTATAACTCATGTTCGAAAAACATTCAAAATGAATTCTTTATCGTATTGATACCATTGCTTTTCATTTTTGTGTTAAGGGATCAATGTAGGACATATTAATTACTAGAGCTTCAGGACAGTATAGTTCTTCTAAGTGCAGGCAGGACAAATTAGGTAGGGCAAGTTGATCAATTATGATAGCATTTTAAAGCACGATGATGTTGCTATCAGAATCTGCAATTTGAACAGGTAATCATCTTGCAAACAAATGTTGTGGAGGAAGTACTTTCGAACCAACAGAGACAAAAGTTTGGAGACCCAATAAAGAGTAGAACAGCTTTAGCTAGCCAAACCCAGTAAAGACTAGTCCAACTTTAGCCAGAGCTCAGGCGTGGTAGACCCTTCAAATTCTCCAATACCTATTTGTAACAAACATTCAGATTCACGAGGATTAAGTATTCCTTGAACAATATAAATTGTTAAGTAGAATTTGACACTCCTAGTAAATCCAAAGTAAGCAGGAAATAGACTGACAAAAGCTTAGAATGAGAATCATTACATCAAGTGGCGTCCTTATTATGCTATAGCATAGTAGAAAGCTTTTGTGTAACTTAACATTCATTGGATCTAGGTGATGCTCACAGAGTTGAAACATCAGGGCTTCCTTGGAGATCACCCATCCCAATACTACTCTAGCTTGAGTGTGCTTAACTATGGAGTTTCCTCCAAGGTCAAACCCACTATGCTTGCTACCCCATTTACAAGCTAGATCCAGTGAGTGCTAAGTGTTCCATTTATTCTCATGAGAGATGAATTCGTGTTGTCTCACTACTCATGATACATGGGTCAATGAGTTTGACTCAAAATTTACATAGTTAAATCTTGATAGCAATATCACAATTTCACTTGCTATGAAAATTATCTCCTACCTGTCAATGAAATTTAAGTCCTCGATGACAATTGGATTGATAAATACAAATCCCTTCATCTCCATCTTAATCATGGCCACCACTTCAAGCTCAACCACTAGTAGCTTGGTATCGTAATGTTGCCCTCGTCATATGGGTCATGCCAATAAGACACACCTAGTTCCACATTATTAGCCATTGAATTCCACCCAAAGTGCAATAAAAATCCCATCACCAACCCAGTAGCCGCCTAGGCTAACTTTGTGTACGTGCAGCTCCTAATCCGTATGTCAAAATTTGTCATACCCCAAAATTGGCTCATTGCCATCTCAACCAATTCTAGTCTATTTCTGATCGATTCTAAAATCCTACGTCACTAGGCAATTCTCATTCTGCTACTTGCTACTTGACTTAATTGTCAGATGCAGAAAACTCTAATCTGCATTCATCATGCTCATTATTTAATCCCTATAGTACGCACTCATATTAGCCACGTTAAACCTATTTGATTTCAATTTAATTTAATCTAAAGTATTCATACTTTATTAAATTAAATTATCTCCTAAGGCTAATGTACTATGGAATTAAATTTATTTAATTTAATAAATATGCCTATTTTGATTAATTAAATGAAATTATTTAATTAAATAGAAAAGCTATTTCTAATTAATTAAGCAAAGTTATTTAATTAAATAGGAAGCCATTCCTAATTAATTAAATGAAGTTATTTAATTAAAAAAGAAAAGTGTCTCTAATTAATTAAATAAAATTATTTAATTAAATAGAAAAGGTATTTATGAGAGCATATCTCATTTTATTAAATAAATATTCTTTCTAATTCTTCTCTTCAGTTCAAAATGGAAATTCTTAGATAACTACTGATCGAATTAGAAGTGACCCAAATCACTTGCTCTCACACTGAAGTCTATCTGAGCTGACTGACTCTTACACTCAGATCTGAGCCAGTTAACTCCCTCTAATTTGGGAATCTTCCATCATAACTAAACTTTATCTTCAATCGTGTTCGTCCATCTGAATTGATCTCAATTGTTGATGGATTCCTGGGTTCTATTTAAGAGACTCCTAATTCCTCATTATAGAGGTTGGAATTTGAATAGTATTGAATTGATGTCGAACTAAATACTCATTTCACTTTCTAGCTTTCACATTGCTATTACTTTTAAATTCTCATTTAAAATAAGAATGCATACATTTAGCTTAATGTCTTTTATTTCTTAGATTAATTGCTTGCACTTCATCTAGATTACTTACATATCA
Organism: Cupressus sempervirens; assembly: GCA_028749045.1. Classification (NCBI taxonomy): domain Eukaryota; kingdom Viridiplantae; phylum Streptophyta; class Pinopsida; order Cupressales; family Cupressaceae; genus Cupressus; species Cupressus sempervirens. The sequence continues at coordinate 48,317,190 of CM053786.1, forward strand.
TATAGGCTTAATTGCATTTAAATCCTTCATTCTTAGAGGGTCTGGTTGCCTACACCTCAAATCTGAGGACATTAATTAGGCAAAATCTTTCTAGATAGAAGGCGACAAGTCGCTCTGTTGGTTCTTCTTGGATGAACTATTCCATGTTTATTCCATGATGATTCCACAGGTAAAGACTATGTTGAAGTTTCTGTGAGGTTTAGAGGCCCAAATTTCACAGGTACACCTCCATAGGTGAGTGAAGAACTTAAAGCTAACCTTTCAGATTTCTCACATTTACGAAGCTCTTTGTAGAACTCGTAGAGTGCGAGGTGGTCTAAAAGTGTCATTTTAAAACATTCACACAATACCCACCACTAAGACCCCCAATAGCTGTTATAGTACTTTTTGGATAAATGTACCAATCAATAATCAAGAAAACTAAAAAAATGGAAAAAATAAAATGACTATTGACATTCATGGTGATTTGTTTTGGCATGTTTGTGTGCAAGTACTAGGTTTTTTGGGCAGTAATTGGGAGGAAAGATAAAAGTTAACATGGCGACATTGCGTACATGGGCAGTAGCTGGCTCGTTTCCCCTACCAAGAAGATTGACTATGAAAAACCATTAAAAAAAAAAAAAAAAAAAAGTGCAAATAAATTTGATTTTAATTGTATTTCTTACAATACTAATATCCTTGCAAGACCAATAAGTTATAATATGTCGATGTTATCTACAACATTAGCTCTAAGCATTGCCATTACAATAAAAAAATTTAACTGTAGATTTACCCCACTGAAATCCACTCCAATAATAAAGATCTATCTGTAATCAATATTATTTATAAAGTATAATTTTATCTATAAAAGAAAATACTAATCAAAGGAAAGAGAAAATGCCAATTTCACATTGACATGGATATAGTCCTACGATTACAATGTTAGATAGTGACACAACCATTTTAAAGCCCTCTAATATGGATATAGAGGTGTGTAGAAATTGGGATTGTTGAGAAACTTTTTACCAGTATTTTCCCAGTTCAACCTCCTACATATGCTTTGGAATAGGGTATGGACATTGAACAAAGCATAACTAAAAGAATTTATTTTTTTGTCAAAAACTATGGTTGTATCTACCCTCACAAATTTTCATCCAAATGTGGATGCATTGATAATGAATTTTAATCATCTCTCAAAAAGCATAATAAATTTGTGCCCTTATTGGGAGAGCTCGGATTCAGGAAGCTAAAGCCTTTTGGCTCACCTTGGATACTTATTTGGTTGTCTCTGGGCAAAAAATTAATGACCACAAATCCTCTATTTTTTTCTTCAACACTCCTAAGCCAATTCAACGACGGATTGCTAATATCCTGAGATTTCAAATTGCATCTCTGCCTCTGACTTACTTGGGGGTCCCTATTGTGGTGGGTAGATGACCTAGGCTTTTCTAGCAAAGCTTGCTTGACAAACTTTGACAAAGGGTCAATCATTGGACTCACAGGTGGCTCTCAACTCTTGGTAGGGTGACACTCCTTCAATCTGTAATTTAGGCTCTTCCCATATACAGAAGCATGGTTCAAGCTACCCCGGTGTATTTTCTTAAGGAATTTGATGTCCTCTCCCACCAATTTCTTTGGAGTGGCAATTTACAACATACCAAATGGAGCCTCATCAATTGGGATACTATTTGCAGGCCAAAAAAGGAAGGAGGCCTTGGCCTTCGGTCAGCTATTTTGTGTAGTCAAGCTCTTGTTACCAAGCTCTATTGGCATTGGTGTACTAGTCAATCTCAACTTTTGGCTCGTATCCTGTCACACAAGTATTTACCTGGTGTTGAACCTTCAGATATTTCTAGGTTTTCTCTTGAGGGAAGAGGTTCTATGGTGTGGAATACCCTCAAGATTAGTGCTCACTTGGTGAAGAGAAGTTTATTTTGGATCTGCAATAGAGGCACTGAGGCTCTATTTTGGAGTGATTCTTGGAATGGGCATCCTCCTCTCCTATTCTCTCATCCTCACTTGTAGGCTCTTTGTGACTCTTTCCTTTCTGCTAGATGGAATAAGGTGGCTCATTATAAGGAGGCTTTTAACCTGGGCCTTGCTATGGGTTATAGATTGAAGAATTCTTCTGATTGGCCATTGGGTGGCTCATTGGGAGATCAGTTTGAACTATCTCAAATATTGGCTTCTAGGGAGTGCAACTCATTACAGGAACCTAATGTTTTGGCTTGGGGAAGTGCTTCTTCTGTGATGCAGGAGCATCCAGAGGTATAAGGGCAATCCTGTGTCACCCAAAAAAATGTACTTAGACTTAGTTTCTGTTTTATGTCTTTACATTTTTGGATACCCATTTGGCTGAAATAAAGGTTCCAACTCTCATAGTTCAACTATCAGTGCATTTGAAAATCCCGAAAAAATAGGAGCATGCAATTTGACCATCATTTTGGTGACCTGGAAGGTGTGACTTGGCCAGATGAATGTAATTGAGATTTAGAGCATTCCAAAAAAAGAATCAGGTAAAAAGGCCCCACGGTTTGAAAGTTATTGCAGTTTTTCGGGTTTTGGAGACCTCCTAAGAATGCTTCAAAGTCAGGTTTGGGGCATTAAATGGCTTCGAAAAGGGTCAAAAAATGGGGGCCGAGCAAAGCTTGTCCATAGGGCTATAGAGCGCTTCGAGAGCTTTCTGAAAATGTAAACGGTTCGTCAATCGGAGCTACGGTTCAAAAGTTATGCCTCCCAGAAGTTCGGCTACCGTTTCTGGATTCTTCTAGATTTGCACCGACTTCTAACGCGGCTTCTGGAACCTTCTATTTTGTCGGTGGATGCCTACTAGCACTTTCTAGAATGTACTCCTAGTCCTTAACCCTCTGGGGTCTATTTAAGGAGATTTTTGGCATTGTAAAAGGCAGTTCGGATTGGAGCTTGAGAGGAAGTGCTAAAAGGAGAAATATTCTCCAGATTTATGCTATTGTAAGCCCGCAGGGCATGTTTTGAAGTTTATTTTCTTTGCACTATTTGTACTGGCATATTTTCTCAGTTAATATAATTCCCCTTTCTATTGTGTCTATTCTGTTACTGGGTTGTGTCCCCATTATTCTGGCAAATATTTTGTTTCTTTTGGGTACCTTGCACTGATGAAGCAACTTTTTGGTGAGGTGGAGGTCTCTTGGTGGAAGAAAGTTTGGAATAGTTTTTCATGGCCTAAGTGTAACTTTTTCCTTTGGATTCTGGTTTACAATCATTGTCTTACTTGGGATAATCTTTGCAAGTGAGGCTTCCAGGGGCCTTCCATCTGTGTTCTCTGCCGCAATAGTGAAGAGACTGTATCTCACCTTTTTTTCCAATGCCCCTTTTCCAAACAGATTTGGCACTTTTGGTGGAGTGTGTGGTGATGCACGTATTGGCATGTTTCCTCTTTGTCTGAATTTTGGGACTGTCTAGGCCATTCCCCTTCCAAGACTTCTTTTCTTCAAGTTGCTTGGACTATCGACCCTTCTCTTATTTTATGGCATATTTGGCTTGAGAGGAATAGGAGGATCTTTCATGATTTGTAGCTTGAGATCAGGCACATGTGGGGGAAAATTGTTAATTCTCTTCAGGAAACACTCCTAGCTAAATGTGACATCGATGGGGGTTCGGATCCTATTGATGTTGTTATTTACTCTTGCCTCTCCTTCCCTCTTTAGGGTTGCACTCCCTCGGTCCCTCATACCCGCTCTAGGAATAGAGCTAAGCAACACTCTCAACATGTTAATCATTAGGGACATTGGTCTCCTCCTAAGGCGGGCACTCTTAAAATCAACAATGATGGTTCTTCTCGGGGAAATCTCGGTCCAGCTGGTATTGGGGGAGTTGGACATGATAGTTCTGGTGATATTCAATTTCTGTTTTCTCTATACAAGGGTTACCAAACTAATAACCTCATCGAAGCCTTGGCTATCTTGGTTGTAGTGGAATAGTGTTGTCAACATGGCTGGAAAAGAATCATCTATGAGACTGACTCGCAGGTGGTTATGAACTTATTGCATAATAGGAACCTTGTACATGTGGATTGGCATTTGACTCTAGTTATTCAGCAGATCATTCAATTAAGCAATTCTCTGGATTCTGTGTCTTTTATGCATATCCCTCGGGAGTGGAACGGTGTGGCTAATTGTCTGGCTAAATGGGCCTTTGAGCAGGGACCAGCTTGGAATATTCTTGATCATAGGATGCTTCCCCTTGATTTATCTCAGATGTTGGTTCAACTTGTGGACCAGGATAAAGCTATTTAGTTCTCTTTGTTTCTTGTGTTGTTTAGCTCTCTTTGATATTCAATAAAAATTTTACCCCTCTTTTAGATATTGAAAAAAAAAATTATGGTCTCTTAGAATACCATAATCTAAGGATATGTTGAATATAAGTTTCTTGCAAAATCTTGAAATTTTTTATTAAACTTTTTGAAAGATGAGTCATTCTCTACTGCTAGGAGGCAGGCTTGAAAATGAAGAATATTAAGAGGAAATTCAAGAAATGCTTGCACAAAATCCATCTGATTTTGTCCAGTTTCTTATCTCACAATAGTAAAAAACTCTCGGCTCCAAACATGCAATCTGCAGTAGCAGGGACCTTAATTCCTTATACACTTCAAAGTATTATGGACAACTGGAGTTGTCATTCGCTCCACATGCTCTTCACACACATAACATTGTCTTTGAAAATTCTAAATCTTAGAGAATATAGTGATATGGTTCAATGCAACCTTGTTCAATGTATAATCTGCCATATCTACTTTATCTTTTTTCCTTATTCTGTACGGCCGCTCACTATGCTCCATACAAAATGCACCAAAAGTCAATTTTTTTTTTTCTTTGGATCTCTGTAAACACGATGATTTTTTCTCTTCTTTTTTTTGTTTTTTATTTCAAAACATATAGATCATGAAGAACAAGTGCTGAAAATTTCAGCAAAATCTGTCATGTTTTCGGTTGTTTCAATTTTGGTCAAAGATGCATTTTGTATGTATGATAGCGCGTCATGCATGGTGTCACAATTCTTGCTAAACAATGACAAGTACCTCAAGGATCACACCTCCTACATTGGTAATTGCAAACACACTTACCAACCCTTTGCAACACTAATCAAAGAGGGAAAAAATAATTTTAGCCAATGGTTTAGGTAAAAAATATGCAAGTTTCCATAATGAACACAACAAACAAAATTTATCAATGAAAATAGAACAATTTTATTGGTTCAAAAAGAAAAGATTAATAAGTATTTAAAATCATAGCGTGGGTAATAGTTCTCTGCCATGACATGAACTAATACTATGAATGCCCAAGTCCATAAATCAACAGATTACAACCAACCTCTACTTTTAGTAATTTTGAAACTAATAAAGAAATTCCTTGATCAAAATATCCAAGCGTAATCCATTTTATTGCTGTAATTAATTTTGAAACTGATAAAGAAATTTCTTGATCATAATTTCAAGCGTAAAACATTGTATTGTGGATAGAATTCGCAAGATCTATTGAGTAATTTGGCTAGAAAAATGGTGGTAGATTTTGTTGTTGTATACATAATTTATTTTTCAATAAAACTCAGATTAAATATCATTTGTAAATTAATATCACACATTTAAAAGATGTTAGGTGGATGGATCACATTCTTCAAATCTATATAGGGAACAGTTTAGAGCACAAATAGCACAACAAAGATCTTAATCATCATGCATTGTCTTGAAGGGTCTCATCTATTATCACTTTTTTAATTTTGACTATATCAAATTTCTACAATCCATTTGTAAATTATGAAGTTGACTTATGTAGTTGATTGTATCGTCTTATTTAGCTATTGGAAATTATTGAAAAGATCATGAATGAAGAATGGAACGGGTAAAGAATGTTTTCAATCATTGTTTTGTCATTGATGTGAAACTTTCTACTTGTAGGAATGACAATTGCTTAAGTGATCCAAATACTATCAATTGGTTGATTGACAAGGAGGAGGCGATCAATAAGATGTAACTAGAGCACCTAGAGAAAGGTTGAAGTTATGATGTTGTAAAGAAGTATAAGGATCAGCTAAGCCATTGATGAAATAGTGTATTGATGACATACTTTAAGACACAGAGAATGGACACACCAAGACACATCAAAGATGTAAGGATTAACTAAGTCATTTGTAAAGCCTAACTAAGTTCATTTGAGAGAGCTGAGCTAGCTAGTTAGTGCCAAGCAAGTCCAACTTTAGTGTGTGCCGAGCAATCCTTTAGGTGCCGAGTAACAAAGAATTGTTCAGGTGCCGAGCATCAGAAAAAGGTAATGGATGCTGAGTAAGTCTTCAAGTGCCAAGAAAAGCAGAAATGCTATAGGTGCCGAGCGCCAATAAAACAACAATAGAAGTTGAGTAACACAGAAGGAGCCAAGCATCAGTAAACCAATGATGTCAAGTTGCTACATTATTTGTTAAGTCAAAAGATTCACCAAATTAGTGATGATAAGTTTGTTACATCGAATTTTGTGAATTAGTTGGATGATAAGGATGATGAGTAGATGTTATAGAATTTTATGTAAACCATGCAAACTAATTCAAGGCGAATGCTGATGGATCTATCATGAAGTTTCTGGAAGAAACAATTTGGAGGGAAAACAATACCATTTTCTCAAGATCAAATCAAGATTTGAGTGCGAAATGAAGAACAAAACTTCTTTATAAGGAGTTACAAGTCAGAAATCAAGTGTGTGAGAGAGGGAGTTGGTCAAAAGAGTGGTCGTGTGAAGTAGCCAAGAGAAGGCTAGTGTGAAGTGTCGAGAAGAGGACATAGTGAGGACTAAGGACAGAGCATCAAGACTCTGAGTTGATCAAGTGACCATAGAGTGCATTGGCATAATGAGTGGAAGAACTCAAGGAGATAGATCTTGAAGGGTGAACAAGCTGTTAGCACTACAAGGGAGAAAAGCTAAGCAAAGAAAGGAACTGAAGAGTGATTTGAAACCTGCAAGGTTAAAGTTACAATCTTTATCAGGTCAAAACCTTTCTAATACTTTCTTACCATTGTATTAGATATTGAAATCCTACATTGCTAGGTTAGCTTAATAGCTAGGTGGATAAGCCTTAGAAAAAGGATACAAGATCCCCACAAAAAGGATAGAAGATCCTCAGGAGAAGGATAAGAGATCCTTAGGAGAAGGATAAGAAATCCTTAGAGAGGGATAAAAGATTCTTTTGAAAAGGTGACTGTAAATCCCATGGACATGGGTGAGCCTAACAGCTCTATGTAAATCCTTTAACAGGGTGACATTCTAAGTTGAATGTTCTTAAGTCCTCTAACAAGGCACACTCCTAATAGGGTGTAGAAATCCTTTAACAGTGTCACATTTAACAGTGTGTTGTAGCCTTTAACAGGGCAGACCATCATAAGTGGTTAAAATCAATTACGTAGTTATTTTGTGGGTATCATCCCCACCCCAGTTTTACCTTCTTATTCCTGGAGGGTTTTTTAGGTCATCAAAATCCTTTATGTTATGGTGTGATGCATGTTTACTTTTCATGTTTAATTGTATGCATGTTAAGAAAGTAAAAAGGATAATACTTATGATTCACTCATGTTTTACTAGAAAGTTTGAATTGGATATTACAAGACCTTGAATAACTGATTCACCCCCCCTCTCAGTTATTCTAAAGAATTCTAACAATTGGTATCAGAGCACACTGCTGATTTGTTTCAAGGTACTAGCAGCAAGAAGATCAAGATGTCCAAGGGAGAAGTTCCCAAACTAAACAAAGACAACTTTGTTGCATGGCAAAGTCTGATGAAGCTACACCTCGGATCAATAGATGACTATGCACAAACCTCAATTACAATCGATCATGTAGACCCTGCAGGACCCCTCACTGTAGATGACATGAGCAAGAAGAAGGAACACAATCAAGCGATGTTAGATATTGCTTCAGCACTAAGCTATGCTGAGTATGATGACATCAAAGAATGTGGTACTGCACATCAGATGTGGGAAACATTATAAAAAATATATGGAGGAGATGATAATGTCAAGAGAGCCAAAAGAGAGAGCCTAAGACGAAAGTTTGATGACATGAAAATTGAAGAAGGAGAGAATGTTGCTCAATATGGTGCAAGGATGAAAGAAGTGGTAAGTGCCATAAGAAGCCTAGGAGGACAGTTAGTAGAAGAGACAGTATGTAGCAAATACTTGAGAACTTTGCTTCCTATCTATGCTATAAGAGTATCAGACATCTAAGAGCTAAGATGTGTACCAGACAACACATTGTCATTTGAAGGAATAAGTGGAAGACTCACTGCCTTTGAGCTATCCAACTTTGACAACTACAAGCCATAAAACTTTGAATCTGCATTCAAAACCAAGATGACAATAGAAGACAATGAGGAGGTGCAAACAAAGAAAAAGAGTGGAAAAGGAAAGTATTTATCTAGTGACAACAGCACTGATGAAGATGATGTAGACTAATTGGAGGCATTACTAGCAAGAAGATTTCACAGAGGAAGAGGCAAATTCAAAGGTAAGCTGCCAATCATTTGTTTCAATTGTAATGAAGTTGGTCACATTGCAGCCAGATGCACACAAAAGAAAAATTACAAGGATGGAGGCAACTTCAAGAACAAGAAAGAGGACAACAAGGACTACAGAGGTAAAGGCAAAAGATGCTACATTGTTGAAGAAGACTCTGACGAGACCGATGATGAAGTAGTCTATGTGGCTATGAAAGATGAATCAAATGAAGATGAAGCAACTACCCTGGTAATCTGCATGAACAAGAATAAAAAATGGATCATAGACAGTGGATGCTCTCATCACATGACTGGAGATAAAAGTAAGTTCATTTCCTTTACTCAATATGAAGGAAATAGTGTTAGATTTGGTAACAATGCACCATGTCAAATCAAAGGGAAAGGTAGTATCAAGCTTACTGAAAAGATATCATGTGATAATGCATACTATGTTGAAGGCCTGAATTACAACTTGTTAAGTGTCTCACAGTTAGGAAACATAGGATGCAAGGTTGAATTTGAAAATAGAGTGGCCAAGATCTATGATTCTCAAGGAAGTCTAATAGGAAAAGGTGACTAGACTAGGAGTAATTTGTTTTACCTAGACATGGAAGATGCTTCTTGTCTCATTGTTCAAACTGATGATGTATGGTTATGGCACAAAAGGCTATGTCATGTAAATTTTGACAATCTGATAAGCATCAACAAAATGAAGAAAGTCAGAGGTCTACCAAAGTTGAAGAAGCCTGATAACACCATATGCAAACAATGCCAACTAGGGAAGATGACCAAGTCAACTTTCAAAAGCAAGGCTTATACTTCCAATGAAGTATTAGAGATAGTTCATACTAACTTGTGTGGTCCTATTGAAGTACAAAGCTACAAAGGTGACATATACATAATGCTATTTGTAGATGACTATTCAAGGATGATGACAGTCATGTTCCTAAAACAAAAATCAGATGCATTCCAAATGTTCAAATGGTACTTGGCCAGAGTTGAGAAAGAGACTAGGAAGAGTCTAAAATGTCTCAGATCTGATAGAGGAGGTGAATTCACATCAAGAGAATTTGAAGAATTCTGCAATGAAAGAGGAATCAAAAGGCAAACATCAGCACCTAGGACTCCACCTCAGAATGGTATAGTAGAAAGAAAGAATAGATCAGTCATTGATTGTGCCAGGACCTTAATGATGGAGAAAAATGTTGCACTCAAGTACTGGAGAGAAGCTGTAAGTACTACAATCTACACACTCAACAGAGTTCAAGTCAAGAAAGGTACAAATGCAACACCTTTTGAATTATGGTATGGGCATTCTCCTCATGTAAAACATTTCAAAATATTTGGATGCAAATGCTATATATATAAAGAGTCTAGAAATGGAAAGTTTGATGCAAAGAGTGAGGAAGGCACATTTCTTGGTTATTCTACTAGAAGCAAAGCTTATAAATTCTTGAATGTTAACACTAACAAAGTAGTAGAAAGCACAAATGTGAAATTTGATGAGCTTACAGAAGTTCAAAATGTTGAGAACACCGAGAAAGCAGAAGAATACAAGACCTTTGTATACTTTTATGAAGGTATACCTAATAATGGTGAAGTTGTAACTTAGAATGATAATCAGAAATGAAATCTAGTATCTGTCGAGTCACAGATAGTGAATGTTGAGCAGCAGACACATTCAGAAGTCGAGCTGCAGAATACAGAGAATGTTCATTCAGATTCTGAGAACAACCAACATGAAGGAAATGAACAAATACCTTATGAAAATATGCATGAGGATTTAGATTTTGAAAAAGACAACATGTAAACAAGGAAAGAACCAGTATTGGCAAAGTATGTAAGAAGACATCATCCCACAGATCAAATTATTGGAAACAAAGAGGCAGGACCAATGACAAAGAATAGACTCAGAAGTGAGACATGTATGCTCAACAAAATGGAACCAAAAATAGTAAGTGAAGCCATAAAAGATGATGACTGGTACAATGCTATGAAAGAAGAAATATAACAAATTGAGAAGAACAAGACACAAACCTTAGTCTCAAGACCAACTAACAAGACTGTAATTGGAACCAAGTGGGTGTTTAGAAACAAGTTAGATGAGAATGGTGAAATCACAAGGAACAAGGGGTAAAAGCAGCAACCTGTGTCACCTTTTATGAAGAAATGTGATATCAGAATGCGACAGTTCAATATTAATGACAAAAAAAATGGTATTTGTGTTTAGAATTTGAAAATGATGTAAATTGATGAAATGTGTAGAATTGGATGAAATTTATGCCTATCATTTTTCAAAAAAAATTTGAGTAAGAATTTATTCATTTCTTTTATTTTGAAGTCCCTTTTTTAACTATAAAAAATATAGGGTGTAGTTCCCGTCAAAAAATAAATGCAAATCATCTTTTTTTGTTTTGATTTGAAAATATCTTATAGATGAAATGTATATCTAGTGCTCAAAAAAAGAAATAATTATTTTTTATTTATATTTTCTTTGTTATAAGTACTCAAGCTTGACCTTCTTAGAAGCCAACTATTTTTTCCTCCCGTCAAAACTTCCCAATCAAATCTACACCTTCTTGAGAAAAAATTACATATTCATGAAGAGGATTCTCTCCTCTAGAGATAAATATATATTTTTTGTTTTTTTGGTATGATTTACTATTTTTTTCCCTTTTTTAAGTGAGCATCTTCTGAAATGTTGAAATATCGACTTATAATATTTTGAAATTCTAACATATTATAACTAATCAAAACACTCAAAAATTTATATAATGATGATATTGAATCTAAAATCTATAAAAGGGTATTTTTAGTTTTTGAATAAAATTGAGTTTTGATAGAGAAATTAAATTTGACCAAAATAGGTTTTGATATCACAAACGCTGACACAGATCTGTGCTTTTACCTCAAGGCAAGACTAGTCTATAAAGGGTATGCACAAGAAGAAGGACTAGACTATGGAGAAACTTTTGCTCCAGTTGCCAGAATGGAAGGAGTAAGGATCTTACTGGCATATGCAGCCTTCAAAGGATTTAAAGTCTATCAAATGGATGTAAAGTCCGCATTTCTGAATGGTATACTTGAAGAGGAAGTCTACATAGAGCAACCAAAAGGTTTTGTTGATGAAAAGAACAAAAACAAGGTATGCAAATTACACAAGGCTCTATATGGATTAAAGCAAGCCCCTAGGGCTTGGTATGAAAGACTTCACAAGTATCTAGTGCAAATAGGATTTGAAATAATTGATGATAACAACAATATGTACATCAAATCAGAAGAAGGTAAGGATATCCTTGTATCTAAAATCTTTGTGGATGACATAGTTTTTGGAGGAAAGGAAGTGCTTTGCAAAAGTTTTGCTGACAAAATGAAACATGAGTTTGAGATGTCTATGTTTGGAGAAATCAAGTTCTTTGTTGGATTGCCAGTACATCAACTAAAACATGGTATATGAACATGACACAGTCAAAGTACATCAAAGAGATACTTAAGACGTTTGGATTGGAAGACTCCAAACCTATAAGCACACCAATGGAAACATGACATAAGCTATCCAAAAATGATGAATCAACTGAAGTCAATCAAACAATGTACAGATCCATGATTAGAAAACTACAATATATTGTACATAGTAGACCAAACATAGCACTAGTAGTTGGAATAGTGGCTAGATTCTTTGCTAATCCTAGAGAGAATCATCTCACGGCAGTAAAAAGGATAATGAGGTATCTCAAAGGAACTGATGATTTTGGCCTATATTACAAAAAGAATGAGAAGTTTGAGCTTAATGCATACATAGATGTAGATTGAGGAGGCAACATTGATGACAGGAAAAGCACAAGTGGAGGAGCATTATTCTTAGGTAAAAGGCTAGTTACTTGGACTAGCAAGAAACAAACATGCATATCTCAGTCCACTGCAGAAGAAGAATATGTGGCAGCAACAGTCAATTGCACAAACATTGTGTGGCTCAAACATCTAGTGAAAGGAATGAAAGAAGAGGTAATCAAACTTGTGATACTGTATTGTGATAATACAAGTGCTATAAACATATCCAAGAATCCAGTAATGCATGCAAAAACCAAGCATATTGCAATCAAGTATCACTATGTCAGAGAATTGGTAGAAGACAAACAAGTGAAGATAGAGTACATTCACACAAAGGAACAAACTACAGATATCTTCACCAAACCATTGCCCAAGGATACTTATGAATATCTTAGAGGCAAGTTGGGGGTAATGCCCCTAACTCAAGTAGTCTAAAGCAACAAAGAAGCTGCCCTGCATCAATAGGAGTAGATCCTTGCAATATCAAAAGAATGATGCAGAGGATGACAACAGGAAACAGAAATTCCAAATCAGTCACAAGCATGGTGACAGAGGGAGAAAACATGAGATGAAAAGCTTATATTTAGCATGTTGAAGATGCTACATCTTTGGCATTTATGTCAAAGAGGGAGATTTATGAGAAACTGATCAATGAAAGATAAAGATATGGAGAAGTATGATAATGTATGAAAGGAAAGATGAAATAAGAAACTGATCAGCAAGCAACTATGAAGGAAGGATCAGGAATACAGAGTAAGAATGCAATAGTCAAGAGGGAGAAGTAGAACAAAGGATTCAATTTGTATCAGCAAAAGAGGGAGACATGATAAAAAGAGGAAGATATGTAATGACAAATTTTTTTCTATTTGGTATCTAATTTTGGTGGTAACTAAGTTGATCAGCTCAATCAATTGATCAATTTGGTTTGCCATCAATGCCAAAGAGGGAAATTGTTTGAAATGATTGAAAAGATCATGAATGAAGAATGAAATGGGTAAAGAATATTTTCAATCATTGTTTTGTCATTGATGTCAAACTTTCTACTTGCAGGAATGACAATTTCTTAAGTGATCCAAATACTATCAATTGGTTGATTGACAAGGAGGAGGCAATCAATAAGATGTAACTAGAGCACCTAGAGAAAGGTTGAAGTTATGATGTTGTAAAGAAGTATAAGGATCAGCTAAGCCATTGATGAAATAGTGTATTGATGACATACTCTAAGACACAAAGAATGGACACACCAAGACACATCAAAGATGTAAGGATTAACTAAGTCATTTGTAAAGCCTAACTAAGTTCATTTGAGAGAGCCGAGCTAGCTAGTTAGTGCTGAGCAAGTTCAACTTTAGTGTGTGCCAAGTAATCCTTTAGGTGCCGAGTAACAAAGAATTGTTCAGGTGTCGAGCAAGAAAAAGGTAATGGATGCTGTGTAAGTCTTCAAGTGCTGAGAAAAGTAGAAATGCTATAGGTGCCGAGTGCCAGTAAAACAACAATAGAAGCCAAGTAACACAGAAGGAGTGGAGCATCAGTAAACCAATGATGTCGAGTTGCTACATTATTTGTTAAGTCAAAAGATTCACCAGATTAGTGACGATAAGTTTGTTACATCGAATTTTGTGAATTAGTTGGATGATAAGGATGATGAGTAAATGTTACAAAATTTTATGTAAACCATGCAAACCAATTCAAGGTGAATGCTGATGGATCTATCATGAAGTTTATGGAAGAAACAATTTGGAGGGAAAACAATACCGTTTTCTCAAGATCAAATCAAGATTTGAGCGGGAAATGAAGAACAAAACTTCTTTATAAGGAGTTACAGGTCAAAAATCAAGTGTGTGTAAGAGGGAGTTGGTCAGAAGAGTGGTCATGTGAAGGAGCCAAGAGAAGGCTAGTGTGAAGTGTCAAGAAGAGGACACATTGAGGAGTAAGGATAGAGCATCAAGACTCTGAGTTGATTAAGTGACCATAGAGTGCATTTGCATAACAAGTGGAAGAACTCAAGGAGATAGATCTTCAAGGGTGAACAAGCGGTCAGCACTGCAACGAAGAAAAGCCAAGCAAAGAAAGGAACTGAAGAGTGATCTAAAATTTGCAAGGCTAAAGTTGCAATCTTTATCAGGTCAAAACCTTTCTAATGCTTTCTTACCATTGTATTAGATATTGAAATCCTACATTGCTAGGTTAGCTTAATAGCTAGGTGGATAAGCCTCAGAAAAAGGATATAAGATCCCTGGGAAAAGGATAGAAGATCCTCAGGAGAAGGATAAGAGATCCTTAGGAGAAGGATAAGAGATCCTTAGGAGAAGGATAGGAGATCCTTAGAGAGGGATAAAATATTCTTTTGTGAAGGTGACTGTAAATCCCATGGACTTGGGTGAGCCTAATAGCTCTATGTAAATCCTTTAACAGGGTGACATTCTAAGTTGAATGTTCTTAAGTCCTCTAACAGGGCACACTCCTGACAGGGTGTAGAAATCCTTTAACAGGGTCACATTTAATAGTGTGTTGTAGCCTTTAACAGGGCAGACCATCAAAAGTGGTTAAAATCAATTGCGCAATTATTTTGTGGGTATCATCCCCACCCCAGTTTTATCTTCTTATTCCTGGAGGGTTTTTGGGTCATCAAAATCCTTTGTGTTATGGTGTGATGAATGTTTACTTTTCATGATTAATTGTATGCAGGTTAAGAAAGTAAAAAGGATAGTACTTCTAATTCACTCCTATTTTACTAGAAAGTTTGAATTGGACATTACAAGACCTTGAATAACTGATTCACCTCCCCTCTCAGTTATTCTAAAGAATTCTAACATTAGCATCAACTTTTCAAAGCACACTATGTGATCAATCATCAAGATGAACAAGTGAATGATTTTAGATAGAAAAAGTAGCAGACCAAGCCTCACTCAAGAGTTATAAATAGAGTATGCAGAGAAAGAGATGAAAGTAAATATAAAGAATAAACATAACAAATTATAAAAATGGGACACAAAGTCAAACAAAGAACTAGAGAACAACTAAGAAGGTAAGAAATCAAATAATAATAATACAAGTATTCTTTTTATTCATATCATCTAAATAATTAAAATTGACTCACAAAATTTGTTGAAATCAAACTAATTAAAAGTACCACAAATTTTCAGATGATAAATATTTTCTACCTGTAATCAATATATTTTAATAAATATTAAATTAGAAATTTCTAATGTTATAGTGGATGATGGTGTTACAACTATGGACTTTTAAAATAATAAGAATAGATCTAAGATTTTGTTGAAATCAAATTAATCAAAATCACTACAATTTTTCATCTACTAAATAAATTTTACCTTTAATAAATGTTTTGATATAAAGCTATTATAGAAATTTCTAATAATATAGGGGATGGTGTTCTCATTACAATTACTCAATCAATCCAATTGTGAAAGATAATTTTTAACAAGAAATAAGACTTGCCCAAAATATTTTCTTAAATCGAAATAGCTGACATAACAAGAATTAGTTGAGGAATTTTCCTGAAATCAAATTAACTAAAAAATATCATGGTTTTTAAATCTATTGAGTATATTCCACATTCAATCAATGTTCTTACTTTCAACTACTTCAGAAAAATCTAATAAAATAGAGTTTGATATCTTTCATTACACATATGGACTCTTAAAATAAGAACATGTCCAAAATTTTGTTGAAATCATGCTAACTGAACATGTCAATTTTTTTAATCTATTGAATGTTTCATAGTTGCGAATATAATCATTTTAGAGATTTCTAATAATATTTGGATGATGTTCTTATTATAAATATTTAATCAATTAACTCATTGAAGATAAAATCAAAATTTCACCAATAGTAAAAAATCTACTAGTAAAAAATCTAATAGTACTTTAAATAATTTTGAAATTAACAAGAAAAATACTTTAACAGAACTTCTCATTGTAAAATGCTTCATTGGGCATACAATTTTTCATTGGATCAATTTGAATAAAAATATGGTGATAGAAATTTTTAATAAATAAATGATGCACATAAAAAAAAACTTGGGTGAAGTCTAGAGCAAAAAATATGGAAACAAATATGAAGTCACTCAATGACAATTTCAGAAGTAGAGAGGAGAGAAAGATCCCAAGCATCCCCATTTTCCATGCTGAACGAGTGCAATCTAGAAAATCTGTAAAATGGTCCTACTCATCATCATTTTAGTTTGTTCACTCTTTTCCAAAAACATGGATTGATAAATAACATGACTGTTTGATTTAAAAAATAAAAAATTCAAACTAACTGAAAGTCCATCCAATATTCATTCATTAAATGTCTTCTACCTTTAATCAATTTTAACAGTTTTCTAATTGTATAATAAATCAATCTATTGAGCATATATATTTAAGCCAATAGGCTGAGATAGAGAGGGAGACTTTAACCTGATTGTTTGGAAAATTCGATAGTCTTATGCCGATAAAAACACTGTAGGAAAAATCTTTGGTTGTTGACGTAGGGTCTTTCGGTAGGAAAGTTTTCCATAGAGGACAAGAAGATATTATTAGATTGCATAGCCAAGGAAGGAATCAAAACCATGTTTCCTTATTGTCTTCTTGTGAATCACTTTGTGGAAGGAGAGAACATCTAAAAAGAGGACATGTGTCTTGATGGTGATCTACCCATTTGTCAAGGCAATTGCATAGCTTTTGAAGTTAGTCAATGCACGCAAAAATAGATAAACTTTATTTGGATGAAGTGGGGGGTGGTTGAGGAGCAAGAGGTCTTGATTTTTTGCAAGCCAAATCATGAAAGAAGCCAACAAATTGCATGATCCAATTTTAAAAAATCAAACTAACTAAAAATCCATGATCCAATTTTCATTCATTAAATGTCTTCTGCCTTCAATCAATTTTAACAATTTTCTAATTGTATAATAAATCAATCCATTGAGCATATATTTAAGCCAATAGGCTTCTTCTCCCAAAGAAACTTTAACCTAATCATTTGGAAAATCCGATAGTCTTATGCCAATAAAAACACTGTAGGAAAAATCTTTGCTTGTTGACATAGGATCTTTCGGTAGGAAAGTTTTTCGTAGAGGACAAGAAGATGGTATTAGATTGTACAGTTGAGGAAGGAATCAAAACCATGTTTCCTTATTGTCTTCTTGTGAATCACTTTGTGGAAGGAGAGAACATCCACATAGAGGACATGTATCCCGATGGTGATCTACCCATTTTTCAAGGCAACTGCATAGCTTTTGAAGTTAGTCAATGCATGCAAAAATAGATAAACTTTATTTGGATGAAGTGGGGGTGGTTGAGGAGCAAGAGGTCTTGATTTTTTGTAGGCCAAATCACGAAAGAAGCCAACAAATTGCAAGGTGAAGACAATCTAAAGAAAATGAAGGGGAATAAAAAAAGCCAACACCAATTTACAAGGTCGAAATAATGAAACAAGACATGTGTTGTCAAAGAAGGATAAGGGGAATGCCATGTAAATATAATACAAAAGAACATAAAGCAATAACATGCAAGGAATATCAACTAAGAAGAGTATAATGAGGGAAAGGTCCATATAAATAAGACATAAACTTAGCAATTTATCATAAACTTTTATATGCTTTCTTTGTGTAATGCCCCGCCAAGGGATCCAAAGAATTTTACTAAGTTTGCCAAACAATTTTTTTTTTTTTTTTTTTATACATGAAAGATAAAACCATTCATAACATTTGCGGAAGCAATAGCAACAATTCAAATGAAAATAAACATAACATATATACATAACAGGCTACATTCTTTAAAGATCCCTTAACATTGTATCACATCTAAATTAACTATTCATCTAACATCCCATCCTTATGAAATAACAATGATACATCCAAGGTACTTAAACAATATACAAGTGTCCTTTTGTAATTATATTTTAGTTTAGCTCAATCATCCACTGTACATATCACAGGGTATGAAAAGCTTAAAAGAATAAACATCCAAGTAAATAAAGTACATCATCATCATCTAATATTAATCCATGATGCAATAACATAAATGAAACCACATATCATACATGATACATCATCACAAAAGATATAAACATCCATCACAAAAGATAACCATATATCACAAACATAAATAACTAAGTGCACGGTTCCTCCCAACCGTAAATAGCATCATTAGACCATCGTGGATCTTAGTCATCCCTCCGTGCGTAATATTCCAAAGCACCGAAGAGATCATCGGTATTAACATAGTAGGAATGTCACTCCTAAAACATCTTATTAACATGCAAAGTAAAGCATAATAAATCATCAACTAACATATGCAAAGTAAAGAAAATCATCAATATAAGAAACATACCAGTAAATACATCCATCATAAGGTATATTATCTATCATAATGCTCCAAGAACATAATGAAGAATAAATACCAACCAAGGATACTCCAGCCACGGTGTCTCGGACGGATCTCAAATGATAAGAGTGAAAATACACTACCACCCGACCGCGTGGAACCTAAGTGGTCCACTCCCACTGTGCTGAGGAGATAATCTCAAGTCCCAAATAGGATATCAATTCACGAAGCACAAATCTCTATAAGTCCAGAAATCTTAAAAGTATACTAACTCAAAGGTTTCAATCACGAAACTGACATCTACTTCCCAGAGGCACACAAAGACATGTAGGAAACCTACTTTGCAAGCGGGAAAGTGTCATCGCAATTATCACGTACAAGTTTCCCTGGTAGTTAGCTAAACTCCACGGGTCCATACTGATCTCATGCGGCCACTAGTATCCTCTCATACTGACAAGGCATACTACGGAATACACGGTCGCAATCATGCGTTCTCACTACTCCCATCCTAGCATGTACAAGAACTCAAGGCATGGGCGAGAACATCAAAACAATTATCTTTTTAGGTTCATTTAATCCCCATTTAGTGTGTAAATGTTATCACTTATTAACCAAACTTACAATGAGTTACCCTAGCAGCCACTTAGGGCCTCGGCCCCCATTGCAAGCCACTTCCCGACACTACAAGTAGATTACCTACCCTAAGCTCATGGAATCATAAATCTCAAAATCATAAAAGATAATCCATAATAAAATCATCAAATATGCATAAAAGCATCAAATATCCATAATAAGAATCATCAAATCTCCAAGATAAGAATCATCAAATCTCCATGAGCATTTGAAAAAGCATCCATAGAAAATCATGACCACAACAGTTCTTTATTGGCAACTGAAGGCATCACTGATAATCATGAGTATCAACTGGTTCTCAATAACCAAAATATATCTCAAGATAAATGGTTCTCAACAAGCAACCAAGAATATCTCAAAATCATACTGATCGAAGACTCCAAAATGGTTGAGTCAAACATGTCACAACATGACATCATCAAGAAATAAATCCATATTTCAGTCTCATCATGGCGACTAGAAAATAATCCAAGGATAACTGATCAATGACTCAAAAATGATTAGCTCAAGTGTCTCATACACATACATCTCAGCTTCACACATGAAGACTGATGAACAATAACAATCAGTAAATACAAACATTCCATAGAGCACACGATCACATTACCATGGTTGGGATTATAAAGATCGAGACCAAATAAGATCAACATGCCAACACATCTCATAACCCCCAAGCCTCTGGTAACAGCCTAGGACTGGTCAACACTAGTCAACCCAAAACCCAAAACAAGAAGCATATAGAATACACGATGCAAACACATGTTTTGGTTTACTAAAATCACATAGTTGAATAATGTGTAGGGGTTTCCAGTTTTCTGTTTGCAAGTATACCTCAAGTGTCTAAGTTTCATCATTTGACCTACAAGTCAACCCATTTGTTCCTCGATAGCATTATCCTTCCATTATTAAGAATTGCATTCTAAGAATAACTTAAGGATAAGTATTTACTCATTAAATTGATCATCACTGACCTTTAATTAAATTTCTTTCTTTATTTAACTAAGATCCATATTCTAATTGATTAACTCTCCTTCATAAATCAAGGATCATTATTCATTTATAAAAGAACCAATTATCAAACTAAGAAGAATTATAACTTTATTAAAATGATCAATTAAATCCACCAATTAACTTAGGTACACAATTCCATGACCTAATATTTAATTATATGTTACTAAGTCTTCACCATTAAAATATCTAAAATCATAATTCAAGTCATAAGACTTACCAACTTTTGATACCACTATTTTAACAATCTTGTTTAAGAATTATATCAATTAAATCTCTATTACATAATTTAATTATTAATTAAATTTAATTAACTCTAGTTAATTGATTTAATTAATAGTTGCATAACCATAGCATTATTTCAATTAATATCAGTTGACAAATAACTAACTAGAATTTTGTAAGATTAAGGTCAACTATAATCTAGTACACAAATATTCATATTCATAGTTCAATAATAATAACTTGTTAATATTTAATAACAAGTTATGTTAGGAATCTTATCTATAATGACCACATTCGTCATTCTTTTCAAATAACTCTCTATCACACAACTTAATTATTAATATCATGGTTATGATATCAACTCAATGAATATCAATTGATCAATTATACTTCAAATCCCAAAAACTAATATCTTTTTACAAAATTTTAATCATTAAATAATCTCCACTAGATTATCTCTAATCAAATTTGTTGATAACTATTTAAACCATTATTTATTAATAGATTGTTAGACCCAACAAACATTAATAAATAATAAACTCATCAAACTATATTTCCATAAGCCCCATTAGTTAATATTTAACTAACCTTTAAGGCATATCAATAATTTATAACTAATATAATAATTTAAATCGTAGCTATGTTATAACAATGTTATAATGTAACTATGACTCCTTGTTAATATAATAATTCTTATTTAAATCTAAATCCAATATCATTAAAATTTGAGTCTCTTAATAATCATCATTAAACACTTTTATAAATTACCACCTCTTAACTATATATTAAATAGTATTTAATATACATTAAATAATTAATATTAAAAGTCATCCATTCTCTATTGAATTCAATATCTCTATCCATCAACTCTATCCACAAACTTTCTATTAAAAAGATTTCCATTAATTCATTTAGAACATTCTTATTAGTCTTTAGACTAATTAAATAATTATTAAATTCTAATTATATTACTTTGATATATTATTTTTGTGAAGTTTAAGCATAAAGAACTCTCGGTTATGGGAAATGAAGAAATATTCGTCTTTGAATAAAATAGTCTGAGTACGACTGCCATATCTTCCTAATGAACCGTTGGATAGGGCTGAAATTTAAATATGTTGGAGAGGGCCAAGTTGCGCCGATTCTGACCGAAGCGATCGAATAAATTTGATTACGATAAAAAGTTATGAATGACTGAGTTCGGGTCTATCCAAGGGGCAGCGACAAGACAATTTGTGATGAATTAAGAATTTCCTCTTAAATAATTGTTCTCTAAATTTATCCAATAATTTCACTAATGGATTTGGCCATAAATCTTCAAACCATTTTCAAATCTATTTCAATTTGATTCTAATTCGAACCCAAACCCGTTTAGATCTAATTTCTTCCTCATTTGGAACTAGGGTTTTTCTATTGTTTTCTTCTCATCCCAATAAAATATCTAAATTCCAATTTCAAATAGTAGATTCAATCACAGAGAGTATTCAGACACATAAAACATATATGATGAAGATAGAAAGAGAAATAGTGCAAACGGAATATGAGAATATCACAAGTGCACCTGGACACTGATGCTACTTTGCCATGCCTCAAAAGTCCATAGAAAATCTCTTCCTTCTCCATCATTCGCAATTCTTCCAAGAATCCAAGCCGATCGAATCCTCTAAGTGATTAGAAGTGCTAGAAGGAGCATAGAAGCAAGTAGAAAATATATGAGCATATGAATCTTCTCCCATGCATGTAAACTTTGAAGCTTCTATTTTTTTAACTTGTAGCTCGTGGCTTCCCTTAAGCTTATAGCTTCCATTAAGCTTGTAGCTTCCATTAAGCTTTTCATTTAAGCTTCTATGAATGCCTGAATATCAAGAGCTCTCAAAAAACCTTTGGAATGCTTCTTGAAACCACTGAAAGGTGTCACCAACTAAGCATGGGTCTTTTCCAATTCTTTTTGATGAGTCATAGAATTGTAGACACCTTGTGTGTAATTGATGCACTAACCCCCGTGTTGTTGACACATGTTAATTCTCATGCAAACTTATAACTCCAATTTACTTTACTCTTTCCAAATTTAATTTATTTATTTATTAAGTCTCATGCACTAACTTTAATATCTCCACTTTTCAATCTTAATATATTTATATTTTAATCATATGAGATTTAAAATCTTTTAATAATTTAAAATATATTTTCCACTTTTAAATTTCATTTTTCAAAACTTAATTGCTAAAATATTTATTAGCTTTACTAATAATATTATTTAGTCATTTATTTAAAAATGAACTCCAAATATATTATTATTAAAATAAATGTTATCACATTCCAAATTTAAACTTTTAACTTTTATTCTCAAATTTAATTATTTTATTTAATTAATTTTTTAATTAATTAAATAAAATAAATATTAAAATATCATATTAATTTTTTATTAAATTAAACCATTAATTAAATCTTTTAATTAGGCTTAATTAATAGAAAATACATCAAAGACTCACAAGGTAAAAAATATGAAAACTCATCATAGCCAAAATACATACAAAATCAAACCAAGGGTTAATATCACGAATTACATCATCTGACGCATTCAGAGGGTACTCAACTTAGATACTTGTCCTAATTTTTCAATTAGAACAAATGGCTTAAAGGGTTGGGATTTGGACTTGAGAATTTATCTCCCCTCTCTTATCATTGAGATAATGTGATAGAGTACGCTCATCCTGGCAATTCATGGAAGTCGATACCCGGTACTTGCAACCTGCATAAAAATTATGCATGTACAAACACAATATATACTAAACTAAACAGACAATGGTAGGAAGTGGTGCATCGTGTAGATCTCGACTAGTAGGTGACTACGACTCCCTTCTTTAACCACATCAGACATGCCATACAAAAGCAAACACGCAAGACAAACACGCACACCATATACATGCAAGTATGGGGTAAGTATCCATAAGAAAGCACATATGATAATAAATCATCTTACTAATCATCATTAATAACTGCAAACACTGAAAATAATCATTATGCATACATGAAATGTAGAGTCTAAGTAATCTCATCACATATCAACTGAATCCATAGCACAATATCTGATAATCTCATAATAATGTTACTAACCATCAACATGAAACTAGCTCTAAAAGAGTTCAGCAATGATAACAAAATGCGAACTAGGGGCATACACTACACTTTGGAGGCTCTCTTTGTGTGCACTTTGGTAATCCTTGAATAGTCAAATGTATGTTGTGCCACAAGAACCTATGGTGAATAGAACTCATAGAGTGTAGACTTGCATTGGATCCTCATCTTGAGTTTCAATTAAACCAACGAAGGCAGCTTTTGTTGGGCACTTCTCTCTTGAGAACTCTAGAAGTTATGACCAACAAATAAAATATTGTCACCCATTTGAGAGCTTGAAGTTGACATAGTTTGGTGCAATCTTTCTTATATTAATATCTGAAAAACAGAGCAGAACTTGGTATGAAGAAGTTTTCCAACTCACAAACAATCCTACATGAGTGTGATTTGACTCAATGATTTCACCAACTAAATAAATTTCAAATATTTGTCACCAAAAAATATGACATCTATCTATAGGATTCCAACTTTAAATTTTGGTCAAAATTATAGTTAATAATACTTAATTTGAATACTTTGAGAAAACTACCAAAATGAGCTTATATTCCACCTATTTTTTAATGAATTCATTGTATACTATTGTAGCTTCCCTTTCTAATGGAAAACTTCATATTAATCTTTGATTATAAGCTTATTTCTATGTTGATTTAGGTTTAAAATGTATCATTTAAATTTAAATTAAATTAATTTAAATAGTTTTATCTCACCGTAGTAATAAGGTATTTATCTCTTTAAAATGAGTAAATGTGCGAGTGCATTAGTGGTTTGTTAATGGAAATCATTTATTATTAAACTTTGTAGATTGGTTTTGAATGTGGAAGGTATGTGGACTATTTCATAAAATGTTGCAAAAAATGTGGTGTTCTAGAATGCTTTGATTGCAGGATGAGCACAAGATGGATTTGTTGAAAAGGCTTAAGAGATTTTCATGAAACTAGTAGGTATAAACGTAGACTTAACAATATTTGTCATTATTCTCGCTTCATGTACCAAAGTGCAAGCTTTGCAACAAGGTATTGAAATTCACCAAATTATGAAAAAGAAGAATTTTGTCAAACATTGTCATTGGCACTGCGCTAGTAGACATGTATACAAAATGGGGAAGCATAGATAATACATTTGAATTGTTTAATTGAATGCATCAAAGAGATGTCATTTCATGGACTCTAATGATTGTCAAATATGCACAAGGTTTTATTGGCAAGGCTTTGGAAACTTTCCAGAAAATAAATTTGTACATAAATCATATGACTAGCCCTTATCTCATTACACCTAAAATTGATCATTATAAGCATATGGTCAACTTTCTTGCTTCTATTGGCTATCTTGAGGATATAAAGTTCAAAAACAAATATAAACCTACGAGTATTTATAACTTATGTTCTTCTCTCAAAAATCAATGCAGATATAGGCGATAGCCAAATTAAAATGATCTTTGGATATAGTTGGATTGGAGATCATAATGGATTGGAGGTCCAAATATGGTGCATGCTTGTTTTGTAGGAGACCGATCATGTCCATTAAGCAAGAGATCTATAGAAAGTTGGAGAACACAACCCCTAGAACAACAATTAGAATTATAAAGAATCTTTAAGTGTGAGATGGAGATCCTTTCCATCAATGTTCTTATTGAGATTGTTGTTGATGCTAAATGAAACAACCTAAAAATAGGCTTTCGCCAATATAGTGGCATCATTTAACATATATAAAAATAAATCAACGACTCATGATTGTGCAATGGTCATCCAATGCCTCTCATGAAATATAGACTGTTCCATTGATAGTTTATATGAGCTTCTCAATCTCATATGAGAGAATGCCTTCGCCATCATTACTGCGTAGTAGCTGCCCACCAAAATGGCCATATTTAGATACCTTGGACGCCAACATGTCACACGTGTGACAAAGACCATTTTTTTTTCCAAATTTTATTGTTTTCGGATAGAGAACATGACGGTCTACGCGGACAAGGCAAATAAAAAAATCTAAGCACACATGAACCTCCCCTACAAAGCTTTTAATCAGATATAATGCACTTATAATCCTAGATTTCAGATACTTGGCAAGATTCAAACATTAAGGAGGCGTACAAAGCACGGGTTTCCGACGGCAATACCGACTGCCATCTGCTAAAATCCACCTCACCACGGCGACCAAAACTTACCGGCGAGATCCCTTCCGGTCGACGACAGGCCATTTCTCTATCATTTAGTCGGCCATGACACTCCCTTTATAAACTCAATTCTTACCTCTAAAACTCATCATTCATCATCTCCTGCATTTCTGCCCTTCCACCTTAGAAACATTTTAGGCCAGATTTAGCTGAATCTGATTCAGTTTGGAAAGGCTGAATATATCAAAAGTTAAGACAGAAACGGGGGATAAAGACATAGCCCATACCCCACTAACCCAAGGAAAACACCAAGAGTTTTTTCGGTGGGGCTTCTCTTAACTACTCAGAGAAGACAGAGATTCTGTGGGGCTTCTTTAAAATACTCAGAGAAACACAGAATTTCAGCTTCTTATCAAAGATTGGAGTTTTGATGGAGAGATATCAGTCTGCTCTGTTGTCAAAGTCTTTTTCTGGGAAACATTTGTCTTTCAGAAGCAATTTGAATTTGGGCAATGTCAGGAGCAGAAGAATAAGCAACGAATCACGCTCTTTTTCTCATATTTTAGACCACAATTGGTGTCCAGATGACTTGAATGAGAACGAATCTGAATGGGAATCGTGTCAAGCAGAGTTTACTGAATGTGAATGGGATTCTTGCGAAGGGTGCACAAATTGTGCATCGTTTGATTATGCGTTGGAAAGGTTGCAGAAGAGGCAGATGTTCTTGAGAAGCTATCAACTGAGGAGGAAAAAGAAGCTGTCACATAAGCTGAAATCTTATCTCCTTAAACTTAAAAGCAGAGCTATGGTCTAAAATATATATAATGGAGGGTTCAAACTTGTGAGTCAGTTCAGAAGAAGCAGAAAGCTTGCAAGCTACCAACTAGTGAAGGTTACTATAGAAATGTTTAAGAAATCTGATACGGGCACACTCATATCTCAAAACTCTTCAACAAAGAGCCATTGACTTTTGCAGTTAGAATAGTACTAGGAAGAGTGACCTCACAGGATGTCCTTGAGATTCACCTCTATGAACATCACTTAAATGTAATGAGTGCTAAGTGTTGCTTTCATTCTCATGAGAGATGAGTTCTTGTGAGCTACTTACTCATTAAATATGAGCCAATGAGTTTGATTGCATATAAATGCACAATTGAATCCTAATAGCAATATCACAATTTTGAAGACAATATCTCCTACTTATCAAACTTACTTTAGTTGCATCTATTATTTGAAGGGATATAGGGGACTTGTTGTGATTAGGACTAGGCTACATGTTGTTAGATAACTTATCATTTCCTTTGGATATTAAAAAAGATTAGGTAGTTATTAATTATTTATATCCTGGTCTTGTTATTTATGATCTTGCACTCAATAAGGCTCAATTTCTATTGTGCTTATCTAAAATGATTTAACTTTGACAATATAGACCAAAAGCCAATTAACAATCATTATACTTTAAAAAAAAAAAAAAAAATTAAAAAATATGTATGAGTTGTTGACTATATTTTATTATTATAAAAAGTAGCCTCACTTTTCAGAACTCTTAGATAAAATAACATTATGAGATAATTCAAAGATCTTATTTTTATAACTATTTTCTTATGGAATAATAGTTTAACGAGTTTTTTTATCATGAGGGTCTTTGAAGGACACATGAAAAATTTAAGAACAAAACTTAGCATTATTCATTTTATTGAACAAAGTTGATTACAATGGGAAAATGGTAGGAAAGGAAATTTCAAAAAGTTCATCACTCAAAAAAATTTAATTAAACAAGTCTTTTAAAATGAAATTTTATTTGTTAGAAGGGAAAAATAATTTATACCTTACACATTTTTATTCAAAATTTATATTTATTAAGTATTTTTAAGTAATGTTCTAAGAATTAATAATTAATGAAAAGTAGTCAAATTACAAATAAATAAAGAATGGTTTAATTGAATTCAATGCCATCTATTCCAAGTAGAATTAAGCATCTCCAATCTTACACCATTTTGTGATGGTCCCTATCAAGCTCTACGTGTTCCCATCATGTATGATTTCCTGTCAAAAGCAATTGTGTACTTATGCAAGCTTCTAGCCTACATTCCCTTCAATTCCATATTATCAAAATAATCAATCTCAATCGTTCATGTTCTTGTGGTCATACCCATTACTACAACCCATCTTTAGATAAACAATCAAATCATTTAACAAAAAATAATGCAATCATAGATCGTTGATGTCCAAAGTTGTCATACCTAGATCATCATTCATTTTAGAGGTTGCTAAAGCAATTATGACATCGTCCCTTAAAAGGAGACCTAGCCATCTTATGAGCCACAAATACAACTGATTTTTCAATGCCTCTTGATTTGTCTAATTCCTCTAATTCTAGAAGATAGGCATGGAGGTTGTCCATAGTGTAGCCTTCCCCACCTAGGGAAAGCAGTTGATCAATGAGCATCTTCTTTTGATGATCCAAACCATCTTTGACCACATCTGCTGTAAAGGTATTAATAAGATCCTTTGTCAGCTTCTCATAGATGGCTTCTTTCTCTTCACTACTCAACCTTTCACAAGAGGAGATTATATTATTAGAAGTTGAACACCTTTCTTTGGATAAATTTCTAGGAGATCCTTCTAATTGGATATTTTGATTTTGATCCCTCGATAAGAAAGGCTGAGGAGGAGTCTGCTTAGGACTATCCATGCAAATATGAGTTATTCTTGGGCATGTTACTGGGTTCTTATCATTATTAAGATCCTCCTTGTATTTTCCAACAACCAAAGAAGAGGGAATACATCCTCCTTTAGAAATATTCTTCCCTCTAATAATAGAAAATCCTCCACCCAAAGGGTTGAGAGTAATAGAAAACTCCATATTGTTTCCCTCATTTGAAAGAGAATAGGAGGAAGATGACAAGATCTGATTTATTACGTCCCCTAAGTTATCCTTATTGCTAGGAATAGGGGTTGTTGGAGAGCTAACCCTAGGTGAGGATCTACTAATCTTTGTCCAACATTCCCTAAATAGGTTGATTCTATGTAAAATACCTTCAAAAAATGATTATTAGAACTAGTTGGTAACCACAATAGATGACCCTGGCAGGTACCCATGAAAACCTCTGGATTGAGATAGTATATAGATTGATCTATGATAATTGTGAAGGGTTTTAGAGAAGATTCATCAATATTGAGATCAACTAGAGTTTTGACATCAAAAAAATTCAAGAAATTTTCTTCTAACCCTCTGAATCCCCTCAAAGATTTACCAATTTGACACAAAATGTCCTCTTGGAGAAGGTCTATAGGAATGTTTTCGAAAGCAACCCATTTCATGATTTTATGATTATTGAAATTTTGAACATTAAAATTAGGTGTCCATTCAATGAATTTTACATGTTGTCCTTATAGAAAAAATAGGACATCATAAAGCAATTTATCTTTAAGTTATGTAGTTTTACAACTGATAAAAACCGTATTATTGAACAAGTTAGAGATACTTACCTGTTTGTCCAACACCAATATCATTTGAACAAAAAACTTAAATGTTGGAAGCGAACCTAACCCACTCCATTTGGTGAAAAGGCCTTTGGTTTTACATTGTTCTCATAAATTCTTTGTATTTTCATTGCTAAGAATTAGGGTTTGGATTTCTTCTTATTTGTTTATGGGGAAATTTTATACCACAGAGGTCACCCACTTAAAATTCTTGATGAGAACGATTTACAACGAATGGGTTAGGGTTAACATTCTTGCCTGCTTCTTAATGCTCTAACATAACAAAACTGGCTCCCATTGTAATAGAAGGAATGCGTGTCAAAATGACCCACAAATTATTGTTTCTAGCTATCCCTTGATTTTGAGGAAGGGTGTCCCTTGGAGCAAAATTTTGGAAGTTGTTACTATTTTGCTCTATTCTTCTTCATTGAGAAGGACGATGATATGTAACTATAAATGCCTTGTGTTTAGCTATAGCCTAATCACCAACCCTTGGACCCTTCATTAAAGAAGGACAATCCCTCTCAAACGCAAAAAATGAGTTCCTGGTAGGATTACAAGCCCATAGAGTGTCATATTTAACCACAAGCATTCAAGGAGAAGCTGGATCACCTTGAGGAGCCAAAGGGGTATAGAGGTAACTGTGTTATGCATTATTTGCCTACCAAAAAATGATAGGCCTCATTGCTACATTTACTTTTGTTTTTATTCTATCTATTAATTTAATTTTTTTACATAAGAACACATTGAAATGATTTTTAGTTTTTTTTATTAATATAAAAATTAACTAAATGATAGTAAGAATGGCAACACGATAGGCTTGGCATCCTCCTCTGTGTAGACTAGGGTTTACAAGTGCCACAATAGTGCCTTGGATGGGCACGAATGGGCGAGATGGTAGGCATCGAGACTTTAGGCATTTTTTGCTAGGATCGTGGCAGTTTTCAGACCATAATTGAGAGTTGCAGACAAATGATCATGTATTGCAACGAAGCTTTAATCATGGTTGACATAGAGGCTCACAGAATGACCAATGGCCTGGGTTGAAAGGAAATGGCATCCCACAAAGTTTTAATGGCAACTTGGCAAGGAAACATCAGTTTGATTTCAAGAACATTGAAAAGAAGTTTTGGAAACCAAAAACAACCCAATAGGAGCTAGAGGTAGTAGCGGGTATGTCCTTTGTTACCCACAATAATATTTTTAGGGTTTCTACTTTGCCAGTTTAGAACCCTTCTTGGGGTGATTCGGTTAAACACCTTTAGTGTAGTGCTTTTTTTCTAAAATGGTTAGGGCCTTGGCCTTCTATGAAAAAAATCCAAGCCTAGTTTCTTGATAACTGGGGAGCAAATATGGTGATAAAACCTTTGGCAAATGAGTTTTACATGGTGTTGTGCCCAACACTAGACGAAAAGAAGGTATATTGAGTGGAGGTCCTTATATGATGGATGACATAGGTTTTTATATATGTGACTAGCATCCAAATTTCAATCCTGAGATTGAAAAAGTGAAGGAAGTTTTGATATGGGTAAATTTAAAAAATCTGCCATGGGAGTATAAAGATGAAGAAACACTGAGGATGATAGGCAATAGTTTGGGTGTTTTTCTTAATTCTGAGGAGGTACTGGAAAAGAATCGTTTCTATCAATTTTCTAGAATTTTGGTCAAGATGCAAGAATGCTTCTTTGTGCCTGATCGCATTGCTCTTTGCACACTTGAAGGGGAGTTTCTGGTGACTATTGATGCAGATTATGCAGATCATTTCCACCCTTAGGAATAGTTGGGGAAAGGAAAGGGTAGTATGAAGAATTATTGTTTAGATATGATGAAGCAAATTGAACAGTAGTGGGAAATCATTCCCTCATGGTCAATCTCATTTAAGGAGGAAATGATATGTAGACACAATATGATTAAGACCAGTCATTTGGTTTCAGAGGGAGACCACAATGATATTGGTGGTAGGTTGGGATGTAGCGAGAAGGTGCCGACTGATGTTCAGTCTACACAAGTGGTGATTGAGACCCCTTACTCCTAGTAGTTTATCCAAAGCACCCTGAGGAAAGTTCCTTCACATCAGGACTTTAGCTCCATTGTTCCAGATACCCTTGATAAGAGCGATGGTGTTTTGGAGGAAGTGGGAATTTTGTCTCAGAAGGAGGAAATTTGCAAGGAAGCGGAAGGGGTTTCACCTTCTCCAAAGGGTAAGTAGTGGGTAGATGAGGAAATTTTTAAAGATATCTAGATTTCTCTTATCAGAACATTGTAATCTTTTTTGGATAGTGAGAAGGAATGAAGAAAAGATGCACTAGTCTCAGAATCAGAATTCTCATATGATGAGGATCTTGGTGCTGATGAGTGTGGGGTCTTGAATTCACTAGTGCTGGAGGAAGAGTGTTCCACTCACATTACTCCATATGGTATTCACAAATTGAAATTTGTTGAAAAGAAGAAAAGAGGCCCAAAGCCGGTGAGTGTAAAACTTGCCATGGCTGGTTTTGCATCAGATCAAGCTAAATTGGAGGCCATGAGGCTTCTATCGTGGAATGTCAGGGGCTGTAATGCCCCTGACAAACATTGCCTGGTTAAACATGTGCTTGACCAGGCTAATTCAAATGTTGTTTTCCTTCAAGAAATGAAGCTTAATGGCAAAGGTAAAGGGGTATTTTCTAAGAAATTTTCAAATTAGAGGTGTTTTTTGGTTGATGCTGATGGTGCTTTTGGAGGTTTGGGCATCCTTTGGAAGGAGGCCTCTATTAGCATCTCTTTGGTGGAGTTAGGCCCTCATTGGCAGCTTGTTCTCATTTCCTCTTTTCAGTTGCAAATGAGTTTTTTGGTGTTTAATGTATATGGGTCATGTCAACAGACCCAAAAGTCTCAATTATGGGCAACTTTGTCAGACAAATTGAGTTTGGGGGAGGGTAAGCTAGTTTTATTGGGTGGCAATTTTAATGCTATCCTATCCCCGAATGAAAAATTAGGAGGGGTTACAAATTTAACTAGGAGTCACTAGGATTTTGTTGATTTTGTTCTCATGAATAATCTTTAAGATTTATCCTTCTCCAATGGAGAATTCACTTGGACTAATCGCAGGAAGGCTTTACTAATATTGCTGAGAAGATTGATCATTTTCTTTTGGGTGGAGACTAGTTAGGAATGAAGTGGTTATTCCAAGTAGACATTCTACCTCTCACAGGTTTTGATCACTTCCCCATCTATTTGAATATCAGGGATGATTTGGCACCAGAGTGTGCCCCTTTTTGCTTTGAAAAGATGTGGTTACAGGAAAATAGTTTTCTAGACCTTATTAAGAATTGGTGGAGCTCAGCTCCTAAATAGAAAGGTTCTTGCACTTTTAAGTTTTTTAAGAAATTGCAATTCTTGAAGGAACAATTGAAATTTTGGAACAAAGAAGTTTTCAAAAATATCTTTGATGAGCAGTTTCAGGTGGAGAAAAAGTTAGTAGAGGTGAACAAGGTGGTCATGATTGGAGGCATGGATGAGACTCTCTACCAGTGGGAGAAGAGTCTGAAAACTGATTGTGCTACAATCCTACAGAAGGAAGAGATCTTTTGGAGGCAAAAGTCTCATGAATTATGGCTCAAGGAAGGAGCCCAAAATACCAATTTTTTTCATAATTTTGTGAAGGAAAGGAGATCCCTTAACAAGATCTTTTCCATTAAAAATGCGAATGGAGAAGTTATCTTAGACAAAGCACTGATCAATGGGGAGTCTGTTAAGTTTTTTACATATTTGTT
The DNA here is from genome assembly GCA_028749045.1 of Cupressus sempervirens. Classification (NCBI taxonomy): domain Eukaryota; kingdom Viridiplantae; phylum Streptophyta; class Pinopsida; order Cupressales; family Cupressaceae; genus Cupressus; species Cupressus sempervirens. The sequence goes on from CM053786.1 coordinate 48,350,199, forward strand.
AGGTGTTTAGCATGCAGAGAACTCTGAGGAGGATTTTAGGGGTTTGCTAGATGGTATTCCAAAACTGGTTACCGATGCCCAAAATAAAATTTTGATTGGCCCAATGTCTAAGGAGCAAGTTAGATGTGCCCTTTTCAGAATGGATAAGGAGAAAGCACCTGGCCCGGATGGGTTCCCTGCCCTTTTCTTTTAGGTGGCTTGGGATTGTTTGGGTCAGGAGCTTTGGAAAATTGTTGAGGAGTCCAGAAGGAAAACCTTTGTCTTTAAAGATCTGAACAATAACTTTTTATCCCTTATACCCAAAAAGGCAGAGAGAGAGAGAGAGAGAGAGAGAGAGAGAGAGAGAGAGAGAGAGAGAGAGAGAGAGAGAGAGAGAGAGAGAGAGATTCAATGACTTTAGACCTATTTTGCTTTGTAATACAGTTTATAAAGTGATATCTAAGGTGATGGAAAATAGGCTCAAGTTGGTGTTGCCTACTATTATTTCTTTAGAATAGAGTGGGTTTGCTCTTGGTAGATCTATTTTTGAAGGTATTATTGTAGCCCATGAAGCTATTCTTTTTTTGTGGTTAAATAAGGAAGCTAGGATGATGATTAAATTGGATATTCATAAATCTTATGATAATGTGAATAGGCCTTCTCTTCTTAAAGTTCTTGATAAGTTTGGCTTTAGCTCTTGTTGGTGTAATTGGGTCCTTTCCTGTATTGATTCCCCTCGTATCTCTATTCTTGTCAATGAAAGCCCCCAAGGTTTCTTTGAAATGAAAAGAGGAATCCGACAAGGGGACCCCCTATCCCCCTTTCTTTTTATTATTTTGGTTGAAGTTTTCGGGAGATCAATTTCAAAAGCCAGGTTGGATAAAAAATGGAATGAGCTGCAGGTTGCTAGAGGTGTGGATCCCATAACGCACTTACAATTTGTTGATGATAATTTTTTAATGGGGGAAGCTAGTATTACATAGGGTTGTAACATTAAAAAGGTGTTGATAGTCTATGGGGAAGTCTCTAGACAGCTCATCAATTGGCGTAAATCTAAGATTTTCTTTTTCAACACTGCTAGTTTGACTCAAGCAAAGATTTATAGAGTCCTGGGTATTCAACATGGGTGTTTACCTAACAAGTATTTAGGAATCCCATTATTCCAAGGAAGGAATAATTCAAACCTTTGGAAGGATCTAATTGATAGCTATGTTAAGTGCTTGGATGGATGGAAAGGGAGATGGCTGTCCTTTGCAGGTAGGATTTTGATGCTTTAGATTATTATATTTGCAATTCCCACCTATTCAATGAGTTGTTTGAAGATTCCGGTGGAAGTGTTTAAGTTTATAGAACAGAGAATGAGGAAGTTCCTTTGGAATGGAATCCTCAATGAAGATAAAATTCCCTTGATAGCGTGGGAAGCTCTGTGTAAGCCAAAGAAATAGGGTGGTGTGGGTTTGCGAAAGTGGCAGGATGTTAATAAGGCATTGGGAAAAAAGTTAGCGTGGGATATGTATTCAAATCCGAACTAGCTATGGGTTAAGATTCTACAAGAAAAATATCTTGACTCTAGAGATCCTTTAAGAATCCTTAGTATTTTAAATCCTTCTAAAGGTTCAGCGGTGTGGAATTTTTTGTTGGATTACAGACCTATTATTACAAAACATATTTCGTGGAAAATTGGAAATGGGGAATCTACATCATTTTGGCACGATTCTTGGAATGATTTGAGTAGGTTGGCAGATCTTGAAGGGGTTGAGGATCTCGTTCCAATTATGGAAGCTAAATGGGGAGAGACCGTTGACTGTTATGTGGAGGAGAAATAGTCTGAGGTGGGTGTTTACTGGGGATGGAAAGATTTTTCCCATTTGCAGCTATCAGAGGCACATACCTTGAGGTTGAAAGATATTTTTTTTGAAAGGCAAATAAGTCTCAGCAATAAAGAAGATAGAATTATTTGGTGTGCTTTGAAAAGCGATGGTTATTCTTCTAGATTGGGTTATCAGCTTAGGTGCCCTGCTCTGGTCTCAGTTGGCTGGCCCTATACATTGTGCTAGAACAAGATATGCCTACCTAAAGCTGGTGCTTTTGCTTGGATTTCCTTAAAAGGAAAAATTCTTATGGATGAAAGGAGATACAAGTTTGGTTTTGTGGGCCCTTCTAGATGCATTCCTTGTCTTAGTGCTATGGAAACAAGGAATCATCTATTGGTACAGTGTACTTTTTCTCATCATTGTTGGATGAGTCTGATGAAGCATTTATATTGGTCAACCCCCCTACCCAAAACTCTTTTAGGTGTTTTTCAAAGTTGGCCGTTGAACTTTAAAAAAATTAGTTTTTTTAAATCTTTGGACTGCTAGCCCAGCTTTGGTGGTGTGGGAGATCTAGAAGGAGTGCAATAGGAGGATTTTTCAAAATAGATTAGAAAACATGGAGATGGTGTGGGGTAGAATTCACCGAGCCATTGAGGAGTGTGTGAATGCAAATGGGGTGGTGCAACATCCGAGGTGACCCTTCAATTGGTGGGATAGTAGAGTGCAGAAATTATGGCTGGGAGTCAAAATCAAATGGGCCAACGATGGTGGAAGGGAGGATAAGGTGCGTATAGACAGGAAAGCAATTAGATGGCACCCGCCAAAATGGGAATGGACCAAAATTAATTTTGATGGCACCTCTAAAGGAAATAAAGGCTTATCAAGAGCAGGGGCTATAGCTAGAAATGCAACAGGGGACATTATTGGTTTTGCAGCGAAGAGGCTAGTGGATGGAACTCATACGACTGTGGAGGTGGAAGCAACAACTTTGGTAGTGCTACTAGGCAAAAAATTGGGTGTTCGAGATATCCATTTGGAAGGGTACTCCAAAGTTATTATAGACGGCATTGTTAGAGGGATGATGCAAGCATGGAATTATCAACACCCAATTTAGAGGATCAGAGAGGAATTGGGTTGCTTTTTAAAATTTAAAGTAAATCATATATACCAAGAAGGGAATGTAGAGGCAGATAAGTCAACCAATTGGGCAACAACTTTCCCCATGGTCAACTTAACTATACTTGAGGACTTTCGGGGGGTTTTTTGTGACAAGGATTTTGAATTAGGTAATGGTCAGAAGTTAGAGGAAGATCATTTATGAATATTAAGTGAAGGTGGAGGATGTGACAGGGCCACGTGTGTGGTGCATGGGTTTCGATGTTTTGTATATCCATTTTTTGAAAGGCAAAGATTTTGTTAGAATTGCATATCAATTTGGTGGAAGTTTTTTATGAACATAAAGATGGAAAAGGCAATTTAAGTGTGTGATTATTAATGCACCCATATGATTGGCAGAAGTTTTCTTTTTTAAGCAAGGAAGATGGTTGTTTTGTGTTTAGTTTTTTCTTTAGTAAGTTTAGAGAGAAGGCAGCGATGGAGGTCTCATTTGCTCTGGACTCTGACAAGTAGCTGAAAGCTTTTAAGGGGCCAATTAGTAAGGAGCGACTAAAGGGCCTATTGAAGGTTAAAATGGAGGGTATGATCAAAGTTGTTCTAGGAGTGATTGGCTCCCAACTCTAGGAACAAGTGGTAAAACGAAATTGCAACCTAGATGTGATCGCCATGGTGGTTGCATGGACGCTGGAGCTGAACGTTTCAATGGAGGAAGTGGGTTATGTGGCGAGGTCTCTGTTCGAGGAAGATTTGTTGGGTGCTCTCGACTCTATCCTGGAATGGTCGATCCTAAGCATTGGAACTGATTTTTTTGAATGCTTTGAAGATGAGGATGAGGGGTGATGGTATGGGTATATCCCCTTTTTGAGGTGGAAAGCTAAGGTGGATAAGCTATCCCTTTACCATGAAGTGCAAAAAGCATGGGAGAAACTGCAGGTAGAGTTGAATAGGGCAGAAGGTGGCGCGGATCAACCAGTGACCAAATGGGAAAACTTTCCCTGTCAGCGATGTAGCCCACAAGGTGGGAGAATGACATATGAAGGATAGGGGAAGGCTCCGGTGGAAGGATAGGGCGCCATGTTTGGTTCTGCGACTGCTATTTGAAGTTTTTTGTTAAAATCGATAATATTGTATAGTGTTGAAAATAGTAGTTTACTATGATGTATAGCCAGGCACAGGTAGTTAGTGGTTTTTTGATTCAATTGCTGATATTGTATGTAAATTCAAGTAGCAACAATAGGAATTTTTTTTGAATGTTCATACTTATTGCTTGTAGCTCTTGGGGAGCTTTTTGTAACTTTTTGTAACCTTTATTATTATTAATATAAACGAATCATTACCTACCAAAAAAAAAAACTAAACCATATTAAATAATTATATTTATTTATTAAATATATTATTTTAATTAATTTTTTTTTAAAAATAATTTTATACTTATAATAAATTAAAATCTAATTTTAAGAAAATAAAATTAAAAAAATCAAGTCATTTAAAAAATAAAAACTTCATTACTTTATTTTTAAATCATTTTTATCAATTTTTAAATTTGATGTTTTAGTACTAATTTTATATACTTTAAAGTTGTAATTTTTAATAACATTTATTTTCACAAGATTGAAACTATAATGTAATATAAATTTAGTATAAAATTTAGTATAAAAGGCTTGCATGTTACTAAGGGGATAACTAATGGGATAGGGTCTCCTAATTGTCGTCCTATCTACTCATTAGACTAGACTATAAACATGTTATCAACATTTAAAAAAATATTTACATATATTTATATAAAATTATTACAATTAATAAAATAAGATCAATATTTAAATAAAATCTAAATATTATAATAATCATATTTTAACTTTATATTAGTAAATAAAAGCTATTTACAAATTCATAAGTTACATAAGTGAAAGGATAGTGAAAAAAATTGATGAAGGAATCTCTTATCCCAAATGATCAACTATGCTAGAAATTTGTCGTTTTGGCTATGCAGGAGCCAAAATCTACCTAATTAACGATTTATTTTTATTTTTAAATAAATAAAATTTATAAAACTATTGTATAGTAAATTTAAATTGACCATCAAATGCAAATTAAGGTGCATTTTGGCCTCCCATATCCATTGCACACCAAGGTCTAATTGCTAGTTTAAAAAGTATTCCAACACCAACACTTACAATAAGAATTTACCTTCATGTCATTTTTTCTAATTATCCATTTTTATTCTAAAAAATTAAGAATATTTATTAAATTATAATATAATTTTTTATCAAATTAATTTCATTATTGAAATTTTAAAATAATTATATTTTACTATTAAACAATTATCATTATAAATTATAGATATTAAATTAGAAAATGTTATTTATGAAAAAATATATATAATATTTAAAAGTTATTATATGATATATTTAATATAATAATTTTTAAATATTATATATTCTTTTTCATAAGTTATATATATATTTAAATTTAATATCTATAATTTATAATGATAATTGTTTAATTGTAAAATTTAATTATTTTAAAATTTAAATAATAAAACTAATATTATAATATTTTATATCTAAATAATATAATTGAATAAAATATTTTTTAATTTTTTAGAAACATAAATTTAGAACACAATAGTAAATGTTGGTAGTGAAATATTCTATAAATATTATTATTTTTACATACCACATATTTTGTAAAGGATAAATGAAATACAAAACAACATAATTAATAATAATAATAAAAGGATCTTCAAAATATGACTCATTTCTTGCTATGCTTCAAGCTCTGGGTTTTGGCCCAGTTTTTTGTCAATCGGTGCAGATGCTATTTGGGGATGCTTCTGCCTGCATCACCATTAATGGTTGCTAGTCTGAAGCTTTTGGGCTTTTCAGATCTATCTATCAAGGTTGTCCTCTTGCACCCTCTCTCTATGTTTTGGCAGCCGAGGGCTTTGGTTACCTGCTGGCCAATGCCATCTCTCGAGGGTTGGTGCATGACATCTCTTTACTAGAGTCGACCACCCAGCTGGTTAATGACCATTTTGCTAATGATTCTTTCCTCACCTTGATTGAGGATGAGGAGAATATTACCAATGCCTTGCAGTGTTTAGATACCTTTTGTCTTGCTTTAGGGTTGGCTATCCAATGGCACAAAACCCTTTGCTACCGACAATCTTTTCTTCTAGGCCCTCACTAGCTATAATAGTATGGATAGAAATGGGTCCAACATGGTGAAATTTTTTAATTCTTGGGCATTCCCTTTGCTCTTCAAGCATCTCTTGTGGAGTTGTGGAATGTTGTGCTTGCTAGAATTGAGAAGAAGCTGGAGTATTGGATCACTAAGCCCCTTTCACTTGTGGGGAAGTTCCAAATATGCTCCAAAGTGCTTACTATTACATATGTATATTATTCCTAATGTTGGGCTCCCTCCAAAGCTTCATATCTTAAGCTTGAACATCTTCTCAGGGACTTCCTCTGGGCCTTTGATGCTGTGCATCATGGCTTTCACAGAGTAGCTTGGGATTTCTATTGTTTACCCAAGGATTCTGGTGGTCTTGGCTTACTTTCCACTCGCAAACAAGGGATAGCCCTCTGTGCCAAATGGGTCATATGGGCTCTCACTGGCGATGATGCGTGGTAAATTTTGTTACGTCATTGCATTTCTTCAGGCTTTCCGGTTAACCACTCAGCCTAGAAAGGGATTGGTTTTCAAACCTTTCTTATGACTTCTGAACCTGTTCAAATACAAGGTACCTTTGTTGCTAAGAGGATTTGGAAGTCCTGGGAAGCCATTAAGCCTTGACTTCATTGGGCTGGTAATGGATTCAAAGATGGGCTCTCGAGGAATCACCAAAACTTTTGGTGGTTGCCCTTGTTTTCCACTCAAGGGGTGCCTCTAGCCAAGATTCAAGGAGCTAGCGCTTTGCGTTTATTTAGCAGGGGTATCAAGACACCCAAATATTTATTTTTCATGGTTACAATGAGCCTTTGCTCATGGGAGGATTTTTAGGTGCAGTATCAGCTTATCTATCCAGATCGACAGACAATTGATCTTCTAGTTTCTGTAGTTCCTCCCAATTTGTTACACAAGCTTGGAATTCATTCATCCTGACCTTGGTGGAAAGATTGGAAGTGGTACCTTGCCACTCCAATGACCAGCTACAAATCCAGGTTGGGGTATTGGTGGCTGGTGCCCCATCTTCCAATGGTTGATACCCTCAATCAATGTTGGCATTTGCATTCTTTGCATAAGACTTGGAGTCTTAGATTTGACATTGTCTGCTATGCTATCACTGAGCCAAAGATTGCTCACTTCGCTTGGTGTCTCCTTTTCCAGGGTTTGCCTTTGGGTCCTCGGTTCCAGCATTAGGGGTTCTTGATCCCAGATGCCCTTTTTGTGGCCAAACTGAAAGCTTTCTATTTATTTTTTGGTTTTGCAAAAGAGCTTAGAATTACTGGCTCTAGATTTTTTATTTCTTCAGGCCTTTTCATCCAGAGGCCTTCATTTGGCATATGGTGGTTCTGGGTAATGCTTCCAGACTCCGTTTTAGATATGCCTAGATTTGGCATGCTTTCAGAATGGAGATATTATTTACAATTTGGAAAGATCGCAATGTTGTTTTATTCTCTCATAGCTTTCTTGATATTTATGTTACAATGTACTCTAAAGCATGTATATGTAATAATGTCATGATGTAGATCCAAGTACAAACTGAGAAGGTCGCACTAGAAGTGGCTCACTTGTAGGAGCTACTTGCTCATTGGGGAAATGCCCCTTGTACGGTTGCCTGAGTACCTTCAGATGATTTATCCGGTGACTGCACTCCTCCTTGCGATCGTTGGAGAGGCCAGAGCAATTCTACTTGCCGCTCGCTGCTTGCAGACCCCCAGGTCATAGCCTCGTCACCACTCTCCCAGTGGTGGCTTTGGTGGTCGTCACCACTCAGCCTCACCTCCTTAGAGGGTAGGTTTGGGTTGGTCCTCGGTGGCTTCCCCTATGGTCGTTGATGCAGGTTGGCCAGCTACTCACTGTGACCCTAAGTGGGTGTTCCTCGGGTTAGATCTTGCCATTTCTCTTCCCAGGTCCGAGGAAGATAAAGATGAAGACAAAGATGTTGTTGTTGCTGACAATTGGGCTCCCCCTGTGCCCATCAAAGACCCCAAGGACTTTTGGGGTTTTGATGACAAAGACCTTCCTTCGACTGGCATTGCGCTTGCAACCTAAAGTTTTGTATTTCTGTTTATATATGTTTTTTGATTCATAGTTGATCTCCGGCCCTGGGCTGTATGAACTCATGGAATGATCCTATATCCCCCGACCCCTTTTTTGTAAATATGTATCTTTAAGGTTTTAAATTAATAGAAAAGATCTATTCATAAAAAAAAAATGACTCGCTAAATGAAAAAGAGCCATGGCATGGCATACACATATCATGAACGGCACAACAGAATTCGTGACTAATTCGTGACTGGACAGCCGCTGTCATATTTAGACACCTTGAACGCCAACATCTTGCAGAAATGGCAAAGTTCATATTTTTGCAAGTTTTTAATGTTTTCTGATACCCAAAGTTACCGCCAACTGGAACGAGACAAACCAAAATTTCAGAAGTCCACGCGGCATGCCACATGAACTCCCCTGCAATTAAGGCGTGCATGTATCGGCGTCCCTCATAGAAAATTGTAAGCAGATAGACTGCGCTTGTAATCCCATATTCCAAATACCTCGCAAGATTCAGACATTTAAGAAAGAGGTGTAGAAAGCACGGTTTCCCGACGGCGACGACGAACTGCCACATGTTAAAATCCATCTCACTACGGCGACCAAAACTGACACGAGGGTTCCCTTCCGATCGACGACATGCCCTGTCTTTATCGTCTATTCGGCCATGACACTCCCTTTATAAACTCTATACTTACCTCTAAATTCATCAGTCATCTCGTGCATTTCTTCTCTTCCACCCGAGAAACATTTTAGGCCAGATTTAGTAGAATCTGATTCAGTTTAGGAAGGCTAAATAAATCTCCTGCCATAGCACACATCTTCCTACCCCAAGGAAAACACCAAGAGTTTTTTTGGTGGGGCTTCTCTTAACTACTCACAGAAGACAGAGGTTCTGTGGGGTTTCTTTAAATTACTCAGAGAAAGACAGATTTTCAGCTTCCTATCAAAGATTGGAGTTTTGATGGAGAGAAACCAGTCTGCTCTGTTGTCAAAGTCTTTTTCTGGGAAACATTTGTCTTTCAGAAGCAATTTGAATCTGGGCAATGTGAGCAGCAGAAGAATAGGCAACAAATCGATCTCTTTTTCTCATATTTTCGACCACAATTGGTGTTCAGATGACTTGAATGAGAATGGGTCTGAATGGGATTCTTGTCAAAATGAGTTTATCGAATTTGAGTGGGATTCTTGCAAAGGGTGTAGACATTGTGCATCGTTTGATTATGCGTTGGAGAGGTTGCAGAAGAGGCAGATGTTCTTGAGAAGCTATCAACTGAGGAGGAAGAAGAAGCTGTCCCATAAGCTTAAATCTTCTTTCCTTAAACTTAAAGCAGAGCTATGGTCTACTGTTGCTCGGAATTGCTCTTCTTGTTGTTCGCATGGTTATGAACATTGGAAGAAGATAAACAGCCGCTCCATGTCTCTGTATCCCATGTTGAAGTAACACTCAAAGTGTTTGTTTTATCATGTTGATGCCATTGTTTTTCATATTGAGGACATACTCGTAATATTCAAGTCGCTAAAAGTAGTCCAATGTATTGAGCCAAAAGATTTTTTATTCACAAAGTCGCGTAATCTGATACACAAGCACTCCATATTTTATAAACCATATTGGGATAACATTCTAAATGACTATTTTATTATATTGATACCATTGTTTTTCGGTTTTTTTTTGGGTGTTCCACAAGGGATCATTGCAGGACATATTAATAATACGAATGTTCAATTCCATAAATCAGCAGATTACAACCGCGTACTGCTTTGAGTAATTTTGTTTTGATATTGATAAAGAAACTCCTCAATCAAAATTCCCAATCATAAAATATTATATTGCTCTCAGCAATTTTGAAACTGCATAGAAATTCCTTGAACGGAGCTTCCAAGCGCAAAAAATTGTATTGTGGATAGAATTTTGTAGGATATAGATTTTGCTGCTGCTACATTTTGTTTTGCATAAATATTCTTTTCATAAAAATTAATATTCCACATTAAAAAGATGTTGCCTACATGGATCACATTTTCAAAGTCTGTATGGGGTTAAGTTTTGAGCATAAAACAAAGAAACGAATATGAAGACATTGAGTCTTTTCTATACATCAGCAGTCGAGAGGAAGGGTCTCATCTATCGTCATTTTTTAATTTACTCTTCTTTTTGTTGGCATGGATTTTTAATAATAAAAATCAGCTCACAATTTTTTAAAAATCAAATTAACTAAAAGAGTCATAAATTTTCATTTCATGTATATCTTCTACCTGCAATGAATTTTCTTAGACAGTTTTACCACAAATTTTTTATTATATAATAGTTGTTGTTGTTGTTATAACTATGGATTGTTGAAATAATAAGAACCCATCTAAGATTTTGTTGAAATCAATCTAACTAAAATTATCAAAAAATTTATCTATTGATCTTCTACTTTCAATCAATGTTGTTAGATAAAGCTATTTCCAAGATTTGTAATGTTACAAGGGATGATGTTCTCATTAATATTACTTAATCAATTCCATTGTGAAAGGTAATTTTCAACAAGAAACACAATCACCCTAAAGTCTTTGCTGAAATCAAATCCATTGATAACAAGAACCAATCCAAATTTTGTTGTTGAAATCTAATTAATTAAAAATACCACAATTGTTTATCTAATATCTTCTACCTTCAAGCAATGTTATTAGATAAAACTTCTTGAGAGAATTCTAATGATACAGAGAATGATGAATGATATTTTTATTATAACTATAGATTGATGAAATAACAAGAACAGGCCCAAAATTTAGTTGACATTATACTAATTAAAAGTGCCACAAGTTTTCATCTATTGAATGTGTTTTACCTTCAACAATATTCTTTTTAATTTTTTTAATTTTTTCATTTTAAGCAAAAGGCCTTGGGCCTATATGAAATATATAGTAAAATAAAGATTTATAACAAAGGCATGTAAGCCTGGAACAGAGAAATGAAATAGAGAAAAAAGAGGTCTTTGGGAGAAGAAGAATGACTTCCTGAGGGTATATTTCACTGGAGAAAAGAGCTACTTTTGCAAAACTTGAGCGATCTTCATTTATAGTTTGCATGATATCTAGGAAGTCAAAAATTTGAGGCATTGGCCCTTTAAAGTGCATAGTTCTACCATCACAATCGTGGTTTGTGAGATTGTCAACCAATTTATTTCCCTCACAATATGTGTGAGTGATGCGAATAGATGGGAACATTAGCATAATACTCTAGATTTAGGTCATAATATATTTAATGCGCCAGTTGGAGCACTTTTGGTATTTGATGCCCTCCACAATAAGTGTAGAGTCCCCCTCAATCTGAATCTTTGTGCAACATGTCCTTAGGATGTGTTGAAGGCTAGTTAACAATGCCACTGCTTCATCCTGGTTATTGGTCCCTTGGGTAATTGGCATCGTATGCATCATAATGGGATCACTAAAGTGATTTTGGATTACAAATCCAATACTAGACTATCCTGGGTTGCCTCTCAAGACACCATAAAATTTAGATAAAGCTATTTCAAAAATTTATACTGATTTGATAGATGATATTTTGATTACAACTTATTTATTCAGTCACATTGTAAAAGATAATTTATACCAATCTATAAATCAAAATTGCATTGAGAAACTAAGGACCAATTGACATTTACAAAAATTTTGAAATTGATAAAAAATTATGTAATCAAGATTTTCAAATTTTCAATATTTCATTTTGTATAGAATTTCACAATAGATCAGTTTCGCTGTAAAATGGTGAAAGACTTTATTTTATTAAAAAAAAATGTTAGTTAGATAAGTCACACTCTTCAAAACTCTTTGGGACGAAGTTTAGAGCATAAAACAAACAAACAAGTACGAAGTCCACTAAACTGCAACTATGGTAGCAGAGAAGGGAGATTTCAAAAAAATAAATTTCTTCTTCTAGTAAAAAGAGTTGATAAATAACAATCTACCAAACGATTTTTTTGGTTTAGATCAAACTACTTCAAAGTCCCACCAATTTTCATTTGAGTGTTCTTAAGTAAAGCTATCCCATTGATTTCTAATGATAGAGAGGATGATAGGATGATGTTCTTATTTCAACTATTTCATAAATCCAATCTTGAAAGATTATTTTCAACAGCCTATAAATCGATTGTGAATGTGAGTACACCCAAATCTCTTCAATCTTGAAGCCAAATGATCCCCGAGTTTGAGGGCCACGAGTTTCTTTGCCATGACCTTAAGCTTCATAAAAGAAGCCTTGAGCTTTTGGGCAATTGTCTTCTCCATGGTAAAATGGTAGCTTGTCAAGAATATCTGCCTCTTCTCTAAATAATCTGCTTATCTAATCTTTAGATAGCCCACTTCTTTTCTAAGACCAAATTTCTCATCTCTAGGTTTGTGGGTTTTTTTTTTTGACTAAAAGAGGCGAAAATATTTATTGAATACCAAAGAGAGTAGAACAACACAAGAAACAAAGGGAACTATAGAGCTTTATCTTGGTCCACAAGTTGAACTAGCATTTGAGATAAATCAAGGGGAAGCATCCTATGATCAATAATATTCCAAGCCGACCCTTGCTCAAAGGTCCATTTAGCTAGGCAATCAGTCACATCAATCCACTCATCAATAATATTCCAAGCCGACCCTTGCTCAAAGGTCCATTTAGCTAGGCAATGAATCACATCGATCCACTCATAAGGGATATGCATAAAAGACACAGAATCCAGCGAATTGCATAACTGAATGATTTGTTGAATAACCAGAGCCAAATGCCAATCCACATGCATAAGGTTCCTTCTATTCAATAAATTCACAACCACCTGTGAGTCAGTCTCACAGATGATTCCTTTCCAGCCACGTTGACAACACTGTTCCACTACATCCAAGATAGCCAGGGCTTCCATGAGGTTATTAGTATGGTAACCCTTGTATATAGAAAACATAAACTGAATATCACTAGAACTATCATGCTCAACTCCTCCAATACCAGCCGGACTAGGATTTCCCCGAGAAGAACCATCAGTGTTGATTTTAAGAATGCCCACCTCAGGAGGAGACAGTTGCCCCTCACAATTAACACGTTGAGAGTGTTGCTTAGCTCTATTCCCAAAGTGAGTGTGGGGGACTGAGGGAGTACAACCCTAAAGAGGAAAGGAGATGTGAGAGTAAATACCAACATCTCTAGGATCCAAACCTCCACCAATGTCACATTTAGCTAGGAGATTTTCATGAAGAGAATTAACAATTTTCCCCCATAGGTGCCTGATCTCAAACTGCAAATCATGAAAGATCCTTCTATTCCTCTCAAGCCAAACATGCCATAAAATAAGGGAAGGGTTGATAGTCCAAGCAACCTGAAGAAAATAAGTCTTGGAAGGGGAATGGTCCAAATGGTCCCAGAATTCAAACAAAGAGGAAACATGCCAGCACATGCATCCCCACACACTCCACCAGAAACATCAAATTTGTTTGGCAAAGGGGAAGTGAAAAAAAAGGTGAGATACAGTCTCTTCACTATTATGGTAGAAAACACAGATGGAAGGCCCCTAGAAGCCTTGCTTGTAGAGATTATCCCATTAAGACATCGATTGTAAACCAAAATCCAAAGGAAAAAGTTACACTTAGGCCATGAAAAACTATTCCAAACTTTCTTCCACCAAGAGACCTCCACCTCGCCAAAAAGTTGCCTCGTCAGTGCAAGGTACCCAGATGAAATAGAATACTAGCTAGAAGAAGCACCTCCCCAAGCCAAAACATTAGGTTCTTGCATGAGCTGCATTCCCTAGAAGCCAATATCTGAGATAGTTCCAACTGATCCCCCAGAGATCCATGTAGCAGCCAATTAGAAGAATTCTTCCATCTATAACCTAGAGAAAGGCCCAGGTTAAAAGCCTCCTTATAATGAGCCACCTTATTCCATCCAACAGAAAGAAAAGAATCACAAAGAGACTACAAGTGAGGATGAGAGGATAAGAGAGGAGGATGCCCATTCCAAGAATCACTCCAAAATAGAGCCTCAGTGCCTCTGTTATAGATCCAAAATAAACTTCTCTTCACCATGTGAGTACCAATCTTGAGGGTACTCCACACCATAGAGCCTCTTCCCTCAAGAGAAAACTTAGAAATATCTAAAGTTTCAACTCCAGGTAAATACTTGTGTGACAGGATATGAGCCCAAAGTTGAGACTGACTGGTACACTAGCGCCAATAGAGCTTGGTAGCAAGAGCTTGACTGCACAAGATAGTAGAAAAAAGAATGAGGCCTCCTTCTTTTTTTGTCCTGCAAATGGTATCCCAATGGATGAGGCTCCATTTGGTATTTTGCAAATTGCCACTCCAAAGAAATTGGCGAGAGAGGGCATCAAATTCCTTAAGAAAATACACCGGGGCAACCTGAACCATGCTTCTATATATGGGAAGTGCCTAAATCACAGATTGAAGAAGTGTTACCTTGCCAGCAGTAGAGAGCCACCTGTGAGTCCAATGATTGACTCTTTGTCGAAGTTTGTCAAGCAAGCTTCGCCAAAAAAGCCTAGGCTATCTACCCACCACAATAGGGACCCCCAAGTAAGTCAAAGGCAGAGATGCCATCTAAAATCTCAAGATATTAGAAATCCTCCACTAGATCAACTCAGGAGTGTTGAAGAAAAAAATAGAGGACTTATGGTCATTAATTTTATGCCTAGAGACAGCCAAATAAGTATCCAAGATGAGCCAAAGGCTTTAGCTTCCTGAATTCGAGCTCTCCCAACCAGGGTCGTATCATTAACAAACTGGAGGTGGGAAAGAGTGGGCAAACCATTTCCCCATTTCCATCCTTGAATCAAATTTTGGGAAACATGAAACTTGATAAGTCTACCAAGTCCCTTAGTCATAATGATAAAAAAATAAGGACAGAGGGGATCTCCCTGGTTTAGCATTAAGAAGGACCAAGAAGGAAGGAGTAGCAACATAGCTAAGAACCCATCTAACCCATTCCTGATTGAAGCCAAAAGCCAGAAGAACTTTCCACAAGAAATCCCAATTGACTCTATCATAAGCCTTAGCCATATCAAGCTTAATGAACATAGGACATTCCCTAGAAGTACACAGAGTGAATAGCTTTGGAAGCAATAACCACCACATCCAAAATTTATTTTCCTACCACAAAACCCCCTTGTTTCTCAGAGATAACCATGGGAAGCCAAAATTTAAGCCTCTCTGCTAGGAGCTTAGTAATGACTTTATAGACCACATTACAAAGAGCAATGGGTCTAAAAAAGTCCAACTGATTAGCCTCTTCCTTCTTCGGAATAAGGACTAAGAAAGTAGCATTCAAGGCCTGAAGCATTTCTTTGTTGGAATAGGACTCCTAAACCACATCCAAAAGGTCATGATTGATAATATCCCAAAATTCTTGAAAGAATTCAACAAGGAAGCCATCAGGCCTTAGAGCTTTGCCCTTCAGCAAGCTGAAGACCACCCCCTCCAATTTAGACATACTAATTGGCCTCATAAGAGAATCATTCATCTCCTTGGTCACAACAGAGGGAATATAGGACTGGATAGTATTCTCCTCAATCTCTACTGGAGGTAAATACTTTAAAAAGAGAGTAGAGTAAAACTGAATAGCTTCCCTAGAGATAGCTTGAGAGGAGGTCAGTGCATCCCATCAGAAGTAACAAGAGAAGAAATGTAACTCCTATTACGTCGAGCCTGCATAGATTTATGGAAAAATACGGTGCTCTTGTCCCCTTCTTGAAGCCAGTCAATTTGAGCCTTTGTTTTCCAATAAATTTCTTCTCTAAGATCCCACTTAGCTAAATCAGTAGAAGCTCGAGATTCTGCTATGCCAAGAGCTTTAGAAAAATCTAGATCCTAAATTTTCCTGGTAATAACGTCAAGATGATCCTAAGCCCTCTTCTTCATAATATGAATATTACTAAAACAATTCCTATTCCAATGCTTCAACTTCCTTTTCATATATTCAAGTTTTTTAGAGAAGGAGAACATAGTAGTGCCATAGGCAGGGCCTCCTTGTCTCCACTAGTGAGCCATTAAGTCATGAAGAGAAGAGTCTTGAAGCCACATCAGCTAGAATTTAAAGGGAGGCTTCTTGGGGATAGCAACATAACTAGCTGTGAGCTTAATAGGCTAGTGGTTAGAACCTCTCCACTCAAGAATTTTAGAAGAGAGTGAAAGAGAGCCACAATTCCAAAAGCAATAAACAAGGAACTTGTCCAAGTGTTTTGAGATGGCATCATTTCCAACCCTTTGATTATTCCAAGTAAGGAGCCCATTGAGAGGTTTGACATTAGAGAGATGTAAAAGATCAATATTTTTTTGTAGAAGCTTAGAAGAAGGACCCAAGCAAGCTAGCCCACCCCTCTTCTCCTCTAGACTGAGAACATAGTTGAAGTCTCTAGCCACAATCCAAGGCAAGATAGGATGATAGCTTCTGACATGCCCAATATGATCCTATAGCTTAAGCTTGCCAGGGAGATCAATAGGAGCATACACATTAGTAACAAGAATCATCTCTCCAATTTCTAGAGAGGATGCAACCATTAAGAGAGCTAAGAGGCAAGAGACCTAGTAAAGTGGTGTAACTTTCCTAGGATCCCAGCAAATGGCAAGACCACCAGAGCTCCCCAAAGCACCAACGCACTGACATTGGCCTACAAACCAAATGTTAGGAGCACATCTAAACATGGAGTCCACTAAAAGCTTGGTCTCTTGGATACACAGGATATCTGGAGAATGTTCAATCACCAGCTCGTGAATAGCTTTTTGTTTGGGGATGCTATTCAACCCCCTCACATTCCATGAGAGAATAATCATTGAGTAGAGTGGGGAAAATGCTCATCCAAGGTCCTGACATCCCTAGACTCTACTAGTAAATCTCCTATAAGTTTAATTTTTTTCCTGATCCTACTTTCGCCCAACTCTTGAGGAAGTAGCAAAAGAGACTTTCTTAAATGGTCTTTGCATTAGACCCAAAGCAAGAGAAGATTATTTTCCTTTACCAAAGGCAAACACATCTTTAACCAAATCTGCTAGAAGAACATCCTTTTCCTGTGGAGCAGGAGAAACCACAAGAACACCAGACTTAGGGCCAATAGAAGTCTCTAGCATCTACTGAGCTACAACATCCTGGTTGCCACTAAGAATAGAACTCCTCCCCTTTGAGCCAGTAGCTGCACACTGAGCCTATGTAGGAATACCTTCTTCTATAACCATGTTGTCAAGAACCTCAAAATGATTGAACCTTGAGTCCACTTGCTAATCTAGATCAGAGCTCTTCTGACCCCGCCCCTTAGCATGGTTTTGAGCCAGGATAAAACAATCCTTATTAGGACCAGTAGTACTGGATGGCCCTTGCCCCTAACTTGAAGTGTTCATTTGAGCTTTCCCTTTACCTATATTATCAGTTTGAACATTTCCTTTTCTAGTACTAACATTTTGGCCATTCCCCTTACCATCATTAGCCATTCTTGGGCTAGAAAACCCAACAAGGGTACCATTTCCTTTGGAGGCTTGAGGGCATTAGCACTGTAAATGACCATACGCATGATAAATGTGGCAACAGAAGGGAATAGATTCATAGTCTAGCTATTGGATCCAAGAAGAAGAGCCTAGACAAATTTCTAAAGAATCTAGCAAAGGATTATTTAAATCAATTTCAACACAAATACATGTATGCATAAGAAATAACCTTTTTGTCCAGAGATTGATGTGCTATAGCAGTCGACTTTCCAAGCATAGCAACAATCTATCACAAGATATCCTCATGCCAGAATTCCAAGGGAAGCCGCAATAGGTGGACCCAAACAAAACTCTCGAAGGAAGATCCTTAGTGGAATTGAACCCCAGATGCCAAGGTTTGACAAAAAGACCTACACTATCATAAAAATATAGGCCTCCCCCAAAGACCTAGTTCTGATCTGACATGAAAGAGAAGTTCACCAAAAAGTAGCTGATACCAACAAACATAATATCCATATCACCTTGCACCTGCCATGAACAGTGAATCCAGGCTTCCAAAGCTGACAGGGAAATCTGAATACCAAGAAACTTGCATATCAATGCATGTGTGGCCAAATAGTCCACATCCTCCATTACTGCTTCTAGAGGAATAACCAGCACAGACCGATCCTAACTATGCAGAAAGTAGTCATTAACTTTATTTAACTTCTGGTGCTCACTAACATAAAATGGCTCCTTCTTCTGTGACCTTGCCTTGGGAGAAAATCCATCACAACCAGAGGCTCTAGCAAGAATGAGACTCCTAGAGACCCTTCTCATGGCCATAAGAGCCAGGAAAACAAACTAAGAAATATAGATGTTGAATAAAAGCTCTGAAAATCTATTTTCCATAATGCACTAAAACCCTACTCAATGAATAAAAGCTCTAAAAATTTGTTTTCCAAAAATCTAGAGGTGGAATTAAAATTTTGATAGATGTTTCCGACAATAATCGATTAAAACTTCGCTTATAATTTGTGCAATATGAGGAACTTCTCTAGCTTCTCAAAATAGGCCCATTTGAAACTTCCATTGACATTGTCTTTAACCAAAAAAATAATCTCTAAAATCAAATACAAGCTTAGATTAACATATACCCAACCAAAATTGAACCTTTGAAAATCTGGTCCCTCCAAAAATTATATGGGTCTGAAAAATAATCAGAAAAATATAATTAACTGCAAACTTTGATTCCTCCAAAGATTTTAAAGGCCTCAAAATGAATTAGTAAATGAGAATTAATCCTTGGCATGTAATTTAAATCGTGTACAATTGTGGTAGCTTCCATGGCAAAGAATTCAAGGCTTTGTTTCAAGGGGGAAGCTTCCATTTCAGTTTTATATTTGTGCAAATATAATTGATAAATCAATCTCTCTGGCATTCATAGATATTTGTTCTTTATGGAAGAGGATGAACAGGTGAATTGTATATTGGCATCTCCTCTATGAAAGAAGATGCCTTTGAATGTTGTTTGAATTTATCTACAACTCCTGGAACCAATTGGAATTTGGTTTCATTGGTGTTTTTGGTCAACATTCTTAGATTTCAAGATAGCGAAATATCATTATTATGTATTTTTTTGAGGTTAAGGAGAAATTTTATATGAAATCTAGAACATTATGAGTTATTCAACGAGAGTGAAAAAATGTAGGATGAATTGTTTTTGGTTGAGTTAAAAATATATATGAGTTGGTTTAGTCTATTTGATATTGTTTCTTTTTGAAGTACGGTGGGTACTTTTGTATATATATTGGGAGAATGGAGAGTTTTATATATTGTAAGTCATTTGTATACTTCAAAAGATTGTATGATATGATGATTTATAAAATAGTATTTAATTTCTTATTTAATTTTGTCAAATATTTAAAATATAATCTTGATATTCTCCATTAACATGGTGGGGTTGCACTCAATAAGACATATTTCTTAGTGGGTTGATTTAGAACAAGAGCTCTAGTTGAGTCCCTATCTTAGAAGGATATAGATATAATAGAAGTAGCAAAATCCTAAGCTTAATTTGAAAGATCTTTG
Source organism: Cupressus sempervirens (assembly GCA_028749045.1). Classification (NCBI taxonomy): domain Eukaryota; kingdom Viridiplantae; phylum Streptophyta; class Pinopsida; order Cupressales; family Cupressaceae; genus Cupressus; species Cupressus sempervirens. Next base: position 48,369,839 of record CM053786.1, read on the forward strand.
ATCAATAATATTTTTGTAATAACTTGGCATTTATTATTAGCAATTTAGAATTGATTATTCATTTAGTGTATTTTTCTATATATACAGTTCTACAACATTTGTTGTAACTAGCAATCACTCCTTAGTGTGCAATAGGTACATTTTATAGTTATGGAAGGTTGAAAAAGTATTTATCCCTTTATCTATCTCTTCCTCTCATCCTTTCTAAAGATGAGGTGCTAGAAAGGAGGAGTCCTAAAAAAAATGAATGGGTGTTGTAAACATTTTTTCAAAATTTTTAAACATGATCTTCTCCCTTGAGAACTAACCGATGTGATGAAAACTAAAATAATCTCTTTTTTATCATAAATAGTGCTGTCATGGTGTTTCATTCAAGGGCTCTTAGGAAGATGAGATAGTTGATCAACATATTTATTTTACCTTATTTGTCTCCCTTTATATTAAACACGTCACCCTCTTTTTATCCATTCCTGCCTCCCTCTCCCTCTCTCCCTTCCTTAACATCTATACCTATTTCAAGATGGTGTAGCAAATTCTAGCCCTACCATTTTTTTCTGCTAAATTATATTACTCTAAAAAATAGGAGTTCTCATTTTTCTAAAGAATATTTCAAATGATTCTCTAATAATTAGTTCTATTCTTCATGGAACCTCCTCTTTCTTGAAAATGGATGCTTAAGCCTCTCCATGGTACCACCTTATATCCTCTTTTCTCTCTATTAATCTATCTTGCAATTTAAGATCTTCCTTGCTATCTCTTCCTCTCCATGTCTTCCTTTCTATATTCCTAGATCTCTTTTTATCTTTATACCTTGACCTACCTCAACTCTCGATCTATTTTTTCCCTAGTCTCTCACTCTATATTCATCTTTATCTCTCTATCTTCCTCCCCTCACCCCTCCATATCTAAATAGATCTCCTACTCTATATCCATCCATCTCTCTCCATCACTCCCATCATGTACCTTTAAATCCTTACATTATACTCTCTCTCTCTCTCTCTCTCTCTCTATATATATATATATATATATATATATATATATATAACATTTTACATCTATCTTTATCATCATATATCTCCCTCTCATTACATATTCTAAATATGTTTACTTGTTTCTTGTATCACATACTTTGCTCCCTCCCTCCCCTAATGTTCCCTATATAAATATTTATCTCTACCATTTATAGGTACCCCTGTCTCTTTAACTATCTCATTCATTCTTCATTTAAAGAGTAAGACATTTTTTAAAAATACTAGAATTTAATAAACAAGAGATTTAATAACCATGAGGTTTAATAACCATGAGATTAATTAAGATAAAAAGTCAAAAACATAAAAAAATATAGATTTTAAGAAAATAATTATTTAATTAATAAATAATAATAATCTTGGTAATGTTTCAATTTATAATAAATTAATATTTTGCATATTAGGTTTATCTCTCAATCAATGTTAATATTGTTTCAAATTGTATTAAATATTATTTAAGCATGTAAGATCTATTGACTTTGTTTTGTCTTGGTTATTTGTAGATAATGTGTAAACTAAGTAAGTCCTAATAACTACAATATTACATCTAATAAGATTTTACATTATCTAATAATGATACAACCTATATTATTCCTTAAAAAAAGCAAAGTTACTAAATTTTTCAATCAAGGCCATAGACATTTGATATCATGGAAAATGGGTAGGGCATTTAGGGAAGTTTGCAATAGGAGTCTCAATTGACCATTTTGGAGAATCTGATGAAAAATATTGATACTGAGAATTTATTATTAATCATTACTTGTTCCTTTCATTCCATTTATGAATTTAGAAATATAAAATTGCTAAGCTTCAATAAACTTTATAACTGATGTGATTTTTTTCATGCAAAAAATTATTCACTCTTCCCATTTGTACTTGAATTTCTAATTATTAATCACATATATTATGTAGTTTATAAATTTGTTCCTTTCTCAATTTTTATTTTTACCAAACTAACATGTGTCGGGTTGTACAAAAAAGGTGACGTAAGTTATAGTAAGTTATTTTTGAAGCTTTATAAATGTATTATAATGGCTTCAATTTTTTATTTCATTAAATAAGTTGTGTCATTAATAATTGGGGATAACTTAGGAGAAAAAAAGTATTAGGCTATTCTTCATATTCCAATTTGAGAACAACATAAACAAGAGCTCTGAACGAGCTTGAGTCCCTGCCTTGTGTTATGTACAATAATTATTAAATTTGTTTGTTGTTAAAAAATTGTATGTTGTTATCAAGGTTAAATTAGATTGTGGAGTTTTTTTAAATAATGATTTAGTAGAATTGAAAAATAATACGAACTTCTAAATCAGTTTCAATTTTTCTATTATATTTTAAAATTTATATTAATTTAATTTTAGAATTTTTTTAATAACATTCTTTTAATTATTTGATATTTATTATTAGTTAGTAGCCAATGATAATATACATGATTCTACAACATGCATTATAAATATACATATATTAACTTAACATTTTAAAAATAAAATAAAACTATAAATAATAAATAATATATTCATTTAATATTTTTAAAAAATAATAGAGTTATAAATAAGACTAAAAATACCACCTCACACAAATATCTAAATAGGCAATTAAACATAAATATTATGCAAGAGGGAAAACAAACAACATTCTAGAAAACCCCCCAAAAAAGTATTAAATCAATTATATGAAGATAAATAATAAATATTTCTTCACTAAGTGACTTCTCTAACCCTACAAATATTTACTCCTTAGAATCCAATAAGCTTATAACATATTTCACATTCTAATCCAAATGTCAAAAAATTAGTATTGATTTCACACTTTGTGAGTGAGAGTTACATTTCACACAAAATTGTGATTATTGTTAGTCTACAAAGCTCTCATTCTTTACAAGTGGTTGCACTATTTGAGATCACCCACAGTTTGATTCCTTCCTAGTTAAACTAAAAACTCTTGCAAAATCTCACTCCCCATCTTGCAACCATCAAACCCTACAACAAGAAATGTGGGCAATAATGACTCTTCAAAACAATTTTCACAAAATTCATATTTGCATTCTACTTCATCCAACAATCCACCAATCAATAAGTATAAAACCTCAAAATATTCACAAACAATTGTAGGCTTTTAAACAAATAAACTAATTAACTCACCTCATTTCCATGTGACGGTTTGATGTTCTCCCCAAAACTAAATAGATACTATGGCATCATCTAATGATTTTCCTTTCATGTATTTCCATAATCAATTGTAGTTACAATGTTGCATTCTTCAAATTCTTCTTTGCCAATTGGATCTAAGTTCAAATGAGATGGAGAAAGAAGCAACAAAGCCAATGAAATTAATGGTGTCAAATTCATGCCGCATGGTTAAGAGCACAAGTGCCAAACTGGCGACTTCCTTGAAAGACAAATCACTGCACTTCAAAGCAAGGAATTGTTCTTTCGCAACTACTACTAAATCACAGTTTGAAAGTCTTGAAATCTATAGGATTCAAATCATACCATGCCTTCAACACATGTTCTCTCAAGCAAAAATAAAGCAATGGGGAATATTTTAGAGTTTCTAACCAAGATTCTAGAACACCGCCTTTTGATTTTCACATTTTCTGTTGAGAAAAATAGAAATAAACCCCAGAGAAATTATGAACAACCAATCATAAAATCAGAATTAGCATATCATAATTCATTTTAAAAATTAAACATTAGGAATTTTAGTAAATGACATTCATTTTTTCACTTAAATAAATTGGGTGGGGACTATTGAGAACATTAGTTCCCTACCTTACATAAGGTAGGGACTAACAATGATAAATTTTATAATTGATTATTTTAGATGCCAAGCCAAGAGGCTTAATGAAATTTCTCTAGCCTACTTAATTTTATTTCTTGCAGTTAGGAAGGGAGTTATGTTATAACTTCATGAAATTCATTATTATGAATGTCAAGATCACAAATTACTCTAGTTGATAATAAGATTAATGTAGGATGATTTGGATGGTTTTTCCTTTAACAAAGTAGTGGATTTTGGACAAATTTTAAGACATTTGGTAGGGATCAAACTAATTTCAATGCCAAAAAATCTAAGCCTAACTTGTACCACCAATTCTAAAGTCCCTCGCATGGAGACACCTAAAGGTCAATATAAAACATATGAAGTGCTTAAAACTTATGACAGTTTACTACTAGCAAGCTAAGCATAAACCAAACCAATGTCCCTGAAGTCCCATACCATGTAGGGTAACTTGAATGTAGAGATGAAACATATGTAAATGAGCTTACTAAGCTTATGTTGCTTCTCTAATAGGGCAAGCCACCATATTTTTAACTTTAGTTCCCTGCAGGGTGAGTATTCCACTTTTTGAATTCATGTGATAGCTAATTCGAATTTACATGAGTTTCAAAAAATTCTTCATTGCAATGATCAAAATGTCTATCAGCTACTACGAATGTGGATGGATGTTTTGGCATAGATATGATGAGTCACTCTATAACTAGTCATAAGGAATGTTTGGAATGTAAGAATTTGCCTTAGGGCAAAATAACACCAAGATCAAGAAGCTTAAGAACAAAGCACAATATGGACCAAATGATGTATGATCATAATAAAAATATGAGAATGAATAATGTACATGTATACTAGAAGTATCTGTATATAAGGGCCTCTAGAATGACTAGGAGTTAGAAAAATGATAAGCCTCACAAGTAAGCACATGTCCACTAAGAGTGGATTATCCTCCATTGAGCACATAAGTTTGTGTGATGATGAGAGGATAAGCTTACATAGATGTATCACGTAAAAAGATGTTGAATACACCATGTGCTTCAATTATAGTGCAAACAAATGTGTTGTCTACATGACAACTTAGTTGATTATGTAAACTCCTATGTTGTAGACACCATGTGCTAGAATGAGTTGCTAACTCCTGTGTTGTCAACAAGACAACTCATATGAGTATACATACTCCTAGGTGTCTAACTAATAAATAATAAGATAATGAATTAACCTAAGTAAACTTAAGTAAAGTGTAATAAAAATTAATTATTTACACTAACACCTCCCCTTAAGTGCAACTTAGGGGAATGCACTTAAGCCTACAAAAGCTATGATGAGTCCCAACTGCTAGGCCATGTTAGGTACCCATGTACAAATGTAATGATGTACATACAATGTGATGCAATGCAATGCAATCTCTCTAAAAATAGAGAAAGAAGGAAAACCTCATGGGAAAAACCCTCCCCATAAATAGAGAAAAGTACAATAAAGAAGAGAAGAGTCACATGATCCCCCTGGTGAAAAATCTTGCACCCCTAAGAGATCTTGCAAATGAAGATACTTGACCTCAGTGAAGGGCTTGGTAAAGATGTCTACAATCTACTACTCTATAGGATAATATTGCAATGTAATAACTTGCTCATGAATCAACTCTCTAATGTAGTGCATATGAACCTTAATGTGTTTTGTCTGCTGATGTTGGACTGGATGTTTTGAGATTTCAATGGCACTCTGATTATCACAATGTATGATTGTGGGTCAAGGTATGTCAAAAACAAACTCCTTCTGAATATGTTGTAACCATATAGCCTATGTAGCAGTATTAATAGCTCCTTGATACTCAGCCTCAGTCGATGAAAGAGCAATAGTGTTCTGCTTTTTAATTTGCCAACAAATGGGGCTAGAACCAAGATGAAACATGTATCCTAAAGTAGACTTGCTAGAATCAAGATCTCCTACATAGTTTGAGTCTATATAACCCACTAACTATAGTCTAGTACCAGTTGCATAACATATCTCATGTGTATGTGTACCCTAGATATAGTGCAAGATGTGTTTGGCTACCTTCAAATGAAGTTCATGTCGCTCTTGCATGAAGCAAGAAACCATGCCAACTGTAAAGGATATGTCAAGACATGTATGTGCCAAGTAGATGAGACTTCCAACCAACTGTCTATACAAAATAATATCAAGAAGTAGAGTGGAACACTTTGTTTCTAACAAAACACTAGAAAGAAATGGAGTAGATGTAGCCTTGCAGTCACTAATGCAAAATTGAGCAAGTAGATCAAGAGCATACTTGGGTTGTGATAATGTGATCCCTAATGAAGACTTATGTATCTCAATACCAAGGAAATAATGAAGTAGACCCATGTCTATCATCAAAAATTTATCCTACAAAGTAGCCTTGATAATATCAATGATGGATGTTGTACTTCTTGTAATAATCAAGTCATCAACATAAAGCACAAGTAGCAAGTGAGAATCATCCCCCTAAAGAATGTAGACATTTGGATAGGGATGACATTTGGTGAACCCTACTGAAAGAAGGAAAGAATCCATCTTGGCATACAAAGCTCTGGGAGCTTGTTTTAATCCATAGATAGACATTTCCAACTTGCAAACCAAGGTACAATCTTGAATGAACCCATGTGGCTGCTCCACATAAATCTCCTCATAAAGATCACCATTCAAGAATGTTCTTTTCACATCCATGTGATGAACAACCCATCTCTAAGCTACTACTATAGCTAGTATCAAATGAATGGAATTCATTTTTGCAACTAGTGCAAAGGTCTCAGTGTAGTTAATGCCAAGTACTTGATAGAAACCTTTTGTAACAAGTCTAGCCTTATACTTATCCAAACTTCCATCCACTACAAACTTGGTCCAATAGATCCACTTACATTGAACCAATTTTCTTCCCTTGGGAAGAGAGACTAAGTCCCATGTGTCATTTCTCATAAGAGAATTATATTCTTCCTCCATTGCTTTATCCCATTCTAGAATACCTAAAGCTTCTTTGAATGATTAAGGACCAAGAGAAACTATAAACAAGGGAGTGAGTTGTGTTGTGATCTTTTCCTCCTAGTAGCTAAAGGATTCCCTACCAATGGTCTTGCTGCATCCAATGTCTACCGAGCCCATCTAGGTCTAGTGGAAGGAGATGTAGATGGGATATCCTCAACCTCATTTGATTGATGCCTTTGTTTGGGTCATGGATGAACATCTTCCAAGTCACTATAATCATTGTCACTCTGTTTGATGAAGGAGGAAGTAGGAGGAGTTGATAAATTAAAGATGGAACAATTTTATTCAAAGTGTACACTCCTCTCATAAAAATATCATGTGTCTCTAGATCCATCAACTTGTAGGCTTTATGAGAGTCTGCATGACCAACAAAGATGCAAGGTTTACTTTGAGGTTCCAATGCCTTGCATTTCTGTGGAGGTATTCATGCCCATGCTGGACAACCAAAGAATCTAAAGTGCTTTATAGAAGGTTTCCTTCTAGTCCAAGCTTCAAAAGGAGTTACTCCATCCAAAGCTTTATGAGGACTTCTATTCTAGATGTAGTTAGCACAATTGATTGCTTCAGCCCAAAAGACTTGATCAAAAGACTTATGGAGTAGCATGCAAGTGGTCATCTCCTTGAGGGTTTTGTTCTTCCTTTTGACAACACCATTCTATTGTGGCGTGTATGGTACTAAGTGCTAAAGGTCAATTCCCTCTTGAGTATAAAAGTCTATAAGTCTCGAGTTCACATACTCCCCTCCATTACTTTTTCAAAGGACTTTGATGGCTTTCTTTGACTGCTTTTCCACTTGAGCCTTGAAGCTAAGAAACATTTCAAACACTTCACTCTTATGAGCTATGAAGAATACCCAAGTATAGCAAGAGTATTCATCAATGAAGGTAAGTGCATAGAGAGACTTGCCAAATGATGGCACTGGAAATGGGCCCACTACATCACTATGAACTAGTTCAAGAACACACTATGCTCTCCAAGACTTCTCCTTGTCAAAAAAAATTTCTCGATGCTTCCCAAGTGTACAACTTGAACAAACACCTTCTGAGAACTAGACTTGAGGTGGACCATGAACCATGTTCTTGCTGCTAAGTTGTTGAAGATACCTGTAGTTGAGATGTCCAAATCTCTCATGCCACATTTTTTTTTCTATATTTGAATGCATTAACAAGGCTTGTGCATTGGATTTAGGCACAAAGGAAGAGAAAGTGTAAAGCCTTGAATCATGATTGGCTTCATATATTGCAACCATAGAATCATCCTTGATGCTTTTCACTACCACTGAATCTGGAAGAAATTCCACCTTGTTTCCACCTCCATAGTGAAAGATTTGGTAAATTGAAAGAAGGTTGAACGTAAGATTAGAAACATAGATAACATCCTTGAAAACTTCATTATCCATCTCAACTTCACCTTTTCCTTCAACTTCCACTTTAGTATCATCTCCTACAAAGATGTGAGGTACCTCCGAAGGTGTCAATAAAGAAAAATCTCTCTTTTAAGAACCAATGTGATGTGTGGCACTTGAGTCAATAATCCATTCTCCCTAACTAATAGTGTTTGTGAGGAAAGCTTTCCCTTTGCTCTTAGAATTTGAAGATGGAGACCCTTTCTCCTTATAAGCATTAGGCAATGGAACATTGTGTTTCTTCATGATGTTTTTCAATTCATCAATCTGCTTGTGATAACACTGATGTTCATCATGACTAGTTCTTTTGCAATAGGCACACTTCTTCTTTTCCTTATTAGTGTCCCCCTTTTTGTTGGTATTAGGAGAAGACTTTCCTTGTTGTTGATTTGATGTTGGAGTTGACTTTTCTATATCCCTTTGTTTGTTATCTTTCCAATTCTTCTTTTTTCCCTTTCCTTTGTTTGAACTTTCACCAATTGAATTTTTAGAATTCTCATTGTTAGCCACCAATGTCTTAGACTTTGAAGACTTGAGAATCCCCATTATTATCAACTTAGCTTGTTCATCCTCTAACAACTGAGCATAGTCATCAAAAGTGATTTTCTTATAAGAATCCCTTAAGGTAGTCTTTGTGGTGTTGAAAGAAGAGACAAATGTGTAGTATTCAGATGATAGTTTAATGTGAATTAGATAAATCAACTTGTCATCCTCAATGGGACTACCACAATCATTAATCTTTATTTTTAACTCATTCACCTTAATGATAAAATCTTGGATAGAATAAAAAATCTTAGGATCTAGGGAGATAAGCTCATCTTCAATCTTGTAGACATCCTCCTTGGTCACTTTCCAATATAGGTTTTTAAGGGAATCCCAAGTTTCCTAGGATGTATTATATTTTATGATCTGATAGAGGATCTTGTCATTAACCCCTAACCTAATGAGTCCTAGGGATTTCCTATCTACCATTTCCCAAGCACAAATTTCACTTTGAGATATTTGATCACCTGTTGGTTTAGGAAAAGATCCATTTGCATATTGAGAAACTTCTTCATTCATCAATTCACAACATTTTTAACTAACCATGTGGCATAGTTATCTAGTGTTAATTTTGGAATCTTAAGGTTTCCCATAATGCAAGAAAAGAAAGATAACAACAAGAAAAGAGGAACATAACACCAAGAGACACCCCCCCCTTTTCAATCAATCAAGAAACCCCCGCCCCCCACTAAATGAATGATTTTGGCACTTTATACTTAGTGCATTTACAATAGCCACTTGCCAATTTAGGTAAAGTGGACTTCTAACCTCCTCTTGGAGTTCAAATTTGGTACTAAGCATTGTAGCTCAGATATACATCAATTTTAAAGTTTGATCAAAGCATTACAATGCAAAAAGGACCTATTTCCAAAAGTGGTATTTATGTCCACACAAGCCTATAATCTAATTGTAGATCTAGAAAGTAGATAAAAAACTATTCACTTTCAAAAAAAATAAAACCTAAAAATGTGTCCAGATGAGCCTGTACGGAGCATTTGAAGTTTCAAAATGCAAGACTGGATAGGTACAGTTGCCAAAAACAAAAATTTATGACAAATCCATGCACCATAACTAGAAAATAATAGCACCACTTAAAATTTTAGGAAATTTTACCAAAAATAAAAAAAATTGCCCCTAATTTGGAGTCTAGATGACTGAGATATGGCCTCCCAAAGTTGGACTGTCAAATCAAAACTGCATATAGTGAGGGGTCTACATAGAAAAATATGAGGTTAAATTTGATGTCCAAATGGTCGTCATGATAGTGCAATTTGGCCTGCCAGTGACAGTTAAGCAACCCTCAAGTTTAAGATCGTAAAAAGGTGACATTAGCAAAAAATAGCCCTCTGGCTTATGTGGCAGTATAGATTGTACAAATAGATGACATCAGCAGGTCTACATGGTGGTATGGATGATGATGTGGCTTGTATGATGGTTGAGGTGGTAGGTTATGTGGCAAGCACGTGTCATTGACTATATCATGGATGTGGCAAACCACGTGGATGTGATGAGGATGTCACGTTGGAGGTTTACATGTCACCGAGGTCGATATAAAGGCACTATTGAGATGGCAGTAGGAAGGTGACATGGTGTCACATGGAGGTACTGTGTGGAGCTGCGTGGTGGAGGAGGTAGGCATTGACATGTAGTGGGATTTTATGGATGGTGAAGGTAGAGTAGCACCGGGGAGTGGCAGAGATTAGTTAGTGCCAGAGAAGTTGTTTCCGCTGGTGGAATTTGGATGTCGTCAATGGAAGCAAACTTGCTGGTGGGAAGGGTGTGTTTAATCCCACATGTACAATGTACAAGAGGAGTAGGGTGTATAAAAAAAAGGACCCACAAAGTTTAAAACAACTCAAGCTGCTAGATGTTGACTGTGCCAAATTGTGGTAACCACTAGTTGTAAATAGAATATGTCATCGGGTCATAATGGAATATTCCACTGTGGTTCGATGTGTCAGTAATGAAGAATATTCTAGAGAATATACTGTGAGCACCAAGATTTGACCACCTGGTTAGCTTGCAATAAACATTGTCTATAGGCCTAATAGGCCAAAAAAATTTAGAAATAAAATAATAGATTCGAGAAAAAATTTAGAGATGCGAATATTAAATACAGATCCAAAAATCAAATGCATAGATTAGAAAGATCATACCTAATTCCTCAAATTGAGCCTACGAGTTCTACTTTGAAAATTTTTTTGCCTCAATTTTGACTATGGCCTAGGATAGGTTAATTTATAGTCAAAATTCACCAAATCGATGCTCCAAACACAATGGTGAGGTCCGCTTTGACTCTAGACACTCCCATTAGCTGCAGATACTCCAAATTTGAATCATGGTCCTTCGAAAGGTGAAGCAAAAATGGTCTCCAATGGCTATGAAACCACACTCCTATGGCTCTAATACCATGTAAGAATTTTCCTTAGGGAAAAATAACACCAAGGTCAAGAAGCTCAAGAACAAAGCACAAAATGGACCAAATGATGTATGATCATAATAACAATATGAGAATGAATAATGTACATGTACACTAGAAGTGCCTATATATAAAGGCCTCTAGAATGACTAGGAGTTAGCAAAATGATATGCCTCACACCTAAGCACATGTCCACTAAGAGTGGATTATCGTCCATTGAGCACAGAAGTTTGTGCAATGATGAAAGGATAAGCTTACATAGGTGTATCACATAAAAAGATGTTGAATACACGATGTGCTTTAATTAGAGTGCAAATAATTGTATTGTCTACATGACAACTTAGTCTATTATGAAAACTCTTGTGTTGTAGACACCATGTGTCAAAATGAGTTGCTAACTTCTGTGTTGTCAACAAGACAAATCATATAAGTACGCATACTCCTAGGTGTCTAACTAATAAATAATAAAATAATGCATTAACCTAAGTAAACTTAAGTAAAGTGTAATAATAATTAATTATTTACACTAACATGGAATACTTGTATTTCCTAGACATCTTTTATTGGGGTCTAAATCATAAGCACTTGATTGAGAATCCATTTCCATTCATTGTCTCCTACATAATCTGACCATTTTAGTCCCAACATTAATGCAGTCCACATTTTTCATGGGAAAAATCAAAGTCCTCTATCGTCATGCATGAGCCACATATGCTTCTTTTGAACAAAGAAAAGCCCCTTGGCAATTGATGTCAAGGTTTTGTGTCCATTAAAGTTGTGTTGTTAATGACTCTATGGGTGAGCCCAAACATTGCCTTTATCTCATAGAGGTCAATCACCCAATGTTGGTTTAGAGATGTTGGCCATGCATGCAATTGCTACTATTGCAGGTTAGGTAGATCACTAATTGAGTTGACTTGTTTGACTGACAATGATATGAGAACAAAGAAATATTTTGGACTACTAAGAAATGGTGCATTTGCAACATAATAGGGACACAACTATCCTCCCTACAAATTGTATAGTTGACCAATTTAAAAAAAATAAAAAACATCATGGATTTTTCAGAAAATTTTAGCATTTGATCTTCATGATCTGCATAGTTTGTAGTAAACAAAAAAAAAATGGAAAAAATAATTATGTTTTCATGAATCTGGAAAAAATAAAATTTGACTTTGTTTTTCTTTAGTGCATTTTGTTGGAGATTAGCTTGTCCCAATAGGAAATGCATTTCAAACATTGAAATGCCAAATGACATTGTCACATTTACGTTTAATTGGATGTTCCTAATAGTCTACGTAGTACCCAAGAATGCACAACTTAGACCTTTAAAGTGATATATGCTTTGAAGAATGAAAAAAAATGTCAGCAATGCCAAAGAGTAAAAGATGAGGATTTTGGCTCTTTTGAGAGTCAAGTTGATTTTAATCTTCCTTCCTATGCATTATGATGCACCTGTCACAATCTCTATGCACACTTTAGGGTTTGGGATTTCTGATTTAGGTTCCCCATGGTTAACAAGGGAGTGGTCAATGGAAGCTCCCTTTTAATTCCCTTCTAGAATGTTGGACGCATTTTAATAAGAAGATGATTATGTTGTGATGTGGGAAAGAGACAAAATGAAACAATGAAAACTAGTTGTCTTAAAAATTAATGCTTTACATGGTTGTCTTTGCCTCTAATATACTGTCAACCATTGATCATTTCAATCACCTTCTCTTTCTCAAATAAGGAAATGCCTATGATATTTTAAAAATAAAATATACTTCTAAGCACCTGATTATGATATTTTAATAAATTTGAACTTTACCATATATTACTATTATTTCTTTTTAAATTACAACACAAGAACTAGTTATATATTATACGTAGCAATACATTTTTTTTTAAATGTTTACAAGATAAGAACTAGTTATTAGTACTTCTTGGTAGGCTAATTACTATTGTGATACATTTTGGATTTTATACTTTAACCAATGATTGAAATTGTTAGTTTCTTTGTGTTCAAATTAATCATTCTTTAAATTTCTTTATCAAACTATTAAATTGCATATTATAGATGCAAGATTTTTAACTTTACAATTTTTAAAAAATATTTTTCTACAATTTAATTGGGTGAACTCATTTACCTCTTATATTGGCCTGATGGGTTTTAAAACTAATATTTTTTAAGACTAAACTAATGTGATTCATATTTGTTTAATAATTTTTTTAATGTAGGTACATTGATTTAGATTTATATATTTTTATATTGTATTTTCTTATAATATAATTTTTTGATGTTCAAAAATACTAAAAAAATAATATTATTTATATTATATAAGTGTTTAAGAAATATTATTTTATATTACTATTATGAAAATATTACTATTTTCATATTATATTATATTTATAATATATCAATAAATATATTTATTAATAATTCTTTTTAACATACTATAATAAATTTATCAAATTAAAATTAGATTTACATAAAAACTAAAGGCAAGTACTAAGCCACTATGTGGCACTTGTTATATGTTATATGTGGCAATATATTTAAAAATAATGATATTTACAATATTTATTTTATTTTATTAGAACTAAAAATCAAAATTACTTTCAAAACATTATGTCTACACTTTTTTTAAGATCGTAAACATACTAGAATATACTACCAATCAAATTGAATATAAATTTTACATTGAATTTCTACAATTTTGAAGATAGAAAACTCCATTTATGAAACATATCTTTTAACCTACAACGATGAAAATAGTTAGATTTGTATTAATCCTAAGCATATCGTGCACAAAAATCTATTATCATCAACCATAGTAAAAAGAAACATGCAATCTTGAGTTTCATTTTTCCCAACATTTCTAGGATTTGTAGCATCAGAAAAAGTAGATGGAGGAGGCTCATAAATTAAAGCCATGATCCAAATCTTTCCTTGCTCAAGTGTTGTGAAGCTTTAAGTTGCACACACTCACTACTCTCATCCTTGGCCAAGAATTTGCTAGTGCATTAGTTGACACAGTTTCCTTTTCCAAACATGCTTGTTGCAAGCAATTACTAAAGTTGTGGTGCTAACAAGTAACAATTAGTTATGGGGGTTTTAAGAACCATGAGGATGCCTTTGCCAATGAGATTGTTATGTTTTTTCTTAGAGATAAGCGAAGTTTCCATAATTTAATTTTTGATAATTTTTTGTCACACTTAATCAATTTTACCCATAGGAAAATTGGGGTCGGCCAATTAAAAGTAAGAAATTAATGTTTTAAAATTAATTTAAATGAGTTTAGATTATTAGTACTATCATGACTTTGGAAAAAAATTAATGATGTACCATCATTGAAAAACATTAGTTCCCTACCTTATGGATAAGGTAGGGACTAATAATTAATTCCATCAAAAGATCTAACACCTACTTGAATCATTTTATTATTTAATTTTTAAGTTCAAATATATATATGACTTTTCAACTATATTTTATTATTGAAAAAGTGATCTAGTTTTTAACCTCACCACTTAGGCAACGTAAAAGTATTATGAAGATATTTCAAAGGTCGAAGAGAGTATTTGAAGAAGTCTTAAAAAAAAAATAGGACGACCAAATTGAGTAGTAAATGTCTTTCAAAAGAAACTTTACTCATTACAAGGAAGAAAGAGCAAAAAATTTATGCTTCCACACATTTTTATATATTTTTTTTGAAAAGTTGGATGTATAAATATTTTTCAATTATGTTAGCAAATAATAATTTATAATAGATCCATTAAGTCTTATATTTTTTAATTAATTAATTTAAATTTTTTTTGGTAACATGACTTAATGAGAATTATAGACCAGGGGCTTGGAAAATCATTATGCTAGGGTTTCATGCGTGTTGGAATAAATTATTGGAAAGAATGCTTCTGAGAGGGGGGGGGTGAATCAGAAGTACTAGCCTTTTTAACTATTTCAAATCCTTAACAACATATTTTTGAAATGAACATGCATGCATATAAATATTAAGCAATCATAAGAAACCAATATGCATCACCACATAACACTTAAGATTTGGTAACCCAGAAACCCTCCAGATATAAGAAGGTAAAACTGGGGTGGGGATGATACCCACAAAATCACTGCAATAATAATGTTTAACCACTTTTGATGGTCTTCCCTATTAAAGGCTTGCCCTGTCAAAGGCTTTACACTGTATCAATAGTGACCTGGTTAAAGGATTTACAAAAACTTTACATGAAGTGTCACCCTGTCAAAGGATTTAGTCACCTAGTTAAAGGATCTATAAAATAGCTGCTAAGCTAACCTATCATCATAGGATTTTCTTTCTAATACAATGGCTAAAGAGTATTAGGTATGATAAACGTGATGGCTTACAATCCTTCGATTGCTGAATACAGGCACTTGATCTGCTCTCTCTAATCTTGGTCCTCTATGATCTGATTCACTTCTCTTTGATATTAGACTTCCTTATACACCCTTTTTTTTCATGCTCTGACTTCGTCTTCCTTATAAAGAAACTCAAAGACTTAGGGTTAGGTATGGATCTATGATCCAAATTTAATCTTTGATTTTTGCTTATTCCTTGCACATCTCTTATTGGTTGCATGCCTTCTCCATTTTTCTTATTGGCTGCATGTAGACTGCATAGGAAATATAAATGATTTGATTATCACTTAAATCTTTTGAGAATTGTCTTATGTCAGCTAGAAAAATGGTTTACATTTGAGTTTGTGAAATCTGAAACTCATATGCTGATTCTGAGTTACTCAGCACTTACTGCTTTCTGATGCTCGGCACCTACTGTAACTCGACTTTTGTATATGCTCCTATCTTGCTCGACATCCTTTAGGAATCGACACTTGAATAATGCTTGATAATTAGATCATGCTCGACACCTGTACTTACTTGGCACTTGATCTTCACTCGGCACCTGAAGACTGCTCGGCACATGCTATGGCTCGACATACACAGTGTACTTGGCTTCAATGTAAAAGGTGGTTAAGTGTGTTGGCACTCAAGTGTCAAAACCATTTCTAGACTAGCAATCTCCCCCTTTGACATGAGTGTCAAAAACACTTAACTAAGAAATATTAATCTGATGTTATGATACACTTTCTGATCTGCTTGGTATGTATACAGAGGTTTATCAAAAATGTGTAACTTACAATATATATACCTCAAAGTTATTATAACTTTTATAACTCCCCCTGAGTTGATCTTTATAACTCCCCCTGAGTTGATCATGCCAATGTCTTGCCGTTATGCTTAATGTTCTCTTTAATAGATCTTCCACATATTATCTCCCCCTTAGAGTATTATCTCCCCCTTTTTGATACTTATGTCAAAGGGTCCTAAATAATAATGCCATGTTTGGCCAAAAATGTCTTTTTTACCTTAAGGAGTATTTGGAGAGCTGCATCCCAATTATTTAAGGCAATATCCAATGTCTTTTGTTGGATTGCAAGATTTTCTATGAGATCAACTAGTCCTTCATGTGTAGAAATATTGGGATCTTTCTCCAGGACTGTTTCTGCATACATTTTCTCCTTGTGCAATACTTCTAAGTGAGGAGTAATGGAGGCTTGAATTTACATCATCTTTTCTTTGATAGTGGCCTCTTCTGCTGATAATGCAGCTAATTCCCTCTGTGTGTGTAATGTATGAGAAAATTTCTTTTCACTCTGTGCAGGATCTAAGGGTAGTTGCATGCTAGAGAGTTTTAATTTACTCTCAAGGTTCAAAATTTTTTGATTTATTTTGTGTGTGGACCTAGAAAAACACACAATTTGCTATAAAGGGAAAATATGTTCCCTAATATACTTTTTACATTTTCCAATTTCTTGGCTAGGTCAACTTGTCCCAAAATTATGTTATTAGCTATTTTCTGGTTGACTTTGCCTATAAACTTCTTTTCTGACCCTTCCAATAGTTTTGCATTAGTATCATGGTCTTCATTATTTACTTGGTCAACTATATCAAATAATTGCTCAAGTATTGGCCTATTTGCATCTAGAGGTTGAAGACTAAAAGCATCGATGAATATATCTTTTATTTCATTTAGTGCCTACTTGTATTCATAGTCTTTTCTCATTGCCTCTTGTCTCCTCCTCTTATCCAATGCACTCTATATTTCATTCATCTTTTCCTCATTGAGAGTGCTTGAATCATAATAGGGTATTTTGATTTCTTCATCAAGCTCAGGAATACCATAATGTATGGTCCTGGCTACCCTTGTAGAACTTGAAGTTGGTGTACTAACATGTAAAGTTATGTATGGTCCTAGCTACCCTTGTAGAACTTGAACTTGGTGTATTGACATGTAAAGTTATCTTTTCAGTACTCTGCTCATGACTGGGTTTGGTGGGAGTTGTTGTTTTTGGTAATTCAACCAAAATTTGTATTGCAAACTCCTCTTTATTTTGGGTTTCTTTCTTCTCCTCTTCTTCTTGCTTGTCTTCTTCTTGTTGTACTAATGCTACTGAAGGTGTACTCACTGTCTGAGCTGTTGTCCCTGTGATTACTGTTGTTGTTGCACTTGGCTCCTAATGAGTTGGAGTGACTAATCTTGGTGGTGACAGAGGTGGTAGATATGTAAGCCCAGTAGTTTGAATGATTTGAGGTGGTTGTTGTGATGGAACCTTGACCTCTTTGAGTTTATCTACTGAATTTTGAAGATTATCCACACTGACCAATATGGGATTTGTACACAATTGTGCTTGTAGATTTGTTTGGTCAAGGATCTTAGTAAGATCTGCTGTAGTTAATGGATTGATGTTTTGACATGTAGTGTCAACAACATCCTTAATCTTTATGATTTTTGTAAGTGTGGTAGGTGAGTGAGGAGAGCTAGGAGGTGAAAGATGTGTGCCTTGCACATTTTGTTGTTCATCAGTTCCTTTGTCTTCATCTTTTCTTTCCTCCTCTCTTTCTTTCTTATTTTCCTCTTCTTCAACCTTTTTCTCTTCTTCTGTTTTCTCTTCTCTCCTCTTCCTTCTTTCTTCAGGTTTAGCAGCAACTTTTTCTTTGTATATTTCTTCAAGAACATCTTCAAACATTTTGTACAAGTTTTTCCATACTCTTGTTGTTCTCTGCACAACTTCTTCAATTTTATTTTGCAGGATGGAAATGCCCTATATTTAGGTTCAAATCTTTTGTTATGCCTTTTGACTGCTTGAGTTACCCGTTCTTTTGTCAAATCAGGCAGTAAGTTTGCTAGGGTTGATTCCCTAATATCTTTCTCCATCGTTAGGTAGAAATGCCATTTGTCTTCTATAATTTTAGACAATTCCTTTGGCAATTGTCCATCTAGTTCAAGAGGTGTATACTTGAACTGTACCATAAATGCATAGACTGATTCTTCTATGCTATTTTGTTCCTCTTTACTGAACTTATTGAAATCAATCTTTTTCATTTCATTTAAGTCTCCATTCCTAATCTTTTTACATAATATATCAATTGAAGATTTAGGAGGACTTACCTCTTCAGTCTGATCTTCTTCATCAGTATCAGGTTGGGCCACACATATTTTCCTTTTCTTTGGCTCTTCTTGTGCCTTTGTGTTTTTCTTCTTTGTGGCATCCTCTTTAGCCTTCTAGGTAGAGGCCCTTGTTGTAGCTCTGGTTGTTGACTTCTTTGTCATTTGCATGACAACTTTCTTTGGTGGGGCTGAGAAGCAGGAGAGTTCTTTGTTTTCCTTTTAGTGACTCTACCTCTGATGGGTGCTTCCTTTGTTTTTGTTTCCTTGGCACTCTCATCTTTTTCTTCTCCTTGTCTTTGTGGAAGTTCAAGTGGCTCTTGTTCTAGCTCACCTTCTTCTTCTCCTTCACTAATCTCTTCTTCCTCACCTGCTACACTGGATTCTCCAACACCAAATTTCTTCTTTATCTACTTTACCAGCTTGTCCTTTTTCTTTACTGCTGAGGTTGTCTTGAGTTCTGTAACAACTCTTGATTTTACAGTGTCATATGTTCCAAATGCCTTGGTAGATTTATCCATTTCCTCTGCAAGTAAAGCTATGATGGTTGTAGAAACTTGGTCAACATCAAGCTCATATCCTAATGGTCTAAGCCATCTTGTCCTCAGAAGGACTTCTTAAATGTAGGTATAATCGATATCAACAAGAAAACATATGTCATTTATATGCTTTTCTACCAGTGAGACTGGTATCATCGTTCTGTTCTTCATTGCATTTTTGAAATCCTCAAAATAGATAGACATTTGATCATCAAAGCTATCTCCCATTTGTGCAATGAAATCATTAATTTGATCAAAAATGGTTTTATTTTGACTCCAGTTGACTCTCCCAAATAAAGGGAATTCCTTCATTACATAGAAGAACATACAAACCAACACTGAACCAAATTTGCACTGTGCTCCCTTGGATTTTTTAATAGGTCCAAGATTTTCATTAATCTGTTGCAACAAGAGCTCTGCAAGATCATAAGTGTGATCTTTCTTTACAAGTTTATGTGCCACATCTACTGCTATGCAGGGTACACTATTTAACCTGCTGGATTGGTAAAACTTATGTGATATGATCCTTACAAAAAAATCTTAAAGAGGATTAGTTATGGTGTCTATAGTCATGCCTCTATTGTTCCACTTTGCTCCTGTGTTCTTCTCAATTATTTCCTTCTTTTCGCTTCTCAAGGTTTTTGGCCGATCTAGGGTTGGAAAGCCAGTAACCCTATGAACCATCTTCTTGGTAATCTTGACTTGCCCTTGTTCTAACTAGAATGATCCATCATGGATTCTGCTGAGTATAATGCGTATCCACTCATTTTTTAATACGATTGGAAAAACTAGGGCTTTGGTTAAACCCTTCTTTTCTATGATAGAAAACTCATCTTTTAGAATACCATTATCATAGAGTTTGTCATAGGAATTAAAGATTTTCAAATCTCCTATAGCTCCTATTTTACAATTATAGCATTTTTGCACATCTTGAACCATAAAAACATTTTTAGGGATGGTGGATAAGGCACCAGTAGGATCATTTTTGTATGCAACCTCTGGTATTGGTCTAAACTCAGGTTGCTTAACTTCGTTGCTGACAAGTTGAATTTCATGACTCATTTTCTCTTGGGTTGTTCTTGAACTTGTCACCATTTATCTTTGAACTAGGGTTTTAACAATTTAAAGCAAAACTTTTCAAACTGTAAAACTCAGTACTTGAAGGAAATACCTGGATAGATACTTTGATCGCTTGGGTAGATGCTGAATTGCTGCAAATCACTGGTTGAAAGCTTGAAAATTGCTCAAACGTGCTCAAAATAATCGCTCTTCATTTGAATGGCTCAAGAATGAATCAAATTTTACTTTTAAACAATAGAAGAAACTTTTGCATTTAATGCACTTTAGTACCTACACCTATCACTCGGCTTCCAAATGTTTTCAACTCGGCATCCACTCGGCAGCTATGCTTACTCGACATCTACTAACTTTGCTAATAACTTGACATTTAAAGATGACTTGGCATCATTTTTTGAATATTAGTCTTAGCATCTTATCTTATGCTTAATTCTTCTTTTTAGTGCTTCTTTGTCTTGGGACTGATGTATGATATATCTTTGTATATCAGTCCATATATCTCCCTTATGCTTAGTTTGATGAAATGTGATCACTTGACCCGTTAGGTGAAGTGATCCCTTTGCTTGATGTACTACACTCATCTTTCTTCTTCCAAATTTTATTCATTTGTTCTCTTATGACATCAATCTTTTCTTTTCCTTTCTTGGCTTCAGTATTTGGTGCTTTGGACCTTGTAGGATAGTTCTTGCTACTATGACCAGTTTTGAAGCAACTGATACATGTAGTTTGGCTCAACCATCTTTTGTAGTTTCCCTTGAAATGTGTTATTATGCAATTCTAGGGTGTATGTCCATATTCTTGACAATAGTGAAAATTGTACCTGGTGTTATAATCCCAATGGTAGTGGCTTTCATTCTCTTTTGCTGGTTGATTTGATGTCCATATGGGCTTTGATCTGCATTCAAATGCCCTATGTCCATATTTCTTACAATTATGACAATGTCCATCAAATATTTGTGTTCTTGGGATTTTGGATCTACAATCTTGTGCCATGTGTCCTTGCATTTTGTACTTGTGACAGTAACTCTTGCTTTTATATGTGTTTGGCTGATTGATTCTTCTACTCCTGCAAATATTAGCAGTATGTCCCTTTTTATTACAGTTTTGACAAGTGAGTTTAGAATCCTTACCTTTGTCACTTCTTTGCTCAACACTCTTTGATGATTCTCCAACTTTAGTACTGTTGTATCCAAGTCCTAATGTATCATGGGTTGATCTTGGGAATTTTAGCAACTGTTCAAAGTACTTTATGGCTTTGCTTGACTTGTTGAGATTCTCTGCTATCTCCTTTTCTCTATTTAGTTCATTCTATAATTGTTCATTCTGCATCTTCAAAGTAGAGATCTCAATATCTTTCATATTAAGTTCATGATGAAGGTTCATTATTTGAGCAAGTGTATCCATCTGCATGTTTGAGATCCTTGTTAATTCAGTTCTCTTTTCTTCTAGTCTGTTTGCAAGATTTCTTTTGTCATCTTCCATCATGACTTTGTCCTCAACTGCTCTTTTCTTTTGTTCAATGATTTCACATAATATTATGGCCTGTGATTCATGTTCCATCTTGAGAGATCTTATCTCATTTTCTTGAGCTTTATTTTTCTCCATCAGTTCTGCTATTGGTGCATCAAATTCTTTAGTGTCTCCATTGTAAAATACTTGTGTGGTATCAATTTCCTTGTAGTGTATGTCATTTTTAGCTATGGCTATCTCCTTTCTTCTTTTTAAATATTTTCTTAATTCCACTCTAGTTTCCTCTACCTTTTGTAGAGCGAGATGCACATCTATCACCTGGCTTTCAATGATCTTTCCAAGTTTGAAAAATTCCATCCTTAGATTTTTTCCTCCAAGCTGTTAGGCTTCTTTTTGAGAGAATCTAGGCTCTGATACCAATGTTGGAATAAATTATTGGAAAGAATGCTTATGAGAGAGGGGGTGTGAATAAGAAGTACTAGCCTTTTTAACTATTTCAAATCTTTAAGAACATATTTTTGAAATGAACATGCATGCATATAAATATTAAGAAATCATAAGAAACCAATATGCATCACCACATAACACATAATATTTGGTAACCCAAAAACTTTCCAGATATAAGAAGGTAAAACTGGAGTGGGGATGATACCCACAAAATCATTGCAGTAATGATGTTTAACCACTTCTTATGGTCTGCCCTGTTAAAGGCCTGCCCTGTCAAAGGCTTTACATTGTATCAATAGTGACCTAGTTAAAGGATTTGCAAACACTTTACATGAAGTGTCACCCTATCAAAGGATTTAGTCACCTAGTTAAAGAATCTATAAAATAGTTGCTAAGATAACCTATCATCATAGTATTTTCTTTCTAATACAATGGCTAAAGAGTATTAGGTATGATAATCCTGATGGCTTACAATCCTTCGATTGCTAAATACAGGCACTTGATCTGCTCTCTCTGATCTTGGTCCTCTGTGATCTGATTCACTTCTCTTTGATATTAGACTTCCTTATACACCTTTTTTTTTTTCATGCTCTGACTTCGTCTTCCTTATAAAGACACTCGAAGACCTAGGGTTAGGTATGGATCTATGATCCAAATTTAATCTCTGATTTTTTCTTATTCCTTGCACATCTCTTATTGGTTGCATGCCTTCTCCATTTTTCTTATTGGCTGCATGCAAACTGCATAGGAAATATAAATGATTTGATTATCACTTAAATCTTTCGAGAATTGTCTTGTGTCGGCTAGAAAAATGGTTTACATCTGAGTTTGTGAAATCTGAAACTCATATGCTGATTCTAAGTTACTCAGCACTACTGCTTCTTGATGCTTGGCACCTACTATAACTCAGCTTCTGTATATGCTCCTATCTTGCTCGACATCCTTTAGGACTTAGCACATAAATAATGCTCGGTAATTAGATCATGCTCGACACCTGTACTTACTTGACACCTAATCTTCACTCGACACCTAAAGACTGCTCGACACCTGAAGATCACTTGGCACTTGTTGAATTTCTTGACTCGACACATGCTATGGCTCGGCATACACAATGTACTCGGCTTCAATGCGAAAGGTGGTTAAGTGTGTTGGCACTCAAGTGTCAAAACCATTTTTAGACTAACAATGCGTTCTTTGAGCTTCCTTGCATATGGCTCTCTATCTAAGCTCTCCTTCTATGTTTTCCACCTATCAAACCGCATTTAATGTGGGATTTTTTAGGCTATTTTATAATGGCCTTGGCCAACAATGACCCAATTGTTGATACTAGTGTTCACACTGCTGCTTTGGAAAGCTGTGGCACCTCCATTGAAAAAATGTCTTTACAAATTCATTTCAAAGGTCTTTCATGATGTAATCCTAATATTATCCTTCCTTTGCAAGAATTTGATGCTACTTGTGATTGGTTAGTACAACATACTTTGATAGAGTATTTTGTGGGTCAGACTCCTCTTAAAGCTATGCTCCAAGAATGGGTTAATAAGAGTTGGACTCCTTATGGAGTCTGCCTTGACGCTGTGCAAAACCTTACCAAAGATTTTTTTTATTTCATTTTTCCAACCCATCTCAGGAAGACATGGTTTTTAATAATGGCCCTTGGTCAGTGTGTTCCTCCCTACTTGTTTTTCAAAGATGGTCAAGAGACTTCACTGTCTCTGAGAACAAAAAGCTTAGGGTTCCTGTGTGGGTTGAGTTCCCAGGTTTGCCCTTGCTGTGTTGGCCTTTTATTAAGTCCATTGCCAATACTATTGGCATAGTTATTACAAATAAACATGAAAATTTTTTCAATGCTTATCCTCAAAAATGCGTGTGCATTGAGGTTGATCTCTCCAAGGATCTCAAGGATTATGTGCAGATACAAATTGGTTCTTAAACCTTCTCTTAGAAGGTTCTCTATTTGAGCCTGCCCAACACCTATTATAGGTGCCAGTCAGTGGAACACAAGATTAGGGATTTCCCTTTGGTTGTGCCTAGGGTTGAACACCCGCCTAAGGAGGCCCCTGTCAAACCTATAGAAGGGAAAAAAAAAAGATGAATGGACTATTTTTGGGTGCAAAGGCAAGACTCCCTTGGCTCTTAAATAGTCATATGCAGTCGCCATTTTAGTTTCTCCTATTTCAACAAGAGCACAAACCCCACCCATTTAAGGTTGATGATAGTTTTTCTAGAATCAAACCTTGGTGTTTCTCAGGTTTCAAACCCTAGTAGTTCACAAGGGATCAAGGCGGCCACAAGGGCTACCACTTCTTTTGTGATTCACACACCTTTGGCTGACTCCTCCATTGTGACTTAGAATGTGCAATGTTCTCATAGTCCTCCCATACATGCTGAGAAACCAAAGTATAAACGATAGGCTATTAGTCCATAGGATTTTCCTTCTGCCTTCAACCAAGTTTCAACTTTCTTGCAAAATAGTTACTCCTCTCTTGAGAAAGAGGAAGATATGAAGAATTTTCAAGAATTCATTTATCATGGAATGTGCAAGGTCTTAAAGACCTCTCCAGAAAGTACCATGTTAGGGATACCCATCATAGACTTGGTAATTTAGATTTTATTTGCATGCAAGAGGTTAAATTTTTTGGTTTCATGCTTTCCTCTACATGTCACGTCATTTGGCCAGATGACATTATGTTTTCATCTCAACACAAAAGTGGTAGAGGTGGTGTAGTTACTCTTTTGTCACCTCATCTTCATTTTGCTATTATTTCACATGGGTTTGACCCCATTCACAGAATAATTTGGCTTTTTCTTTCTATCAACAATCATTCCCATTGGAGTAGTTAATGTTTATGCTTCCAATGATGTTGTGGAAATGTATCAATTATGGGGTTGGATGGCTGAAAACTTGCCTATAGCTAGTTGGGTTATGTGTGGTGACTTCAATATGGTTGAGTTGACTTTTGACAAAGATGACATTTTGCCTTTTCACTAGACAGCTAAGGAAAGGGAAGTCTGGTACTACATGTGTAATAAATTGTGCCTTTATGATCCCAATACTAACTGCTGCTAGCATAGTGGGGTCTGGCACACTTGGTCTAACTTTCGAGTTGGCTTTATCTGCATTTTAAAATGTCTCAATCATGCTATGATTATTACACGATATTTTTTCTCCTTTTCTAAGTATTGAGATTTATTTGTCATTTTGTTGCTAGATTTGATGTTATTAGATCACTATTCCATTTATTTTTCCATTTCTTGGCATATAGTTTTCCAGCGTGTTGTCAGGACTTAGTTTTTCCTCAAATACGTCAATGTTGATGCACGCTTTCACTATTGCTCATATCCTACGTGTCTGGAATTTGGAGCCAAGTCTACATTCTTAGACAGGTTGGATATAGTGTTGGAATGATGATGTTACTAGAACAACTAGATTTTTGCGCATCTATGGGTGGCAGTTGGAAATTTTCAAATGATGGTCCTATGAATCCACTACCACAACTCTCAAAAAAGTTTTTGAAGCTCTCACCCTTAACCCTTTTGATGCTGATTTTCAAATTCAACTTGCCAAGCTTCATCATGAAAAATAGGTTGCAGATAATTATGTTGCTTAAGAGGCCCAAATCAAGTCTCACCTCCATTGGTTGGAGGTTGGTGATAAGGCTTCTAAAGAATTCTTCCAAGCTCTTAGAGCCCATCATACTAATTTTGGGATTAAAAATATCAAACAAGGAAATTTTGTTCTGTCCAATCTCCTTGACATCCTATAAGCTTTTTTTCACCACTACAAAAATGTATTTGTTTCATAGGGAAATATGGTTGCTCGGGAGGAAGTCCTCAAAAAGTGTATTACTATTACTCCAAACCACCTAGCAGTTGAGCAACATGCTTTCTAAGAAACTTCTCACCATCCGAGACCTCAACGAGGTAGTATTTTCCATGGCTAATGAAAAGTCCCCTGGGTGTGATGGGTTTCATTGTGAATTTTACAAACACCTTTGGGAGTTTATTGGTCTTGACCTGCAAAAATTTTATCTTGAGCCTATCATTCTACAAGTCTAGGAGCTATTATCAACAAAGGAAACATCAAATTCATACCTAAAGCTAGAGATCCTAAGGATATCTAAAATTGGCAGCCCATTACTTTGCTTAATGTGTCCTATAATATTATTGCTAAGGAAGTTTCTCTTAAAATTTGTCATCTCCTACCTTTTATTGTGTGGCCAGAGAAAACTGGCTTTATTAAGTCTAGGTATATTCTTGACAACATCATTGTTGTATGGGAAGGCATGGAGTGGGCTCATAAATCCAATCAACCATCTATATTTTTGAAATTTGATTTTGCTAAAGCTTATGACCGGATTGAATGGCCTTTCATCTTAGCTATGCTTCAAGATCTTGGTTTTGGTCCCAATTTTCTTTAGGCTATGGAGATGCTTTTTGGAGATGCTAATGCTTGTATTATTATCAATAGCTCTCAATCTGAAGCCTTTGGGCTCTTTCGCTCCATCTGGCAGGGTTACCCTCTAGCTCCAACTTTATATATTCTCGCTACTAAAGGATTTGGTTGCTAGCCCACTCCATTTCTTCTAGTTTGGTTTGTGGCATTTCCTTGCCAGATTCCTCCTCTCAGTTGGTCAATGGGCACTTTGATGATGATTCCTTTCTCACTCTTTTGGAGGATGAGGAAAACATCACTAATGTCTTGCAATTCCTATACACCTTTTGTCAAGCCTCTAGCTCTACTATTCAATGGAACAAAATGCTCTATTATTAGCAATCTTTTCTTCTAGCTTTGCCATGGTTTGACTAGTTCAAATGGAAATGGGTCACACATAGGGAGATCTTTAACTTTTTGAGCATCCCTTTTGGGTTTCAAGCTTTGCCAGTTGATTTGTGGAACATTATGATTATCAAGATTGAAAAGAAGCTTGACAATTGGCTTACTAACCCCTTTCTCTTGCAAAGAAATTTTAGATTTTCTCAAAGGTCTTGATAGCTACACATGTTTATTATTATTCTTGTTGGGCTCCTTCCAAAGCCTCTTATCTAAAATTAGAGCAATTGCTCCATGACTTTCTTTAGGCTTGTAGTTCTGATCATCATGGCTTTCACAGAGTGGCTTGGGATTTTTGTTGTCTCCCCAAAGAGTCTAGAGGCCTTGGCCTTCTTTTCATGTAGAAGAAAGGCCTTGTTCTTTGTACCAAATGGATTATACTTACCATTATTGGAGATGAAGCTTGGAAATTTTTGGTTCATAATTGCGTTTCTTCTAGGTTTCTTGTTAATAGGCCTACATGGAAGGGGACTAGCTTTCAAACCCTTCTTTTCATGTAGGAACCTGTGCACACACAGGGCTCTTTTGTTATCAAGAGCATCTAGAAAGTTTGAGAAGCTATCAAGCCTTGGCTTCACTGGTCTAGTGATGGGCTCTCTTTGAATCAACAAAACATTTGGTGGTCTACTTTTTTTTCCATCTAGGGTGTTCCTCTGGCCAAGACTCAAGGTTCTAGTGCTCTACATTTTTTTCAAAAATGGCATCAAGACATCTAAGGACCTCTTTTCTAGGGTCTCTATGAGTCTTAGATCCTAGAAAGATATGCATGTCCAGTTCGATCTTGCCCATTTAGATCAATAGACTTTTGATCTATTGCGTTTTGCAATTCTAGATCACTTAATTCACAAGGTAGATATTCAGTCTATTCAACCTTGGTGGACTGACTAAAAGTGTTATCTTGCCACTCTCTTCACCAGATACAAGCCAATTTCGGGGTATTGATGGCTTTCTCCCCATTTTTTGATGGTGGATAGCCTCAACCAACATTGGCATTTGCAATCTTCTCTTTCTCAGTAGAGAAAGTATTTTGACACTATTTGGAGTGCCATTATGGAGCCCAAGATTGCTCAGTTTGCTTGGTGCCTAATTTTTCAAGGTCTTCCCTTTGGGCCTTAGCTCAAGCATATTGGGGTTCCAGATCCCTTATGTCCTTTTTGCGGGTAGCCAAAGACTTTTTTGCATAATTTTTGGTTCTATAAACATGTTCAAAACTATTGGCATTGGGTCAGTGCAAGAAGATGGGTCTCACTTTTGGCCAAAAAGTGGAAGTGTTTTTCCTATTTTTGAAATATTTTGTCAATTGATGCCAAAATTTGAGCCATTTAGAGATTAAATATAAAAAAACTTCAAAAATAAAACTTGTAGTGCCTAGAATCTTCTTTTTGAATATGTAATTTATTTGTATACCCATATGTTGGATTTTTTTTTGGTATGGATATTTAAAAATCACTTTTTCAAAATGCCTATTTTAGGACCATACCACGCTTGTGTACGAACACCATAATTTGACACAAATGAATGAATTTTTGAAAATCCTTTTAAATGGAGTTACCTGACACACCAAAGATTGATGAAAATATTTTTCTTGAATTTTTTAATGAATATTTTTTTAAAATTAATTTTTAATTGGCTATAAAGGAAAATTTTAAAACCTCTCGTGTACGGATGCCATAATTTGATCAAAATTTCACTCTTTTCAATTTTTTTTAAAAACTTCAAAAGAATTGAATGTAGATTGATGACATATAAATTAATCTAAGAAATTATAAATAAAAAAGTTATTAAAGTTTTAGTGAACGTTGCTATTTTACATTTCGGTACCACCTTTGATAAAAAAATACAAAAATAGTAAATAAAGTCATAACACTATATAATTTATATTTCTAAAATCAAGATAGTGAGAGCTCTAATGGGTTTTGGTTTTGTAAAAAAATTTGATCGGGAAGACCCTCTAAAAATTATGGGAAGGCATGAATTTGTTAGTTCAATGCCTTAGCCAAATCTTGAGAGGCCAAGGCATAGGCTTGGTCTCACCAAGCCTGTCCCAAACCAAAATTTGAGGCAGGAAAAAAAATCCTGCCTCATGTTGTAAGAAATGGGCACCCATTATTTGAATTTCAAAAAATGGGTACCCATTTTGAAAAGCTAAAAGCAACATGTAAAATCTGCCGAAAACTTTAAAATTTGAATTTTTAATTTTTTGAGAAATGGGTACCCATTTTTTGAAAATAAAAAATGGGTACCCGATTTTAAAAAATACGGGTGCCTATTTTTTAAATTTAAGGTTAGGCACTCAAGCCGAAAACATGTACCCATTTTTAAAAATTGGGTACTCATTTCTAAGAGGTCTCATTCCACGGATTTGACTTCCGCAAAATTGCGACCCAACTTTGTGCATTCACCCCACTAGATTCATGCTTTCTTTAATATGTTTCAGCCTAAATCTTTTTCTTGGTATATGGTTATTTTGGGTGATTCCCCTAGGTTCCCTAGAAAATTTACCTAGATTTGGTATACTTTTAGGATGGAGATTTTGTTTACTCTATGGAAAGATAGGAATGCTGTTCTTTTCACTCATAGTTTTCTTGACATAAATGTTTCTATGTACAAAGCATGCATTTGTAACAATGTAATGATGCAGATTCAAATACAAGCCAATAAGGTGGCTCTGGAGGTGGCCCACCTTTAGGAGCTACTCAATCATTGGGGTAATGCTCCCTGTACAGTTGCTAGAGTGTCTCATGATGCTTCAGTAGATACTACTTCGACTAGGGGCCGTTGGTAGGGGTGCATCTCTTCTGACCACCGCTCTTACACACCACACTTCCAAGCTTCCTACCACTGCTCTCCTAGTGGTGGAGATGGTGACTAGCATCGCTACTTTGCTTCCCTACCCTGTGGTGGCACAAGATGGTCCCTGGGTCTAGTGGCTTCCCTCTTAGTGCTCGGCTTGTTATTTTTGGTAAATGGCTCTTTCGCTTGGACTTGGCTATTTCACCTCCGTGGACTGATACCAAAGATGCAAACTAGGAACCTAATGATGTTGTTGATGGCTGGACTATTCCTAGCCCACCTACAAATCCCAAGGATGACTGCAGATTTCATGATCAGGATGAACCAACCCCCTCAGCTGGCACTACATTGGCAACCTGAGGGTTGTTTCTTATAATTTTTTTATTTATGAATAGTTGTTGATTTCTGCTACAGTTGTGTGAACTTTTGTTGGGTGATCTTGTATCCCCCAACCCCTTTTTTGTGAATCGTATCTAAGTATATTTTTTATTAATAGAAAATGACTATTCATCAAAAAAATAATTATGTACTGATAAATGGTGCAAGTTTATTTAAATTTAAATTCATTCTACAATATTTCAAATATCTTTATTTATATATATTCTCTTGTAGATGATCTTATTTATTATTTTGTGCATATTTTCCTATAGATTTCACATTTATTGTAGTTTAGTTGAGAAATCAAGATTAGAATGCAAGACTAATGATAAATTTCTCAAATAGATTATGAGCACAAAAGTATTTCCATTATCAATTGTAGGTGTATGAAATATGCAATGGGGCTTCTTGTTTAAATAAGATGTAAGGAGAAAAGAAGAAATGTACCTCAAATACCTCCAAATGTGCAATACCTAAAACTTCTTGGGCAACTATGATGATACATGTAATGTCTTTATGAAGTGAGACAAAAAGAAAAATAACATCTAAGTCAACATCTCATTAAATACAACTAAGAGAGAAGATATGTGGTGATACATCTCAACTATTAAGCCATGTTACTATGAGTATGTGCATGGAAATGACAGACCAAATGTTGAAATAATGGGTGTTGCACGCATTGCACAATATTGATATATTATATTATTTTATTTTATTATGTAATGTTGTAATGTTGTACCTAGATGGATGTGCAACATGGAAAGATTTCCATGGGATATACTTGATGAGTTGTATTGTAACATTGTGATAATATTTCATGTAATTATTTAATATTGGGGAAAAGAATTAAATTTCCAACATTAAATGTGGGGTCAATGGGTTAGGTAGCACATGGTTTATGTAATACCACTTGGTGGTTTTGTGGGACTTGCTACTATATAAGTAGCAACAAGGGCAGTTGTGTAAAAAGATATAAGGAAAAAAGGGAAAGAGTCGAGCGAGACAAGGCTTGATAGGTTAGCCAAGGGAGCATTTGTGAAGGTTGGAAGCATGGCATGAGATGTGTAGATTCATGCTTGTTCACATGGATTGTTTGGTTGTGGCTATGACTTTGAAGGCTTCCATGGTTGTATTACAATGGTGTTTTTGCTTAATAATATATGGTGATGGATGCTTTTGGAGGCTGGCTTTTTCCCTCAATAAGGGTTTCCTAGGGTATATCTTGTGTCACATTTTTGTCGGTATGTTGTCTATTCTCTTGCATAGTAGATTTTAATTACATATTTATTTTAGATCTATTATGAGTTATGCGAAAATGGCTATATTATTTTTTGCAAGTTTCCTTACAAGTGGTATCAAAGTTATGGTTGTGTTGTTATAACCCTAGATTGAATCCATGGGAATGCATGATAGGATAAAAGAAAAGGCAAGATATATGAGTTGTTTATTGCAGATTTGAGGGTTTTGGATTTGCTGTTATGATGGGATGTTGAAAGATTTTTGGCATGTGAAATTATTGGTCAAAAGGATATTTTGGGCACTTCATTTAGATGAGGGTTTCATGGAGAAGCTTGTAGAAATGACCTCCTAGGTAAAAACAAACCTTGTCATTGGATTGTCATTTTCATAAATTTTGATATATAATATGCTCTAGTTGGGCTATGTTTAGAAGAAATAAAACAGTTTTTTAGTTTCAGCCCTTGATGGTTGTCAAATTTAATCCTGTTGAAATTTTTGTCATAATAAAATAAAAATTGCAGTGAAAATGGTAAAAAGATTGTCTTAGTAAAATGGCCATAACTTTCTGTCAGAATATCATATTTTAGACTTCTTATAGGCATTGGAAAGATAAATTAGAGCACTACAACATGGTGTAGGTTTGGTTCTATGATTTTGTTATTTTGTCAAGTTTTAAGAGCCCAAATTTTATATGTTATTTATTTTGAGCACAAATTAGGGCATAACTTGGGATTTTGGACTTCGAGTAGTCAACAAAAAGAGCTCTATACATTGATTTAGATTTAGTGTAGGTTTGGCATGGTTTATTTGGTAATATATCAATCTAAAAATTAATGTTATATATGGACCATGGTAGCAATATGAGTTTATGACATTGTATGTTTGAGGATTTGAGTTTAATGTCATTGTATACTCAGTTTATATTTCATATTGTGACATAGGGAGGGCAAAGAATCACCAGGACCAAAGGCACACCTAGCTATCTAAACCACCCTGCAAGAGTTAACCCAACAAAAAACACAACAAACAAACAACACCAAATGAGAGAGAGAGAGAGCAAGATTCTTATATATTCATTAGATAATCAACATACATGCTTGGCTATAAGGCCTTCTAGGTTATGGCCAATCACAAAAATAAAGCTTTCAAATTCATGATCCAACTTCAAGTTCACTCTTCCAAATATGTATCCCTCCTTCCAATCCTCTTTGTTCTCTCCATCTTACCTAAAAATCAATCCTAGACTTCCTTAAATATTGGTGCGGCCATAGGTCAGCCTATCACAAAATTAAACCCTACATTAAATTCATGCACATCCACAAGTTGGTCCTAACAAAAAATATTAACTACCTATAATAAAATTAAATATAAGAAAGGTTGGCCCAAACTAGAACTAGACATAGACAACTCGACAAACAAAGACTTTGCAAAATACTGGCACTCAGCATCCACATGAGCTTGACATCCAAAGGAATCACTCGGTAGTAACTATGAACTTAGCATACACCAACGCTTGGTAACCACAGAGGACTTGACAAAAAAAGGATCACTTGATAATAAAAGGAATCACTTGATAGCAACTAAGAACTTGACATCAACTAACAAAATTGAACAAAAGTGTAGGATTACAAGACAACCCAGGATGCTCCTACATCGGACAACTAGGGTTGGAGAAATAATTCTCCTAAATCATGCAAGTGTCACAACTTGAGTTGAATCCAACTTAGACTAAGAAATCCATATAGCATCTTCAATTGGTCTATTCTTCCACTTCACCAAATATTCATAGTAATCTTTTCCTCTTGTGCTCTTGCCAACTCTCTAATCCAATATCTATTCAACTTCTTCAATCTACTTCTTAGGATAATCTTCTCATGCAAAAACTTCATCATTTGAGTCATGGTACTTATATAAATCAGCAACATTGAATATAAGAGATATATCCATGTCATCAGGTAACTCAATTTCATAAACATTACCATAGTCAAACTTCTTCAAGTTTTTACAAGGTCCAATCTTCTTCATCTTCAGCTTACTATATGTTCCAATAAGAAATCTTCCTTTCTTCAGATGAACCATCACCTCATCACCAACTTAAAAATCATGATGTTGTCTAGATTGATCATCATTCTCCTTATACTTCTGATTACTTTGTTCCAACCTCAACTTCACTTCCTTATGCAAAGATTCCATAAAATCAACAAATTCTTCTCCTGCAACACTTTTCTTTTCTTTACCAGCAACATCCCTCAAATCTAATACTCCTCTAGGCTATATTCTAGTAACAATCTCAAAAGGTGTCTTCCTTGTACTCCTATTTACATAATTATTATATGCAAATTCAGCTTGTGCTGACACGATCTCCCAATTACTTGGCTTATTCCCAACTAGACATCTCAGCAAATTACCCAAGCTTCTATTCACAACCTCTATTTGTCCATCAGCCTATGGATGGAATGTAGAACTAAGCTTCAACTTAATACCCATCTACTTCCAAAAAATCTTCCAAAAATAACCAACAAACTTACTATCTCTATCAGAAATAATACTTCTTGGTAATCCATGCAATCTTACAATCTCTTTAAAGAAAATTTCAGAAACATGCTCAACATCTGATATCTTCTTACATGGTATGAAATGAGCCATTTTAGAAAATCTATCCACCACAATAAATATAGAATCATACCCCTTTACTGTTTTAGGCAATCCAAGAACAAAATCCATACTGATGTCACTCCCAGGTTTCTTAGGAACAACAATAGGTGTATACAAACTAATATTTTGACTTAATCATTTTACAACTTGACAAACTCCACAACTCTTTACAAATTTTTGAACATCCTTATACATTTTTTTCCAATAATACTTATCCTTTAGCAAACTCAATGTTTTATCAATTCCAAAATGTCCAGCAAATCCACCACTATGCTTTTCCTTGATCAAATTCAACCTCATATAACTTCTAGGGATACACAATTGAATATCTCTAAACAACATACCTTCTAGAATGAAATATTCATCATACTTACTTATGTGATCTATTAGATTTGGTGCTTTGTACTCTCTCCACACCTCAAAAAATTAGGGTCAGTATCACACAACTCTTTTATTTCATCAAAACCAAGAACTTCAACCTTCATTTTAGTCAACAAAGAATGTCTTCTACTCAATGCATCAAAAACTCTATTAGTAATTGCACTTTTATGCTTGATCACAAATGTAAAACTCTATAAGTACCCAATCCACTTCATGTGTCTCTGATTCAATTTATGTTGATATCCCAAGTATTGTAAAGCTTTATGATCAGTACACAACACAAACTCCTTAGGAATCAAATAATGTCTTCAATTCTTCAAGGCTTGAACAATAGCATAAAACTCTTGATCATACACAAAATACTTCATTTTAGCATCATTCAACTTTTCACTAAAGAAAGCAATAGGTTTACCTCCTTGACTCAAAACAGCTCCTATTGCACTAGCACTAGCATCACAATCAACTTGAAATACCTTATTGAAATTAGGCAAAGCCAATACCGGTAACTCAACAACATTTTGTTTTAAAGTTTCAAAACTCTTATCAGCTCTATGTGTCCACTTGAATTCCTTTTTATCTCCTCTCATTGTCTTAATCACAACATTACAAATAGAACTGAAATTTCTTATGAACTTTCTATAGAAACTAGCCAAACCATGACATGATCTTACCTCACTCACATTCTCAAGTGTAGGCCATTCCAAAATTTCTTTAACCTTCTCAGGATCCATTCTCAAACCATTAGTTGAAATCACAAATTCCAAATACACAATCTCCTCTTGCATAAAAGAACACTTTTTGAAATTAATTAATAGCTTTTTCTCTTTCAACCTCTGAAATACTTGTCTAACATGCTCAAGATGTTCTACCTTAGTATTACTGAATATCAAAATATCATCCAAATAAATAATCACAAACTTACCCAAGAATATTTTCATAACTTCATTCATCAACCTCATGAAAGTACTAGGTGCATTAGTCAAATGAAAAGGTATAACCAACCATTCATACAAACCATCTTTTTTCTTGCAAGTAGTCTTCCATTCATCACCATCTCTTATTCCGATCTGATGATAGCCACTCTTTAAATCAATCTTGGTAAAATACTTTTCTTCACTCAAACAATTCATTATTTCATACATCCTTAGCATAGGAAACCTATATTTCATTGCGATCTTGTTAACAGCTCTGGAATCAATACACATACTCCATTCTTCATTCTTCTTAAGTGCCAATACAACAGGTACATCACATGGACTCAAACTTTCTCTGATCAAACCTTTCTACAACAATTCGTGTACTTGTCTATTAAGTTCTTCATTATCTATAGGTGTCAATCTATATGATGCTTTGTTCGATAAACTAGCTCCAAGAATTAGATCCATACAATGACTTATACTTCTTATTGGAGGTAAACCATTAGGAATATCCTTTGCAACAATATCCTTACATTCATTTAGCAAATTTTCAATTTTTGCTAGTACTTTTCTTCTACCAATTTCTACTGTCACTTGATCATTACTAGCAAAACTCGATCCTCTAGAAATTATAGCAAAATAAACTTGGTTCCTTTTCACTTCTTTTTCAATTGTTTCCCATTAACCATGCAAACTTTTATTGAAATACAATTAACCTCATCTAAAATTTCAACCAAAGGCAACAATATTTTCTTCTTACCATTCACCTAAAGAGTATATTGATTCAATCTTCCATCACTTATAACATATCTATCATATTGGCAAAATCTACCCAACAAAATATGACAACAATCCATAGGCATAATATCACACAAAACTTCATCAAAGTAATGTCTAATCTTGAACTTCACAAGGCATTTCTCACTTACTAATATCTTATGCTCATATTTAATCTATGAAACATGATAGGGTTTAGGATGCTTTAGCCTCTACAAGTGTAACTTTGTAACCAACTCTTCTGATGCCAAATTTTTAGAGCTTCCATTGTCAATGATTACCTTACATTTTCTAGCCATCTTACATTTGGTTTTGAGAAGACTTCTTCTTAAAACAAGTTCTTCATCACTCTGCTTATTACATAAGGTTCTTCTCACCATCAGATTTTCTCTAACCTTAGATCCACTTGGTGAACCCTCATCATCTCCTTGAATCACAATAGTTTTGTTACCTTTCCTACTTTCAGATGATCCACATTCAAAAGATCTATGTCCCTCTTTACCACATCTGAAACAATTACCATGAAAACCACCTCTAGAATAAGAATTACCTCTTCCTTGGTAGGAACTAGTACCTCCTCAGTAAGAATCACCACCTTCCCACTCAGTCTCGTCATTGTCATCATTATTACATTCTAATTTGTCGTTATCTTGTGCAAAATTGTTAGATTTGCTACCTTCTCCATAAGATCTACCTTTGCCTCTCTATAATCTACCACCTTTACCTCTTTTTCATTGTTCATGATTCTTTGTCAATATTTCCTTAGCCTTCAAGGCATATTGGTATACTTCTTCCACACTTTCCAATTTCTCAAAACTTATTTCATCTTGAATTCTAGATCTCAATCCATTTAGATACCTTGCAATCTTCTCAACATCATCATCCACATGTCTAGATCTGATGTCTGATCTATAGAATTCTTCAGCATACTCCTTCACACTCATGTCTCTTTGTCTCAAATTTTGCATCTTTCTCAACAAGCTAACTTAGTAATTAGTAAGAAAGAATTTGTTCTTATCTTTCTTTACCATCTTCACCCAAGTTCTGATCTTCTCCTTTCCTCTCCTTTGTCTATTAGTTTGCCAATGCTCCCACCACAATGAGGCATGATCTTTCAACCTTGGAACTACAATCTTCACCTTTCTATTATTATGAGTGTTTTCATACTCAAAGAACTTCTCCATTTTAGAGATCCAATCCAACATAGCATTGGTGTCCAATTTCCCATCATAAGGAACAACTACTACAATAGGCTTTGAATTTTTTCTAGATAATACTCTCAACAACCTTGCTTCATCTTGGTCTTCTTCAGGTTCTAGATTAAGGTTTGGTATTGTTTCTTCATCATCAGTTACATCATCAATATGTGCTCCTCTCCTCTGGGCTATTTTGATAGCATCTAATCTTGTTGCAATTTGCCTCAATGTATCCAATATTGCATTATCAACATTTCCTCTACCTCAAACCATCTTTACAAATAAGGTTCCTGCAAGATCGTAACCCTCTGCAAGTTATAGGTCAAATCCAAAAATCTACAACCCTATAACCAAATTTACTTG
Source organism: Cupressus sempervirens (assembly GCA_028749045.1). Classification (NCBI taxonomy): domain Eukaryota; kingdom Viridiplantae; phylum Streptophyta; class Pinopsida; order Cupressales; family Cupressaceae; genus Cupressus; species Cupressus sempervirens. The sequence continues at coordinate 48,407,556 of CM053786.1, forward strand.
GGGTTCTACATGATCCAATCACCACAAGGATGAACCTCAAGATCTGATACCACCTGATGCAGGGAGGGAAAAGAATCACCAGGGCCAAAGGCACACATAGTTATCCAAACCACCCTGCAAGAGTTAACCCAAGAAAAAAACAACACACAAACAATACCAAAGGAGAGAGAGAACAAGATCCTTATATATTCATCAGATAATCAACATACATGCCCAGCTGTAAGACCTTCTAGGTTATGACTAATAAAAAAAATACAACTTTCAGATTTGCGGTCCAACTTTAAGTTCGCTCTTCCAAACACCTATCCCTCCTTCCAATCCTCTTTGTTCTCTCCATCTTACCTAAAAAGCAATCCTAGACTTCCTTAAATACCAGTGCTACCTTAGGTTGACCTTTCATAAAGTTAAACTATACATTAAATTCATGCATAGCCACAAGTTGGCTCGCATCAAATATTAACTACCTATACCAAAATTAAATGTGAGAAAGGTTGGCCCAAACTAGAACTAGACATAGACAACTTGACAAATGAAGACTTCACAAAATACTAGCACTCAACATCCACACAAGCTCGACATCCAAAGGAATCACTCGGTAGTAACTACAAACTCGGCATCCACCAAAACTTAGTAACCATAGAGGACTCGACAACCAAAGGATCACTCAACAACCAAAGGAATCACTCAGCAACAACTAAGAACTCGGCATCAACTGACAGAATTGACAAAGGTGTGGGATTACAAGGCAACCTAGGATGCTCTTGCATCAAATTGGTCCTAGGGTGATATGGTTATCAATATTTGATTTGGATATGTATGATGATTTGTTGGGTCTACAAGTTGTGCAGTCTTGTAAGTAGTCTATACTTACAAGTTGCATTTATAGCTTGGTTATGGGTTGTCTTTTCCCATTGATTTTTCATTATTGATGCATATTTAGATTGGTGGCTTGGATTTGGTTTGTCTATTCCCTAAGTCACATGATTTGCTGATTTTTTCTTCATGTAGAAGGGATGAGATGTTGTTACCAGATACAATCGTGGTGGAGAATTATGGTTGACTATTTTATGCTAACAGGTTGGACACATTGAGAGTTAGATGCTCGGTTCATGGATGTGTTCATGGTGTCATGGTTTTTGGCATGACATGATTGGATATACTGGTACATCCTTGATGTTCATTGGCTTGGATTCCTAATTTAGTTATGGTGGTATATCTTCTTGGTTGAGGATCATGGTTATTTGGTTTTTTTTTAGGAGATCATGATGTGCACTTCAAGTTCTTTGATGGTTTGATGTTTTGGTTGATCCTCATGGTTAGAGGATGGTTTTTTCATCATGATGTCATGGCTATCTCAGATACATAGTTTAGTGGGAGCTTGTGATAGTGATGAGGTGATAGTACAAGATTAGTTCTTAGTTTGGTTTGTATCTTCACGGGTTTGGAGATCTTGGTTTCAGTTGGTACTAACACTTTGGTTGTGTGAGTGCAAACCTGGAGGATCTTAATGTAGGAGATGGATGTTATGATGTCATAGGTGACTTCGTAACATGGTTGAGTGGGAGTTTCTTGGCATTGATATATCTATTGAGTGTTTGCAGATGTTGGAGTTTTTTCTTAGATCCTATTGTTGTAGAAACATCTTTAACATTTGCATGGTGCACTTGGTTTTCGTCATGGTGTGTGAATATGGTTAGATCTTGAGGACTCATGGGGTTCTTTCTTATCTTCATGGTATGTGGAGTTGGTTCTTCATGGTATGTGGAGATGGTTTTCTTCATTATATGTGGAGATGGTTACATCTTGAGGAATAATGGGGTTCTTGGTAAAGATGTGGTTTATGCTTTCATTTGACATGTTATCCTTGATGTGAGGATGGTTTCATTTTTATGTCATGGTATACTCTTGATACGTGTTTAGAGTTTTGACATATTATAGTATATTCATATGTAGCATGTTATCTCTTTGGTTGAGATGGTTAGTTCATGTTGTTATGTTTATGTTCCTAAGGCCATGGTTGGAAGTTTGACAATGATTTTGGTTTAGTTTCTTGGTATTGAGTACATTGATCATAAGTTGGATACTTCATGATATTTCTATGTTTCTTTTGGAGTTGGCATGGATTGATTGGTTATAGATGCTCATGGATACTTAGAGATAGTGGTGATGCTGATTTCTCTTGGATTAGAGAAGTATTTGTTGGGATGGTTGATGATTTCAATAGAAAGTTTGAGGGGCATTCACCTGATATGGACTTGAGAGGAGATTGTTCTTAGATGAGTCTTGGGCGGAGACTTGGATATCTTGATGAGTATTCTCATTCCCCACTCTTGGTCTACTCAAAGATTTACTACTTGAGAAGTATAGCCCACTATTTCTCTTAGGTGCATTATATTTATGCTTGTCTTTCATGGCTATGGATCTTGAGCTACGATACATGAGTTAGTTTTGGAGGGTTCATTTGAGAGATGGTTTAGCATTGGTTTCTCCATTTTCATATGTTGTTAGGCTAGTTGAGTTTGGGAGATGGTTTTATATTGGGCATATTCCTTGGATTAGGAATGGTTTATGAGTTTGATCTTCTTGTGAGAGGCTTACATCCATGATTAGTTATATGGTATGGCTTGGGTGTTGTTGAGGCTTCTTGTTGGATTTTTATGGAGGAGATCATACTTGCATAGTTTACATGTAGAGGTGTGTGTAGAAGGACATGATACAGGTTATGATTTGCATGGTTTCTCTTTGGTCTTGGTTATCTTCCTGGATGTTCATTTTTGCTTACATTGGATTTGAGATTGGTTAGAGATTGTGATCACTGGTTTGTGCTCATGGATGTCATGCGAGAGATGACATGGTTATTAATTTATCTATTTCCTCTATGGTTGTGGAGATCTTGGTAGATTGTTGGAGATTTTTTATGAGAGTTGTTCTTTTAGGTTATTGGTTTATGTGTTGTGGATGTCCTTAAGACTGCATAGATTCACTTCTCTGAGATGTTGTGAGTGGATTGGTTATAGATTTGACATTATCTTTTGCAGTGGAAGCTTTATGGTATATATGTGAAAGATATTTCTCTTGAGGCTTGTGATTATAGGTTATAGATTGGACATGTCAATAATGTGAGATTCACTTGGTATACCTTTTGGAGGTATGGATAGTTGGATGAGTTTGGCACTTGATGTGGGTGTTATTTTCAGCTATGGATATTTGATGGCTATGGATATATATGATTACCTTTCGATCAAGTTTTTGTGCTTGGCATTTTAGTTGGTACAGGATTTTATGATCTTCTAATTTGACAGGTTGGGTGGCTTTCTATTTGGATGGCTTCTATGTATGTTTGATGGCAGTGGCAGAATAGGAGGTGAGATCATTGATGTTTGAGATGCTAGATACTTTGATTTTTTTGTGGGTACTAGGATGGAGCACATGGTGTACTTTGATCCATAATGGTGGATGTGTTGGAAGGGATTCTTCCCTTGTTCATTTATGTGGCTACAAATTGACCCTATGCAATGTATACAACAAGTGGGAGATTGTTGAGATAATGTGTTGCACACATTGCATAATATTGTTATATTGTATTATTTTATTTTATTATGTAATGTTGTACCTAGATGGACATGCAACATGGAAAGATTCCCATGGGATATACTTGATGAGTTGTATTGTAACATTCTGATAATATTTTATGTAATTATTTAATATTGGAAAAAAGAATTAAATTTCCAATATTAAATATGGGGTCAATGGGTTATGTAGCACATGGTTTATGTAATACCACTTGGTGGTTTTGTGGGACTTGCTACTATATAAGTAGCCACAAGGGTAGTTGTTGTGTAAAAAGACAAAAGGCAAAAATAGAAATAGTCAAGTGGGACAAGGCTTGACAGGTTAGCCAAGGGAGCATTTGTGAAGGTTGGAAGCATGGTATGGGATGTGTGGATTCATGCTTGTTCACATGAATTGATTGGTTGTGGCTATGGCTTCGAAGGCTTCCATGGTTGTATTGCAATGGTGTTTTTGCTGAATAATACATGGTGATTGATGCTTTTGAAGGCTAGGTTTTTCCCTCAATGAGGGTTTCCTAGGTTATATCTTGTGTGACATTTTTTTTTGGGTATGTTGTCTATTCTCTTGCATGTAGATTTTAATTGCATATTTATTTTAGATCAGTTATGGGTTTTGTGGAAATGGTTATATTCTTTTTTGAAAGTTTCTTTACACCAAAAGATAATCATTTTTTAATGGTAAAAGCTTATCTTAGATGAGAAACTGAGAATAGTTATGCTTAAAGAATGATGACAACACAAGAGCAAGACTTTAGTGATGTGAATCTACTTTCTACACCAACAATTCTTTTGTAAAATGGTGAAGATTTAGAGTTTTAAATGTCATAGAAGAGAAACTGCTCTTATTTTTATCAAATAAATATATAATATAGTGTTTCACACAACCCCCATACAATATCACATTTTCAAAATACTTTACAAATATCTTGGATGGACATTAATTAGCCTCTTGTTGGTTATGGTTGATTTTTTTCTATTTATGAAATCTATTTTAAATATGTTATATTAATAATATTAAAATCTTTGGATGCACAATGTGGTGGTAAATGGATCTTTATATACATCCTACATTATTGATAATCTAGAACAAAACATTTTTTCAAAGTTCAAAGAATGTTTAAACAAAGATTTAACAAACAATTGTCACTCATGTCATGTAGATATTTAGTAACTTACAATACAAGTAAATGATTTGATAAAATGTTTTGGGTCTATTGGTCGCCACTAATGACTACATTTCATGTATAGAGAATGAATATATATTTTTATTGTAGGGGCTAGTCTCAAAGCATATTGTGTGGGTTATCTAAGTAGACAAATTGTCATAGGTAAAAGGTTTCAAAAGGGCCCAACTTAACTGTCACACATGAAGCATTGACTTCGGGTGTGATATGCAATGCAGACCTATTTATCTAATAATTTTTCTTCTTTCCATGGATGCTTTCCCATTCCTTTAAGATTCAATTTATGATTCCATATCTTGTTTGTAGAATCAAGTGCACCAACATTAATGTTATTCTCATTACAAATATTTGTTTATAAAAGACATAATGTATTTCTTTAATGATGATTTGTAATTTTTTTTGTATTTAGTGATTATTTAAAAGAATATTTTATTATTTATCTATTTTAATTTTCAACAACAATTTTTAAAATATATTTGCATAGAATTTAATATATTTAATATTTAATATTCAATATTTTAAATTATATTATACTTGTAATATAATCAATATACTTACAATCCTATTGTGAGAATAAAATATTGATTTGAGAAAGAATGGCTCATAGAAGATCTTTTGCCTCTCCCGCATGTTTTCATAGGGCTTCTATAGGTAGGAAGGCTCCCTCTTTGGCTCCTCTAGATAGTTTCCATCCATTCCTCGGGTTTGTGCCCTTAAATTATGGTCGTTTGGTTCAATTTAAAACTAGGAACCCTTTTACTACGTTAATGGAGAATTGTTCAGCTTCAATGAAGAGGAAAGCCTCCTATGCCCTTCCTCCTTATCCATTGGCCAAAGCTTCAATGAATCTCAATGCTAAAAGGAGAATAACTGAGTAGATAGATGCCAATGTTGAAATCCCTATGAGATCTTCTTCTAATAAACTACTTTGAGTTGTTCTAATCAATTTGTCTAATTTAGCTTTGGGAGGCCATGCAATTCCTCTTGGTCATCCTAAGGTTCATAGGGGTTCATCCTTGGTTCCCTCCCAAAAGGAAATTGTTGTGAATCTTTGGAGTTCAATACCAATTGTGGAGGAAAATATTCAATCTAATCCCACTAAGGTTTTTGGGATGTCCTCAAATGAACCTAAAACCCTAATTATGAGTGATATCTACACTAATGGGTTATGGAATTACTATAAATCCAAGGGCCTTTTTTTCAAATGGAGTGGAGAAGATCCCTTTGGAACCCTAGTTTGGGATTGGCTCATATTTACCTTTAGGGACCAAGTAAGAATTTCTACTCTTAAAAATAATGTTATTTTTTAGATTGTTCTTCACAAGAATTAAGGAAAAAATTACTGCATGGGGATCAATTATTTTTGAAAGGAAATCATTTAAAATTCATAAGATGGGAAATAAATTTTGATCCATATGTTTTGATAAAATGAAATTAATGAAATGGGTGTTGTTTAAGGATGTCCTAGTTGAATTAATTTAGAGTTATATTCTCAGTCGAATAAGCAATTCCTTGGGGGCCTTTCGAGAGTTTGATGGTGATTTTTTTTCATCCAATAATTTTAAATTCTTCATTTCAAAATGGAATTCTCAAAAGTTAATTTCAAAAAGTTAAGGATTATCACACTCTTTATATTACTAGGAACTAGAGATTTTTTCTCGTAGGATCAATGAAAAATGCCTCCTTGCATAGAATGGAATAAATATGAATATTTTAAATCTCTAAAATATTAGGGGATACCTTACTCTATTCTAGATTTGGATATTTCCTTCAACCTGGTGGGTAGAAGTTTTATTATTTCAAATAGGTCATCTTCTCTTGCAAATTGAATGGTTGGAGCTCCTATAGAGACCATTATTGAGGAGAGGGATATTTTTTAAGATCAAGAGATAGAGGAAGTGGTTCCCTCTACTCTGCAAGCAAAGGTTTGTGAGGATGTAGGGTTTTCATTAGATATAAATTCAAAACTAGCAAAAAATCATATTGTTACATCAAGAAATGTTATGGATGTCTCTCCTCACTCCCATCAAACTTTAGCTATAAAGGAGCCCCTTGCCCAATTATTAAACCCTCTATGGTCCCTTCTATAGAAGAGGATGCTTTATCTCAAAAATAGTAAAAGCTCCCTTAGTAATGGGATGAGTGAGGAAGATAAATAAGCTTTTTGTGCTTAACTTGCTGAAGATCTTATCAATATATATGCAGAGGAATCAGTAAAAGAAGGACTTACCATAGAAAAGGAAAAACTAATTGAAAAACTTTTCAAGCTTGGGGGTAAAGAGTATACTCGCAAGGATTCAAGAAATGATTTAATAAGTTTGGAAAATGAGGATAACCTTAGGGGTCTAGAATTATCTCAAGAACCTCAAACATCTCTAAACCTAAGAAAGATTTTGAAGAAAAGAGACGAAAAAATCTCTTAATGAGCTTAGATCTCAAGGTCAAACTAAACTCACTAAAATATTTGATGTAGGTAAGGGGAAGTTATTTTCTACGGAGAAATGAAGGTCATTACATGGAATGTTAGGGGCTTAAATGCCCCTAAAAAAAAATACTTATTAAAGTGTCATCTTACCCAATATAAATATGATATAATCATGAATCAAGAAACTAAATTGAATCAAGAAGAGTTATACTCTTTTAGGAAGCAATTAGGTTTTAGACATATCTTTGGAAGCCTAGATACAGAGGCATCTAGAGGATTGGCAATGATTTGGAACCCTCATTCATTTTTTGTTACTCCTCTAAGAGGGGAACGACATTGGTTGTCAACTCATGTTAAGAGTTTTAACTATAATTTACAATTTACCTTGTTTAACATATATGGACTTGCACCATTAGAGGAAAAAGGAGCCCTTTGGTTGGAACTAGACATTTCTTTGCAATCTATTAATATCCCTTGTGTGTTTTTTTCATTAGGGGGGGGGACTATAATGCAATCTTTTATATTTCACTTGTGAATTAGAATTGGAATTCACAAAAGCTTGTTCTTAGAGGCCAAGTTCTATACCAAAATCACAATTTGACACAAACTGAACAACACAACATGGCACCTCATGAGAAAATAAACTAGAAAATTGAATCCCAAAAGAATACACAACTATTGATCACATACCAAGCTTCCCAATCCAACTGCCATTCCAACTGCCACAAAAACACAACACCAATTCCTTGACTGATCTCTACACATTTTATTGTCATTATAATTTAGTTTTACATAAGAACATCATATATATATATAAAAATGAGATACATCCACATTATGACTGGGTTTCTATACTATGGTTTGTTAGATTATGGTGACTGATCAGGAAAGTACTATACATACTTCATAATTAGTAGCCGACATATGGCCGACATGTTGTAACCCTAAAAAGAAATAAAATACTTGTATAAAAGGGTTTAGGGTTAGGTATTTTTTCATTATGTTGTGATGCGAAATTGGTTCTTGCAGCGGTATTGAGATGTAAGGGATTACAGATTGTAATCAGGTTGTAATCACTAGATTGTAATAAGATCAGACTTGCTGTTTGGTGGACATAGCCAAGGGATTGGGTAAACCACATTAAATCTTGGTTCCTTGTGTTAATTTCTATGTGATCTATTATTTTTCTATTATTGGTTTTATTTGCATGTAGTTTTTATTTCTGTCCGGTATTAGAGTGAGGTTGTCTTTCAGTTATCCTCTGTAAGAAAGTCTCACGGTTAAGTGGGAGTCTCACAGTTGAGTGGGAGCGATGGTAGATGAGGGTAAGTTGAGGGTTGACATGTTTAATGGGTAGAACTTCTAGTTATGGAAGATGCAAATGGAAGACTATCTTTATTAGAAGGATTTATGGAAGCTGTTGGAAGGCAAAGCCAAGAATTAGGGAACTATGTCAGATGCTAAATGAGATCTTTTGGACAGAAAGACACTCAGAAGCATTCGGTTATGCTTGGCACCATCAGTGGCATTTAATATTACAAAAGAAAAGGTGACATAATACTTGATGAAAACCCTTGTGACACTATATGAAAAGCCCTCCACTTCAAACAAGGTATTTCTCATGAAGCGTTTATTTAATATGAAAATGGAAAAAGGTGTATTTGTTGCAGATCATTTAAATGAGTTTAATACTATTACTAGTCAATTATCTTCTGTAGGTATAAATTTTGATGAAGAAATTAGGGCTCTCTTGATTTTGTGTTCTTTGCCTGAAAGCTAGAATGGCTTGGTAATGGCAGTGAGTAATTCTATTCTTGGATCTAGTACCCTAAAATGTGATGATGTGATCGGTGTTGTTTTGAGTGAGGAAACTTGTAGGAAATCCTCAAGTGGATCTACATTAGGAAGTGCTTTGAATGCACAAAGCAGGGGCAAAACAACTGAGAGAGCAGGTAACTCTAAAAATCATGGGAAATCAAGAGGAAAGTCAAAGGGGAAGAGGTCTCAATCGAGAGGACTGAACGAGTGTTGGTACTGTGGGAAACTAGGTCATAAAAAGAAAGATTGCTGGAATCACAAGAAAAATGAAGGAGATAAATCAAATGGAGACAAGAAGGAAAATGTGGTAAGAAACAAATCTGATGAGGATGGTTTGCTTCTGTCTTTAGAAAGTGTTGATGATTCATGGGTTTTAGATTCTAGTGCTTCATTTCATGCTACACCTCATAGAGGTTATTTCATTGATTATGTCCAAGGGAATTTTGGTCTTGTTTATTTGGGGGATAATGAACCCTATCAAATTGTTGGAAAGGGAAAAATTAACATTAAGTTGCAGAATGGGAATCATTGGCTACTACATGAGGTAAGACATGTTCCAAGGCTAAGTAGGAATTTAATTTCAGCAGGGCAACTCGGTGATGAGGGTTGTGTAGTTACTTTTAATGATAAAAATTGGAAGGTTTCAAAAGGTTCCCTTGTAGTAGCAAAAGGTGTGAAATTAGGAACCTTATATCTTTGTACAAGTCATATTGTTCCTACTACTTTGATTGTTTCAGAGAAAAATGAATGTTCAGGAACAATTGCTGCAGTTGAGCAAGGAGAAAAAATAGCTGCTGTAGATTTTGATACAGTGTTGTGGCACAACAAACTTGGGCACATGAGTGAGAAAGGTATGAAAGTACTTCATTCAAAGAAATTTTTACCAGGTTTGAAATGTGTTAATATGGATTTTTGTGAAAGTTGTGTGTATGGAAAACAAAAGAGAGTGAGTTTTGTAAAGACTGGGAAAGAAAACAAAAAGGAGAAATTAGAGCTTGTGCATATAGATGTATGGGGACCAGCTCAGGTATCTTCCCTTGATGGCTCTCATTATTATGTTACTTTTATTGATGATGCAACTAGAAAAGTATGGGTTTATTTCCTTAGACAGAAATATGATGTATTTCAAACTTTTAAGAAATGGAAATGCTTGGTTGAAAATGAGACTGGTAAGAAATTAAAATGTCTCAGATCTGATAATGGTAGTGAGTATTGCAGTAATGAATTTGAAGATTATTGCTCCACTAATGGTATTTGTAGACAAAAAATTGTTCCAAGCACTCCACAGGAAAATAGAGTGGCTGAACGAATGAACAGAACTATAATGGAGTGTGCAAGGAGCATGAGCTTGCATGCTGGGTTGCCCTTACACATGTGGGTGGAGGCTATCAATACTGCAATATATTTGATTAATAGAGGTCCCTCCACTCCTTTGGGCTATGGTATTCCAGAGGAGACATATACTGGTAAGAAGGTGAGTTATTCTTTTCTCAAGACCTTCGGTTGTGAAGCTTTTGCTCATATAGACTCTAAAAATAGAACCAAGCTAGAAGCTAAATCAAAGAAATGTGTCTTTTTTGGATATGGCATTAATGAATTTGGTTATAGGCTTTGGGATTTTGAAAATCATAGAATTACAAGAAGCTAGGATGTCATATTCAATGAGAAAGTGTTGTACAAAGATCTATTGCAGCAACATGAGAAGAAAGAAAATGATTATGTAGTGTTGAATGATACTCCAAAAGATGATGTTCCAACCATTCCTGATGATGTGCAACAACCGCAAAAACAAATACCACACACACTAGTGAATGTTAGATGGTTAACAAGGAAAATTAGACCTCCATAAAGATTTTTTCCCTCTTTGTATTCTATTTTACTTACTAATGCTGGTGAACCTAAAAGTTATGATGAAGCTTTGCAGGTGGATACTAAGATTCAATGGGAGTCTACAATGAAAGATGAAATGGACTCTTTGCTAAAGAATAAGACATGGGATTTGTGCAAGTTGCTTGCAGGTAAAAAGGCTTTACATAATAAGTGGGTTTACTGGTTGAAAGAAGAGGAAGGAGGTAAGAAAAGATTTAAGGCCAGGTTAGTTGTAAAAGGATTTACACAAAAAAAAGGGAATTGATTTTGATGAGATATTTTCTCATGTTGTTAAAATGACTTCTATCCGTACTGTTTTAAGTCTTGTGGGTACTAAAGATTTGCATTTAGAGCAGCTGGATGTTAAAACAACCTTCCTTCATGGTGATTTGGATGAAGAAATATATATGGCTCAACCATAGGGTTTTGAGGTCAAAGGTAAGGAGAACTTAGTGTGCAAATTTAAGAAAATTTTATATGGCTTGAAGCAAGCACCTTGACAATGATATCTAAAATTTGATAGGTATATGCATAAGCATGGCTTTAATAGGTGTCATTTAGATTATTATTTTATTTTTAGAGGTTGGATGATGATAGCTACATTATTTTATGTTTATATGTTGATGCTATGCTTATAGCTGGGTCTAACATGGATCATATTAAGGGGCTAAAATGCCAGTTAGCACATGCATTTGCTATGAAGGATTTGGGGGCACAAAAACAAATCCTTGGTATGAAGATTTGCAGAGATAGGAAGAATAGAACATTGATGCTATCTCAGGTTGATTATGTTGAGAAGGTGTTGCAACCTTTCTCTATGGAGAATGCTAAAGCTGTCAGCACACCTTTACTTGGTCATTTGAAATTGACTAAGGTGATGTGTCCTAAGACACAGGAAGAGGAGGATAAGATGTCCAAGGTACCCTATGCTTCAGTTGTAGGAAGCTTAATGTATGCTATGGTATGCACTAGGCCAGATATTGCACATGCAGTGGGAGTCATTAGCAGGTATATGAGTCATCCAGGATTTGAGCATTGGAATGCTGTCAAGTGGATTCTCAGATATTTGAGAGAAACATCCAATAAGTGTTTACACTTTGGGGGCTCTACTACTAATTTGTAGGGCTATGTTGACTTAGATTTGGTAGGGGATATGTATACTAGGCGGAGTACTACAAGTTATGTCTTTACTGTTGGTGGGGCAGCCGTGAGCTGGGTTTCTAGGTTATAGAAGATTAATTCTCTATCCACTATAGAGGCAGAGTATGTTGATGCTATAGAGGCAACCAAGGAGATGATATGGCTTTAGTTCTTCTTGGAAGAATTGGGACATCCTCAGAAGGATAATTATTTGTTCACAGATAGTCAGAGTGCCATTCATCTTGTAAAGAATTCAGATATGCATTCTAAGACCAAACACATTAAGTTGTGGTACCATTTCATTCAATCAGTTTTGGAGGATGGACAGTTAAAGTTGGAGAAGATACATACCAATGACAATCCAACAGATATGTTGACAAAGATTCTAACAAGGGAGAAGTTGAACTCCTTTTCAGCTTCAGTTGGTCTTTTAGATTGAACATGAATAACAGAATAGTAGAGTCCAGGGTAGTTTGATCTAGTGGGAGCCCCATGTGGTAGTGGTATTGCTACAGGATCAGTCTCCAAGTGCGGGATTGTTGTTTAGTGTGGAGCCTTATCAGTCCCCAAGTGGGAGATTGTTAGATTATGGTGACTGATCAGGAAAGTACTATACATACTTCATAATTAGTGGGGGAAAAAATTTTGGGCCGTGGCTGACATTGTAGCCGACATATGGCCGACATATGGCCAACATGTTGTAACCCTAAAATGGAATAAAATACTTGTATAAAAGGGTTTAGGGTTAGGTATTTTTTCATTATGTTGTGATGTGAAATTGGTTCTTGCGTGGTATTGAGTTGTAAGGGATTACAGATTGTAATCAGGTTGTAATCACTGGATTGTAATAAGATCAGACTTGTTGTTTGGTGGACCTAGCCCAGGGATTGGGTGAACCACATTAAATCTTGGTGTCTTGTGTTCATTTCTGCGTGGTCTATTATTTTTCTATTATTGGTTATATTTTCATGTAGTTTTTATTTCTTTCCATGGTTTTATCCTAACATGGTTAACATGGGGAATATTAAAAAAGAAAAATCCCAGTACTATTAAATGGCATGCAATACTACAACTTGTTTTTTCTTAGTTACATTATCAACTTTAGTTTGTGTAACTTGAGTAAACATAAATTGGGCAAACAAAAAATGTGGTGCTTTTTTCTTCATATGTATTTTGTGCCACTGAATAGTAAGTAAAGGAATCTATTGTGTGAGGGTGGTGTCATCAGTGAGAATTGATCCTACAACCACCAATATCGACGAATGCATAGATGTAAAATGGTAAAAGCAACAAATTTTTTTTGAATGGTATAATGTTACAAACTAGTTCCACAATCACTGGACTAGAAAAATGAATACATTCTAATTTCTTTCCAATCCTCAAAAAGTGAAATTGGAAGTCAAATCCTAATTCCAACTATCTGAGTAGAAGAGTGGTAACCTGGTTTTGAGGAAAAATTAGAATTATGAACTTCTAATTGACCTGTATGATTTTGGACACAATTCTCAAATTTGACAAGGTTGCTACTATGATCCAGGAGCATCCTAGAGTAGTTGGCAATCCTATATGTTGGAGTGGTTTTGACCTAGGAGTTGGAGAACTCAATTGAAGAAGAGATGATGTTCATGTTGGAAATGTAAGTTAGGCTAGGTTATTGAAAGGGGATGGGTGAATTAGGAACCAATAAAATGTTAACTTACTTTATGAATTAATCCTTCATATATTATTTTGACCTAATTGCATGCATTAAAGAATGAAAGAAATAAAAAAATCATAACACATTGACACAAGATATGGTGACCTAGAAACCTTCCAAATAGATTGTAAAAATTGGGTGGGGATGATACCCACAAGCTTTAGTGTTGCAATATAAAGTTGTCCTATTAAGGCTTACAATTGATCACTTCTGGTGATCTTCCTTGTTAGGAGCAATAAGGACTATTAGTTCCACCTTGTTAAAGGATTTAAAAACATACATTGAAGTATGCACTATGTTAGGAGATTTAGAAAAATATTGTTAAGTCCACCTTGTTAGAGGATTTGACTAATGCACTTATTAGGATGAACCAAAAATTGATCTCTGATATGCAACTTTGATTTGCTTAATGAGATTTCTTGAACTGCAATGATCACCTAACTATGATAGATAAGTCTTTTCTATATACCATATGTTTCTTGTAGCGTTCTTTGATTTGCACTCATCTACTTCTTATTTCTTCACATTTCTTATTTATTACATTTGGATATGATACAATGCTTTACATATATAACAATCCAATTAATTACTTGCTAGAGTCTACTACAATAGAAAATTCATCATAATTCACAAAGTCATCCCATTGTTGTAGCTTGGGTTCTGAAGACAACTCGGTGATGTTATGACACTCAAAAAATACTATCAACACTTGATAGGCTCTGGCACTTGGTTGACGTTGAAGCTCGATCCATAATAATTACTTCGAGTAGAGAGAACTTAGTCAACAGTGTATGACTCAGTGAACACTTAAGAAACTTGGTAGATACTAAAATGCTTAGTTGACACTATGATGTTTGGTCAACACTGAATTCACTTGGTTAATGTTGCGAGCTTGGTAGACACTAATATACTTGGTTAACACTACAAAACTCGATTAACACTAGGATCTTCATCACTTCTATTGGAAATATCAATAGACTATACTACACTCAGGAAATACAATGAATTATCTTAGATGCTTGGTAGATACTATGAAGCTCAACATGAACTACAATTTGACTATTTAGCTTGATAGCAACTGAAAAAATTGGTTAACACTGCTAGAAGAATGATAAGCAACTATAGAGCTCGATAGCAATGAAACCAACTGACTAAGTTTTAAGTCACTAATAGAAAAATTGACCTTAATGTCAACAATCTCCCCCTTTGGAATTAATGACAAAAACACTTATCATACCAATAATCAAAATTTACAAAATTACAAGTCAAAACTCCCTTTGTCAACAATCTAGATCTTGAACTCGATTTTGATTGCTATCTACTACTGTAACTCGATAACCTCTTACTCTATTTTTTAAATTTTTCAAAATTGCTTTTGTAAACATATTTTCTACTATCTATACATGTGTCTCCATATTTCTACTCTCCCATACATATATCTCTCCCCTATACATATATCTGAAGTATGATAACATTTTCTATACAAATAATCTTCTCCCCCTTTTTGACATAAATGAAAAAGGTGTAATATATTTACAAGTTAATACCAAAATGTGACAAGAAATCACTATGTACCTTCAAAATGAATTCCATGGTCTTGTCCCAATTCTATTGCAATACCTTAGATGCATGCAAGGCTATCTATACCTTTGTTGAGAGTTCTACCATGTGGTTAGCTATAGAGAAGTTATTGTCATGAATCAATGTCTTTGCATGTGCAATGTGCTTTTGTAGTGCATCCATGTTTGGAAGAATCATACCTTGAATTTCTATAAGTGTGGGCCTAATCCTAGCTTCTTCCCTTAGTATTTTTTCCTAAAGATCTATCAAGTATCTGATCTTAACAAAATGTGTTGAACTACAACTAGGATCGACAAATGACAATTGATGTGCACTTGCCTTCATGTCTTCATCTATCTTGGATACTTTATCCTAAATATCCTTAGTAAAGATAGATGTGTCACTCAACTTGACAAATAAAGAAACAACAATATTGACATATGTTTATAGTGTAGTAAGAATAGTAGATAATTCTACTTGATCAATAGCTATCTTTTGTGCTACTTTCTCCAAAACATTTTTTTCAAATTTTCTTTCTACCCTTTGCAGAATTTTTTCCTATCAATTCAGTTCTTAATTGTATTTGTGGACAATTTCAATGAATTGATCCAAAATAGGTTGTTTCTCATCAACCTCAATGCTCAGAGCATCAACAAATATGCTCTTGAGATCTTCAAGTACCTAGTTTTTCTTTTTCTTTTTCCTCTTTGAGCTTTTGTTCCATTACTCTCTTCTTCCAAAGTTCTTTAAGGGTATCCATATGATTAGGAGTCAGATTGGAAAGATCCCAATCTAGTATTAAAATGTCCTCCTCTAGATCAATTTCCTCCTTAGAGGTTTCAACCTCTTGAGCCTTTTCCTTATGAATATAAGAGGAAATAATTTCTTTTCCTTTATTCAAAACTTCAGTGCACGGTTGAGATTGAGTCTCAACTATCATTGCACTAGCCATGGTGGAAACAATAGTGGAAATAGTAGAAACAAAAACAAATTAGGAATAGTAAAAATAACACTAACAACATGAACACCCTATTTTCTCTTGGTTAATCCTAATGCTGGAATGGTCTGAGCCTGCTTCTTGGTAGATGAAGTGTTATACACATCACTCATTGAAGTACTCAGTAATTCTACTCCAGAGATTGGTTGGGTACGTAGTGATCTAGTTTAACCTCAACCAACTTGATAGAAACCTTCTCTAAGCTAGATTGCACTAAGGCTTCACTCAGAGAATGAGGAAGGGAAGTCATAACTTCTATTGCTATCTTTTTTGCATTAGTATCCTCAATACTCTAAATTTTTGGAAGACTTTCTCTTGTAGTTTATTGCTCTTCTTCCTCATCAGCATCATCAATATCTACATTTTCTATTTCATTATCTCTTATTTCAACATCCTCTTCCATATCATCTTCTTCACCATCCTTATCATCTATCTACACAACATGGTCACTAGGCTTGTGCAGCCTATAGATATCTTTCCACACAATAATATTGGATTTCACCACATATTCTATGTCCTTTGATAGGATCAGAAATGTATTGAACTTTGGTGTCAATTTTATTTCATTCTCCTTTAATGATTTCCTTACCTCTTTGTCACTGAGACTCAGCATGAGTTGTCTCAAGGTCTATTCTCTGATGTCTCTTGCAACATTTACTACATTTTTCCATACTGGTGCAACTACCTTGAGAATTGCATTAGGAACTTGTGCTTTTAGCTCATTAGGAGAGAATTTCCATTTTTCCATTTGTGCCTTGTGTCCATTTTTCCATCAAGACAACGTTAAATCTTGGTGCCTTGTGTTTATTCCTGTGTGATATATTATTTTCTATTATTGGTTATATTTGCATGTATTTTTTTATTTATGTCTATGGTTTTATCCTAACAAGTGGTAGTATTAGAGCAAGGTTGTCTTTCAGTTATCCTCTATAGGAAAGTCTCACATTTAAGTGGGAGTCTCATGGTTGAGTGGGAGTAATGGCAGATGAGGGTAAGTTGAGGGTTGATAAGTTTAATGGGCAGAACTTCTAGTTATGAAAGATGAAATGGACTCTTTGCTGAAGAATAAGACATGGGATTTGTGCAAGTTGCTTGCAGGTAAAAAGGATTTACATAATAAGTGGGTTTACAGGTTGAAAGAAGAGGAAGGAGGTAAGAAAAGATTTAAGGCCAGGTTAGTTGTAAAAGGATTTGCATAGAAAAAGGGAATTGATTTTGATGAAATATTTTCTCCTATTGTTAAAATGACTTCTATCTGTACTATTTTAAGTCTTGTGGCTATTGAAGATTTTCATTTAGAGTAGTTGGATGTTAAAACAACCTTCCTTCATGGTGATTTGGATGAAGAAATATCTATGGCTCAACCATAGGGATTTGAGGTCAAAGGTAAGGAGAACTTAGTGTGCAAATTGAAGAAAATTTTATATGGCTTGAAGCAAGCACCTCAACAATGGTATCTAAAATTTGACAAGTTTATGCATGAGCATGGCTATAACAAGTGTCATTTAGATTATTGTGTTTATTTTAAGAGGTTGGTTGGTGATAGCTACATTATTTTATGTTTATATGTTGATGATATGCTTGTAGCTAGGTCTAACATGGATCATATTAAGGGGTTGCAATGCCAGTTAGCACATGCATTTGCTATGAAGGATTTGGGGGCAGCAAAACAAATCCTTGGTATGAAGATTTGCTGAGATAGGAAGAACAGAACATTGATGCTATCTCAGGCTGATTATGTTGAGAAGGTGTTGCAACCTTTCTCTATGGAAAATGCTAAAGCTGTCAGCACACCTTTACTTGGTCATTTGAAGTTGACTAAGGAGATGTGTCACAAGTCACAAGAAGAGGAGGATAATATGTCCAAGGTACCCTATGCTTCATTTGTAGGAAGCTTGATGTATGCTATGGTATGCACTAGGCCATATATTGCACATGTAATGGGAGTCGTTAGCAAGTATATGAGTCATCTAGGGTTTGAGCATTGGAATGCTGTCAAGTGGATTCTCAGATATTTGAGAGGAACATCCAATAAGTGTTTACACTTTGGGGGCTCTACTACTGATTTATAGGTCTATGTTGACTTAGATTTGGTAGGGGATATTGATACCAGGCGGAGTACTATAGGTTATGTCTTTACTATTGGTGAGGTAGCCATGAGTTGGGTTTCTAGATTACAAAAGATTAATGCTCTATCCACTACATAGGAAAAGTATGTTTCTGCTACAAAGGCAGCCAAGGAGATGATATGGCTTTAGTTCTTCTTGGAAGAATTGGGACATCCTCAGAAGAATAATTATTTGTTCACATATAGTCAGAGTACCATTCATCTTGCAAAGAATTTAGCTCTGCATTCTAAGACCAAACACATATAGTTGCGATACCATTTTATTCGGTCAGTTTTGGAGGATGGATAGTTAAAGCTGGAGAAGATACATACAAATAAAAATCTAATAGATATGTTGACAAAGGTTTTCACAAGGGAGAAGCTAAACTCCTCTTTAGCTTTGGTTGGTCTTCTAGACTAAACATGAATAAAAGAACAATAGAATCTAGGGTGGTTTGATCTAGTGGGAGCCCCATGTGGTAGTGGTATTGCTATAGGATTAGTCTTCAAGTGGGAGATTGTTGTTTAGTGTGGAACCTGATTAGTCCCTAAGTGGGAGATAGTTAGATTTTGGTGACTGATCAGGAAAGTATAGTACATACTTCATAAATTCTTTGGGAATTTTTTTTTTGAGCCATGGTTGACGTTGTAGCCGACATATGGCCGACATGTTGTAACCCAAAAATGGCATAAAATACTTGTATAAAAGGGTTTAGGGTTAGGTATTTTCATTATGTTGTGATGCGAAATTGCTTCTTGTGGTGGTATTGAGCTATAAGTGATTACAAATTGTAATCAGGTTGTAATCATTGGATTGCAATAATATTGGACTTGCAATTTGGTGGACGTAGTACAGGGATTGGGTGAACCACATTAAATCTTGGTGCCTTGTGTTCATTCTTGTGTGATCTATTATTTTCTATTATTGGTTATATTTGCATTTATTTTTTTATTTCTGTATGTGGTTTTATCCTAACATCTTGTTAGCAATCACATGTATCCCAAACTTGATTTCCATGTTAGTCACTCCATTAAGATTCATTCCTCTACCATCTCACTTGACAAGAGTTCTCTTTGCTAGTTTAACCAAACCTAGGGCTTTTGTAGTTTTTGCCCTTTTCAACATCGGCACCCAATAATCCTATGTATCATCTTCTTTATGATCTGGATAGGGTGATCCAACCACATATGTATTTTGTGAAAATTTCTCAGGATATATCTTATCCATTTTCCTTGGAAATGTCGTAGCATATGCATAATGTGTGTCAAGCCCTTCATCTCCAAATTTTTATGCTTCGATTTCAAAACACCATCCACACAAAGTTTATTAAATGCCTAGTTCATTTCTAGGGTTATAAGCTCTTGAATTGAATGGTGATAAAATGACCTGATATCGTGTATAAGAATTACCTTTAGAGGGATTTGTGACTACACTCTGACTGGGTCAAGTGCCTTTGAAATTGTTGGTGTCAATTAGAATGCAATGTTTATGCTGGAGTTTCAAAACACCATCCACACAAATTTCATTAAATTCCTAGTTCATTTCTAGGGTTCTAAGCTCTTGAATTGAATAGTGATAAAATGACTTGATATCATGTATAAGAGGTACCTTTAGAGGGATTTGTGATTGTGCTCTGATTGGGTCAAGTGCCTCTACAATTGCTGGTGTCAATTATAATGAGAGAGCCTTGCAATCCACTCTACGAATCAACATCTCCAAACCCCTTTTTGCTTTGTTTCTTGAAGATTCCATTCGCTTGGTTAATTCTTGAACACAAAATGATCTCGCCAATTATTGCTTCAAATCGCTTGGGGGCTCTGAAATTTCTCTTCACTCTTGGCTCTAGAAATTCACAGTGAAATGATTCAATGAATTTCATCTTTTTAACAAAATTTTGTCATTATAATCGCCATTAATGCTTCATACAAATGTTTTCTCGGTGACAGGCTATCCTCCACTTGGTTTGTTCTTTATAGCTCGGAAGACACCTTCAACTTATTAAGAACTTCAAATTTGGTAAGGCTACCACCATTTGGTCTAAACTTGGTACTTGGTAGAGTCACCAACTTGGCATTTGCATCTAGAACTAGGTAAAGATATTCAACCCGACCTTGCTTTGTAAGGTCTTGCAACCTAACCTTTCTCGGTATGGTCTTGAACTTCCATCATCACTCGGTGATCCTTGTGCATCTTAAATGTTGATATAGATCTTTCTACTTTCTTGCTAGAATTGATGTTAGATGACTTTTTCTAAATCACAGTTTGAGTGATCTCCATAGGGAACTAAGTCGAAGTGATTGTGCCACCCATCTCATTGATTTGGGTGTTAACAACTTCAAGACCTTGGCTTTTATTCCCTAGAGAAATCTACGTCCATTGTTGCCTCATTTATTTTTTGATGTTGTTAGCTTTAGCTTTCTTTTCATCTTTAATTCTTCCTCGACTCATATAGTTCTTGGCAAGATCTCCAAGTTTTGTACTTACAAAACATATCTTTGTAGTGTCTCTCTTCCTTGTGTGATGTTCTACACAATTTGCTCCAATGTTCCCATACTTACCATAATAGTGACATCTACACCATGTGTTGTAATCCCAACCAAATATTGCTTTCACAATTTGTTCTACTAGGTTTGATTTCTTGGTCTTGCACTCTGAAGATGTGTGTCCTTGTTTGTTGCAATTGTGACACTTTTCTTCAAACTTAGGTTTCTCTATACATTCACTTGTTGTACGCCCATGCTTATTACAGTTGTAACACTTTCCATTGAATTTTTCTTTACCATTTCTCCAACACTTATTTGATGTATGACCTATCTTACCACAATGATTGCAAGTAGGTCTTTTATTGTTTTGAGCTCTTGATTGAGATGATTCTCTTTCATCTATATATCCTAATCCAGATTTACCTTATGTCTATATTGAGTTTTCTCATTAAACTGATTCATGTTTTCTTGAGATTTTGTCATTCTCTCATTGGTTTTCTTTTCAATGCTGAGATCATTCTACAATCTTTCATTTTCTATCCTCAGATTGATAAGCTCTTGATTTACGTCATTGAATTGATCAACCAAGTTTGTTTGCTGAAGGGATAGTTGATAGACTTCATTTTCTTTTTCTCCTATCTCTTCTTTGCCTTTGTCCTTTTGTTCCATGGCTTCACACATTCTAACTAATTGGATTTCTTGCTCTCTTTTTAGCTTTTTGACTTAATCTTGAAGATTGAGATTCTTCTCAAGTGGGTCTTTGATTGTTGCATCAACTTCGATAAGTCTTCAATTCTTTCTTCAATGTAGAGACTGTCATTCATTGTGCTGCAAGATCTTTCCTTCTTTGGAAGGATTGAGAGAGCTTCTCATTTGTTTTCTTTAATTGTCCAATGGCCAATTCCAAGTCCAACTTTTCATTCTCAATAGCCTTTTCTAGCTCGTATACCTCCATTGCCTCTAATCTTTTCTCAAATTATATAAAATTCTAACACGAGAACCAAATGCTTTTATACCAATTGTTAGAAATGTAAGGTAGGCTAGGTTACTAAGAGGGGAGGAGTGAACCAAGAACCAATAAAACTTTAACTTACTTCACCAATTAATCCTTCATATATTATTCTAATCTAATTGCATGCATGAAAGAATGAAAGCAATAAAAAATTCATAACACTTTGACACAAGATATGGTGACCTAGAAACCTTCCAAATAGAAAGTAAAATTGGGGTGGGAATGATACCCACAAGCTTTAGTACTGCATTATAAAGTTGGCCTATTAAGGCTTACAATTGACCACTTTTGGTGATCTACCCTGTTAGGAGCAGTAAGGACTGTTAGGTCCACCTTGTTAAAGGATTTAGAAACATATAGTGAAGTATGCACTTTGTTAGGAGAGTTAGTAAAGGACTGTTAAGTCCATCTTGTTAGAGGATTTGACTAATGCACCTATTAGGATGAACAAACGATTGATCTCTAATCTACAACATTGATTTACTAAATGAGATTCCTTGAATTGCAATCATCACCTTACTATGATAGATAAGTCTCTGTTATACCATATACTAAGTCTAGCCTTCTTTAATTCGCACTCATCTACTTCTTATTTCTTTAGAATTCTTATTTATTACATTTGGATATGATACAATGCTTTACATATATACCAATCCAATTAATTACTTGCTAGAGTCAGCTACAATACCAAATTCATCATAATTCACAAAGTCAACCCATTGTTGTAACTCGGGTTATGAAGACAACTTTCTAGTTTTCTGACACTCAACAAATGCTATCAACACTCAAAAAACTCTAGCACTCAATTGACATTGAAGCTCAATCCTTACTAATCAGTTTGAGTAGCAAGAACTCAGTCAACATTGTATGACTTAGTAAACACTTGAGAAACTCGATAGATATTGAAACCCTCGATTGACACTACGATACTCAATCAACACTAAATTCACTTGGTTAACACTGCGAGCTTGGTAGACACATATATACTTGGTTAATACTACAAAGCTTGATTAACACTAGGATCCTCATCACTTCCACTAGAAAGCTTGATAGACTCTACTACACTCAAGCAATACTGTGAGCTGTCTCAAATGCTTAGTAGATACTATGAAGCTCGGCATGAACTACAACCTAACTATTTAGCTCGATAGCAACTGTAACACTTGGTTAACATTGCTAGAAGAATGATAAGTTGAGTAGCAACTATAGAGCTTGGTAGCAATGTAACCAACTAAGTGTTAAGTCACTAATAGACAAATTGACCTTAATGTCAACAACCTGATCATTATTGGTAGTTCTTGTGTGTAGATTTTCTAAAGAACTTACTTACAAAAGGAGCTTGGTGATGCTTAATGTACTCAATTGATATTATACTCTATGGAGCCTGTGCTCGGTCAAACTTGTTAGATCTTGGTGGATATTCTTCCCACGTGTGTTAGGTGTATACTTGGTGTGCTTAGTGCTCGTTGGTTAGCATCACCGAATGGTGTTCTTGTGAGATTTCATCTATCGATTTGGTGCATTTAATGTGCATAGTGTATGATCATGACATGGATCGATTGTGGTATATGTGAATACCTATCTAGGGTCTTGTTTCTTTCTTCTATGTGCATTGAATGATTTTTGTAAACCAACTAAGGCTTCTTGTGTTTATTTGGGTTCTAGATGATTCTATTTGCAACAAGCTGACTTGTGGTCATGCAAGTATAAAAGAGGGGTTTGGGTAATGTTTTAGGCAGTGAAGTCATTACATTGAATAGTAGAGTTTCAAGAAGGAATCTAGAGTTGTGAATTGAGAGTAGAGCTGGTAGCTAAGTGTGGGCTTGGGAAACAATAAGGTTTCTTGGTGGCTTGTGAGCACAAGTTTAGATCTTGCTTGGTGCTTCCTCCAAATTGTTGTGATGTTACAAATCTAGGCTAGCTAAGGTTGGGATAATTTGGATCTTGTGAGGTCTTGTAGAACTATTACTGTAATTGCTTTGTAGTTGGTCGTAACAAGGAAGGGCTTACAACCCAACACATTGCATGTAGTTAGTTGATCTATACTAGATTGTGTGTTGTTGTTATGTTTTCGTTGAGTGGTTGTTAGCCAGGGGCTTGGACATCTCCTTTGGATATTCTCTCAACCTCACAATGAATCACACTATCCCAATTCTAATCCAATTCCACAAAAAAACAAGCCCTTAATGAACTTGGGCTTAAAAATTAAGAAACATATATGGAAGTAAGGTGAAGTGATGTGCACTTAATACCATATACTCTATGAAAGAGTGATAGGTTGCAGCAACTCAAAAATGTCTCAATGCTGATTTGAATGGCAGACATGCAAATAAATGTCATACAACCACCATTACAATTTTACATGTCATGGTGGGTAGCATGACAAGGTGGCCCAATACACCAAAATGACCAAATTTGAGCACATTAGATGCCAACATGTAACCCATGTAACAAAACTCAATTTTTTTTTCAAACTTTTAATATTTTTCGATAGATAACATGAGGGTCTACATGAACAAGAAAAACCAAAATTTTAAGCCCCCATGTCACTCCCAAGGAACCTTCCCTATAGGCACATGTATTGATGCTCCCCACCCTATAAATTTTTAAGTAGATAGAATGCACTTATAATCCCATATCCCAAGTACATGGTAAGATTCAAGCATTAAGAAGTGTAGAAAGCACAATTATCTAATGGCAGAGACAACTGCCATCTACTAAAATCCACCTCATGGCAGTGCTCAAAACTTACTGCTGAGATCCCTTTTGGTCAATGACACGTTGTATCTTTATCGGTTGGTCGACCATGACACTCATTTTATAAACTCCTCACTTATCTCTAAAACTTAGTAGTCATCATCTCATTTATTTCTTCTCTTCCATTTGTAGATCTTCTATTTGATATAATAATTTTTAAACATTATATATTCTTTTTCATAAGTAATTTATTTTAATTTAATATCTTTAATTTATAATAATATATGTTTAATTGTAAAATACAACTATTTTAGGCAAGAGCCTATACAACACAATGGTAACTTGTGATCCTCTCATGTGGGAGGTCTTGGGTTTCAAACCTACTTGAGCTTAACACTTAATAATAATTAATTTCAACACATAAAAATAATTAATCTAAGGCAAGAGCCTACAACACAATGGTGAATTGTGAGTCTCTCAATTGGGAGGTCTTGGGTTCGAACCTACTCAAGATTAACTAATAAGTGAAATAATTAATCATAATAAATAATAATAATTAACCTTGGCTTTGGCCTCTTATTGATCAAAAAAATAAAAATAAATTTTAAAAATTTATCTAGGTTTTGGCTAATCAAAAATAATAATAATAAATTTTAAAATTTAGAATGCAATAGTAAGTGTTGGTAGTGAAATATTTTATAAAATTTTATTTTTTGTTACACATGACATGTGTTGTAAAGCAAGGATAAATGAAATACAAAATAACATATTTGATAATAATCATGATAAAAGGATCTTAAAAATATGGCATATAAAATGTGAAATGGCTATCCAGCTGACGCAATTGCTGCCTATTGCAATTTATTGATTATTTATAAATTCTATAGCAATTTTTTTGTAATTTTAATTTAATTTTTAATAATAGATTAATGTTTGTTTCGTCGACATATGTAAGGGAGTGAAAAATGGCATGCAGATTGAAAAGTAGAAGGGCAAAAAATGCAAAAAATGAAAAGTAGATTGATACCTTTCATTACTCTCATAGAAACACATGCTCTAAATATCAAAGGTTTTCTAAATTGTGCCCTAATCCTCCATTAGCATGTAGATCAAATAGTTTCATATCCAGAAGCAAACAAGTACAAAATCTCTCGGTTGAATGTCGTCAAGCAGGTTCTTCATATGTGGTAAAAACTTCCAATTTTTTGCTCCATTATCTGGTTCACAGAATTGGGAGCATAGTATAGATCTTGGTCTCTGCCCTAATCAGGGAACCTCCTTCCTTTCATTTTCAAACCCGGGTTTAGAACTCCCCTTAATTCATTCAACTAGTAGCCTAGACAAACAGATCTTTGTCTTTAATTCAACAAAATATGCTAGGAATAATCTCAACTCCTTTATCATTCAATAGAAGGGTTTCACCTTTAAACCATCACTAGACCAACTAAGCCATGTTCAAAAACCCTCAATTCCATTCTCTCCAAACATATATATCTCTCCACATCACAAATCGCCTTGCTTTCACCCTTCTTCTCATTCCATCTCTCTAAACCCTCATTCCATCTATCACCCTCACATAGAGCATGATGATCATATTTTAATCATCAACAATCAAGACAGTGAAGACTACTGGTAAGAATATCAAGAGGTTGGTTTGTTCACATTCTGGAACGACCCTAAAACTAAGCTTCACAATCTAATTGATTGGCTGGAGGATTTATATGGCTATCAGGTAAGTATTTCTTATTACACTGATAGACTAGTTTTTATTCATTATAGTGAGGAGGATTCTTTTCTTTCAAAATTAGTTTGTTTCTTTAAAGGGTATGCAGTTAAATTTTTTGACTGGATACCAAATTGTAGTGAGGATAATCTAAATTTAGTTATTCCAACTTGGTTCTCGATTAACTCATTACCCTCAGAGTTGAACCATATAGGCATCATTAAAAGGATAGGTAGGGTTATGGGAGATTTGATCGTCTTAGATGCCTCTTTCGAAAGATGGAAAAATATAAAACTCTTAATCAAGAGTGAGGTAAACAAATTAAATCTTAAACCAATTAAAATTATTACCAACAGATTGACTTATACTCTAAATGTTCAGAAATATGACGACAGGATTACAAAGATTATTAGATTAGATGATGAACATGGAAGTCTTCATTCAGAACATTGGAAAAAACATCAGATCTCTTTGAATCCCATGCTATGATCAAAATTAGACATCTAAAAATGTTGTAGGAAGAAAATGAAGCTAAGGAAGTTGTATTAAAGGATGCAAAACAAACATCAAATTATACAAGGCAATTTAAAACAAATAAGATCAAAGTAGGAAATAGTGATAATCCCAAAATCCAAAAATTTTAGCAATAGGAAATCACAACATTATCAGAGAAAAATTGTGGGAACCTTCAACTAGGAATGCTCAACAAAATAGATGAGAGTAGAGAGAAGTTTATCCATTCAGAATTGCTGGAGGAGGATAATATCATTTAGAGCATGGAAAAAATAGAAAAGGAAAGGAAAGAAAGTCAAGGATAAGAAAGATGTCAAGAATTCATAAAATGGAAAAAGAAGTCTCCAAAGACCAAATTGGCAAATACCGAGAATCCAAAGTGCTCACTTAGAAATATAGATGATTTGGAACATTCAATCTTATTTGGAGAAGCTCCAACAAAGATAGAGAACAAACATAATGGAAATAATGTGAAGACAAAAAGGCAAAACTTGATTGAAGATTCTCGGGTTACTCCAACATTAGAAACAATAACTTTGAAGAGACTAACCAAATTCTGGCAGACTCCCTCTCCCAAAAGAGAGTTCAGTGAAGATAAGAGAAAAACAAGTACAATTGAAGTAAGCAGTTCTAAAGATATACCTATACAAGAATTCAAGGATTTTCTAAATCAAAAAATAGAGGAGTATGAAAAATTAGAATTAGGAGTGTTAAAGGAGGAAGAGAAGGATAACATAGAAAGGCTTTTAGAGGAATTGATTCGGGTTTTTTATTTTGAAAATGTAGATAAAAGTAGTACTTCATAAAAAGAAGAACTTTTACAACAAGTATTACAGCTGGGAGGAGACAACTACACTTTTGAAGATCTCAAAAAGGATCTTCTTTCCTTTGAAGAAGAAAACAAGGCAAATAAAGAAATTGTGATAGACAGCAGGCTATATGAGGCAGAGGATAGAGTTGCAAAATAGATAATACAAGAGTTAAGTAATGATGAAAGGGAAATTGAAGGAAATAATTAGTCTGAGACAGTTAAAAGTGCACAAGAGAATTTGGAATAGTTGGGTATAATTAAGAATCAAGAAGGGGTCAAATCTCCTAATTATGGTAAGATTAAATCCAGGAGAGGAAGGAAATCGCTCAGGGAACTTAGAGAAGCAGATGGTAAAGCTCGAGAACAACAAAAGATAAGTCAACTTTTTAAAATAAGGACTTGATCCTTCCCAAGAAGCTATGAAGATCACAACTTGGAATGCTAGGGGCTTAAACGCTCCTAGCAAAACAGAATATAAAAAAAAAATTTAAAATTATTTGACTCTGAAATTATTCTCCTACAAGAAACTAAATTCAATAAGTCTGAAGGAGCTATTTTAGGTAAAACTTTAGGTAATTAGAGTATCACTTTGCAAGAATTAGTAGGTACTTACAGGGGTTTAGGAGTTATATGGAACCTTAGGAGAGTAATTCTAGATATATTAAGATTAAATAATAATTGGATCAGTTCTTCTGTCAAAAGCTTGAGATCTAACCTTAATTTCATTTTAATCAACATCTATGGTCCAATCAGCAATACAGAGAAAAATGAGACTAGGAAGATATCAGTCTATTCATGATAGATTATTAGAATAGTCTAATTCTACTAGGAGGTGACTTCAGCACTATATTAAACTTGAGTGAAAAAATAGGGGGACTTCAACAAATCTAACTATCATCTAAAGACTTCAAAAAATGGTGTGGATCCCATAGTCTAATTGACATCCCACTTAATAATGGGAATTTCACATGGAATAACAAACGTAAGGATTTTGCGCATATCGCTAAAAAATTAGACAGGTTTTTAATCAAAGGAAATCTAAAAATTTTTCATCTAAATATTCAATCCTCAATTCTACCAATCGTTGGATCTGACCATTTTCTAGTCAAATTTGAACTTTCTGAACCTCACAAACATATTAGGAATCCATTTAAATGCAAAAAAATGTGGTTTTTAGATTCTAGCTTTTTAAGTAATATCAAAGAATGGTGGTCACAAGGTAACTTTGAAGGATCTAGAATGTTTGTTTTTATGTCTAAATTGAAGATGCACAAGGAAAATATTCTTATATGGAACAAAGAACATTTCAATAATATCTTCAAAGAAAAATTGGACATCAAAGACAAATTAAACAAATTTAAAAGTTATCAAGAACAGTATGAATAATGAAAGCTACCTCTTAGAAAAAGAACTGCTTACCAAATAAGAAGACATATTGTCCAAAGAAGAAATCTTTTGGAGACAAAAGTCTCGAGAAAGATGGTTAGGAGAGGGTGATTACAACACTAAATTTTTCCATAACTTGACTCTTTATAATAGAGTTAAAAGTAAAATATGAAGCATTAGGAATCATGAGGGCATCATAACTGACAAACCAACTAAAATTGAGGAAATTTTCATGGAACATTTTCAAAAAACACTAAATAATTATGAAGGGTCTAATAGAGCAGCTCAAACCAAATTGCTTGAGGTAATTCCCAAACTGGTCACTATGGAGGATAATCAAGCACTAAACAAACCAATAACTCTAGAAGAAGTGAGGGTGATGGTCTTCAATATGAATCTAGATAAATCATTAGGCTCGGATGGATTTTAGGCCTTTTTCTACTAGAAATGTTGGGACATCATTGGTACAAATCTCTAGGAGGCTATTGAAGCATCAAGGAGAGGTGGATCTTTGTTATCTAAAATTAATTATTCCTTTCTCACTCTGATTCCCAAAAAGTCAGAGCCTGAGGGTCCAGGAGATTTTAGGCCTATCACATTATGTAATACTGTTAACAAAATATTTTCAAAAATATTAGTAAATATACTTAAACTAACTCTTCCAAAGATTATCTCTAAAGAAGAAATGAGTTTTGTTCCATGAAGATCTATAATGAATGGGATTCTAATCATTCAAGAGATGATTCACTCAGCCCTAAAGAATAAAGAGGCTTGTATATTTATGAAATTTGAATCCAAAAAGCCTACAACATGGTAGATTGGCAGTTTCTCTACAAGACATTAGAAGCATTTGGCTTCTCCTATCAATGGATTAATCTCATTTTCAAATGCATCTCATCTACTAAGATTTCGATCCTTGTCAATAGATCTCCTGAGGGCTTCTTTGAGATCTCTAGAGGTACAAGGCAAGGTGATCTTTTATCACCTTTCTTGTATATTATTATGCCCGAAGCCTTTGAGAGACTTATAACTAAGGCATATAATATAAAAGAAATCAAAGGAATAATTGTCACCACTAATATCTCAAACATTACCCATCAACAATATGCTAATGATACGATTTTTTCGGTTGAAAGTTCCAATAAAGAGGCAATAAAATTAAAATCTATCATAGAACTATACATGAATGCATCTGGCCAGAAAGTGAATGAATTAAAATCAGAGATATTTTTCATCAATATGGATGTTGAAGTGGAAAACCAGATATGTCATATCATGAGATATAACAAAGGTTCATTCCCGTGTAAGTATCTTGGCATTGAGTTAGAAAAGGGTAAGAAATCTAGCAAGGTTTGGAGTAATATTTTGAAAAAAGTGGAAGCTAGGATCGGATGTTGGAAAGATAAGTGGCTCACCAAAGCGGAACAAAGTATTAAGATAAGTTTGATTTTATCAACCATCCCTACTTATCCACTCTCTTGCCTCCCCCTCCCTAGCCATCTCCATCATAAGCTTGAATCTAAGCTTTGAAATTTCCTTTGGAATGATTGCGAGGAGATCAAAAAATATGCTCTAGTCAAATGGGATGATATATGCAAACCCAAGGAATTTGGAGGATTAGGTATCAAGAATCTTCATTGGCAAAATGAAGCACTAGGGGCAAAATTAATTTTGCAGCCATACATGGAAAGTGAGCATAAATGGGCCAAGATTTTATATAACAAGTATCTGAAGACAGAAGACCCCATTTTGATTTTTAGGATGAAGATGCTTCCTAAAGGATCATAAAGCTAGAATTTCATGTGCTGCCACCTATTTAGTAACTATTTAACGTGGGATGTTGGAAACGGCTCGATGAAGCCCTTTTCTGGGAAGACTCATTGGATGGGCTTCCACCATTAGATAACAACTTGATTCCAGGCTTGAAACTAAAAGAAAAATTAACTAAACAATGGGGCAAGAAAGTAAGCGAGTATAAAACAAAGATTAGTATGGAATACCACTTTGTATGGATATGGAAATCCCTAGAAGATGTAGAGTTGGATAAAGTTGAGATTAAGGCATATGAAAAGATAATACAAGAAAGGAAAGTTAAACAGGTTGAGAGGAAGGATAAGCTCATTTGGGCGGCATCAAATGATGGTAAATATAGTGTGAAAAATGGCTACAAAGTGTTGATCAACTCTAAAAGATGGTTGGAGGCGGAAATCCCACTCAAACTATGTTGGGACCCTACTTGCTTGTCGAAGATAGGTTTTTTCTTATGGCTAGCATTCCAAAATAGGATCTTGATCGCTGATAGACTTTGCAAAATTGGTATGGTAGGTCTATCAAGGTGTGTCCTCTACAAACATGATATAGAAGATGCAGATCATCTCCTATATAGCTGTCCATATTCCTGAACTTGTTGGGAATGGCTAAGTCAAAGTGTTTGCTGGAGCTCAACATTTCCTAAATCCTTCAGGGATTTTCTCATAGGGTGGCCTTCTAACCTATGCAAAGGTATCTATAGTAGGCTCTAGAACATATGTCCTTCCATCCTCATATGGGAAGTTTGGAAGGAAAGGAACAAAAGAATTTTTAGTAATATGGAGATGAAAGTAGAAGAGTTAGCTCAAAAGATAGAAGCTAGTATAATTGAAACAATTAATTACTATCTTAGGAAAATGAGAATGGAAGAAGGCTCCTTTTCTATCTGGGATGGTCAAATAAAAAGGACTTGGCCTAATTTGATAAACCCTCTGCACGTTTACTTTAAGGAAAACAAGGAGGCTAGGAAAAGTTGTAAATGGACCCCCCCTCTGAAGGGATGGGAAAAACTTAATTTTGACAGTCCAACTAGAGGTAATCCAGGGTCAGCTGGCATTGGATGCATCATCAATAATCACACAGGTCAATGGAATGCTAAAAAAGCTATGGCCATTAGTCCTACATCTAATAACCTAGCAGAGCTTGAAGCTCTAGAAGTAGGGCTAAGATTAAGTCTTTAGTTACGTTTAACTAAACTTATCATTGAAGGTGATTCACAAATCGTTCTAAATGCAATCAGAAAGAAAACTATTCCAAATTGGGTTCTCAACTCGAAGTTAGAAAAAGTCATACATATTCTAGATAGGTTTGAGGATATCAGAATCTGTCACATTTATCGAGAAGGTAATCAAAAGGCAGATCATCTAGCTAATGAAGGTGCAGATGGTGTCAACTATATAGAAATCAAAAAAGGACTATGATTTCTAAGTTTTAGATCTCAATAAGTTTTTATTTTTCAAAAATATAATTGGTATTTGCTATAAACTTTCATTGGTTAGCTAGATTATGTTAGTCATATTTTATGAGGGAGTTCACAAGATAGCCTGATCAAGCTAGTTATAATATCCTTAGAGCCCTATTTCTTAGTCCATTCCCTTTCATCATCATCCGATAGGATAATTAGTAACTAGGTATCAAATAGTCAGTAAAGTAAGATTTCAAGACAAGTAGGGTGAGCCTGGGATGCATGGTTTTGGTCTCCATCTAAGAAATAACAGTTTTTAAGTTGGTTTAAATAGACCCCTAGAATTATGTCGATACTATTATGAGGCACATAATTTGGAGAAGCTTGTATGCGTAATCATTATTAGGTGACAGTTCTACTTTTCCAAAAAGCCAGGGTATTTGAGGAGTTTCCAAAGGCTACGCCCTTGGATATATTTATTGTGATAGAGATTCTTTGTCATAGTATTCAGACCAAGAGCTTTGGAAATGGAAACAAACATTTGCATTTTTCACACCACTGAGGTTCGTATAATGGCATTTCATGGGAATATCAAACCAAAGTAATGGAACTGAATCCTTAGGGCCGTTGATGGGATGACCCACATTGCAGTCAGCAGAGCCATCAGTGAAGGAGTGTTTAAGTATGAATATACCTAGAGGACTAATAGCAATATTATAGGTGTCTTCATCGGCTGTATGGTGAAAGCAGGGATTAGTAAGTGGACAATGGTAAGACTCTGCCTCAACATTTTTGACTCAACCTAGTGCCAAGGCATAGTGGAAGCAATAATGGGTCTAGATGAAGATCAATGTCAACCTCTGTCGAAAATGTATATGGATCACCCCTTGAGGAGTCTCATTGTGGCAAACATCCCCAGGAGACCAACCGTAATAATTAGAGATAGGATGGCTTTCAATATGGTTGGCCTAAGATGGAGGCATGTTTTCATTTCCTTTCGGGATGGAGAAAGATTTTGGTGGCTGCAAGACAAAATTGGCTTAGAAATTACCTAGATCTACACAAATCTTACATACATCTGGGTGTGGATTTTACAAATCTAGATAGGTTGGATTTTTGTACTCCAAACATCAAGAAGACTAGTAGAGAGAAATTGTCCTTCGAATTTCCCCTCAATTTATAGGCAGATTATCTGAATGATGTTGTAGAGGTAATTATGATATTTTGGAAGAAGTGGGGTGTTACAAGGAGGTGTTGATAATAGTTTTTTTGGTTTATTGAGCATATTAGATAACAGGGGCACAAAACATAGTGTTTGGCTTGTAACGAGAACAATGTAAGGTCCATTGTGTTTTCAATTAGTTCTAAGAACCATAGTAGATATTCATGATAAACCCTAGTTAGCTCGTCTCTTCACGATAGGGTTTTGGTTTTGTAAATGTATATATAACAGTTTGAAAAAGGCATGTAATTTTGCAATGGGCACTACAGTTGCCTTCGAACATAAGCGTCTTGGTGTTAAATGTTATGTCTTTGTTCATAGTTTAAAGACAATATTGATTAATATAAGATCTATTTTAAAATTTGGAGAGGGATTGAATGATTGGTGTAATGTTTTTTGAATTTGCATTCAATCGTTATAGTAATGTACCTTAATTTAAACATGAAAGAGTTTATTTGTAATTTGAGGTTAGATAGTATACTTATGAAGATCTATCTTTTGAATCTCACTCTAATCCAATATTTCGAAGACTTAAAGTTTTCACAATAAGTAAGTTTATTCTGGGTCTTCTTTTTGTTTAGCAGGTCATGACAATTTAAGATTCAGTTCCTTTGGTTCGTTCAATTGCTAAACAGCCTGAATATGGTTTGGACTCAAGGAACTCGAAGCCCCAAAGCATAACTAGTATTGTATATATAACTATATGGTATTTCTGAGATTCTCTTTGAAATCTTCACGGGTGGTCAGTTTTTTCTGAAAACATTAAGATTTCTGATGGGGTAAATCTCAGGGTGTGATGGTTTTAAACTCAGACTCATTACCAACCCAATGCTAGATGATTTACTACCCGAATTTGAGGTATTAAGTCCAAAGGATATGATCAGTGATTAGTAGTATTTATCTAGTTTATGTCTTCAGTGATAATCTTTCTGGTTGAGACTAATTAAAGACACTTAGCTAGGAGATTCTAATCACCTCTTGTGATGTGTACACTATACACTTTGCATTTCTTTTCATGAAAGTTGTATCCTTACATGGATATGGAGAGTAATTATGAAAATGTAGATTGAAAAATGAGTTCTTTGATGCTTAATTCAGCATTTGCATCATAGAAAAACTCTCTCTTTTCTTATGCCTTTCAGCAGGGTACGAGGGATTAGGATTTAGATTCATTGTTAGTCCAAGGATAGATGATTAAGTACCCTGGTCTGAGGTGTAGAGTTTAGAGGTGATGACTGATGCCAAATAATCATTTATTTAGTTTATGTTAATTTAGATCTATGGATTTAGTTAGAGACCATTTAATAATGGTCTATGTTTTCTAGCAGATTGAAACTAACTATATTAAACTTGTTGAGAAAATATAGATTCTTGGGTTTGTATTTGCATATTATAGGTATTGGCTTGAGGTTTCTAAACTAATATATCAAAGTTTAGATTTATCGTCAAAATACAAGATGTTAGGCATTGCTAGGAGCTATCCAACATCAATATCATCGAATTTTTAAAGAGTTAGTGAAGGTATGGATATATTTATCATGTTGTTGGAATTTTTTTTTAAAAATAATTAAGGAACTATTAGAAACATTCATTTATCTTTATCAAGGTTATCATTAACTAATAAAGATGTTTGTAGTTTTTTCACTAACCATGTTGATTATAAGCCAATGAGGAGGGATGAGTGTATCGCTTAATATGGGAGGAGCATAAAGCACAATGGCAAGATTGGTCCCACTAAAATGGTCACAAATGTTTTTCATGTACTCTTGACGACCATATCAATCAATTCTGTAGTCCTCTCTGTTGTAACTATAAAATATGATTTGATTGGGTATGCCCCTTTTATGATTTAACAATAAAGGACATTAGTCCCATGCTAGACTGAAGGTTTTCTTCTCCATTCTTTCTTACAAGTGCCCGTTTGACTGGAGAAACGCTGTTGTAATTTATTATTTTGATTTAATAAATATAATCAAGGCCTTGACCATTTACCGATCAATGAAAAAATATCTGTTCCATCGACTGAGTAGACACTTTCTTTAAAATGGAGAAAGTATGCTTAATGAAGAGCCATGGCATGCCATACCTCAACATAGATGAGTGGCATTCAGTGACAACGAAATTCATTGCTGGACAGCCGCTGTCAAATTTGGACACCTTGAACGCCAACATCTCGCAGAAATGGCCAACTTCATATTTTTGCAAGTTTTTAATATTTTCTGATGCCCCAAGTTACCGCCAACTGGAACGAGACAAACCAAAATTTCAGAAGTCCACGGCACGCCACATGAACTCCCCTGCAATTAAGGTGTGCATGCATCGGCGTCCCTCATAGAAAATTGTAAGTAGGTAGACTGCACTTGTAATCCCATATTCCAAATACCTTGCAAGATTCAGACATTTAAGAAAGAAGTGTAGAAATCACGGTTTCCTGACGACGACGACGAACTGCCACATGTTAAAATACATCTCACTACGGTGACCAAAACTGACACGAGGGTTCCCTTCCGATCGACGACATGCCCTGTCTTTATCGTCTATTCGGCCATGACACTCCCTTTATAAATTCTATTCTTACCTCTAAATTCATCAGTCATTTCGTGCATTTCTTCTCTTCCACCCGAGGAACAATTTAGGCCTGATTTAGTAGAATCTGATTCAGTTTAGGAAGGCTTAATAAATCTCATGCTATAGCAAAAGTTATAGAAAGAAACAGGGGATAAAGCCATAGCACACATCTTCCTACCAAAAGGAAAACACCAAGAGTTTTTTCGGTGGGGCTTCTCTTAACTACTTACAGAAAGACAGAGGTTCTGTGTGGTTTCTTTAAATTACTCAGAGAAAGACAGATTTTCAGATTCCTATCAAAGATTGGAGTTTTGATGGAGAGAAACCAGTCTGCTCTGTTGTCAAAGTCTTTTTCTGGGAAACATTTGTCTTTCAGAAGCAATTTGAATCTGGGCAATGTGAGCAGCAGAAGAATAAGTAACAAATCGATCTCTTTTTCTCATATTTTCGACCACAATTGGTGTTCAGATGACTTGAATGAGAATGGGTCGGAATGGGATTCTTGTCAAAATGAGTTTCTTGAATGTGAGTGGGATTCTTGCAAAGGGTGCAGAGATTGTGCATCGTTTGATTATGCGTTGGAGAGGTTGCAGAAGAGGCAGATGTTCTTGAGAAGCTATCAACTGAGGAGGAAGAAGAAGATGTCACATAAGCTCAAATCTTCTTTCCTTAAACTAAAAGCAGAGCTCTGGTCTAGTGTTGCTTCAAAATGCTCTTCTTGTTGTTCCCGTGGACATGAACGTTGGAAGAAGATAAACAGCCGCTCTATGTCTTTGTATCCCATGTTGAAGTAACACTCAAAAGTGGTTGTTTTATCATGTTGATGCCATTGTTTCTCATATTGAAGTCATACGCGTAATATTCAAATTGCTAAATGTAGTCCAATGTATCGAGCAAAAGATTTTTTATTCACAAAGTCGCGTAATCTGATAAACACGCACTCCATATTTTATAACCCATATTGGAATCACATTCTAATGGCTGCTCTATCGTATTGTTAGTCCCTTCTATAGGCAGGGCACCAACACTAATGTTTTTGGTTGACCTCATCTATTAATTTTTACTCTCACATTCTAAGGTATAAAAAGTGTTTTATTTTTTAAATATTTTTCAATCCAATATATCTAATTTCTTATTGGTTAGTATGAATTTAGCTAGGGGTAAAATTATTTTCTAACAAAAAAAATAGCAAAAAATAAAATTCTCGAATCTTCTGACAGCGACTGTAGTGTAGGCAGAGTAGGTGCAATATGTGACTCGGGACTAAAGCAGCCAAGTTCTTCTTGCCCACCCCGCCCCAGCCAAGAAACAACCATTCCTTCTATGATACTTGAGCTATTTCGCCCCAGCCCTTTTTCAGAATGGCAAGGCAGGGTTATCCTCTCCATTTTTAACAAACGCCAAAGCAGATTGAATGCTATTCCACACACTCCCAATCCAATAATCTGCTTCCCATCCAGCGATTCATAGAGGGAATATGAATCTACGCCTTTTAGTCCATTAAAATATGATATGAGAATGGCAACGCAGGCGTAAGAGAGCATCTCTTCTCTCTTTGAGCTGCACTCTATTCTCCGGATGCTCACCACATCGCCCAGGGACATACCCACAAACATATTGCCTTTGCTCGTCTGCTGTGAATTCAGGCGGAAGTAATCCAAGTTCACTATTTTCACCTGGCAATTCAATCCCTCTATAAACTCCGCTGCCTGTTAAAACAATTATAACAATTCAATCCAATTCAATTATCATTAAAACAATTAAATCCCAATTCAGTGGTCATTGATTTCTGGTAGTAATACCAGTGCATTCGTCAGCTCACGTACCTCGGGTAAATTTAAGTGTGTTTTGTCAACGCTTTGCGATCCCTCATTCATCACTGCAAAAACAACCGCCTGCAGAAAAAATCGAAAGACTGGATAATAAAAACAAACCATCTATGATGACGATTGTTATGTTGGATAAGTAAGGAAAAAGAGAGATATAACATACCCACGGATAGTCGAGACATCTTAAGATTGCGACGGTAATGTTGCTGGAGTTTTCTAAAGAAGATGCCACTGAGGTCATGTGGAGCAGCACATCGTCGATGTTGGAGGCGTATTTAGGCTTGAAAATCCCAAATGAGAAGCTCATGCTTTCGCTCTGCTTTTGCCTCTGTTTCAGAAGTGATGAGGAGGAGGACTAAATAGGGGAGTTTTAGATCTATGCACTTAATGAACAAATTTGGAGGTGGAGGGAGGGATATATGTAGAAGAGGAAGAGTAGGTGCAATATGTGATTGGGAGTAATTACAACCATTCCTTCTATGCCCCAGCCAACAAACAACCTACTACCCCTGCAGCCAACTCGTCCTATTCCATCTAGCCATTTTCCATCCCATACCTCTGGAGCCAACCGAGAAAGAATGTGTCTAGACTCCACACTTCGTTTGCTAAGAGAGTGCAAAACTCCTTAAGAATATGCCAAACCAAATCAGCCAACTGTAAGAACAGAACTAATTGAGCTAAAAAATTCATGAAATTGGAATTTTTTGTTAATTATTGTTAGTTGGACAGCTATTATTTCTGACCTGAAAATAGCAGTAGTATTTATGGGTAGCTTGGATAGTTGTTCGTCCTTATCTATGTATAGCAGCATTAGTTATGGGTAGTTTGGACAGCTATTTCTCTACTTGCCGAAAATTAGTAAATGGTTATTGCAAGGATAATCATTTACTAATTTTAGTGATTCCCTTTTGGACACCTTGCAACCAATTCTATTATTGGTTGTCGAGTTGTCTTAATCTCAGCCGTTGGTTTGATTTAATCTCGGTCGTTGGTTTTTTCAATAGGGTAGTATAAAAAGGGGTCATTGGGTCATTTGGAGATACAAGTTTTGGAGAAGCATTTTGCAATGATAGCAAATTGTCTTGCAGTGTTAGCAAGGGCGCAATGTTAGCATGGGGATAGCAGTGGGGAATATCAGCAGGAGAAATTAAGAGGTTGTCGGAGTTCTACTAGTGAGAGGCAAGGAATTTTGTATCTCTTGATTTGCTGAAGTTTAATATAATTCCTCATCTGTAGAACTGGTTTTCCCTTAGGGGTTTTTCCAAGGACAATTTGTCTAAAAATATTGTGTTCATTGTGTTGTTCATTTCTTTCCGTATTATATAAGTGAAGTTGCAATTGTGCTATTTTTCAATATTACCTGACACTTTAATTAAGTACTTAATTTATTGAATTAATCCCTTTCCTAATCCTACGTAGAATTAAATATTGAATTTAATCCTATTTGAGCACATGGCTCCTACCTTTAACCCTCACCTAACCTCACTTGCCTAACCTAACCCATCATGCTAAACCTACCCACTTCCTTAATCACACTTGCTTTTCCTAATCACTTAGCTAATCCACTTTCTAATCCTAAGTGTGTGCTCACACATGTGTGAGAAATCCTCACACATGTGTGAGGGATGTTCACACTTTCCTCATCCCTCATGTCTTCCATGCCTCTTGCACACTTGTCCTCTTGCATGAGAATCAAGTTGTCTCACACATGTGTGAGAAGCCATGCTTCTCACACCTCATTGATCATGTCACCATCAAAGGTTGCACACACATATGTGAGCATATTGCCCCCTTTGAATGGTCAAAACCCTAATCCACATGGTGTCTACTTGGCCTCCACCTCATAGACACCTCATTGATCCTGAGAGATCTTAGCCTTTCATCTTGCATTCAATCTCAACTGTCCATTGCATCTCATTTCCTATAAAAGGAGAGCCCTCTCCTCATTTTCACAAGCACCATCTACCTCATTGTTATGCTGCAAGATTTGTGAGCAACCACATCCCATGAGCAAAGAAATCATCTACACTTGATGGTTTCATGAGGTTTGCATAGTGCTATTTTGAATGGTTTTATGCTCTTTTTTGTTTCATGTTGCTTATTTACATGTTTATCTTGCATTATTTTGAAGTTTGCATAATCATGTAGAAATATGCATTAGTTGCTTAGTGTTATTTCCTTGATTACATTTTTATGCAATACACTCCTTCCTTTTGGATTTTTATTTACTGGGCATGAAATGATACATTTTTGGCTTAATTTTATAGTACCTGCCTTAGTAAATCCCATGCACTCCATAATCTTTTAACTATTACACATAATGATTAATTTCTTAGGCTGAACTTATTTAGGAGTTCTATAAAAATATATAAAAATATATAATTTATATTGCATTTCTATTATTGATAATTAAAATATATAATTTTAATTTAATAATAAAACATATAATATGCACAAGATAATGTCTAAATAAAAAAAACACTATAATATAATTTATAATCTTTTTAATTTATACATTTTTTTAGTAAAATTTAGCAATCTTTCTTTTTAGGGTTACTTGTTAATCAATTACAAATTATTTTTCCTTTATTAGAATTGTCAATAGAAAATAATAAATCAAATATGTCCTAAAGGGACATTTCACAATTAACAATGACAAATATAAATAAATGATTGGATCATCCATAGCTGGAACTCTCAATTACTACTATTGAGCCTTGATTCAACTATTGGAAGTTGGAACTCTCAATTACTACTATTGAACCTTGACTCAACTATTGGAATAATCTATAAAGAAACCCTAGAGAATTTATTCACATAACTATAAAGATCATATGAAGGAGACCAATGTAGAAAGATTTTTCAAAGCTGAAATTGAGCAGTTGCTTGTACCAAAAAAACCATTTAGTTGTAATGTTTCGTGCATACTTGACATATTTTAGAACTTATCAAAAAACAATGATTTGAATTGTTAAATAAAATGCAGTGTGCCTCATTTTTATATAAAGATAATACTCATATTTTATTATTTCCACTTAATGCCAAAGTAAATTCTCTGGGTCGGGCAGAACAGTGCAAGAGGGTATTCGAGTCCTATGTTCCTTTATCTCGAGCAGGAAGAATTTTGATTACCAAGCCGAGGAGCCGATGTCATCGACTTTGACCTCTGTGGGGTAGGTGAGAGTGAATTTGAATGAGCAATACAATACGTGGAAGTCTTTAATGGTGGAGAGTCAGAAGGAAAGGCGTAGGGTTTCAGCATCGAGCCCCAGAACGCAGCGGTTACTATATGTCTTTATCACTCATTTTTAGCAAAAGGCAAGACTCTAGCTCTATCAGAGCTCTTGTTACCATTGCTTTTCAGTTTTTGTGTTCCACAAGCGATCACTACAGGACATATTAATAATACAAATGTTTAAGTTCACAAATCAACAACAACAGATTATAATTGTGGGTCACCCTTAAACTTCATATATTGGTGGAAAAATAAGTCAACTTTGATTATTTATCACTTTTAATCTTAAGGCAGTGGCTAATCTCCAAACAAAATGCACCAAAGACAAAATAAAGTCAAACATGTTTTTCTCAAACTTTTTGTTATTTTCGATCACAAAATATGTAGATCATGAAGATCAAATGGTGAAAATTTTAAAAAAATCAGTGTGTTTTTTATTTTTTGAAATTTACTCAACGGTACATTTTGTAGAGAGGATAGCCACATCCAAACCTTAGTGTGTGATGTTTAAGCGGTCTCATAATTGCATACTGCTTTTAGTAATTTTGAAATTAATATAAATATTCCTCACTCAAATTTCCTAATTGTAAACTAAGATAGTGTTGTCAAAAATTTTGAAGCTATAAAGAATTTCCAAGCACAAAACATTGTGTTGTGGATAGAATTTTGCAGGATCAGGATTTCGCTGGCACTAGATTTTGTTCTGCATAAATATTCTATTCATAAATAATTTATTTCAATATCATTTCTATATTATTATTCCACATGAAAAAGATGTTGCCTAAACGGATCACATTTTCATTATCTATATGGGGTGAAGGTTTGAGCATAAAACAAAGAAACGAATATGAAGACATTGAGCTTTTTCTATGAAGACATTGACCTTTCTCTATACATTAGTAGTCGAGAGGAAGGATCTCATCTATCGTTATTTTTTAATTTTTTCTTGTTTTAGTTGGCATGGATTTTTTAATAAAAAAATTCAATTTTATTTAATTAAAATTAACTAAAAGCATCATAATTTTTCATTTCCTGAATTTCTTCTACTTGCAATGAATGTTTTTAGATAAAGTTTTTTCATAGGTTTTTTATAATATAATAGTTGATGTTGTTGTTATAACTATGCACTGTTGAAATAATAAGAATCCATCTAAGATTTTGTTAAAATTATCACAAATTTTCATCTATTGATCTTCTACATTGATTGTTAGATAAAGCTATTTTAAAGATTTGTAATGTTACATTGGATGATGTACTCATTAATATTACTTAATCAATTCCATTGTGAAAGGTAATTTTCAGCAAGAAACAGAATCACCCAAAAGTCTTTGCTGAAATCAAATCCATTGATAACAAGAACCAATCCAAATTTTGTTGTTGAAATCAAATTAATTAAAAACACCACAATTGTTTATTCCATCAATGTTAATAGATAAAGTTTCTCGAGAGAATTCTAATGATATAAAGAATGATGAATGATATTTTCATTATAACTGTAGATGGATGGAATAACAAGAACAGATCCAAAATTTTGTTGAAAGCATACTAAAAAAAGTGCCACAATTTTTCATCTATTGAATGTGTTTTATCATCTGATTACAACTTATTTATTTAGTCACATTGTAAAAGATAATTTAAACCAACCAATAAATCGAAAATTGCATTGACAAATTAAGGGCCAATTGACATTTACAAGAATTTCGAAACTGATAAAAAATTACTTATCAAAATTTCCAACCGTAAAATATTTCATTTTGTATAGAATTTCACAATAGATCAATTTCGCTTGGAAAATGGTGAAAGAATTTTTGTATTAAAAAATTGTCAGGTAGACGAGTCACTCTTCGAACCTCTTTGAGACGAAGTTCAGAGCACAAAACAAACAAACAAACAAGCATATACGAAGTCCACTCAGCTGCAACTGTGGTAGCAGAGAAGGGAGATTTTGATTTATTTATTGTCTTTTTCCACTAAAAAGAGCTGATAAATAACAAGAACCAGACGATTTCTTTTTTGGTTTAGATCAAACTGCTTCAAAGTCCTGCCAATTTTCATTTGAGTGTTCTTAAGTAAAGCTATTCAATCAATTTCTAACGATAGAGAGGATGATGTTCTTATTTCATTAATCCAATCCTGAAATTTTATTTTCAAGAGCCTATAAATCGATTGTGGGTACGCCCAAATCTCTTCCATTCTGAAGCCAAACGATCCGCAAGTTTGCAGGCCACAATTCTCTTTGCCATGGCCTTAACCTTCACAAAAGAAGCCTTAAGCTTCTGGGCGACTGTCTTCTCCATGGTAAAATGGTAGCTTGTCAAGAACATCTGCCTCTTCTCTAAATAGTCCGCTTCTCTAATCTTTAAATAACCCGCTTTATTTCTCTGATCAGATTTCTCATCTCTTGGTTTGTGGGTTTTATCCAGAGGTGAAATTAAAATTCTGACGGATGTTTCCCTCAGTAATCGATTGAAACTTCGCTTGTAATTTGTGCAATATGAGGAACTCCTCTGGCTTCTCAAAATAGGCCCATTTGAAACCTCCACCGACATGGCCTTTAACCCAAAAAATGAACCTTGGGAAATCTGGTTCCTCCAGAGATTACAAGGGTCTAAAAAATAATCATAAAAATAGAATTAACTGCGAAATCCGATTCCTCCAGAGATTATAAAGGCCTGAAAATGAATTATTAAATAAGAATTAATCCTTGGCATGTAAAAATCGTGTACAGTTGTGGTAGCTTCCATGGCGAAGAATTTGGGACTTTGTTTACAGGGGGAAGCTTCCATTTCGATTTTATATTTGTGCAAATATAACGTGATAAATCAATCTCTCGGGCATAAATAGATATTTGTTGTACATTGGC
Source organism: Cupressus sempervirens (assembly GCA_028749045.1). Lineage (NCBI taxonomy): Eukaryota > Viridiplantae > Streptophyta > Pinopsida > Cupressales > Cupressaceae > Cupressus > Cupressus sempervirens. The sequence continues at coordinate 48,451,481 of CM053786.1, forward strand.
GTCTCCTCTACGAAAGAAGATGCCTTTGAACGCTATTTGAATTTTTCTGCGACTACTGGAACCAGTTGGAATTTGGTTTCATTGGGGTTTTTGGGTTAACATTCTGAGATTTCAAGGGAGTGAACTATCATTAATTTTGTGTTTTTTTTATAGGTTGAGGAGAAATTTTATATGAAATCTAGAACATTATGAGTTTTTCAAAAAGGTAGAAAAAATGTAGGATGAATTGTTTTTGTTGAGTTAAAAAATAGATGAGCTGGTCGAGTCTATCTGATATTGTTTCTATTTCTGTTTGAAGTAAGGATAGGTGCTTTTGTACATATATTGGGAGAATGGAGAGTTTTATATATTGAGAGTCATTTGTATACATTAAATGATATGATTAATTGTAAAATAGTATTTAATTTCTTATTTATTTTTGTCAAATATTTAAAATATAATTTTGATATTTTTTCTTAAGATGGCGGGGTTGTACTCAATAAGACATATTTTCTAGTAGGTTCATTTTGAATAATTAGTTCTATCAAAAGATGTAAAATAGTATTTAATTTCTTATTTATTTTTGTCAAATATTTAAAATATAATTTTGATATTTTCTATTCAGATGGCGGGTTTGTACTCAATAAGACATATTTTCTAGTGGGTTCATTTTGAATAATTAATTCTATCAAAAGAACTAACAACTACTTGAATTGTTTTATTATTTAATTTTTAAGTTCATATATATGTATGACTTTTTAAGTATATTTTATTATGGAAAAAGTGATCTAGTTTTTAACCTCACCATTTAGGTAATGTAGAAGTATTATGAAGATATTTCAAAGGTCTAAGAGAGAATTTGAAGAAGTCTTAAAAAAAAATAGGATGGCCAAATTGAGTAGAAAAGGTCTTTCAAAAGAAACTTTACTCATTAGAAGGAAGAAAGAGCAACAAATTTGTGCTTCCACGCATGTTTATAATATTTTTTTGAAAAGTTGCATGTAAAAATATTTTTAAATTATGTTGGGAGATAATAATTAAAACAAATTCATTCCCGTGCTTTTTATTTTATTTTAAGTCTTACATTTTTAAATTTTATTTATTTTTTTGATAACATGACTTAATGAAAATTATATACCAATAAATGGTGCAAGTTTATTTAAATTTATATTCACTCTACAATATTTCAAATATCTTTATTTATATACATTCTCTTGTAGATGATCTTATTTTGTTATTTTGTGTATATTATAGATTTCGCACTTATTGTAGTTTAGTGGAGCAATCAAGATTAAATAGTGCAAGACCAATGATAAATTTCTCAAATAGATTATGACAATAAAAGTATTTCTATTATAAATTGCAAGTGTATGAAATATGCAATGAGGTTTCTTGTTTAAATAAGATGTAAGGAGAAAACAAGAAACATACCTCAAATACCTCTAAATGCGCAATGCCTAAAACTTCTCAAACAACTATGTTGATATATTTAATGTCTTTATGAAGTGAGACAAAAAGAAAAATAACATCTAAGTCAACATCTCATTAAATACAACTAAGAGAGAAGAGATGCAATGATACATCTCAACTACTAAGCCATGTTACTACGAGTATGTGCATGGAAATGGCAAACCAAAAGATAATTATTTTTTAATGGTAAAATTTTATCTTAGATGAGAAATTGAAGACAGTTATGCTAAAATTTGATGATATCACAAAAGAAAGATTTTAGTGACATGAATCTACTTTCTAAACCAACAATTCTTTTGTAAAATGGTGAAGATTAAGAGGTTCAAATGTCAAAGAAGAGAAAGTGCTCTTATTTTTATCAAAAATATATATAATAAAGTGTTTGATACAACCCCCTTACAATATCACCTTTTCAAAATACTTTACAAATATCTTTGATGGACATTAATAAGCCTCATGTTGCTTATGGTTGTTTTTTCCTATTTATGAAATCTATTTTAAATATGTTATATAAATAATATTAAAATCTTTGGATGCACAATGTGGTGGTAAATAGATCTTTATAGACATCCTATGTATTATTTATAACCTAGAACAAAACTCATGTTCAAAGTTCAAAGAATATTTAAACGGAGATTTAACAAACAATTGTCACTCCTCGCGTAGATATTTAGTACCTTGTACAAGTCAATGATTTGATAAAATGTTTTGGGTCTATTGGTTGCCACTAATGAGCATATTTTCAAGTATAGAGAATGAATATATGTTTTTATTGTATGGGTTAGTCTCAAAGGATATTGTATGGTTTATCTAAGTAGACATAGATTGTCACAGGTAAAATGTTTTGGAAGGGCCCGACTTAACCATCACACATGAAGCATTGACTTTGGGTGTGTTATGCAATGTGGGACTTCTTTGTCTAATAATTGTTCTTCATTTTATGGATGCTTTTTCATTCCTTTAAGTTTCAATTTCTAATTTTGGATATCTTGTTTGTATAACCAAGCACATCAACATTAACGTTATTCTCATTACAAATATTTGTTTATAAAAGAAATAGTTTATTTCTTTAATGATGATTTGTAATGTTTTATTGTATTTAGTGATTATTTTAAAAATATTTTATTATTTATATATTTTAATTTTTAACAAAAATTTTTAAAATATATTTGCATAGAATTTAATATATTTTATATTCGATATTTGTAATTGTATTATTCATGTAATATAACTAATATACTTAAAATATTATTGTGAGAATAAAATATTGATTTGAGAAAAAATGGTTCGGATAAGATCTTCTACGTCTCTTGTGTGTTTATAGGGCTTCTGTAGGTAGGAAGGTTGTCTCTTTGGCTTCTCTAGAGTATTTCCATCCATTCCTCAAATTTGTGCCCTTAAATTATGATCCTTTGGTTCATTTTGAAACTAGGAACCCTTTTGTTGCATTAATGGAGAATCATTTAGCTTCAATGAAGATGAAAGCCTCCTATTCCCTTCCTCCTTATTCACTGGCCAAAGCTTAAGTGAATGTCAATGCTAAAAGGAGAAGAACAAAGCAAATGGATGCCAATGATGAAAATCCTATGAGATCTTCTTCTAAGAAACTAATTTGAGTTGTTCCAATCAGTTCATCTAATTTAGCTTCAGGAGGAAATGCAATTCCTCTTGCCCATCCCAAGGTTCATAGGGTTTCACCCTTGGTTTCCTCCCAACAACAAATAGTCATGAATCTCTGGAGTTCACTACTAGTTGTGGAAGCAAATATTCGATCTAATCCCCCTAAGGTTTCTGGTATGCCCTCTGATGAGCCTAAAACCCTAATTATCAATGATATCTACACTAATGGGTTATAGAATTACTATAAATCCAACGGCCTTTTTGTCAAATAGAGTAAAGAAGATCCCTCTAGAACCCTAGTTTGGGATTGGCTAGTATCCACCTTTAAGGACCAGGTAAGAATTTTTACTCTTAAAAATAATGTTATTTTTTAGATTGTTCTTCACAAGAATTAAGGAAAACATTATTGCATGGGGATCAAATTTTTCTTTAAAGAATATTATTTTAAATTCATAATATGGGAAAGAAATTTTGATCCATATTCTTTTGATAAAATGAAAGTAATGAAATGGGTGTTGTTTAAGGATGTCCCAGCTGAATTACTTTAGAGTTATATTCTCAGTTGAATAGGAAATTCCCTCGAGGACTTAGAGAGTTTGAGGATGATTTTTTTTCATCCAATAATGTTAAACTCTTGATTGAAATGGAATTATCAAAAGTTAAGCATTATCGTGCAAATAACTCTTTATATTACCTAGAACCAGAGATTTTTTATAGTAGGATCTCTAGAAAAATCACATGGAAACGCCCTCCTTGAATACAATAGAATAAATATGAATATTGTAAATCTCTAAAATCTTAGGGGATGCCTTACTCTATTCCAAATCTGGATATTTCCTTCAACCTAGTGGGTGGAGGTTTTATTATTTTAGATAGGCTATCCTCTCTTGCAAATGAAATGGTTGGTGCTCCTATAGAGACCATCATTGAGGAGAGGGATATTTATCGAGAGAGAGAGAAGAAGTGGTTGTTGACCTTATGGCAAGATATATTGTCTATTAGTGCTAAAATACTTAGTTATCAAAAGTAAATAGTAGTGACTAAGCTACCAGACAAAAATGTGTTCACTGAACCATGTTAACAAGGTTAACTAAGCAAGCAGTGAGTAGTGTCAACTGAGTTGATAGTATCTACCGAGTAGCAGTGTCAACCGAGCATTTGGCTTCAAGAAGTGTCTACAAAGCTACCAGTGTTGACTGAGTCATCTTTGCTTTTTGAGTGATCAATGTGATATGAGTATGTAGTGTTAACCAAATGCCACATTTGTCGAGTTCCACTATGTTGCCCATTTGTCATCATATCACCCAAGTATTAGCATTGAGATGATTTGGTAAATTATTGTTTGAAACTATTATGTATCCAACTTGTTAATGTAATTATTTTGGATGAATATAAATGTAATTTACTTTTTTTATCCAAATATGAAGTATCCATTAAAGTACATTGCATAAGAAGCGAATATGAAAGAGCAGAGTAATTAGAAGGCTACAAGCAGTATCAAGGAAAGGTAGAGACTCATCTATCATAGTTAGGTGATCATTTCACATCAAAGAATCTTATTCATCAAACCAAGTTGCAGAATAAAGATCAATCCACTAATTCATCCTAATAGGTGCATCGGTCAAATCCTTTAACAAGGTGGACCTAACAGTCCTTTGCAGAAACTCCTAACAGAGTACATAATTAATCGTATTATATAAATTCTTTCACAAGGTGGACCTAATAGTCCTTCTTACTCTTAACCATGCAGATCACCAAACATGCTCAATTGCAAGCCCTAATAGGACAACTTTATTACTGCAACAGTGAAACATTGTGGGTGTCATCCCCACCCTAGTTTTACCTTCTACCTATAGGGTTTATGGGTTATCAAATATTGTGTTATGGTATTGTTACTTTATTGCTTTATGTCACATGCAAGCAAGTAGATTAGATAGTATAATAAAGTGAATTAAGAGAAAGAAGATTTAAGTGGTTCTTGATTCACCCCCCCACCTCTCAGTCACTTGGTCATCCTTACATTTCCAACAATTGGTATCAGAGCAAGGTTGTCTTACTAGAATTTTAGTAGTTTGAGAGAAAAGATTATAGACAATGGAAATGTACAAGCTAGAGAAACCCATTGAGAATGACAAGCTAGATTTACACCCAGCCATAGAACAAATCAAGAAGTTGAAGAATCAACTCTCTCAGTCCTTGAAAAGAATTAAAGAGTTAGCAGTACAAAGGAATGACAACCTATACACAAAAGAAACAATTGGAGATATTTATAGAGAAAGAAGTTTAGATGAAGCAAATGCAGCTATAGAAAATCTACTTGGAAGGAACCTTATTCTACGAGAAGTGTTGAAGTTGATGAAAGATCAACCCTATAGCTCCCAAGAATCATCTACATGCAAACACCTGTCACAAAAAGAGAGAAGAAAAAGCCATGGAGGTTGGAATTCCTAGATCTATAAATGAAACATTCTTGATGAGAAAAAAGAGAAATTGCTATAATCAAAAGTGAATTAATCAATTACAAAGAGATCAATCCTTATAAAAGGAGATAAAAACCCTAATAGGACACTAACCTAGATTTCATGATAATAATTAATAAAAGAATTAATTATTATATGTCCAAATTTTAGCTTAAGTAAACTAAAGATAATAAGTGACTTAATAATTAAATCAATATAATTTAATTAATAAGAAAATATTTTATTACTCTAACACTCTGCCCCCCACTAAGATAAACTTAGGGAGCAACTAAAAACCTAGAAACTACTGCTGAAACAAAATTTCAATCCTGGCAACAAGGCTTGATGAGGTACCGAAGCACAACCAAATCTCTGTAAAGAGGAGAAATAGAGAAAACCAAATGGGGAAAACCCTACTCCAAAAAGAGATGGAAATAAAATGTTTCAGAAGATAGGGACAAAAGGATGATCATGAAGAACACCACTAAAGCATGAAGCTACAAACACTACCAAATTGTTGATCTAAAGAACCTCCACTATATAGAGCATGACCAAGTAGAGAAGACTAAGTTTGAGGAGCTGATCAATCAAAGATGGAAGGTATCTTCATGGCCTCCACAAATAGGAATGAAAAAAATGTCTATATGGTAAATGATCCATCTCACTGAAATGCATAGATATCCAACCACTCCAATCACCTAGTACATATGATCAAATATTGAATACATAGCTCGCTCCACTGAACTAAGAAAGAAATATAACCAACATAACCCCCTATAATTCTAAGAGGTAAGACATGAACACTGAAACTGAATGCAATATCTCCTACAGAGAGAAGGACCAAGAACATCGAGAGTGCAAAAGAAGTACAAACACCTATAATGGCATGTGTCATTGACACATCGTGAGGCTAATGTCATGCAAGGAAAACTCACTTGACAAAGGAAGATGGTGAATATGGCCAACATGAAACCCCCCAGAGCACTTTATGATGTAGTTTGAGTACAACAAAATACAAAGATATGTAAGATCTCAAAGTGTAATAGAGTGGCACTTTATCTCAGTGCTTTTGCAAAAATACTACAAAAGGATGTCAACAAAGATCAAAAGAGACATAAGGATGATACAAGAGATAGTAAAACCCATGAAAAATCATCTAAAGAAACAAAATCACTCTTCAGACCTAAAATAACCAAGATATCCATCAAAATGCAAAAAAGCAAAAAAATGAATGGGATGTGCCTGGAGCAAAATCTAGAAAATAGAATGTCTCAAGATGTCTCTCAGTGTGCAAAATAGAACTTCTAACTTTGACTACATAAACTAGAAACCAAATAGCATCAAAATTCCAAATAAATTGCATCATCACGACAGGCTCAGAACCAGCTTTTCAGCAACATTTGCAAAAAATGGAGTCTAGATGAGCAAGTTATATGGAAAAAAAAACCACATGTAGGTTAAAACAAAGCTAGAAGGGGCCAAAAAAAAATTACTACATCGGGATCCATGCCAAATGCATTAGAAAGCATGCACATCAGTAACATAAATTACCTTAGGAAGCATGTCAATTTTGTATTAAAAATTCCTCAATTTATGTGCCAAAACCACCTCAATTTGCATTACAAAAGCTTAATTTTCATACTAAAAAATCTTGATTTACATGTCAAAAATTAAAAAATCGTCGCCTCAAGAAAAGTCTCAAAAAATCTTAATTTTTGAACTAGAAAATCATGATTTGTGTATCAAAAATTAGAAAATTTCCACCTCAGCAAACGTACCCAATCTGGTACCAATATTATTTTGCCTCAGATTAAACATTTTTTATATGAAAATAGGGGTTTTTGGGCACTTTGAGCTCAAAGATGATGTTCATTTGGGCTCAAAGTGCATCAAAAAATGGTGACCCCCAGACTCAATACAAAAAAACTCTAAAAAATGAAACCCTCTGAAAGAAAAACACAGATCTAAAAGCCAAGCCAAAGTTCTCATAAATAGAATAGGGGCATGAAGATCTACAACTCTAAAACCATGTTGAAGTTGATTAAAGGTCAACCCTACAGCTCCCAAGAATCACCTGCATGCAAACACCTGTCACAGAAAGAGAGAAGTAAATGTTATGGAGGCTGGAATTCCCAAATCCATAAATGAGACTGTATTCTTGATGAGAAAAAAAAGAAATTGCTATAATCAAAAGTGAATTAATCAATTACAAAGAGATCAATCCTTATAAAAGGAGATCAAAACCCTAATAAGAAACTAACCTAGGTTGCATGATAATAATTAATAAAAGAATTAATTATTATATGCCCAAAGCTTAGCTTAAGTAAATTAGAGATAATAAGTGACTTAATAATTAAATCAATATGATTTAATTAATAAGAAAATACTTTATTACTCTAACAAGAAGAAGTTAGAAAATTGAAAAGAGAATAGGAGATTCATTCAGTCAGGACATGTGAAGTTATGGAATAGAAGAACAAAGTTGAAAATGACAAAGAAATGGTAGATGAAGAAAAAAGATTACTCATCACCAGACTAGAAGAAAAAGACAATGAAATCCATCAACTTTTACTACATCAGAGAGATGTGATAATTTAGTCAAATAGCGTAAATCAAGAAGACATTAATCTAAGGATAGAAAATGATAGATTCACAAATGATCTTAGAGAAGAAAAAGAAACCAATGAAAAAATTATAAGATCACAAGAAAGAATGGATCAGTTGGTTGAACTATCTTAGAAAAGACACAAAGGAAAAGCAAGATAGGGCTACACAGAACAAGGAAAATCATCACAACAAGGAGCTCAAAACAAAAAAAATCCTACATGCAATCATTGTGTTAGTTTGGGGCATACATCAAACAAATGTTGGGGCAATGGAAAGTCAAAGTTTAATGGTAAATTTTATAGTTGTAATAAACATGGACATAGAGCAAGTGAATGCTCATAGAAAACTACGTTTGAAGGAAAATGTTTCACATGCAACAAACAAGGCCATAAGTCTTCGGAGTGTAGAACCAAGAAATTTAATCCTATTGTATAGCTTGCAAAAGCAATATTTGGTTGAGATTACAACAATTAGTATAGATGTTATCAATGTGGAGAATATGGACACATTGGAGCTAACTGCATGAGGAATCACTTTAGAAAATGAAATCCTACCAAAAGATGTTATGTATGAAAAGCACTTGGTCATCTAGCAAAGAACTGCATGAATCAAGCTATAGTTGAAGATGAAAAGAAAACAAAATTTGATAAGATCAGGACTCAAATGAACCAACAATGGGTGAGGAAATCTCCAGAGAACTCAAGCAAAAATAATGAAGTTATTGACACCCAAGGCTATGAGTTGGGTGATTCATTCACCTTTGCATACAAGGAGACCACTAGAGCTATGAAAAAAATTATATTCTACATCAGTTCCAGTCGTGCAAACAAGAAAGTCCAAATAAACATAATAGATGCACTGGGAAAGATGGAGGAATCATGTCAAGTCTCAGTTATAACTGAGCTATTAGACCTTACTGAGTTACTCTTCAAGTAAAACCAAGCAAGGTTAGACTCAACCAAGTGAAGTCGGTCAGTCTTAACTAAGCTTCATAGTGCAATCGAGTGTGAAGACCTAATCAAGCCTTCTTCACTTACCTAAGTACAAAGCATTAATGAGGCCCTAAAATTGAAAATATTATAAAAGGAGAAATTGAAGATTCATTTCTTCACTGTGAATTCAAAGATCTAACAAAGGATAGCATTCTTTGAGCCCTCAATCAATTTAGAGTGAATTTTTTGAAGAAAAGTTATAGGTGAAGTTATCATCCAAAGTTCTTTATCAATGGAACAATATGGTAGCATCTTAAAGCACTAAAGTTAAGAAAGATTTCGAGGTGTTGGTCAAGAATGTAGACTACATTTCACCCAACTTCAAGCTATATCCTGCAATTGTTGAGGAGAAGAATCCACAAGGAGCACACTCAACCACTCCTCCCAGGGTACTCCTCATTCATGATGTAAGGTCATTTTATCACTATTCAATTCAAGAATTGGGTAATTTTGAGTTAGATCAAGCATTCAATGCATTATATGAGAATGAAGTTTTGAAACAAGAACACAAACATCTGAAAGTTAAGGGTTTGACCCACGTTCTCCATATGCCAAGAAACTTTTGAGTAAAATGGAGTAGGTTTGTATTGATCCAAGTCCAAGACATGACCTTCTAGCTCAAGAAACCAATTCCAATCACCAAGAAGAGGCTAAGCGAATCCTATCTGAATAGGAAGGAAGAGGCATGAAGTTGAATAGCATAATTGGCATGGAAATCAAGTTTGGCATTCATGTCATAGCTCAAAATATTTATAGTTCAAGATGACCAAACATCGTGCCTTGTGAACCAGTTGACTTAGCATATAAAATTGTGAAGAAGAGCCTATCATTTGACTTTGTCGAGCTTTAGCTCATCCAAATGAACAAGAACATGGAGAGCATCTAAGCCTCCAAGAATAGTTCATGTAAGTTCAATTCACTCTTGGTTCATTTATTCTTCTATGTTATTTCCATCAAAATTAACTATCGTGTAGAAGAAGGACACCCCCATGTTATATGGGATCAATGAATTCATAGGGTGGGTGGACAAAGATGGTGTACAAAAAGGGGGTATAAATGGACACCTTTTTTTTTGAAATCATGTAAATCTAAACTTGGAGGAGACATTTGAGGTTCATCTGCTCAAAATAACAATATGTGTAAAATATATAAATTGTAGTTCTTTGAATCTACTTTCTAAACTACTAGAGTTTGTACAAAATGGATAAGATTAGGTGGGCCAAACCCAATGCACACGAAAAAATAGTTTCTAACTTTTTTTGAAAACATAACATAGTTATTTTTGTGTGCAAGACAAAAGACATTTATATTTAGTATTTTACATAACCCTTTGGTAGGATGATAGCTAAGAGTCATATCTAGAAATTTTGTATTTTTTTATTATTTTTTTATGAGTATTCTATTTTTATGGATTGTTGAACTGACTACATCCTGAAATTTTGGTACCTATTCATATGTTGAGCATTACTTGCATCAAAATAATTGAATATGGAAACTGTTGACACAAAAGTTTGCACCCTTGTGCAAAGTTTTTACCTAAGGACAACCTTGTGAAATATGGAAACAACCTCCAAGCTATAGGACTTGAACTGTGAGGTTGAGTCTCTAGAGAAGGTTAGCTTCCTTTACTATCAGGGTGCACCTAACTATACTTGGAGAGGAAAATGGAGAAGGAATGCATAGAAAGAAAATTTACCTATTCTAACCTAAGGGGTTGATGCACCAAAATAGAGTGTTCAAACTAATCTCTACCCATACATGCACTTTTGAACCATCATGACACCAGAAGATATACACATCCAAACTTGTTTTTAATCTAACAATCACATGCAGATTAGAAAACTCAAATAAATGACACAAGGAGGAAGAGATTTAGTTATATTTCATTCATGGATCAAAGAGATATAGTCATGCAAAATTGCAGATATCCACAATACACTAATGAGAGGCAAATGGGTCTTGCACAATACATCAATGGCTAAAGGAGATAAGGTAGAATGCCATATAGTTTAAGGCAAAGGGATTTACAGTGAACTTGCAAAGAAAAATCAAAGAAACAAAGAAGAGTTGACCTTAGAAAAATTTACAAAAACTACCTTTATAGCATAGGCATAACTAAGATATTTCTCACTTGATTTCAAACCCCAACCAAGGTGGAGTCAAGTTGCAAAGAATAGCAATAAATAAATATCAGAACTAAATATGGTCTATAAAGCCAAGTTGTAAATATTTTTTCTAGGTTCTTTTGTGTCTACATTTTTTGCAGTAGCATTATGTTATGTAATTACTTGCCTTCCATTAATGAAATAGTTTCCTTCTTTACTTGTTCTTGTCATTCATCAATTGTGCATGTATCTTGCCTTTTGGTGGGTGTTTCTTTCTAGTCTTTCAAGGTTTGTATGTTGTGTCCAAATTGTTGATGGTTGTGGTATATGTGAAGATGTATTTCCTTTCAGCACTTGATCAGTTCCAAACCTGCATGTGAGTTCTTGAAAATAGAATAGAGTTAAGATCTGTGTATTTTGAGTTTTCATTGATGTGGTGTGAATACATAAATTGAGTCATAACCACCATTTCTATCTTGGTGCATCACCCCCTTCCCCTTTCTGCATTTTCCTTTTGTTCTCCTTCTCCCACCCTGATAGTAAGGAAGCTAGCCTTCTCTGGAGATTCATCCTCAGAGTGCAAGTCCCACACTTGGAGGTTGTTTCCATATTACACAAGGTCGCTTGAGGGTCAAACCTCAAGCAAGGGTGCAAACTTTTGTGTCAACAAAAACCTTTTTCTAAAGTGTATAGAATCAAGTGTAGAACAATAATATATAATTTATTTTGAATTTGGTTAAGTATATCAAAATTTATTAAAAACAACGATAGACATATTTCTATGAGGAATGTCAAGGCATTGGTAAAAGTAATTAAAGTTTGCATTGTTAATATTGTCTAAAAATAGAAAAAAAAAATGGTTAGAAAGCTAAGAAGACGTTTAATATTATGATAGTAATTTTAGAGATACCCACTTCACCATTAGCAAACCTGATGAAGGCAAAAATGAGAATTCATCTTAGGAGTGTTAGAAACAATAGTCCACCAAGATAAATGGGGGAGGGGAGGGTGAATCAGTTATCCAACAGTTAAAATATTTATCTTCTTTAAACAAACTTAACCATTCAACCAAAGTAAACAGTAACCACAATGAAATGCACATAGACAAATACACCAAATATATTGACTAGGGAAACCCTTGATCAAAGGGAAAATCCAAGTGGGAATGATGCCCACAATATGATGTACTAATATAAATATTCCTTGTTAGAGGATAGACCCTGTTACGAGTCTATTACAACATTTAGTACAATGAGTCCCTGTTAAGAGATTCTAACCCTATTAGGAGTTGTGTCAACCCTATTAGGAGTTGTGGTACAATGAATGCAAGAAGAACCTATTGCCCAAAAATGCAATTTCAACTACAAGAAGAGCTCACTACTCAATCATGAAATTTACTATTATGTTCTTCTTTCCTCTGTCTTGTCAACTGGACCAATCACTGTTTGACCTTGTAGACCTAGTCACGAAGCTTGGATCCAAATACCAAACCTCAGATCACTCAGAAAAAACCTCGGTAATGAAGTTTCCTTCACTTCCACAATGTTCTTCTCAACTTCACATTTTGCACTCTCTGCTACTTATCATCAATTCATAATTCACATTCATCCATTCCATGATAAAGGAAAATGTCCTTCCTTTATACCAAGTCCATAAAACAATTCCCTAAGTTGGCTATTAGTCCTTCTCAATTAATTATTATAGGACCACACTATGAACATGTTATACTTAGCAATAACCTTAATCTTCCACCCTGCAACTTAAATAACTTTCCATACATTCAATATCACAATGAGCAATCTTAGCCACATCATCCTCAACATGTCTTCTGCATGTCCTCAACCTAAATCATCAAGACATCAACTCTGCTAAGAGATCTACCAAGTTTACTAGAGCATGCCTCTGTAAACTCTATCTTAGAAAAAACATCACCAAAACTTACATAAGTTCTTCTAAACTTATTATTTTTTCTTTCGATGTTCACTACATATTACAGATACTCAGTAGTATCTCCCATAACCTTGGATGGTTATCATGCTCAACTAGTCATCCATACCAACTTAATCTTTCCATTGTTCTTCTGTCAGATACCACAGAAGACATCAAACATGTTATGTAGACATCAATGACAAACTCAGTTATGAATGTAACATATCATCAACATTCATGCTTCCAACCAATCTTCTAGTAAGAAGATGAAAAAATGTCTAAAGAAAAAAAAATGGAGGAAAACCAGTCTCTCATGCCTTTGGGTCATTTCCCTATGTTATCACCAAGCCATAACCCAATTGAGTTTCTAGGATTTAAATAACTTGATTAGGTTATGAAAAAGAGAAAGTCCATTCAAGACCCAGTTGGGTTATTCAAAGCCTGATCGAGTTTTGAAGAACTAAAAGTGCGCTTTACTCTGAAGGCTATAACTTTCACATACGAAGTCTGATTGAATCTGTTAAAAATGCATAGGAAAGCTATTAAAGAGATCTACAACATGATGTATTTAAATTAATCCCATGTCATCAAAATTTTATTTTCCATCAATTTAAATTAAGTATAATCTAAAACAGGTAGTCATTGTTTTCCAAATACATAATCAATAGGTAAATATGAATGCTAACATATTGTTACTTATCTCTCTCAAACATACATACACAAACTCATAAAATAAGTAAATAAATCCTAAGATATATCTCTTACTAACTCCTAACCTCTTGCATTCTTTAACTAACTCCTATCCTCTCTCTATCTAACTTGTTATCCTTAAGAATTGTCTCTCTCTAAGTAATCCCTAAGCCCCCTCTCTCTCACTAACCCCTAAAAACTCTCTCTCTCACACACACACACAATATTATAGCCCCTCTCTCTCTCTCCATGCTATCCCATTCTCTCCATATTTCTCTCTCTCTACATGAAGTTCCCATTTCAATGATCAGAGGTCAGGGAGAGAGAGACAATGGGCTAGGGATTAGGGGTTAGAGAGGAAGAGAGGTAGTAGGGGATAGGAAGAGAGAGAGGAGATAGGATAAGAGAGAGTGAGAGAGAGATAGGGGGATAGGATGGAGAGAGTGAAAGGGGATTGAACATGGATAGAGAGTGAAAAATATGGAGAGAATGGGATAGGATGGAGTGAGGGAGGGGGGAAATGAGAGAGAGGGGGGGGATGTGTGTGTGTGTGTGTGTGTGTGTGTGTGTGTGTGTGTGTGTGTGTGTGTGAGTGAGTGTGTGTGTGTGAGAGAGAGAGAGAGAGAGAAGGAGGGGGGGTGGAATAGGATAGAGAGAGTAAAAGATAGAAGGGTATGTGTGTGCGTGTGTGTGGGTGAGTGAGTGAGAGAGAGAGAGAGGGGGAGAGGGGATAGGATAAAGATATAGAGAGAGTGAGAGAGAAGGGGATAGGATAGAGAGAGAGAGAGAGAGAGAGAGAGAGAGAGAGAGAGAGAGAGGGTGATGGAGAGAGGACAGGATAGGATGGAGAGAGATATTAGGGGATGGGAGAGAGAGGGGGGGTGGGGGGTTGGAGTTGGTTTGAGAATGAGAGAGGTTAAGGGTTAGTAAGAGAGAGATTAGGAGTTAGTGAGTGAATGAGTGAGTAATTTTATGTGTGACAAAGATATAGAGAAAGTGAGAGAGGTGATAGAAAGATAAGAACTATGATAATACTCTTACCTACCTATTTGATTCATGTTTGTAAAATAATCACTACTTATTTTAGACTATGATTGATTATAATGGATGGAAAATAAAATCTTGATTTCCTACTATTATTGTAGTTACATTATGTTTTATATCTCTTCAATATCTTTCTAACTCATTTCAAATGGAGTCAATCGGAGTCCAAATGTGAAAGTTATGGCTTCCGGAGTGGAGCCTATTTTTATTTCCTCTACTCCTGTAATCACTGCCACCAAGCCTAAGAAGCCAAGAAAGAAATTGAGGCTTGAGGATGAGGATGATGATGAAGATGAATAAAAAACTCCAATCATCTCTCTAAAGAAGCCCCCACCTACCTTTGAGAAAAAAATAAAAACAATAAGGGAAGGAAGTGGAATGGAAGGATTTAAATTCTTTAAGTATGACTCCAGAAATAAAAAGGAGTAGAAGCAGATTGAAGAGGCACTAGTAGAGAAAATGGCTAGATGTAAGTATGACCCCTATGAACTCAAAGGGCATGCTCCTAAAGCCATCAAAGAACAAAATCTAAGGAAGCTTATGCTTAACTTCTCTAAGAAGGAATTAAAGGAGGCCAAGTCTAAATATGAGAACAAATAGACTTTTAGATTCAAAGCCTTTCATATTTTGTCAAATAAAATAGAGGATGTTGTGCAGTCCACATCCAAAATCTAGAAAACTATTTTTAATATTAAAGAATAGGGAGACCTACCAGAGGTTCAAACTATTGAAGAGTCTAATCCTGAGAAAATTGTAGAAGAGGTCATAGGGTCTCTCCTATCAATTCCTCCTAAGTATGCACCTAAGCTACAGTCTACTGAGTTGAACCCAGTTCAATTGAGTAGTAAAGTGAAGATTATCACATCCTCTCCAAGTTTCAATCCATTAGTAATTGAGAAAAAGACTCCCAGTGTATTAACTAAGCATCAGCCAAGGAAGGATTCAATTGACAAAGTGACAAAAATCATACCTTCATTAGCATCCAAGGTCAAAGGTATGGGAAAGATGATTGTTGATAGTATTGATCTAGATGAAGAGATTGTGATTCCAAATTGGGACCAATCTAATATGTCTACCGAGAAAATGGACATATTGGGAGAATTATGGAAGAAAAGAGCCAAGCAACAAATGTTAAGCGAAGAAAGGGACAAAAGCAAAGTCCTTGAGGATATTAAATAAATGTTTTTGGATGGAATATCTATTTAGGTAAATGAAAAGTTACCTATGATTGAAAAAATGGTTGGAATTGTACATAATTTCAATGAAGATACAGATGGACAGGACAAACTTCTTTCGAAGGCTAAAAAGAAGTTTGAAAATAAAGTGCTAGAAACTGTATCACAGAAAATAACTATTGATCAAGTATAATTGTCTACTTTAATTTTTGCATTACAAAATGTTGTGAATAATTTTGTATCTCCATTTTAAATTTGAGTGATTCAACATACTTTACCAAGGAAATCAAGGATAATTTGGCTAAGATTGGTATGGACTTAAAGGCTAGTGCCATTCAGTTGGCACTTAACATGAGTTCCAGTTCAAATCATTTTGTAAAAGTCATATTTTTGATAGAATTTTTAGGTAGAATTATTAAGAGAAGAGACTAGAATAAGGGCAACCTTGGTAGGTATTTAGAGTATGATGCTTCCCCATGTGGACATTATGCAGAAGAGATTAGATCATGCAAAGACATTTAGTTAAGGACACAAACCTTTCAATAGTAGAACACATGTTGGAGTTATCAACTGAGCTTCAAATAGATCTACACATACCAAAGGTATTGCAAGATAATTGGGATAAGACTGTGTCTTTGATTTTGAAGGTTCATCATGATTTCCTCTCTCATTTTGGCATAACCTTGTAATTTTTTTACATTTGTAACAAAAACAAGGGGAAAAGTATATATATGCATATAAAAGGGAGATATGTATAATATGGAGGAAATATGTACAATATAAAGATAAGATATGTAAAAAGAAAATAAACAAAAACAATTTTGAAAAATTAAAAATAGAAAGTGGTAATTGACTTACAAAGTTTTCAGTTCAAACTAAGTTGTAGAACAAAGCACACTCAAAGGGGGAGTTTCACTGAAGGATTTTAATTTCAAATTTTGTGCATGATAAGTGTTTTTGTCACTAATGCCAAAGGGGGATATTTTTGACCTTATGGAAAGACATATTGTCTATTAGTGCCAAAACTCTTAGTTATCATGAGTAAACAGTAGTGACCGAGCTACTAGATAAAAGTGTGTTCACTGAACCAAGTTAATAGGGCTAACTAAGAAAATAGTGAGCAGTTTCAACCTAGTTAACAGTATCTACTGAGCAACAATGTCAACCGAGCATTTGGCTTCAAGCAATGTCTATCAAGCTACTAGTGTTGACCGAGTCATCTTCACTCACTGAGTGATGAATGTGAACTGAGTACGTAGTGTTAATCGAATGCCACCATTGTCAAGATATATTGTGTTATCCGTGTATCAGCATATCAAGTGCATGGATAATTGGACCCGAGTATCAGCATTGATCTGACTTGATAAATTATAGTTTGAAACTATTATGTAGCTGACTAGTTAATGTAATTATTTTTTATGAATATAAATGTAAGTTACTTTATTTATCCAAATATGAAGTATCCATTGAAGAACATTGCATAAGAAGTGAACATGAAAGAGAAGGGTAATTAGAAGGCTACAAGCAATATCAAGGAAAGGAAAAGACTCATCTATCACAGTCATGTGATCAGTACACATCAAATGATCTTATTTAGCAAACCAAGTTGCACAACAAAGATCAATCCACCAATTCATCCTAACAGGTGCATTAGTCAAATCCTTTAACAAGGTCTACCTAATATTCCTTTGTAGAAACTCCTAACAGAGTACATACTTAATTGTATTGTATAAATCCTTTCACAAGGTGTACATAATAGTCCTTTGTACTCTTAATCGAGTAGATCACTAGAAGTGATCAATTGCAAGCCCTAACAAGCCAACTTTATTACTATAGTAGTGAAGCATTGTGGGTTTTATCCCCATCCTAGTTTTACCTTCTACTTGGAGGGTTTGCGGATTACCACATATTGTGTTATAATGTTTTTAGTTTATTACTTTATCTTCCATGCATGCAAGTAGATTAATAATATAATAAAGTAGATTAAGAGAAAGAAGAGTTAAGTGGTTCCTGATTCACACCCCCCCTCTCCCAGTCACTTGGTCATCCTTACATTTCCAATAGTGGCTCCCTCTACTCCACAAGAAAAGGTTTGTAAGGATATAGGGTTTTCTCTAGATATTCATTCAAACCTAGTAGAGAATCATATTGGTACATCATGAAATGGTATGGATGTCTCTCCTCATTCCCATCAAACTTTAATCTGCAAAGGAGACCCTTGCCCCCATTATAAAACCCTCCATGGTCCGTTCTATAGAAGAGGATACTTTATCTCAAAATGGTAAAAGCTCCCTTAGTAATGCAATGAGTGAGGAAGATAAATAAGATTTTTGTGCTCAACTTGCTAAAGATCTTACCAATATGTGTGTAGAGGAATTAGTAAAAGAAGGACTTAACATAGAAAAGGAAAAACTAATTGAAAAACTTGTGAAGCTTGTGGTAAAGGGTACACTCGCAAGGATTTGAGAAAAGATTTAATAAGTTTGGAAAATGAGGACAACCGTAGGGGTCTGGAATAATCTCAAGAACCTCAGGTATATTTTAACCTAAGAAAGATTTTGAAGAAAAGAGACAAAAAATTTCTTAATGATCTTAGATCCCGATGTAGAGGTAGAAGGTCAAACCAAACTGACTAACTATTTGATGTAGGTAAGGGGAAGTTCTTTCCCATGGAGAAATGAAGGTCATCACAAGGAATGTTAGGGGCTTAAATGCACCTAACAAACAATGCTTATTAAAGTTTCGTCTTACCCAATATAAATATGATATAATCATTATTAAGAAACTAAATTGAATCAAGAAGGGTTATACTCTTTTTGGAAGCAATTAGGTTTTAGCAATATCTTTGGAAGCCTAGATATAGGGGCATCTAGAGGATTGGCAATGATTTGGAACCCTCATTCATTTTTTGTTACTCCTTTGAGAGCGGAAAGTCATTGGTTGTCAGCTCATGTTAAGAGTCTTAACTATAATTTACAATTTACCTTGTTTAAGATATATGGACCTGCACCATTAGAAGAAAAAAGAACCCTTTGGTTGGAACTAGACCTTGCTTTGCAATCTATTAATCTCCCTTGTAATTTATTTTTTCAAGTTGGGGGTGGCGGAGAGGGATGGGTTGCGTGGGAATTTAATATAATCTTCTATGTTTTGCTTATGAAATTGGAATTGGAATGCACAAAAGCTTGTCCTTAAATGCTGAATTTTGCACCACAAACACAATTTGACACAAACTAAAGAGCACAACATTGCATCCCATGAAAATATAAACTAGAAAATTGGATCCCAAAAGAATAAACAACCATTGATCATACACCAAGTTTCCTAATCCAACCACCACTCCACCCACCACAAAAACACAACATCACTTCCCCACTTGCTCACTACACATTTTACTGTTGTTATAATTCAAGTTTACAATTTTATGGACATTATATTGAACAACAATATGAGGTACACCCACCTTGTGAGTGGTTTTCTATATTATGGTTAACACGAGGAGAATGAAAAGAGAAAAAAACCTAGTACTATTAAATGGCATGCAATACTACAACTGGTGTTTTCTCAATTACATTACCAAGTTTAGTTTGTGTAACTTGCTATAAACATAAATTGGGCAAATTAAAAATGTGGTGCTTGTTTCTTCATATGTATTTCGTGCCATCGAATATCAAGTAAAGGAATATATTGTGTGAGGGTGGCGTTGTTAGCGAGTATCAATCTTGCAACCATCGATATTAATGAATATCTATGTGCATTTAATAATTGTTGTAAGCTAACTAAGGCATCTTGTGTTTATTTAGCTTCTAGATGATTCTATTTGCAATAGGCTAACTTGTGGTCATGCAAGTATAAAAGAGGGGTTTGGGTAGTGTTTTAGGCAGTGAAGTCAATACATTGAATAGTAGAGATTCAAGAAGGAATCTGGAGTTGTGAATTTGAGCAGAGCTAGTAGCTAAGTGTGGGCTTAGGAAACAAGAAGGTTGTGAGCACAAGTTTAGATCTTGCTTGGTGCTTACTCCACATTGTTGTTCTGTTATAGATTTGGGCTAGCTAGGGATTAGATAATTTGGATCTTGTGAGGTCTTGTAGAACTGTTGGTCGTAATTGGGAAGGGCTTACAACCCAACACATTGCATGTAGTTAGTTGATCTATGAATAAAGAGTTGACTTTGGTATCAAATTGTGTGTTGTTGTTAGCTAGAGGCTTGAACATCTACTTTAGAGATTCTTTCAACCTCTGAAAAAAAAGCAATAATGGAAGGAACTTTGGAAATGACAGAAGGAATCATGAAAGTAACTCTAAGACTAAGAAAGATAGTGAAGAACAAATAAATGTAGTCAGTGAACTTTGAGAAGAACTTAATGAGACATTTGTAAAGGGATTAGATATTTCAAAAGAAAAGTTAGATGATGTTGAGACAAGAAAATTAAAGTTAGCAATTGAGTTTGATTCAACCAAGATGAATTAAGCTTGTTCACAACACCAGAATTAGAAACTTCATTCAGAGATTGAGCTATGAGTAGTGAGGTTGAGAGAAGATGCATTATAATATGTTTGGATTGTAGTTAAGCTCCCTTGCAATTTGGAGCTTATTGAAACAAGTTAGGAAGGAAATAAGAGCTACTGTTATAACAAAGAAAGTTTACTTTGTGACAAAAGATGAAATCTATCTTTCCACAGCAAAATTCGTGGAGTGAAGTCTTGTAGAGTATTGTCATGATGAAAGAAAGGTATGATGAACCTTGAATAGCATTAGAAGATTGAACAATTGATCTTGAGTAGATATTCAATTTCAGAGAGAAATTAATAGCTTTTTCAATTTGGCGAAGTATGCAATTAATGCAAGTTCTAGTTGAATAAATAGAGTATGAACTTGATTATTTCTACACTGTGATCATCTCAGAAACTTAGAGCACCCAAAAGCAGTTTGGCAAATTGATTTCGAGCAAAACCCTACTTCAAAAAAGGTATTTTATCATTTTCCACACATAAATTATTCGATAAATTTATTTTTGGTGTAATTGTGGATATGTCAGTTGTTCAAAATGTTGAGAATATTGAGAGACCCAAATTAAAGGTTGTTCCTATGAAATCCCTAGAGGAAAACCCTAGTTCAGCCTTACCAATTACTCCAAACAACGTAGTTTTCTTGGAAGATGTAGGAAGCTATGTATGTAGTAAGTTTAAAACCATTGGAAGTGAGTTTATGAATAGAGATATGGAAATTGTTTTCAATCATGATATGACTATTAAGCCCGGATATGAGCATCTGAAAGACTTGGACTTAGTCAAGTATCATTTCTACTATGAACTTGATATTGAATCATGGACACAAATCATATTAAGTAGAATTCATAATGGAAAGATTTAGATGCAAGACAATGTAGTTGACATCTCGACTGACCTTACTCATGAGGTCACTAGTCTTAGCAAATGAGGTAGTGTACCTATTGGGAGAAACTAGTTAAGAAAAAGGTTGAAAGTTATACTAAGGTAGTCTACAATGGTAAAGCAATGGTGATCAACACCTTCAGACAACATAAAGTAAGATTCTTGAGTAGAATCATTACATATTATATTCGTGCAAGTTCTAAAAATAATGAGTTGTTAGTAGGCTTCATTTATGCAGCTTAAAATATATGTGTTGAGAAAGAACAAGTGAATTTAAGTGAGATTCTAAGAGTATAACTTATTGAGAATTTGGAGAAAATCAAGAGAACTAAGAATGGTGTATTCAAATTCCAATCTTAGATTAATCAAATTTTCTTTCATGTACTTAAGAGAGTTCCATTTTTATCAGTTACTAATATTATGAGCAGTGAACAATGCACTATGGACAAGATAGTAGATGTGTGTAGAAGACATCATGTAGAGAAAATCTTGGACAACAAAAATTTGATTATGAGGACATTTCAGAATGAGATGAAACAGAGATACAAAATTGCCACTACAATTGTTGATAGATTTAAGAATGATATATGTTTTATGGTGGACACTGACCTAACCTATATTGAAGCAGTAGAACCTCAAGAAACATTTCTTGAGCCCCTAGGTTATGAATTGAGTGATGATATAACTATTAGTTATATTGATTTATTGTTGAAATATGATATTGTTAAAGCATCATACAAATTTGGAACGTATGAGGAGATAAATCAATCAACCTACTAGACATCATTAGAAAGGGCATCTCATAAGAAGATTGCATCTGTAATGAAGAAAGCACTATTTGAGGCCGATATGTCAAAAGTAGAATCACAAGCAGTTAGAAACAATCTCCAAACTGAAACAAACTAGTGAACAAGGTGTAATGTATGTAACACCTCTGTCAGTTCACCAAGCATTTGGTGTATCCATTATAGAAACTCCTATAGAACAGAGCATCCCATATGCTACTGTATCATTCGAGCAACCAAGTGGATCGAAAAGACAATCTAAAAGAGTTAAGCAGCAAGCTACTAGACTAGAGAAAAGAAAGAAAACATTATTGATAATTGAGGACTCCAATAATGAAGATATCAGCCATTGAGAGATAGCTGAAAGAATGTATCAAAGTAATGGACACTTATGCAAACTTCACCTACTCTGACCTTAATGCAATTGAGATTGTATCATATGCCTTATGTGCAATGTTCACCACTGCTAAAGCAACAAAAGACACTTGGGAGAAAGCTATGAATAGCTTGAAGGAAAATTTTGATGATTGCATGAAGATATTAACAGCTTGAGGCAACAAAACAGGGTTTGACACCGGACAGAAAACTTTTTGATAGTTTTTGGACTTTCCGACCTTTGTTATTGATGTCAAAGGGGGAGATGTTGTAGAAGAAAATTGTGTAGTCAGTTATGGATGTAGCAATCATATAAATTGTGTAGTAAGTTATGGATGTAGCAATGATATCTAAAGAAGGAGTAATTAAGAAATTGAGCATTTGTATTATGAAGTATATGTAATGTATTAGATGATAAGTACTGTAAGTTTTTGTTAAGGTTTTGTCACTTAGCCAATTTTCCTTACTTTGTTGCCATCAATGCCAAAGGGGGAGATTATTGACAATTAGTTATATGTAGTGATGTAATTATTTTCATTAATGGAAAAAAATGATGTACATACTTGTAGTAAACCTTGAAAATAAAGATACTTAGCTTTTGGTACTCAAAAAATTGTCTAAGTATGAAATTGGTTTATAGCAGTTCATTGTTTTATATGTAAAATGTTTTTGACATCATATTATGACTAGAAAAGTTAGATGGAGACAATATACATGTTGATGATGATGTGTATAACCTTGGACATCAGTATAGACAGTACATAAAAGAGATATTCATGATTTACCAGTGAAACAAAACAACAGAATTAAAGGTAAAGGAATTATTTTATTTACAAAATAATTACTTGACCAATTAGGGCCAACATCCTAGATGTCTACTCTAAGTTGGAAAAGTATATTATGGTCTTAGTCAACCTAGCAACAATTTTTGAAAATGCATGGTATTTATGTAAAGGACATCTTGCGAAATTGGAAGTAGAGAAGGTTATGCTTTTGTGATATAAAAGGTGATATGCAAACTTTTTATGAAGAGATATATGCGAAGATTTTGTGATCCGAGATCGAGCTGAGGTTAGAGATTAGTCTAGAAGAAGTTATAGCATCTATACATCTATATTTGAGAAACTTAAAGTTTAGTTACTTGTTTGGGTAGTGAGCTCTTCTTGTAATTGGGAGTGCATGTTTGGGCAGTGAGCTCATCTTGCATCCATTGTACTATAACTCCTAACAGGGATTCAAAGTCTCCTAACATGGACTCTTTATACTGAATTTTCTCATTGACTCCTAACAGGGTCCATCCTCTAACAAGGAACATATATATTAGTATATCATCTAGTGGGTATCATCCCCACTAAGGTTTTCCCTTGGCTAGGGTTTCCCTAGTTAACAAAATATGGTGTTATGAGTTCTCTTTATGATTGATTATTATTTTTGTTTAGCTTTACTTGTTTACTTTCTTATGCATGGTTCAAAGTAATTAATAATATCCAATTGACAACAAAATTTTGTAGAATACTAATTCACCACCCCCACCAACCCCCGCCCTCAGAATTCCCTATTTCTAACAACACTATCTATTGAGGTAAATGAAAAGTCACAAATGGACATGACAAACTTCTTTAGAAGGCTGAAAGGAAGTTTGAAAATAAAGTACTAGAAAATGTAGCACATAAAATAGCTATTGATCTAGTATAATTATCTACTTTAATTTCTACATTAGGAAATGTTGTGAATAATGTTGTATTTATATTTGTAAAGTTGAGTGACTAAACAAACTTTACCAAGGAAATCAAGGATAAATTGACTAAAATCGATATGGACTTAAAGGATAGTGTCAGTCAGTTGGCACTTAACCTGAGTTCTATTTCAAATCATTTTGCAAAAGTTAGATTTTTGACAGATCTTCAGGCAAAACTATTAAGAGAAGAGGCCAAAATAAGGGCAACCTTGGTAGATATTTAGAGCATGATATTGCTTCCCCATATGGACATTATGCAGAAGAGATTGGATCATGCAAAGACACTAGTTAAGAACACAAACCTTTTAGTGATAGAACACATGTTGGAGATATCAATTGAAGCTAAACATACTAAGGTATTGTAAGATAACTGGGATAAGACTATGTCTTTGATTTTGAAGGTTCATCATCTTTTCTGCTCTCATTTTGGCATAACCTTGTATATTTTTTACATTCGTAACAAAAACAAGGGGGCAAGTATATACACACATAAAGATAAGATATGTAAAATGTAGATAAACAAAAATAATTTTGAAAAATAAAAAATAGAAAGTTGTAACTATGTTACAAAATTTTCAATTCAAACTAAGTTGCAAAATAGAGCACACTCAAAGGGTGAGTTTCATTGAAGGATTTTGATTTCAAATTTTGTGCACATGCTAAGTGTTTTTGTCAATAATGCCAAAGGGTGAGATTGTTGACCTTATGGCAAGACATATTGTCTATTAGTGCCAAAACACTTAGTTATCATGAACAATAGTGATTGAGCTACCAAACAAAAGTATGTTCAATGAACCAAGTTAACAAGGTTAACTGAGCAAGCAATGAGCAGTGTCAACTGGGCATTTGGTTTCAATCATTGTCTCCCAAGCTACTAGTGTTGACTGATTCATCTTCGCTCATAGAGTGATCAATGAGAATGAAGTATGCAGTGTTAATCGAATGCCACAGTTGCCAAGTTCCACTATGTTTCCCATGTGTCAACATATCATGTGAGTGGATAATTGGACCCGAGTATCAACATTGAGCTAACTTGGTAAATTATTGTTTGAAACTATTATGTTGTCGATTTGTTAATGGAATTATTTTGGATGAATATAAATGTGAGTTACCTTTTTTTATCCAAATATGAAGTAGTCATTGAAGAAAATTGCATAAGAAGCAAAATAAAAGAGAAGAGTAATTAGAAAGCTACAAGCAATATCAAGGAAAGGCAAAGACTCATCTATCATAGTCAGGTGATCAGTTCACATCAAAGGATCTTATTCAACAAACCAAGTTACATAGCAAAGATCAATCCACTAATTCATCCTAACAGGTGCATCAGTCAAATCTTTTAACAAGGTGGACCTAACAGTCATTTGCAGAAACTCCTAATAGAGTACATACTTAATTGTATTATATAAATCCTTTGACAAGGTGGACCTAAAAGTCCTTCTTACTCTTAACCGAGTAGATCATTAGAAGTGATCAATTGCAAGCCCTAATAGGCCAACTTTATTATTGCAGTCGTGAAGCATTGTGGGTGTCATCCCCACCCCAGTTTTACCTTCTACTTGGAGGGTTTTTGGGTTACCAAATACTATGTTATGGTGTTTTTACTTTATTGCTTTATGTTCCATGCATGCAAGCAGATTAGATAATATAATAAAGTGGATTAAGAGAAAGAAGATTTAAGTGGTTCCTGATTCATCTCCCTCCCCTCAGTCACTTGGTCATCCTTACATTTCCAATAGTGGCTCCCTCTACTCTCCAAGCAAAGTTTGTGAGGATGTAGGGTTTGCTTTGGATATTCATTCAAAACTAGTAGATAATCATATTGTTGCACCAGGAAATGGTATGGATGTCTCTCCTCATTCCCCTCAAACTTTAATTTGTAAAGAAGCCCCTTGCCCTAGTTATAAAACCCTCTATGCCCCCCTCTACATAAGAGGATACTTTATTTCAAAATAGTAAAAGATCCCTTAGTAATGGGATAAGTGAGGAAGATAAATGACCTTTTTGTGCTCAACCTACTAAAGATATTATCAATATGTGTGTAGAGGAATCAGTAAAAGAAGGACTTACCATAGAAAAGGAAAAACTAATTGAAAAACTCTTGAAGCTTGGGGTAAAGGATATATTCACAAAGATTTGAGAAATGATTTAATAAGTTTAGAAAATGAGGACAACCTTAGGGGTCTGTAATAATCTCAAGAACCTTGGGCATCTCTTAACCTAAGAAAGATTTTGAATAAAAGAGGAAAGATATCTCTTAATGAGCTTAGATCTCAAGATGTAGAGGCAGAAGGTCAAACCAAATCAACTAAACTATTTGATGTAGGTGAGGGGAACTTCTTTCCCATGGAGAAATCAAGGTCATTACATGGAATGTTAGGGCCTTAAATGACCCTAACAAACAATGTTTAATAAAGTGTTTTCTTACCCAATATAGATCTGATATAATCGTGAATTAAGAAACTAAATTGAATCAAGAAGAGTTATACCCTTTTGGGAAGCAATTAGGTTTTAGGAATATCTTTGGAAGCCTAGATATAGGGGCATCTAGAGGATTGGCAATGATTTGGAACCCTCGTTCATTTTTTGTTACTCCTCTAAGAGGGGAAAGGTATTAGTTGTCAGCTCATGTTAAGAGTCTTAACTATAATTTACAATTTACCTTGTTTAACATATATGGACCTGCACCATCAGAGAAAAAAAGAAAAGAAGAAGTCCTTTGGTTGGAACTAGACCTTGCTTTGCAATCTATTAATCCCCCTTGTGTTTTTTCTTATTGGTTGGGGGGGAGAGAGATGGGGTGGGGAGGACTTTAATGTAATCTTCTATTTTTTGCTTGTGAAATTGGAATTGGAATTCACAAAAGCTTGTCCTTAGAGGCCGAATTTTGGACTACAATCACAATTTGACACAAACTAAAGAGCGCAATATTGCATCCCATGAAAAAACAAAGTAGAAAATTGGATCCCAAAAGAATACACAACCATTGATCACACACCAAGCTTCCTAATCCAACCGCCACTCTAGCTACCACAAAAACACAACACCACTTCCCCGCTTGATCTTTACACATTTTACTATTGTTATAATTTAATTTTACAATTTTATGGACATTATATTAAACAACAAGATGAGGTACACTCACATTGTGAGTGGGTTTCTATATCATGGTTAACATGAGGAAAATGAAAATAGAAAAAGCCCAGTACTATTAAATGGCATGCAATACTACAACTTGTGTTTTCTCAATTACATTACCAACTTTAGTTTGTGCAACTTGCTATAAACATAAATTGGGCAAACAAAAAATGTGGTGCTTGTTTCTTCATATGTATTATGTGCCACCAAATATCAAGTAAAGGAATCTATTATGTGAGGGTGGTGTCATTAGCAAGAATTAATCCTACAACCATCGATATCAATGAGTGCACAAATGTAAAATGGTAAAAGAAACAAAGAAGTTTGAATGGTATAATGTTAAAACAAATTAGGTTCACAATCACCGAACTTGAAAAATGAATACATTCTAATTTCTTTCCAATCCTCAAAAAGTGAAACTTGAAGTCAATTACCAATTCCAACTATCTCAATGGAAGAGTGGCAACCTAATTTTGAGGCAAAATTAGAATTTTGAACTTCTAATTCCACTTTATCATTTTGGACACAATCATCAAATTTGACAAAATCAAGTTACCACTATGATTCAGGAGCATCCTAGGGTAGTTGACAATCATGTATGTTGGAGTGGTTTTGACCTAGGAGTTGGAGAACTTGGTTGAAGAAGAGGTGATGCTCGGTCATAGTTGGCAGTTCTTGGGTGTAGATTTTCCCAAAGAACTCAGTGACTGAGGGAGCTCAATGATGCTTAGTGTGCTCAATCAATATTCTACTCGATGGAACTTGTGCTCAGCAGTGCTTGTTGGAGCTTAGTGGATATGCTTGCCAAGTGTGCTAGTTGTATACTTGGCGTGCTCGGTGGTTATTGTTGATGCTCGATGGTTAGCATCACCAAATGGTGTTCTTGTGAGATTTGATTGGTCGACTTCATGCATTTAATGTGCATAGCATGTGATCGTGACACAGATCGATCATGGGATGTATGAATACTTATCTAGGGTCTCGGTTCTTTCTTCTATGTGCATTTAATAATTGTTGTAAGCTGACTAAGGCATCTTGTGTTTATTTGGGTTCTAGATGATTCTATTTGCAATAGGTTGACTTGTGGTCGTGCAAGTATAAAAGAGGGGTTCGGGTAGTGAAGTCAATACATTGAATAGTAGAGATTCAAGAAGGAATCTGGAGTTGTGAATTTGAGTAGAGCTAGTAGCTAAGTGTGGGCTTAGGAAAGAAGAAGGTTGCGAGCACAAGTTTAGATCTTGCTTGGTGCTTCCTCCACATTGTTGTTCTGTTACAAATATGGGCTAGCTAGGGATTAGACAATTTGGATCTTGCAAAGTCTTGCAGAATTGTTCATGTAATTGCTTTGTAGTTGGTCGTAATTGGGAAGGGCTTACAACCCAACACATTGCATGTAGTCAGTTGATCTATGAATAAAGAGTTGACTTTAGTATTAGATCGTGTGTTGTTGTTAGTCGGAGGCTTGGACATCTCCTTTAGAGATTCTTTTGACCTCGTAGTACAACACACTATCCCAAAATTTTCCAATCCAATTCCACGAAACAAAAAGCCCTTAATGAACTTAGGCTTAAAAATTAAGAGACTTATGTAAAAGTAAGGTGAAGTGATGTGCACTTAATACCACTCTATGAAAGAGTGATAGATTGCACCAACTCGAAAATGTCCCCAAGTTGATTTGAATGGCGGCCATGCAAATAAATGTCATACAACTAATCATCACGATTTTACATGTCATGGTGGGTAGCCTGACAAGGCGGCCGAATACACCAAAATGACCAAATTTGGGAACCTTAGACGCCAACATGTAACCCATGTAACAAAATTCTAAGCCCCCATGTCACTCCCGAGGAACCTTCCCTATAGGCGCACGTATTGATGCTCCCCCCATAAATTTTTAGGCAGATGGAATGCACTTACAATCCCATATTCCAAGTACGTGGCAAGATTCAGGCATTAAGAAGTGTAGAAAGCACGATTATCCGACGGCAACGACGACTGCCATCTACTAAAATCCACCTCACGACGGCGACCGAAAACCTTCATGCGTGATCCCTTCCGGTCGACGACACGCCGTGTCTTTATCGTTTAGTTGGCCATGACACTCCTTTTATAAACTCTTTACTTACCTCTAAAACTCAGCAGTCGTCATCTCGTGTATGTCTTCTTTTCCACCTAAGAAACATTTTATGCCAGATTGACCAGAATCTCATTCAGTTTGGGAAGGCTTATTAAATCTCCTGCTGTAGCAAAAGTTAGTGCAGAAACAGGGGATAAAGCCATAGCCCACATCTTCCTAACCCGAGGGAAGCACCAAGAGATTTTTTGGTTGGGCTTCTCTAAAATACTCAAGAGAAAACAAAGATTCTGTGGGGCTTCTTTAAAATACTCAGAGAAAGACAGTTTTTCTGCTTCTTTTCGAAGATTGGAGTTCTGATGGAGAGAAACCAGTCTGCTCTGTTGTCAAAGTCTTTTTCTGGGAAACATTTGTCTTTCAGAAGCAATTTGAATCTGGGCAATGTGAGCAGCAGAAGAATAAGTAACAAATCGATCTCTTTTTCTCATATTTTCGACCACAATTGGTGTTCAGATGACTTGAATGAGAATGGGTCGGAATGGGATTCTTGTCAAAATGAGTTTCTTGAATGTGAGTGGGATTCGTGCAAAGGGTGCAGAGATTGTGCATCGTTTGATTATGCGTTGGAGAGGTTGCAGAAGAGGCAGATGTTCTTGAGAAGCTATCAACTGAGGAGGAAGAAGAAGATGTCACATAAGCTCAAATCTTCTTTCCTTAAACTAAAAGCAGAGCTCTGGTCTAGTGTTGCTTCAAAATGCTCTTCTTGTTGTTCCCGTGGACATGAACGTTGGAAGAAGATAAACAGCCGCTCTATGTCTTTGTATCCCATGTTGAAGTGACATACAAATTTCAAAGTGGCTGTTTTATCATATTGATGCCAGTGTCTTCCATTTTAATGGATCAGAAGGCATTAAAGCAGGACATACTCAAAATTTGAATATTAAAGTTTTAAAAAGTACTAGATTACAACAGCATCTCATCGTATTGCGCAAAAGATTTTTTATTCATGAAGTCAATTAATCTAATAAACATGCACTCCGGATTTTATAACCCATGTAGAAATAACGTTCAAAATGACTGCTTTATCCTATTGATACCATTGTTTTCCGTTTTTGCGTTGAAAAGGGATCAATGCGGGACATATTAATAATACGAATGTCCCAAGCTCATAAATCAGAAGATTGCAACCGCCCACTGGTTTCAGTAATTTTGAAACTGACAAAGAAATTTCGTGACCAGAATTTCCAAGCGCAAAACTTTGTATTTTGGATAGAATTTTTCAGAATCTACTGATCAATTTGGCTTAATTTAAAATTAATAAAAAATTACTTAATTGAAAAATTCAATTGTACAAAATTTATAATCTAGATTAATTTGACTTCTAAACTGGTGGAAAAAACTATTTTATTAAAAAATGTTAAATTCACACTGTTAGAATTTCTACGGAACGAAGTTCAGAGCATAGAACAAACAAACAAATACGAAGTCCACTCAGTTGCAACTGTGGTAGCGGAGAAAGGAGATTTCAATTATTATTTTTTTTCCTTTTCCTGTAACATGGGCTGAGAAATAACAAGAACCAGTCGATTTTTTGGTTTAAATCAAACTAATTCAAAATCCCACCAATTTTCATCTGAGTGTTCTTTGATAAAGCTATTCCAGGAATTTCTAAACATAGAGAGGATGATTACCACTATTTGATAAATCCAATCCTGAAAGATGATTTTCAACAGCTTACAAATCGATTGTGGGTGCGCCCAAATCTCTTCAATCCTGAAACCAAACGATCCCCAAGTTTGAAGGCTACAATTTTCTTTGCCATAATGACCTTAAGCTTCATAAAAGAAGCCTTAAGCTTCTGGGCAATTGTCTTCTCCATGGTAAAATGGTAGCTTGTCAAGAACATCTGCCTCTTCTCTAAATAGTCTGCTTCTCTAATCTTTAAATAACCCGCTTTATTTCTCTGATCAGATTTCTCATCTCTTGGTTTGTGGGTTTTGTCCAGAGGTGAACTTAAAATTCTGACGGATGTTTCCCTCAGTAATCGATTGAAGCTTCGCTTGTAATTTGTGCAATATGAGGAACTCCTCTGGCTTCTCAAAATAGGCCCATTTGAAACCTCCATCGACATGGTCTTTAGCTGAAAAAAAACACTCTAAAATCAAATACAGGCTTAATTAACACATACCCAACATAAAAATGAACCTTGGGAAATCTGGTTCATCCAGAGATTATTTGGGTCTGAAAAATAATGATAAAAATAGAATTAATTGCGAAATCTGATTCCACAAAATTATAAAGGCCTGAAAATGAATTATTAAATAAGAATTAATCCTTGGCATGTAAAAATCGTGTACAGTTGTGATAGCTTCCATGGCGACGAATTCGGGGCTTTGTTTACAAGGGGGAAGCTTCCGTTTCGATTTTATATTTGTGCAAATATAAGGTGATAAATCAATCTCTCGGGAATAAATAGATATTTGTCGTTTATCGAAGAGGATGGAGAGGTCTATTGGCGCCGCCTCTACGAAAGAAGGTGCCTTTGAACGCTGTTTGAATTGTTCTGCGACTACTAGAACCATTTGGAATCTTATTTCATTGGCTTTTTTCGTTCAATAGTCTTAGATTTGGTATAGAAATATCATTAAATATATAATTTTATTTTTTGAGGTCAAGAAGAAATTTTATATGAAATCTAGAATATTTTGAGTTACTAGAAAGGAAAGAAAAACAAATATAGGCTGATTTTTTTATTTAATTTTTATTTAGCCAAAAATTGGGAATAAATGATATGGTCTATTCTATTTCAGATGGTTTTCTATTTAAATTACACTTTGAGAATTTTGGGAGAATGGAGAATTATTTATTGTAAGCAATTTTTGGATTAAAAAAAGAGTGTATGGTATAGTGAATTATAAAATAAAATATAATTAATTATTTAATTTTATCAATAAGACTTAGTTTCTAGTACGTTCATCTAGAACAGTTAAGTCCATCAAAAGACCTAATTATATAAAGTCCATCATTATATTATTTAAGTGCGAAACATATTTATGACTTTTCAACTCTATTTTATTATCAAAAAAGTGATCTAGTGTTTAATCTTACCACTTATATTTAAAATTATTATGAAGATATTTCAAAGGTCTTATGTGCATAGCTATGTTCTTATTGAATAATAGTTTGACTATTTAGGTTATGAGAGAATTTAACGAAGACTTAGAACAAAATTAGGACAACTAAAATTGAGTTGAAAATGTCTTTTAGAAAGAAACTTTAATCATTAGAAAGAAGAAAGACCAACAAATTTGAAAGATAATAATTTATAATTAGATTTATTCTAGTAATATATTTTTATTTTCAATCTTATATTTTTAAATATATATTGAACTGTATAGAAAGATAGTTATTTATAATTATAATTATAATTGAAGGTAGTAATATTATTGAAAATATTCTTAATGATTTGTAAACATAAACATGTATTCTAATTGTGATATATTTACATATTTTTTTTTTAATAATATAGCTTAATAAAAATTATATAAAAATAAATGATACAATTTTATTGAAGTTTAATGTTGATGTTTATAGTTTCAGTGGAATAAATCTATTAGACTAAATTGAATATATATATATATATATATATATAATCTCGTCCTTATATAAATATGTATGTATGCATGTATATTATATGTGTGTATATACACACACATATATGTATATTTATTTATAGTTAAATAATCAATTGTTATTATATTAATCATATAATAATAAATATACATGTCATATGAAGGGACATATCTCTCTTATTACATTTGGAGTGATCCTCACAAAACTAACATTTAGATTTATTCTACACTATTTTATATATTCTTGTTTACATACATTCTCATACATGTGATTTTATTTTGTTATTTTCTATATATTTTCTTCTAGTCCTCACATTTATTATAGTTTAGTGTAGTAATCTAGATTAGAATACAAGACCAATGATAAATTTTAGACATGTCTCAATTATAAAGCCATCCTACCATGGGTATGTGCGTGGAAATGGGAGACTAAAATGGGAGACATGCTCATTTTTTAAATTAGTAAAGACTCATCTTAGATGAGAAATTGAAGATAGTTATGCTAAAAAAAATGATGAAGATTAAATAGTCATAGAGTAATATTTTAGCACAATATTTTTATTAAATAGTGAAGATTAAGAGATTCAAATGACAAACAAAATAAAGTGCTCTTATTTTTATCAAAAAAATATATCTTGGAAATCTGAAATAAATTTGGTGAGCAAGCGAAATTTGGAAGAAGTGGCGAATAACGACAGAGATCTCTGAGGAGGTGAGCGACAGCTGCGTTTCTCTGGCGTCAACAATGTGACAGGTGTGATCGCTCCATACTCCTCTCTTAATGTTTCTGAAATGAATGGTCTCTCTCCCTCCTTCCTCTGTTGTTTGGCAAAGGCCATACCTAACATCTCCCCCGCATTAACGCTTAGGGCCCATTTGGTTGCAAGCGTAAGAATAGAAAATTAGAATGCGTATGTGGAAGAGGAATGGAAATGAGGAATGGGAATGGAAAAGAGTAATCACATTCTTGTTTGGTTCGCCTAGTATTTGACTGGGAATATGTTACTCTCTTGTTTGGTTGTACAAAATTGAAATTGGAATTGGTTGTTACCTCTGATAATATGATGAAGCTGAAAGTGGTGTTGAGAAGCCCGAGCTTGTGGCACAAATGGTGGAAAGGTAAGTATGCTGGCTTTAAATCAAAAACATTATTAGAGCATCTTAGAAATATAATATGAAAATGAAATTGAATATCTTACCACATTGTGGACTACGATTCGAAAAGTAGAGTTCAATTCTACTGTGGGCTGATGCTAAATTGCATGGTTTATTAAACATGCTTCTTCTTATCCTTATATTGGTGCTCTGTTTTTTCTTTATTGCGTTCTCTAGAGTAGTTATATTCTTGTAACTTTCGTTGGTACGCGTCTGTTATAGATCAGAATTGTATTCTCAATATTTTCATATGCTTGCATAGTTTATACATGATGTTGTAGTAAAATGCAAGAAAAAATGATTTTGTGAGGTAGTACAACGTAGTTCGAGTAGTGTTTTTCATCTAGGACATGTTCTAGATCTTTGGGATTATTGATGAATTTCAAGAGGTATTGCGCAGGAGTCTAAATATTTCGAGAAGAAAGCTAAGTTATGTGTCATGTGGAACGGGGAACCCCATAGACAACTGTTGGCATTGTGACTCTGACTCGGTTAATAACAGAAAAAGGCTCGCTGAGTGTGCCACTGGATTTGACAAAAATGCCATTGGAGGACAAAATGGGAGATTTTATATGTGGAGCCATTGCAGATGAAACCGCCGCTGAAAAAACCCTACCAATAAAACCCCACCAAAATGCACATTACAATGATAATATGCGCTCGCTCATGGACCCTGCCCTTATGCGCTCGCTCATGGACCCGAAAATTTATAAAATTTGGGATGATTGGATTTAGAGTAGGAGCGGCCTATTCTAATAACAGGTTTTTTTTGGCATAGACTTATGCTCATTTTAGGGGTCAAATTGGAATACGATGCCTTATTCTCTATTCCGATTTGGCCAACCAAATAGAGAATAGAAAACATATTCCAGAATGTCTATTCCTATTCCAGCAACCAAATGGGCCCTTAGGGTTTTGATGGAATATGACAAGCCTAGTAATATTTCTCCCTCTAAAACTAACCCTACCCCTCGTGCGAGACCCAAGTCCTTCTTCGAGGCGGTTGCTAAATCTTGCATTTCCATTAATGCGACAGCAAGGTTTAGTCTAGCTAATAGTTATGACGCCTCTGATCCTGGTAAGAACTCTGAGGTTGCTCATGTACCTTTCTTCATTACGCCAAATCTGGAAATGCTTGTTGAAATTGTGAAGGAAAAGAATAGATTGAGGAATACTATTATTTTCTTCTCTGTTGTTGAAGTTGATAAATGCCCTCCTAGGAGATGATTGGTTTCATAATTTTTGGAACTTGAAGCTTGGTTTTCATATTTCATTTTTTAGGGAAATACAAAAAGGTTTATATGTGATTCTCTTTGCTAACAATGAATCCTAGGTCGAAGTTCTTAAAAACCAATATTGGTCTATAAGTTCTACCTCTTTTTGTGCCCTAGCTTGGTCTCCCCAGGCCATTCATGAGGAGGTTCTTGCCCTCTCAGCCCCTTGGTGGATTCTAGTTAAACAAATCCATGCTTTCTTGTGGCAATTTCTCCCCCAATTGCTCGAACTGTTGGGAAAGGTCATTCATATGGATGACACAGTTAGACTTGTCCCTCATATGGATGCTAGGGTTCTTATTTTGTTGAATCCTAATAAAGAAATACTGTTTGATATGTGCATTAGTATTTCTTAGGACAATTACTCCTATTTGATTGAAATCCTTGGGGGTTTGAATGCTTGTTTCTTGTGTAGAAAATAAGGGCATATAAGGAAAGATTGCCCCATCCTTAAAAAAAGATCAGCTTTTGCTAAGAACTCACCTACCCAAAACCCTACTAATTTTGCTAACCCTAACTTGAAATCCTTAGTTAGCAAAGCCCCTTAGGTCGAAGTGCTCTCTAATCCTCTCCCTGATTCAACCTCCAACTCACAATCCCTCCCCACTATCGTGCCTCCTATCTTGTTCTTAGTCATATCAACTTCTGTTGAGAATGACAATTTCCAAACCATGACCAAAAAATGAAAAAGGACCAATAAACTTGAGAATACTTCTGTGGTTGTTCCCCAACTCGTTAAACCTCTACTACCATCCAAATCGAGTAATCCTATCTTGCAGGAAACCCAAGTTAATCTTCCCCTCTTGGAAGTTATCAGCATTGAACCTTCTAACAATAGCATCAACTTTGGCCCTTCCCAAAAAATTTGTCACAAGGTTTTTAGAGAGATTAGTGAGGATTGTATATTTGAGATTGTCTTTGCCTATAAATCCCCCTCTGATTTCATATCCATCCCCCCAAAACACACCATGGATGTGGATGATCAATCCCTCAATGTCTCTGACAATGATGATGAATTCAAAAGTGACTTCCCTACATCTAAATGATGGGGGAGGTCATTGGGCTCCAAAAACAAGAATTCCTTTGCTAAAAAGAATAAGGATATCTCTCCTGTTGCTATGACTCCCATTGAAGGGGCTACAGACTAGTGTTCTACCCCTCCACATGTTTCCTCATGAATTGCATCTCTTGGAATGTAAGGGGTCTTGAATCCCCTAATAGGAAGTTCATTGTTAAGTACTTCCTTAATACTTGTAAGTCCATGGGTTTTCTAATGCTGCAAGAAATTAAAGCTGTTGGTTTTGTCCTTGACTCCAACCTTAACTACCTCTAGAAGGATGTGCTTAAATAGTATACCATTCACCCAAGAGGAAGGGGTGGGATTGCACTTCTTGTTAACTCTAAATGAAGAATTATATCATTGGTAGTGGCCTCTCCCTTGTAACAGAGCAGTTTGGATTACTATTAACTACAACAATAATGTCTTTGGCATAGGTTCTATCTATGCCCCAAATGAGTCTAGGGAGAGAGTGAGCCTATGGGATTGGTTGGCAGCTCTTCCCAGTACCTTGTGGATTGTGGGAGGGGACTTCAGTATGGTTGAATCTCAAGAAGACAAGGTGGGAGGCCTCATGTTTTCTTGGAAAGATCAGGAAAAAAATCCATTAGAATAGGATGAAGAATTCTAAAAAACTTTTTGACCCTCTTATTGGTAATAAAGGCTCTAATCCTAGTTTATGGCATACTTGGTGTAATTTTCAACAAGGTCCCTCTAGAATTTACTCTAGACTTGACCGGTTCTATGCTAATAATTTTTTTTTCCCTTCTTACTCAATAAACAGTGCAACTCTATCCTCATCGCCTCTACTCCCCTCTTTGATCACCATCCATATCCTCCTACATTAGTTTTAGTTATTCTCCCATGCATATTAGAGGTTCCAATCCTAAGTTTATCCTGAAAAAGTGCCACTCTTCTCAAAGATGAGGACATCCTAGCTACCATCCAACTCATTTTTCATATCAACATGAACAACTCTTCCACCTGCTCCCACTTGGATAGATGGAATGTGAACCTTCTCGCTTGGTAGAACTTGCTTAAAAGCACTGACCAAAAAAGGTCCAAAGACTATAGGTTCATTGAAAAAATCTCTCCTCTAACCTTTAGAGAGCTGAAGCTAACATCCAAGCTAATCCCTCAAATGGTGATCTCTTCTCCCATGTGATCTCTGCTAAAGAAGCCCTCAGAAAGCAACAACAAATTAAGATTAGAGGTGCCAAAATTAGATCTCGGGCTCATTGGCTTCAATTTGGTGACCGCGGCTCTAAATTTTTCGTTAACCTCATCAAGCATAAGCAGTCCAATGAAACTATAAGAAGGATTTTAATGAATAATCAAGATATTATTGATCCTGATAACATCACAGAGGCTTTTGCTGACTTCTAACCTTTTCACCTCTAAGGATTCAAAGGAGGCCATTACCCTTAGAAACTAGTGCAAATCTCTTATCCCTCGAAAAATATCCATTATAGATGTTGACCTATTGTCTAAGGATATTTCTTTGGAAGAAATTGAAAAAGCTATTAATTCTCTTAATAATGGCAGGGTGCTTGGGCCGAATGGCCTACCTATGGTATTTTACAAAGCTAATATTAGTTGGATTTGAAAAGATCTTCAAGATATCTATACATAAGCCCTTACCAATGGCTCCCTTGGGAATACTATCAATAGAGGTATCATTAAGCTAATTCCCAAAGATGGGGATAAAGATCTCATTAAGAACTAGAGACACTACTACATTTGAGGTCATTTTTCGACCAATATTGGTCAAAATTTTGACCCAATTTTCAACCAAATTTGACCAGCCCATTGGTCAAAATTTTTCTCATCGAAATTTTGACCAACCTATTGGTTGGTTGACATTTTGACCAATACGTTGGTCAAAAAATTTCACAATTGCTGGAACAATTTATGCCAGGAATTGGTCAAAATTTTGACCAATGCTTCCACAAGAATTGGTTGAAATTTTTACCAATTCTCCTACTAGCATTGATCAAAAATTTTACCAATTCTTGTGGAAGCATTGGTCAAAATTTTGACCAATGCTTGGTCGAAATTTCAAGCAATACCTGGTTGAAATTTTTTTGAGGCTCACACTTGTTGAGGTCCACTTCAGCGATGGCCCTTCTTGTGAAATTGTTGTCTAAAACCTTTCTAATGAGATAATGTATTATGAGCTCTTCATCAATGGGATGGAACGTGAATGCAGAAGGCAGTTGTGCATCACCCATATCATGACTGTAACTAAAGTTAAGAGCCTCTATTATTGAATTATTTTTCGTATCACCCATATTCATTTCCTTTTCTATTCATAATTCACATGATGCATTTATTCTATTCACAAAATCAAAATAAATAGAATAAATGCATTATGTGAATTATGAATAGCAAAGGAAATGAATATGGGTGATAGGGAAGAGAATTCAATAATAGAGGCTCTTAACTTTAGTTACAATCATGATATGGGTGATGTACAACTACCTCCTAGATTCATGTTCCATCCCACTGATGAGGAGCTCATAACACATTATCTCATTAGAAAGGTTTTAGACAACAATTTCATAGGAAGGGCCATTGCTAAAGTGGACCTCAATAAGTGTGAGCCTCAGGGAGGGTTCAATTCCCTCCTTTATTATTCACTATGCGTATAATCCCACACACCCATTTGATCTCGAATGATGATGTGTACTGAATGCTGAGTGTCTGTGCTAAGTGCTCCAAAACCATCCATTTCATGCCTTCATTTGTACACAATGTCTTTCTAGTTTCTTTCTACTCGCACACCCATTTCATTTCATATGATCATCTGAAAATTGTGTCACTCTAAGCTCTCAATTGTTTCCTCTTGATTGATCATCTCATAACTGTTGAATGAGAGCTTTGGGATAAGCTATAGGCATCCATTAAAGCATAAAGGATTTTGTCAGACGGTGTAGATGAAGTAGTAGCATTTTCCTTGGGAGACATGCTTGCAAAATGGAAGCATAGATAAGTCATGTGAACTATTTGACAAGATGCTTGAATGTAATGTGGTCATCAAAAGCCATAGTTGTTGGATATGCACAAAATAGATATATTGAGAGAATATATTTGTTTAAGCTGCAACTGCCCTGGTAGACATGTATGCAAAATGTGGAATCCTAGATGAATAGTTCAATTGAATCCCCCTCCTGGAGGAAGGCTACAACAAATACATAGTTCAATTAAATGGTCTATAGATACCATCAAGATCAAAATTTTGAACAATCCATCAGGATCTTGAATTTCCACCGACATATTAATGAGGCTTGGCTCAAGCTTTTGGTGTTTGAACATAACCAATGCAGGTAATAAGCAACAAATTCTATATCAAAGTTCAACTCTAGCAATTCAAATACTATTTACTTCATGAAGAATTATCAATACTTGTCCTTGCAAAGTTGATATCATTTTTTATTAAATGTAGTGATCAATTCCATCAAAGCTAAGCCACAATGTCAAAAACCTTATGCCAAACAGATATTTAATGCCCATTTGCCATTACATTGAAAGCGAGAAATGAAAATCTACTATTCCTTCAAAACATTTAGGTGTTGAAACAACTCATCTAGTGATATCCAATTGATTAAATGGTTTCCAGCCAACAAAACATTTCTAAATCTACATTACATAGTTCAAGTGAAAGAAAAATGTCTCTTTTACATTAAAGAATTTAATAGTTGAATTTCCATCAATGGACACAAATACTGAAAGAATGAAATCTGATTTTTGCAATCCACAATATCTAAATTGTAAAATTAACCTGCTAACTAAAAAAATACCAAAGATAATGTGGCACATGCATCATCATGTATCTTCAAGGCTCCCTAAATGAAGGATTTGGCTTCATAAACTTTAAAACATTTGAACTCAAAGATTGTAAGGCTCCAACATAATTTCAATACCCCAATACAAGACTCTCTCAAATTGTTCCAACAGTCCAATTCTTTGCCCTTTAGGCTTGATGCATACTTGAAATGGGGATTACTTTGTCTTTTCCTAAGATGTATGACAATGTAATGATGCTCACTGATGCCCTATTTGGTGCATTCCAACATATCATGGATTTCCTTGTGTTTGTTTTGGATTAGCACAACTACCCTTGACTAGTACCCTATTTTTATGCATAAAAATGACTAATTTTTCAAAGGAAGTATCATCAAATGACATCCAATCAACCCCAACTCCTAGAAAATGACTTATTACCTCTTCAATTGCTTAATCCCAAAAGGAAATGCTCTCCAATACCTTGCAACATCAAAACCCCTAAACTAGCACTCCCAAACCCTTGAAATAAGGCTTCCTCAATCCCCCAATTACACACACTTCCAATCCCAATTAACAATGGATTCACCTTCACATGAACATTTTTCAATGTCTCTAGTCATCAAATAGACCCCTTGTTGGGGTAGAATGTCTACCGCTATACCTGATCATGCATTTTTAATGCACTGGCATGTTATTGTTTAACTGAGATCACTCCTATCTTGAATAATCCTGCATGTGACTGGTTAGTAACTTATAATACATGTCAATTCTGGTCATTCCATGAATATCAATCCCCCATACTCATCTGCTAGCTTCTAAGCAGCATAAAACAATCACCAATACAGTCAGCAAATTGAGAAACCCAATCAACAATTCTTGTCCAACAGATTTGAAACATTTATTGGAAGCATGGTGGTTGTTTCATGTCCTTGGTTGGGAGCCTCAATTAATAGATGTGATAGGAGTCAATAATCAATAAAAGACAACCTACTTACAGCCCTCAATTCAATCTTAAGATATCTAATGATCATCAATGCAGTTCTACTTTCACAATATCAACAATTTTGAGTGTTAAGTCCTAAAGATCATATCCATCCTCTACCTTGACTAAGAATCTGGATTATAATTAGCTTATCATTTTAATACAAGAAAGTCTCAGTACTACTTGGTACCACTATTAATGCAATATCCAGTTAACATAAGGCTGCTCCAACTATTAAAACATATTGATATCAACATTAAGTTATGTGGTGATCTCAAACTATGAGCTACAATTTAACACAAATGTCTTCTATTCATTTAAAGAGGTTCTTCTAAATCTATTTCTTCTTTCAGTCATTTTATCTTTATTATTCCTAGCTAAAAGAAATGAATATTTCTATGTTTTGAATCTACATGAATAGTGTACAACTTTTATTCAATAGAGGTATGAAGAATACTTGTGATAGATATTCATTGTCAGTACGCTCCAGAATACTGTCAGTTGGCTTGTTCTCATATGTTTTGATTGTCTCCAAGTAACGAGCACAATCTTCCACACTAAAATCTCCAAACAACAATCCTAATTAAAGACAAAAAAATTCTCCCATTTAAAAGAAAATAAATTGCACAGGTTATTTACAACAGGAATAAGGGGCAATATATCCTCAAAAGGTGTGATTAAAAAAAGCACACATAATGAAATTCTTGCAACATAAACCTTGTAGGGTAAAAAATATTACTTCAAGTTCAAAGTGATTAATATTACAATAAAACTAGAAAATAAATCATCATAATGTTGCATAGTTGAGCAAGTCTCACCAACAAGCAAACAATTATCAAACATGAAACAATTACAACAACACTTGAGCATTGTAGGCAAAAGCAACTGACTCACAGGAATAAAAATCATTTCATTGATGCAGAGTCTAAGATTTTTAGCTCAAAATTTTTAGAAAATAAAATCTAGTAAACATTACAATCAACAAATACACTTAAAAAGCATTGGACTTGGAGACTTCTTATCTTTAAAACTTCCGACTTGTGCAATTGTATAGTGTACCATCAATTGGATAGCAAGTAGCATATTACCAATTACACAATTTTATTACAAAGTTATATAATGTAAATCTAAGGAATTAGAGTAATCATCCCATTATCCCTATTTATCCTAAAAGGAGACATTACACCTTGCTCACTGATATTAGCAGTCAGAAACATCAAAAGTGTAGTCCAACATATTAGGTATTGCCTTAATGGTTTCATCATTTCATGACTTAGTTCTTATGTTCTCTTTCTCATCCCAATGAAACTTGTACTTTCTATGGCTTCGCAATGGTCATTGAGAGCTTAAGACAAAACTGTTGCAGAAATGGCAAGTGATGATAATCTCCATAAAGACAACTAGAATTTTTGGGCTGTGTCCAAGGCATGCATGACCAATCCTTACTAAATAGTGGCTTGCCACCCACTCTTTGTTGGTTTTAATTTGTCTTTTGTTTATCTTTGTATTATGGCTATTATGTGTTATCAACCAATTCTCAATCTATATATAGGACTATTGGTACTGATCAAATAGCTAGAAAGAAGGAGAAAGGGCAACATCATGCCTTGTCAAGATGCCACTATCACTTTTCATTGATGATCTTAGTGGATTTTTCAAAAAACAATGAACTCAACTTGCGTCTATTTAAAATGCTTTCAAGCTTAACAACACAGAATTTGGGCACATGTAGACAAGGATATGGAAGATATGGAGTGGTTGGGAACATAGGTTGAGCAGACGACTATAGCAGAACTAGCATGAAATGATAATCTCCACAAAGGCACTCTGAAGAACTAGGGAACATTTATCAAATGAATAATCAATCCATCTTGACAAGTGGTTTGCAAACCACCTATCATTGGATCAAAGTCTATTTTCAATTTTTGTTCTCCTTGTATTAAGGGTACTACTATTACATTTTTCATCCAATTCTCGATCTATGTGTATGACTGTAGGCAATTGGCATATTCTTTACAGGGCTTGTAGGAATATTGATAGGCAACCATTACCATTAAATAGATTGCCAAACAATATTTGGTTTTATTTGTACTCAAAGCTTAACAATTTCACATCTATCCATTACTTAAAATGACAAAATAGTACTTTTAAG
The DNA here is from genome assembly GCA_028749045.1 of Cupressus sempervirens. NCBI lineage: Eukaryota > Viridiplantae > Streptophyta > Pinopsida > Cupressales > Cupressaceae > Cupressus > Cupressus sempervirens. The sequence goes on from CM053786.1 coordinate 48,495,091, forward strand.
CCCAATAGTAAAATCTATGAGAATGGAGTGGTTTGAGTTATACCTGAGCATTGACCATGTATTGCTTCTAGAGATGCCTAATAGTGAATGTCGGGCATCCCCTAATCCTTTAGTCACGTTCCCAGTCTGGCAATTTGTTCTCATCCCAAAGCACATGATAATGTGTTGGTCTGTTGGTCCCCTATAAATTATAAAAACTAGATCAGTTTTTGTTATAATACATAGCAAAGAAAGCATGACAAGTTGATCTAAGAAATAAGTATTATACGTGTATCCCAACATGACTGCAGAGATAAAAGTTGAATTTTGTGGGATGGAAAATTTTGGAATCAACCATAGTGCCTGACAAAATATAGGAAACCCGCATCAGCGTTACAAATTGACACCTTTGAATAGAGCAGAACAGTACTATATAGCCTTATAAGACCTTCCTACCTAGCAAGATGCTCCCACTTTTGTCTATAGAATGCCTATCTACATGGTTGTTTGCAAATAGTCTAGTATGGTGCCATTTTTGAACAATGACAAATGTCACTGGGGGCTGGTAATTTGGCTCAAGAGATGCACACGCCTGTTCACACCACAAAACTTTTAGTTCATATAGCATTTAGCTATCTTCTTTAACAAAATCCAAAGAGAATACAAACAAACTAATGAGCCATGTCAATCTCAATTGAATAGCAAGTACTATAGTGAGTATTAGGAAACTGACTATGTGAATAACATCTAGTTCATAAAGTAGAACTTGGTAAAACTGTCCTTCATTTACACCATCTTTGAATAAATACCAAAGCTGTCACTAAGGAGACATAAGAAATGCATAACTGAATCTCACCACAAAAACCAATCAAAATGAAATAAATTGCCTATAAAATATGATTCGCAAAGGCTTTTTTCCTATTGCTTTGCAAAAATAAATCAATAGCTCCTTGCAAAGAATCAAAGTGAAATAATCATCCAAATTTCCTAATATCATAGTTTAAATTTTAAGTAGCAAGTGAATTTCCAAAAATCATATTTTTAATTTTGAGGAGCAATAACTTGTCTAAGAATTTTCAATCATTGGTTGGTTCAGTGTTAATAAAATGCATAATGATCAAGGTAGAAATTGTGCTTTAGAGGGTTTGCTCCTCTTTGTCATTTAGTAATTCAGAACATGTCCCTAATCCATTGTGTGTGAAGTTGTAAAAGTTTTCCCTAAGTTAATTCTTTGTAAATTAAATCTCTTACATTCTAGATTTATAGATTGTACTAGCTATACATTGTCACTACATAATACAGGTAATTATCCTAGTTTAAGACTGAATATAAATTGAGTACTATATGTTGGTATAAAAGGTGGTCAATATTTCAAGTAGAACACCTCCAAATCAAATATAAACTGAATCAGCATCCTGACATCTACATCTCAAACAAAACTTGCAAGGACATAACAATGCAGGAAGACATATGATATGTACCAAAAGACTACTTTTAAAATGGAAAGTCATAGTCAAGAAAATCCCCAGCACAAATACACACCCCTGAAATATATAACTTTTGAACCAAACATGTAACAATCTTTTGCTAAGTAGCATGACAACCCCGTAGATTAAACAAATACCACATATGATGTCTACTTTATCATTCCTCTAGTAATAGTGCCTCATACTGGATCTTGCTAGACTTTATAGAAATCTTGAATGAGCTCTTGCTGGTGTGCCTGAGCACAAACTAGGGCTACATACTTTGTTCAGGCCAGTCTTGAGATGCAACCACCTGACATTTGCACCAAACCCAAAATATTAAGATAAACATTTTTCATATGAATTGTGTGAACCAAAACATCAACAAACAATGATCTATATTGAAAACCTACTATCGCTATTGATGGACTAAAATCTTCTCTAGGTTGTGGATGTGTAACATCTACCCCACAGGAGTCTAAAAGACATTGTGAATTTTATAATCAAGTAATGTTTCTTACTTATAAGAAAACCTCCAAAACACAAAAGTCAATAATCTAAAAAGTTCTCCACAATTGCACATTAAATAAATAGCAACATATCTACAAAATAATAAAAAGGAAACTCGACACCAACTTGTATCGATAATAATTGATCAAACTCTGAGTGTTTTTTAAAAGACATTCATTCATTTAAAATCATGCTAGAAAGAGGATTAACCTAGATATTGTTAGAGTATTTGAAGAATATTTATCATAGAGCATTAATGCACCATGACATCAGCCATTGCAAGCTTGTTTCTTATCTTCAACCATTGTTCCAAAGCCAAATAATCGATCCAATTAAAGTAGCTGACTAAGAACGTAACCCTCATGATTTATTACATGCTCCAAAGGTGATTGTAAACACTGTGATTTCCATACAAAATTCAAATTTAAAAAGATAGAGGTGAGAAATTCTAGTAGTTAAAATTCTCCCAAATCATTTTTGTTACCTACAATTCATATGCATACATCAAATAAAGTTTCGCAATTGTGAAGGTCAGTTATCCACTTATATAGATGAACCAGAGAAAAGTTAACTTGGTTCGAAGGATCTAAGAAATCATCTAACAACCTCAAGTATAGTTCAAAATTCAAATCAACATAACAAATTCAGTTTCGGTCTACACTCCCATAGGTAAACTTTCAGTTTGAATGTACTAAGGAAATAAACTTAACAAGCCCTAAAAATCCAGGATTGTGAATGATATATTTCTTGCTTATTTAATTTAACATGTTATGCGCGTGTTGGTCAAAATTTTGACAAACACAGGCATGGATGTAAAAAAAGACATTTTTCCTTGCCTATTCCGACCAATTTGACCCCATTTTAATAGATGGTCAAAAAATTTGGTCTAAAAATGGGGTCAAATGTTCTAGTGAGACCTATCACTCTACTCAATTTTTCTTATAAATTTTTTGCCAAGATTCTGGCTCTAAGACTTCAAAATATCATGCCCAAGTTTGTTTTCTCTATCCACAATGGCTTCATTAAAGGTAGATATATCTTAGAGAATTTGATCATCAGTTGGGAAGCCATGGATTGGGCCTATTACTCTCAATAGAATTCTGCCATGTTTCTCCTCAATTTTGAAAAAGCATATGACAGAGTGGAATGAAGCTTTATCTCCATGATGCTTGAGGCTTTTGGTTTCCCTAGTGCTTTCTACAATTCGGTTAATATGTTGCTTACTGACACTTTTTTCGAGGTGGATGTTAATGGATCCCTCTTTGATTCCTTCCCCCTTAGTAGATCCATTAGGCAAGGATGACCTTTGGCCCCTACCCTTTTTGTCATTGCCTTAGAAGCCCTGTACTACATTCTTAGAGATAATTCAATGTCTCTTGTTGTTAAAGATATATCTCTCCCTAATTATGAAGATCTTATCAATTGCCAATTTATTGATGATACTGCCATCTTTTTTGAAGCCAATGCTGACAATTTTGAAGTTTTACAAACCAAACTCAATTTTCTTTGCACTATTTCTGGTGCTCGTTTATCTCAAATCCAAATCGATATGTCTTGGAAGGAAGGATCAACCCCCTAATTGGTTCAAGGATTATGATTTAGAATTAGAGGGGGAGGGGGGGCGCTCATAAAATTGGTAGATATTTGGGCATACCTTTTTCTATTGAGCCCCCCCTCAAGGATATGTGGTTGTGGGTTAAAGATAAAATCACCAAGAAGTTGGAAAAGTGGCACAATAGATCCTTGTCTCTAGCCGACAAGGTTCAAGTCTACCAACAAAATCTTTCTTCCTATAATATCTACTATTCTTTTGCTTGTATGTTTAGTAATTACCAAAATTTGGAAATTCCAAAAGCTGTCAGCAATTTTCTTTGGTTTGATGGTAAAGGCAATAAAAAAATGCATGTCATCAAATGGGATTGGTGCCATATTGATAAGCTCCTTGGGGGATTGGGTTTGAAGGATCTTAAACTCCAAGGGACTGTCCTTGCCACCAAATAGATTTTTTACTCTATGGCTAGTAACAATCCATGGAAGGTCCTTGTTAGGCATAATATTGAAAGGGGATTCCCTAAAAATGCTAAATCTTGGAAGAGTCTCCCTTTTAATGATATGATTATTGGTAACTTTCCCATTGTGTTTCAAGGTTCTACTATTTTTATATCCATTTGGGAAGCCTGGGATCATGTCAAGAAGCATATTACTAACAAGGCCTTCCATGATGGTAATCATCTTTATGGTGAAAGATCCATCTGGTGGAACTTACACTTATCTAGCAAACCCCTTGCCATCTCCCAAGGATGTTCTGCTAGGCACTGGTCTAACTTAGGCATCTCTTAGTTGGCTAACCTCTTTGAGTATGACAAGCTCATTAGCTAGGATGAGCTTAGGAACAAATTTGGTATCTCGGCTACCCAGAAGAAGACCTATAACATGATTCTTAAAGCCTCTAAGGACTTTCCCACTGCTTGTCATGTGGACTCTCATAGATTCTTAAAATGTAAATGGCTAGATGGGATCATTATATCGAAAATCAAAGCTAAAAATATTTACAATGTTATTGGTTATAATGAGGCCATCATTAACCATGTGAATTTTGTTTGGTACCCCACCCTTGAACTCTGTTCTTGGAAGAAGTATTTTGATATTTTATCAAGAGGAGCTATTAAACCTAAAATACAATGTTTTAAATAGTTAGTTATTCTTCACAGACTCCCAATTAGAAAAGATAATTCCATCTCTGACTGTCGTAATATCCCTTTTTATTGCATTTTTGCTAAGGAAATATGGAATATGTTTGGTATTACTTATCCTATGAATGTGAATGTCCTTGAAATGATCATTAGGTACATTGATGGTCTTAAAAAAGATACTAACCTCTTTTGGAATATTCTCTCTTCAATATCCTTTGGTAGATTTGAAAATGTGGGAATGAGAAAAGGTATCAGAACAACCCTAGAGTTCTTACTAAGTCTTTTTGAAAACTCACTTATTTAAAAAAATTCATTCAGGTTCATGCTACCATGATGCTAGACAAGGAAAAGCTTAAAAGGTTCCTAAAGGTTGGGTTGACACATGGCTATGATTGGAGAAGAAATATAGATGACCTACAGATGTTCGAGAGGACTTGCAAGAAGCTTACCCAAGAGTTTGAAAAGAACATTAAGTCTAATAAGTATGAGATCCTAATGCTCTCTCAAATCCAAGAGAGGAAAAGTATTGTGTGGATAAAGGGTTATATGAGATGGATTTCCTGGGTAGATACCCATGACTAACATCCTTCATTAGTTTTTTGCTCTACTTTCATTTCAATTGTTTTGACCTTTATAACACGTACATTATGTTGTAAACTCTTTTTGTGAGGCTAGACCTCTTTTTTGTACACTCCAGTGTAACTAAACTGGTTTCCTTCTTTTGTGATCCTCTTATATTTAATATATAAAAAAAAACATCTAATACTAAAAGTAGTTATTTGTGTTTGAACAAGTTTTTGAAACTATCACTGTTACTACATTATAGATACACAAGAGCAAGCGGTGCTTATATAGTTTATAAAATATCCCCTAAAAATATCACCTTTTAAAAATATTTTATAAATGCTTTTGATGAACAATTAATTAAACTCATGTAGCTAGAGCATCAATTCATAAAATAAAGAGAGCAACATTCATATCTTATTATAGGGTAAGTGCACTAAGTTGTGGTGTCAAAAGGGGGGTACAAGTGGACACCATTTTTCTGAAATCAGCAATTTATGAACTTTGACAAGAGTTTGAAGATAGTTACACTCAAAATTTTAAGATATGAAAAAAAACAAAAGTAGTAGTCTTTTGGATCTAGTTTCTAAACTACTAATATTTTTTCAAAATGGTTTAGTTTTAGGCCCTCGAAAAAGGAGGCCACAGAAAGAGGTACTATTTAAAAAAAAAAAACATAACATGGTGCAAAGTGTGGTCCCCGTAAAATTTTAACTTTTACTTTGAAATTCTCTAATCACTTTGGTCAAAAATTACCTACCACTGTGTAGTTTATCCCAAAATTTTCAGGTAATTTTATAATGTGTATTTTTTTTTAATGAATTTTGTAAGTGGACACATCCCAAAAATGTGAAATATATGTGTGTTCCCCCTATAAATTATTGAAAACTAATCAAAAATAAAAACTTCTTTTTTCCAAAGTGTGTAGAATGGAGTCTAGTTTCTAAAAAACTAACTTTTTGCAAAATTCGACGAACGAGCTAAAATATACACCCCAATTAGTACATGTTGGTTTTTGAGAGAAATTGGACATACATTCAAAAGAAATTATAGTTGAAAGACTTGAAATAATATGGATTTGAAATAAATTATATGGTTATATAGCTAACACAAAGATCTATAATACTATGTAACCTGATTTTATTGATTCTCAACTACAGGAAAACTTGAAGGAGAGCACAAAAGAAAAAACAAGCATTATTTGTATGCTTGCTGCAAAACACGTCTCAGGCAAGTTTAGAGCCTCCAAACCTTTGGGTTGGATCCCCAAGGAAAATCCAAGCCTTAGACTTGGTGGTATCCAATGCTTTAGATAGTGCGTGGGTGCAATAGTGCGTACAATCTATAGTGTGTGTGCGCTATTTAAAGCATTTTTAAATTCAAGGCTTAAATAGCATGTATGTGCTATAGTGCATGCATAGCCTTAGACTTGGTGGTATCCAATGCTTTAGACAGTGCGTATGCACTATAGTGTGTGCACACTATTTAAAGTATTTTTAAATTCAAGGCTTAAATAGCACATACGTGCTATAGTGCGTGAGTACTATTTAAACCTTTTTTAAATTGACGACTTAAATAGCATGTGTGCACTATAGTGAATACATGCTATAGTGCGTACGTACTATGCAAGCCATCAATTTTAATAGAGAAGATGGATAAGGAGAGAGGTAGATAGGGAGAGAGGGTAAAGAGTGAGAGGGAGAGAGGGTAGAGAGAGAGAGAGAGAGAGAGAGAGAGAGAGAGAGAGAGTAGAGGTTGGGGAGAGAGTAGGGGATATGATGTAGAGTGACAAAGAAGAATAGAAAGACAAAAGCGAATGGGGAAAGAGTAGAGAGAGAGAGAGAGAGAGAGAGAGAGAGAGAGAGAGAGAGAGAGAGAGAGGATGGGGTAGAGAGAGAGGGAGGGAGAAATGGAGAGAGGGAATGGAGAGGGAAGGAAGAAGGAAGAAGGGAGCAAGGGAGGGAGCAAGGGAGGGAGCGAAGGAGGGAGGGAGGGAGAGAGAGAGAGAGAGAGAGAGAGAGAGAGAGAGAGATGGGAGTTCAAAGCATATGTGGGATAGGATGCATAGAGGGACATAGAGTAGGGGATGGAGAGAGAGAGAGAGAGAGAGAGAGAGAGAGAGAGAGAGAGAGAGAGAGAGGATGGGGTAGGGAGAGAGGGAGGGAGAAATGGAGAGAGGGGAATGAAGAGGGAGGGAGGGAGGGAGGGAGAGAGAGTAAGGGATGTGATTTCAAAGCATACGTGGGATAGGATGCATAGAAAGAGAGAGGGACATAGAGTAGGGGATGGGAGAGGGAGAGGGAGAGAGGCAGAGAGAGAGAGAGAGAGAGAGAGAGAGAGAGAGAGAGAGAGAGAGATGGATGGGGTAGGGAGGGAGGGAGGGAGAAATGGGGAGAGAGGGAGGGAGAAATGGAGAGGGAAGGAGGGAGTGAGAGAGTGAACGAGAGAGAGAGAGAGAGAGAGAGAGAGAGTAGGGGATGGGAGTTCAAAGCATACGTGGGATAGGATTCGTAGAAAGTGCGAGGGACATGGAGTAGTGAATGTGAGAGTGAGAGAGAGAGAGAGAGAGAGAGAGGAATGGTGGTGTTGGGATTGGAAATTACATGGTCAATTTTCAATCACGTATTGAAATTTTTTAAGAATCAATGCCCTATGGATGTTTTTTATGCATATGTAGCCAATTGTCAATTTGAGGCCTAAATGGTGTTTGAGTGCCTTGACACCTTTCATTTGACATATGCATGTGATCCAAAATGTTAAATTTCCATTTCAAGTCATTTCTTGAAGTCTCATTTTGAGCAATGTCCAAATCTGCACCTTTGCCTAAGTGTCAAACAACGATAGGAGGCCGTGTTTGCAATTGAATATCTTGCACCCAGTATTGTTTTATGACTCGCCGCTTTGGGAATATTTACCGTCCATACCAAAGAGTCTACATTTCAGATTTTGAGTTCTTTTGAATCTGTTTGACTAGGTTTTGAATCCCTCAAAGTTGGTTGTTTATCAATGTCATGCTGATGCAATTTGTTCTAAATTCTGGGAAGCCCTGTTTCACTTGTTATAGCTTTGACCTAGTTGACCAAAATGATGAAATTCCTATTGTGTTGTATTCTAGAGGTCAGAGAAATGTTATGTTTCAATTTTCAGCTTGTGATGAATTCGTTTGATATGTTTTCAAACGTAATTCGAAATCCAACTTGTAACATTTTACTGGTGTCAAGAAGTGCAGATTTGTCAGAACCCCTATTCATGATGTCATATCTTAACATCTGTGATAGATGAGATCGAATAGATTGCACCATTGTGTTGTACTTTGAAAATACTTCAAATGTGTCGATTTTCAAGTCTTGATGAATTCGTTTGCACATTTTCCCAAGTCCATTCCATTTGCAAAAATTTATTTTTTGTTAGTGTTTCTAGTTTGCAAAATTTGAGTAGCCCACTTTGACCGCTTTCCATACACATCTTGTTATTCGTCATGAGCCCAAATTGCAAATTTATATTGTCCTCATGACAGTGAACCGAGACCCTAATTTTCATCTTCCTAAGTGTCAGTTTGCCTTATTTTTGAAGCCAAATCTGAACACAAATTATGTTTTTCTGACATGTTTACTTACAGGTAATTTTGAGACGGCAACTTTGACAGTCAATATCTTTTGACTGAGAATTCATCATGAGACAAGATTCGACAAGGTAGGAATAGGTGGAATAGAGAATGGGTGTGCCAATTTTTAGAGCCCGATCAGGTGTTCTGGTCAATTTTTAAGGCCAGTCAAAGGACCTCTTGATGCAAAATTGATAGTTTGCAAAAAAGATGTAAAATGAGCTTCAAATTCAATTTCAGGCATTGACTTTGTTTCAAATCGGCGCCAAAGGGTGAATGAGTCAGTTTTGTAGTTTAGACGTTTGAAAACGAATGTTTTTTTAGTCGAATCCATTTTGGGGCCCGACTGATTTCATTAAATCAATAGGTTGTTAAGTGGAATATAAGCTATCAAAGAAGAGTAGAACTGATCAAATATTGAAATTACTTCATAGTGTTATTTATGGAAAGCGAGTTAAGCCTACTCATATTAGGAATAATATTTTGTAGTTCTCTAGCTTCGAACATGGTGGAAACAAGAATAATGAGAAAGTGAAGGAAAAACTTGAAAAAATTCATAAAGAAAACTTGGTGAATCTCTGTGATTTTCTAGATCTGCAACTTTCTAAAAGTATAGCTAAGAAGGATGATTTGGTAGCAAAACTGGTTGAATTCCTTGAGGCTCCTTGTATGACACAAAAATGTTTTATTCGAAGAAAAAGAGCAAAATTCAAAGCACAGAAAATGAAAGAGAGCAAACAGTAATGCTTTGGGAAAAACACTTGGGGAGATTATAGAAAGGGAAGTTGATGCTAGTGACAATGAGGCTTGTAAAGAAAGTAAGCTCAATGAGAGTGGATTTGGAAACAATTGTTCTTCAGAGGTGAACATCTTTTGTGGTTGGGCATCAGAGTTCTTGTTGCTGATGTGAGGATTTATTGTAGACAGGGTGAAGTTGTTGGTAGTTGGACAGAAGAAAAGCACATTGTGCAATTCGTGGGTTTCAAATTTGCTTGAGCACGATTTATTTTTTTATTTCTTTTTGTGTTGGGTGACTTCTTTCTATAGCCAAGCCAAGCATGGCAATATCGGATAGATACCTCATATGCCGGTTGCGGCACATTAGAAAAATGAATTCAAATATTTGGCATGTGCAATGATGCAGGCTGGTCATTTGAATTAATCTCACATTTGGCCTAAAAAAATTTCCATTACTAGCATCAAAAATTACTCTTGTTGGGCAACTCATTTGATGTGAGAACAAGGTTGATGTTTCGATGGGAGTCAGTTGCTGGAAGAAGTGGACAGTCATGAGGTCTTTCTAAGGTTTTAGCAGCTGTCTGGGACCTTTGACATCCTAGGGATCGTTGATGGTTTACAAAAGTATATAGGTATTAAAGATTATCTTCCTTAGCTCTCCAAGTAATCAACCTGTCGTTATAAAGAAAGCATGTCATGCATGGTGTTAAATGTCCCTTTTACATTGCCTCCACTACCCAATAGAAAAAAATTTCCTGAGCAAGCAAACAAAAGGAGAGCCACCATAGACGTTGACAATTCTCCGCATTATCCATGCAAGCATTTATGAAGAAGAGTTCAACATCCTGTGTACTTTTCCACCAAAGTTCTGAACTAAATATTTTGCTTGGGAAATTGATGTATGCCTCACAGGCTTCTTTTGTCATTATTGTTGAAGGCATAGAGAGATTTGTAGCCAAAGAAGAGGAGGACGCCAGCTATGTTAAAATGAACACAAAACATGAAAACGCCAGCTTAGAAGAAAAGGAAAAAAGGACGAAACAGAGTAAGAGGAGACCTGCGAATTGGAGAGAGGTCATTTTAAAGACCTATGAATTGGAGAGAGGTCGTTTCAAAGACTTACAAATTGGAGAGAAGTTGTTTCAAAGGAAGGCCACAGGCGATTGGAGGCTTGCAAGATTGTGGAAGGGCAAAGATATTCAAAGCAGATGAATGAGAAACAAATTACTAAATTGTTTTTAAAAAAATGAGCCCCATGCAAAAGACCAGACGACGAGGGATGAGTAGTGGAGTGATGCATTAAACCATTTATCCCACATTTTTTGGGTGGGTGCAATTTTGAGTTTTTAAATACTACACTACTCACTTAATGGATTGTCTTAAAGACAATGTGCCTTTTGGAAAGGCAGTGGCTTGTGGTGGACCTGACCTAGACGGACGGTTGGGCATTAAAATCAAAATTTTGACCAGACAAAGAACCGCTCATTGGAAAAGTTGAAAGTCACTAAAAAAGTGAAGAATTCAGTGGTCGCCATGTCGCCACCAAAAAACAGCGAGATTTCCTGGCAAGCGACATGGCGACCTACCAGAAAATTGAAAAACTGGAGTTGTCGAAAAAGGTAGGAATTCGGGAAGGCACCATGTCGCCACCAAAAAATGGAGAGATTTTTTGGCAAGCAACATGGTGACCTACCGAAAAATTGAAAAATTGACAAGTATGGTGTGGGGTCCGCCCAAGGTCATTAGCCAATGCAAATGTGACACATGGCATTATGAGGGAGGTTGGAGGAAAAATATATTAGGATAATTTGGCATGATTTTGAATGTGCTGACCTCCAAAAATTTTGAAAATTTGGTTTAAAAATATAATCTTCTATAGTTCAGACTATAGAACTTTTTAAATTTTCCAATTTTATTCCTTTTAATTGCCTTGTTCATAGTCAGGAGTCTAAATTTCAAATGGCTGCCAAGAGGGCATTTTTTATCCAAAATATATAGTGCAGTATACCGTTGGAACCAGGAGGAGATAAACTTTTCGAATATGAGGTCAGATTTTGCATAGGTGCTCACTAGTTCAAGTTATAAGAAGATTTATGTTTTCTAGGGCATTCTTAGCAGAACGGGTAGATTTCATCATGGAGCATCAAAATCAGTTGGGGGGAAAATATTGAAGTTTGTTGAAGCCTAAAAGATTTCTGAAAAAATTTCATGCCTTTAGAGTTCATTTTTAACTAATTTTTGCTATTAGCTTGGGTTAAAATCTGGCATCAAAATCAGTTATGATTTCTATCAAATATTTGATATTTTGTGCTTTTTGAGAGCCAAAATGATGGGGATTTGATATGTAGTTACTGAGAGAGATTAGAGAGATTCTTTTAACTTCAAGGAGATGTTTTCCAAGTGGACACATGTCAAATGCATAATAGATATGGGAATTCATTTCCTCCTATATCATTTTTTTTCTTTCTCTTTGTTGTGGTTGGCAGTTTTCTCTAGGGAAACAAGCAGGGTTCCAGTTTCTACTGTGAGACTAGGTTGTTGATGGTTTTATTTCTTGTCTAGTTGAGCAGAGCTCTAGCAGTGAAGGCCACACATCCACTCTTGTGTAGATTTTCATTTGATTTTATGTGTTGTTTTTCTAAGATAATGGAAATTGATGATAGATCATGTGACTTATCTTGAATTTCATTTAGTATTACCAGTTGAATGTATTTGGTCTTCCCAAGGATAAATACAAAAGGGGATTTACAATGAATTATTTAGGTTTTCTTATTATGTCTCCTAATTCTTCATATGCTATTAGCTTTGAGATTGAGTGAATAAGGTTCATTTGATTTAAAACATCTTGGATGAGTTGTGTATCAGATCTGTTGTTGCTTTTGATTCAAGGAGTTAAGTAAATGCTTCAATGATCTAATAGGGCTTCTGGGTGTATGGAGGGGATATTTCATAAGAATGGAATTTGGAGATTTCAATTGACAAACTTAATTGTAAAGCAATCAAGTTAGGTCATCCTACTGGTAGTGACTCTATGTTGCAATGGATAAGGCACTGATCACTAAATCAGATGCAAGTTGAGGTGAAAGTTATTTGCACAAATCATTTTAATCAAATAAATTCAGTTTTTCACGTTTTGTAGTGGGATGAAAGGAATTAACCCTCACTTAGCTTATGGATTCATAGGTTATGGTTTGTAGCTATCTCATTCCTATGTTATTGCATAAGTATCAAAAGACAAAAGGGTTTCGTCTATTGTTGATAGGTTTAGATCATATGTTTAATTGCACAGGTACCATATATTAGAACCTCAAAGTTAACTTGCCTAGGTTTTGCAGAGCCTGAAGTGAAGAAGGAGTTATGCGTTATAGTTGGCCCAAGATTGCAGTCGAGTGTATCCATCATAGGAATTTGCTAGTCTTAGATGCATTGGTTTGGTTTCTTGGTTATTTTCAAAACTGTTAAATCAAGAGCCAACAGGTGGTTCAAAGAGTACATGGAATAGGATGCATAGAAAGAAAGAGGAACACAAAGTAGGGGATGGGGGGGGGGAGAGAGAGAGAGAGAGGTATGGTGGTTCAAAGCATACATGGAATAGAATATATATATATATATATATATATATATATATATAGAGAGAGAGAGAGAGAGAGAGAGAGAGAGTATTGGATGATAGAGGGAGAGGGAGGGAGGGGGAGAGAGAGGGGGGGGGGGAGAGAGAGAGAGTAGAGGATGGGGGTACAAAGAGTACACGGGATAGGATTTATAGAAAGAGAGAAAGGGACACAGATTAGGGTTTGAGAGAGAGAGGGGGGGGGATGAGGGAAAGAGTACAAGATAGGATGCAAAGAAAGAAAGAGAGAGAGGGGAGAGAGAGGGGGGGGGAGAGGGAGGGAGGGAGGGAGAGAGAGAGAGAGTAGAGGATGGGGGTTTAAAGAGTACATGGGATAGGATTCATAGAAAGAGAGAAAGGGACACAAATTAGAGGATGGGAGGGAGAGAGAGAGAGGGGGGGGGGGTGAGGGAAAGAGTACGAGATAGGATGCAAAGAAAGAGAGAGAGAGGATGGGGTAGGGGGGTGTGTGGGGGGGGAGAGAGAGAGAGAGAGAGAGAGAGGGAGGAAGAAATAGAGAGAGGGGAATGGAGAGGGAAGGAGGGAGGGAGGGAGGGAGGGAGGGAGGGAGAGAGAGAGAGAGGAATGGGGGTTAAAAGAGTATGGGATAGAGGGAGGGAGGGGGAGAGAGAGAGAGAGAGAGAGAGAGAGAGAGAGAGAGAGAGAGAGGGAGGGAGGGAGTAGTGGATGATAGAGAGAGAGAGAGAGAGAGAGAGAGAGAGAGAGAGGAATGGGGGTTAAAAGAGTATGTGGGATAGGATGCATATAAAGAGAGAGGGGGAGGGGGACATAGAGTAGTGGATGATAGAGGGAGGAGAGAGGGAGAGAGACAAAGAAATAGAGAGAGGGAGAGAGAGGGAGGGGGGAGAGAGAGAGAGAGAGAGAGAGAGAGAGAGGGAGGGGAGGGGTGGGGAGAGAGAGAGAGGGAGGGGAGGGGGGTAGAGAGAGAGAGAGAGAGAGAGAGAGAGAGGAGGGAAAGAGTACAGGATAGGATGTAGAGAGAGGGAGGATGGGGTAGGGAAAGGGAGGGAGAAATGGAGAGAGAGGGTGGAGGGAGAGAGGAGGGGGGGAGAGAGAGAGAGAGAGAGTAGGGGTTTCTATTGTTGTATGTGATTTCTCCATAGCACGCACGTGCTATTGAGAAATCCATTTTTCCATAGTACGCACGCACTATGGCCTGGGCTCAACAAGCCTAAGCCTATGCCTAGGCCATAGTGTGTGTGCAATGCTATTGGAAATTTTGAAGAAAAAAAAAAGTGTCATCTTTTTGGCACCACAACTTGGTGCATTCGCCCTATATGTTTAATATAATTCCACAAGAATATACCAAATCTAGGTATATTTGATCAATAAATAAGTCTCATCTACCAAAAAAAAACCACACGTCAAGAAAATAAGGATAGATCAACAACTTATAAAAATTCATGGATCAAATTTAAAGCCTATTGAGCTTGAGGGCAAAACCCAAATGGCTATTTGAGAATCTCAATCTGTCTTCAAAATGTACTATAAGAGTTAGAAATGCCCATATGAGTGAGATCAGACCCATTAAAAGGTCTTTGTAAATGAAACACGCTGAAATTGTACCAAATTTCTTGAGATGACTAAAGCTATAAACAATGATTAAGTTGATCCATTATAAAATGGGAAAACATACATAAATATGCTTTAGATTCAATTCACTATAATTTTGAAATAGGTGTCTAAATACCACTTTCAATCTTTTCAAGAAGGCTTGAGAGATAACACTCAAATTTTATATAGATGGAGAGGAATAACATCACGAAAAGTATTCCCATTTTATTAGGTGAGCGATAAACATAACTTTGAAGTTACCTTAAGATAAGTATTTATTAGTAGTATGATGAATGAGGTCAAGTAAAAATCAATCTTATCATATAAGAAATATAAAGGTATCATTGTAGACAGCTTAAACATCACACTCTAAAGCTCGATTCTTATGCTAACAATGTTAAATAGTCAAAATTGTCTTATTTTTAAAAGATTAATTTCTTCCTAAGTGTGTGATGTTTAAAGATGACCATGTAAAATCACTAGACCTATGATTATCTATTAAACTGTACCATAAAATGTCTTTAAGTCTGAAAAAAAATCAAGTGTCCCCTTGACAAGAGATGCATTTTAGTTTGATCTTTTGACACGTTGGCCATGATTAGAGGGTTCCATCAAGAAAGATTTGTCCCATAACAAACCTAATTATTATAGAAGAGAGATCGCACAGATTACATGATCAGCCATATAACACCACTTGGCATGATGGTAAAACTAATACGCAACAATTAAAGGGGTTCTTCTAATAAGGTGACTCCTACCCCTTCAAAAAGACTGGGTGCAAATATGGCTGATGATGGTCCTTGCTACGTGGTACGTTAGTTGCCCACTCACCTATGCAATGTATGGTGCTACAATCAATTGAACAACCCCTAGTGCAATGTGATGAATGCAATACCCCTAGTAGAGGAAGAATATTCATCTTTTGATAAGGACTACGCAAAGATGCACGTTGTTGTTCAGAAACAAAGAAAGGGAAAATCAAGTAGGTTACTAGGTCCCTCAATAAATGTTTAGCTCAGGTAAACAAAAGTTCAGCTTCCAAAAGTCATCTGATCAAAAGATCAGATCTCTTACAAGCAATTAGAAGTCAAGAAATAGAATTGTAAACAGTGATAGGGGGATCAGCAAGCATGTTTATTGGAGGAAAACAAAATGTTACCGAAGAACCCGAAGATGATAAAAGAACCGGAGAAGAGAACAAGTTAACTATAAAAACCATAAACTTCAGTTTGAAGTTAAAAAAACCTAAGTTGCGCATGTAGAGAAGGAAAGTAGTATTTTCTATTTATTTTCAATCTCAACTATTGTTAACGCTACTGAAATTAAAGCAAAAAGCTTCTAGCCCAGTATAGTTCTGATGTCATAAGAAACTTCTAGCCCAGTATAATTCTGATGTCTGTTTAAACGTTTTTGGCACGTCATTTTACTCTACCTTCTCTTCTAACTAGTGGGAATTAGATGTACCCATTACCTATGATCCTTTTTATTAAATTGTATGTCCATTAATTTTTTAATTGGAAGAAGAAATTAACAAGAGCTGTTCAATAACAAGCAGCTGTAGACACTCATGAGTTACAGAACTCGTGTTAAATGTATGAAGTTTTCATCACGTCATATTACGTCATTGGGAAGGAAAACTCTAAAATAGATGTGAAAGGCATTTTGAAGGTGGGCAAATGTAATGTTATAAGTTTTCTTGGTTTCATCAATAGCCGACTTGAGTTAGTTGACTTGTCAACAAGGAGTGTTCTCACATTATCCTCGTTCAAACTTCACAAGGTTTCTTGTGATTATAATTGTTTAACTTAATTGTCCAGGTTTGACTGGCCACCTCCCCAACGAAAAAAATGCTGCTATCTAGAAAAAAAACCATTTTATAATTAATTAAATAGGATATTTTCATAAGCATGTTTTTTCAATAGGCGCAGCTTGTAAGAGATGTGGAGTTCTCAAGAAATATTATCTAAATTTTTAATGGCAAAAAGGAGTTCGAACAAAAAAATAAATTATGAACTTTTAATAGAAAGATCATATTCATTCTCAGGTGTCATCAAAATAATTTTGAGAGATCAGAAACTTAAAAACTATTAATTCAAATATTTCTTTAAAAAAAATTATACATGGTTTAAAACAACAACATAATATAATAATAATAATAATAAAGATCATAACACTGGAAGGAAAATGATTCAACACAATTTTCTTTTAAGATGTATATTTTGCTGATATTTACTGCTCGGAAAAAATCTTACAAAGGGCATTGATAAAAAGCCCTCGGAAGAAGGATCCTACGTAAAACATATTAAAAAACGGAAAAAAAGAAAAGAATTTACAGCCCTCCACATGGATTTCCAAGTCGCCTAAATCTCTTGAATCCAGAGGCCAATCCCTCATAATATCTGCAACTCTTAATTTTCCATACAATCCACTTCACCTTTCCAAGCGAAACCCTGAATTTCTGACCGCAAGTCTTCTTGATCGTAAACTGAAAACTCCTCACAAAAATCTGCCTTTTCTGTGAATAATCACCATATCTGTACAACTTGTGTTTTTCATTTCTAGGGCTGTAAGTTTTATTCAGCGACGAATATGGAGTTTTGACATAATCTTCCCTCAATAAGCTGCTGAAACTCCGCCGATAATTTCTGCTATATGACGAACTTCTTCCGCTGCTGCTCGTAAGCAATCCCGAAGCCCCCATGATCATCGCAACTATTGGAAAATAACAAAAGAAAAAAAAGCTCAATTAAAATTGGGGCTGAAATGAAATGTTTTCCTCGGCTTTTAATCTTTCGGAAGTCTGAATTTCTACATATGATATAATCGCATTGTGAGGAGTTTTAAAATGGCACGGAATTTTTAAGTGGGGAGAAGATTAAACACGTGTAGTAGCTTCCACGGCTGAAAATCCAAGCTTTAATTTTCAAACCCAGAAGCTTCTGCCGGGATTCTACCGTATATTTTTATTCGAAAGGAGCCGGATTTCAACACTCACGCTTTTCGGGCCTTCCAAAAATTATCTGGATATTTTGTAATATATGAGTATTTTATTTAAATGTCATTTTTTAATAATAAACTTAAGTTTTGTATTAAATATGTAATTCATTTTAAAAATATAGCTAATGAAGAAATTGCTCCATAAGTTTTCAATATCTTAAACTGTCTTTTGACTTGTAAAAAATTTCCTAAAATTTTACCCAATTTGATGTAAACTTATTAAAGTTAATTAAAAAAATTTCAATATCTTAAACAGTCTTTTGACTTGTAAAAAAATTCCTAAAATTTTACCCACTTCTATGTAAACTTATTAAAGTTAATTAAAATTTATTCTTATAAATCCTCTCCACTTACTCTATTACAATTTCCCGTCATACGTGATTTCCTTGACTTTAAGTTGTTCTTTCAACCAAAATAATTATTGCGTTTTTTCTCAAAGTCACCATACCTCCTCATCCCCACATCACGCCAATATGAAGTCTACTAGCCTCCACATATCACTCATCACGTTATAGTAAGTATAAAGGCTTGAAAGTCCAATGGCCTCGCGACTTAACAAAGGATTTTTATATCTACACCCGTGCCGAGCTACATGAGATGGATAAAGAAAGAAGGTAAAATTCAATTAAAATAATAAATAATATCTTACTTAAATTTAAAAATATATAAGAATAAGATAAATATATTAAATGTGAATGATAATATAAGTCAAATACTCTCTTTTATGGCATTTAGGATGATAGGAAATGTTGATCTGAACATTTTATACATAATCAAAATATAGAAACAAAGATTAATATTATCAAGTGACATATTGTTTGTTTCAATTCTTTATTTATTTCTCCTTGTATATGCTTTCATATATTTGATTTTTGTTACAATCATTTGCATATTAAAAATATGGGATTTAATAATTTGTAATTTTTAAAATATTTTAATATAAACATTTTTAAATAGTTTATATTTTCTTAACTTGTCATAATAGATTAAATATGTCTTTTGAATATTTTTTAACATGATTGAAAATTATCTTGTCAACAATCCAATCCAAAGGAAAATTCTTTCTTTTTTAGTATGGTTTGAAATTTCAATTTTTACAACTATGGTGGACAAAAGAGAAGGCAGCCGATGTCTCACAATATGAGAAGCTTCTCCAAGTTGGTATAAATGATCTATCTTGAGGTTAGGATAAAGTGTCTCAACCTTTGAGTTCACCCATGCTATTTATTTCTTTCTTTCTTTTAGCCCATTTTAGTAGTCCTAAAGTTATGGAGCTAGTGTCATAAGTTGCTTTGTTGAGTCTGTGTAATGATTATGGTAGTTACTAGTTTGGTGGAAGAGTCATGGAGAGTTAATATTTATGGCAAAGTTCGCTATTGAAAAGTGGTGTGAGGTAGGTGTTACATATGGAATGGTGACTATTATGTTTCAAATATTCTAGAAGTTTCTATGTGCAATCTGTCATTGGTTTAGTAAGTTAACAACACGTACCTCTTTGGAATAAGAGATGTGTTGGTAAACTAATTTGTCACTTGCGTATTATGTAACTTGTCCCAATGGAATGCATGCGGAAAACTATTTCCAACAACTAGATACGCCCTTGATATGTGGCCTTCCTCTGCATTTAGAGGGGAAACTCCCTTGTAAAATTTAAATTTTGGATTTTGAAAAGCTTTGAAGGAAAAAAAACAAGAATTAAGATTTATTGCACTTTGTTCCCCCAAACATAATATACAAACTTTTAACAAGAACTCAAACTAAGAAAGATTAAAACTCCATCAAAAATACCAATGAACTATGCATATAGGTAACAAATGAAGAAACTCTGACTTTCTATATCACATGCACATTTTCATTATACCTAGAAGAGGTGCTTGTTTGCATAGGCCACATATCAATTGACTATTTTCCTTCACACAAGAGGAATTATGAAATGCTATATTCTCATATGATGAATACAACTAATAAAATTTGAATAACCAAAGATAAATTGAAAATACTTTCAAAATTGTCTGGCTTTAAATACATGAAGTGATACTACTTCGATGATAAAGTCAATCTCTCAATTTTATAAGTTTCAAAAAGTCCATTTACTAAGCAAAATGATGATCCCTTATATAGACTTGAAGTCAAGTAACTACCCCTTCTGTAGTAAATAACTACCTCCCAATCATGAGTTTATGGTGAGGTTAATTAACATTGCAAAAATTAACCTATACAAGGAAAACATCTAATAACATTACTAAAGCCAAAATGCATGAAAAATGCATTTTGTTTCTAAAATATCTAGGTGTTGGAGTCCACCAATCAAGATCTAACATATTTATTATTGAAAGCCCTGTAAGCCTCAAGGATTGGTACCATTGACTCATACTTAGAAATGAAAACATTCACCATACTGAGCTTTGTTGTGTAGTACTTATACCAAATCTCTTCTAATTCCTACTAATATGTTGAAATATTGCAATCTTCAAGAGTGACGGAGACTAGACTAAGCTTCTTCATAGTTTCAATATCTAACACTGAATTAAATCTATCTCTGAATGAATTCTTATAGTGAAGGAGTCCATAAGAGACTAAAAATTGATGTGTTTAAGATCATTCATTGTTGCTCCACCTGTAATAATAATGACCACTTCTTCCAAGACTTTCACTCTTGTCTGTTCACACACAGTTATCAATTGTTCAAATTTAACAATCCCTTTGTCAATGTTTATTACTTTCTAGTTAATACTCTTACTCCACATGTGCGCCTGATAATCATTCAAATAAAAAATAACCTTTTCAAGGATTACAATTGTAATGCCCCACCTGGAGTTCCTTGGAACAAGGATAAATTATAGCCAATACTTTCATTTTTAGAAACAAGCATGGATTTAAACAACATCAACATGCAACCGATCAAAAGATTGCAATGAAAGACTTAACCAAGCAATCGAAGAAACCAATGATCTCCAAGTATCACTACTTAATTACACATACAATAACCAAATATGAAAGTTAAAAAAATAAGAAACCCATAATCTTTGAGCTATCAAGACATGGAAAGGGGCAGAACCCAATAGGGTATCCAAAACACCCTTCGAATCTCAACCAAAAAGTTCGGAGATACTTGTTGTTTTCCCGAGTAGAATTTTGAACATAAATCAAGTGATACTTTACAATATCGTACAATACTATACAATACTACTAGGCAATACTTTTCTAGTATTTCATAATACTTCTTGCAACTACCATGTGATATGTTCCAATATTGCACAATGGGTAAGTGCATCAAGTTGTGGTGCCAAAAGGGGGGTATAAGTGGACACCTTTTTCCTGAAATCAGCAAATTCTGGACTTCAACAAGAATTTGAAGATAGTTACGCTCAAAATTTTAAGATATGACAAAAAAAAAGTCGTAGTCCTTTGAATCTAGTTTCTAAACTACTAATTTTTTTTCAAAATGGTTTAGTTTTAGGTCCTCAAAAAAGGGGGCCACAAAAAGTGGTACTGTTTATTCCAAAAAAACATAACATAGTACAAAGTGTGGCCCCCCTAAAATTTTACTTTTTTTTTGAAATTCTTTAATCGCTCCAGTCAAAAGTTACCTAACACTATGTAGTTTATCCCAGATTTTTCGGGTAATTTTATAATGTGTATTTTTTTTTTAATGAATTTTTAAATTAGACCCATCCCAAAAACGTGAAATATCTGTGTGCTCCCCCTAGAAATGATTGAAAACTAATCTAAAATCAAAATTTCTTTTTTTCAAAGTGTGTAGAATGGAGTCTAGTTTCTAAAAAACTAAGTTGTTACAAAATTCGATGAATGAGCTAAAATCTACAGCCCAATTAGTACATGGTGGTTTCTGACAAAAAATGAACATACATTCAAAACAAATTATAGATGAAAGACTTAAAATAGTTCAAATTAAAAATAAATTATATGATTAGATAGCTAACACAGAGACCTATAATGTTATGTAACCTGATCTTATCGATACCCAACCACGAGGAATCTTGAAGGGGAGCACACAAGAAAAATCAATCATTTTTTGTATGTTTGCCGGAAAACACGTCTCAGACCTGTTTATAAACTCCAAACCTTTGGGTTGGATCTCCAAGGCAAAACCAAGCCTTAGGCTTGGTTTTAATGAAAAGCTTTGAATAGCGCGTGCGCCCTATAGCGCGCACGCGCTATTAAAACGCTAGTGAATTCGAGGTAGTGTGCACACGCTATAGTGCACACGCACTATTGAGACCTAAATTGCAAACCAAAACCAAGAGAGAGCTAGGGGGTGGGGCGAGGGAATGGCTATTTGTGTGTGTGAGAGAGATAGAGAGAAAGTAGGGGATGGGAGAGGGGAGAGAGGAAGTGAGAAAGAGTAGGGGTGGCAGAGAGAGTATAGGATGGGAGATAGAGGAAATGTGAGAGAGTAGGGGTGGCAAAGAGAGTACAAGATGCAAGAGAGAGGAAGTGTGAGAGAGAGAGTAGAGGTGGCAAAGAGAGAGTACGGGATGGGGGAGAGAGATTGAAAGTAGGGGATGCGAGAGAGAGGAAGTGTGAGAGAGAGTACAAGTTGGGAGAGAGAGATTGAGAGTAGGGGATGGGGGAGAGAGAGAGTAGGTGGTGGGAGACAGAGTGGGAGAGGAAGAGTGAGAGAGAGGAGGATGGGAGTGCATGTGTGTGAAAGAGAGAGAGTAGGGAATGGGAGAGGGGGAAGATAGAGTAGCTTGAGAGAGAGTAGGGGATGTAAAAGAGAGTAGGTGATGGGAGAGGGAGTGGGAGAGGAAGAGAGAGAGGGGGGATGGAAATGTGTGTAAGAAAGAAAGAGAGAGAGTGTGAAAATGTGAGAGAGGGTAGGGGGTAGCAGAGAGAGAGTAGAGAGGGAGAGAGAGAGAGAGAGAGAGTGAGAGAGAGTGAGAGTAGGCAGTGGGAGAGGGAGAGTGAGTGAGAGAAAAAGTAGAGGATGGGAGAGGAGAGAGGGGGGATGGGTGTGTGTGAAAGAGAGAGTAGGGAATGAGAGAGGGGAGAGAGATAGAGAGAGAGTAGGGGATGGGATAGAAAGAGAGTAGGCAATGGCAGAGGGAGTGGGAGAGGGAGAGAGAGGGGGGATGGAAATGTGTGTAAGAGAGAAAGTAGGGGATGGGAGAGAGCATGAGAGTGTGAGAGAGAGTAGGGGTGGCAAAGAGAGAGAGTGAGAGTAGGGGATGGGAGAGAGAGAGAGAGAGAGAGAGAGAGAGAGAGAGAGAGAGAGAGAGAGAGAGAGAGAGAGAGAGAGAGAGAGTAGGCGATGGGAGAGGGAGTGGGAGGGAGAGAGAGGGGAATGGAAGTGTGTAAGAGAGATAGAGTTGGGGATGGGAGAGAGTAGGCAATGGGAGAGGGAGTGAGAGAGAGAGAGAGGGGGGGAATGGGAATGTGTATAAGAGAGATAGAGTAGGGGATGGGAGAGAGTGTGAGAGTTTGAGAGAGAGTAGGGGGTGGTAGAGAGAGCTTGTACAGGATGGGGGTGAGAGAGAGAGAGAGAGAGAGAGAGAGAGAGAGAGAGAGAGAGAGAGAGAGAGAGAGAGTAGGGGATGGGAGAGAGTGTGAGAGAGAGTAGGGGATGGAAGAGAGAGAGTGAGAGTAGGGGATGGGAGAGAGAAAGTAAAGAGGGAAAGAGAGTACTTGAGAGAGAGAGAGATAGTAGGTGGTGCAAGAGGGAGTGGGAGAGGGAGAGAGAGGGGGGATGGGAGTGTGTGTGACAAATCTAGAGAGTAGGGGATGGGAGAGGAGAGAGAGGGGGGGGATGGGAGTGTGTTTCTATGAAAGAGAGAGAGTAGGGGATGGGAGAGGGGAGAGAGAGAGTAGGGGACGGGGGAGAGAAAGTAGGCAGTGGGAGAGGGAGTGGGAGAGGGAGAGAGAGAGAGGGGGAATGGGAATGCGTGTAAGAGAGATAGAGTAGGGGATGGGAGAGAGTGTGAGAGTGTGAGAGAGAGTGAGTGGTGGCAGAGAGAGCTCGTATGGGATGGGAGAGAGAGAGAGATTAGGGGATGGGAGTCTGAGATAGAGTAGGGGATGGGAGAGAGAGAGAGAGAGAGAGTAGAGAGGGAGAGAGAGAACTTGAGAGAGAGAGATCTAGTAGGCGCTAGGAGAGGGAGAGGGAGAGAGATAGGGGGGATGGGAGTGTGCGTGACAGATGTAGAGAGTAGGGGATGGGAGAGAAGAGAGTGGGGGGATAAGAGTGTGTGTGTCTGTGAAAGAGAGAGAGTAGGGGATGGGAGAGAGTGTGAGAGTGAGAGAGAGAGTAGGGGGTGGAAGAGAGAGAGTACAGGATGGGAGAGACAGAGTGAAAGGATGGGAGAGATAGAGTGAAAGGATGGGAGAGAGTGAGAGAGAGGGCGGCAGAGAGAGAGAGAGAGAGTACGGGATGGGAGAGACAGAGTGAAAGGATGGGAGAGAGTGTGAGAGAGAGTAGGGGATGGGAGAGAGTGTGAGAGAGAGTTGGGAATGGGAGAGAGAAAGAGTAGGGGATGGGAGAGAGAGAGTAGAGAGGGAGAGAGAGAACTTGAGAGAGAGAAATAGTAGGTGACCTGGGAGAGGGAGTGGGAGAGGAGGAGAGAGAGGGATGGGAGTGCGTGTGACAAATCTAGAGAGTAGGGGATGGGAGAGAAGAGAGAGGGGGGATGGGAGTGTGAGTGTGTGTGTGTGTGTGTGTGTGTGTGTGTGTGTCAGTGAAAGAGAGAGAGTAGGGGATAGGAGAGAGTGTGAGAGTGTGAGAGAGAGTAGGGGGTGGCAAAGAGAGAGTACGAGATGGGAGAGACAGAGTGAAAGGATGGGAAAGAGTGTGAGAGAGAGTAGGAGGTGGCAGAGAGAGAGAGAGAGTACGAGATGAGAGAGACAGAGTGAAAGGATGAGAGAGAGTGTCAGAGAGAGTAGGGGATGGGAGAGAGTGTGAGAGAGAGTTGGGGATTGGAGAGAGAGAGAGTAAGAGTAGGGGATGGGAGAGAGAGAGAGAGAGTAGAGAGGGAGAGAGAGAACTTGAGAGAGAGAGAGAGATAGTAGGTGGTGGGAGAGGGAGTGGGAGAGGAGGAGAGAGAGGGATGGGAGTGCGTGTGAGCGATCTAGAGAGTAAGGGATGGGAGAGGGGAGAGAGAGAGGGGGATGGGAGTGTGTATTTGCAAAAGAGAGAGTTTAGGGGATGGGAGAGGGGAGAGAGAGAGTAGCCCAAGAGAGAGAGAGTGTAGCGGATGGGAGAGAGGGGCGGATGAGGGTGTGTGTAAGAGAGAGTATGGGATGGGAGAGAGTGTGAGAGAGAGTAGGAGGTGGCAGAGAGAGAGAGAGTAAGAAGTGGGAGAGGGAGGATGGGAGTGTGTGTGAGAGATCTAAAGAGTAGGGGATGGGAGAGGAGAGAGGGTGAGAGAGATAGAGAGAGTAGACGGTGGGAGAGGGAGAGCGAGAGAGAGTAAAGGATGGGAGAGGGGAGAGAGAGAGAGTGTAGGGGATGGTAGAGGGGAGAGAGAGTAGGAAGAGAGAGAGAGTAGGGAGAGAGAGAGAGAGAGTAGGGAGGGTGGAGAGTGATGTGTTCTCATATAGTGCGTACGTGTTATAGCGCGTACGCACTATGTGAAATCACCTAAAAATGGTCAAAAAGCAACTTTGGGGCTCGTTTCATTCATTCTCTGCTTTTGTTCTGTTCTGCACTCTGTTATCCCGACAGAAATTGCAGGTTTCAACACAGCAAACACTTTTTCAAGGTGGCAAACACTATTTCAAGCTAACAAACACTATTTCAAGGTGGAAAACACTTTTGGAAGCTAGAAAACACCAAATTCAATCATTGGATACATGATTTGAAGACTTTTTGAATATTCCTTGTATAAAAAAGGTTAGTGCAATCTATTTTAAATATTGTTTGTTGATATATAGATACAAATTTGATTATAATTTGACATGTTGTTTAATATATAGTGAATTCATTGAAATTTATATGTTTCAATGAAATGTTATTTCAAAATGGTTAGAAATTTGACAAGTCGTTTTATATATATATTGTGTATTCATTCAAATAATTATAATTTTTATATGTATTTGAATAATTTTTAATTTACACATTTTAAGTAATTCAAATGTTTGAATAATTTGACATGTAGAAATCATCATCATGCCAAGGAAGAAACCAAAAAATCAAACAAATGAAGATAGGGAGAGAGATTTGGCAATTAAAAGAGATAAAATGAAATTACTACGTGAGCAAAGAAAATTGCAAAGCAATAATGAAGAATTGACTTTTGAAGAGGATCAAGAACCACCAGTACCAAGAAACAAAGAGGAAGAATTGGAAAGACAAAGAGAGCGAATGAGACTGTTACGCTCAAGAAGACAATTGAATTGTGAAGCTACACCATCTTCTAATGTTGGAGTCATATCGTCCGCTACACCATCTTCCAATGTTGAAGTCATATTGTCCTCTCATGTTGAAGAGACACAGATTTGTAGATCCGACGATATACATACTCCATCATGTCATGTTGAAGGCACAACATCAACACATCAAGTAGGTGATATTCCATCTTTTGCATCTTATTGCCAAAGCACATCATCTTTGGTTCAAGGTACGCAATACACTCAACCTTATGTTGATGTTCAAAATGTTGAGAGAATTGAAGAGATTATAACACCTTCTAGAATTCGTTTTAGAAGACCAAAATATTTGATTGATATTGATAGTAACATTTTGAAATCAATGCCTGACAAGATTAGCAAGCATACTTGTCAAAGAAAAGTTAATCGTATGTGGAGATTATTTTTTGATGAATTAAATATTATAGGTCAATACCAATTATTTGTTGAAATGATGAGAAATTTAAAATTTAGGCCTATCATGAAGATTCTTGGGCTAAGAACAATGGATGATTCAAATGAAAAAAACATTGTAAAGAATCTAATGAATGCTTATGACAAAGTGGGTTCTAAATCACGCACCAAAGATAGTAATATCGCAAGACAAGTACTTACATCGACAATAGTAAGTAGCCAAATGAAGAAAGCTCGACTCATGAGAAAGACAAGCAAAACATTAAAAATTGGTAGAGGTACTCTAAGGAGAGCCATGATAAGGCGTGAGAGATTGGAAGATCCAACAAAAAATGAGTTATGGACATTTAGCGGTAGACTACCGCGAAAGGATAAAGAAATTAGTGAAGCCTTGAAATCATTGATCGAAGATTTCTGGAAAAATAACACAAGTGTTTTCCCTAATCAAAGAGATGTTGTAAGAAGGAGGATTGGTAGCCAAAATCGCGAGCCACATGCGAAACATTTTTTGGACACAACTCAGACACAATTTTTTGCAAAATTTATTGGTATGTATCCTCAAATTCGAATAAGTCAAATATTTTTTGAGATGGGTAAACCTTTTTATGTGAAGATGAATCACACACGCACAACTTGTTGTTGTAGGATACATATTGAATTTTCTAACCATTTTGATGTTTTTAGGCATATATGCGTAATTTTGCAGGATTGTGACATAAATGAGCCACCAAGATCTTCAAGGGAATTCATATCCAACATTTTATGTGAAATAAGGGACGGCCAACAATTTTACAAGACATCATGCTTGGATGGTACGTGCTTATTTTGTGGTTCTTTGCAAATTTTATCAACTTGTCAACATATGGATAGTACACATGCAATTGGAAATGAAATAGTAGATTATAGAAAATTTTAGACAGTGACATATGCTATAAAAGATGGGAAACATCGTAAAAGATGTGATTTAGTCATTGAAAAGATTCCAGTGTATGAGTTCATGAAGATTTTTCGTGAAAACATTATTTACGAGTATGCAAGGCATACCCATAGAGCTCGATGGCTGGATTTGCAATTCAAGTTGTGCAAGGATACGTTTCCACTGGATACCATTGTTTTGGTTGTAGATTTCGTAGAGAACTACACACTACAACCACAAAATGAGGTGCAAGCAAAGTATTATACTTCTCAACAGGTTTCCATATTTGTTCACATAATATTCATGCATTCACCTACAAGTACAGAGGATGACAGGAAGATTTTGAGGGAGTACCATTTTTACATCAGCGATGATCGATCACATTCTACGAAGTTCGTACATGGTTGTTTTCAACTATTTTATGGAGATTTGGCTAACAGGGGCATCACATATCGTCATCACATTATTTGGTCAGACAATTGTGCATCTCAATTCAAGAATGCACAGATGTTCTATTGGTTGAGCAGGATGCACAAGTTGTGTAGAATTCAATACATGTGGAATTTCATAGAGGCTGGTCATGGAAAGGGAGAGCATGATGGTGCAGGCGCATGCATCAAAAGAGCCTTAGCTCGTGAAGAACTAAAGTACAAAGATGGAGCAATATTGACAGATGCAAAATCCATCGTCCAGTGGTGTAACGCTACAATGGGTCCAGGTAAGGAAGGTGAGTCTACGGTTCATAGATTTTTTTGATTGATAGATAATACTAACATTGCACCATATCAGGATTGTTGCACACTAACAGGATCCAGTGAGTTGCACTCTTTTAGAAGCTCTGATGTAGGTTCATGGAGTATCCACACACAAAAAATGGCATGCTATTGTCCATCATGTGCAGAGGAAAATTGGGATGACTGTGAGTCGACTGAATGGGTGGACAAATGGGATATATGGGTTTTGGACCCAATTGACACTTATTGTCCCCCACAAACACTAGAAATGGTACAGATGGAATTGTCTATTGACTTTGACCGCTTATCTGATCTAGTGCAACCTGGTAATATATATATTTATATACCTTTGTAATTTCAATATGTAACTTTATAACTTTTACGCAAGTATTTTCTGAATTAATGACCGCATTTTGTACATTTGTCACTGCAGGCCATGTTTTTGCTGTTATTGCACCTGAAGACAATGAAGAAGGGACAGATTATTATTTGTGTCGTTGTGTTCAAGCCAAACAAAAATTGGATCACTCGGTTATAGATGGTGAAGGTTTAGAGTACCATGTCGGTGCGGTGGTTGTAATCGGCACATGGCTTATACGATATTCTATGAAGAACCCTAACTTGTGGTTATTTGAGGATTGGCAAACAGAGAGGAAGATTCTTCATTATTCAAATCTTGTTGTCGCATCAAATGTCCACTTGATAAAATATGGTGGAAAACCACATAATAAGAATCTTTGGAGAGTTCGCGAGTCAGACCACGAGGCAATACTTGAGACATTAAAATGTCGAGTAGATCCAGTTGGCTCATTAGATTGAATACAGAGAGAGGGAGAGAGAGAAAGAGTGATCAACTGGATCCAAATACATTGTTGCAACCTCTTCCCCAAGACTGTCCACATGACTAAGGTGGACCGTATTGTTATGATGCGTAAGTGATGAGATTTAGTTTAAATCATAGATTTTATGTTTTGATTTGTTTAGAATCTAGATTTTATGTTTTGATGTCTCCAATTTTTTTAAAGCTAGAACAATATTTTTCATATTTTCTTATTGTGACGATATTTTTCTTTCATTGCATGTTCTCTTGGATGATAGGAGGGAGAGAAGAAAAATAAGTAGATTTCCAAACAGCCAGCCACCCTTCTTCATGTAATTTATTCATTTAAGGTAAAAGTCCCATTTCCTTTGTTTGGCTTTGGTATTTGGTTATTTAAAGTCATTATTCTAGTTGGACCTTCGTATGTTTGAATTTGGGATTGTTTAGTGTCTATTTGTTATGATTATATTGAATTATTAATTCTACGATGTTTCTATTATTTAATTATTTAAAATAAATTAAAACTTTTTGTATAAAATTATTATTTTTTATTTCTATCTATTTGTTAGATATTCTAAATACATCACAAAACTTTATCGCTTCAAAAAAATTGGAATTTCTCCCATCTACTTGAGTTCCCATCAATTGTCCATAAAACTGGGAAAGGGAATAGGTGCCATGCTCCCAATCCCAACATCCTCCTATCCACTACTAGGAGATGTGTGTAATGTAGGATTTAGCTCCATCAACTTAGTCATTTTTTTCACTAGTTGATTGGGACTCTCACCATTTGTTGCCAACTATGGTGACAATGCTTGGGGTTACACTTATTAAGTAAGAATATTTCCTAATCTAGGGATTAGAGCATTGAACATATCAGAATGTGATTTATGCTATGGGAGAAGAGGTATGTTGGGCATACTAATTGATTCTAAGGCTAGTGCAATTACATCTCCTTCCACTAGTGTTGTAAATATAATTTCTATAGTTTTTGAAGGTGCACCTCCAATATTTGGTCTATATCTCTTTCAAACATTTAGATTATCCTCTCTTTCTTTCCTCTTCTATTCCTTTAGTGCAACCTTCTCCGCAACTCATTTTCCCCTCTCTATAGCATCTAAGATCTCATTTCTTGCAATCTTTTCCTCTCTCCCATCTTTCCTATCCTTGATCTTCTCCTTCATGTAAAGTGCATTAGCCTCAAATAACTTCTTAGTCTCTCTTGTTCCTTATAATTTTGTATCCTTTTCTTTGGTAGCTATAGGAATCTACTGGGTAAACCACTATGTTGTTTTCTGTCTAGTTGCATGTAACGTATAAAATCAACATCTCCATCATAGTCATTTTGGGCCTGGGTATCAAAAAATTGTTAACTATTTATTTCATCATGGTTGCCACCATTTGCAAAGCATTAGATGACGTCTTTGGGGTCAACATGTAGTGGGGATGGAATTAAAAGGGAAACATTTTCATCCCCACAAGTATTTGGTTACCCAAGGTTTGTGACAACCTCCTACAACCAATCTGGTTGTGAATCTTGCATTAGCAAGCTTAATCTAATATCAATGTTTGTTGTATGCTCAAGGTTTTATCTCCTATAATAGTCCACTAGTTGGTTTAGGTTTTCTAGTTGGGTATTTTTAGGTGCAATTGTACCTAGTCCCTTCATATTTTGTCCATAACTCCTCAACAAAGTGTTAATTGGTTCATCTAATAAGCCATTGATTTTTAGGAAGGATTCAATAGTGATTTCCTCCCCCTCGCTTTACAACTCATCAATATTTGCATCATCTACAGTAGTTGTTTCTTCTGATCCACTACTTGTGGGTTGTGGTTTAGATCCCTATTTTCCATCCTCATCAACAATGAAGCACTTTCTTGGGCCTATATCATTCACTAAAACCTCCCTATTCAAAGACCATATCCCTATCCTATGGAAACCACTCATTATATTATTGGGTGTAAGTGCCAAATTGGAGGCTTTGCTGGATAACATTCCTAACTCCTTACGACCAATATTGATTTGAGGGTTCCTAGCCAAGCACACATTCCAAATATGTTTTAAGTAAGATTTTAATGGTGAGAAAAAACTAACATCCAATGATTTACACCTATAGATGGTATACGCTACAAGTGACACACAATCTATGCCCAACTTCTTTGCTTTATCAATTATTTTCCATGTCATATGGATTCCATGATCATCAAATACTAGAAGACACCTTTTTGAGAGAAACACCCCACATGGAATTGTTCTTACAAAGTGGTCTAGCCAATTCAAGAATAATTATTTCATCATCCATCCATGTACTTGGACTGCCATGTAGGCCTTGAGATCATAATTGAAAATGTAGTTTTTTATATGTCTCTTAGCCTTGAACAAATAAAAATTGGAATTCTCTAACCAACAGTAATGTAAGGAGACCCACCCTGCTAGTTTAGGCCACTATGCCCAAACTAACCAATGACTTCTTCTGATCCTATAGGGTTTCTTCTTGACCCTATTCCCAAGAGGATATCTCCCAACTATCCCCTTCCCTAGGATCTATGTACACCAATTGACTATGTGAAAAAGAACTCATGGTGGATAAATATGAAGGAATTTCGTAAGAATACCTTTCTTTCCAAAATCACTCTCATCTATCCATGTTACTTCAGATTCTGGTTGATGCTTCCATTTGATAAGATGCTCCATATAGGTGCCATGACAAGTCTTCTTCTTGATTCTTGAAACCATAACCTTTTCAGCTTTTGGCTGAGATTATAATGGGATAGTGACTTCTTCAACCTTTGATTTTGTTTGTCCTTCTATGAATGTAGGCCCTTTATATTGAACTTAGTCCTTGACATTAAAGATAAGGTAAATTTCCAAGTTTGGTGGAAGTTCTATTTTGTCGGCATTAGAACCATAATTTGCAAGTACTTTACAAGGTCCTATCCTATGCATTTGTAGCTTGGTTGGAACACCCTATGCAAGTACCAAAACTCGTCCTTGGCATCATATCATGGCCTCAACACCTTGGGTCATCTCAAAACATCTCATCTAACATGTTCCAACTCCTTGCACACTCTCAGCAACTCATCTCTTACACTTTCTCAATTTTGCCTCTTCTAGGCTTGTTCCAACTAGCCCTTGCCAGTCACTAATTTGTTGTTTTCTCCAAAATTTTCCATAGAACTTCCTAAAATATTGGGTGATTAAAATACCCTTTTCCTCACTCTAAAATATACTCCAAAACCAACTACACTTGTTTTGTAAAATATCACTCAAAACTGGCTATTTCAGTCTGCCAACTAGGCCTAGTTTGAGGCCATTTATAAAGAAACTCACAATCCCTTGACTTTTGGAACTCCCATGACCAAAAAAAGTCTTAAGACATGACTCAAACGCAAGGATTCTTCTATTTTTTTGGTCTCATGATCAACTTTACAATGGTTTTTACAAAACCCTCCTTTCTAGCCCCTTTACCCTAGGGCTTTCTAGAACTCTTACTTTGCAACATCTCTAGAACCCCAAAATGGTTCAAAAACCTTCACTTTGGTTATATTAGATGACTTCAAACATAAAATGCAACTCTTGTTTTGAGAAAACACTAAATCCACCTTGGGAGCAATCGCATACCCCTTTTTATGCACTCAAATTTTAGGGAAAACTATGCAAATACTTCTTAAATGGTTTCAACACTTAACTTTTCAGATGGAAATGGTTATTATAGACTCAAAAAAACAAGAAAAATCCCAAACTTGAGGTTTCTCAACACTCAACAATCAAATTTCAAAACTATTACCAGCACTTACTACTAGGACAATTTCTAGTTTTAATGGTCAAACTCCCAAACCATACAAAGGACCCCCCACTATTTTTGCATTTTTAAACACTCTTTTTGGAGACCTACAATAACCTCTCTCACTTTTTGGAGATCACACTCTGTTTTCATTTTACGACACCATCTCGGGTGATGTTGAAACTTGCAATGTCGGCTAGTACAAAGTTGCCAACTGCCAAATCTCTCTCACCTTTCCTCATGGGATCGAATTGTATTCTCTGTTAGCTCCGCGTGGTCGGTTAAAACCTATCCCCAACCTCGTCCTATCCCCTTTAGTGCTCGAACGTTCTCAGGCACGCCAATCCAGAATGTCCCCAAGGGTCACTAAATGCCATAGGGCTGCGATCTTTGACAGAGCATATCTCAGAGCTCGTACGAGGTATGGATGTGATTCTAGTTCCTACAGGACCGTGTTGTGGAGAGCTACAATAACCTCTATCACTTTTTGGAGATCACACTCCAAATTTGTTTTACAACGCCATCTCGGGTGATGCTGAAACTTGCAATGTGGGCTAGTACAAAGTTGCCAACTGCCAAATCTCTCTCACCTTTCGTCGTGGGATCGAACTGTCTGCTCCGTTAGCTCCGGGTGGCCGGGTAAACCCTATCCCCAACCTCATCCTATCCCCTTCAGTGCTCGAACGTTCTCAGGCACGCCAATCCAGAATGTCCCCAAGGGTCACTAAATGCCATAGGGCTGCGATCTTTGACGGGGCATATCTTGGAGCTCGTGTGAGTTATGGATGCGATTCTAGTTCCTACAGGACCGTGTTGTGGAGACCTACAATAACCTCTCTCTTTTTGGAGATCACATTCCATTTTCATTCTACAATGCCATCTCGGGTGATGCTGAAACTTGTAGTGTTGGCCAGTACAAAGTTGCCAACTGCCAAATCTCTCTCATCTTTCGTCATGGGATCAAACTGTCTACTCCATTAGCTCCGGGTGGCCGGGTAAACCCTATCCCCAACCTTTTCTTGTCCCCTTCAGTGCTCGAACGTTCTCAGGCACACTGAACCAGAATGTCCCTAAGGGTCACTAAATGCCATAGGGCTGTGATCTTTGATGGGGCATATCTCAAAGCTCGTGTGAGGTATGGATGCAATTCCAGTTCCTATAAGACCGTGTTGCAGAGACCTACAATAACCTCTCTCACTTTTTGGAGATCACATTCTGTTTTTATTTTACAACGCCATCTTGGGTGATGCTGAAACTTGTAGTGTTGGCCAGTACAAAGTTGCCAACTGCCAAATCTCTCTCATCTTTTGTCGTGGGATCAAACTATCTGCTCCATTAGCTCCGAGTGGCCGGGTAAACTCTATCCCCAACCTCTTCCTGTCCCCTTCAGTCCTCGAACGTTCTCAGGCACACTGAACCAAAATGTCCCTAAGGGTCACTAAATGCCATAGGGTTGCGATCTTTGATGGGGCATATCTCGAAGCTTGTGCGAGGTATGGATGGGATTCTAGTTCCTATAGGACCGTGTTGTAGAGACCTACAATAACCTCTCTCACTTTTTGGAGATCACATTCTGCTTTCATTTTACAACGCCATCTCGGGTGATGCTAAAACTTGTAGTGTTGGCCAGTACAAAGTTGCCAACTGCCAAATCTCTCTCATCTTTCATCGTGGGATCAAACTGTCTGCTCCATTAGCTCCAGGTGGCCGGGTAAACCCTATCCCCAACCTTTTCTTGTCCCCTTCAATGTTCTTAGGCACGCCGAACCAGAATGTCCCTAAGGGTCAATAAATGCCATAGGGTTGCGATCTTTGATGGGGCATATCTCGGAGCTCGTGCTAGATATGGATGAAATTCCAATTCCTACAGGACTATGTTGCAGAGACCTACAATAACCTCTCTCGCTTTTTGGAGATCACATTCTGTTTTCATTCTATAATGCCATCTCGGGTGATGCTGAAACTTGTAGTGTTGGCCAGTACAAAGTTGCCAACTGCCAAATCTCTCCCATATTTCGTCGTGGGATCAAACTGTCTACTCCATTAGCTTCGGGTGGCCGGGTAAACCCTATCCCCAACCTCTTCCTGTCCCCTTCAGTGCTCGAACGTTATCAGGCACACTGAACCAGAATGTCCCTAAGGGTCACTAAATGCCATAGGGATGCGATCTTTGATGGGGCATATCTCGAAGCTCGTGTAAGGTATGGATGCGATTCCAATTCCTATAGGAACATGTTGCAGAGACCTACAATAACCTCTCTCGCTTTTTGGAGATCACATTTCATTTTCATTTTACAACGCCATCTTGGGTGATGCTGAAACTTGTAGTGTTGGCCAGTACAAAGTTGCCAACTGCCAAATCTCTCTCATCTTTTGTCGTGGGATCAAACTGTCTGCTCCATTAGCTCTGAGTGGCCAGGTAAACCCTATCCCCAACCTTGTCTTGTCCCCTTCAGTGCTCAAACGTTCTCAGGCACACCGAACTAGAATGTCCCTAAGGGTCACTAAATGCCCCAGGGTTGCGATCTTTGATGGGGCATATCTCGGAGCTCATGCGAGATATGGATGAGATTCCAATTCCTACAGGACTGTGTTGTAGAGACCTACAATAACCTCTCTCACTTTTTGGAGATCACATTCTATTTTCATTCTATAATGCCATCTCGGGTGATGCTGAAACTTGTAGTGTTGGCCAGTACAAAGATGCCAACTGCCAAATCTCTCTCATCTTTCATTGTGGGATCAAACTGTCTGCTCCATTAGCTCTGGGTGGCCGAGTAAACCCTATCCCCAACCTCTTTCTATCCCCTTCAGTGCTCAAACATTCTCAGGCACATTGAACCAAAATGTCCCTAAGGGTCACTAAATGCCACAGGGCTGCGATCTTTGACGGGGCATATCTATGGGCTGTTAATACTTCGACTATACTTTAAGTCAATGATTATCAATATGTGAAAAAATGGAACTCGTTGTATTTTGAAGTACTGAGAAGATGGCCTTGCCCTTCCCCAAGAGTTTCAGAAATGGGATACATTAGGTAAGAGAGTGAAAATGTTACTATCGCTTCAATGCACATGACGCAATTGGAAATGAAAATTTTGATGGTAATCATTTTGTGATAAGGGAGAGACTAGGGATGATCATTGTTACTATCTCTTTAGTAGTGGAATTTTGTTTTCTCTTGAATTTGGTGGTGGGGGATCAATGGTAAGACTCCTTGGATATTCCTTCTTATGATGTTAGTGACAAGTGTTGCTCTTTGAAAACACTTGTACAATCTTTTTTAAATTATTAGATAAAAATAGAGAATTGTAAGTATTAAACATGATTAGCCTTTAGTTCCTAGAAGATCTTTATTTCCCCATCAATGCATTTAGAAAGTTAAGTTTTAAGAAGATCATAAACAAAAAAAATTAGAGAAGCGATTTAAACATTTATATTGATTGGAAACATGTGAGTCTTGAGTTTCCTCTACCTTTTAAAGAACGTTCCTTAGCTAGCAGACCTAATTCCACATTCCATAAGACTGTCATTACGCTAAAGATTTAGGAAACCAACTCCTCTAAGATAAAGCTTCCCGGTCAATAATAATCTAACCTATTGAGGTACATAATACTTCTCAATTAAACTTGTGTTAATTCAGTATTCATTTTGTAATTAACTAAAATTTCAGCATCTGTGTACAAGGGGTGACTGAGAAAACTATTTGAGGTCCAATTTGAAAATATATTTGTAAGGATCTCGACCAAGGTTCACAACTTCGATGATTAATACATTCATTCAGGCCAGAACCTCACTACAAAAAAATAATATATAAAAAAGGTAGTGAATAACGTCATGTCTAGACCCAAATCAACCAATGAAAGTCAAATTAGCATAATGTGGAACAACAATATATGCATTGAGTGGGTTTTCATAAAAAAGCTTCATAATAAAATTCATGTCTAGAATTAAAAGACCTTAAAGAACATTTATGCTTGTAACACAAATGGCCATTCAAAACTGAATATGATTACAATATGTGAAATAGCATTACAAGAACTTGTAATGCTCTTGCGAACATCGTGTTAATTCTTGTAAGAATCCCTAAGATGCTTGTTATACTCAAAATTTTGTTGAAATTGAATTAATTTTTATCCTGTCGATTAATTGGCTTAGGGTGATATATGCTTCTTGGATGGAATAATGAGTTCATGATTAACTCTGTATTAAGATTCATAGCATCTTCTAGTTATTTGCAAAGGAAATTTATAAATTACTTGCTAATGTCATACGGCTTGCTTGAGAAAGATGTCTGTGTTCTTATTGATGGGTACTAATGACTATCCACATTTAGTTCTTCAATATCCTATTTGACAAGCTTTCCATAGACATTTCTTTGCCATACTAAGTATTTTTGAAAACATATTTGAGTAGAAGGACTATAGTAGATACTACATGATGTTTTAACAAATAAAGTAATGGGTTAAAGACTATTATTTCCAAGGTATTATGTCATAGTATTTTAATTGTAATGATCTTAGACTAATGATATTCTTGAAGGTAACTTCGACATGCAGCAAGAAAGACAACCTACAACCAAGGCTATATTGTGCCTACAACCAAAGCCATAAATGCTCACAGCCAAAGCCACTAGTGCACATAGCCAAAGCCATGGATGCTTATAGCCAAAGTTACAAGTGTTCGCAGCCAAAGCCATGAGTACATGAAGTCGATGATCACAATTGTTTACAACTATTCACCAGAAACAGCTTCTTTGCAGTTTTTGAGAAATACTAATAAAGCAAAAAAGAACATCTACTAGTTGGTAGACATAATGGCAACTCTCTAGCAATTGAATTTAATTTCATACATGCACATATCTAATTTAATGTCATACACGAACATATCTAATTTAACGTCATACATGAACAAACATATAATATAAAATGATAACCAATAATGTCATATACATTAACAAACACATAATATATTATGATAACCAATAATGTCGTATATGAACAAACATATCATATATTAACCAATAATTTCATACATCAAATATGTCATACATCAAATATAGAATGTCATATGTACATCAAATGTGTATCGAATATGTCTCTCAGATGCCTATATATATACATGGGGAAGGAAACAAGTCTCGATATATATGTATCAAATATCTCAACTACATCTTTTCCTTCCCACGAGGGGAAGGAAACAAGTCTCTCGACATCCTCTGTCATTGTGTGGAGGGAGACAGTGGAGATGACGGGGCCCTCCTGACACGCTCACTTGACCTCTTGTTGAGGCTCTTCTCCAGGTCCAACTGATACAAAGAAAGTAGATATGAATAAATATTTATTATACGTTGAAATCAAATATATGTACTCACAAAATCAATTATTTTCTTACCACCAACAAATAGTCACTCTGTAAGTCCACCTCAAATGCTCGTGGACGATCAGGCGTGACAAGACCCTACAACAATTCAATAAATATAATCACTTATAAATAACATTAGAAATTTTGAGATTAACTATTATAAACAACAACTAAAATGAAGAAAATTCTTTCATACCTCCGTCAGTGGCTGTGAGCTAGCCACAGCTGCGGCCACTCCACTATCAACAGACTGTCGCAGATGAGGAGGTGTGTCCGACATCATGAGCTGCATGTCATACAATACACATTATATCTAACATGAAACATGGAATAAATATAATCAAATGAATTAAATTAACATGAAACAACTGTACCTGTGTGAAGCTCATATGATGTCTCTGCTCTGCATCTATGGTAAAGGTTGAGGGTCCTGTGGAGAACTGATGCACATGCATATTTTTTTTGGTCAATCCTTAATATGATTACATAATAAATATATGTATTAATTAAAATGATTAAATTGATACATACCTCGGGACTCGTCGAAGGGACAAAAAATGGGCCTGGAGGATCACTGCTAGGCCTAGGAACACTTTGACCCTAAATTTTGAACAATGTCAATAAATCCTAATTAATTAATCATTCACTATACGTATGAAATGTTATCAAATTAGTAATTTACCTGTGTGTCAATGCCAAATGTCTCGTTCAAGAACTCATCGGTGACCTGCCCATCATCTGCACCATCTCCGACATGAGTGCCAAATGTGCATAGGGATCTGCATGAAGTGCACATGTGACCACGACGTATAGAAGGCTCCCCCTCAACTAATGGGCTCATGGAATGGATGAGGGTCTGCGTCAAAGCATTAATGGTCCCTAGAGTGCTGGCCTCTACATGTTCCTTCACAACTGAAGGAATAATCACATGCTCACGCTGTGGATGGACCACGAGTGCCCTAACTACATTAGGGTCACGACGTGCTCCGGGCCTCTCAAATGATGACCCCTCACCTCTACCCTGGGAGTCTAACATATCAAAATAATTGGGGATCTCCCCAAGGAAAAACTCACAATATAATTTCTTCAAAAAATACATGGGGACCTCGTGATTGTTGCAAGGAGGGGCATCAAAAACCATCCACCATCTATCCCAAAAATTATTTCTAATAGCATCATGTATGCACCAATGGATGGGGAATCGTTTAGTACCCTCTCTAATAGTATTTTGCTCACCGGGTTTTCTAAATAATGCACATATACTACCTTTTTGTATTTCCTTTTTTCTAACATCTTCATATGACAATTTATTTGCATAACATCTTTTTTGTTCATCTCTCTTAGCCTGCCAAATATCTAACTGACCACTAACTGAGGCTATCTGAGTGTTAATGGATTCAAGGGATGATGCCAATTGAGCCCTCATTGGATTGGTTTGTCCGGATTCTTTCAACCGAGTAATGATTCCTTCTAATTGAGTTTTGCCTCTCTCTATTTCATTTCTTATATTTTCTTGTGTGTCTGGTGGAGGTCTTGCAATTGGTTCGGGTTGTGGAATTTGTTCTTCTTCTTGAGGAGGGTTTTGGTTTTGGGGTTCTTGAGGGTTTTGATGTTCTTGTGGATTTTCTGGTTGATTATGAAAATTTCCTGATAAAAAATCAATTGAAATTCAAATAAATAAACAAATCTAAATGAAATTTGTAAAAACGCTACAAAAGAATATAAAAAACTTACAAAACAATATGAAAAATATATCAAACAATGCAAAGTTAGGTTTATATCACTTACGGCGTCGTTGTGGGTGCGCTTGTGGTCTTGGATTTCGTCTACGAGGAGGCATTTTGGCAAATGGTGGTGCAAATGTTGAGTCTTCAACTCGCGTACGTGCTGCTCGTTGTAGGAGTAGAAGAAAATGCTAATGAAAATGATGGGTTACGGGTTTGCAACCCATCATATATACTTTTTAAAAAAAAAAAAGCACGTACGCGCTATAGCACGTACGCACTATAGCGCACACACGCTTTTTAAAATAGGAGAAAAAAATTTCTTTGTCACCTTTTTGCCACCACAACTCGGTGCATATGCCCCAATATACTTTAGTATTATCATGTGATACTTTACTAGTGCCACATGATAAAACTTACTACTACCATGTGATACTTTCCAATATCACATGATATTTATTTCTATAGTCATGCAATACTTTTCCAGTATTGCCCAATACTAAACTTATGTCATCTAGGTTTCCAAAGAAAAAACCCGACCAACAATTAGAAGGGGGAAAGGGTTAGAACCTCCACATTGGGGAGTACTAAAACCACATTAATCGAGAAGGAAACACTTGAAAGCATAAGGAGATTGATTAATTCTAATATCTAATCCATAGCTTTTAGTGTAATCATGCAGAAAGAAACATCACAATGAACATACATGTGCATAAATCAACTAACGCAATAAACTAAAATAACATAAACCACATGGCAACATAATCTAGTAGATACATAAAACCATGTGAGCATCCAACTCTTGGATCAAACATGGAGGAAGGCCAACTCCGTACGCTGATACCTAGAAATGGTATAGGTAGCTATGCCTCCCAACCTCATGGAACCCATAGACCCACTCCTATTGTGCTAATGGAGATAGTGATCTGACCTCAAACACACATAAAACAATCATCCATGGCTAACACTCATGCCAAATAATAAAGAGGATTGAAACAATGATCGTGAGACAATGCAATACAATAGGTCCTAGTCAGATGATGTATGGGTCTACTATCTAGGGCCTCTAGTGGAGAGTAGATTGCTTGGCATTGCAGAGCCCAAGCTAAACATTTTATGGACTCTCCCTTAGGAGGCCATCATGCTATGTCCCTGGATGCACCATGCAACCATTTGGCCCTTAGATAAACTGAATAGGCACATACCTTTAGGATAGTCGTATGGGTATGTAATATTTTATTATCTTAGTTAATTACCCATGAATTCATTTAGTTATCACTAATTAAAACTTCTTCACCTATATTGTTAGCCATTTTAGCCCCCTTCCTAAAATTTCAATGTTTCGAGTCTTATGAGGCACCTAGGGTGATGACCATGTCTCACATTCATTGATTTATTCATAATTGCTATGCAAGTATATAGGGGATACGTAAAAAAAACTTATTCCTTCTTTATATATCCCTAAGTATTTTTATCTTCACATCGTATGATCATCATTTAAGCACTTTAGGTTGCGACGAATGTGACTTCCTTTCATTGGTCTATCGCTCCAGTTTATGTCTTAACTGTGAGATGGGTTACGAAAGTGCGAGACAATCAAAGTTCACCATTCGTACATCTTCGCAACTATTGATGCTAATGTTTGGGTTAATGTTGCAAAGGAGAAAAAATAGTTAATTTCATGATCACAGATTAGTTATGCAATATGGAACTCTAAGTTGCGAAGTCATGATCCACGATAGAAGTCAGGTTTACTAGCTTTCATATCTTCTCATGCGGTTGAGGTTAACCCGAGATTAAGGTGGCAAGGTTGTATGGATTCTTTGTTCACACTACCACACATGGTTAAGAGTACCCTAGGGTTAAGGTAGTGAAACTATGAAATGCATTGTTCACATCATTGTAGGGTCAAAAGGTAGTTTAATATTCATTATTTCAAAGAAATTTCTCATCGATAAATACATCTTAGCTTTGATCGAATATCACTCCATTGAGAAGAAATCAAGCTTAAGTCATGAAGTTGCAGATGGGTAACCACGACCGTCAACAACTTTTGTCAGATTCATTATCGCTTCATTGCATAGAGTTACTAGTAAAATCAAGTTTAGGTTATGGAATGGTGAAGGCCTATTTTTGCACGATCATAGGGTTTAAGGTTGACGTGAAGAATTAAGGTGGAAAAGCTTTGAAATCCCATTGATCACACCATTACAGAGTAAGGAAACTTGCAAGAAAGAATATAATTGTTTCCACATAACCCATAATAGATCTGAAATAAACACGAAATTAAAATCCACATGCAAGAGAATAGACAACATACCCACAAAATTATGACACAAGATATACCTTGGGAAACCCTCATTGAGTGAAAAAAATAGCCTCCAAAAGCATCCGTCACCATGTATTATTTAGCAAAAAAAAACCATTGCAATACAACCATGGAAGCTTTCAAAACCATAGCCACAACCAAACAATCCATGTGAACAAAAATGAATCCACAAATCCCATGCCATGCTTCTAACCTTCATAAATGCTCTCTTGGCTAACTTGTCAAGCCTTGTCCCACTCAACTCTTGCCTTTTTCCCTTCTATCTTCTCACTCACACAACAACTACCCTTGTGGCTACTTATATAGTAGCAAGTCTCACAAAACCACCAAGTGGTATTACATAAGCCATGTGCTAAGACCATGTGCTACCTAACCCACTAACCCCAAATTTAATATTAGAATTTTAATTCTTTCCCTTATTATTAAATAATTACATGAAATATTATCACAAGGTTACAATACAAGTCATCAAGTATATCCTATTAGGAATCTTTACATGTTGCACATCCATCTAGGTGCAACATTACATAATAAAATAAAATATTACAATCTAAACAATATTATGCAATGTGTGCAACACCCATTATCTCAACAATCTCCCACTTGTTGTATACATGGCATAGGGTCAATTTGTAGCCACATAAATGAACAAGGGAACAATCCCTCCCAGCACATCCACCATCATGGATCAAACTATATGAAGTGCTCCATCCTTGTGCCCACAACAAAATCAAAGTATCCAGCATCTCAAACATGGATGATCTCACCTTCTATTATGTCACTGCCACCAAAGACACATAACAACCATCCCAAAAGAAAGTCACCCAACCTATCACATTAGAAGATCATAAAATCCTGTACCAACTAAAATGCCAAGCACAAAAATATATAATCCAAAGGTAATCACATATATCCGTAGTTGTCAAAATATCCACAGCTGAAATAACACTCACAGTAAGTGCCAAACCCATCCAACTATCCATACCTCCAAAGGTATACCAAGTGAATATCACATCATCAACATATCCAATCCATAACCTACAATCACAAGCCTCAATAGCAATACCTACCACATATATATCAAGAAGCTCCCATTGCAAAAGATAGTGTCAAATCTATAACCAAACCACTCATAACATCTCAGAGAAGTGAATCCATGTAGTCTCAAGAACATTTTCAATACATAAACCAATAACCTACAAGAATAACTCTCATAACAAGTCTCTAATAGTTTCTCAAGCTCTCCATAACCAACAGAGGAAAGAGATAAAGGAATAACCATGTCATCTCTCACATGACATACATGAACACAAACCAGTGATCACAATCTCTAACCAATCTCAAATCTAATGTAAGAAAAAATCAAACATCTAGGAAGATAACCAAGACCAAAGAGAAACCATGCAATCATAACCTGTATCATGTCCTTCTACATACACCTCTGGATGTAAATTATGCAAGTATGATCTCCATAAAAACCCAACAGGAAGCCACAAAAACACCCAAACCATACCATATAACTAATCATGGATGTAAGCCTCTCAAAAGAAGATCAAACTCATAAACCATTCTTAATCCAAGGAATATGCCCAATATAAAACCATCTCCCAAACTCAACCAGCATAACAACATATGCAAATGGAGATAACCAATGTTAAACCATCTCTCAAATGAACCCTCTAGAACTAACTCATATACCATAGCTCAAGATCCATATCCATGAAAGATAAGCATAAATATAATGCACCTAAGAGAAACAATGGGCTATACCTCTCAAGTAGCAAACCGCTGAGTAGACCAAGAGTGGGGAATGAGAATTTTCATCAAGATATCCAAGTCTCCAACCAAGACCCATGTAAGAACAATCTCCTCTCAATTCCATATTAGGTGACTACCCCTCAGACTTCCTGCTAAAACCATCAATTGTACCAACAAATACTTCTCTAATCCAAGAGAAAACAATATCACCATCATCTCTAAGTATCCATGAGAACTTGTAACCAATCAATCCATGCAAACTCCAAATACAACATAGCAATATCATGAAGTATCAAGCCTATGATCAATGTAATCAAAACCAAGAAACTAAATCAAGATCAATGTCAAAGTTCCAACCATAGCCTCATAAAAATAAACATGACAACATGATCTAAACCATCTCAACAAAATAGATAACATGCTCCATATGAATATACTATAACATGTCAAAACTCTAAATGTGTATCAAAAGTATATCATAACATAATAATGAAACCATCCTCACACCAAGGATATCATGTCAAATGAAAGCATAAACCACACCTTTACCAAGAATCTCATAAGTCCTCGAGATGCAACCATCTCCACACATCATGAAGAAAACCATTTCCACATACCATGAGGAACTAGCTCTACACAACATGAAGATAACCAAGAACCCCATGAGTCCTCAAGATCTAAACATCTTCAAAAACCATGAAGATAAC
The DNA here is from genome assembly GCA_028749045.1 of Cupressus sempervirens. Lineage (NCBI taxonomy): Eukaryota > Viridiplantae > Streptophyta > Pinopsida > Cupressales > Cupressaceae > Cupressus > Cupressus sempervirens. The sequence goes on from CM053786.1 coordinate 48,539,742, forward strand.
CAAGTGCACCATGCAAATGTCAAAGATGCTTCTGCAACAACAAGATCTAAGACAAACCTTCAACATTTGCAAACACTTAATAAATATATCAATGCCAACAACTCCCACTCAACCATGGTACCAAGTCACTTATGGCATCATAAAATTCATCTCCTACATAAAGATCATCTAGGTCTACACTCACACAACCAAAGTGTCAATACCAAGTGAAACCAAGACTCCAAACCCAAGAAGATACAAACTAAATTAAGAATTAATCCTGCACTATCACCTCATCATTGTTACAAGCTCCCACTAAAATGTGTATCCAAGCTATCCATGATATCATGATGAAAAACCATCCTCCAACCATGAGAATCAACCAAGGAATCAAACCATCAAAGAAATCAAAGTGCACATCATGAGCTCCTCAAAAGATACCAAATAACCATGATCTTCAACCAATAAGATATACCACCATAACAAAATTAGGAATCCAAACCAATGAACGTCAAGGATGTACCTGTATATCCAATCATGTCATACCAAAATCTATGGCACCATGATTACATCCATGAACCGAGCATTTGATTCTTAATATGTCCAACCTATCAACATTAAATAATCAACCACAATCCTCCACCATGACTATACCTAGTAACAACATCTCATCTCTTCTACATGAAGAAAAATCATAAAATCATGTGACTTAGGGTATAGACAACCCAAATAAAAGCCACCAATTTAAATATGCACCAACAATGAAAGATCAATGGGCAAAGACAATACATATCCAATCCATAAATGCAACCTATAAGTATAGACTACTTACAACACTGCACAACTTGTAGACCCAACAAGTCATCATACATATCCAAACCAAACACTGATAATCATATCATCATGAGACTAATCTAAAATATGAAATGAGTATACAATGACATCAAATCTTAAATCTCCAAACATACAATATCATAAACTCACAATGTTACCATAATCAATATATAACATAGACTATTCAGATTAATATATCACTAAATAAACCATGCCAAACATACACCAAATCTTAACCTATGTGTAGAGCTCTCCAAGAGCTTTTTGTTGACTACCTGAAGTCCAGAATCCAACTCTGTATAGCCAAGTTACACCCTAATTTGTGCTTAAAATAAACAACATCTAACTTTTGGTCTCTTAAAACCTAATAAAATTAAAATTCATAGAACCATGTCTACACCAAGTTGCAGTGCTCTGAATTACCTTTGCAATGCTTATAAGAAGTCTGAAATTCGATATCCTGAGAGAAAGCTATGGTTGTTTTACTAAGATAGTCTTTTTACCATTTTCATTGCAAAAAAAAAATTGTGATAAAAATTCTAACAGGATTAAATTTGATGGCCATCATGGGCTGAAACTAAAATACTCTTTAATTTCCTCTGAACATGACCAAACTAGGGCATATTATATATCAAAATTTATGAAAACAATGATTCGGATTTAATGGTGAGGTTTGCTTTTTCCTAGGAGGTTATTTCATCAAGCTCCCCCTAAAACCCTCATTTAAATGAAACATCCGAAAATCCCTTTTGTCCAACAATTTCACATGCTCAAATGTACCAACATCCCATTATAAAAACAAACCCTAAATCTTTAGATCTACAATAAACAACTCATATATCTTGCCCTTTCTTTTATCCTCTCATGCATTCTTATGAATTCAATTTAGGGTTACAATAATAAAACCATAGCTTTGATACCACTTGTAAGGAAACTTGCAAGAAAAAATATAACCGTTTCCACATAACCCATATTAGATATGAAATAAACATGAATTAGTATTATTCTACATGCAAGAGAATAGACAACATACCCACAAAATTGTGACACAAGATATACCCTAGGAAACCCTCGCTGAGTGAAAAAATTGGCCTCTAAAAGCATTCATCACCGTGTATTATTCAGCAAAAAAAGCTATTGCAATACAACTATGGAAGCCTTCAAAGCCATAGTCACAACCAAACAATCCATGTGAACAAGCATGAATCCACACATCTCATGCCATGTTTCCAACCTTCACAAATGCTCTCTTGGCTAACCTATCAAGCCTTGTCCCACTTAACTCTTGCCTTTTTCCCTTCTATCTTCTCACTCACACAACAACTACCCTTGTGGCTGCTTATATATTAGCAAGTCCCACAAAACTACCAAGTGGTATTACATAAACCATGTGTTAAAAGTATGTGCTACCTAACCCACTGACCCCACATTTAATATTAAAATTTTAATTCTTTCCCCCAGTATTAAATAATTACATGAAATATTATCTGAATGTTATAGTACAACTCATCAAGTATATCCCATTGAAAATCTTTACATGTTGCACATCCATCTAGGCGCAACATTACATAATAAAATAAAATAATACAATATAAACAATATTATGCAATGTGTGCAACACCCATTATCTTAACAATCTATTAAGCCTAGACCAAAATTTTGTACTTGCTATAGCATAGAAGAGGTAAGAAGTCATGCAAAAGTAATCACTAGTTTGAAGCTCTGAGAATTTCTTGTGAAGGATATTGCTGATAATATCTACCCAATCAATGTGTTGTTTTCCTTCACATATCACTTTGATAAATAAAAACATCCATCCTTCAAACTCATGTGATTCCCTAAGTCCCATTATTCTACTCAAAAGAATTATCATATTTTCCACACCTTCCTTTAATGATGATTTCTTAATGGACTTTTCTAATTGGGATTTACCTCTTCTTGGATGTGAGGGCCACTATATGGCTATAGTGTTCAAGCACTAGGTTTGATTTACAACATAATACTCATTTGTTGTCCTTTTGTCTATGTAAGCATATTATTCTATGATAGGCAACTAGAAAGCTGTTGCAATAAAACCTGGATCCATCTGAACCATCACCTTGTTATTTGATGCAACCACTTCTCTGGTGTCTTGGTGGTAAGTCTTCATACATTCCAACACTAGTTCAGGACTCTGTGTTGAAATAGGACGACCTTTGACTCAAGCTAGTTCACTTTCCAATATCTTTGTTGCTAAGGAGGTCCTATCGCCACTTTCTAGAGATGACCAAAATTCTTGCAGGCTAACATTTCCTAGGATGATGTCACCAATATCAGGAAGAGTGCTTTTCAGGATAAGAGCATAATGTGTCCTTTGATATTTAGACTTCATCTTACAAATTAATTTTTGATGTTTACTTCGATTTCTCTATTTGATCGGATCAATGTAATACCTTTTTGCACATCTTTATCCAGTTTCCTGTCACACTTTTCACTACATGCAATTAGCTTGCGTAGAATTGTCATGTTATACTACTTTGACTTTGCTTTTCAGAATTTCATTTAGACAAGAATGTGATCCCCATTTCTCTATTTGAAGTTTATCTTGCCACAATTATGCATATCCTAAAATCATTAGATGAATAATGGACACACGCCAATTTTATGTTTGTTTAACACATCACACCAAAATCACTACAGCCCACCGAACTATTTAAGGCACCCTCCCTTCTTGGAGTATTTTGTCAAATAGTTCGTGTGCCTTGTCTATACACCATATTTAGCATATATATTTGTAAGAACATTGCGTGATATAAGACTTCCAGGAATGCGAGGATAGATTTGTGACATGTCTTCATGAATCTGGAAGTCTCCATCTGTACTTCAACAATTTCTCTTATGTGCAACACTAAAACCCCATCATTTCCTTCATTGGCATTATGTCTAACAACTCACTACTGTTGATGAGAAATCCTTAGGGATTATAAAAGTTAACTCTCTTGGCACCTTGTCGATGACTTGGTGTGTTGAGCCAAGGTACATTTCATCAAACAGATCGCGTACTTTGTCATTCTTTTTATATTCTCCTAGCAAGTTACTAAGGTTTATGTGGCATGGTCTTGGGTTGTTCATGTGAAATGCATGGTTCATTACAGACCACGCTCATCCTTTTCTCACAGCAACTACCCCAGCTACATCTGCGCGCGGGTAGGAAGGAAAACAGAAGGCATTGCGCATACTCTCCACAGCCTTCAAACTCATTCATTGAATCCCTTGAAGTTTTCATTTGATGTGAAATAGTGATGAATATATGATTTGGAAGGGTTGACTCTCAAAATTCTATCTACCCATGTGAAATGCCTAACTTATTACAAGAAGGCATTATCGAGCTTTGGCTTTTCTGATCAATAATTCATGCAATATGTCGTGAATTTCTTCTTGTCCAAGGTATCTTGTCTTGTAGCGTCTCACATCTATATGTTTACTGCTCACCTTAAGATGATTCTTCCATGTGCAGGCTTAAAGGAAGGGATGGGTACTGTGTAAGAAGAAGCACAAGCTTTGTCTTCTCCTTCATTGAGTTTTGCACGTCATTGGATATTCAGAAATCACGATTTGTTGTGAACTACCGTGATCATTCAATGGTCATGAGCTCCATTTCAAATTGATTATGTTTTCTTGAACTTTAGCATGGGCTTTCAATAAACTACCTTATAATGAGGTTCATTAACCTTTGGATTTGTTAACCTCTTGTATTTGGGCAAAGAGCTTAAGAATTGTCTCCATAACATGTGTTTTGTGTCTCAAGCTTAACCTTCCTAATTTTTTGAGGTTAAGGTTTGGTGTTCTAAAGATGCTTTTAAAGTGCTTTTCTTAACTCCTTTTTTAGGGTAGGGAGGTTAAGAATTTGAATGAAAATACATGTTTTGAACCCTATTTTTTAACCTCTTAAAGTTTGAAGGTTAATGTTTTGATTGGAAGCACACATTTTGAGACCTTATATTAACCTGCTACAACTTTGGATTCAAATGTCGAATTTCAAAAATTTGAAGTGCTAGGTGGAGCTAGAGACAACCCAGAGGAATTAAGATGACAAAGTTATTTAAAAGGCGATAAATTGTGAGCTCTTTTAAAACTTGAATTTTCTTAGGCTGAATAAGATGCAAATTTGGCGTAATTTGGCAATTAGAAAGTTGTGGCAACAAGATGGTTTTGGATACCATGGGCTCTTTCCACTTGTGTTGAGCTCTAGATAAATATGTAGCCCCTTAGTGCATTTTGTATGGTTGTTTGAGTATATTATAAGGAGTGTTTATGTGCTAGATATTGTCTAGAATTGTTTGTTGTTGTACTTTCTCTTGATGAGCATTTACTCAAAGATTGTATTGTAATTGTTGTTGTTGGAAATAATATAATCAATTCTAGCTTATGGAGGGTGGGTTATTTTCCCCCAAGGGTTTTCCCACATATATCTTGTCTTGTGAGTTTATTTTCTTAAGTCTAAATTAGTATGTGTTTATCTAGTTTGCAATAGCTTAAGGGTTTGTAAGAAATTTTCTAGTATCATCTCTCCTAATAGATTTAGCATTTGGAAGTGTTTCAGCACTTTGTCTTCCTTTCACTTGGGGGGTGGGGTTGAGGTGGGCACAAAGAAAGAAAAAGAACATGTGGTATTGGCCTTTGACTATAATCCCGAGAAAGACAAACTTGTGGTAGATTTTGAAATTTTAGAATATTTAAGTGTTAAAAATGGCAATCAATCCAATGAGTTGAAGAAAGTGCTCATTGGTAAAAACCTTAGATAGGTTGAACATAAATTACTTCATGAGTCCTCACAAACAAAGGAAGGTACACACACTTTATTGTCTAACTCGGTGTTGGATTGTACTATTCCTCAATGAATAATACCTTGGTGATGAAATTCTTCTCCTTTAGATTGATTGTTGATATGGTCAAGAAAAGGGTGTAACATAAATGAGGGACTAAATGGAGTTCTTTAATTAGCTCAATTTTAGATGCTATATTCTTCTTATTATCTTTATTACAAATGACAACTTAGTTGTTGTCCCTTTAGAGACCAAGGCCTATGAAAAGAGTAATATATTCCTACACATATTGAAGCTCAACCTTGACCCTATGGAAGACTTGAATATGACTATTCTACTATTAAAGGAAAAAGAGCATGTGGTAGTGGCTATTTTTTCTAATCCCATGAAAGACAATCTTGCAATGAATTTTGACAATTTAGAACATTTAAATACTAAAATTAATAATCAATCCAATGAGTGGAAGAAGGTTCTCGTTGGTGAAAACCCTAGATATGTTGAACATAATTTATTTAATGAGCCCTCACAAACAAGAAAACTGTGTACACTTTGTTGCCTAACTCAGTGGTGGATTCTATTATTTCTTCGATGAACAATACCTTGGTGAGGAAATTGTTCTACTTTATATTGATTGTTGATATACTCAAGAAATGGACCGTGTCACGTGAATGTAGGGTTAAAGGGAGTGCTTCAATTTGTTCACTGTTAGGTTCTTTATTCTTCTTAAAATTTATCACAAGTGATGATTTGGTTGTTGTCCCTTTAGGGACCAAGGCCTATGAAAGAATAATGTATCCCTATGTAAATGGAAGCTCAAATTTGATTTTATGGAAGACTTGAATAAGACTATTCTAATATGGGTTCGTATGTCAGGACTCCTAGTAGATTTCTAGGATGAGAAGATATTTCAAAGGATTAAAAGCATGTTTGGCCACTATGTCTTTATTGACAACATGGCCAAAGTGAAATCTAGGCTAGTTATTTCCCACTCCTACATTAATGTTTTTATTTATAAGACACTCCCCAATTCCATTACATTGAAATACAAGCTGGGTAAATGGACCCATGAATTGGTTTACAACAAAATGCATGAAAAAATGATGCCCTGACCCTGCATCGCAATGTGCACAAGTTACAATAGAATGCAAAATTGATTGCAATTGGAAGGGTGAAATGGTTAATGATGCCCCAATAGAAGATTTGGCGGTCTTATGTGTGCACCAAGGCATCTAAGGTGTTGGCCAAGTTATGGTATTAGAAACACTATCACTTTCTTTGTAAAATTGGTCTAATTAGGCCTAATCCTCAATCTAGCCCTATAAGCATTTGGTAGTCTATTGAGAGAGTTAATAGTTGATCTATTGGGGTTTGGTTGAAGTCCCAAAAGTGTACCATAAAAGGCCATTTGTTTGTATGGTCTAGTGGAGAAGTTTGAAAATAAGTCCTAAAAATGGAGTAGGCATATCTAATACAGATTGGGCCTCCTATCAAGGTCTATTATAACCATTTTTTAGTTTGGAGATATATAAGGGGTAGAAATTATCTAAACTGGCTGAGTTCATAACTATAGGATGTTAGGAATCCATTCTATCCATGATAAGTGGTAGAAGCCCATGTTAATGGTTTTGAAAGTTTGTTAAGGTTAGAGCCTTAAGGGGAATGCATAGTTTCAAAGGGATCCAATAGTGGTTTGAAACATTCACATAAGTGATTTGTAGTCTTCCTTGAAGTAGTTTCTAAGGGTGTGTCTAGACTACATTGAAAAAGGAGGGTAGTTGATTGTCTATTTGGGCTAATCTATAACACCTAATTGATTGATTACCCTAGTCTCTCCCCATCAATGTTTGTGAAAACATATCACTAGAAACTTACTTGCCTTCAATACCTACATGTCTATGGTGAGACCAAATCAAATAAAAATGCCATTGTCCAACTTTATGTTTTGGAAATTCTAACCATTAAAATTTGTATGTATTTTACCTCTTTTGATTTCTTTGATGCAAATATAAAATAAATTGGGAGTTCTTGTAGTATTTGGGATAAATGACTAATTTTACATGTTAAGAAGGTGCATGATATTGCTTTGAGAGGAATAGAAGTGTTTTCCTCTATTTCTATTGTTGGGTTCATGAGAGTTTTGTCCAGAACTAGATACTCTTTAGGACTTCAAATAAAAAATAATGGGAAAGTGTGTTAAAGTTGGGAAGATCAAGCATGTTTTTGTTAAAAAAAATGGTAGTTATTGGATTTGATAATACACTTGAAGTAGAAGTAGAAGTAGAATTAAGATAGTTATTATTCTTTAAATTGATAGGTGCATTTTTATTGGTATTGAAAATGAGGGGAAAAAAAATGCTTGTTTAAGGTGGACGATTTGGAAACCAGGTTGGCAAAAATTTTTGGGAAGTGATATATGATGAGTATGTTAGTAGTGAGGAGGCCACTAAAGAATATTTTAGTATGTAGCTAGGTGAATCTAGGAAGTTTTTAGTCATAATAAGGGACTTTCTAATGCAACTTAAAATCTTGGCCATGGGATGAGCCTATGAAGTTTGAAGTTGGAGATTATGTATTTATGGTAGTTTCTAGTTTCAATAAATATTGTTTAAACAAGAGGGTTATTCTAACTTGGCATCAAGAAGAATCATCTCGGAGTTCTTTTGAATAGGATTTGGAGATGTCAAAATCTTTCTGAGCTTCTCAAGGCTTGATTTCATTGTAAGATTGTAGTGATATATTAGACTTCAAGTGGGAGATTGTTGTTCATTTGCAGTCAAATGGTTGTGACATTTCAATTCCTTTGACTATTCATTTTATTGGCATCTCTTCATATTTGAAAAATTGAACATTTGTATAAATCTAAGTTCAGATTGGATGTAATATGTTGAATAGTAAATAAAGTTATTTTCCTTATTGAAGAGTGGATGTAGCTATTTATTACGAACATAATAAAATTGTTATTTAGTGTTTTGTGTTTGAACCTTTATTTCTAATTTGAGTTTCATCTTTAGGTTTCTCTTTTATTTCTTTGTACCTAACATCGTCGAAAGACTTGTATTCTAAAAGAAACTATCAACCAAAACCACCTTTGAGGTCCATGTGGAGAGTATTAACTATCAAGAAATTTGTTGTTATTTTCTACATAAAATTAAAATAAATTATCAGATTAAAAAGATAAAGTTTTAAAGGTCCAAGAACCTAAAATATAATGATAAGTTAAGAATGTTTCATTTGGGAGGTATTGAATTCAAGGCTACTTGAAATTAACACAGAGAATAACTCTAAATTTTTATTTTTTTATAAATTGAATATATTGACAAATTTTATACAGAGCATACAAATGTGTTCAACCAATTATGAAATCAGTATTACTGCAACTTGAAAAGGGGATAAATCTCTATTCAAAGAACAACTCCTCCTTGAGGGCTCAATTAGATCATCCTTTGGCATCTACCAAAATTATATGAACAAGAGACAATGATAAGATTCAACCCAAGAAATGGAGGGTGGGTTTTTTTCCCACAAGGATTTTCCCATGTATATCTTATGTTGTGAGTTTGTTTTGTTAAATCTAATTTTGTATGTGTTTATCTAGCTTGGAATAGCTTAAGGGTTTGTAAGAATTTTTCTAGCATCATCTCTTCTAATAGATTTAGCACTTGGAAGGATTTCAACACTTTGTCTTCCTTTCACTTTGGGGAGGGGGGGGCACGGGAGGTGTTGTGGCTGGGTAAGAGGAGCACAAAGAAGGAAAAATAACATGTGGTAGTGACCTTTTATTATAATCCTAGGAAAGACAATCTTGTAGTGGATTTTGAGATTTTAGAATTGTAAGGATTTTCCTTAGGGAAAAATTCACCCAAGATCAAAGAACTCAAGCACAAGCACAATAGTAGACCAAAAAGAGTATGATCAGAATAACAATATATATTCAAATTCAATTTTTTATTCTGTGTTCAAGTACACTAGGAGTGCTTGTAAATAAAGGCCTTTGGAATGCTTCTAGAATGCCTAGGAGTCAACACACTGATAAGTCTTACAACCAAGCACATGTCCACCAGAAGTGGATTATCCTCCATTAAGTATAGGAGTAAGTGTGATAATGAGAGGATAAGCCTACAAAGGTGTAACATGAAAAATCATGTTATAGGTCTACACCATGTGCTAAAATAGGAGTGTGAATAACTGTGTTGTCTACATGACAACTCAGTTAATTATGCAACCTCTAGTGTTGTAGACACCATGTGGGCATATGCACCGAGTTGTGGTGCCAAAAAAATGACAAGGTTTTTTTTTTTTTTTTTTCTAATTTTTAATAGCGTGTACGCGCTATTCTGATATCCAAAAAGTTATATGATGGGTTGCAGACCCGCGACCCATCATTTTTATTTTGCTTTTTGGCTCTCCAATAGCGTGTACGCGGGTTTGATAGCAAAAATTCACCACCATTTGCCAAAATGCCTCCTCACCGACGAAATCCAAGACAACGAGCACACCGACGACAATGAGATAAGTGATATAAACTTAACTTTGTATTGTTTAATATGTTTTCCATATTGTTTTATTGTTTTTTGATATTCTTTTGTAGGGTTTTTACAAATTTCATTTAGATTTGTTTATTTAGTTGGATTTCAATTGATTTTTTATTAGGAAATGTCCATAATCAACTGGAAAATCCACAAAACCCTCAAGAACCTCAAAATCAAAACCCTCCTCAAGAAGAACAACAAATTCCACAACCTGAACCAATTGCAAGACCTCCGCCAGGCACACAAGAAAATATAAGAAATGAAATACAGAGAGGCAAAACTGAATTAGAAAGACTCATTGCTCGGTTGAAAGAATCTGGACAAACCAATCCAATGAGGGCTCAATTGGCATCATCCCTCGAATCCATTAACACTCAGATATCCTCAGTTAGTGGTTAGTTAGATATTTGGCGGGCTAAGAGGGATGAACAAAAAAGATTTTATGCAAATAAATTGTCATATGAAGATGTTAAAAAAAAAGAAATATCAAAAGGTAGTATATGTGCATTATTTAGAAAACTCGGTGAGCCAAATACTGTTAGAGAGGGTACTAAAAAATTCCCCATCCATTGGTGTATACACGATGCTATTAGAAATAATTTTTGGGATAGATGGTGGATGGTTTTTGATGCCTCTCCTTGCAACAATCACGAGGTCCCCATGTATTTTTTGAAGAAATTATATTGTGAGTTTGTCCTTGGGGAGATCCCCAATTATTTTGATATGTTAGACTCCTAGGGTAGAGGTGGGGGGTCATCATTTGAGAGGCCAGGAGCATGTCGTGACCCTAATGTAGTTAGGGCACCTATGGTCCATCCACAACACGAGCATGTGATTATTCCTTCAGTTGTGAAGGAACATGTAGAGGCCAGCACTCTAGGGACCATTAATGCTTTGACGCAGACCCTCATCCATTCCACGAGCCCATTAGTTGAGGGGGAGCCTTCTATGCATCGTGGTCACATGTGGACTTCATGTGGATCCCTATGCACATTTGGCACTCATGCCGGAGATGTTGCGGATGATGGGCTTGTCACCGATGAGTTCCTGAACGAGACATTTGGCATTGACACACAGGTAAATTACTAATTTGATCACATTTCATATGTATAGTGAATGATTAATTAATTAGGATTTATTGACATTGTTCAAAATTTAGGGTCAAAGTGTTGCTGGGCCTAGCAGCGATCCTCTAAGCCCATTTTTTGTCCCTTCGACGAGTCCTGAGGTATGTATCAATTTAATCATTTTAATTAATACATATATTTATTACGTAATCATATTAAGGATTGACAAAAAAAATTATGCATGTGCATCAGTTCTCCACAGGACCCTCAACCTTTACCACAGACACAGAGCATAGACATCATACGAGCTTCACACAGGTATAGTTGTTTCATGTTAATTTAATTCATTTAATTATATTTATTCCATGTTTCATGTTAGATATAACGTGTATTGTATGACATGCAACTCATGATGTCAGACACACCTCCTCATCTGCGACAATCTGTTGATAGTGGAGTGGCCGCAGCTGTGGCTAGCTCATAGCCACTGATGGAGGTATGAAAGAATTTTCTTCATTTTAGTTGTTGTTTATAATAGTTAATCTCAAAATTTCTAATGTTATTTATAAGTGATTATATTTATTGAATTTTTGTAGGGTCTTGTCACGCCTGATTGTCCACGAGCATTTGAGGTGGACTTATAGAGTGACTATTTGTTGGCAGTAAGAAAATAATTGATTTTGTGTGTACATATATTTTATTTCAATGTATAATAAATATTGATTCATATCTACTTTCTTTGTATCAGTTGGACCTGGAGAAGAGCCTCAACAAGAGGTCAAGTGAGTGTGTCAGGAGGGCCCCGTCATCTCCACTGTCTCCCTCCACACAACGGCAGAGGACGTTGAGAGACTTGTTTCCTTCCCCTCTTGGGAAGGAAAAGATGTAGTTGAGATATTCGATACATATATATAGAGACTTGTTTCCTTCCCCATGTATATATATAGGCATCCGAGAGACATATTAGACATACATTTGATGTACATATGACATTCTATATTTGATGTATGACATTTATTTGATGTATGACATTATTGGTTAATATATGATATGTTTGTTCATATACGACATTATTGGTTATCATAATATATTATGTGTTTGTTAATGTATATTACATTATTGGTTATCATTTTATATTATATGTTTGTTCATGTATGACGTTAAATTAGATATGTTTGTGTATGACATTAAATTAGATGTGCATGTATGAAATTAAATTCAATTTCTAGAGAGTTGCCATTATGTCTACCAACTAGTAGATGTTATTTTTTGCTTTATTAGTATTTCTCAAAAACTGCAAAGAAGTTGTTTCTGGTGAATAGTTGTAAACAATTGTGATCATCGACTTCATGTACTCATGGCTTTGGCTGTGAACACTTGTAACTTTGGCTATAAGCATCCATGGCTTTGGCTATGTGCACTAGTGGCTTTGGCTGTGAGCATTTATGGCTTTGGGTGTAGGCACAATATAGCCTTGGTTGTAGGTTGTCTTTCTTGCTGCATGTCAAAGTTACCTTCAAGAATATCATTAGTCTAAGATCATTACAATTAAAATACTATGACATAATACCTTGGAAATAATAGTCTTTAACCCATTACTTTATTTGTTAAAACATCATGTAGTATCTACTATAGTGCTTCTACTCAAATATGTTTTCAAAAATACTTGGTATGGCAAAGAAATGTCTATGGAAAGCTTGTCAAATAGGATATTGAAGAACTAAATGTTGACAGTCATTAGTACCCATCAATAAGAACACGGACATCTTTCTCAAGCAAGCCATATGACATTAGCTTAATTTATAAATTTCATTTGCAAATAACTAGAAGATGTTATGAATCTTAATACAGAGTTAATCACGAACTCTATATTCCATCCAAGAAGCATATATCACCCTAAGACAATTAATCGACAGGATAAAAATTAATTCAATTTCAACAAAATTTTGAGTATAACAAGCATCTTAGGGATTCTTACAAGAATTAACACGGTGTTCACAAGAGCATTACAAGTTCTCGTAATGTTATTTCACATATTGTAATCATATTCAATTTTGAATGGCCATTTGTGTTACAAGCATAAATTTTCTTTAAGGTCTTTTAATTCTAGACATGAATTTTATTCTGAAGCTTTTCTATGACAACCCACTCAATGCATATATTGTTCTTCCACATTATGCTGATTTGACTTTCATTGGTTGATTTGGGTCTAGACATGACGTTATTCACTACCTTTTTTATATATTATTTTTTTGTAGTGAGGTTCTAGCCTGAACGAATGTATTAATCATCAAAGTTGTGAACCTTGGTCGAGATCCTTACAAATATATTTTCAAATTGGACCTCAAATAGTTTTCTCAGTCACCCCCTATACACAGATACTGAGATTGTAGTTAATTACAAAATTAATACTGAATTAACACAAGTTTAATTGAGAAGTATTATGTACCTAAATAGGCTAGATTATTATTGACCGGGAAACTTTATCTTAGAGCAGTTGGTTTCCTAAATCTTTAGTGCAATGACACTCTTATGGAATGTGGAATTAGGTATGCTAGCTAAGAAACATTCTTTAAAAGGAAGAGGAAACTCAAGACTCACATGTTTCCAATCAATATAAATGTTTAAATGGCTTCTCTAATTTTTTCTATTTATGATCTTCTTAAAACTTAACTTTCTAAATGCATTGATGGGGAAATAAAGATCTTCTAGGAACTAAAGGCTAATCATGTTTAATACTTACAATTCTTTATTTTTATCTAATAATTTAAAGAAGATTGTACAAGTGTTTTCACAGAGCAACACTTGTCACTAACGTCATAAGAAGGAATATCCAAGGAGAATTACCACTGATCCCCCACCACCAAATTCAAGAGAAAACAAAAATCCACTACTAAAGAGATAGTAACAACGATCATCCCTAGTCTCTCCCTTATCACAAAATGATTACCATCAAAATTTGCATTTCCAATTGTGTCATGTGCATTGAAGTGATAGTAACATTTTCACTCTCTTACCTAATGTCTCTCATTTCTGAAACTCCTGGGGAAGGGCAAGGGCATCTTCTCAGTACTTCAAAATACAATGAGTTCCATTTTTTCCCATATTGATAATCGTTGACTTAAAGTATAGTCAAAGTATTGACAACCCATAGGAACTCAACCTTTGAACATCCCATCTATAAATGACCTCATTAAGAAAGTTCAATAAACCCACATGAAATAGTGAAACAAAAGTTGCATACTTGTGAAGATGATCAGACTGCAGGTGATCAATATGTCTCAAATCTATATTCAGTTCTTTTACTATGCATATAAATGGTTTGTTATATAAAAGACTTATATCCACCAGATAAATAATCATTTTCTTACTATGCTATCCTTATCCTTGGTTGATCTCTGGTCTCTGCAACATGGTCCTGTAGGAGCTAGAATCTCATCCATATCTCGCATGAGCTCTGAGATATGCCCCGTCAAAGATTGCAGCCCTGTGGCATTTAGTGACCCTTAGGGACATTCCAGTTGAGCGTGCCTGAGAAAGTTCGAGCACTGAAGGGGACAAGACAAGGTTGGGAATAGGGTTTACCTAGCCACCCAGAGCTAATGGAGCAGACAGTTTGATCCCACGATGAAAGATGAGAGAGATTTGGCAGTTGGCAACTTTGTACTGGCCAACACTGCAACTTTCAACATCACCCGAGATGGCATTGTAGAATGAAAACAGAATGCGATCTCCAAAAAGTGAGAGAGGTTATTGTAGTTCTCTGCAACATGGTTCTGTAGGAACTGGAATCTCATCCATATCTTGCACGAGCTCCGAGATATGCCTCATCAAAGATTGAAGCCTTGTGGCATTTAGTGACCCTTAGGGACATTCCAGTTCAGCGTGCCTGAGAATGTTCGAGCACTGAAGGGGACAAGACAAGGTTGAGGATAGGGTTTACTCGGCCACCCGGAGCTAATGGAGCAGACAGTTTGATCCCACGATGAAAGATGAGAGAGATTTGGCAGTTGGCAACTTTGTACTGGCCAACACTGCAAGTTTCAACATCACCCGAGATGGCATTGTAGAATGAAAAGGAAATGTGATCTCCAAAAAGAGAGAGAGGTTATTGTAGGTCTCTATAACACGGTCCTGTAGGAACTAGAATCTCATCCATATCTCGCACGAGCTTCGAGATATGCCTCGTCAAAGATTGCAACCCTGTGGGATTTAGTGACCATGACAGACATTCCAATTCAGTGAGCCTGAGAATGTTCGAGCACTGAAGGGGATAAGATGAGGTTGGGGATAGGGTTTACTTGGCCACCTAGAGCTAATGGAGCAAACAGTTTGATCCCACGATGAAAGATGAGAGAGATTTGGCAGTTGGCAACTTTGTACTTGCCAACACTGCAAGTTTCAACATCACTTGAGATGGCGTTGTAGAATGAAAATGGAATGCGATCTCCAAAAAGTGAGAGAGTTTATTGTAGGTCTCTCCAACACGGTCCTGTAGGAACTAGAATCTCATCCATATCTCGCACGAGCTCCGAGATATGCCCCGTCAAAGATTGCAGCCCTGTGGCATTTAGTGACCCTTAGGGACATTCCGGTTCAGCGTGCCTGAGAACGTTTGAGCACTAAAGGAGAAAAGATGAGGTTGGGGATAGGGTTTACTCGGCCACCCGGAGCTAATGGAGCAGACAGTTTGATCCCACGATGAAAGATGAGAGAGATTTGGCAGTTGGCAACTTTGTACTGGCCAACACTACAAGTTTCAACATCACCCGAGATGGCGTTGTAGAATGAAAATGGAATGCGATCTCCAAAAAGTGAGAGAGGTTATTGTAGGTCTCTGCAACATGGTCCTGTAGGAACTAGAATCTCATCCATATCTCACATGAGCTCTCAGATATGCCCTGTCAAATATTGCAGCCCTGTGGCATTTAGTGACCCTTAAGGACATTCTGGTTCAGCGTGCCTGAGAACGTTCGAGCACTGAAGGGTACAAGATGAGGTTGGGGATAGGGTTTACCCAGCCACCCGGAGCTAATGGAGTAGACAGTTTGATCCCACGATGAAAGATGAGAGAGATTTGGCAGTTCGCAACTTTGTACTGGCCAACACTTCAAGTTTCAACATCACCCGAGATGGCGTTGTAGAATGAAAATGGAATGCGATCTCCAAAAAGTGAGAGAGGTTATTGTAGGTCTCTACAACATGGTCCTGTAGGAACTAGAATCTCATCCATATCTCGTACGAGCTTCGAGATATGCCCTGTCAAAGATTGCAGCCCTGTGGGATTTAGTGACCCTTAGGGACATTCTAGTTCAATGTGCCTGAGAACGTTCGAGCATTGAAGGGGACAAGAAGAGGCTGGGGATAGGGTTTACCCGACCACTTGGAGCTAATGGAGTAGACAGTTTGATCCCATGACGAAAGATGAGAGAGATTTGGCAGTTGGCAACTTTGTACTGGCCAACACTGCAAGTTTCAACATCACCCGAGATGGCGTTGTAGAATGAAAATGGAATGCGATCTCCAAAAAGTGAGAGAGGTTATTGTAGGTCTCTACAACATGGTCCTATAGGAATTGGAATCTCATCCATATCTCGTACGAGCTCCAAGATATGCCCCATCAAAGATTGCAGCCCTGTGGCATTTAGTGACCCTTAGGGACATTTCGGTTCAGTGTGCCTGAGAACGTTCGAGCACTGAAGGGGACAAGACAAGGTTGGAGATAGGGTTTACCTGGCCACTCGGAGCTAATGGAGTAGACAGTTTGATCCCACGACGAAAGATGAGAGAGATTTGGTAGTTGGCAACTTTTTACTGGCCAACACTGCAAGTTTTAACATCACCCAAGATGGCATTGTAGAATGAAAATGGAATGTGATCTCCAAAAAGAGAGAGAGGTTATTGTAGGTCTCTGCAACACAGTCCTGTAGGAATTGGAATCTCATCCATATCTCGCACGAGCTCCGAGATATTCCCCGTCAAAGATTGCTACCTTGTGGGATTTAGTGACCCTTAGGGACATTCCGGTTCAGCGTGCCTGAGAACATTCGAGCACTGAAGGGGACAAGACAAGGTTGGGGATAGGGTTTACCCAGCCACCTAGAGCTAATGGAGTAGATAGTTTGATCCCACGACGAAAGATGAGAGAGATTTGGCAGTTGGCAACTTTTTACTGGCCAACACTGCAAGTTTCAACATCACCCGAGATGGCATTGTAGAATGAAAATGGAATGCGATCTCCAAAAAGAGAGAGAGGTTATTGTTGGTCTCTCCAACATAGTCCTGTAGGAATTGGAATCTCATCCATATCTTGCATGAGCTCTGAGATATGCCCCGTCAAAGATTGCAGCCCTGTGGGATTTAGTGACCCTTAGGGACATTTTGATTCAGCGTGCCTGAGAATGTTCGAGCACTGAAGGGGACAAGAAAAGTTTGGGGATAGGGTTTAACCAACCACCCAGAGCTAATGGAGCAGACAGTTTGATCCCACGACAAAAGATGAGAGAGATTTGGCAGTTGGCAACTTTGTACTCGCCAACACTGCAAGTTTCAACATCACCCGAGATGGTGTTGTAGAATGAAAATGGAATGCGATCTCCAAAAAGTGAGAGAGGTTATTGTAGGTCTCTCCAACACGGTCCTGTAGGATCTAAAACCTCATCCATATCTTGCACGAGCTCCGAGATATGCTCTGCCAAAGATATTTGAATTCATAGTGTTTAATGAGAATATAGTTGAGGCTTGCTTTACTTTTCTATGTTAAGTTTGGCTTTCAATTTTGGTTTCCCTACTTATCTATGTGAAAGTTCCACTTTCATAAGTAACATGGATGCAATAATACTAAATTAAGTATAGGTCCATGGTTCTAGAAGCTTCACATAGCTTCTCTTCAACTATGGATCTTGTAAGCATTGTACCATGACTATTGGTGTTGTGAGAATATACAGAGCATATATATTGTTTGACCAAATGTCTTCAATGAACATGAACTATATGGAAGAAGAGAAGACATGTTGCAAAGTCTTTGAAAAAATTCTTCAAGAAATGTAAGGAGCCATGGGTGATTCATCCAAATTATTTGGTAAAATAAGAGGAGGAATGAATCAACCTTGATGATAGAGGTAAATGCTAAATAATATTTATTTAATTACATTGTTTGAAAAAACTTTAATGACCTTTAAATACAATTGAAAGAAATAGAATTGATCTCCCTTACTCATGTAGATGAATAAAATTGGAATTTAAAAAAGAGAGGGACATCCACCATAAAACCATGCAATCATGCACTTCTTGATGGGAGTATCATAAGTTCATTGTTAGATGGATATGCCAAATGTGGAAGAATTAAAAGGAAAATATGTTGATTGATTAAATACAAGCATCAAACCAATGTGATAACAAAAAATCAAAGTTGATTCCATAAGCTCTAACAATATCATATAATTCATTTATCAATAATTTGAAACATCATAAGCATATGTCTAATAATGTCATACATGAAATATATGTAAAAAATGACATACATAGAAAAAATTATACAAAACATATGCCCAATAATGACATATAGGTGTAAAATGTACATCATTAGATATATACTCTTTCCAACTAGGGGAACAAAATAAATCCCTAATTGTCTTTAATTACCAACAAGTGGGAGATGACCAGTGTATATAACGAGGTCTTCCTAACATGCTCACTAGTCCATTAGTCTAGAATCTTCTGTAACTCGACATGTTACAATCAAAATTATATATGAATAAATAACTATTTTATATAAAAATATATATATATATATATTTACACATAAAACTTAATATTTTCTTGCAGCTAGCTGATAATTCCTCTGTATATACACCTCAGGGATACACTGATGGTCAGGAATAATAAAACCCTACACAAACTATCAAAGTTACCACTCGATTGTGCCTATGAATTTTATATTGAATTTTAGTACTAATGAAATTTTAATGTAAACTCTTTCTTACCTTAGTCATTGGCTTAGAACTAGTGAGTGCAATAAGGACTCGTTGATCAATACAATGATGAAGATGTAAAGGTATCTCTGATGTCAATAGCTGAAAATGATAATACATGAGACTCAAATGTAGTTATGAAGAATACACATTTTCTTTTGTCTCCATATCAAATAAAATATTTTGGTACCTCTGTGAATGTAGTATGACATCCTTCATTTTATAGTGTTGATCCCAAAGCTACAACACTTATTATTTATTACACATGTATGTAAATCTATTAAGCATCAAATTCAACACCTTTGTCTGCAAAATAATGTACTATATGTTAGAGTAATAAATTCATTTCCTTAGTAATTAAATTATATTGATATAATTACTAAGTTACTTATTATATTGATATAGTTTACTTATAATTCCTTTCGATTTACAACTAATTGAAATGATTTCCCCAATTTTCCATCTAGTCACTAGAAAATTGGATTTGTTGTCTCTTTCTCTTAAATAACCGGATCTACTAGTTCCTTTGGTCTAGAAGCCTTCCATTGAGATTGGGGTTTTGAAAGGTTCAAGGGTTGAGGAACTTTTTATAGAATATCTTGAAGAAGGAGAGGTCATGTATAATGGTTTTGAGGAAGGCTAGAGTTCCATCCAGATGGTGTTGCAAAATGACCAAGCGGAAGAGGAGGTAGAAGAATAAATAGAATAAATGCATGAGAAGGAGGGTCATGGGGGCAATGGATTCAAACCCACAACCAAGCTTTTATACCACTATACAAATTACAAATTATAAGACTATGCCTTTCGTGATAGTCGCATTTTCATATTGGCAAATGAAGAATGACTTTTGGAACAAACATAATAAATACTTCCAAATAAAAATGAAGCCAATGTATTGTATTATAAGCTCGAATGGTAAAGACCAAGCCCAAACATTTATTAAGATGTAGCATTTATAATTGTTAGGTTCATGTGAAGAAGTCATCGTTCATATTCTCATTGTTGTGTAATTTGATGATAAGAAGAATACAATGATATAGAGGTTGATAGTGACTTAAAACTTTACAAAATGCAATCAATGAGAATTTTACATTGAGGGGGGAGTAATAATCAATGTTTCATTCTCATTGTTTGACAAACTCTTATAAAAAGAGGGAGTAGACAGATGATATGGTTTAGTCTTCTTCTGAGAATCTTAGTCATATTGGTTCAGAAGGATTCATGATACAACTACTATACTTAGCATGACCAATTGATGCTAAAAACCTTAGTATTGATGCTAGAAACCTTAGTATTGACATAATTTAACCTCTGCAATTCTAGGCATAAGATGATTATCATACAATGGTACTTGAACAAAGAACACTAATAAATATTGAGGATGTGAATTGATAATACCATTTCGTAGATGATTTTGGCATCTCACCCTTTATCACTTGTGCGTCAACTTTATTAGCCCTCTTCTTTGGTGACCTACAAATGAAGAATTAGCACAGTAACAAATCTAAGATAAGATTAAAAAAATGGGTCCTATTAGAGAATCTAATATAAATTCAAATAATGTATCTATATTCTAAACAAATCAAAACTAAATCTCATCACTTACACATCATAACAATACGGTCCACCTTAGTCATGTGATAGTCTTGGGGAAGAGGTTGTAACATTGTATTTGGATCCAATTGATCACTTTTTCTCTCTCTCCCAATTCAATCTAATGAGCCAACTGGATCTGCTCGACATTTTAATGTCTCAAGTATTGCCTCATGGTCTGACTCGCGAACTTTCCAAAGAATCTTATTATGTGGTTTTCCACCATATTTTATCAAGTGGACATTTGATGCGACAACAAGGTTTGAATAATGAAGAATCTTCCTCTCTATTTTCCAATCCTCGAATAACCACAAGTTAGGATTCTTCATAGGATATCGTCTAAGCCATGTGCCTGTTACAACCACCGCACCGACATGGTACTCTAAACCTTCACCATCTATAACCGAGTGATCCAATTTTTTTTTGGCTTCAACTCAATGACACAAATAATAATCTATCCCTTCTTCATTGCCTTTAGGTGCAATAACAACAAAAACATGGCCTGCAGTGACAAATGTACAAAATGCGGTCATTAATTCAGAAAATACTTGGGTAAAAGTTATAAAGTTACATATTGAAATTATAAAGATATATATATATATATATATATATATATATATATATATATATTACCAGGTTGCACTAAATCTGACAAGCGGTCAAAGTCAATAGATGAATCCATCTCTACCATTTCCAGTGCTTGTGGGGGATGATAGGTGTCAATTGGGTCCAAAACCTGTATATCCCATTTGTCCACCCATTCAGTGGACTCACAGTCATCCCAATTTTCCTCTGCACATGATGGACAATAGCATGCCATTTTTCATGTGTGGATACTCCATGAACTTGCATCAAAGCTTCTAAAAGAGTGTAACTCACTAGATCCTGTTAGTGTGCAACAATCTTGATATGGTGCAATGTTAGTATTATCTATCAACCAAAAAAAACTACAAACTGTAGACTCACCTTCCTTACCTGGACCCATTGTAGCGTTACACCATTGGACGATGGATTTTGCATCTATCAATATTGCACCATCTTTGTACTTTAGTTCTTCACGAGCCAAGGCTCTTTTAATGCATGTGCTTGCACCATTGTGCTCTCCCTTACCATGACCAGCCTCTGTGAAATTCCACATATATTGAATTCTACACAACTTGTGCATCCTACTCAACCAATAGAACATCCGTGCATTCTTGAATTGAGATGCACAATTGTCTGACCAAATAATGTGTTGACGATATGATATGCCCCTGTTAACCAAATCTCCATAAAATAGTTGAAAACAACCATGTACAAACTCCGTAGAATGTGATCGATCATCGCTGATGTAAAAATGGTACTCCCTCAAAATCTTCCTGTCATCCTCTGTACTTGTAGGTGAATGCATGAATGTTATGTGAAAAAATATAGAAACCTATTGAGATGTATAATACTTTGCTTGCACCTCATTTTGTGGTTGTAGTGTGTAGTTCTCTGCAAAATCTACAATCAAAACAATGGTATCCAATGGAAACGTATCCTTGCACAACTTGAATTGCAAATCCAACCATCGAGCTTTATGGGTATGCCTTACATACTCGTACATAATATTTTCACGAAAAATCTTCATGAACTCATACATTGGAATCTTTTCAATAACTAGATCACATCTTTTATCATGTTTCCCATCTTTTAGAGCATATGTCACTGTCTTGAATTTTTTGTAATCTATTATTTCATTTCCAATTGCATGTGTACTATCCAAATGTTGAAAAGTTGATAAAAGTTGCAAAGAACCACAAAATAAGCACGTACCATCCAAGCATGATGTCTTGTAAAATTGTTGGCCGTCCCCTATTTCACATAAAATGTTGGATATGAATTCCTTTAAAGATCTTGGTGGCTCTTTTATGTCACAATCCTGCAAAACAAACTGAGAATGCAAAACTACGCATATGTGCATAAAAACATCAAAATGGTTAGAAAATTCAATATGTATCCTACAACAACAAGTTGTGCGTGTGTGATTTATTTTCACATAAAAAGGTTTACCCATCTCAAAAAATCTTTGAATTATTCGACTTTGAGGATACATACCAATAAATTTTGCAAAAAATTGTGTTTGAGTTGAGTCCAAAAAATGTTTCGCATGTGGCTCGCGATTTCGGCTACCAATCCTCCTTCTTACAACATCTCTTTGATTAGGAGAAACATGTGTGTTATTTTTTCAAAAATCTTTGATCAATGATTTCAAGGCTTCACTAATTTCTTTATCCTTTCACGGTAGTCTAACGCTAAATGTCCATAACTCATTTTTTGTTGGATCTTCTAATCTCTCACGCCTTAGCATGGCTCTCCTTAAGGTACCTCTACCAATTTTTAATGTTTTGCTTGTCTTTCTCATGATTTGAGCTTTCTTCATTTGGCTACTTACTATTGTCGATGTGAGTACTCGTCTTGTGATATTACTATCTTTGGTGCGTGATTTAGAACCCACTTTCTCATAAGCACTCATTAGATTCTTTATAATATTTCTTTCATTTAAATCATCCATCGTTCTTAGCCCAAGAATCTTCATGATAGGCCTAAATTTCAAATTCCTCATCATTTCAACAAATAATTGGCATTGACCTGTAATATTTAATTCTTCAAAAAATAATCTCCACATATGATTAACTTTTCTTTAACAAGTACGCTTGCTAATCTTGTCAGGCATTGATTTCAAAATGTTAGTATCAATATCAATCAAATATTTTGGTTTTCTAAAATGAATTCTAAAAGGTGTTCTAATCTCTTCAATTCTCTCAACATTTTGAACATCAATATAAGGTTGAGTGTATTGCGTACCTTGAACTGAAGATGATGTGCCTTGGCAATAAGATGTAAAAGATGGAATATCACCTACTTGATGTGTTGATGTTGTGCTTTCAACATGACATGATGGACTGTGTATATCGTTAGATCTATAAATCAGTGTCTCTTCAACATGAGAGGATGATATGACTTCAACATTGGAAGATGGTGTAGTGGATGATATGACTCCAACATTCGAAGATGGTGTAGCAGACGATATGACTCCAACATTGGAGGATGGTGTAGCTTCACAATTCAATTGTCTTCTTGAGTGTAACAATCTCATTCATTTTCTTTGTCTTTCTAATTCTTCCTCCTTGTTTCTTTGTACTGGTGGTTCTTGATCCTCTTCAAAAGTTAATTCTTCATCATTGCTTTGCAATTTTCTTTGTTTACGTAGTAATTTCATTTTATCTCTTTTAATTGTCAAATCTCTCTCCCTATCTGCATTTGTTTGAATCTTTGGTTTCTTCCTTGGCATGATGATGATTTCTACATGTCAAATTATTCAAACATCCGAATTACTTAAAATGTGTAAATTACAAATTATTCAATTACATATAAAAATTATAATTATTTGAATGAATACACAATATATATCAAACGACTTGTCAACTTTCTAACCATTTCGAAATAACATTTCATTCAAACATACAATTTTTAATGAATTCACTATATATTACATAACATATCAAATTATAATCAAATTTGTATCTATATATTGACAAACAATATTTAAAATGGATTGTACTAATCTTTTCTATTAAAAGAATATTCAAAAATTCTTCAAATCACGTATCCAATGATTGAATTTGGTGTTTGCTAGCTTCCAAAAGTGGTGAAATAGTGTTTGCTAGATGTTGAAACCCGTGTTTTCTGTCGGAATAACAGAGAGCATAATAGATCAAAAGTTAAAAATGGATGAAATGGGCCCCAAGGTTGGTTTTTGACCATTTTTTGGTGATTTGGGATAGCGTGTATGCACTATAAAGCGCGTACACACTATCTCAAAACACATCACTCCCCATCCTCCCTACTCTTTATCCTCCCTAATCTCTCTCCCATCCCCTCCCTCTCTCTCTTCGTACTCTCTCCCATCCTTTACTCTCTCTCACCCTCCCTCTCCCATCACCTACTCTCTCTACCTCTCTCACCCCCTCTCCTCTCCTATCCCCGACTCCTTAGATCTCTCACACACACTCTTATCCCCCCTATCTCTCTCGGTCTCCCTCTCCTACCACCTAATTTCTCTCCCCCATCCCCTACTCTCTCTCTTCTCTCCCATCCCCTACTTTGTCTCTCTTACACACATTCCCATTCCCCCTCTCTCTCCCTCTCCCGCCGCCTACTTTCTCTCCCCCATCGTCGTGCTCTCTCTACCACCCCCTACTCTCTCTCACCCTCACACTACTACTACCTACTATCTCTCTCTTTCAATTTCTCTCTCTCCCTCTCTACTCTCTCTCCCCCATCTTGTACAAGCTCTCTCTGCCTCTCCCACTCTCTCTCTCTCCCATCACCTACTTTCTCTCCCCCATCCCTTGCTCTCTCTCTCTCGTCTCCCATCCCCTACTCTCTCACACTCTCACACTCTCCCCCATCCCCTACTCTCTCTCTTCTCTCCCATCCCCTACTCTCTCACTCTCTCACTCTCTCTGATCCCCTACTCTATCTCTCTTACACATACACCCCCATCCCCCCCTCTCTCTTTCCCTCTCCCATCGCCTACTTTCTCTCCCCCATCATCGTACTCTCTCTCTCTACCACCCCCTAGTCTCACACTCTCACACTCTGTCCCATCCCCTGCTCTGTCTCTCTTACACACACACTCCCATCCCCCCTCTCTCTTTTCCTCTCCCACCGCCTACTTTCTCTCCCCTGTCATCGTACTCTCTCTGCCACCCCCTACTTTCTCAAAACACATCACTCCCCATCCTCCCTACTCTCTATCCTCCCTACTCTCTCTCCCATCCCCTCCCTCTCTCTTCCTACTCTCTCTACCTCTCTCACCCCCTCTCGTCTCCCATCCCCAGCTCTTTAGATCTCTCACACACACTCTTATCCCCCCTATCTCTCTCCCTCTCCTACCACCTAATTTCTCTCCCCCATCCCCTACTCTCTCTCTTCTCTTCCATCCCCTAATTTGTCACTCTTACACACATTCCCATCCCCCCTCTCTCTCCCTCTCCCACTACCTACTTTCTCTCCCCCATCGTCGTACTCTCTCTACCACCTCCTACTCTCTCTCACACTCACACTACTACTACCTACTATCTCTCTCTCACGTTCTCTCTCTCCCTCTCTACTCTCTCTCTCTCTCCCATCTTGTACAAACTCTCTCTGCCTCTCCCACTCTCTCTCCCACCACCTACTTTCTCTCCCCCATCCCTTGCTCTCTCTCTCTCGTCTCCCATCCCCTACTCTCTCACACTCTCACACTCTCTCCCATCCCCTACTCTCTCTCTCCTCTCCCATCCCCTACTCTCTCACACTCTCACTCTCTCCCATCCCCTACTCTATCTCTCTTACACATACACCCCCATCCCCCCTCTCTCTTTCCCTCTCCCACCACCTACTTTCTCTCCCCCATCGTCGTACTCTCTCTCTCATCCACCCCCTACTCTCACACTCTCTTCCATCCCCTTCTCTATCTCTCTTACACACACACACTCCCATCCCCCTCTCTCTTTTCCTCTCCCATCACCTACTTTCTCTCCCCCATCATAGTACTCTCTCTCTTCCACCCCCTACTTTCACACTTTCACACTCTCTCCCGTCCCCTACTCTCTCACTTTCATAGATACACACACTCTTATCCCCCCGCTCTTCTTCTTCTCTCCCATCCCCTACTCTCTACATCTGTCACACACACTCCCATCCCCCTATTTCTCTCCCTCTCCCTCTCCCTCTCCCACTCCCTCTCCTAGTCCTACTGCCTACTGTCTATCTCTCTCAAGTTCTCTTTCTTCCTCTCTACTCTCTCTCTCTCTCTCTCTCTCTCTCTCTCTCTCTCTCTCCCATCCCTTACTCTCACTCTCTCTCCCATCCCCTACTACTTTCTCTCAAACTCTCACACTCTCTCCCATCCTTTACTCTATCTCTCTTATAAATGAATACACATTCCCATTCCCCCCCTCTCTCTCCCTCTCTCTCGCAGTCCTTGTCCCACTGCCTACTCTCTCCCATCCCCTACTCTATCTCTCTTAAATGCTTCCATTCCACCTCTATCTCCCTCCCACTCCCTCTCCCACTGCCTACTATCTCTCTCTCTCTCTCTCTCCCTCTCTCTCCCATCCCTCTACCATTGCCTACTCTCTCTATCTCTCTCTCCCCTCTCTCATTCTTGACTCTCTCTCTTTGACACAGACACACCCATCCTCCCTCTCTCCTCTTCCATCCCCTACTTTTTCTCTCACTTGCTCTCCCTCTCCCACTCCCTCTCCCACTGCCTACTCTCTCTCTCACTCTCACTCTTACTCTCTCCCTCTCCACTCTCTCTCTCTCTGCTACCCTCCAGTCTCTCTCTCTCTCTCTCTCTCTCTCTCTCTCTCTCTCTCTCTCTCTCTCTCTCTCTCTCTCTCTCTTACACACATTTCTATTCCCCCCTGTCTCCCCCTCTCCCACTCCATCTCCCATCGCCTACTCTCTCTTCCATCCCCTACTCTCTCTTGAGCTACTTTGTCTTCCCCCTCTCCCATTCCATACTCTCTCTCTTTCACACACATGCACTCCCATCCTCCTCTCTCTCAAGTTCTTCCTCTCCCACTCTCTCTCCCATCACCTACTCTCTCTCTCCTCCATCCCCTACTCTTAATCTCTCTCTCCCAACCTGTACTCTCTCACACTTCCTCTCTCTCCCATCCCCTACTTTAAATCTCTTTCCCCCATCCCACACTCTCTCTTTTCCACCCATACTCTCTCTCACACTTCCTCTCTTTGCCACCCCTACTCTCTATCTCTCATCCTATACTCTCTATGCCACCCCTACTCTTTCTCACTTTCTCTCTCCCATCTTGTACTCTCTCCCCTCTCCTATCCCCTACTTTCTCTCTATCTCTTTCATGCACACACATAACCATTCCCCTATCCCCCCCCACCTAGTTCTCTTTTGCAACTTACATCTTAATACTGCATGCGCACTATAGTGCTTGCGCCCTATAGCGCGCATGCGCTATTTAGAAATGAGGTTTAAATAGCGCGTGTGCGCTATAGGACGCACACGCTATTTAAACCTTAATCAAACCCAAGCCTAAGGTTTGGTTTTGCCTTGGAGATCCAACCCAAAGGTTTGGATTTGATGAACAGGCCTGAGACGTGTTTTCCAGAAAACATATAAAAAATGATTATTTTTTCTTCTGTGCTCCCCTTCAAGATTTCTTGTGGTTGGGTATCGATAAGATCAGGTTACACAGCATTATAGGTCTCTGTGTTAGCTATCTAACCATATAATTTATTTTTAATTTGAACTATTTCAAGCCTTTCATCTATAATTTCTTTTGAATGTATGTTCATTTTTTGTCAAAAACCACCACATACTAATTGGGCTATAGATTTTAGCTCGTTCATCGAATTTTGTAACAATTTAGTTTTTTAGAAACTAGACTCCATTCTACACACTTTGAAAAAAAAGTTTTGATTTTATATTAGTTTTCAGTTATTTCTAGGGGGAGCACACAGATATTTCATGTTTTTGGGATGTGTCTAGTTGAAAAATTCGTTAAAAAAAAAATAGACATTATAAAATTACTCAAAAAATCTGGGATAAACTACATAGTGTTAAGTAACTTTTGACTAGAGCGATTAAAAAATTTCAAAAAAAAAGTTAAAATTTTAGGGGGGCCACACTTTGTACTTTGCTATGTTTTTTTGGAATAAACAGTACCACTTTTTGTGGCCCCCTTTTTTGAGGACCTAAAACTAAGCCATTTTGAAAAAAAGTTAGTAGTTTAGAAACTAGATTCAAAGGACTACAATTTTTTTTTTTGTCATATTTGAAAATTTTGAGCGTAACTATCTTCAAATTCTTGTTGAAGTTCAAAATTTGCAGATTTCAGGAAAAAGGTGTCCACTTATACCCCCCTTTTGGCACCACAACTTTGTGCACTTACCCATCTGCTGAATTAGAGTTGTTTACTTCTGTGTTGTCAACATTACAACTCATAAGAGTATGCAAACTCCTAAGTGTCAACCTAAGAAATAATAAAATAATGCATTAACCTAAGTAAACTTGAGTAAAGTGTAATAAGTAAATACTTATTTACACCAACACCGCCCCTTAAGTGCAACTTAGGGGAATGCACTTAAGCTTACGAAAGCTAGGATGAAAATGCATGATGGGTCCTGACCACTAGGCCATGTTAGGTACCCATGTACAAAATGCAATGCAATCTCTCATAAAGTGGAGAAAGAGGGAAAACCTCATAGGAAACAACCTCCCCCAAAAAGTGAGATGAAAAAGCAAGATGCATGGATGGATGGAATAATCAAGACCCCCCCATTACGACATCCATCAAGTATTTACAAAAGAGAAGGAAAAAACCCCATAAGAGGAAAAAGTCCCCCCATAAAAGAGAAGAGGAAGGAGACAAGGTAGTCCCCCCCCCCCAAATGTAGAGTGTCGATCAGTGATAGCTACTCCAATGTAGAAGCTGATCCATTACTACTGAACAATGTTCCTCCCCTTTGGAAGAAACAATGGCAGAGGTATAGGGGAGATGCTTTCCCTATATGTGGAAAGAATCTCAAAGATGAATGATATCTCTAAAACTTTCTCAACAGTCCTTGTGTTGATGTTGATGGTCACTCCTTCCAACACTACTGAAAAGAACATGTGCAGATCTAGCAAGGATGGATGTAGAACCTGTCCCAAAGAACAAAGTGTCTCCTCAAATGATAAAGAGACCTCCTGCAACTATTGTACATAAGAATCCATAATCACATCAACTTGTGAAGATTGATCATGTAGAGAATGGATAGGAGGGTCAGAGTGAGCCCTTACGACAACTGAAGAATATTCTGCTTCATCAAAGAGAAGATGTAGATCATCAAGGATGTCTCCCAAATCTACTATGTGTGACTCCATGAACAAACTTGAAATATCTATCAAGAAGTCATCCATTGATGTTGGAGTTGGAAGACAAGGTGTACCCTACAATGCTGAAGTACATGAACCTATCACTATGGCAATGGATGAAGTATTTGCCTCAACAAAGAGAAGACGAATATCATTGATGATGTCTCCCACATCTTCAATGTGAGACTCCACAAACAAGTCTGCAATGGTTGGAAGGAAGTCATTCCATGAAGTTGTAGTAGGAAGACATGGTAAAACTTGTTGTACTAAATTAGAAGCATCTGTGGTTGGAATTGGATCAGGAGTAGCAATAGGAGCATCTGGAGGTGTAATCTCATTTGGAGAGGATGCAGCTACAACTAGAGGTAAAAGATCTTTTGGGAATGGAGGAATGTGTGAATCTCCATATAGCTCCCAAAGATAGGTCCAATAATCATATAAATCAAATGACTTCATAAATCATATAGATCTGAATTTAATTAAATTGCAGATCTAATAGATCATACCCGAATTTGCAAATCAGACCTTCGAGTTTCGGTTTGCAAAAAATAATTTTTGCCTCAAAATTGACTTTGGCCTAGGGTAAGTGAATTTATAACCGATTTTCACTGAATTGATGTTCTGGATGCAATGGTGAGGTCTGTTCTAACTCTAGACGCTCCCAATGACTATAATACTTTGAATCTGAGTTAAGGTGCTAAGCAACAAGATGGTCTTGAATGGCTATGTGAAGAGAAATTCTCCAAGCTTTGATACTATGTAAGAATTTGCCTTAGGGAAAAATTCACCCAAGATCAAAGAACTCAAGCACAAGCACAATAGTAGACCAAAAAGAGTATGATTGGAATAACAATATGTATTCAAATTCAATGTTATGTTCTATGTTCAAGTACACTAGGAGTGCCTGTATATAAAGGCCTCTGGAATGCTTCTAGAATGCCTAGGAGTCAACACACTGATAAGTCTTACAACCAAGCACATGTCCACTAGAAGTGGATTATCCTCCATTAAGCACAGGAGTAAGTGAAATGATAAGAGGATAAGCCTACAAAGGTGTAACAGGAAAAATTATGTTGTAGACACCATGTGCTAAAATAGGAGTGCGAATAACTGTGTTGTCTAGATGACAACTTAGTTAATTATGCAAACTCCAGTGTTGTAGACACCATGTGCTGAATTATAGTTGCTTACTTCTGTGTTGTCAACATGACAACTCATAACAGTACGCAAACTCTTGAGTGTCAACTTAAGAAATAATGAATAATGCATTGACCTAAGTAAACTTAAGTAAAGTGTAATAAGTATATACTTATTTACACCAACAAGAATATTTAAATATAAAAAATAGCAATCAATCCAATGAGTGGAAGAAAGTGCTCACTGGTAAAAACCTTAGATAGGTTGAACATAAATCAATTCATGAGTCCTCACAAACAAAGGAAGGTACACACACTTTTTTGTCTAATTGAGTGTTGGATTGTACTATTTTCTCAATGAATAATACCCTGGTGAGGAAATTCTTCTCCTTTAGATTGATTGTTGATATGGTTAAGAAATGAGTGTCGCATTAATGGGGGATTAGAGGGAGTTCTTTAATTAGCTCAATTTTAGACGCTTTATCCTTCTTATTATTTATTACAAATGATGATTTAGTTCTTGTCCCTTCAGAGACCAAGGCCTATGAAAAGAATAGTATCTTCCTACACAAATGGAAGCTCAACTTTGACCCTATGGAAGACTTGAATAGGACTATTCTATTGTTAAAGGAAAAAGAACATGTGGTAGTGGCCATTTTTCTAATCCCATGAAAGACAATCTTGTAGTGCATTTTGAAAATTTAGAAAATTTAAATACAAAAACTAACAATCAATCCAATGAGTGGAAGAATGTTCTCATTGGTGAAAATCTTAGATAGGTTGAACTTAAATTATTTCATGAGCCCCCACAAACAAGGAAGCCGTGTACACTTTGTTTCTTAACTCAATGGTGGATTCTCTTATTTCATCGATTAACAATACCTTGGTGAGGAAATTCTTCTCATTTAGATCAACTATAGATATGGTCAAGAAATGGGTGTCACATGAATGGAGGGTTAAAGGGAGTGCTTCAATCTATTCAATGTTAGGTTCTCTATTCTTCTTAAAATTTATCACAAGTGATAATTTGGTTGTTGTCCCTTTAGGGACCAAGGCCTATGAAAAGAATAATGTATCCCTATGCAAATGGAAACTCAAATTTGATCTTATGGAAGACTTTAATAGGACTATTCTAATGTGGGTTCGTATGTCGAGACAACCAGTAGAATTCTCGAATAAGAAGATATTTCAATGGATTAAAAGCATGTTTGCCACCATGTCTTTATTGACAACATGACCAAAGTGAAATCTAGGTTTGTGTTTTCGCACTCCTTCTTTAATGTTGTTGTTTATAAGACACTCCCCAATTTCATTACATTGAAATACAAGCTGGGTAAATGGACCCATGAATTGGTTTACAATAGAATGCATGAAAAATGATGCCCTAACCCTACATCTCAATGTGCATAGGTTACAACAAAATGCAAAATTGGTTGCAATGGAAAGGGTGGAATGGTTAATGATGCTCCAATAGAAAATTTGGCAGTTGTATGTGTGCACCAAGGCGTCTAAGGTGTTGGCCAAGTTATGATATTAGAAACCATACACTTTCTTTGTAAATTTGGCCTAATTAGGCCTAATCCTCAATCTAACCCTATAAGCATTTTGTAGTCTATTGATAGAGTTAGCATTTGATCTATTGGGGATTGGTAGAAGTCCTATAAGGGTATAAAAAAAGGTGATTTGTTTGTATGGTCTAGTGGAGAAGATTGAAAATAAGTCATAAAAATAGAGTAGGCATACCTAATAAGGATTAGGCCTCCTACCTAGGTCTGTTATAACCATTTTTTAGTATGAAGATATATATAAGGGGTGGAAATTATCTAAACTAATTGAGTTAGTACCTAGAAGATGTCAGGGGTCCATTCTACCCATGATAAGTGGTATAAGCCCATATTAAGGGTTCTGCAAGTTTGTTAATGTTGGTGTAAATACGTACTTTACTATTTACATTTACTTAAGTTTACTTAGGTTAATGCATTATTTAATTATATTGCATTATTTTATTATTTTTATTTGTGAGACACTTAGGAGTTTGCATACCTTTTGAGTTGTCATGTTGACAACACAGGAGTATGCAACTCTATTTGAGCACATGGTGTCTACAACACTGTTTTGCATGTCCCACCCTTGTAGACTTATCCTCTCATCAGTGCACTTACTTCCATGCTTAATGGAGGATAATCCATATCTGGTGGACATGTGCTTGGTTGTATGACACTTCATGGTGCTAACTTCTATGCTTTCTAGAAGCTCTATTGAGGCCTTTATATTCAGGCACTCCTAGTGTACTCTGAGTATCCAGTTATTGAATACATTGTTATTCTGATCACACTCTCTCCATTTTTGGTCTACAGTTGTGCTTGTGTTTGAGTTCTTAGTTCTTGGGTGAATTTTTCCCTTAGGCAAATTCTTACAGTTAAGGTTAGAGCCTTAAGGGGAAAGCATAGTTTCAAAGGGATCTAATAGGTGGGAAGAGCTGGGAATCTAACAAGGTTTAAAACATTCACATAAGTGATTTGTAGTCTTCCTTGAAGTAGTTTCTAAGGTTGTGTCTACTATATTGACAAAGGAGGGTAGTTGATTATCTATTTGATGAAATTGATTCATTACCCCAGTCTCTCCCCATCAATGTGTGTGAAAACATATCACTAGAAACTTTTCTACTCACCTTCAATACCTACATGTCTATGGTGAGACCAAATCAAACAAAAACATCATTGTCCAACTTTGTGTTCCGGAAATGAAACACTTTCTAACCATTAAAATTTGTATGTATTTTACCTCTTTTGATTTAAATGATGCAAATATAAATAAATTAGGAGTTCTTGTAGTATTTGGGATATCTAGGACTAATTTTCCATGTTAAGAAGGTGTATGATATTGCTTTGAGAGGAGTAGAAGTTTTTCCCTCTATTTCTATAGTTGGGTTCATGAGAGTTTTTTTCCAGAACTGGATACTCTTTAAGACTTCAAATAAAAAATAATGGGAAAGTGTCTTAAAGTTGTGAAGATCAAGCATGTTTTTGTTAAAAAAATGTCAGTTGTTGGATTTGATAATGCACTTGAAGTAGAAGTAGAAGTAGAATTAAGATAGTTATTGTTCTTTAAATTGATAGGTGCATTTTTATTGGTATTGAAAATGAGGAAAAAAAACCCTTGTTTAATGTGGGTAATTTGGAAACCAGATTGGTGAAAAGTTTTGGGAAGTGATATATGATGAGTATGTTAGTAGTGAGGAGGCCACTAAAAAATATTGTAGTATATAGCTAGGTGAATCTAGGAAGTTTTTAGTAATAATAAGGGACTTTGTAATGCAACTTAAGATCTTGGCCATGGGATGAGCCTATGAAGTTTGAAGTTGGAGATCATGTATTTGGGGTAGTTTCTTTTTCAACAAATATTGTTTAAACAAGAGAGTTGGTTATTCTAACTTGGCATCAAGAAGAATCATCCTGGAGTTATTTTGAATAGGATTTGGAAATTTCAAAGTCTTTCAAAGCTTCTCTAGGCTTGATTTCATTGTAAGATTGTACTAATACATTAGACTTCAAGTGTGAGATTGTTGTGCATTTGTAGCCGAATGGTTGTGATGTTTCAATTCCTTTGACTATTGATTTTATTGATGTCTCTTCATATTTGAACAATTGAACATTTGTATAAATCTAAGTACAGATTGGATGTAATATGTTGAATAGTAAATAAAGTTATTTTTCCTTATTGAAGAGTGGATGTAGCTATTTTATTGTGAACATGATAAAAAATTTATTTAGTGTTTTGTGTTTGAACCTTTATTTCTAATTTGAATTTCATCTTTAGGTTTCTCTTTTATTTCTTCATACCTAACATCCTCAAAAGACTTCTATTCTAAAAGAAAATACCAACGAAAACTACCTTTGAGATCCATGTAGAGAGTATTAACTATCAAGAAATTTGTTGTTATTTTCTACATAAAATTAAAATAAATTATCATATTAAAAAGATAAAGTTTTAAAGACAAAAACCTAAAATATAATGATAAGTTAAAGAATGTTTCATTTGGGAGGTATTGAATTCAAGGCTACTTGAAATTAACACAGAGAATAACTCTAAAAAAAATTTAAAAATTATATTTTCAATATATTGACAAATTTTATTCAGAGCATACAAATGTGTTCAACCAATTATGAAATCAGTATTACTCCAACTTGAAGAGGGGATAAATCTCTATTCGAAGAACAACTCGTCCTTGAGGGCTCTGGCATCTGCAAATATTATGTGAACAGGAGACAATGATAAGATTCAACAAAAGAGATTTATTGAATCAAAACACACAAAAACACATCTACCACATGAATCTGTGATGCAATAGACTAACCATGAGTTTGCAGAGAGCAATCACATCCTCTGTACTGAAGAGAAAGACATCCACATCGCTACACTAAA
This sequence comes from Cupressus sempervirens, assembly GCA_028749045.1. Lineage (NCBI taxonomy): Eukaryota > Viridiplantae > Streptophyta > Pinopsida > Cupressales > Cupressaceae > Cupressus > Cupressus sempervirens. Next base: position 48,574,991 of record CM053786.1, read on the forward strand.
AAGAGTCTCATAAACAAAACCATAAATAAAATTTTAGTATCATCACTAAAACTCCAACTGTAAATGCACCTTCCAAACCTTCATTTCTTTCAATCATTCTTTGCAACTGAAATTATAAATTACAAAAACAAAACAGGGGATAGATCAAGTCTCAGTCAAGACCCAATTTCAAATCAACAGAAATACTGAACTATTGAAAGAATTATCAACTGGACCCAAAACAAAATATTGTAATTACCTTTTGCCTTTCTTTGCGATTCAATGCAAGCTTCAAATTGTTTATGAGCCAGGGATGTCTCAGTTACCCCACCAAAAGCCAAGTCAAAAAACACCCTCAAACTCAAACCAAACAAATACCCTAATTTCTCTGCCCTTATTCCACTGCCCTTCTTTTTCTCTACACTTTTACATTTCTCAGAGGCCAAAATCTCACAAGAAACAATTTTCCTTAGCACCGCCTTGAAATCTTCAACGGAAGGCGTAACCTTAGGTGGTACAGCTTTCTCAGTGCTAAATTTATAGCTCATCAGATACATCAGCCTTTTCTTCGAGTAATCTTCATCTTTCCTTCTCTTGAATGCCCTGTAATACCCGTCTTTAGACGTGTAAACTTTATCCATCGGGGAGAAAGGAATTCTGACAGAAGTTTCGCTGAAAATCCCGCTTCTGTCACATGACGGACTAAAGCTGTTTCTGCTTATAAGTTCTTGTGAAAACCCCATCACGAAATTTGCAGTGGCAGAAATGGACATTGGGCCATGGTATTTTATAGTGAGAATGTTTGTGAAAGAGTTAAGCGAGAGTACAAAAACGAATAAGAAGGGTAATTTTTTCATTGTTTTTTGTTTTTCGTGCAATGCTTCTTTTTGAACTTTGTTACAGATTTTATTATATTATAAATCTAAGGCTTCGTCTATTTCTATTGTTTGGAAGATCTTAAAAACAATATGTCTCGACTTTAGCCAGATAGACAACCGCGTTATTATCTTCACTTTTTATGCTGCTTCTTCTTGTCTTCATTCCCTAAATAGGGATCTCGGAATAACTACATTTTTATTATTAATCTGTCTTGCCTTGTTTTGTCTTTGTTCAATGGTCTTGTTATCATCAATATGTCACATCCGAGCTCTTTAGATATCATCTTCATAATAACTGGTTTATAAATATAAGTATGGATTTGTCTAGATGATATGGAAGCTTTTTAATATTTGGTAATTAAATAAAAATTAAAAATAGAATTATATTTTAATTTTTTAATTTAATTATTAAAAATTTAAAAAAATTATTAGTTCTTATCGTCAATTTATTATTCAAATATTTTTTGAGTTATAAAGTTTTCATATTTATTGCATTACAAATAGTTCAACACAATATATTTATTGACACTTTGAGTGGTTATTTTCTACTACTATAGGGAGTGCAACTTTTTCATATGTTTGTCCATTCATGGCAATTTATTATTCAATTACTTTTTGGCATTTTAAAGTGTTAATATATATTATATTTGAAATAATTCATAAAAATATATTTATTGACAATTTGATTGGTTGTTTTGGGCTACAATAGGGCTTGCAATTTTTTGTACACAAAATTCAACAAATTATTTTAGAGACATTATACATTTTACTATTGCATGCAAAGACACAATAAATTAAAATTAAAAATGTATCACATTTAGCTTCTCTCTTCTTCATTGTTTACATCCGAACCGACATAATATTTGACCTTATATTTCATCATTTTTGTAAATTACAAAATCCGTCCCAATTATCTTAGAGTGATTGGCTCTCATAACACTAACTCAATTGAAGAGCTCGACTCGGTACTATTTATTATAGCGTTTGTCACTTACAAAATCTACTAACACCTATGTTGATAAAACATATCGCTCTACAACTTTTTCCTGCCCTCGGCCTTCATCTCGGTTTCATGCCCTCTCAGTCTTGGGGGGGATGGCTCACCCCCCACTATTACCCCCTCTATTGGAGTCGGCTTCTATGTGCCCGAATCTGGAACTAGTTTTTTTCACTAAGTCCCAAAATGCTCGAGTGATGCATCAACTGGAAAATCATGGCCCGACAGAACCAATGGCATTCCTAATGACTGTGCCTATTTGGGCCCCAAACCTTTGGGTGGTCCCATGATGACAATCAAAGTGGTGGTGACCCCAAAGTCAAACTTGCTAGGGGTTGTCATCGGATCCAAGATTTTCATGGACTCTGGAGAGAAACCCACCTTTTCCTCAAGAGCCACTAGACTACTAATTTCACTACCTAACTTAGTGGTTGATTTGATTTCCTAGGGTTTTTCCTTAGGCCTTGTTGGAAAATTTGTCTCGTTTTGACCTACAATGGATATGGTGAGAAAATGGTGCTCAACAAGGTGGAAACTATCGAGTTCAGTCTCCATCTCAACGATGGCAAGCTCCCTCTTTTTATTTAGCTTCACTGTTGAAAGGGACCATGATTCAGTCATGGTGGGATCCTCGAACTTTGGCAAACACCAATTAATGCTTGCGAAATGGAAACTGAGGTTCAACCCAGAGAGTGATCTCTACAAATATGCATCGGTCTGGATAAGATTGCCTAGTCTTCTCTTGGAATTATGTGATGAGTGGGTGTTTAAATGGATTGGAAACTCCTTTGGTTAGTTTATAAAAATGGATATAATGACTAGCTCCAAGACTAAAATGGGCTTTGCCAGGTTCTGTCTGAATGTGGGTATGAACAAACCTTTGTTGACCATGATGGATCTAAAATCTAAATGGGGTACCTAGTTGCAACTGTTAGTCTATGAGAATGTTGTTCCCTTTTGCCAAAGTTACAACATGTTTGGACATTTGTTTGTGGATTGCATGAAGGGAGAGAAACTCAAGAACAAAGTGTCCTAATCGGATGTGGTGGTGGTTGAAAGCTTGAAAATAGTTGAAATGGCCAACTAGATGACAAGTCAAGAGAATATAGAATCGATATGTTTGATAGAAACTTGTGTCAAGGAGCTCCATGATTTGAATAAAGTTATTAGTAAAGACAGAGAGAATGTTAGAACCCATGAGAAGTAGGATGTTGATGGATAGGGTGAGGAGATCATATGTGGTCAAATTGACAAAAATGAAGTAGCAAAGCAAGAAGAGGGGGAGATTATTGACACGCAAGCCCTACTACTAGATAACCTGGTGGAGGACTATTGAACCAAGAGATGGAGGATGGTGGAGTTTTTAACCCTTGCAAAATATCCCCAAACAAGGTGAATAGCTCACCGCCCACAAATGAAACCCTGGTGATCTCACTCCAAAGTATTGTTGAAATACTTCCCCCCACCTTAGAGGTACCAAATCTTGACTTCCCTAGCAATGATGTTGAATGGACAGTACCAAAGAGAAAGCCTAGAGGAGAAAATAGAGTTGATGTTGGGTCAACCATGAGGGTTGGGAGACCTCTGATCAAGAACATCCATCAGAAGGAAACAAAAAAGGATACAGCATATGGGACACAAAAAACCTTGAAGGAAACCCAACATCATAAGAGATGAATATTATATCTTGGAATGTGAAAGGGCTTAATAGTCCTAAGAAGTAGTATGAAATTAAGCAAAAGATCATTGAACTTAATACTGATATGATTGTTTTGCAGGAAGTGAAATTGATAGAGTGGGCATCCTCTAGAGTGGCTACTCACATTTGGCCAAGTACTAAATTTTCGTATAGTGATGCTAATGGGGCTTTTGGTGTCATTTTTGTGCTATGGAGCCCAGACAAGGTGGTGGGATAAGTAATCCTCCTTCATACCCATTTTTTGGTCACAAGTTTCACCTCCCATGCTAGTAGTTGGAATTTGTTTAATTTCTATGCTCCCAACACTCGAAATGGTAGATTGGTTTTCTAGGAAAAGGCTACTAAAGTAGATGATGCTATGAGATAGAAAAATATTTTATGCATGGGGGATTTTAATACCTTGCTCTACCCTTCAGAGAAAATGGGGGCTTGGAGGACTTTTATGATAGCATGCACGACTTGGAGGGCTTCCTTAGGAGGAATGGCTTGATTGATATTGATCTATAGGGTCCTACTTTCACTTGGTCTAACAATAGATTGGGGAAAATTTTGATTCAGGTTAGGCTTGATAGCGCCCTTATCTCATCTAACTGGGACCCTCTTCAACGTACTTCCTTAAAGGTGGATCTGAGGACCATATCGGGTCACTCTATGTTATTTGTCACATGGATGCAAAGTCAACCTACTAGATGAAGGCCCTTTAGGTATGAGATCATCTGGCACTCACACTCGAAGTTTAGAGATTGTATTGTATAGTGGTGGAAGGATTCGATTGAAAGAATGACCATGTTTTGTATTGCTAGAAAACTTGATAGAATCCATAAAGAGGCTTAAGTATGGAGAAAATCTTCGTTTCGAAACATATTCAAAGAAAAGAAGTCTACTAAAAAGAAGTTGGAATCTCTCCAAAATCATCTAGCAAGGTAATGCTAATGTTGAGCACTAGCAGGAGGAGAGGGAGTGTTGGGACAGGTGTAAGACCCTCCTGAATTGGGAGGAAATCTTCTGGAAATAGAGATCTAGGGTACAGCGGTTGGAGGAGGGTGACTGAAGTATGACCTTCTTCCATAGATCGATGTTAAGGAGAAAAAAGAGAAACACTATAAACCTATTGGTGGACAATAGTGGTTAGGAGATAAAGGAAGTGGAGGAGATAGAAGGTAAGCCCAATAATTATTTCCAAGAAATCTACAACCCCCCTAATTTTCAAGTCAGTAGTAACATGCAAAATGATTTTGAGGTTGTTTAATCTAATGGTGAATAACCAGATGAATGAGGACATGACTAGTAAGGTGAAGGAGGAGGAGGTCAGAAAGGTTGTGTTCAACATGAATCAGTACAAATCTCCTGGACCTGATGGGTTTTCCCTAACTTTTTTCAAGGAATTATGGGATATTTTTAAGTACGATGTGATCCACGCTGCTAGGGAATTCATCAAAATGTGAAAACTACTAAAGGAATTTAATCAAGCTTTCATTGTTCTTGTCCCTACGATGGATGACCCTAGATGTCTAGAAGATTTTAGACCCATTAGTCTCTACAACATGATTTAAAAAGTTCTCGCTAAGATCATGATAAATCGTATCAAGCCCCTTCTTGATAAGTTTATAGGACCCTACCATAATGGTTTTGTGCAAAGGAGGAAAATTCTTGATGTGGTCATAACCACACATGAGACAATTCACTCTATGGATAGGAGCAAGAACCTAGGTATGGCCCTTAAACTAGATATTTCCAAAGCTTATGATAAGGTAAGAAGGGAATTTCTTTTTTCTCTCCTGACTAATTTAGGCTTCAATGATTATGTTATCGGAACTAACAAGAACATGGTGAACACCATCACATTTTCGATGCTTGTTAATGTGGATCTTGGAAGATTCTTCTCTTCATCCCAAGGTTTGTGATAAGATGACTCCCTATCACCTTACCTAGTCATCATGGTGGTGGAAGTTCTAAGCAAAAAATTTAGTGTCCATAGCTAATTCTAGGGGCATGAAACGAGTTAAACCTGCATCCTTGTGGCCACCACAAATTATCCAACAATTTTTTGATGGCACATGCTTATTTGGAATCTCCTCTATCCATGAAGCCAGGGAGTGAGAAGCTATATTGAATCAGTATGCAATGGTTTTAGGATAATGCATAAACTATCAGAAAAGAATAGTGTATTTCTTTAACACTAATGCTAGTATGAGACAAAAGGTGACCAAAATTCTGGAATGCCAGAAGGCAGTTCTCCTAGATACATATCTTGGTCTCCTGCTCACAATTAAAGAAGTCTCTAATTAGTATTGGGATAGCCTGGTTGAACACTTTCAGAGAAAGTTGGTGGGTTGGAAAGGAAAGATATTGAGTAGCATGGGGAAACTCCAACTTCTCTCACCATCTTTGTAAGGCACTCGAGTGTATTTCCTCTCTATCTTTAAACTCTCTGGAAGATTTAGAGACATTCTTGAAAAACTTCAACATAATTCCTTATGGTTTAGAACTAAAGAGAAGTCTAAGATGAGCAAGGAATTTTTTTGTCAACCTAAGTCCCTTGGAGGGTTGAGTATAAGAAGGATAGGACATATGAATAAGGCCCTCCTAAGCAAGATTTGATGGAGATTTTTGAACTCTTTGGGTAGTTGGTGCAACATAGTGATGGCTAAGTACCTTTGAGGAGAATTTTTCCATCACTTCCTATGGACCCATGCTCTCCCCTAGAGTTCTAAAATTTGGAACAATGTGGAAAGCACCTAGAAATTTTTTAAGATGGGTTGTCACTGGATTGTGGGGAATGGAAAGATCATTGATTTCTAGGAAGATGAATGGATCCAAGATAACTCCCTCATATACACTAGGTTCCTACCCTTGCATGAGACTTGGACATAATTTCTCTCTAACTCAAATCTATATTACCTCGGGTTGTCAATGGATTAAAATTTAGAATCAGGAGCTTGTTCGTACAGGCCTTTTCCTAGAATTGCAAAACCTCCTTTAGTGTTATTGGATCCCTTTCACCCTAGTGGATGACTCCTTGGTTTGGAGACTTACCCCCTTAGGTGACTTCATAGTAGAGTCGGCTTATCTTTGTTGTCTTGGGGGGGAGGGGGATGGGTGGCCCAAGGAGATTGGAGAAAGATCTAACACCCTTGGATCCTATCAAATATAAATTTATTTTTGTGGACGACCTTGCATGGGTCTATTCTCACTGTCGATAACCTTCAAAGGAGAGGGTGTCAGCTAGCTAATTTTTGTGTCTTATGTTATCAAGATGTGAAATATATCCCACACCTTCTTATCCACTGCCCATTTTCTTCAAATGTGTGGAGGGGGGTCCTTGCCTTATGGGAGGTCCAGTGGTGTGTTTATGAAGTCTTGCAACAATTTGTTCACTATCTTAAAACCTTGTGGAAAATAATCACATCCTATGTATCATGGAAAATTTGGAAGGAGCAGAATAACAGAATCTTTAGGGACAAAGCCACTACCAATTCGGTCATGGCCCAATAGGTTATCAAACTTCTAAAAGAATATAGTGAGATCTAGTAGTGGAAGCTCCTCCCAAACCCCCCAGGAAGACTTGATATGAAGTGGGCATTTGCTTGGGACTTAGGCCCAATGGTGGCACAATGTGTATACTCCAAAGCTATGGCTAGGCAAAGCATGGTGTGGCACCCCCCTCCCTAAGACAAGGATAAAAATCAACTTTGATGGTTTGACCATGGTGGAAAGCACTGCTACTAGGGTGTCTTCCACAATTGTATGGGGGAACTAGCGGTTGCCTATATTGCGAATTGTGGAGGGAGATCAAACAATGAAGCAAAAGGCTTCACACTTCTATGAGGAATGAAAAATGTGAGAACACAAGGAATTTATAGGTTAGCTATTAAGGGGGATTCAATGTTAATTATTAAAGTTTTTAAAGGAGAGGGTCAGAGTAGCTAGACGATCAAAGAAACAATTGATGAAATTTGAAAGTTGATGGAGGGGTGCCAAGAGATCCATGTGGACCTTATCTACCATGAAGGCAATGGTGTGGTAGACGAGTTGGCAAAATTTGGGCATAATGTCATGTGGTTAATAGAATGGGAGGACATCATCCAAATTCCATCATCAACTCAAGTGATGATGGAATGTGAATGTATTTCTCACAAAGTTGCATGAATCATTACAACAGGTGGCAAGTGAATTTGCAAGAGTTTTCTCTTCATAAAGTGATTGTTTGGAAAGTTTGCATGAGATTTCACTTTTATGATCCTCTTACCATGAACTTAATTATTTTCAAAAAATTATGAAAGGAGTGAATTTTCCTAGATATAAAAAATTGACAAAAAAAGATGATAGAGACACTTTTATCAAACCCCACTCCAACTACAATTGGCGATGGGTGAATATGGAAAGAAGGGATTGTTTACATGTGCCATTAAGGGAGGTTTTTTGGTTTTTGGGAAACCTTGCAATCTTATGATTATTTTTTACTACCTTTTCATTTTCGTCCTGGGTGCAATTTATTTAACCAACAGTGACAACAAAACGTACAACAAGGTGATGTTGGAGAATTTAGAAGAGTTGGTGATTGAGCTAGGTGAAGGTATGGGCACCGGTGATCACATTGAACCTATGGGGCTTGAGGCTTGCATCCATAAGAGTGAAGCTAGGATGGTTTATTTGCGGGAAGGTGGTTTATTATCATTTATGAAAGGGATGACAAAACATGATGAGAACATCTTGATGCAATTCTTCAACTTGTGGAATGATAGAAAAGTGAACATCAATGAGATAGCATTCAAAATTACAGGAGGGGTTATTGCTAATGTTGGAGGGTTCCCCCTGGGAAGCAAGAATTGGCATGATCAGGAAAAAGTGAATGATGAACCTAGTCTATGGAAGTTCTTCAAGTATGATGAGGAACTGGTTCAAATGTGCGGTGGGTTTTCTAGAGAAGATCTTCCTAAGCCCTAGGATGTTTTTTTCTATGTCATAATAAGGTATATTACCCTCAAGGGTTGGCTCTAGGTACTTTATTACTATCATTTCCCCATCCTTAACCACTGCAAGAACCTGGATTAGGTTTCCTTTCTGAATCTATTTTTGAATTCAATGGAAGACAATATCTGTAAGGATAGGAAAAAGAAAGAGGATGGTAAACCCTTTTATCTCATTCACCAAGGTTTCTTGAATAAACTATACAACTACCACCTCACCTTAAACCCATTGTTTCTGGTCAACCCCCTAGCTACTATCACTCCCCAAATATCTATGGACCGTGGTCCTAGCTCAAGCCACAAAAAAATCAAGAAAACCCCTAACCTTAAGGTTAAAATAAAACTTTTTGATTTGGATATAGACACAAGGAAGAGCAAGTAGAATGCTTGGTAAACTAGCAAACACCTCCAATTGAAGAAATTCAAGTACCCCCCCACCCCCAACATGATTTTATCTTCAAGTCTACTAAGAGTGAGATAAAACATACCAAGAGAAAGTGACCTCACCAAGACATTGCTAAGAAGCTTGTCTCCAACCCACCTAGTCCCTCACACATCTTGGATACCCTTGAAGTTGTCCCATCTCTAGCCAAAAGTGGGGGGGAGGACATCACCTCCCCCATGAAAGGCACTCCCAAAGGTGGGGGGAAAAGGGGAAGCACAACCATGGTCAAGCCAAAGCAAGGTTCGGTTGGAGGCTAGAGCAGTTGACGAAGGAGATAGAAAAAAATCACATTGGTATTTTCTCCACAAAAGTTATGCATTATGTTGCCACTACTCTTTATTTCTTTTAGGTGAATAAGGACATGAAGGACCTGGGCAAGGAGAGCAAGACTACCTACTCCATTTATATATTTTTGGTGTAAGATTAGTTGAAGATGCTCTTGGACAAACTTGTCAAAGAGGAGGAGGTGGAAGTGAATAGGGATGAGCCCAAGGAGAAGAAGATAGAGGAACTAGAAAAGAATGAGGGCAGTTAGCCCTAGTTTTGTTTGTTATTTTTTCTTTTATGTTGTCGATCACTTTGAACTTGGTACCCTAAGAGGTTTTATTATATATGTATATGTCTAATTACTGGACTAATAGTAGCAATATGTTCCCTTGTTGTTGGCATGGTTTTTTGTTTTATTTGTTGGTTAGTAACATGACTAAGGGTAGTGATGGTTTTGTTTTGGAACTTTTTTGGTTTTTGAAGTATAAAATTTGTATCAGTTAGATGATTGGGAGGTAACCTTTTATTGATCCTTTAACCTTTTTGTACTCTAGTATCACCCCCCCCCCCATGCCTGCCCCCATCCTTTTGGCTGCTTTCTGGGGTATGTGCAGGATCATGGTGTGGCAAAAAGTGGCGATTTGAAAAAAGTGGAGTTTGAAAACATCTAAAAGCATGTCAAAATTCACTCTGACTTTTTCCACCCATCCTAATACCAAGGAAAAATAGTTGGGCCAAAGCTTATTACGTATCTGATCCATTATCGAGTATTCGATATCATACCGGGTACTCAAAACCTGCAACTTGGATTTAAATAAAAAAATTGAGAGCAAATAATGCATTTGTGTTTGATTTATTTTGAGTTGACTCAATTTCGAGTATATGATATAGCAACGGGTATACAATATAGGTAAGTATTTTTTGTATTTATTTATTATTTTGAATGAATTTTAATATAAATTAGGTTTTTTAAATAGAAATCATTGAAAATTAATTTTTTTAAAAATAGAAATCATTGAAAAATAGGATTTTTTAATAGAAATAGTTGAAAATTAAGTTTTTTTTAATAGAAATGTTATTTTTCAATTTAATAGGTATGGCTGACCCGAATGATGACACTGAGGTAGGAAATAATGTTTGTCATAAACTTCCACCAAATGATTCGATACCCCCTCAAAACTATCCACCAAATGATCCCCTACCCCCTCAAAACCCTCCTCAAATTGAAGATTTGATATATGAAAATCCCACTGAAATAAGGATTTTGCAAACCAAATATAACAATATACCTACACTGGCTCCCATATTATCCATGTTAAACACCATAGTGGATAATATTGAAACACTTACCAATGAAAAAAATGTTGGTCTTCATTGGCATGAGAAAAAGCATGCCATGTTTGATGATGGGTTGGACTATGATGGGGTTGCGGCCCTAGATATAACTAAAGATGATATAGTTAGCCTTTTTGCGGACCCAAAAACTGGTAAACTAGTAGAACTCACAAAGCCCAAATTATCAATTAAATGATGCACAAATGAGGCTATGCATGCAAACTTTTGGGATCGTTGGTGGATGGTTTTTGAAAAACCTCCACACAACAATTTAGAGGTGTCATTCTATGTGTATGCCAAACTTGTGTTGCACCTCAACGTGAACTACTAGAGCATGATGCCCAACATGGGTGTAGGAGGAGGAGCTCCTCAAAATAGACCTTGTTCTCAGTGGAAAAAGCTAGCACTTTCTCTCTCCCTATTGATGTCTCCCTACCTCCTCTATTGTAACATCCTAATATTATTGTAGAGGCTAGCTCTTAGACTATTAGAGCTATCCATAGATTAAGTAACCTATTGATATCCCATGCTAGGTCAATGTTTCATCCCTATGTTGATGATGTTGGCATGAGTTCATCATTGGTGAGCTCATCACATGTTTGTGTGCCACGTACTTGGCTAATACTCAATAATATTTGTCTGGGTCCCATAGGTGATCTTTCTAAGTATTAGTTTGTATTTGAGTTGGAGGATAGACCAAATGCATGTATAGAGACTACACACCTTAATGTGAGAGAGGAGGGGCATGTAGAGGCGTGGCATCTTACTATGTCGGTACATGTATACATTTTTTTGTTAAGACATATGTGATTTAAAGTTAATCTTTATAATAGAGTAATTTTAGCCCATACTGACTTATACATGTATGTGATCTTCATTCATGTATAGTTGATGACTAAGGAGAAGCTCAGACAGGTTGATGATGTCACACCCTTAGATATTTCATTTGGCCTTGAGAAATCTACAATAAATTATGTTTTGTTCTAATTATTTTTCTATTTGATATTGGAGCATATGTGGTTTCTAATTTTTCTTTTCTCTTGCAGATATTATCTATTAGTAGGGGGTAGAGTGTGGGGGATGAGGCACAACCCATTGACAAGTGAAAGGTAATTAGGTGTTTTTAAAGTTATTAAATATCAATGCATTCATGTAAAATTTTTGTGGTAATTAAATTTAATCACATTCTTTATTATACAAGGTGTGGCTATTGGTGATGAGTCCATGTACATTCAGCATTACAAACCCTCTAGCATTTTCATTCACAATGAGAGCCACATTGTATGTATAAGTATTGAATTTATTTGTTATTTTTTAAATTTTCATAAACAAATTCAAAACTGAAATTCATGATATTAACAACTAGTTTTTTGTATCTCATAGGAAACACCTAGTGCACAAGAAGCTGGATGTTAGAGTTTTGTATCTTTACTCACACAACCATTATATCCAAAAGAGTCAAAAAAGGTAAGTTGTAGTTTGAATTCTTGATTATATGTTATAAATTTAGTATGTTATGAATTAGAATGTTATAGTTTAACTTGTAGATTCATCTGACAAACATACTTGAACATATACATGCCACAATCAAGGAGGTTCAAGCATTGCTGAGGACATATGAGAGGACTCCTAATTGGTGTAAGAGGTCAATGAGAGAGGTATTTATGATGAAATTTTAATACTATAAATCTCCTTTTAAAAAGGATCATTATGTATTTGAGTAACTTTGGGTTTTCCTTTTTTGTTTAAGTAGGAAAAATCCGATCCACCTAGTGCAACGAAGAGGCTACATTTTAATCATCCACCAGTAGCATAGGATATTATAGTTGTCATAGGGTGTATTATCAAACATTTTGAGATGACATATGCCACATTGTATACAGAAACATTGATATTATACACATTCTGATGGCACAATCAACCACATTTTGTATATGGATATATATATATATATATATATATATATATATATATATATATATATATATATATATATATATATATATATATATATATATATATATATATATATATATATATATATATATATATATATATATATATATATATATATATATATTTGTGTAATTTGTCTATGGATACATGAGCTTTGATATATATTTGTTTAATTTGTCTATGGATACATGTATTTTGATATATATATTTTATCATTTTTGTGCACAATGATATACATATTAATTTAGTATAGTATTGTTCAATTTATCATGGATCATGTGTATTGTTCGTGTTTATAGAATATCATTCATTTTGATCATGTTTGTTATATTTGATTCAAATGCAATAATTTTTGAAGAACATTTTAACAACCTTTATTATCAAATTTTGATGCAATATTTAATTTTAAATGATATCATATATGGGTAAGTGCACAAAGTTGTGGTGCAATTTCTAAACTTTGACAAGAATTTGAAGATAGTTATGCTCAAAATTTTAAGATGTGGTAAAAAAAAAAGTAGTAGTCCTTTGAATGTAGTTTCTAAACTACTATTTTTTTTTCAAGATGGTTTAATTTTAGGCCCTCAAAAAAGGTGGCCACAAAAAGTGGTAATATTTTTTCAGAAAAAACATAACATAGTGCAAAGTGTGGTCCTCCTAAAATTTTAAATTTTATTTTGAAATTCTTTAATTGCTCTAGTCAAAATTTATCTAACACCGTGTAGTATATCCCAAAAATTTTGGGTAATTTTATAATGTGTATATTTTTTATGATTTTCGTAAGCAGACACATCCCAAAAATGTGAAATATCTATGTGCTCCGCCTAGAAATTATTGAAAACTAATCCAAAATAAAAACTTCTTTTTTTCAAAGTGTGTAGAATGGATTCTAGTTTCTAAAAAACTAACTTGTCACAAAATTTGATGAACGGGCTAAAATCTACACCCCAATTAGTACATGTTGATTTTTGAGAGAAAATGGACATACATTCAAAAGAAATTATAGTTGAAAGGCTTGTAATAATATGAATTTGAAATAAATCATATGATTATATAGCTAACATAGATATCTATAATGTTACATAACCTGATTTCATTATTTGTCAACCAAGGGAAACTTGAAGGAGAACACAGAAGAAGAATCAAGCATTTTTTGTATGCTTGCTGCAAAACATGTCTCAGACCAGTTAAGAGCCTCCAAACCTTTGGGTTGGATCCCAAAGGAAAATCCAAGCCTTAGCCATAGTGGTATCCAATGCTTTAGGTAGCATGTATGTGCAATAGCCCATACACGCTATAGTGCGTGTGCATTATTTAAAACATTTTAAAATTCAAGGCTTAAATAGTGTGTATGTGTTATAGTGTGTGCGCGCTATTTAAACCTTTTTTAAATTCAAGGCTTAAATAACATGTACATGTTATAGTGCGTATGCACTATTTAAGCCTTTAATTTCAATAGAGAGGATGCATAAGGAGAGAGAGAAGGTGAGAGGTAGAGAGGGAGAGAGGGTAGAGAGTGAGAGAGAGTAGAGGATGAGGAAAGAGTAGGGGATATGATGTAGCATGAGAGAGAAGGATAGAAAGAGAGAAGGGAATGGGGAAAGAGTATAGGATAAGATGCACACACACACAGAAAGAGAGAGAGGGGAGAGGGGAGACTAAGGTAGAGTAAGAGAGTAGGGAATGGAGATGGAGAAAGGGAGGAGAGTGAGATAAATAGACATAGAGCTCAAGAGAGTAGGGGAGGGAGGGGGAGAGAGAGGGGGGGGGTTGAGGTGGTTAAGGTAGAGTGAGAGAGTAAGAGAGAGTAGGGAATAGAGAGGGAGAAAGGGAGGAGAGTGAGATAAATAGAGATGGAGCTCAGGAGAGTAGTGGAGGGAAGGGGAAGGAGAGAGAGAGAGAGAGAGAGAGAGAGAGAGAGAGAGAGAGAGAGAGAGAGAGAGAGAGAGAGAGAGAGTATGAGATATGATGCAAAGAAAGAGAGAGAGAGAGAGAGAGGATGGGATAGGGAGAGAGGGAGGGAGAAATGATGAGATGGGAATGGAGAGGGAAGGAGAGAGGGAATAGGGGAGAGAGAGAGAGAGAGAGAGAGAGAGAGAGAGAGAAGAATGGGGGTTCAAAGAGTATATGGCATAGGATGCATATAAATAGAGAGAGGGACAAGGAGGGAGAGAGAGAGAGATAGAGAGGGGGGGAGAGAGAGGGAGGGGGAGAGAGAGAGAGAGAGGATGGGATAGGGAGGGAGAAACGGAGAGAGAGGAGGGGGGGGGGGGGGAGTAGGGGTTTCTATGATTGTATGTGATTTCTAATAGTGTGTATGTGCTATATTACACACACACTATGTCTTGGGCTCAACAAGCCTAAGCCTAGGCCATAGCGCGTGCATGTTATAACATTGATGCACTATTGGAATTTTTCAATGAAAAAAAGGTGTTATCTTTTTGGCACCACAACTTGGTGCATTCACCCATATATTTAATTTGAAATGATCTCTGCAATCCCTTAAGATGTCACTATGGTTCACCTGCTCAAACGCACTTAGAGCACCTTGGAGACTCTTTAGTATGGGGTGGTCGCGAATGATGGAGGCTCTTCATGACCAAAACAAGGGTGTCACTAGGGTTCACCCACCCATTCGGAGCTAATGGTGCTAACAATTTGATGCCAAGATCAGTGGTTTCAAAGTTATGTAGTGATGCACCAATGAATTGAGGTACACTTCAATTTTTGGCATCGAGCGACATCATTGTGTTGAATCCAAATAGAATTTGATCTCTTAGAAATGAGATAGTTTATTGTATTCCTTGACATGACTGTCTTGTAGCACTTGACGTTTTACCAATATCCCCACAAGATCTGAGTTATGACCCTTGGAAGATCAACCTCCAAATGCACTTAGAGCACCTTGGAGACTCTTCAATATGGAGTGGCTACGAATTGGAGCCTCTCTACGGCCAAAAAAAGAGTGTTAATAGGGTTCACTTTCCCATCTAAAGCTAATGCCATTGATTATTCAATGCCAAGATCAGTGGTTTCAAAGTTACCTAGTGATGCACCAACGGAGATGAGGCACACTGCAAGTTTTGGCATCAACAGAGATTATTGTGTAGAATCCAAATAAAATGTGATCTCTCAAAAATGAGATAGGTTATTGTAGGCCTTGTAATTAATGTCCTCTAATATTTTACAATTCACTGATAGCCTCCATGACCTTCGAGTTATGACCCTTAGAATATTGACCTCCAAACACACTTAGGGCACCTTAGAGACTCTTCGGGATGGGGTGGTTGCAAACGATGAATTTTCTTTGTGGATGGAACAAGGTTGTTTCTAGGGTTCACCCACCCATCCAAAACTAATGGTGCTAACAATTTGATGCCAAGATGTAATATCCTCCCCTGATTTGAACTTTGACTTGCAAAAATTTAACTTAAGGAATATTGTCAAACACTTTGTATGCAAACTCATAAAGCTGATTTCCTCAATAAATTGCTTTCCAATGAGTAGATTTATGAACAACTATGAAGTGACATTAAAATGCATAATACACATCATAACATTTTCACAAACACTTGGCACACATTCAATAGTAAATGAAAAATTTGGAAACTCTTTCAATCTGCTAATAAATAGTGATTTTTAAATGTAGATGTGCACTTACAACTACCTTAAAGGCTGCAACAACTATTCAGACTTGTATTCAACAATTATTATGCAAAATATCAAAATTTGACAGAAGAAACTTGGAATTAGTGGCCGTAGTATTTTGTAGATGTAGTCGGCCAGCCCTCCAAACTTCTAATCAGCCGAAAAAACAAGTAAACTTGATACCAACATTGTTCATGCCGTACTGTAGCAAAATACTGTTCATGTCGACTGTAGCAAAATACTGTTCATGCAGCACTCTAGCAATAACTAACTTCAGATCTGCACCTCAAACCCTTGTAAATTTCTTTATGCAAACGCCCCAAATGAAACCCAGTGTGTTTCCTAAAGTGAAAACACCCTTGATCCTCTTGACTATGTCTTCCAATAGCGAAGAGAATGCTAGCAAAGAGGGATTCCGTCCTCCAAGCCCGATAATCAGATATCCAGCAACATAACATTAATCTTCATCCAAGCATACAAAAAAAAGCTCTTCCATTTCTTTTATAGTGTTCTCACAAGAGTTCAATCCTTCATTTTCTCAATGTGGGATAAAACATAACTCCCTTTATGTACCTTATGTCTCCAATGTGTTATAAAAATAAAGGGAATTCTTTTAATTTAAATATTTCCCACAAACTATAGTCTATGCATTAATAAAGTTAAATATTTAAATTTAACTTTATAAAATGGCTTTATCAATGCATAACAAATCTTATCAATGATAAATAAGTCTTCCTGTCGCTTTTAAACAATTACCATCGACATACCACTGTGACTGAATGTCCGGCCATGTCTAAGATGACTTACTATAAATAGTAAGTATGCCCAAAGTTGCCTCAGAACCCCTCAGAAAGACCTGCAACTGAAACTGTCTAGGCCAAATGACCTCTAAGCCCCTTTAATGTCCTAGTTAGCCTATGGGGCTGTGGGGAAATAGGCTAATGACAACATCATGCTATGAATGCTAGAAAGGGGACATTACACAACATCAATAGTTTCAAATTTACGCAGTGATGCACAATGAACTGCTTAATACATTGCAAGTTTTGGCATCGAGTGAGATCATTGTGTTGAATCCAAATGGAATGTGATCTATTGAAAATGAGATAATTTATTATAGGCCTCAACATGATCATCATGTAGCATTTGAAATTTCACCAATAACCCACACAAGCTTCGAGTTAAGACCCTCGGAGGATCGACCTCCAAATGCACTTAGAGAACCTTGGAGGCTCTTCCATATGGGGCGAATGCGAATGATGGAGGATTTATGTGGCTAGAAAAAGGGTGTTACTAATGTTCACTCACCCATCAAGAGCTAATGGCATTGACAATTTGATGCCAAGATTAGTGGTTTCAAAGTTACATAGTTATTTACCACTAAACTGAGGTACATTGCAAGTTTTAGCATCGAATGAGATCATTGTACTGAATCCAAACATAATGTGATCTCTTAGAAATGAGATAGTTTGTTTTAGGCTTTGACATGACCATCTTGTAGCATTTGACATTTCACTGAAAGCCCCCACGAGCTCTGAGTTATGACCCTCCCAAGATTGACCTCCAAATACACTTAGAGCACCTTGGAGACTCTTCGAATCAGAGTGCCCACAAATGATGGAGGCTCTTGATAGCTAGAATAATGGTGTCACTAGGGTTCACCCACCCATTTGAAGCTAATGAAACCGATGATTAGATGCTAAGATCATTAGTTTCAAATTTTGGTGTTAGTATTAATTAAAATCATCATTTTTTAGGTCCCTCCACATAAATTACATTAAATAGAAACATCTTTGTTTCTTACATTAAATTGGAATTTGATCTCTCAGAAATGAGATAGTTTATTGTAGGCCTTGACATGATTATCTTTTAGCACTTAATGTTTCAACCCTCAGAAGATTAACCTCTAAATGCACTTAGAGCACCTTGGAGACTCTTTAATATGGGGTGGCCATGAATTGGAGGCTCTCTGTGGCCAAAAAAAGGGTGTTACTAGGGTTCACCCACCCATCTTGAGCTAATGGAATTGATGATTCAATGCCCAAGGCTAGTGGTTTCAAAGTTACCCAGTGATGCACCAATGAGATGAGGCACACTACAAGTTTTGGCATCGAGCGAGATCATTGTGCAGAATCCAAATAAAATGTGATCTCTCAAAAATGAGAGGTTATTGTAGGCCTTGGCATGAATTTCCTCTATCATTCAACTTTCAATGATAGCTCCCATGAGCTTCGAGTTACGACCCTTGGAATATTGACCTCCAAACACACTTAGAGCACCTTGGTGACTCTTTAGTATGGGGTGGCTATGAATAATGGAGGTTCTCTGTGGATGGAACAAGGATGTTTCTAGGGTTCACCCACCCATCTAGAACTAATGGCTCTGATGATTTGATGCCAAGATCAATGGTTTCAAATTTACGCAGTGATGTACTAATGAACTCAGGCACACTGTAAGTTTTGGCATCGAGTGAGATCACTGTGCCAAATCCAAATGGAATGTGATCTCTCAAAAATGAGATAGTTTATTATAGGCCTTGGCATGACCATCTTGTAGCATTTGAAATTTCACCAATACCCCCACAAGCTTCGAGTTACAACCCTCAGAGGATCAACCTTCAAATGCACTTAGAGAACCTTGGAGATTCTTCGGTATGGGGTGGACGCAAATGATGGAGTCTCTCTGTGGCTGGAAAAAGGGTGTTACTAAGGTTCACCCACCCATCTAGAGCTAATGACATTGACAATTTGATGCCAAGATCAGCGGTTTCAAAGTTACATAGTGATTTACCAATTAATTGAGACATGCTACAAGTTTTGGCATCGAGTGAGATTGTTGGGCTAAATCCAAATGGAATGTGATCTCTTAGAAATGAGATAGTTTATTGTAGGCCTTGACATGACCATCTTTTAGCATTTTATGTTTCACTGATTGCCCCCACAAGCTCTAAGTTACAACCCTCCCGAGAGTGACCTCCAAATGCACTTAGAGCACCTTGGAGACTCTTCGAATCAGAGTGGCCATGAATGATGGAGGCTCTTTACAGTCAGAACAATGGTGTCACTAGGGTCAAATCACCCATTTGAAGCTAATGACAGTGATGATTTGATGCTACGATCATCAGTTTCAAATTTTGGTGTTAGTATTAATTAAAATCATCATTTTTTAGGTCCCTCCACATAAATTACATTAAGTAAAAACATCTTTGTTTCTTACATTAAATCATCAAGTTTACATTTACAATATCTCAAGTGTTTCATCATTATTACATCAATACACAATTATCAAACATCATAGTGTCAAAAATCATAGTGTGAAATATAGAATAGATTTTTCTTCATTCTGCTCCTTATTTAGTTTTTATCTTCATGCATGTCTACTCTTCATGATTTACCTACATTTCAATATCATAAAAAATATTAGTAAATAATCATATTAAAAAAGATAATCAATTGTTCACCAAATCATTATGAATAAAAGAACATAAGAAGTAAATATACCTAGTCGAGTGTTCCTATAAGGTCCTCTCTCTATTTTAGGGTCTCCAATAGGGCTTCATTATCAGCATAAGTAATAGTGAAAAGGTTTTTTAGTTTTGGTCTCCCTTGATGCTTCAACAAATTCACATTTGTTGCTATAATAAGATGTGGATATATGAGAATTGTCTTTGTGCTTCTAATAGTATTCAAATGTAGGAATTTCATTCCTTCTAAGCATGTATGTCCACAACTATGTTCCAACCACAACAAGTGAACCAGTAGGATATGTGAATCCATCATCATTTGTGATCAGTTGTGCAAGATTTTGTTTACCTCTTACACAATGTGCTAACCAATAATCCAATTTCTCATCATCCCCCTATGGTGCAACCAATGCAAAGACATGTCCTGGCTGAAGAAGATATGATAGATGGTTATGCTAATGTGAACTTTCCATGTCATAATTTCTAATAAAGGGTTTTTGGTAGTGGGCCAACATCCCTTGCAATGTTTTTGACATGGCTTAACTATCTCATGTGGTTCTATAAGACTATTGGTTGTATCGGGCATTAGCAGGTCGATCTTTTGGTGCAACAAAAACCCTATACTTTCTAATAGTTGGTATCAGAGCATCAGGTCCTTGAGGATAAATTTTAACAGCTTTGGGAGATCATGACGAGAGAAGATAGTCCTAAGTTAGATAGTGGAAATTTTAACATAGAAGATAGAGACTCTTGGTGAGTTAACTAAAGAAGACACGAAGATCAAGGAAGCTATTGATCTAGTTATGAAAAGAGAAAAAGAAGGTATGGAAATGTTTTCTTGTTGGATATGTAATGAGCTTGGTCACAAGTTTGAATCTCATAGGCCATGGTGTGTGATGCTAGGAGGGGAATTTTTGGTAGTGTGCCAACATCCCTTACAAGGTTTGTGACATGGCTTAACCGCCTCCTGTGGTTCTATAAGACTATTGGTTGTATCGAGCTTTAATAGGTCGATCTTTTGGTGCAATGGCAACCTTTTCCTTTCTAAAAAAAGTATGATAGACAATGGAGTAAGACAATATGGATTACATGTGTCCACAAAATCACTTGACTCATAATGATCCCTATCACACTTAAAAAAAACTAGGAAAAAAGGAAGCTAGTTATCATGTCCAAATGGTCAATGTACTAGAATCAGAGCTTCGAAATGAATGCATTTTTTATGAGTCTCTAATAGTAGCACAATTTGATCTATCACCTATGGACCATTCCTCAACCAACCAAAAGAACCTATGTATTGTTGAATCAAGAGTCCCCCCTGTAATAATGTTGAACTGCACCAATCAATAATGTTATGGGCATCAAGAAGCTCTACTCCTGAAATCTTCAATTGCTCCTTAACTAGAGCTCTCTTCAGACATGCTCATGCTCCATCATGTTCCCCTTTCCCATGGTCAGACTCAAAAAACTCCAAATATGAGGCACCTCACTCTCTACATATATGCATCCTACATAACCAATAAAAAATGTGAGCATTCTTGAATTGACCTATGCAATTATCTAGCCAAATGATATCTCTATCCATATCAATGTCATGCTTCTGTAAGAAATCAAAATAATTCTCAAAAAAATGTTTCACAAACATGTAAGAGTGAAATCTATCATCACTCATGTAAAAATAGTACTCTTTAATAATCTTTTGATTATCAATCACACTATTAAGGGCATGTCCATATGTTGTGTGGACAAAAATAACAATCTGAATAGAGTTGTAATACTAAGATTATGTCTCATTTTGGAGTTGCAATGTGTAGTTCTCTACAAATTCAACAACTAATATAATAGGGCCAATGGAAGAGGTTTCTTTACACATTCTAAATTATTGATCCAACCATCGAGACCTATGACTATGCCTTGCATACTTGTAGAAAAGATTTATCTTGAAATCTAAAATAAAACTAGCCACACTGATTTCTATTGCAACCAATTCACATCTAGAGGCCTCACCTCCACTCTTTGATGTGTATTTCATCATTTCATATACCAATTTTTTTACTATTTCCCTCCAAAGATCTTGTTTGCAACCCTCATGAAAACATGTGTCAAACTTAGATAAGCCACCACATTTTGAACACTTCTCATTTAAGAAAACATTTCTATAAAAGATACAACCATCAACTCTAAGACATAAAAACTGATCTAGCAAGTTTCTTGATGATTTTAAAAGTCAACTAGCACCACAATTCTCCAACATTTCTTTACTATGCAAAGTAGAATGGATGAAATGTAATAGTTCATGGTGCATAGAAAACTCCACATGATATTAGAAACAATATGTATTTCAAATTTTAAGTGGCACACAATAAAATGGCTTCAATGATGAAAAAGCCCTTTGTGATATATGCAATATTGGATGACTATCTCTAAATTCTTTGAACAACATTGTTTGACTTGATGTGGCATGCAGCCTCTGATGCCAATTCTCAACTTCATCATGTCTTTAGCATTGGGTGATACTCGTGAGCTAGAATGTCAAAATTGTGATACATCATTAGATAGCTTCTTATCAAAATGTGGAAGTCTCCCAAAAAAAGCCCATGTTTCATTTTGAAGAGGATTGTCAATTCTCTATCATCTACCAAGTGCTCTTCTCAAAGTAGTACAATTTAGGTTCAAGTCAATACAATTTTGTCTCATATATCTACCCTTTTTCAAATGATGACTTACCAAAGAAGTTGTAATAAACCTTCGAGCAATTCTCTTATCCTTCTCCCTACTATTTTTCCTAATGCTATTGAGAGCATTAAAAATATTCTTCACAATAATGTCATTTCTTTCCATTTTTTTATTGACACAAATCTTCAATTTGGAAAGCATAGGTCTCATCTTTCACATCTTTAGTAAGTGCATAAAAATTTAACATTGCTCCACCACTGTCTTGTTGCCGAAAAACATCTTATGTAGTATTGAAGCCCATAACCGAATGGTTCTTTGTGGGTTTTTCATTTGAAATTGGTAATAACTGTCTCAACAATTTCAATTATCCATTTTGGTGTCCTAGGACCTTCATGTCAATTATAATTAAGAGATATGTAACACTCAAATTGGTAAATTTTCTTTCTCCAAATTTTTAATCCAAACATTATCATTATCAAATGGTACATTTTCATTACCCAACTGAACGTATTCATTATTTGACTCTATGATTTCACCTTCGATGATCAACACATCATCAACTTGATTCACATTTAACATACCTTGTCTCTTCCTTTGATGATTTACCTTGTCCCTTTCCCTATATGCTACGATGTCTTCATTTGATACCTTCCTTTTGTGTTTACCCTTTTTACGAATATTACTCCCCATTCAGAAAATAATACCGGACACCTAATCAAACCTTATAGAAACATTTTTTATCATATGGGCCCTAAACAATCTTTTTTCTCCAAACTCATGAAAATGGACCCAAAAAAATGTGATTGTCAGGTCTATAGTGATAGATAATATTTTGACAAAAAGTATGCTAGTATTTTGGGTTTCCAATCCCATATCAGGTATCTAATTCAAGATTGGATACTTGATTAGATATTAGGTACCCGAAATGGTCACCCAAATTTTGGAGTGAAGTTAAAATTTGGCAAGTGCGGGCAATCAACAAGTAAATTAAACATAATTCTATATTAATATTCATTAGTATTACTATTATTGGGTATGTGCAGGATCATCTTCAACCAAACTATGGCCTTAAGTGGTAGTGTAAAACCAACAAATCAGGGTTATGTCAACTTGACACATAATTTTAAAATGGTTCTGGAATTTATATCAAAAAGTTGTAAGAAAATAATCTATAGGAAATTGAATCTAGTTTCTAAAATACTGGGCCTTATTTGGAGAAAAAAATATTTGATTGGTCAAAAGTTTGGATTTTAATGCAATACTACAAAAATTTCAGGGCAAAAATAAAAAGTAGGTGTATGTCTGACCACCTTAATCAAAATCAAATAATAATATTTTTTAATATAATTATTGATATAAAAAGTAGACTCATGCCTGGATGTGATGCATATTTTTGGAATTTTTTTATTCAAAATAAATAATTAATTATGAATTTTCTATTATACTGTTTTTAGAATTTAAAAAGTCCCGTGTCTAACCACCTCAACTAGTTCAAAAAAATTCAAAATTAATTTTTTTTTCTTATACTAGTCAAAGTATAGAATGTGAGACATCCTTTGGATTTCAAAAATCTTATACGGTTTGAAAGTTATAGCTATTTTTCAATCAGTAAGTCAATCAACATTATGTAGCTAACTCCATTAGAAAATATGTAATAATGACTTACTTAACTCATTTTAATAGACATTATATGAATGGAAAGCTGAGAAAATTATCAAGATTATGTAGCTAACTCCATTAGAAAATATGTAATAATGACTTACTTAACTCATTTTAATAGACATTATATCAATGGAAAGCTGAGAACATTATCAAGAAACCCTTTTCATTTCATCAAAATTTGGATGAAAAAAGTCATCAGCTACATCGTCAAAGTTAGAAACATACAACAACACACCAAAAATATGTTTTTGGGACATTTTTGGCATTGACTATGGAGGGTTGGCATCCAAAGAAAAACCAAGCCTAATCAGGTACCTATTTCCAAATCAGGTATCTATTCCCAAATTGGATACCTGTTCTCAAATCGGATACCCATTTTTTTAAAAAAAAAATAAATATTTTAATTTTAATTTTTTAAAATTATTTTATAATACTATAACCCCTTTTTAAGATAATATGTTTTTGAAAGGCTTGAGGACCCTTAACCATACATATAATGGTTCCAAATGATCAAAAGGGGTCATAGGGTACCTTTTGACACTTTTTAACCCATTCAATCACAATATGTGTGCTTATGGTTCCTAGGACCCCTAACCACATAAATAATGTGATCTTATGATTCAAAAAGGCCTTAGAATATCCTATGACCCTTTTTGACCCATTTAATGACATGAAGTGTGCTTAGGGGTCATAAGATACTCTATTACCCCTTTCAACTCATTTCGTACACAAAATATATATTCCTAGGACCCCTAGAAATGTATTTTCTTATTTAATGAGTTAGAAGAGGTCATAGGAAACTTTATAATCCCATTCGACCCATTCAAAAACATAATGTATGTCCCTAAGGGTCCTAGGAACATATGTGGTCCTACCCCTTTGGACCCATATAAATGATTATAATATGTCCCTAGGAGTCATGGGACACCTAGAGACATGTGTTGTCATGAAATGTGTTGAAAGGGGTCAAGGTTATCCTATGACTCCTTTCAACCCATATAAATGATTATAATATGTCCTTAGGGGTCCAAGGACCCCTAGACACATATGTTATAATGAAACATGTCAAAAGAGGTCATAGGTTATCATGTGACCCCTTTCGACCTATATAAATGTTTAGAACATGTCCCTAGGGGTCCTAGGACCCCTCAAGACATATGTTGTAATGAAATGTCTTGAAGGGGTCAAAGGTTATCCTATGACTCCTTCAGACCCGTATAAATGATTATAATATGTCCCTAAGGGTCTTGGGACCCTTAGAGACATACGTTGTAATGAAAAGTGAGGTTATCTTATGACCCCTTTCAATCCATATAAACAATTATAATATGTCCCTAGGGGTCCTTGGACCCCTAGAGACATATGTTACAACAAAATGTGTCGAATGGGGTCATAGGTTATCCTATGACCTCTTTTGACCCATATAAATAATTATAATATGTCCCTAGGGGTCCTAGGATAGCTAAAGACATATGATGTCATGAGATGTGTCGAAGGGGGTCATAGGTTATCCTATGACCCCTTTTGACCAATATAACTGATTATAATATATTCCTAAGGTCCTAGGACCCCTAGAGGCATATGTCATCATGAAATGTGTCGAAAGTGATTATAGGTTATTCTATGACCCCTTTTGACCAATATAAATTATTATAATATGTCCCTAGGGGTCCTGAGACATCTAGAGACATATGTTGTAATGAAATGTGTCGAAAGGGGTCATAGGTTTTTCTATGACCCCTTTCAACCCATATAAATGATTATAATATGTTCATAGGAGTCCTACGACCCCTAGGGACATATGTTGTAATGAATCATGTTGAAAGGGGTCATAAGGCTATCCTATGACTCCTTTCGACCCATATAAATGATTACAATATGTCCCTAGGGGTCCTAGGACCCCTAGAGACATAAGTTGTAATAAAATATGTCAAAAAGGGTCATAAGTTATCCTATGACCCCTTTCAACCCATATAAACAATAATATGTACCTAGGGGTCTTAGGACCCACATATGTTATATTGAAATGTGTCAAAAGGGGTCACAGGACATCTTTTGGCCCATTTTGACCCATATAAATGATTATAATATGTCCCTAGGAGTCCTACAACCCCTACAGAAATATGTTGGAATAAAATATATCGAAAGGGGTCGTAGGTTATTCTATGACACCTTTCAACCTATATAAAAAATTCTAATATGTCCCTAAGGGTCTTGGGACCTCTAGAGACATATGTTGTAATGAAATGTGTCGAAAGGGGTTATAGGTTATCCTATGACACCTGTCGACCCATATAAATGACTATAATATGTCCCTAGGGATCCTAGGACCCCTAGAGAAATATGTTGTCATCATATGTGTCAAAAGGGGTCATAGGTTATCCTATGACCCCTTTCAACCCATATAAATGATTATAATATGTTCCTAGGGTACTCGAACCCCTATAGACATATGTTGTCATGAAATGTGTCAAAAGGGGTCATAGGTTATCTTATGACCCCTTTTGACCCATATAAATGATTATAATGTGTCCCTATGGGTCCTCAAACCCCTAGAGACATATGTTGTAATGAAATATGTCAAAAGAGGTCATAGGTTTTTCTATGACCCCTTTTGACTTATATAAATGATTATAATATGTCCCTAGGGGTACTCGAACCCATAGAAACATATGTTGTAATGAAATGTGTTGAAAGGGGTCATAGGTTATCTCATGACTCCTTTTGACCCATATAAATGATTACAATATGTTCCTAGGAGTCTTAGGACCCCTAGGGACATATGTTATAATGAAATGTGTCGAAAGGGGTCATAGGTTTTCCTATGACCCCTTTTAACCCATATAAATTATTATAATATGTTCCTAGGAGTCCTAGGACCCCTAGCGACATTTTTTTGATGAAACATGTCGAAAGGGGTCATAAGGTTATCTTATGACTCCTTTCGACCCATATAAATGATTATAATATGTATTTTGCAATGAAATGTGTCAAAAGGGGTCATAAATTATCCTATGACCCCTTTCGACCCATATAAATAATTATAATATGTACTTAGGAGTCCTACGACCCCTAGAGAAATATGTTGTAATAAAATGTGTCGAAAGGGGTCATAGGTTACTCTATGACCCCTTTTGACCCATATAAATGATTATAATATGTCCCTAGGGGTCCTAGGACCCCTAGAGACATATGTTGTAATGAAATGTGTCAAAAGGGGTCATAGGTTTTCCTATTACCCCTTTCAACCCATATAAATTATTATAATATGTTCCTAGGAGTCCTAGGACCCCTAGGGGCATATGTTGTAATGAAACATGTCGAAAGGGGTCATAAGGTTATCTTATGACTCCTTTCAACCCATATAAATAATTATAATATGTCCCTAGGGGTCCTAGGACCCCTAGAGACATATGTGGTAATGAAATGTGTCAAAAGGGGTCATAAGTTATCCTATGACCTATTTTGACCCATTTAAACAATTATAATATGTACCTAGAGGTCTTAAGACCCCTAGAGACATATGTTGTAATGAAATATGTCGAAAGGGGTCATCAGACATCCTATGGACCGTTTCGACCCGTATAACTAATTATAATATGTCCCTAGGGGTCCCACGACACCTAAAGACATATGTTGTAATGAAATGTGTCAAAAGAGATCACAGGTTATCCCATGACCCCTTTCAGCCCATATGAACGATTATAATATGTTCCTAGGGGTCTTGGGACCCCTAGAGACATATATTATAAAGAAATGTGTGAACTTCAACCCATCTAAATTATTCTAATATGTCCCTAGGGGTACTAGGACCCCTAGAGACATATGTTGTTCTAAAATATGTCGAAAGGAGTCATAGGATTCGACCCATATAAATGATTATAATATGTCCCTATGGGTCTTGGGACCCCTAGAGACATGTTTTCATGAAATGAGTAGAAAGGGGTCATAGGTTATCCTATGACCCCTTTTGACCAACATAAATGATTATAATATGTCCCTAGGGGTCTCAAGAATCCTAGAGACATATGTTGTAATGAAATGTGTCAAAAGAGGTCATGGTTCATCCTATGACCCCTTTCAACCCATATAAATGATTATAATATGTTCCTAGGGTCCTATGACCCCTAGAGACATATGTTGTCATAAAATGTGTTGAAAAGGGTCATAGGTTATCCTATGACCCCTTTTGATGCATATAAACAATTATAATATGTCCCTAGGTATCCTGGGATCCCTAAAGACATATGTTGTAATAAAATGTGTTAAAAGGGGTCATAGGTTTTTCAGTGACCCGTTTCAACCCATATAAATGATTATAATATGTCCCTAGGAGTCCTGGGACCCCTAGAGACATATGTTGTCATGAAATGTTTTGAAAGAGTTCATAGGTTATCCTATGACCCCTTTTGACACATATAAATGATTATAATATGTCCCTAGGTGTCTTGGGGCCCTTAGACAATCATTTGTTGTAATGAAATGTGTCGAAAGGGGTCATAGGTTATTTTATAACCCTTTTTGACCCATATAAATTATTATAATACATCCCTAAGGGTCTTGGGACCCCTAGAGACATATGTTGCGATGAAATGTGTCAAAAAACCTATGACCCCTTTCAACCCATATAAATGATTAGAATATGTCCCTAGGGTTCTTGGGACCCCTAGAGACATATGTTGTAATGAAATGTGTCAAAAGGGGTCATAGATTATCTTATGACCCCTTTTGACCCATATAAACAATTATAATATGTCCCTAGGGGTCTTGGGACCCCTAGAGACATATGTGTTCGAATTTATAAGTGGAAAGTTTTACTTCTGAGAGGGGGGTGTGAATTGGAAGTAACAAATTTTAACCTCTAAAACTTTCAACTGAGATCATTCACATGCATCTAACACATCTACTTAACATGATAATAAAGACATGCATGAAAATAGATAAGACAAGATTTGATGACCTAGAAACCCTCCAAAATGAGAAGGTAAAAATGGGGTGGGGATGACACCCACAAATTATCATTGCACCAATATGTAACTGTTTAAGGTTACAAAGTTTGACCACTTCCAATGGTCTGCCTTGTGAAAGGTCCACCCTGTTAAAGGCTTTACACTCCGTTAAAAGTGACCTATCTAAAGGATTTACAAACACTCACTTGGAATGTTACCCTATTAAAGGATTTAGCACCTTGGTTAAAGGCTTACAATGTGGTTGTTAAACCAACCTATGATCATAGTATTTTCATTCCTAATATAATGGCTAGAAAGTATTAATAGAATGTGTTGACCTAATGACCTACAATCTTCAATTGCTGATTCCAAATCCTTGTTCTGCTCAGTCTGTTATGATCCATCTTGATCTGATATGTCTCTTCTCGAAGTGGTGATGCTCTATTCTAACCAACTAAATTTTGCAATGTTACTCTTCCTTTAAATTCTCACACCCATATGAACTTCACTAGCATTCTACCATACAAATTTCTTAAATACTGAATTATGGGGTATCATCCTCCTTTTAAAGGCATTGAAGTCTTAGGGTTAGGTATGAATCTATGATCAATATTCTTCCATCTTTTCTCACTCAATTCTTTCACTTTTCCTATTGGTTGCATGCTTTCTCCATTTTTTTGATTGGCTGCATGCTAATTACATAGGGAATGTAAAAGATTTAATCTTATCATTTTGGATCCTTCGAGATTCATCCTAAGTCGGCTCAAAAATGGTTTACATCTGAGTTTGTGAAGGCACAAACTCATATGTTGATTATGTATTACTCGACACTTACTGATTGCTAATGCTCAGCTCATATATGAATTATGTTTTGCTCGGCTCCTATAGTAACTCTATCTCACTCGACATTTATACTCTGCTTGACACCTATAGTGACTCGGCACTTGAACTTTTCTCGGCACCTAAAGTTTACTCGGCACCTATTAAATCTTTGGCTCAGCACATACTATAGCTCAACATCTGTATTATACTTGGCATCAACTTAGAAATTGGTTAAGTGTGTTGACACTCAATTGTCAAAATCAATCTAAGACCAACAATCTCCCCCTTTGACATGATTGTCAAAAGCACTTAACATTATGAATATGATCTCTATGAGTATAATACACATCTTGTTCAGCATATGTACAAAACTTCAAAAACCTGTTCAAAATTTTGTAAAAGACTATATACCTCAAAAACTTGTAACTCCCCCTGAGCTAATGTGCCATTTCTGTATCCAAAATACCTTATGTTGAATTTGTCTCATGTGATTGTTTCTCATACTCTCTATCTTGTCTGCTTTGTTTGTACTCTATTGTTGCTCCCCCTTTTTTTACACATCTTCCTTGCAGTTTTGTATCCTTTTGGCTATACCTCCTTATTTCTCCTCAAAACTCAAAATTTTATTATCTCCCCCTTTGGGTATATCTCCCCCATATCTACATAGATTATCTCCTATCTTTATTATATCTCCCCCATTCTTTTATTTCTCCTCCTTTTTGACACTTACGTCAATGGGTCCTATGAATGAATGGAATACTTAGCCAAAAAAAAATTATTTACCTCCATGATGATCTTTAGAGAAGCATCCCACTTGTCTAATGCTATTTCTAGTGTTTTGAGCTGGATGGCTATCTCTGTTAGTTTTTGGTGATTAATGAGGGAAGTACTATACATACTTCATAAAAATTTTGGATCATGGCCAACAATGTGGCCAATGTATGGCTGACATGTTATAACCCTAAAGCGGCATAAAATACTTGTATAAAAGGGCTTAGGGTTAGGGATTGTATTATAGTGGTGATGCAAAAATTGGTTCTTGTGGTGGTATTGAGCTATAAGGGATTACAGATTGTAATCAAGTTGTAATCACTGGATAGTAATAATATCGGACTTGCTGTTTGGTGGATGTAGCCCAAGGATTGGGTGAACCACATTAAATCTTGGTGCCTTGTGTTCTTTTTTGTGTGATCTATTATTTTCTGATATTGTTTATATTTGCATGTAATTGTTATTTCTATCTGTGGTTTTATCCTAACAGTCTCTATTGCAAGGTGTTCTAGGCCTTCTAGTGTAGAAAGATTTGGATCTTTCTTCAAAATATTCTTTGCATAGGCCATCTCTTTGTGCAATACTTCCATGTGTGGGGTGATGGTAGACTGGATCTGTATTAATTTGGCCTTAATATTAGCCTCATCTATTGTTAATACAGCTAACTCCTTTTGAGTGTGAAGTGTTGTGGAAAAATTCTTCTCACTTTGAGTTGAATGCTTTGGTAGCTACATGTTTAATACCTTAAGGTTCCTCTCCAAGCTCAATATTCTTTGGCTAGTCTCTTGTGTGAAATATGAAGAGTCACACAGTTTGGAGTACAATTAGAATGTGTTCTCAGGTACTATTTTAACCTTCTCAACCTTCTTAGCTAGTTCCACTTGTGATAGTGATATTTCACCAGATATCTTCTCATTCACCTTCATTTGAAACTTCTTCTCAGACCATTCTAATAATTTAACATTAGTATCTAGGTCTTCATTTTGTACCTGGTCCACTATGTTGGACAATTGCTCCATGATGGGCTTTGTTTCATCAAGTACTGGTAGGTTGAATGCATCATGAAAGATGTCTTTGATTTCTATTAATGCTTGCCTCTACCTATACTCATTCCTAAGTATTTCTTGCTTCTTCTTCCTCTCTAGTGCCTCTTGCACTTCATTGATCTATGCTAAGTTCATTTTCTTGTAGTCATAACTTGGTATGACTATTTCTTCATCAAGTGCAAGGTCTCCATAATGAAATACCCTTTCTACCTTGGTGGAGCTCGAGCCTAGTGTTGATATTTGCAGTGGTACTACATCAATGCTCGACTACTTAGTAGGAGTCCCTATAGTAGGAAAATTAACCAACATTTGTGTTGCCTCTTGCTCTCTCTCCTTAAGGGTTTTCTCCTCTTCCTTGTCTTCTTCTCTTCTACCTTGATCAATTATGGTGATTAGAGGAGGTGCACCTTGGCTTTGTGATGTAGGAGCAGAGGTATCCTTCTATCCTATCTTCTCCTTAGCCTTCTCCTCGATAGTTACTATTACTGTAGTGTCATCCTTAGCAAATGTGTCCTTTGTTGCTTGCTCTTGTGGTTGATCACTTGTAGTTGTAGGAGGTTGTGAATGTGTTTCTTGTGTGTTCACATTTTCCTTAGTAATTTCAGCTACAACCTTTTGAAGTTCCTCTACACTCACCAAAACAAGATTTGTACATAACTATGATTGTAAAGTTGTTTGGTGAAGGATCTTTTTGAGATCCTCTACAGTTAATGGATTGATGTTCTGACTTGAGGTATTAAGAACATCCTTCATAATGACTTTCTCTGAAAATGTAGGTGTAGCATGTGGAGGACTAGGTGGTGGCAATTGTGTGTCTTGGACACTCTATTCTTGTTGCTACTTCTCAGTTGTTGCCTCATCACCTTTCTGTGCTTCTTTCTTCACTGTGACATTCTCCTTTTCTTTCTCTATTTCTTCTTCCTTTTCATTTTCCTTTTCTTCCTCATCATTTCTTCCATCAAAGGGATCTTCTTGTCCTTCTTTCACTGTAGTTAGCCCATAAATCAATTTCCACATTTGTGTGGACTTTTTCACAACATCTTCTATTTTATTTTGCAAAATACTAAAGGCTTTCTATTTGGGTGCAAACTTGCTCCCATGTTTCTTGCTAGCCTTACTTATTTGACTTTTTGTAAGGCTAGGCATTACATGAGCTAGTGTTGAGTCCCTTATTTCCTTCTCCATTTTTAGTCAATAATGCCATTTATTTTCAACAATTGAACTTAGTTCCTTAGGCATAGAATTATCCAGTTCAAGTGGAGTAGTCTTGAACTTGGCCATCATAGTGTAGATAGATTCTTCCTCTATGTTCTATTCTTCTCTTGTCTTTTTATTAAAATCTATGGTTTTCAATCCAATTAAATCTACATTATCCCTAATGTTATCGTAAAAATTTTCAAGGTTGGATTTGGTGGTGTGACTTACCACTCTGAATTGTTCATTATCAGATTTTGTTCTCTCTTCATGTCTGATTTTGGAGGTGCCACATATTTTCTTCTCTTTTTCTCTGTTGGCCCTCCTTTCTTTGTGGCTTTTTTCTTCTCCTATTCCTTTGCCACCTTAGTTGATGCTCTTGTATCTACCCTGGTGGTAGGTTTGGTTGGGCTTGGCTTAGCCTTCTTTTTTCTTTTTGGTTGTGTAGCAGGCTATTTTTGTGCCTTCCTCTTCTTGGGTTCAGCTTTAGGTGCTTCCTGCTTGGCACCTTCTTCTTCTTCAGCATCCTCACCGATGCCTTGGGTCAATGCTAGTGGCCCCTACCCTTGTTCATCTTCATCATCATCTACCTCTTCATCTTCTTCTGCCTCCTTTGCCTCTGCTATGCCTTCTCCAAATTTGGCCTTTAGCTTTTTCACCAATTTATCCTTTTTCTTTAATGTGGAGGTATTTTTCAATTCCATATCTACCTTTGACCTCACCACATCATATGTGTCAAAATTTGGTGCACTCTTGTCTACTTCTTCTGCTAATAGTGTTGTTATAGCTATAGATGCCTCATCTATGTTATATTTCATAGCCAAGAGGTCTTAGCCATCTAACCCTTGGTATGGCTGCTTGTATGTAAGTATATACAATATCTACAATAAAACATACATCATTTACATGTTGTTTAACTAATGAAATAGGTATCCTTAGCCTCTATTTCATGGGCTTCTTGAAATCTTCAAAATAGCTGTTCTTAAGTGTTTCAAAATTAGCTCCCATTTGTTCAATATATTCATTAACCTAAGCTACAATAGACCTATTTGTTTTCCAACTAACTTTACCAAAAGATGGAAGTTCATTTTGTACATAGAAAAATATACAAATCAAAATTGCACCAAATTTTCATTGGGCTCCCTTGGTTCTCCTTATTGCTCCTAAATTATCATTGATTTGTTGCAATGGCAATTCTGCAAATCATAAGTATGATTCTTTTTTACTAGTTTTTCACCACCATCTACTACAATGCCAGGCACACTATTGAGTCTACTAGATTGATAAAATTTGTGTGAAATAACTCTAACAAAAAAGTCAACAAGAGGATCCTGGATAGTATTTAAGGTCATCCCTCTCCTATTCCATTTTGCTCCTATATATTTCTCAATTGCTTCCTTATAGTCACTTCTGACAGTTTTGGGTCGAGCTAGGGTTGGATACCCTATTTCTTTGTAGACAATTCTCTTTGTTATTTTGACTGGGCCATCTTCCAACCATAAGCTTCCATCATGAATCATGTTGAGCACAATTCTAATCCATTCAATTTTGAAGACAGTGGAGAATTCTAGGGCACGAGTTAAACCCTTCCTTTCAAAGATTTGGAACTCTTCCTTCAAAACTCCATTTTCACACAACCTATCACAAGCTTCTCTCATCTCCATATCACCTATAGCACCAATCTTTTAGTTGTAGCATCTCCTAACATCTTGGACCATAACAAATTTAGGAGGAATTATAGATAGGGCTCCGACTAGATCATTTTTGTATGCAACTTCAAGGATAGGCTGACAATATGTTTGCGTAACTTCATTTGACACTATTTACACCTCAAACGGCTATTTCTCCAAAGATTTCCTAGAACTAGAGGCCATTTGTACGATCTAGGGTTTAAACATGAAGAAATTTAAAACTATGTAGCTTAGCACTAGTAACTATTTAAGGTTAAAAAGTTTGACCACTTCCAATGGTCTGCTCTATGAAAGGCCTACCCTATTAAAGGCTTTACACTTTTTCAAAAGTGACCTATCTAAAGGATATACAAATACTCACTTGGAATGTTACCCTGTTAAAGGATTTAGTACCTTATTGAAAGGCTTACAACATGGCTGTTAAACGAACCTATCATCATAGGATCTTCATTCCTAATATAGTGGCTAGAAAGTATTAGAATGTGTTGACCTAATGACTTACAATCTTCAATTGATGATTCCAAATCCTTGTTCTGCTCAGTCTGTTATGATCCTTCCTGATCTAATATGTCTCTGCTCAAAGTGCTAATGCTTTGTTCTAACCAACTAAATTCTACAATGCTACTCTTCCTTTAAGTCCTCACACCCCTTTGAACTTCGCTAGCATTCTCCCATACAACTTTCTTACATATTGAATTATGGGGTATTGTCCTCCTTTTAAAGGCTTTGAAGTCTTAGGGTTAGGTATGAATCTACGATCAATATTCTTCCATCTTTTCTTGCTCAATTCTTTCACTTTTCCTATTGGTTGCATGCTTTCTCCATTTTTTTGATTCGTTGCATGTTGATTACATAGAGAATGTAAAAGATTCTATCTTATCATTTTGGATCCTATGAGACATATGTTGTCATGAAATGTTCCAATATGTTCCTAGGGTCTTGGGATACCTAGAGACATATATTGTCATGAAATATGTCAAAATGGGTCATAGGTTATCCTATGACCCCTTTTGATGCAAATAAATAATTACAATATGTCTCTAGGGGTCTTGGGACCCCTAGAGACATATGTTGCAATGAAATATGTCGAAAGGGGTCATTCATTTTCCAATAACCCCTTTCAACCCATATAAATGATTATAATATGTCCCTAGGAGTCCTAGGACCCGTAAAGACATATGTTGTCATGAAATGTGTCGAAAAGAGTCATAGGTTATCTTATGACCCCCTTTGACCAATATAAATGAGAGACAATATGTCTCTAGGTGTCTTGGGACCCCTAGAGACATATGTTGTAATAAAATGTGTCGAAAGTGGTCATAAGTTATCCTATGACCCCTTTCGACCCATACAAATGATTATAATATGTCCCTAGGGTTCCTAAGATCCCTAGAGACTTATGTTGTCACGAGATGTGTTGAAAGGGGTTCTAGATTATCCTATGATCCCTTTTGACCCATGTAAATGATTATAATATGTTCCAAGGGTCTTGGGACCCCTAGAGACATATGTTTTCATGAAATGTGTCGAAAGGGGTCATAGGTTATCCTATGACCCCTTTTGACTAGATAAATGATTATAATATGTCCCTAGGGGTCTTGGAACCCCTAGAGACATATAGTGTAACAAAACGTGTTGAAAAGGGTCACAAGTTAACCTATGACCCCTTTTGACCCATATAAACTATTATAATATGTCCCTAATGGCCCTGAGACCCCTAAAGACATATGTTGTAATGAAATGTGTATAAAGTGGTCATAGGTTATACAATGACCCCCTTCAAACTATAAAAATGATTGTAATATGTCCTTAGGGGTCCTATGACCCCTACAGACATATGTTGTAATAAAACATGTCGAAAGGGGTCATTGGTTATCCTATGACCCCTTTCGACCCATATAAAAGATTATAATATGTCCCTAGTGATCCTATGAACACTAGAGACATATGTTGTAATCAAATATGTCGAAAGGGGTCATAAGTTATCCTATGACCCTTTTCAACCCATATAAACTATTCTAATAAGTCCCTAGGAATCCTGGGACCCCTAGAGACATATGTTGTCATGAAATATATCGAAAGGGGTCATAGGTTATCCTATGAACCCTTTTGACCCATATAAATGATTATAATATTTCCCTAGGGGTCCTAGGATCCCTAGAGACATATGTTGTAATGAAATATGTCAAAAGGGCTCATAAGTCATCCTATGGCCCCTTTCAACTCATACAAATGATTATAATATCTTCTTAGGGTCCTAGGACCCCTAGAGATACATCATGTCATGAAATGTTTCGAAAGGGGTCATAGGTTATCCTATGACCCCTTTTGACCCATATAAATGATTATAATATGTCCCTTGGTGTCCTAGGACCCTTAGAGACATATGTTACAATGAAATATGTCGAAAGGGGTCATAGGTTTTTCGATGACCCCTTTCGACCCATATAAATGATTACAATATGTCCCTAGGGGTCTTGGGACCCCTAGAGACATATGTTCTAATGAAATGTGTTAAAAGGGGTCATAGGTTATCCTATGACCACTTTCAACCTATATAAATGATTATAATATGTCCTTATGGGTCCTAGGACCCCTAGAGACATATGTTTTCCTGAGATATGT
The DNA here is from genome assembly GCA_028749045.1 of Cupressus sempervirens. NCBI lineage: Eukaryota > Viridiplantae > Streptophyta > Pinopsida > Cupressales > Cupressaceae > Cupressus > Cupressus sempervirens. The sequence continues at coordinate 48,612,064 of CM053786.1, forward strand.
CAAAAGGGGCATAGGTTATCCTATGAGCCCTTTCGACCCATATAAATGATTATACTATGCTCCTAGGGTCCTAGGACCCCTAGAGACATATGTTGTCATGAAATGTGTTGAAAGGGGTCATAGGTTATCTTATGACCCCTTTTGACCCATATAAACAATTATAATATGTCCCTAGGGGACCTCAGACCCTTAGAGACATATGTTGTAAAGAAATGTGTCGAAAGAGGTCATAGATTTTTCCATGACCCATTTTGACTCATATAAAGTATTATAATATGTCCCTAGGGGTCCTGGGACCCTTAGAAACATATGTTGTAATTAAATGTGTCGAAATGGGTCATAGGTTATCCCATGACCCCTTTCCACCCATATAAATGATTATAATATGTTCATAGGAGTCCTAGGACCCCTAAGGACATATGTTATCATGAAACATGTTGAAAGGGGTCATAAGGTTATCTTATGACTCCTTTCGACCCATATAAATGATTATAATATGTCACTAGGGGTCTTAAGACCCCTAGAGACATATGTTTTAATGAAATGTGATGATAGGGGTCATAGAGCTTATAATCTGACACTTTTGAAACCATAGAAATGATTATAATATGTCCCTAGGGATCTTATGACCCCTATAGACATATGTTGTAATGAAATATGTCGAAAGGAGTCATAGGTTATCCTAAGACTCCTTTTGACCCATATAAACAATTCTAATATGTCCCTAGGGTTCCTAGGACTCCTAGAGACATTTGTTGTCATGAAATGTGTCAAAAAGGGTCATAAGTTAGAGACATTTGTTGTCATGAAATGTGTCAAAAGGGGTCATAGGTTAGAGACATTTGTTGTCATGAAATGTGTCAAAAGGGGTCATATGATAACCTATGACCCCTTTTGACCCATAAAAATGATTATAATATGTCCTTTTGGGTCCTAGGACCCCTAGAGACATATGCTATAATAAAATGTGTCAAAAGGGGTCATAGGTCATTCTATGGCCCCTTTTGACCCATATAAATGATTATAATATGTTCTTAGGGTCTTAGGACCCCTTGAGACATATATTGTCATGAAATGTGTCAAAAGGGGTCATAGGCTAACCTATGACCTCTTTTGACCCATATAAACAATTATAATATGTCCCTAAGGGTCTTGGGACCCCTTGAGACATATGTTGCAATACAAATGTGTGGAAGGGTTCATAAGTTTTTTGATGACCCCTTTCGACCCATATAAATGATTATAATATGTCCTTAGAGGTCCTGGGACCCTAAGAGACATATGTTGTCATGAAATGTGTCGAAAGGGGTTATAGGTTATCCTATGACCCCTTTTGACTCATATAAACAACTATAATATATCCCTAGGGGTCTTGGGGACCTCTATAGACATATGTTATAATAAAATGTGTCAAAAGGGGTCATATGTTAATTTATGACCCCTTTCAACCTATATAAATGATTATAATATGTCCTTAGGGGTCCTAAGACCCCTAGAGACATATGTTATCATGATATGTGTTGAAAGGGGTCATAGGTTACCCTATGACCGCTTTTGACCCATATAAATTATTATAATATGTTCCTAGGGTCCTAAGACCCATAGAGACATATGTTGTCATGAAATGTGTCAAAAGGGGTCATAGCCTATGACCCCTTTTGACCCATATAAATTATTATAATATGTCCCTAGGGGTTCTGAGACCCCTAGAGACATATTTTGTAATGAAACATGTCATAACCTATGAACTCTTTTGACCCATATAAACGATTATAATATGTCCCTAGGGGTCTTGGGACCCCTAAAGACATATGTTGTAATGAAATGTGTCAAAGGGGATCATAGGTTCTACAATGACACCCTTCAAATCATAGAAATGATTGTAATATGTCCCTAGGGTTCTTATGACCCCTAAAGACATATGTTGTAATGAAATATGTCAAAAGGGGTCATAGGTTATCCTATGAGCTTTTTCAACCCATATAAATGATTATAATATGTCCTTAGGAGTCCTAGGACCCCTACAAACATATGTTGTAATGAAATATTTTGAAAGGGGTCATAGGATACCTTTCGACCCATATAAATTATTATAGTATGTTCCTAGGGGTCCTAAGACCCCTCGAGACATATGTTGTCATTTAATGGGTCAAAATAGGTCATAGGTTACCCTATGACCCCTTTGAACCCATTTAAACACATGATTTATGTCCCTAGGGGTTCTAGGACCCCTAAGAATATATATTATCATATAATGTATTGAAATGGGTCATGGGGTACTCTATGACCCCTTTCAACTCATTTGAACACATGATATATTTTCTTAGGGGTTATAGGACCCCTATCAACATGTGTTATCATTTAATGGGTCAAAAGGGGTCATAGGGAACCCTATGACCCCTTTCAGCCCATTCAAACACATGATGTATGTTCATATTTGACCTAGGACCCCTAGGGACATAGATGATGTGTTATAATGAGTAAAAGGGGTCATACAGAATGCCATGACACATTTCAACCTATTACATGACAAAATACATTCATAGGGTTTGTAGGAACTCTAGGGAAATATATGTTGTGTTCCAATGGATTAAATTGGGTTTAATGATATCCTATGATGCATTTCAACATTTTACATGATAAAATATGTTCTTGTGGCTCCTAAGACCTCTAGGAACAAGCATGTTGTGTTGAAATGGGTTTAAAAGGGTCATAGGATAACCTTTGACCCGTTTCAATCAAATGCATGACAACTTATGTTCCTAGGGATCCTAGGGCCCCTAGGGACATATATGTTGTGTTCCAATGGATAGAAAGGGGTAATAGGGTATCCTATGACCCCTAGGGACATACTTCTTATGTTTCAATGGGTAGAAATGGGTCATAGGGTATTCTATGACCCCTTTTGACACATTACACGAGAACATATGTTGCTGGGGGTACTAGGACGCTTATCATCATGTGTGTTGTGCTCCAATGGGTCAAATTTTGACCTATTACATGATAACATATGTTCATAGGGGTCCTAATACCCTAGGGCCATACATATTGTGTTTCAATGGGTCAAAAGGGGCCATTAAATACCCTATGACCCCTTTCAACCCATTATATGACAACATATGTTCTTAGGGGTCCTATGATCCCTAGGAACATATGTCGTCATGTAATGGTTTAAAAGGGTCATAAGATACTCTATGAACTTGTTCGACCCATTAGAACATAACATATATGTCTATAAGGGTCTTAGGACCGCTAGGAATGCATGTTATCATGTATTAAGTCAAAAGGGGTCATAGGATACTCCTTAACCCCTTTCTACCCATTAAAACACAAGATATATGTTCCTAGGCATCCTTTGACCCTTAGGAAGATATGTTGTCGTATAATGGGTCAAAATGGCTCATAACATATCCTATGACCCATTTGGATTCATTGGAACACATGTATGTCCCTAGTGAGACCCGTAGGAACATATATCATCATATAGTTTATTAACTTAGGTTACTAATATATATATATATATATATATATATATATATATATATATATATATATATATATATATATATATATATATATATATATATATATATATATATATGATATATAATTAGGGTATCCCATGACCCATTTGGACTCATTGGAACACATGCATGTCCCTAGGGGGACCCCTAGCAACATACATCATCATATAGCTTATTAACTTAGGTTAGTAATATATATAATATATAATAACAATATATATGATATATAATTATATAATAGTATATAATAAGTAATAACTATATATATAATTATTATTATTATTTAATACTATATAATAAATTTTAGTAACTATATATAATAATTTTCCCCCCCGCCCCCTAATTATGCTATAACTATATTATACTAGGACTTGATACAACTTAAAAATTGGTCCCCACTCCCTTTACATTTGAATTTGGCACCATAATTTGGGAACATAAATCAGATACTCATTCCCAAATCGGATACCCATTGTCAAATCAGATATCCTTTCTCAAATCGGATACCCGCTCTCAAATTGGATACCTGATTAGGCAAGGTATTACATTTTTGGTTTGATACTAGGATGGGTGGGAAAAAAGTCAAAGCACATTTTTAAATGCTTTTAGGCATTTCAAAACTACATGTTTTTCACATTGCCACTTTTTGGCACACTATGATCCTGCACATAACCTATTATTATTATTAAATATAATATCATAATATACAATTTAGGGTTCTCTTATGTGGCGAGATAAAGGCAACGATGAATGATGGAAAAGTTTTCTAATCAGTTTCACAATTCAGACACGTACACTGTTTAACGCAGGTAATTTTGTCATGAAATGTGATGAAAGGGGTCATAGATTACCCTATGACCTCATTCATCCCATTAGAACAAACCAAATAGGTCCCTAGGGACATATGTTGTCTTAAAAAATGTCGAAAAATGTCATAGGTTATCCTATGACCCCTTTCAACCAATTCAAACAAACCAAATAGGTCCCTAGGGACATATGTTGTCATGAAATGTGTTGAAAAGGGTCATAGGTTATCCAATGAACCCTTTTGACCCATTCAAATATACTAATAATAATAATTAAATTGTTGAACACTTGCTAAATTGATTTCCCTCCAAAATTTGGGCAATCAATCTTTCGAAAAAAAAATTGCTGCTAAATTTTAGGTACCTAATTAGACTTGGTATTTACCAAACCTCTTTGGTCAACTCAAAAAAAGTGTTTGAGACATGTTTCATTGACATTTAAACTTTGAGTAGCCATCTAATAATATTTTTTTTACCAAAATTCAATGAAACGAAAAGGGTTTTTTGATAGCACTCTAAGGATTCCGTCAATATAATTATTGTCAAATTTTGAGTTCGATAAGTATTTATTAGTTAATTTTTAATGGAGATATTTGTAAACTATTGATTGACTTATTGATTGAGAAATAACTATAACTTTCAAACTGTATAACATTTTTGAAATCCAAAAGTTGTATCACATTCTATGCTTCACCTAGTATAAGAAAAAAAATGGTAAAATTTTCAATTAGTTAAGGTGGTTAGACATGAGAGTTCTTTTAGTTTGAAAAAGTGATAGTAGAAAACTCATATTTAATTATTTATTTGGAATAATAATGTTCAAAAATATGCATCACATCTAGGCATGAGTCTAGTTTTTATATCTATAATTGTATTAAAAGATATTATCATTTGATCTTGATTAAGGTGGTCAGACACATCGCTACTTTTTATTTTCACCCTGAATTTTTGTAGTACTGTATTAAAATCCAAAATTTTGATAGATCAAATAATTTCTTTTCCAGAGAAGACTTAGTAGTTTAGAAACTACATTCAATTTCCTATAGATACTTTTCTTACAAATTTTTGATATAAAGCCCATAAATACTTTAAAACTATGTGTCAATGTAACCCTGATTTGCTGATTTTTCACTATCACTTAAGACCATAGTTTGGTTGACGATGATCCTACACATACCCTTTACTACTTTAAGAAAAAAAAATTTACAAGTACAAGAAAGAAGCAACTGACTCAAATTTATTTTTCAAGCTACCTAGGAAGCATAGTTTATATTTTGTCTATGAAACATAATGAGGCCAAATATTGCCTTTATTTCATGATAGTTTAAACACTTTGTTGATACTCTATTTTATTTCTATCAAAATATTTGTGGACCTATGTTTACCAAACCTATGATAAACCTATGAGTAGAAACTATGCCATCTTTTGCTAGTATTATATATATTATGCAGTATTTCATATAGTTATCAAAATGTGTGTTCTTATATTTGAATTTAATTTGATAAATGTTTATTTGCAAACATGTCTCTGTATTGTAACTAACTTGTTAATGAAGACTGAAAGATGATTGGAAGAATTCAAAGGATGAGCACCAACAACATTTAAGGAGAAGAGAACGCTAAGGAGCAGCCACGGTGGAGGAAAGTTGTAACGATTTTAGAACACACGACAATGAGTAAGGAGGAGCTATGAAGACTTATTGTATTCTCTACATTTATTCCATGGTGAGAGCGGATGTTTAGAATTTATTATTCTCACCTTAAGCCGTTATTTCTTCTTCGCCTTGATTTGTTATTTTCCTTCTTTCTCTCATGTGAATTTGAAGCTAGGATATTTACTTTTCTATTATGGAATAAGTGTTGATCTCCTATATATAGGAATCGGCCCAAGTGTGTTAGTTTAGCCAGTTAGAAGAAAGAGTTTATGAGAACAGACTGTTAGCTTTTACAATTTTATGTTATGCAATGAATTTTTGAAATGTAATGAAATATTTTTTGGCTTCTATCTTGTGTTAGTAGTTTAGTGAAGCCAACCAAGGGGGTCCACTTGGAAGGTGGATTAGATTAGGATAGAATACATTTGTTTCCAAGCATTTTTAGTATTGTAAGTAGAAGTTGTAAGTTCCTTCCTGTAGCATCACACTTTGTGAATGTTCCTGCAGCATATGTGAGAAAAGTTGTAGTGGATGAACCAAGTTGGAATATTTGTTAGCTTTTCATTGTATTTCCAGTATTCGTAGAATTAAGTGTGTTAGTTTCGTGCAACAATAGTGTAAGTTCTTTTTCTTGCATTTTATTTTCCTGCAACATAAGCTTAGTGACTCATTAAAAGACATAGTGCACATACTGTGCTGACCATTTCAAGTATAGATCCCTAGGTTGACAAGATTAAATGCACTTCATAGTGGGAAAAATAGTCCTTAGTTTGAATATATTATTCCTAAGCATGGCCTAGAGCATGACTATGATACACCTATTGTGAGGCGGACCATTTTTGGCACTGTTGTCAGGGATGGTGTCAAGCTAGGAGCATTTTTGAGTCATAGTTCTTAGATAAAATGTTTTAAGAAATCTCTAGTTTGAAGTTTCTTTCACCAATGTGAAATTTTTTTAATTGCATGTATCGAAGAGGAAGACGACGAGATGAATATGGTAGATTTCTTCCACGAGAGTCTATTAATTTGAATGAAGAAATTGAAGAAGAAGAATTTGAGTTATCTTTTGAAGATGCAAGCCCTATTTTTCCTAGAGCATCATCATCAAGAGTTGAACCAATAGATACAAGCGGTCTTCAACCTTCCACTAAAGTTTTGGCTAGTTTTCTTGATAACATTGCTTTGAATCCACCAGTTGTTAACCATCTAGTACCCAATGTCCCTTTTTTAGTAGCAACCGCGTAATCTAATACCTCCAATCATGGCACAAACTACTTTTCCATTTCCTCTCCCAAGCCTTGTAAATACTGATAATCTGAAGGATATACCTACAGCTACCCTTCCAAAGTTCTATGGCCTTGCAACCAAAGACCCTGATACTTTCTTGTTTGAGTTTGATATACTTTGTCATAGTTTTGACTAGAACACTAATGCCCATAGGCTTAAATTTTTTCTAGCAACATTGAAAGAATCAACTCTACGATGGTTCATGGGCTTAGGAACCAATGCAGTAGGAAGTTGGGATGAAATGAAAACTCTGAATCTAGATAAGTACAAAGAGTATTGCAAAGCATATGGTTCAAGATGAGATGATGTCTTCAGGATATCTCATAAGGAGGAAGAAACATTGGAAGACTATGTTTTACATTTTCTATATACACTGCAGAAGAACCCTTAGCATGTGTTGTCTAAGGATTCACAAAAGCTAGTCTTTCTAAGAGGTGTGAATGATGACTATCTAGAAGCACTAGATTTGATGGCTAGTGGTGATGTATATCAGGCTTTTTGGGAAGATCTCAAGAAGATCTGTCAGAACTATTCAAGGTCAACCATGAAGAAAAGTCAAGGACCTTGTTCCATAGTCACTAAAGGAATCAGTCAAGGCATTTCAAAGCTTGAGATATCTAACCTATTGTTAGATTTCAAACAAGACATCATCGATGATGTCACTACACATCTTGACACAATGACATCAAAGAAGAAGTGTGCAGAAGCTAAGCTATAACTAGTTGAATATTGTCCTCATTGCCAGAAGCAAAAGAAGGATTGCCAATGTAAACTGGTCACAAGCATGGAAAACCAAAATCTTCCAACTAAGTACGTCAAGATAGATGGAGATGATGAGCAAGTATTCTTTGTTGCTCAATGCCGACCATGGGCCCAATGTCAAGGTATGCCTTAGGACCCTTTGAAAAATTCAAATTCATATGTTAATCAATGGCAAAATCATAATCCCCAAGGTCCTCCACAAAATCAACCTAATTGGAACAATGCTAGGCAAAAAAACCCACAACAATCCCAATGGCCTTAGAATTTCCAACCACCTTGGCCTAACCAACAGAGTAACCAATGGAAAAACTAATAGAACTACTAGCAAAACCAACAGAACCAATGGCAACCACCCCAAGGGAATTGGCAGTCTATGAACTAATGGAGGGGATCTCAACAATGGCCTAACCAAGATATTGGTACTCCACAATTACCACCTCTAGTTCAACAACCTACTCTAATGCCACCACTTGTAAATCCTGGACCTCAAAAGCAAACACAATTACCTGCACAACCTTAGCCAAACCCAAATAGCCAAAAGCCACAATAGCCTATGTATAGTGCTGATACTTAGCAATATCCTTCTTATGCCTTGGGTGTTGCAGATATACATATGAGATCTGGTACAACTTTACCAGTGCCTAAATTGCCTCTTATAACTGAAATACCAGACCCTCTTGTAGCATTAGAAGCATTAGAACCCTCAGTTGCTAAAATAGTTGACTCAACCAATGTTACTATCTCAACCCAAGCTCAACCAGCAGTGGAACCTCCTTTTCCAGAAAAGATGATACAAAAGAAACCTAAACAAATAGAGGAACAACCTTTTAATATTGTTGATCAGCTGAAAAACATACATGTCCAAATACCCCTATTTCAAGCCATTAAGGATGTTCCAGTTTATGGAAAAGCTATTAGAGAAGCCTGCTTGAAGAAGCTTGGAAGGAAGAAAAAGGACCCCACCATAGTCCATGTTGTGGGACAATTGGCTGATATCATGTTAGGGAAATTGATCACACCAAAATATTATGATCCAGGAAGTCTAGTAGTGAATGTTAGTATAAATGGTCAATTTGTTAAAAATTCTTTAATAGATCTTGGAACTGCTATAAATGTTATGACCAAGGATACTATGAAGAAGTTGAAAATAGAAGGACTAAGGGCTACACCAACAATTCTACAACTTTCAAATAGTTCTACTATCACCCCTAATGGGATGATAGAAAACATAGTTGTAACCTTAGATTCTCTAGAATATCCTACAGAATTCATGATTTTATCCCCCAAAGTTAATCTATCTTGTTACCCTATCATCCTAGGTTGACCATGGTTAACCACAACTGATGCAAATATAAGTTGCAGATCAGGGAATATGACCATATCAAATGGCCAAGCAACAAATAAATTTGATTTATATCCTCCATCCCAACCATTACCAAATTTGAGCACATATGTTTGGCTAGATTTAGGGGATGAAGAAGAAGAGTTAAACTCTATAGTACAACTCATGATGTTACATAGATAGTATTTTCTAAAACTGCAAGAGGAAGATTCAGTATTTCAAAGTATCCTCACTAACAATTGTGTGGTAGAAAAAGATGTATAGATAAAAAATTTGTGTTGGAATTAATCACATATAAAGAATGTGATAAGAATTGTACTATGCTCAAAAAACCTGAAATTCTTTATCCACTCTTACCATATGAATTAGAAGCAAGTCTAATCTTTGAAGCTTCTATGATAGAGTCCACCACTATTGTTGAACTGACTAAAGGTCATAATCTCCATGTTAATCCCAAATTAACACCCACACAGATGGAACGGTTAAAAGAATTGCTTCAAAGGCATGAAAGGCCTTTGCATGGGACTATAGTGATATGAAAGGGTTAAGTCCTACATTGTGCACCCATAAGATATACATCAATAAAGGTTGTCTACCACTCTATCAACCCCAGAGAAGGATAAATCCAAGCCTTAGGGAAATAGTTAAAACTAAATTGCAAAAAATGCTTGATGTTGGTTTGATTTATCCTATATCTAACAGTAGATGGGTGTCACCCCTTGTCATAGTACCTAAAAAAGGAGAAAAATGAAGAATTTGTGTAGATTACAAAGAATTGAACAAGGCCACCAAAAAGGATCACTTTCCTTTACTATTCATAGACCAAGTTCTGGACACTCTAACTGGAAAGAAGTATTTCTCTTTTCTAGATGGGTATAGTAGCTATAACCAAATCAATATTGCTCTTGAAGATCAAGAAAAAACCACTTTTACATGTCCATGGGGTACTTTTGCATACTCTATTTTACCATTTGGTCTATGCAATGCTCCTACAACATTCCAATGAACCATTATTAGCATCTTTTATGATATATCACATGATTGTATGAAAATATACATGGATGACTTCACAACATTTGGAGTTTCTTTTGAGGAAGCAATGGTGAATCTTGAAAGGTTTTGGTAAGATGTCAAGAACATAATTTGGCACTTAATAGTGAAAAGTGTTTCATGCTCATGCAGGAAGGTGTGGTACTTGGTCATTTCATATCAGCTACAGGAATACAAGTGGATCCAGCTAAGATAGAGGTAATTCAAACATTGCTCGTACCTACAAAATCAAAAGATGTAAGATCTTTTCTAGGTCATGTTGGATACTACAAATGTTTCATAAAAGATTTCAGCAAAATAGCTAGTCCTTTGTATAAGTTACTCACAAATGAAGCTGAATTTAGTTGGACCTTTGAATGTGATGAAGCCTTCCTATAGCTTAAGCAACTTCTAACTATAGCTCCAATTTTACAAGACCCTGATTGGAATTTACTTTTTCACATATATATAGATGCCTCTGATTATGCCATAGGTGCAATCCTAGCATAGCAATCCCAAAATTTTGAAAATGCAATATATTATATCGACAAGAGCCTTCATGGACCAGAATTAAACTACATAGTGACAAAAAAAGAATTGCTAGCAGTAGTTTATGCCCTGAACAAATTTCAGCATTACATAACTGGCTATTCCATATTTTTTCATACTAATCATGCAACAATTAAATATCTCATGAATAAATCTTCTATAACCAACAGATTAACAAGATGGTTACTCTTGTTGCAAGAATTTGATATAACTATTGTTGATAAGCCTGGAAAAGCCAATGTTGTAGCTGATTATTTATCAAAAATCCATCATGATGATACTGACACTACTTTGGTAGATGATGCATTTTTGGATGAGCATTTATTTCATATTGTTGTTCAAACTCCATGGTATGTAGACATTGTTAACTACATTGTAGCCAATAAAATACCAGAACATTTTTCTTACAAGGAAAATAAGTTGCTTGTAGAGAAAAGTTTATGTTTCTCCTGGATAGATAATCTCTTGTTTTACACTAGACCTGATCAAGTTATGAGAAGATGTGTGAGAGAAGATTAGACATATGATATTCTACATGCATGTCATAATGAACCATGCGGAGGATACTTTGTAGCAAAAAGAACAGCCTTAAAAATCTTGACAACTGGTTATTATTGGCCTACACTTCGCAAAGATGTAGCCAACTATACAAGGAAGGGTGACAAGTGACAAAGGATGGGCCGACTAACAAGAACAGATGAAATGTCTCTTAATCCTCAGATGGCATTAACACCATTTGACAAATGGGGCATGGACTTCATTGGTCCAATTGATCCTCCATCTAATGGAAAATCCTATATTCTTATGTGCACTGATTCCCTGACAAAATGGGTTAAAGTCAAGGCCATGAAGCATGCTCGTGATGAAAATGTTGTTGAATTTCTATATGAAGAAATTTTTACTCGCTATGGTGTACCCAAAGAGCTAGAAAATGACCAAGGTGTACAATTTACCTCTAATATGATCTCAGAGTTAATGAAATAGTATAACATCAAGCACTAGAAATCTAGTCCTTATCACCCTCAAGCTAATGGACAAGCAAAGGTCACAAATCGTGAACTGGAGAACATCCTAACAAAAATAGTTTATCTACATCATAGAGATTGGACCAGTATATTACAAGAAGTTGTTTGGGCTTACAGAACAACCTCAAAGACTACTACAGGATTTACACCATTTGAGCTCCTGTATGGAAAAGTAGCAATGCTTCCAGCTAAATTTGAACATAAAAATCTAAGGACAACATTGGCATTGGATATTGAACTTCATGTAGCACAAAGATAACGTCTTCTACATCTCAATTCTCTGGATGAAATGCACAAAGTTGCTTTGGAACGCACTAAATTGAGACAGAATCAAAGGAAACAATGGCATGACTCTCATATTATTAGTAAACAATTTCAAGTTGGTGACTGGGAACTACTGTATGATTCTAGATTTAAAGATATGTCAAGAAAGCTACAGACAAGATGGTTGGGACCATATGAAATTAGTCATGCCTTTGATAATGGAGTTGTTCAACTAACTACCATTGATCCAGTACCTTTCAAATTATTAATCAATGGTCACAAACTCAAATTATATAAATGACCCCAAACCAAAGAAGACTTCCTGCAGTAGTTTCAATGACCAGATTCAAATATACATTAGGTAACTCTTCCTGCAGCCGAAGGTGTCAACCTTCTAACTGCCACTCTTCAACATTAGTTTCTTTGTGCATGCTCATAATAAAGACTTTATGTTCACATAAAATTCACTTTTTCATTCACTTTCTCCTTCCATCTCATCTCTTTACCTTCCACCCATCCACCTCATCTCATTTCTTTATCTTTCATCCACCCACTTTCCACGTCATCAATTTCTCATGTTTTCAATAAACCCTGCGAGATGCTGACAGACATTGTCGATGCCGATACACTTCTGCCACCTTTTTTTGGTTACGTGCGATAATCAAATTGACAGGTATAACATTTTCAAATTGTTATTCACTTATAATCCATAGATTTTGTTAATTATATTTAATACTGCATAATTTATATGATGGCGGCGTTATGCCAGTCCCTTACCTATACTAGGTTTGACAAGTGTGGACACTTTTCCATATTTAGTAGGGGGTAGGGAAGGTCACTAATATCCAATGGCATTTCTATTTATCTGTAAAGATTTTTCCAAATCTTCACATTCCCTTCATTCATGGAATTTAATTGCCATAAGTACACAAGTGAGGTGCCCGACCCCTTATTTTTGAATGATTTTTTGTGTCAAGCTATGATGTGACTTGTGTTTAAATTTTATGTGATCTGAACCCCGCTTTTGGATGATTCTCACACATATTCATGATTTACCTTCATTAAAAGCCATATTATTGTGCATAACAATTTTTTATGACATTAATTGTTTGTTAAAACAAAGAAATGTGAGTTGAGTATGTAAAACAATGAAGAAGCTTGAATTAAAAAGGGGGAAAACAGAGCAAGCAGAGAAAGTGTTACGAAAATGAAAATGGGTGGACAATTGCACAAGAGAGAACTAATGGAATATACTGTGTTGCTCTTAGACGTAGAAGTCATAAGAAGGTTTAATACATGTGGATGGCTAGGGTATTTCTTGAGTTTGATTGCATATGATGAAGAGGTGATCGTAGAATTCACAAGGACATTTGATGAGGGTGAAGCTTTCATTTGGGTTTTAACGGTGATTGCAATAGAGGAACGCATTGCTGAAGTAACTAGGTTGCTTGTAGTTGGAGAACATTACCCTAGCACACATGATGTGAGGTCAACAAGAGCTCAATTTACTAGACCGCCTAATCCTCAAATGGACATTACAAAGAAAGGTTGCTAGAGAATGTCACTGCTGCTGCCATACAATGAATTAGCCATGCATATTATCAGGTACTTTACAAGCGAGGGTAGATTCTCATACTTGCATGCACATCATTTAAAATTACTTAGTTGTGTAAGGCGTAATCTTGCAATAAACATTCCAAATTTCTTGTATAATATGCTCTGTATTAGTATAGAAGAAACTCAGAATGGAAAAGATAATTTCGTTACCCATCATGCCTTAATCAAGTTACCGATAGAGAGGTCACTTAGGGATGTGTCCCCCATGACATGGGATGAATTTGTACAAGCTAAAACTCTGCAACCCCAAGCTGCCCCTAGTGAACAACCTAGTGAGGAAAATGTCCCCACCAATGAGCCTACTAAACATAATACCCAAGAGGTTGAAGCCAAAAATATCCAAGGAAATGTGCAAGAAACTATTCCTATTCAAGAGATTGTGCCTTCACCTATGCAAGAGACCCCAAAACCTACTTCTAGCAGAGCCAAGAGGAAATGAAAACTGCAAGAAGAAATCTCTGTTTAGGAAAAGGAAGAGCTGAGCCCTACAATTGTGAGACAAAAGAGAACAAAGAAAAGTCATGCAGCAACTACTCCTGCAACAGAGACACCCAAAGGGAAAAGTAGGCAAAAGGCTGTGATGCAAAAAGAAACCCTCATAAGGAGAAGCCCTAGGATGAGAAGGCAAGTTTCTAAGGATTCTACTTTGTCCAAAACATCTACTAAGGAATCCCCTATGAAAATTGTCTCTGATCACTCTCCACCCCATCCTGAGATTACAAGAATTCCCAAAAATCCTACTGAGGAATGTAGGGATGAAACCAAAGAAAATCCAGATGATACCTCAGTAGACCAACTAGGTACTTCAAGCTGTAGGGATGAAACAGTTCTTGAATATGTTAATCAGTTCTTGAATATGTTAATCCAAACACTGCCCTAGTTCCCCATAAATCAACATGGATTACTGGTTTTGTAGAACATTTATGGAAGGAGCAGAGAAAGAGGAAAAGAAATCATGAAGAAGACAACAGTTCTATCACACTGCAAAAAATCCCTTTTCAATTGTATGGACAACATCTATTTGCTAAGGCCTTGTGGAAAGAAGAGAAGAAAAAGATGAATAAAATCATAGCATCTCAAGGTGAAGAAATTGTAGATTTAAAGGAGCAATTAGCAAGTCAAAAGCAATGAATGGATCATGCCCTCAAGTTAGTTGATTAGGCCCTTGCTTGTAGACCACCACCAAGAGTTTATGCTCTCTATTTGAAAAAAACAATTTATTTTGTTTCAATTAATGTTAACTCTTAAGGATATTAATGCAGAGTTCAAATCAACACAAGAATTTTATGGACTATATTAGACTCTGCCACCCTGGTAGTAGAATTTACTTTATGAATTATATTTTCATAATTTTGTTATCCCTTCAGAGACCCAATGGGATCCCCTGGTCTACATAGGGGATATACATTTAAGAGTCCTCATGTCCTAGATGTCCAATGAAGCAAACTATGACAGACAACTGAATAATTACAGGGATGAGGAGAGATCAAAACCCTTGCCTTTAAGAGCAGAGAGTAGCAAGCTAGATGAAGTTCTCAGGGATTGGTTCACATTAACTTATGGAAAGAAGAATCCAGAAGTAAGAGATAGGATCTTTGCTGTCAGAGCTAAGGTTTATATTGATTATGAAATTTTTTCCTACTTTTCTTTCCAAAGAGCTATGACTGGTGATAGGAGTAAATGGGCCAGATTGCCCGAATCTCTTAAAATGTCAGAACCACATAGTCCCATCAACTTGGAGGTAGCACTTTATAGGGTTCCAAAATATTTAGAGTTGGGGAAGCAGGCCATACCAAAATTATGGTGTCCCCTTACAATCTAGCCTCCAATGCTCCTGTGGCCTTTGTATGACATTAATGCCAATAGACTTGACAAGTTGCAAGAAGATCATAGAAGGGAAGTGTGGGAGAGAACCAGAGGATTTTACTACACTTTCAAGAGCAACAGGAAAGGAAGGACCGAGATTAGAGAGTTCAGGTCATTAACAAGGAAGTGCAATGCTTAAGGACAAGCATTAGTTTAGTAGGGGGCAGATGATGAGGCCAAATATTGTCTTTATTTCATGATAGTTTGAACACTTTGTTGATACTCTATTTTATTTTTGTCAAAACATTTGTGGACCTATGTTTACTAAAACTATGATAAACCTATGGGTAGAAACTATGCCATCTTTTGCTAGTATTATATATATTATGCAGTATTTTATATAGTTATCAAAATGTGTGTTCTTATATTTGAATTTAATTTGATAAATGTTTATTTGCAAACATGTCTCTGTATTGTAACTAACCTGTTAATGAAGAGTGAAAGATGATTGGAAGAATTCAAAAGATGAGGGCCAACAACATTTAAGGAGAAAAGAATGCTAAGGAGTAGCCACAGTGGAGGAAAGTTGTAACAGTTCTAGAAGACACGACAACAAGTAAGGAGGAGCTATGAAGACTTATTTTATTCTCTGCATTTATTCCATGGCGAGTGGATGTTTAGACTTTATTACTCTTGCCTTAAGCCATTATTTCTTCTTCTCGCCTTGAGTTGTTATTTTCCTTCTTTCTCTCCTGTGGATTTGAAGCTAGGATATTTACTTTTTTGTTATGGAATAAGTGTTGATCTCCTATATATAGGAATCAACCCAAGTGTGTTAGTTTAGCCAGTTAGAAGAAAGAGTTTATGAGAACAGACTGTTAACTTTTACAGTTGTGTTTTTACAGTTCTGTGTTATGTAATGAATTTTTGAAATGTAATGAAATCGTTTTTGGCTTCTATCTTGTGTTAGTAGTTTAGTGAAGCCAACCAAGGGGGCCCATTTGGAAGGTGGATTAGATTAGGATAGAATAGATTTGTTTCCAAGCATTTTTAGTATTGTAAGTAGAAGTTGTAAGTTCCTTCCTGTAGCATCACACTTTGTGAATGTTCCTACAACATATGTGAGAACAGTTAGAGTGGATGAACCAAGTTGGAATATTTGTTAGCTTTTCATTGTATTTCCATTATTCATAGAATTAAGTGTGTTAGTTTCGTGCAACAATAGTGTAAGTTCTTTTTCTTGCATTTTACTTTCCTATAGCATAAGCTTAGTGACTCATTAAGAAACCTAGTACACATATTGTGCCAACCATTTCAAGTATACGTCCCTGGGTTGACAAGATTAAATGCACTTCATAGTGGGAAAAAAGAGTCCTTAGTTTGAATATATTATTCCTAAGCATGGCCTAGAGTATGACTATGATACACCTATTGTGAGGCGGATCAAAACATAATTTATATTCTTTTCTTCTATTGACACAAACTAGACGCTATGCATCCTTGTTTCAAAAGTCTTGATAATTGTATAGTCATTTTCACTAATTGTACCATTCGTTGTTAAAGTGTTCTTAAAGGTTCCTCATTATTAACTTTTATGGAAGTTTGATATTCATTTCTATAGAAATTTAGGATTCAATCTCTTTTGAAAATGAAATGTTTTTCTATTAGGAGCTTCAATTAACTTGTTCTATTTATTTCTTTTGAGTCATTCTTTTACCTTAGTAAAAGAAGAGCATGTTCCAAATACCCTTCCCTCTTTTCTCATCAACTTTCCAATTGCTAACTTTGAAGCAATATAAAAATGATAACTAAAAATTCATTAATAAATATATCCTAGACCAATATCTGTCCTAATAGTTAGAATTTTTGAGCAACTACTTGACATTTGTGTCAAAGTGTTGACAACTTTTGAGGTGGTTTCTATTGTATAGTGAAGTTGTTGAGGCTTCTTTAAGTAGGTATAAGACAACACTTTGAAATGACCACTTCTAAAGACACCACAAAATTAAAGACAAAAAAAATCATCAAAATATAATGTACCATTTTGAATTTGTGATATACAAAATAACCTATAATAATCACTCATAAATTTCCCCTCCTACATGATAGAACAAAATCACTCCAATTTTTTTGTTTTACAATTTCACTCACTTTTGAATAATTATTTTTAAATAATTGGTAATGAATGTGGCATAAAATTTGATATTAGAATCACTAAATTAACATGAAAAATAGCTTTGAAATGCTCTCTTGTTACCCAATGATTTAAGTTCCAACTATGATAATTTATAAAAACTAAGAAAGGAAGACAGACGGAGTACAATGAGCAACAAAAGAAATGTTGTATAGTTACACATGTTTGCCATTAATTACCAACTGTTATTGGACCTTAGGGTTGAAGTTTATTAAGGCATAAGATCACAGCCTCCATGGAATTACTGAGTTACAGTTATTTCCTAGAACTATAGCTGAAGGGTGCTCCTTGAACGGTGATTAAACGAGTACTTAACAGTCAATAGAAATGTGCAATTTTCTTGCGGCTAAATTCTAGTATAATGTTTGATAGAAGAAAGTGATCGAATATTAAAAGATTGATTGTTAACAGTTAATTTTGGCAGTTTTTTTTGACGCAAGAGAACATATGACTACAGAGGACAGGGCTGGGAAAAACAGTGGATAGCATGAAATAGTCTTTTCAACAGAATTCAGCCGATTCCTTTATAATTTGCACAATCAAAAAGCGTTCAATCAACATCAGATTTTGCAAATACCGTGAATAAATTGGCTCCTCGCAAGCCCAAATCGAGCCATCTGTTAAAACCCTAATTTTAGTTGCTAATTTGGATTGAAAACCTTTTCATTAGGATTTCACAAGAACCAATAATCTGATTTTTAGTGTAGATCCCTAAGTGATTTGGATCACCACCGCCAACATTTGTGATTAATTTCAGTATTCAAAATAATTTAGTTATATCTATCCTCTAACTAGTTTAGTTAGATTTGAGTTTTTCTTGGTTAAAGCCTTTACAGAAGATGCTTGATGAAGAGTACTGATAATGAAAGAAAGCTTTCTAAGGAACTTAGATTGTTCTTATATGGTGTCAAGGCAATCTGTCTGATTGTGTTTCAACATATCCTTCAGGTGTCAAGGTTCTTGTAGCTCATGTGCAACTCACTTTATGTGGTGGTCAAAGTTCATTTTTCTCTCTCTCAGAGGATCACTCACCTTCTGATCATTGTCATTCTGAAAGGAGTTGTTCTGTTCAAGGTAGCCAAGAGACTTATTTTTTGGGTTTTCCTTATATATTGTAAGAATGGGCTGTAGTAATTGGAAAGGTTGTGACCTATTTTTCTATTCAAAATATTCAATAGGCTTGCTCTTAGTTTTAACCTAATGACAAGAAAGGACCATAGTCAATTGGAATGGTTGCTATTTTATGTTATGATTATCTATGGAAGCAATCTTTAGATGGTCTATTAAGAGTGTTTTTAACTACTTTGGTTTCAACAAGTTTCCTTATCTAGATCTTGCTATTTTTTTTTAGGCTAGTCTATTCCATTGAAAAAGAAAAGGAGAAAGAAAACGGGTGGGAGACTTTTGTAGATACTCTTTATACCCCATTGAATATATATGAGAAAGATCAAATCCCTTCTGCTAAGTATTTGTTTCTATATTTTATATTTTATATTTCAGTTCTATATCCACTCAAGAGATGTGATTTTATATCCATTCATATTTTTCTGTAAAATAGGTATAATATTACTTTATAATCATAATTTAGATATTTAATCATCAAACTAACATAAACAAAAAGATAAGATAAATAAATAACATTTTTCTATTACAACATTAAACTTCTTATTTATGATATTTATCATATAAAAAAAAATTCTTAGATTTCTAATTTTCAAGATTCAAAATAGTTAAATGAATTCACTACTACTAATAATTATAATATTGAAAATATATAATACATAAACAACGCAAAACAGAATTATCAAAACATCAACTCTTTTTTACCTCAATTCTTTTAAACTACTAAACAATTAAAAATTAACATCTGTCCTCCGCAAAGGAATTGTTGTTACATTTACTCCAATGCCAAAAGAAAAATCTCTATATATAAGACTTCTAATAGATTGAACAGTAAGAAAATCCTGTGAAGACAATACCAAGAAACTATATACATCTTAGATACCTTGTTAAAAGGAGGTTATCATTCAGATATACAAACTTAAACGCTGTAAAATCTTCTCATGGCAGTAAATCTACACATAAGGGTGGATTCTGTTACAATACCTATATCAGGTAAAAAGGCAACATCAAAAAAGATAATATACCTTGGTTAAAAAATTACCATGTTAATTTACAACCTTAAAAGCAGTAAAACCATTTCATGGCAGTATATCTACGTAAAAGCGTATGTATGCCTGGTATCAAAATCAGATACTGTGCCCCCTGGCTTGATATTACATACAGTGGGCACTGATTACTTTCCTATAGCTATAAGTTTTACTAAGAACCTCAAAAGCTCAGATTTTTTCTCTCCACATAAAGAAACAGGCACTTATCAAGCTCTTTACTCAAAGATGAAGAACATGGAAGCAAACTGAGAGCAAGCAAAATATTGATCAAAGCCCTAATATCTCCACTCCCTCACAAAAGACATTCTGAAGCAGTGGCGAAGACGAAGGGCAGGCCAAAAGCAAGGGCAACCCACATGACCACTTTTACTTTTCAAGCGCTCAAACCTTGTCAATCTTGAAGCCAATGAAGTGCAATATCTCAATGTCAAAACTCTCCACACAACTACCTTAGCCATTCGAAACGAAGCCCTAAACTTCTCAGCCACGGTCCTTTTGCTTGTAAATCTATAACTCCTCACAAACATCTGCCTCTTCTTTGCATAATCCCATTCTCTGCCCTTTCTCAGCCCACAGTAATATTCCTCCTCATTCATGGCGTTCAATGGAGTCAAGGGAATTTTGATAGGGTTTTCATACAACGCCCTACTAAAAGCCTGCCTCTTTCTGTCATTTGACAGACTCCTCCTCCTCCTCCTCCTGACCCCTCCATTAAAATTTCCTCCTTCCATCATGATGAGATTTATGACAAGAAATTGCAGGCTTGTTTGTTACTTATATAAAAGAGAAGAATCTGTGTCTTGTAATGAGACGTAAGCAGATGAACATCTCTGACTTTTGAGAATTGTCTTTAGCTTTCTTGCATCTGTGTGTCATCTCATGAGAGAAGACGGTTACATTTGTTTGTATTTCTTTTTTCGTCACTTAATGATCTGAGATATTCATTGCATGACACTAGGAGCAATTTTGAATATTCTGAGATCAGGACTTTTGTTGCCATTCTACTTTTATGTGAAGATTTCTCAAATGTATTTGTTGACTGGTAGTTTTTTATTTGGTTTTAAAGCTGCTGTCATTTTCTTGCACCATCAGCAACGTTTGTACATTTGAATTGTTCAACCAAGTGATTGGGACTTTGGCTTATACTGGGCCTGCATTTTCAAACTTGTGTTGCTTTTACTCAACTGGTTGTATTCAGGCTGTCAAATCCTTCCTCTGAGTGTGATCCTATGTGGATAGACATCTAAAGGTTTTAATAGCTGAAAAACGCCATAAAATATTGTGTGGTAGGGGATGGGATATTCTCAAGAGTTTATGATTTTTATTCTTTGTGTGGTAGATAACCAATTAGAGTAGATAACCAATTAGAATAGATAGATAGTTTGGTGGCCGTAATAGATTGGAAGGTTAGGTTGATAGATTGAAATGACATTTTAGTAATTATTGATTTGAAATAAGGGCATTTTGTTATGAAAATCGTGATAAGTATCAGTGACTTATATACAGATAGATTAACGGTGTTTGATTCATGAATGAGGACATCAGAAAATAGGTATAAATATTATTCAATCTTAATCATAAAGTCGTTGAGTTTAACCGAATCAATGCTCTTTAGCGTTGGGATTGACCTCACGGCATGTAGACTGGTGAAAACTGCTTTACTTTGATCTCTACTATTTGAATGTTTATATGGGTGTTAGTATCTAAAAACATGTGTCGAGAAGATGCTAGTTCATTTATAATTGAGATATTGATTAACATTTTGATTGTTTTTGCTTATTTTGAAATTGTAGTGTATATTGATGATCTCTTTTTGAATGTCTATATACATTAATTGCACACATGAATGTCTTTAAATATCAAGATATAATACTAGGTCACATAAGCATGTTTCAAGTTGAATCAAAATTACCAACAAGAATTAAGTTTGAAGAGTTAAAATTTAGATTTTAGTTTTTAAATTATTTTGTGAATATTGAGTCTTTTATGATTGATCTTTAGAGAAATATAATTGAATTAGGAGAGACAATCATTGATTTTGAGGTGACAAGGACTAATATGTAGATACATGTGTGAATATATGCTAGACAAATTATGTGTAAATGATGAATGCATGTGAACGTATGTAACTAGGAAGGAGATTGAATATGCATGGAACTCAAATTTACAAATGAATGTAAAATGGATAGGAAAAGATGACTTGTGATAAAAATGGGTTGAAATGATTAAAATACACAAATTTAGGAGGAGCTTGGCTCTACTAGGGTTTATATAATTCTTTCTATTTTATGAATCCTTATGTTGCTTTGTTCCTTCAAAACAAGATATCCCTTCAACCTTTCGTATTTTAGCTTGTTCTTTTGATGACATCAAATGGTTTCAACACAATAGTTCATGTTGTAGTGTTAATAATAATGGTCTAATGGATTTGCATAATGGAACCTCCGAGCACACATCCTTAAAAATATGTTGTGTTTATTAAATGAGATATACACTTTGATTCCCCCAACAAATGTGGTATTACCCATACTTTAGTTTGTTAATGTGTGTAGGAAACTAGAACATTACCTTGATAGGATATTGTTATTGAGAAAAATATCCTAGGATTGAGCTAGTAATAATTGGGTCATGCATGGGATTTAGCTTGATGTTTTTCAAAACCTTAAGGGTTTTTTTTGGTGTAAGGTCATTGTTAAGAATGGTTTATGGCATATTGATGGAACACATTTAATTTACCAAACTACATATTGTGATTTCATTGTCTTGGATGAGAAGATGCTTCACATGCACTAGTCTGGCTTTATTTCCTAAGGTTATCCCTTTCTTGATAATCTTACCTAACCACCATTATTATTATTTTTTGAAGGTCATTTGTGTTGAGTTTGATATATTTTTTCAAATTCATTTTATACCTAATTTTTCCAATAAATATTTTTGGTGCTAATTTGTCGAGTTTAGATTGGATATTTATAGGACCACTTAGCTTAGATCCCCTCTCTACTAACATGAAATTGAGTTTTTAAAATTAAAGAAAAATAAACTATGGTTCTACAAAGGTCCAATAATGCCAATTTTGGTGGCTCACAAGATAAAGACCAACCTACTTAAAAGATTGCTTATACTTTAAGAAATAACCAAAAAATGTTTTAAACCCTTTAAGAGGGGAATATTTTTATTCCACCTATTCATGAGCCTTCCTCTAGGCCAATATTTTATCAAAATACTCCTAACAAAATTAGTTTTGTCTTCTAGTTATAGGTTTTTATTTGCTCCACCCTCATAAATAATTTAAATGTTTTTTGTAGAGCACAAGGGAAATTGGAGTAGGTAGAGTATGATGTAAAAAAGTGAATAATATAATTCATCAACCTTGTAGAAATTAAAAAACACATACCTCTTCACATAGTTACCAACACATGGCTCACACCCACATACACACCTCACACACTTCACAACTACAAATGATTATGTTCCTTTATACAATTCATCAACCTTGTAGAAATAAACAAGGTCATATCCAAAAACTATGCCACGATACTTTGCAACACGTTATACCATTAGGTTGGAAGAGAAAAATGTTCTTTATGTACATGCTCCAACTTTGTCACACCAGAAGCATGTCCTATTATGCTCATAAGCATACATTCTAAACCATGTATGAGACTCATAAGTTCCAAGTCCTGAACATTCCATAACCTTCACATCTAGTAAATTAGTCTTAGTGATTCTCAACAATCTAAGGATTACCTCTCTATTTGTTCCTGAACACCAAAATACAAATCTCTAATAAGTCAATTGTAGCTCACTCATACCCACATGTGATACTTTTTAACTTGGAAAAATCAACTACAAACGTCCCTTAACATCTCTATTCATTTTCAACTCATGACTGTCAACACAATAGTCACACCAATCCATTATTTCTATAGAGCCTTCCTATAATAGCTTCTACAACTTTGTCTGAATAAAGAAATATGTTGACATCAATGAAAACACATCTCTTAAATACGTGAATGCACATATTTGCCAAAAATTCCAACATGTGAGTTATCAAATATGTACATTGAACCTATAATTAATAAATCCCCTTGTGTCCTTTTTGTTGTGTGCTTTATTTCCCTTGATTTTTACTTGCTCTCGGGCATATCATAGTGGAAATGTGCTTTTCCTTTAGATGCATGTATGATTCCTAAAATACATTGCTTGTGAAATAAGGCATATGCAATCACTTTAATGTGGAGGTGTATACTTTACTCTTTATTACAAAATATGCACACACCACATTTATAAAACATTTTAGGGCAATTTTTTCCATGTTACTTTGCAATCTCTTCTTAGAAAATCTCCTTGGAGACAATACTTTCCTTGTTATCCTTTGCACCATCATCTTATAATCATCCTTGGATATAATGCTTTTCTTGGTTATCAAATTGTATTATTTTTAGCCGGTTTACTTGGAAATAATGTTTTCCTTAGTTGTCCTTTTAACACCTATTTAGAAAAATTCCTTTGATATAATGATTTGCAACTAATTTTATCAAATTGTGGTAGAAAAAAGGTTAGTTAGTCACCCATGTCCTCTTTTTTTTTGGCCTAAAATTTATTTTGCAAGTTAGTTACAATCTTTGCATCTTAGAGTCAGTCTTGTAATTATTTTTTCACTATACATTTGCATAATCACAACCCACATCATACATCAATAACCCCTTTAATGAAGGGTTACAATTGTATCCACCTAGAGATTCTTTTCCTTGAGGCCTAGTGGATCATTTTCCTTCCAATGTAATAAGGTTAAGGTGAATGAATGTAAGATACATTTATAGTGCATATGTAACTTACGAATCTGATTGTATTCTTGTTAACTCTCATAAAACTTTTCACTTTATAGGCCTATACAATACTAGCACATTACACATACGTCTATGTAAAATGCCAACATCCTTGGCCAAGATGTTAAAGTTTGGATCAAAAACTCTTTTCATTCGATCTTTATATTCTCATGATCAAACATATTATTCTATTTATCTCTAGTTAGGTATCTTCACAATTTTAACTATTTGGTGATATTTGAGTGTATGTTACAAATTTTTCCCTTAAAGGAGTAAAATTTTTAGGCTACTAAAAGCTTGAATATTTATAGTTATTAGATTATACAATATCTTTTACAGGTCATAAAAAATAAAATGCATAATAGAAAACCAACACAATAAATCAAATCTAAATAAATAAGACATAGAAGAACTTGTAACAATGTTCAATCTTGATCTAAAATGCTCAATAAATGTATTTTTTTACCCCAATTCATGGTTTCTATACATGCAAAATATTTTAGATAAATAATCAAGAGGTTTTATAAGTCCATGTCTCTAAAGTTGAGCCCAAAAGTGCAAGACATAATCAGATTGCACCCCTAATCTAAGTGTTATCACCTATTTAAACATTGGGATTATGTGTTTCTATTTTCTTTAAATACTTACAGCCTTCCTTGTACCATATCTAAATTTTTATAGACAAAAAATGGGGGAGAAGTGTAATGTTGTATATAGGTTTACCTAATCCAAATGCCATGTTTGTGTTCCTACTTCCACTACAAAATGACTAATGAAAAGAAAACTTATTCTCAAAAAGAGTAAAGCCTAAAATAATAATGAAAATTCTTAAATGAACATATATTATCTTAGATATTAAACTCTTGGCTTGAAGTCTTGATAAGACTTGATGTTTCTTGAATGATGCCAATGCATGCATTGTCATGGAACACCATATTATGACTATATGCGCTTGATCAAAATTGAATGCTTGACTACTTGATTGTAGACCTATAGTCAATTATGCTCAATTGTGCTCAATAAGAATTGCTAGATGATAGTTAAGGACACTTATAGCTTAAAAGAGAAAAGGTAGCTACATTAATATACAACTTACACATTTGTAGATTTGATTTTTGGGGAAGGGGGTGATCCCACAATAATGGGTTCCACTTTTTGACCAATTTTGACACTGAAATCAATATTTTTGCAACAAACGTCACGTTCAAGTGACTATATCTCCAAAACTATAAATAATTTCAAGATGACATAAACTAGTGATTTTGAGTACTTTGTTCCTACTTTGTAACCATATTTTTTAATCTAAAAAAAAATTTATTTATGTCAATTTTTTTTATCTCCTCCAAAAAGTGGTACATAATAAAATTCAATATTTTAAAAAGTGACAGTCTGTTTGACACACATAACTTTTTTTCTAGAAATGATAATGAAGTAATTCTTTCGGCGTTGGATTTGTAACATCAATATCTAGTGTCTGCATTTGGTTTGATTTATTTTTGTTGAATATTGTATAGTTTATGAAGTTTTGAAGTGACATGAACCATAATTCAGACATACATTCTGTTTGACACAGATAATTTGAAGTCAATTTATCATAAACCATTTTTTTTTTTTGAATAGAAAGGTATCTCAATAAGCCAGTGCCTCCATATTTTTCAAATTTTTTTTGACCTAATTTACCAAATTTCCCGAGGTGTCAAAGTCGGTTGATGTTCAATCGGTAATGAACCTATAATGAGTTAAACTCATATTTGAAAGTCTTAATGATTAAATTATGTAATAAAATTATAGTCGTTGGAAACCTTGCTCTGAGCAGCACATTTTGACATTTTTTATTTTATAGTAGGAGATCATTCTCCTACAATTATGGCAGTCAAAAGAGCAAAAAAAAAGAAAAAAGAAAAAAAGTTTAAATTTTTTGTGATTTTGCATGTTCGTGTGAACATGGCGTTCGCGCAAACAAGTTTACTAGGTTCACATGAACGTATGTTTGCGCAAACATGCAAATCATGTTTGCGCGAACATATATATCACATATGTTTGCGCGAACATATGGTAAACTCAATTTCTCATTTTGCAATTTTTTTCATTTTTGTTCGTCCCACTAAAGTGGAACCCATTATTGTGGGTTCACCCAAGGATGACATCAAGAAGCAATTTTCAACCATTTGCAAAGTTGATTGTTATTGTTAAAACTTGGTCCCAAACTACTTGTAGCATTGGGCACCATAATCTAGGATAGTGGTTTAGGCTAGGTGTTGTAGATACCTCAATCCTACTAGTTTGAACTAGAGAAAAGGTTTTAGGTAGGGGGATTGTACCATGTTTTTAGAACAATGTCAAATCTACCCTCTATCATTCATGAATAATTAGGCACAACCACCAAAGTGTGTTCAAAAGTAAATGTGAAATCGTTAAAAGGATGCAATTTACCACACTAAACACCCACACAATTACAAGAAAAGAACCATATCCACTGAGACACATTAGCTCTTCCTCATAGACATCAACCAAGCATCCAACTCTTGTTTATGTTTGATTGAAAGAGGTTGATTTAGATTATTTCAATTAGCATTAAATCATTTCCCTCTCCCTATTTCAAAACAAATATATATGGTCAATTTCTTTTAGTAGAAGATAAATATATATAAAATTCGATATATAATCAATTAATTTTAAATCTTATTTTTATAAATCATAGAATTATATGTCTTTAAATATATTAAAAAATTGATTAATTACGCCGTAGGCATTCCCATATGAAAGAAGCAGGCTAACTTTTCCAATCAACAGTGGACTCTTGCTAAAAGGCCTCTAATGACCATGAAATAGATCAGCGTCGTTCATTGTTTGAAAGGTAAAATTCAACTTGCAGGTGAGTTGAAAAGGACAAGAAAGAAAAAAGAGAAGCACAAAGGAGTCCAGAAAATACATGAAAGAAAAAGCAGTTGCCTATGCGGTATAAGTCTTGATTTATATGGCCATTCATTAGAAATCCTACCTTATCTTCCATGGCCAGGTTTCAAAATGAAATTTTGTGTAGGGTTTATAGAGAGAAATTCTTAATCATATGAAAGAATCCACCTACGAGCAGTCATTCACTTTGTCAACGCATGAAACGTGAAGTATATACACATTCTGTATATGTCTAGTGGAATATATGTCAAAGTTTATTTTCTTGAATAAATTTGATAAAGATGTATAATTAAATGAATAAACATCCTCCATGTTTTATGTGATGGCCTCAAGTTTAGCTGGCAACTTTGAAATGCCAGAGCCTTCCCTCAGCAACCACCATATTCTTCTAACAAAGAAACATCTTGGCATAAACATTCTCCACGGTTAATATGTCAAAGTTTATACACTTGTCTAGTGGAATATATGTAAATTGAATTTAGATATCTTGACTTGAATTAAGATATTACATTTTATATATGTCTAGTGGAATATATAAACTAGTTTTTAAATAAATTGATTTTTTGGTTTAACATAGATAGATGTTCTTAAGTAGTGGATATTTTCTACAATAAGTCAAATTGCAATATTGTTAAAAGGAATTAAATATTCATGAAACATGGGTCAATGAGTTTGACTCAAAAACTACATAGTTAAATTTTAATAACAATATCACAATTATCAAAATTTGAAAACAAGTCGTTCAACCATGGATGAAACTTCATTCTTGAGCATCACCTAAATCCAATGAGTGCTAAGTGTATCATTCATTTTCATGAGAGATGAGTTTGTGTGAACCACTACTCATGAAACATAGGTCAATGAGTTTGACTCAATAACTATATAGTTAAATTTTGGTAGCAATTTCAAAATTTAGATTAAACAATTTCTTATTAATTTCAAAATTATTCAAAATATCAGTAGCCCTTTAGATCATTGGTGAATTTTTAATTTTATCTTCCATGAAATAATTGATTAAAAAGTTATAATAAGAACATCGTGCACTATATCAATAAATATCCATGAAATAGCTTTATTTTTACAAATTGTCAAAGTTAGATGACATTAAACAGATACAAAGTTGTGGCACTTTCACTTAGGATGATTTAACAAAATTTTGTATCTTTCTTGTTATTTCATTTTCTATAATTAAAATATCATTCCTCATATCAATAGAATTATTTGAAGTAGCTTTATCTAATAATAATATTGATTGATGGAAGAAGATATTAGATTAAAAACAATTGTTGTTTCTAGTTATTTTGATTTTAACAAATAATTTAAACTAGTTCTTGTTATTTCATTTAATTTGATTTTAGCAAAGACTTTGTATTGGTTTTGTTTCTTGTTGAAAACTATCTTTCACAATTAGACCAATTAAGTAATTGCAATGAAAGCATTATCCACTATGAAATTGTTTTTCCAAATAGCATTGATTGAAGATAGAATATATTCAATAGATCAAATTTTTGATGTTTTTAGTTAGTTTGGTTTCAACAAATTCTTGGGTTGGTTCTTCTGATGTCTGCAATCCATAGTTGTAACAACATTGGGGCATATGTTTTCCAAGCCCAAATGCAAAGTTCTTTGCCTTCCCAATTTTTTAATAAATGTGTATCTTGAGATTTTGTGTTGTTTCCATCATCTACTTTTCCTTTTATTGTATTGAGCAATTTTCCAAATATTCTCTTTACTAGAGTTTGGAGGGTAATGTTCAAAGATAAAATCCAATTTAAGCCCTAAATGGTTGAATTTTTTTAACATTAGTTCATTGCAATCTTTTGACCATATGATTTCTTAGTGTTGATTTTTGTGCCTTGAAATTGAAGTTTTGTAAAAAAAGTACACCTCTTATGAAAAGTAGGCCTCTGAAAACTAGAAAGCATCTAATGCTTAGATGGTTTGTCAGATTATAGATACAATCTTTTCCATCTTATTGAAAGTTTTGGCAATCTCCTAATATGGGTGTTACCTTCTGCTCAATGAGATATATTTCATTTCCATATAATTACATCTGCTAAATTTGATTATAAGTGTGGGTTTCTTCTTCTACATTATCTTATTCACACTTGGATGACTTGTGTTCCACTTAACATTACCTCTTCAACATTTGGCCTGATTTTTCCCCTGCTAGGTAGTGCCTACTGTAACAAATATGATTTCCCCCTATTGTGCTTGGGAACTCAAATTTAACTTGTTATAGTAATAGCATTTAGTATTGGCTAAATCAACATAGGATTTCTTTGGAACATGGGTCAATGATTTAGATATTATACTTTCGGAATTTTATTTGTATTGAAAAAAAATCTTCTTTTTAAAAATGGTGAAATCATTTGAATCAAGGGCTCATTTTTTTTGTTCATGTAACAGTCAATACTTTATATATACTTTGAGGGTTTTATTAAAAAATTAATAAAATTGATGTATTATTGCACACTAAGGTGTGATTTCTAGTATAATTATTACACTATAATATTTATATCAATTAAATTTATAAACAATATTTTCAAATCTCTTGCTCAGCTAATGCTGTTTTTTTTTCAGCAGGCTTCCGTGGTTGCTGGCGCTGCTGTCTTTTCAGCAGCGTTGTAATTTGCTTTTGTCAACTATAATCTGAATTGTTTCAATAAAAATATAATATATAAAAAGCCTTAAAATAAGAACTAATAAAAATATAATTTGTGGCCACTGCCAACGCATTAGAAGTGCGCGTGGAATGAACAGAGCAATAAATGTATTTAATTCTCGAAAATCAAGAACGTGGGCTCTCAATTTTAAACACCTGATTACACTTATGAAAAGTCAACCATATTTCATTGACTTCTCAAAATCCAATACCGTAATGTTTCCATGCGAATGTACAAGTTTGAATTTTGTTTGTATGCGACTTTACAAGTTTGAATTTTCTCCTCGGCATTTTGTACATTTTACTTTCTTTCCATTCACTCCGTTTACAAGTACTCAACGTCAATTCTTTTAAAATGTGATAACATGTTTACGTATGAGAGTTGTTGTATGGGATAAGTATGAAGTAAAACAATATTCCTTTGTAAAATCTCAGATAATGTAACTTCTTAATATTCATTAAGATATTTAATTTTGAAAATTTTCAGGGCAAGATTATTGACATTAAGGATTATATTTGACTAGATTAGCTGTTAATTGGCCTAAGACTTTTGCAAATGAGTTTCAAATGCTATTATAACTAGTTATATATACCTCTATATATATTACGCCGAGAGTAATCGTTCTCGAGGCGCCTATTTTTATTTAATCCCAAAGTTATTTTAATCGAAGTTGGGATTAATGAAAATAAAAATAGGCGCCTCGAGGACGATTACTCTCGGCGTAATATATATAGAGGTATATATAGCTAGTGGCAGTCGCGGCGCAATAGGAAAAATATTTACTTTTTATTTTTTATTTTGATAAGGTTACTATAAAATTGTTAATTAATTTTTAATTAGAGTTGTATGAAGTTAGTATAAAATTATGCTTCAAAATATTTTTAAAAATTTAATATAAGGAGTTTAATATAGATTAAAAATATATTTTTTATTTTTGGGATATTGTAATGTAAAATGTTATAGTCATACATAGATATATGGTTAGGGACAAAGTTACCATTATAGTTAATGTTAACCTTAGGGATAGAATTAGGGTTAGGGTTAGCATTAGAGTTAGGGTTGGAGTTAGGGTTAGGGTTTGAGCTATGGTTAAGGTTAGGGATAGAGTTATGGTTATGGTTATTGTTAGAGTTATGGTTATGGTTTAGATTAGAGTTATGTTTATGGTTAAGGTTAGGGTTAATGTTATGGTCATGGTTAAGGTTAGGGTTAGAGTTATGGTTATGGTTATGATTAGGGTTAGTGTTAGGGTTATAGTAAGGCTAACGTTAGAGTTATGGTCATGGTTAAGGCTAGGGTTAGAGTTATGCTTATAGTTAGGGTTAGGGATAGGATTAGAGTCCAATTATGGTAGAGTTAGAATTAGGGTTAGAGTTAGGTGTAGAGTTATGTTTATGGTTAAGGTTAGGGTTAGAGTAATGCTCATGGTTAAGGTTAGGGTTACGGTTAAGGTTTGAGTCAAATATTATTTTAAATTTAATATAAGGAGTTTAATTTAGATAAAAATATATATTTTATTTTTGGGATATTGTAATGTAAAATGTTATAGTCATACGTAGATATATGGTTAGGGACAAAGTTAGGGTAAGGGTTTGAGCTAGGTTTAAGGTTAGGGTTAGGGTTAGATTCTAATTATGGTAGAGTTAGATTTATGGTTAGAGTTAGGGGTAGGGTTAAGGTTAGTGTTAGGATTAGAATTAGGGTTAAGATTAGGATTAGAGTTAGGGTTAGGATTAGGGTTATAGATAGGGTTAGGGTTAGGGTAAGGTTCTAGGTTAGGGTTAGGGCTAGGGTCAGGTTTAGGGTTATTAGGGTTAGGGTTATAGTTTGAGTTAGGGGTAGACAGAGCATTATAATTTGGGTTAGGATTAGGGTTAGGTTTAGGGTTTGAGTTTGAGTTATGGTTAGAGTTAGGGTTAGAGCTAGAGCTAGAGTTAGAGTTAGGGTTAGAATTAGGGTTAGTTTTAGGGTTTGAGTTACCAATAGAGTTAATTTTACAATTGGGTTAATGTTAGAGTTAGGGTTAGGGTTAGAGTTTTGAGTCAAGGTTAGGGTTAGAGTTAGGGTTAGTGTTAAAATTAAAATCCAATTATGGTAGAGTTAGATTTACAGTTAGAGTTATGGGTAGGGGTAGGGTTACGCTTACAGTTAGGGTTAGAGTTAGATTTAGGGTTAGGGTTAGGGTTAGGGTTAGGTTTATATTTAGAGTTAGGGTTATATATAGAGAGTTATATCAATGTTAAGGTTAGGGTAAGGGGATTGAGTTAGGGTTAGGGTTAGGGTTTCAGTCAGGATTAAACTTAGGGTTAGGGTTAAAGTCTAATTATGGTAGAGTTAGATTTACAGAAAGAGTTAGATTTAGGGTTAGAGTTAGGGGTAGGGTTAGGGTTAGGGTTAGGGTTAGAGATAGGGGTAGACAAAGGGTTAGGCTTAGGCTTAGGGTTAGGGTTAGGGTCAAGGTTAGGGTTAGGTTTAGGGTTAGAATATGAGTTACGGTTAGAGTTTGAGGTATAGTTAGGGCTATAGTTTGAGTTAGGGGTAGACAGAGTATTAGAATACTAGCTACGATTAGGGTTAGGTTTTGGGTTACGGTTATGGTTACGGTTAAGGTTAGAGTTAGGTTTAGGGTTATAGTTATAGTTAGGGTTAAAGTCCAATTATGGTAGAGTTAGATTCAGGGTTACAGTTAGTGGTAGGGATAGGGTTACAATTATAGTTAGGGTTAGGGTTAGGGTTAGAGTTAGAGGAAGGGTTATATTTAGAAGTTTTCTTATGGTCACAGTTATAGTTAGGAGGGGAGTAAGGGTTGGGATTTTAGATTATATTTATTATTATATAAGGTGCCCTATATAATAATATGTATATTCCCACGCTCATGGATAAGGTTAGGGAAAGAAGTAGGACTGTGGTTATTAGTGTTACATTTAGAATTTGATTTAGGAGGGCATTGTGTGCTATTTTTTCCCCCTATTCAACCCATCACTGATGTCTGATCTGAGAGACCTTAAATGGGATAGGTTCTTTGCAGAGGGTTAACATCGCTAAAGTTGGTGGCTAACATTTTGTGTTGGCTCGGTTTCTTCATTGACCACGTTGGATCATTTTTTCTTGGTCGGGTTGATTCATGTTGCGAGATTCGATAACTCTTATTTCTTCATGAGCTATCTTCCCATCTTCCCAAAAGTGCAAGATGTTGCCATGCATTCCCATTCTAACGTTTCTTTATATGCTAGTGTCTTCGAAACACTCTAAAGCCTAGAATTGCACAAGATGCTGCCATGCATCTCCATTCTGATGCATCGTCATGCTACATTGTTTCTTCAATTCTCTGAAGCCCAAAATTGCATCATGCTACCACGCATTGCATTTCCAACATTTCCTCACTCCACAATGCTTTCATGAGTCTTTAAGACCCAAAATTGTGCCACATGAAGGGGGTTCACACCTTTTGTGCTATTTGCTTCGTTTGTTGGGAAGAATCTCTTCACTACATCTTAGTCATCCATTGGAAATAAAGCCAATCTTGATCGACGAATGTGACTTAATCCTTCATTGGGAGGAGTTTCCTCGTTGCATCTCAGTCATCCTTTTTGAGGGGAGAATCTACATCGACGGTTGCGACTTAATCCTTCATTGGTGAGGATTCACGATGCATCTATGCCGTCTATTTTGAGAGGAAGACCTTCATCGATGACCATCATTCATTTTTGGGGAAACTAAATTCCCCCTTGGGATCAACCTTGCATTTTTTGTGGGAGGTTAAGACATCATGTTATCTCTTTTCATAGTTTTTTGCCAGTGACATGAATGTCTTTCCTCTTCTTTACATGAGTCTCCATTCTAGCGCCTCCTTAAGCTGCATTGTTTCTGCAATGCTCTAAAGCCCAAAATTGCATCATGCTACTACATGTCACCTTTATGACATTTCCTCACTCTGTAGTTCTTTCGCAAGGCTCCAAGACCCAAAATTGTGCCATGTAGCGGGGGTCCCCACCTTTCGTGCTACGGTTACAATTTAGATTTTAAGGTTATGGTTAGAATCAAGGTCAATTCTAGAGTTTATAGAATATTTAGAGTTAAGATTAGGGATTAAATATACATGAGGGTTAGCATTGGGTTGTATGATAATTACAGTTAGGATTATAGTTAGATATATCATTTAGATTAGGTTTTAGTCAGGGTTTAATTAGACTTAAGATTAGGGTGAGGATCAAGGTGAAGTCTATATTAGGGTTCATATCATGGTAGGATTGAAACTAATGTTAGGGTTAACATTGAAATTATGATTAGGGGTAAGGTGAAGATTTATATTTGGTCATGATTGTGGTTTGTGCTAGGATTAGGGTCTAAGCTATGATTAATTTTATGATTGTACCTTTAGGGTTAGGGTTTTGTTTAAGTTTATGATTATGGTTACAACTATGGTTTATGGTTCAAGTTTAAAGTTGGGAATGTGATTAGGATCAGGGATTAGTAAATTTTTTAAGAGTTCAGTTATAGGTTTACACCATGGTTAGGACCTTGGGACTGGATTTAGAGTTTAATATCATGGTTATCCATATAGGTAGGTTTAGGATTTTGATCAATATTTGGAGTTTTTTTTTACATTATAGTTAAGGGTTAGATTTTAGGGTTAGGACTATAACCAATATTAGTGTGTAGGTTTTTGGTTTAGATTATGGTTTGGACTGAGATTTTCGTTATATCAATAGGGATATGTTTTAGTGCTATAATTATAGTTTAATGTTGGATTATAGTTATATTGTACATCATTGTTGGGGCTAGGGCTAAGGTAGGGGTTGTTGTTAGGGTTAACTAAGGATGAAAATTAGGAAGGTTTATCTTTTCAAGTAGAAAAAAAACTCATATTGATTCAAAAACAAAGAAATTATACTTCGAAAATATTTTTCAATGTCATAATAGATTCATTTATTTTAATTATTGTATTAGTTAATTAGTTGTTTGATGTTTCAAAGTAAACATGGCTTATTTTATTTAAATTTAAATAATATTATTATTTTGAATTGAATTTAGCTCAATTGTTAATGATCATATTTATATTTCTAATATTAACTCCAATTTGATCAAAGACCAAATATATTTTTGGTATTTTTGTAAACGAACTTGCTTAACACTTCCCTATTTCAAAGTTAATAAAATATCATTTCTATTGTCTTAGATTTGAGAGTAAGTATATTAAATAAGTAATAATAAATAAACATTATGATTAATATATTTCTAAAATAAAAATATATTACTTAAAAACTTGTTTACTTTAAATGAATAAAGTACTCATTTACTTGTAAATTTTAAAAATAGAAATTAATCTACATATATATATAAAATACTTATTCTTTTTCCTATTTGCATACAAATTAATTAAAATCTAAACTTTAAACTACATAAATATTTTTAAAATATATATCCATCAATAAATAGTTTAGAATAAAGTAAAATCTAAAAATTAGACACATATAGAATCTTTTTAATTTCTATATACATGTTTTTCTAATTTATTTCTACAAACATGCAACTGATATTTCTATTATCCATTTTTTTCCATTCTAAAAAAATCTAGATGTAAATAGAATTTTTTTAGATGCATGCAATCTTTCTAATTTTTTTACATACATATATTAACATTTCTATTTTATATTTTGTTTTTACATTATGGTTATTTCAATCAAAATATGTAGATGTAAATAGAATTCTTTTCAAAAAAAATTATTTAAATTTAAATAACATTATTGTTTTGAACTGAATTTAGCTTAATTGTTAATGATCATATTTATATTTCTAATATTAACTCCAATTTGATCAAAGACCAAATATATTTTTGGTATTTTTGTAAACGAACTTGCTTAACACTTCCCTATTTCAAAGTTAATAAAATATCATTTCTATTGTCTTAGATTTGAGAGTAAGTATATTAAATAAGTAATAATAAATGAACATTATGATTAATATATTTCTAAAATAAAAATATATTACTTAAAAACTTGTTTACTTTAAATGAATAAAGTACTCATTTACTTGTAAATTTTAAAAATAGAAATTAATCTACATATATATAAAATATTTATTCTTTTTCCTATTTGCATACAAATTAATTAAAATCTAAACTTTAAACTACATAAATATTTTTAAAATATATATCCATCAATAATTAGTTTAGAATAAAGTAAAATCTAAAAATTAGACACATATAGAATCTTTTTAATTTCTAGATACATGTTTTTCTAATTTATTTCTACAAACATGCAACTGATATTTCTATTATCCATTTTTTTCCATTCTAAAAAAATCTAGAT
The DNA here is from genome assembly GCA_028749045.1 of Cupressus sempervirens. Classification (NCBI taxonomy): domain Eukaryota; kingdom Viridiplantae; phylum Streptophyta; class Pinopsida; order Cupressales; family Cupressaceae; genus Cupressus; species Cupressus sempervirens. Next base: position 48,648,817 of record CM053786.1, read on the forward strand.
GTAAATAGAATTTTTTTAGATGCATGCAATCTTTCTAATTTTTTCTGCATACATATATTAACATTTCTATTTTATATTTTGTTTTTACATTATGGCTATTTCAATCAAAATATCTAGATGTAAATAGAATTCTTTTCAATAAATCTAGATGTATATAGAATTATTTTAATTTTTTATATAAATAAAATCTTTCTAATTTTTTTCTACATACATAAAAGAATAATTTCTATTTTCTATTTAAAAAAAAAAGCTATCATAAAGATTGATAAAAAAATTGATTGCATATGCATTCTTTAGTTTGTGCACTAAATGCACAAAATAAATTGTATAGATTAAAACTTCCCGTGCTGGGCATGGGAATATACAATAGAAATATCAGTTACCAAGAATAGTCAGCCATAAGCAATCAAATCTTAAACTCTGCAAAATTTCTTGCAAGCAATCTTTGTTCTGTCTTCGGCTGAAAAGGAAAAAAAGAATTTCAGATCTGAGATTGTTTAGATTGCCCTATTCGATTCAAAAAGCCATGGAAGTCACCGCAATTACATCTCCAAGAGGCCTAATGTGCCTTGATTCAGTACCCACATGCTTATCTCCACAAAAAACTCTGCACAGGTCCTCCAGTGACCTCAATTTCGGTCATATGAACATAATTCTAAATCTAAATGAAATTAATTTAAATTGAAATATAAATCAAAGTAGAATATTATAACTAATTTTGAATTTCAATTTACTTCTACATCTAAATCTAAATGAAAATGTAAATAAAAAATAGAAATCTCACCTGCAAAAATGTTACTCCAAATCTTCAATTTACTCCTATTCAAAAACTCCAATCTAATCCTCCAATAACCTCCACCTCTTCCTTCCTGCAAAAACATAAAATGAAAATGAAATGAGGAGCCTTGGTTTTATAACTTCTGAGAGGCTCCTCATATCCCCCAATAGACGTCTCTTCACATTCCACGAATTTGTTTCAAATTCCCCCACTCCCTGCAAAAAAAAAAGCATGAATGTGCATGCAAAATTATATTTAACAAAAAAAAAATCATATTGAAATTATTTCGCCCCTACTTTTTCGGGCCCTACTTTTTCGAGCCTTACTTTTTCGAGCCTATTATTTCGGCCTCCATTTGGCTTCCTATTATTTCGGCCAGCTATTATTTCGAGAATTCTTTTTTAATATTTAATTTGGAAGTTTGTAACTGCTCCCAATTCTTTTTTATTGACAGGAATCTTGGCATATTCCCGTGCTGGGCATTTGTGCTGCCATTGTATAGAACGCCTCTCGGCGTAAAAAACAAATAATCTATAATCTTAAATAACAATGAAGTCAAAATCTTTAATTTATTATCATTCTAAATCAATAGATGCCTCTCAACTCTTGGTTCTCAACCAAAGAGGCTAGGCTAAAGCTAAACCTTCAAAAAAATAAAAATTCTTTATGCTCATAGATATCATATTTCCACAATCCATTTATATAATTACCATACAAGTTTTTTGAATTGAATTATGTGTATTTTTAGCATCAACTTTTAAGATTGCATTCTTAACAAAAAAAAATGGATGACTAAGTGCCATTCAAAAAAATTGATATTGAAAATATCTACAATCAAATCCATAAAACTTTTATCATAATTCTTTATGCTCTCAAATAAATCTACTTATTTTATTTATTTAATAATATTTTAAATTAAAAATAAAATAAAAACCACATTACATTTAAATTACTCTCCACAATCTATTATAATTATAAATAAAATAGTTAAATACACTTAAAGTAAATAAATACAAACTATATTGTAATTCTTTCAGCTTTCTTCAATAAAAAAAAAAAAAATACAAACTAAATTATTTCTAAATAATTAAAAGCCCATCGTAATTCCTGCAAAAGGAGAAGCGAAAGTAGAGACAGAAAACCATAGTTTTACAAAATTCTTACGAAATGAATCCTACAGGCTGTGACAATATTTTTCTTAATGAAAAATAATAAATATTTTTAATATTTTATACAATCATATTACACTAAGATGTTTAAACATAGATCTAAATCAAAAGTGGTCTTTCTGGAATTATGAACAATAGATTCTGTCTGCAAAAGCCATTGAAAAACTGAACTAATCAGATCACAAATCCAAATCTTGACTGTTAATAAATGATATAATCAAAGAATAATTTTTACAATTTAAAGCGAAAAAACACACCCTGAATCAAATCCTTGCCAAATTGAAAACAAATCCTGAAGTGGTAAGAAAGGATTTACAGGAGCACGGGCAGCCTGCTCGGCGCTTTTCATATTTTGAAAATATTTAAATCTGTATGATTGACAAGCTCTTTTGTAGAAAATAAATCTGCAGATCCAGTCTTTAAACGCTCAAATCTTTTCAATCTGCAAGCCAAGGAATTCAAATATCTCACAATTCTCCACACAATCACTTTTGTCCTGCGAATCGAAAACCTGATTTTCTCAGCTACAGTCCTGTTGCGCCTAAAATGATAACTCCTTACAAAGATTTGCCTTCTTCTTGTAAAATTCACTCCTCTTTGCTTTTTCATTTCTGAATCTCCAGCGCTCTTCTTGCCATTCGATTTGATTAACGGAGAGAAGGGAATTCTGACGGGATTTTCGCTTAATAATCTGCCGAAGGCTTCCCCGTTTCTGTCATATGACGAGATCCGCCTGTTCCTGCGCATAAAACACCCTGTAACTATCGTCATCATCAAATTCTCAACGAGAAAACTTAAGCTGAGCGTTTTTCAAAATTCTGCCTCCTGTTGTTTATAAAGCACAGGCGGGCGATGAACTCATTTTATGTAACTTTCACGTCAATTGACAGCAAATATAGCCGTCTAAGAATGACACATGCGACAGAGTGTACGACTAGTGAAGAGAAATACGTGGAATACGGTCGCGTAACGCAACGTCTTCTCCTCGATTTAAATGCCTCGGTTACTTATGAACGCAAAAGCGGAGACTTATGTTTATTTTAACTATTTCTATACGTAAATTATGTCGGCTTTTCACATTTCATCCAAGTATGTGCTTTTTCATTTTATTTTAACCTTTTTATCTTATTTAAAAAAATTGAGTAAAGGTGGAACTCACGATATAGAATGCAATCACAAATGATTCAGTGGAGTGCAAATGAGAATTCTGTGCTAAAAGTCACACGAACAACATTACAAGTAAGGCTAAGGTGCAATCAATAATTGAAAAAACTCATCCTTTGACAATATACACTTGCTTTTAAAAGAAACTTCTATTAAATATCATCTTTTGCATTTACAGTTGAATGTACTTGGATTATGAAAGATTTGTCTCTTAATGAGTTCATTTGATAATATAAGATTTAAAGTTGTTAATTTCATAAGTGCAACTTTTTTTTAATGTAATTGTGGACACTAACATGAGTTTCTCAATTGTTGGAACCTTGTATTTATAGAAAGGAGGTAAGATCTCAGGGCCTTCATCATGCAATCTCATCTTCTTCTATAATTCTGCCAACATTTCTCATGTTAAAAACAAGCTATATTATCTTTTACCTTTACAAAGTGATATTCTCATCATCACTTGTCTTTAGGATTTCATACTTTCTTCTTAATGTTTGCAACGTTTCCATCTTAACTTGAGTGTTTCTAATGTTTCCCAAATCTGATGAGTTGTCTCCACTTCAATGACATTAGAATAATTTGAATCTAAAAGTACACTCAAAAAGGATTTCTTGGATATGGTGTTGATATAAAACTTCTTCTTGTGTGCATAAAAGTGTCAAACTTCTATAAACTGTTATTCTTGAGAGAACCCATGGAAGAGGGAGTCTCAAGAGTTGGCTTATAGCTCTCTATCTATGACATGCAAAGGCTATTAGATGATGACTCTTAAATGAACCAAATTATGCAACCCTTGCAAGGTGCACCATAGAATGAAAGATTCAAAGAGTAGAGGCAAGAGTGCCAATATCCAAGAATCTAGAATAAAATGCAATGCAAATGCAAGTTGACAAGGAGAACTAAGCTAAAGTATAAATGAAACTAAGCTAAAAAGTAGGTCATAATGTAAGTAGAATGAGAGCTAAACTAAAATGCAAAAATGCAAGAATGCTCCAAGTCTCCAAAATCACCAAGAAAACTCGAAACATAACAATAGTGTGAGAGACAAAGATTTTTTGAATGAGGAGAGAGCCCTCCCTTTTAAAGAAAAATGGATAATAGAGATTAAGAGGCATAAGATGAGTAATCAAGGGAGAAGAATATATCTTGAGTGATCCATGTGCACAAGCATCTGAACCTCATAATTAATGATTGACTATTGAGAGGGTTTGAAATGTGTGGAGAAGAATTAAAGTTATTTTAAAAATAGAAGATTCCTCTCACATAGAAAATTGTGCATTCATGTATAGACAACAATGTCTTTTTTTCAATTTTTAAAATAGGAATAATGCTTTATGTGTGCACACTTAGGATAAAAGATGAGTGAGGAATTTTACTTAATTAAAAGGGGGACATGTTCTTGTAATTAAACATAAATTTGGGATAAAGTGGTCATACCATAGGTTATAATCAAATAAATAGATTTTTGAGGATTTGATAAAAAATAACTATTAGATAAATTATGAAAAAATGCTAGAAAGGGGGCTTAGTCTAGATGATCATTTTTAGTTGATTACATTTGCCCATCTTTGACTAATGTGTGATCGGTCTGGAAACACATTATATCAAAGAATGAAGAAGCTAAGATGATAGAGAGATCTGATTATAAAGAATGAAATGTAGAAAGAGATAGCAAGTCATGAATGTACAGTCTGATAGTGATAGTACTGAACACTAGGATATAGACGATATAAGAACTCAAGAAGAGTACTAACACCAAGAAAAGAAGATAGATCAAGAGAAAATAGATAGTTGTAGAAGAAAGCAACTTGCAACATTGATAGAATATTCATGCCTCCTCGGGATTGAAATCAAAATGAGATAGAGGAGATGTAGAAATATGCTAGATTTGATCAATTTAGAATAAAGAAAAGTTCATAATGATAGATAAGAGATTAAGACCAAAGGGTGACCACCAAGCAATGAAGACATGCCCTAGTTTGACTAACTTTGACAAAGAAAGATAAAGCATAAGAATTAGGTCAAAGAATGAAGAAAGATGAAATAAGATGAAATAAAAATGAAAGCAAAGAGTAGAAGAGAGTAGAAATGATGATTTCTCCAACAAGATTCAAAGCTTAAGCTTTAATAGGTCAGCGAACTACATAGAAGAAGGAAGAAAATTTGACTAGCAAGATGAACTCAAATTTGAATTTCAATCTTGAAAATGGATCTAGGATGTCAAGATTAGAAAAGATAGGTCAAAAGCATAGATGAGATGGTAAGATACAAAAGAAGCGAGAAATAGGAAAGAAGAGATAAGATAAGATCGAGAAGACAAAAGAGAAGGATGAACGCAATTAGCTAACAAGTCCATAAAATATAAAGAAGAGAGCTCTCTCAACATGCAAAATACAAAGCTAAGCTAGAATGACCCTAGAATGCAAGCTAGCATGAAAAGGTGCAATTGCAAGGGTTACATAAGTAGGTCCTAGTTTTTATCATCGAGCCTTATTAGGGACATCATAAGATCATACAATCATCACTAGTAAAGCTACAAGGATAAGACTATGATCTATGTCAGATAGAAATGTGGGAATCCAACCTAAGCATCAAAGACATGCAAGTCAAGATGACTAATACAATTAGATTTCCTAAGTTTAGTATAGCAAGATTACACCTGTATTAAGGCATAAGCACCAAGATAACCCCTGAGTGTGGTGTTGCAAAAATAGACAAGGATGATACATTGTAGGTCCAAAGTGTCAAGTAGGACAAGCATAAATGCTTGAAACACTATAGACTAACAAAGTATACCCACAAGCAAAAATCAAGAAAATATGCCCCATGTCCCCAGTCTTCTAGTCAATGGCATCCTTGAAAGACTATTAGGGAGGGCACATATAGCAAAGAAATCAACATAGACATCACACAAAGAAAATAAAGATCTACATAGTTCAATCATTTAAGTGTTTAAGTGCGTGTGTGTGAGTCACTTGGCGATTTTTTCAAGACTTGAATCTGATAGTGAGAAATATGACAACATCAAAGACTATAGGTAAACTATCTAAAAAGTGTTGAGAAACACTTGATGTCAAGTTAGGGGAGTAGTGTTGAGAAACACTATTTTGTGAGTTACCAAAGAAACCCTAATGCATAAGGAGACCTCAAATAGGCTAAGCAATTGTACCCCTGAGACAAGGACAAGAAACATCCCAAGCTAGGTAATGTGTAGCGAAATGGGTGATTGAGACTGATAGACATAGGTGCAAGGGTCTCAAGCAACGTCTATTTCCAAGTTTTCACCACTTGGCCAATTTTTTTTAGGACTTTTTCCAATTTTTTTGTATTTTTGAGACATTTGATTTTTTTGGTGATACACCAAAGCACCTATTACTAGGTTTTCACTAAGATGATCATTTTTTCAAGACATTTTTTAAATTTGAGGATTTTTTTTTTTATGATCATAGATATGTACAAGATAGCTAAGCAGTGAGCCTCTAAGTATAAAACTTCTTCAAATGTAGGACATTGATGGGCTTTGCAAGTTCTTTGCCTTTAGGAGTAGATAGTTGATAAGCACTAGACTGAAATATTGTTGTGATAATGTATGGGCCTAACTAGTTAGGTTCAATCTTTCTCTTCTGCTCTCTATGCTGTTGATTTTTTGGATTCTCTCTAAGCATAAGGTCACCTACTTGAAACTCACGTGGGTGAAATTTATTGTTATACTGAGTAGACATGCATTTCTGATAAGCCCTCATGTGATCAAAAGATGCCTTATGATGTTCATCAAGAGTCTCTAATTCTTGTATTTGCATAGCTCTATGGTCTTCATTAGTTATCAACCCATGTAAGGAGACTTGCAAGGAGGGGATCTCTACTTCTAATGCGAGAATGACCTCAGGGCCATAGACTAGAGAAAAGGGGGTGGCCCTTGTAGGAGTACGGATGGTAGTTTTGTAGGCCCAAAGTGTTGGATTTATCTGTAGGTGCCAATCTCCCCCAGACTTATGAACTGTGCGATGCAAGATTTTCAAAAAGGTTTTGTTGGAGGCCTCAGCTTGGTCGTTCCCTTGAGGTTAGTAAATAGAAGACCAATGTTGTTTGATTCAAAATTTCTTGCACAATTATTTGAGGTCCTTATTCTTGAACTGTCCTCTATTATTAGTGACAATGGAGGAAGGAATACCATATCAACAAATGATGTCATTTAGTATAAACAAGGTGACATGTTTTCTTGTAGCAGTAGATAGTGGCACAAATTCAACCCATTTGATGAAATACTTAGTTGTTGTGATGATGAACTTGTGACCACTAGATGAACTTGGGTGAATTTTGCCTACCAAGTCGAAGGCCCATTGTTGAAATGGCCAATATGTCATAGAAAGAATCAACTCACATCTAGGAGCATGAATTAAGTTACCATGAAGTTGGCATGTTTGATAGGACTTGGCATAACAAACAACATCAACTTGCATAGTTGGCCAGTAGTAACCCACCCTAAGAAGCTTTCAAGCAAGTGCAAGACCATTAGAATGTGCCCCACAAATGTCATCATGGACTTCGGCAAGTGCCTTTTCAAACTCTTCTAGTTCTAAACACCTAAGCAACATTTTTTCTAGACCCTTCCTATACAAGTCACCAGAGACCAAAGTGTAATGTGAAGCATTGTAGAGGAATTGGCATTTTTGGTTGCACGTGAGGTTCTTTGGAACAATTTGATCATGCAGGTAAGAGAAGATAGCTGCATAGTGGGAGGAATCATGATTGACAACAGTGTAGATCACTTGGTTATCTGAGGAATCATAGGCGAGATGACGTAGCTCTTCCACCAGGAACTCAAATTGTGATTCATGTTCTTGTAGTTGGAGGATAGATGCTAGAGTTGCTATGGCATTGACAACCTTTTTTTCTACTCGAGGAATTTGCTAGAATGTCACAAAAGTGAAATAGTTTCTTAGAGCATCGATCAACTTCTTGTAGGGGATCAACTTTTCATCTTTTGTTTGATAGTCGTTGCTCACTTGGTTAATAACAAGTTGAGAATCTCCATAGATATGCAATTCAATTATTCTCCATTCAAGAGCCATTTTGATCCCATTTATTAATGCCTCATATTCTACAATGTTGTTTGTATAGGGGAATAAGAGTTTGTAAGATTTGGAAATCATATATCCACAAGGGGAAACAAACAAGATACCTACTCCAACTCCATTTTGTATACGAGAACCATCAAAGAACATTTTCCAAGTTCTCTCAGTGATGTACATAATTGAGGTATCTAGAAATCCAAATTGTATGGGTGCCATATCCTCTAGTGGAAAATCAACCAATTGGTTAGCTATAGCTTGTCCTTTGATGGCTTTACGTTTGACATACTGAATGTCAAATTCTTAAAGAATCATCATTCATTTAGCTAGATGACCAGTAAGAACAACTTTGCTTAACAAATATTTCAAAGTATCAATTTTAGCAACTAGGTGAACTATATGTGCCAACATGTAATGTTGGAGTTTTTGAGAAGCAAAGACCATTGCAAGACAAGCTTTCTCAATGTTGGTGTAGTTCATTTCATAAGAAACCAAAGTTTGACTAATATAATATATAGCCCATTCCTTACCAATCTCATCACTTTGGGCTAATAGCACTCCTAAAGAAGAAGTTGTAGCTAAGATATACAAGATTAAAGGTTTGCCTAGAATAGGTGGTGTCAAAACTAGAGGTTTTGCCAAGTATCCTTTGATTTGGTCTAGACTTTGTTGACACTCATCATTCCAGATATGAGTAGAGCCTTTATGCAAATTTTTATTAAAAGGTTGAACTTTATCAGCCAATTGAGAAATAAATCTTCTTGTGGATTGTAGACATCCTTGTTGACTTTTGAGTTGGCTGATATTTCTTGGAGGAGGCATCTCCATGATAGCCTGGATCTTTTCAAGATCAACCTCAATACATTTTGCTAAGATAATGTAGCCTAGAAATTCTCCAAAAGTGACACCAAAGGCACACTTTTTTGGGTTTAGTCGAAGTTGAATTTTTTCCATATGTTCCAATATTAAACTAAGGTCTTCAAGATGTTTATCTCATTTTCTAGATTTTTCCAAGGTGTCATCAACATAGTCTTCCATATTTTTATGCATCATATCATGGAATATGGTGGTTATTACTCTTTGATAGGTAGCACTAGCATTCTTGATCCCAAAAGACATGAAATTCTAATAGAAATTACCCCATGCACATGTAAAGATTGTCTTCTCTTGATCAGCTAAAGCTATCTTAATTTGATTATACCCAGAAAACCCATCCATAAGTGAGTACATTTCATAACCCGTAATCATGTCCACTATCATATCGATGTTTGGTAACTGAAAGTCATCCTTGGGGCATGCTTTGTTAAGGTCTCCAAAATTAGTACAAAATTAGATAGTTTTATCATGTTTGGATACAAGTACGATGTTGGAAATCCATTTTACATCGTCAATAGCTCTGATAAAATTTGCACTCAAGAGTTTTTCCAATTCTGCTTTCATCAAAAAAGCTACATGTGGATGCATCTTTCTCAATTTTTGTTTAACAGGCTTGATATCAAGAGAAATAGACAAATGATGCATGATAAGATCTATGTCGAGCCTAGGCATATCTAAGTATGTCCATGCAAAATTGATCTTTTTGTCTTGAAAGAATTGGGTAAATTGTTCCTTTTCTTCAGCTTTCAATGATTGAAGTACACGAATAATTTTACGAGATTCCTTTGTACCTAAGTTGATAGGCTATGTAGGCTCGATGAGAACTAATGGTTTGTCCTAAAAATAGCTTGGTAGACTACCAAGTAGCTCATCTGCTGGTGCCTTGAATAGGTTTTTACCATTAGATACATCTTTATTTTTACTATTTTTAGGCTCAGATATAGCCACAATGTGGTTTTTGCCATCAGATCGTTTATTTTTTCTTTTGATTTTATGACTAAGGTACTTGATATCTGATTCCATCATATGAATCATAGGTTCACTGGTGGAAGAAGTGATGGGTTCAACGACGTTTAGGTAATAGGTGATCTCATTGTCATTTCAATAAGACTATATTTTTGGTCTTTGATGTTGAATGGACCAATCTATGAGATCAAGATGAATCAATCAGAGTGAGGTGGAAACTTCAAGGTTGTTGATGTGAAAGGAGTCATCTCTGGTGACATGTGAAGTTGAGCCTATAGTGAATGTCACAAAGGTATCTAGATCAAGAATAGTCCTAGAGGGGCCAACGTGATCCACTAAAGAATTTTGCAAGCCAAATTCATTTGAACCCATACTAGATTCATCTACCACATTTGGTTGGTTTGCATAAGTGTGAATGGCATCTACCCTAAGTTCACAAGAGGCATCTGATAAATTTTCCCATTCATACTCTTGAGAGTCTGTACTTTGATCTCTAGCAATTAGATGAGCAATATTTTGTCTAATCCATCCTCTGCTCAAGTCTTCGTAGTTAGATTCATCTTGTTCTAGCTGTCTAGAGGTGGAAGCCTCAGCATCATCATTGGTGGTAAATCTTTCTTCTCCCCAAAGGAGGGAATTTACAGGCATAAAGTCTTCATCTTGTGTAGTGGCAACAACAAAGGGAGGATCATCATCCTCTGACTCACTAGATATGGGCGCACTTAGAGCAAATGTTGGTATATTATCCTCTAACCCAAATCCTAGGCCAATAGTATCTTGAGCATTACAACCTTGAGTATGACTTAAAGGTTCAACTAGAGGTTTTTTATTACCAGTTAAGGGCCTATGGCCCTAATAGCCCATGTTTGTAATCATCTTATATCATTTTCCATATCGTTTAGGAGAAATGAGAGTAGTGACTCTGGCATCCTCCTCATCTTCCTCTCCCTTATATATCCAATCTTTGATTACTTGTTCTTCTTTCTCTACATCTAGGAGAACTGAGGACTACACAAAAGTGCCAAAAAGGGTCATGGTGGAAGTAGAGGGCTTCTTTTTAGTATATGGTTTCCCATAAGACCGAGGAGAAATAGGTAGAGAAAAAATGGAGTCTAGAGTGTATTTGCCCATACTAAGGCTCATCATTATCAAGATCTATTCACACTCTATAAAGGAAAATGTCAACTCATGAGAGGACTGATTATGTAGAACAATTTTTTTAGCAATAGATAACGTGTTGATAGATATGGAGTTGTCACTAAGGATAACTATATCAGTGCCATTAAAAGGGAACTTGATGCACTAATGATACATAGAAGGTACTGCTTTCATGTCCTGAATCCATGGTCATCCCAACAACAAATTATATGCAAGTGGTATGTCTAAGGGTTGGAAAATGACATCCTTCTCAATTGGACCAACTTTGATTGGAAGTACAATTAGACCTTTGGAAGGTCGTTTGACCTCATCATAGGCTTTTATAGTGATCTTGCACCTAGGGTCAATGGCAAATTCTAACATGCCCAACTGTTGAATCACGTTGAATGAGATTATGTTTAACCCTGCACCATTGTCTATCAAGACTTGATGAACACGAGTGTGGAAGATTTGGACTTTGACATGGAGAGTAAGGTTGTGGGGATGATTGAGAGCTTGGTCATCTTCTTCAAAAAAGGTGAGATAATGGGGTGAAGAGATATGGTTCACCATAGCTTGGAATCATTCCGCATGAATATCTATGGGAACACTGGTAGAACGTAAAGCTTTTTTGAGGATATCCTTGTGTAAAGGGGACAATTCTAACAACTCAAAAATGGAAATTTGAGTAGGTGTACATTGTAGTTGATCGACAAGGTCATAGTTGGAGATCCTGGAAGTAGTTGGTTGTTTAGAAGATGAAGCATTCTTAGGATCATGGGAAACTTTTAGGACAACCTTAGATTGCCCCCTAGTGATGGCATTAAGTGGTTCATTTTGTGATAAGAAAGAGTAGGTCACTCAGAGTACCACCTTAGGTCTAGAGTCATTATGGTGTTGAGGAATATTGCATGTTTTTAAGATAACTTTGGGTCGTTCATCTACATGTTGGTTTTCATCATTAGAAATTTCCCTGCATAAATATTCAATGGGCTCAAGCATGCCTATAATATTGTTTATGTCAGCATAAGCATAACTAATCTTGGCACCATGATTTTTTTTAATAGCTTTAGAGGTTTCACCTTTCTCATATTATAGTAAGGGTTGTTTACAAGCTTTGTGATCAACATTTTTGACGAGGCCATCTATGACAACTTTTCCTTTCTCAATAAGATCTTGAATTACATCTTTGAGCTTGAAATAGTTTTCAGTGTTGTGACCCTTACTTCGATGGTAACTCAGATATGATCTTCTCTTTACCATGGGCGTTTGATGGGTGGGTCATAGGGTCAAGAATTATCTGGTAAAGTTACTAACTTATTTATAATTAAATTTTTTAAGACCACTTCGTAAGGCTCAACCATTGGTGAATAATCATGTTAAACACAGGTTCCTTGGTCTTAGGAGTGTTCACTACTCCATCATTGACAACATACTTGTTTTTATTCTAAGATTTACCTTTGTCTTTACCATTTTCGTTGTTGTTTTTATCTTTGTTTATAACAATGTCACCCTTTTTGATAGCAACATCTTCAATGCGATACACACTTTCAACCATGGTGTTGAAGTATGTGAATAACTATTTTCTTAGATCAAAGTATAGCTCCATAACAAGCTTATTGACAAAAATGTCAATTTTTAAAGCCTCAAGAACTTGTCGAGGATAGCAAGCGTATAAGGACCTCCATCATTGAAGTAATGTTGCAAAGGGTTCTCTCGATTTTTGTTTGATGTTGCTTAAGTCCAACACTTACAAGATGTTGAATTTTGTAGGAATATTACTGGATAAAGCATTGTGCACATTCATCAAATGTTTTAAGAGGACTCAATTTTGTGAACCATTCCATAGCTTACCCTCTTAGACTCCTAGGAAACAGATGCATAAGAAAGGTGTCTTCATGCATAAAATCCATGCTAAGAGCATAAAAATGCCTCACATGATCATGAGGATCACCATTTCCATCATATTTGTTATACTTAAGAACCTGTATAACCTTACGAAATGGTAGCATGTAGAGACTCCTATTAAATGGAAGAGCGCAAATTGATTCAACAAATGAAGTTTTGGGCAGTTCTTTTGAAGTTTGCAATTGTGTGAATTGTTTCCTTAGTTTATTTCTTTCCTTAAGATTTTAGCTACAGTGGGTTCTCATTTTTGAATTATACGTTCTACATCAAAATATTGAGGGAGTTTCCATCCTCTTGCTACCATATATCAGAAGTATTGGTCTTTGTTTTCCTCTAAAGCTCTAAGCATCAATTTTTGAGCAAAGCCATCTTGTTGGAATTTTATAACATCCTCACTGTTTACTTCTTCATCACTTTCATGATGGGAAGGGAATGCACCCGTGGTGATTCTCGGAGTTCTTGGAGGTGTGTTGTTTCCATCATTACCATCAAAAGGATTTCGAGAGCAAGTCCACTTGTTCCCTTCATGGGGGGTATGGTTACGATTTTTAGCTTGTTGATGTTCTTTCTCCCTAGCGTACATGGCTTCTAAGATTCTTTTATTTTCATGTGCTTGTTCTTCTAAGTGGTGTTGGACTTCATTGGGGTGCACCATGGTGACCAAATTGTTCTCACCCTTAGGTGTCTCAAAGGGTGTGCCGAATGGGTTTTCAAAACTGTAAAGTGGATTATGCCTAACATTAGCTATTTGTGCTTGAATAGGTTCAAGGTCTTCCACACAAGGTTTTCCACAAGGACATCTAGGTGGGGTTTCTAATTGTTTGAAGACAAAAGGGGTATGACTACCACTCCCAACTTGAAATATAGTTGTAACTGGCATGTAAGGACTTGTCTTTATTTAATAGGACAAGAAAAGTAAGTCAGATTTGAAGCTCTTACAATCAAGATTAGTCACTTGTCAAAGTATAATAGATGGCTTGTCAAAAAGTACTCAAGACTTTATAGCACTGGTGACTCAAGTCGAGTGAGCGAGCAAGAAGCTCAATAGAAAATAGCTCAAATAGAATGGTAATCAGATCTTGATAAGTGATTTATCAATGATGTTTCAAGACTTACATCTGACAGACTAAACCCATGTTTTCAACTTATGACAGTTTCCTAACACATGGATGTGCAATCAAGACCAGAAAGGATAGAAGCGACAAGAGCTTAGATTAGGAAAAAATCAGAACTCAGACCTTGTTTTGATAGTAAACAATCTTAGGTGATACTTTTTTAGAGACCAGACGATATTAGGACAACATAATACATTGTACGACATGGTTTAGAACACCCATGCAATACTTTTCTTATAGACGACAGTTCGCCCAAGGTGAGACAATATATTTTTGAATACTAGGATGATAGATTTAGTAAAGACGTATGACACAATTTATGAAAAATAAAGTTGCATGATATTTCTTTAGTGAACAAACGATGAGATGCCTATTTTTGTGCAAAAAGGACAAGTTTTACTCCAAAATTTTATGTTTTAGTCGGCCAATCAAGTGATTTTTGGATCAGATAGTGTGAGATTTCAGTTTGTGTCAATTATCAGCAAGGTTTGCAAATAGTAGGGGTGTTAACATGTCTTAAACAGTTGAAAAAGGGTAAAAATAACATTTCCAACACGTACTTGTGATATCAGAACAACCTTTCTACCAATATTACTAAGATGTTTGATGTGTAAGAATGTTAACATTGGTCAACACATTCAAAAACAATAGCCAAGCAATCTACCTTAGAGTCATGGTTCATTACTCAACAACTTGGCCCATGCTTGATGCTCCTTTGCCTCACACCAAGTGGTTGCCCACAAGAGATTTTGGCTTTGTCATGGAGGTGCCAAGCACAACCAAGGGAACACATATGGTGAGTGTAAATCTTGGGGTGATCTGGGTAGTCCACTAAGATCAATCCTTACACCAAGAAGTTGAGTGGAAAAGTAGGGTAGATACTAACCTAGGGTGTTTAGAAAGGGCTTCTATTCGCAATGTTCCTCTTGCACCCAATTAAGGGACAACCCACCTTGTAGTGGGTAATAGACTTCGTGGCCACAAGAGCACCTTAAGCGTTCTTTCCTGGTGATCTCCCTATGGTTGAAATCCCATAAGCGATCACACTAAGAGAAGACAAACACTACATCTACCAAGGTTTTGTGTTCTTGATAGCCTTGAGTTTATAGTGGGTTGGAAAAGCTAGGTAATTTTCTTGTCCCCACTTGGGTCATTCCTCTCAAGTTGTCCCAGAGCAGGCTCTCTAAAGGATCCTAACTACTACAAATTGGATCCACTCTGAAGGGTCAAGATTTCTAATTCACCTCAAGGGTGAAGAGCATAGTCTCCTACCTTGATTGTTTCCTCCAAACATGCCACGAAGATTCAATTATTTGCTTGTTTTCAAAATCCAAAGATGGGTGAAGATTTCTAATTCATCGCAAGGGTGAAGAGCATACTCTCCTATCACCAAAGAACCTCAATCACAAGTTTAACGTGCTTTAAAAAAACTAGTAGATGTCTCACACAAAATAAGAAAGCAAGAAAATTGGATTTTTATGCATCAGGTAGCCCTGCAAACAATCGTTAGTAGCTCTTGTGCATTTGAAGCTTTGACATGCATTCCTTTAGGCAATTTAGGAAATGTTTAATGCTTCAAAAAAACATCTTGCAACCACAACCATTAGTACCACGAGTTAGCCTTAAAATGAAAACAAATCTGTAAATGGACTTCTGTAAAAACAACTAAGGCTTTGTTAAAACTAGCAAGCAATAAGCAACAATTGAGAAACTGACCAAATACTTCAAACAACAAGCAAATTCAAACTAGGCAATAGTTTATGCTGGGAGAATGTCATACGATACTTCATAGTATATGTGGGTGACATAATCTTCCTGTGCAATATTTATCACTAAGCCGAGCGACATAATCTACAATGCTAGTGTGATAATTCTTAGTACAGTCGTATGACACTATTTCCAAAAAGTATTGCCTGACAGTTATGAGAACTGTCATAAAAAACTAGAAAAATATTGCCCAAGAACTACAATTAAATAGAAAAGACAATGCAGATAGAAAGTGGAAAAATGTAATAAAAATGGTGAAGCAGAGGAAAAAACTTGATGCTTTTCCCCATAGTGGGTGCCAAAAATGTGTGCATAAAAATGTCACACTTCTATAAACCATTATTCTTGAGAAAACCCATGGAAGAGGGAGTCTCAAGAGTTGGCCTATAGCTCCCTATCTATGATGTGCAAAGGCTATGAGATGATGGCTCTGAAACGAACCAAACTATGCAACCCTTTCAAGGTGCATCATAGAATGAGAGATTCAAAGAGTAGAGGCAAGAGTGTCAATATCCAAGAATCTAGAATAAAATGCAATGCAAATGCAAGATATTCTAAATGAAATTCAAGCTAACAAAGAGAACTAACCTAAAGCATAAATGAAACTAAGCTAAAAAGTATGCCATAATGTAAGTAGAATTAGAGTTAAGCTAAAATGCAAAAATGCAAGAATGCTCTAAGTCTCCAAAATGACCAAGAAAATCTGTAGCATAACAATAGCATGAGAGATTTAGATTTTTTGAATGAGGAGAGAGCTCTCCCTTTTAAAGAAAAATGGATGGTAGATATTATGAGGCAAAAGAGGAATAATCAAGGGAGGAGAATACATCTTGAATGATCCATGTACACAAGCATCTCAACCAATCACAATTAATGATTGACTTTTGAGAGGGTTTGAAATGTGTAGAGGAGAATAAAAGTTATTTTAAAAATAGAAGATTCCTCTCACATAGAAAATTGTGCATTCATGTGTAGACAAAAATGTCTTTTCTTTTATTTCTAAAATAGGAATAATGCTTTATGTGTGCACACTTAGGATAAGAGATGAATGGGGAATTTTACTTAATTAAAAGAGGGACATGTTCTTGTAATTAAACATGAAATTGGGATAAAGTGGTCATACCATAGGTTATAATCGACTAAATAGATTTTCGAGGATTTGTTCAAAAATAACCATTAGATAAATTATGGAAAAATGCTAGAAAGGGGGCTCATAGTCTAGATGACCATTTTTAGTTGATTACAAACATATCATTCTTGATTATTTTCACAAGACCGCACTTGAGGGTTATCCTAGCACTTATACCTTGATATAGGTGTAATCTTGCTAGACTAAACTTAGGGAATCTAATCACATAGTCATTTTGACTTATATGTCTTTGATGCTTAGATTGGATTTTCACATACCTGTCTGATATCGATCATATTCATATCCTCATAGTTATACTAGTGATATTTGTATGATCTCATGATGTCCCCTTAATAAACACTGAATGATGAAATAAGAGTCTAAATGTTATGTGTCCCTTGCTAGTAAACCACTTCGCATATTAGCTTGCATTATAGGTTCAATTTTTAGTATCTTTCTTTGCTTTCTTCTTTATCATGTCTTTTTTATCTTCTTGGTATTTTACTTCATTTCTTTGCTATCCTATCATCACAATGGGTTAATCTAAACATCACATTCAATCTATGCAAGTGTCACATATTTTCAGAAACATAAGCCTATATCATACACATGAGAACTAAAAAAAATTATACATGAGAGAGATACATGAGCATATACACATAAGTATCCAAGAAACACATACATCAGCAAGAAATAGAACTAAAACATCACCTGAAAATTATAAGGCTAAAACATCCATTTGAGAAAAGTACACAAAGCTATCGATCAAAAATCTAGTATCTCAATGTGTCATAGTACATATATACAAAAAAATGAGATTGAAAATTTGGATATCCATCTCAAAAATACATGGAGTACAATAAAAAATGATAAAACTATCATAATCATCTTATGACTAGCTCACACCCTCTCTAGTTGGTGGTGGTCCTGGTGGTGGAGCCTGTCTCCTATCTGGTAGCTGTACCGCACCCTCTAACCTACTGGCCCGCTCTAAATAATCAAGAAGTCCCTACCCTGGTGGCACCACACCCATATAGGCAACATAATAATAGACAATGTGTGCACCATGATGAGATGCTTCTCGTCGCACCGCATCTCGCTCCCTACGAAGATCATTTCCCTGGGCTCGCTCATTCATAAGTTGCTGATCTCGTACTATAATAGTGATCTAAGCTGCTTGTAGCTCTTCCTCTAAAGTACAGATTCTTGCATCTTAGTCATCATTACCTTGAGATGGCTGCTCTTCCTACACCTTTGCTCACCTCGTGTGCTACTGTCTCAGTGGCACCTTCTCCTCCTCCTCTCTAGTGGCTTGTGTTCACGTCCTCCTCCTCCTAGAGTGAGAACCCTCTCCAACCTCCATCTGTCTACCTCCACCACTTCTGCCTCCTCCACCTCCACCTCCTTTGTGTCCCCTTTTTGTGGGTAGTGCATCAGGCTCTATAAACTAAGGGAATGAGTGTCTTTGCATCTCATATAACTATGCTACGTTCACTCTTGCATCTACAACATCTAAGCGATAATCCAAAGGAGTCTGCACTAGAGCTGTTGACTCTCGCACTACTATATGATAATCCAACAGAGGTAGCCAACCCCGTGCCTCATTAGAATGAAAACAAGCATAGGTGGTAGTCTCTATAGATATCACCTAATGCTTTGCAAACTGTTGCCAAACCTGACTGATCAAAAATTGCTCCATGAGCTCTGAATGCCTATGTACTAGTGGCTTGCTATATCTCATGTAACCTGACTCCCAAGGATCTAACCATCTATGGTAATCTCAGTAAGGTCGCCATGTGAATGCTATTAGCTCATCAAATATGCACTGGTAACATGTCACATCACCACTATGAATATGTGGGACAAATTGTTTATAACCAAAAATGTATGGCTAGCTCCACTCCCATGGATGCACCTATGGTCAGATCAAAACAATGTGCTCCCAGGCCCAGATCTATGTCAACACTACTCTGCATGCCCAAGAATGACCACTATGGTATACTACCTTATGGAGCTCATGATACATATCTACTAGAATATTTGGCCCCCATGCCATCCTGTGTGGTCATACAATCAAGTCTGCCACCAATTGACCCCATCCCAGTGGGAAGCCCTTCTGGCCCTTGTTTATCACCAAGGCCTGGGCTACTAGAGAACATAACAAGCTAGGAAGAGGGTAATTTTCTCCACACTCATCAATGAGTCACTCCCAGCTTAGATGGAAGTCCAAGATGGTAACATCTTGGAACAACTACTGCATCATAGCTTGTTCCTCTATTGGGGTTTGATCATAATACACCTATGAAATTCAACCAAACTTAGCATCAGTATACCTTGCAAAATATTAGAACTTGCAAAACATAACAAGAGTAATCAAGAATAAAACTTACAGGATCACCGTAGCATGGAACTCGAAGAATCTGATATACATCCTCCAATGTAATCAAGGCCTCTCAGATCGGTAGATGGAAGGTATTATGCTCTCTGTACCATCGCTCAATAGTGCAGTCAACAACCCATGGTACACCTATATATGGGGCATCTAAATAACCCATCTTAATCCCATGGCTAATATCATAGCATGCTCATCAATACATAATAAAAAACATGATCACAATGCAAAAAATCAACAAAAAATGCTCAAAAACAATATGTGTGATACTTTTCCTACATGCAGGCAATACAAAATGCTGAAAAGATATTGTGTGATACTTTTTGTAAAGCAATGTGATACAATTCTTTCGTACGATATTTCACATCAGTGTAGGTGACAAATGGGTATGGCCCATATGATAAACCTAAACCTACTTGTGCGACACCTTTTCTGATGCGAAATATTGTGCAATATTTAATAAAGTACCCATGTGATACTTTTAAAATATCACATGATATTTTTCATTTAAAACATTAAAACATGTAAAAAAGACTAAAAAAGCTCAAAAAATGACAAAAAGACTAGTCACTTAATGGTGCCTCGTAGTGCTCTAGCTAGTTGTGCAATCAGCTGCGCTCGAAATAGTGTTGGTGAGTCAGAATGTTTGCCAAAGCAATGATGCTCTCTTGACCACTCACAAGCTCTCACAAACTCATAAAAGACAAAATGATTTGAAAATGACACTTGGGCCCCTTTATAGCCTTCGATCCCATTTTGACCTAATTTTCAAACTCTTCAAAATTCTTCAAAAATTGCACCCCTAGCTAATTTTGACATCCTAGATCCATTTTTGGGATCAAAAATTGAAATTTGAGTTCATCTTGATGGTCAAAATTGCATTTTAAAATTCTACCTTCTTTTAAGCAGTTAGCTGACCTTCTGAGGTCTAATCTCTGAATCATTATAGGGGCAACATCATTTCTTCATGTCTTCATCATTTTCATGCTTCATATCTACTCACATTCACCTTTTCATGTCTAAAATCATCTTTCTACTTGATTTGACCTAATTTTTATGCTCTATCTTTTATGGTCAACTTTGGTCAAATTGGGGCATTCTATCACTCCTTAATAGTCACTCTTTGGTTCTAATCATCTATCTGTCATCTTGGACATTTCTATATCTCAATTTGATCATATCGCACTTTTTTTTTGCATCCCCTTACCTCATTTTGATTTCAATCCCGAGGGGGCAGAAATACTCTATCATCACTTGCTACAACTATCTAGCTCTTAGGAGCATTTGTTTGATCTTTTGCACTTGCTCTTGATATATTTGCTCTACTAAGTGTTGACTTTCTTCCTAAATTATGACATCATCTTTCTGCTTAAGTTCAATACTACCGCTATCAGGTTGTACATTCAGGATGTGCTATCTCTTTTTGCATTTCATTCTTTGAAATTAGATGTCTATATCTATCACTGCCTAGTTGACTTCTATTTTCTTTGACGTAATGTATTCCCATATTGATCACACATTAGTCAAAGAGGGGCAAATGTAATCACCTAAAAATGCTCATTTAGACTATTAGACCCCTTCTTAGTATTTTGGCTAAATTTAATTAATCAATTACCTAGATCAAATTGCTAATAATCAATTAATTTGATTATAACCTATAGTTTGACTATGCTATCCTAAGTTCATTATTTTATTAAAAAAACATGTCCCCTTTTAATTAAATAAAAGACCCCATTCTTCTAACCCACTTAAAGTGAACACATAAAGTCCTTTTCTAATTTTCAAATTAAAAGAAAAAGGCTTTGTGACTTTTGTCTTATATGACAAGTCAACTTATATTCTATTGGTTGACTTGTGTGTGCACATAGATCACTCCTCTTTTTTGAATTCCACCATTGATCATCCACCATCTTCATCTTGATCTCTATCGTCTATACAACTTTAAAAGGGAGAGAGCTTTCCCCCTCAAAGGATCCACACTCTTGAGTATCTTTACTATTCAAATTCTTGAGAGCTCTTTGTGGATAACTTCTATTTCTTTTCTACATTCTCTCATCCATGGCATTTTTTAGCATATGACATTCTAGTTTAGTTGCATGTTAATGTAGTTCCTTTACAATAGCTTAGCTCACATAGTTTAATTAGCATGGATGTAACACTTTCATTTATTTAGCTTAGTTGCATTGAGCATTTCATCTTAGCTTAATTTCATTCTTGCATTGCATACTCAGGAGTTCTTTGACACTAGCATTCTTGTTCTTGTTTAAATAATCTCCCATCTCATGGTTTACTAGCAAGGGCTGCGTTACTAGAGCTTTTTTTATGCTTATTTGTATGCCTCTTGCACTCCATGACTAGAGAGCTCTAAGCCACCATTCAAGCTTTCCAATCTATGGAATATTTTGGATAGAAGGGTTTAGAGAAGTGCACTTTTCAAATGTACACTTCTCACAAACACTACCACTTGCAATATCTATAGGGTTTCTATAATCATCCTTTGTTACAACCCAATACTTGTTTCTAAGGCACCTTAAATAAGTCTCCATTTGACCTTTCCAAAAGAAATAGTTGTGTTCTAGAAAATGTGACCTGCAAGAAGCATGGGTTAACAAACAAACACTAGTTTAGAACCTTTAAAATGCATCAAGCATTCATCAAAATGCAAGGAATAAATATCAACTAATGCTTGCTTGGGTTTTGCAACCCTAAGCAACCAACAAATCCAACCTTCCAGCCACATCTACAGCTCAACAAAGGCATCCATAAGAGGCCTTGTTGGTGTGTTAAGATGGGGTATGTTTGGTGTGCTCTCCCAAACACAACAATAATGAAATATCTTGAGTGAGTGAGTGCAAGTGTGTATGCAAGTAAGATATGAATCTAGACTAAATGAGATGAAGAATACCTCAAGAAATGTCTATGGAGAGAGCCATTCTTGAAGGCATTCAAGGATGAAGATGATATGCAATGAAATAACTAACTAGATATGCAAACTATGATAAAAATGCAAGCTAAAATGAAGCTAAAAATGCATGTAGAAACTAGATTAACAATGCATGATGTAAACTAAATCAGCTCCCAAATTGTTAGTATGATCCTAGAAATCTCCATGAAAACCAAACTACAATGAAAATTCTTAGAATGAGAACTCAAAACTCAAAATGGCATGATAACAATGCAATAATGAGAGATGCAAATGCTTGAGACAAGCCCTCTATTTATAGGCTTGAGGGAGGGCTTGGTGAGGTGGCATCCAAGTAGGTGCCACATAAGGTGACATGCAAGCCATGCAAATGGTCAAGAATTCAAAGTTTTCTCACACATGTGTGAGCAAACTTGAGAAGAAGAGTGGGAGACAAGAGTGTGTAGGCATTCCATCTCACGCATGTGTGAGCACACTCTTAGGCTAATGAGGGGGATTAGGGAGATGATTAGGAATGATTAAGTGAGATTAGAGAAGAAATAGGCTTATAGGCTAGGCTCTAGGTTAGACTTAAGACTAAATTAAATGAAAATTAATTTAATCATGGGTTTAGAAGAATTAATAGGGTGTAAATATTTAAATAAATACAATTTATTTAAAAGGGGGGAGACATGGAGGATCACGTGTTAAATTAATTTAACACACTAGAGTTAGGAGTATTTAAATTAACTTTAAATACTTAGGAGAATGAACTCATTTAATTAAAATAATTTAATTAAATAAGTAGAAGAATGTGAGCAATATAATTAATTAATCAATAATTAATTACAATGTCATGGGTAATATTAATAAATTAATATAGTCTTTAGGGATGATTTTAAGCGTCTACAATAGTTTGTTCCACTAAATCTTGGACTATCCTACTTGACCAATGTCATCCTTGATCACCTCAAGGTGTTATGCATTTAAAGAGGAACTTCACTCTGATATCAATTGATGGAAATATTGCAACAACACACAACTATTGGTTGTGTGTGTGGGGTTGAGGAATCAGTTGTTTCCTAACCATGTCAACTTTAACCAACTTGTTAGGAGAAAAACCATGATGGGGATAAAACCCACAATAAACTATAACCTATTAGAAATATAAATGGCTACAAAGTGTAATGCACATGCATTCAAGAATATTTCCTAAAGCTCATTGTTCTTTGGAAGCCTTGCTACCATAAAATGTACATCTAGATGAACATCCAATGGTAGGAAATAATCCACAAGTTATGAACTACTCGGTAGCATCTTCAACATGTTTCATCACTTCTGATGGAATATATTAGATTCCACTCATATCTCTTTACATAGTCACCAACACATGACTCATATTGACACATATACCTCATACACTTTATAACTAGAAATGATTACATTCCTTTACACAATTTATCAAACTTGTACAATTAATAAAGGTTAGCTCCAAAATCCACACCATGATCCATCACAACAAGATATATCTTTAAGTAAGAGAAGAACAATGTTCTGTATGTACGCTCCAACGTTTTCATTCTAGAAAGATAGTCTACAATCTTCATAACCACAAAAAAATCATGTCTAAGACTCCTCACCAAGTCATCAACATTCTATCATATTTACATCTAGTAATTATGTCTTAATGATGCTCACCAATGTAATAATTGCCTCTTTGTTTGTTCTTGAGCACCAAAATACCAATCTTTGATAAATTGGTTGTAACTCACTCATACCTTCATGAGATATTTTGTAACTTGAAATGAGTCAATTTCAAATATCCCTTAACATCTCTATTCCTTCACAACTCATGAGTATCAACATAGTAGTCACATTAATCCATTGTTTTCATAGAACATTCCTACAATAGCTTATGTAACATTATCTAAACAAAAAAATATGTTTCAACATCAATGACAAAAAATATCTTAAATATGTTTAAATGCATATATTTTCCCAATTTAGTCTAGCAAATGAGTTATAAAATATGTATACAAACCCAAAATTAATAAATCCTTTTTTGTCATTTTTTCATGTGCTTTATTTCCCTTGATTTTTTCTTGATTGATGGCCTATCATAGGGGAATTATGATTTTCCTTTGATGCACATACAATTCCTTAACTACATTGCTCTTAGTAAGAGATATGTAATTTCTTTAGTGTGGAAGCATATACTTTACTCTTCATTGAAAAATATCCACATGCCACAAATACACTACTACATTTGGAACCCTTTTTTTATGGAAAACCATCAAATGCTTGATGGCAAGCCATCATATTGTCAACACCATTGGGCATTGGACTTATTATGTTGCAGTATGTGACGATTGGGGTCGTCATCAAAATTTTGATAGCCACTCTCATCATAAACTAGGGGTGGGTTGGCTATTATATGTGATGATCTTACTATCAAAAATCTTGGAAGGTTGTCAGTATTTTGATGATAGACTATATGATGTCAAAAATCATCATTAGACTATATGTTGTGATGATGACTATGATGAGATGGCTATACTTTTGAGGCCACCCTTAAACATCACACACTAAGGGAAGAAATAACCTTGGGAAAAAAAGTCAACTTTGTCTATTTAACACTTTTGGTCTAGGAATTAAGCTTAGTGTGTGATGTTTAAGCCATTCCTACTTTCGATGCCTACTCGTCATAAGCAATTTTTGACTAGCCACCACACATTTTGTAATGGCATTGCAATGGGAATGCTATATGATCAACAACAATCCATTGAAACATACAATTGATTCTTCTATATTAATGTCATTGGTCATTTGGAATTTCCATCACAATTTATAAGGGGTGTTCAAATACAGACGATGACCAATATTTAAAAAAAATAGTATCCCTCATCTTGTTGCATAATGTATGTGTAAGATAAACATCATCATAGACAAGTTTTCTTGGTGTGGGAAGAGTATGTGTATATATCATTATCATTAAAGGAGGGGGAGGGGAGGTTTTAGTTTAGTGGTGGGGTGGGGGCATGTTTAAAATATCCTCCTATAATGTATCTCAAAAGCTTAAGAGAGAGGATGTGTGCATGTGTGATATGTGATATTACCAATAATGGTAGAAATTAAGTGAATGAAAAATTAGGTTGTAGGAGAATAAAAATGAATTTATGGAATTGTAGCTAAGATCAATAAAAGATTATTTGGATTGCCTACTACATGATCATATTATTAGTGAACAATTTTTTTTCTCTTAACAAAGATGAGCTAAACTTCTCAAAGAAAATACTAGATTAACACCAACTATTTGAGTTCCCAAGGAAATAATATGGGACTCTTTAATTAATATTTCTTTTCAATATTGTAAGGTGTAACTACCAAATTGAAAGATATTTGTTAATTTCTCTTTATGAGGGAATACCTTCCCATGAGTATTTTACCAGAAAATACTTAAAAGATTATAAAAATCAATTCATCAATATGAAGAGAATGTGCAGATTGAAAAACCATTCAAATCTAATAGTTCAAAAATCATTCTCTTCCTTCATTTCTCCAGTAGTATAGTGACTCGGTTATTATGTTCACCTTCACTTAAAGCTTTTTGACACTAATTGGAAACATAATCATTTATGGGAGTAACAAAAACCTCATTTATGGGAATGTATGTGGTGTGCCTTGATGAACAATAGAAGAGCATGAATAATTTAGATGATAAATCTCCTCCTTCCAAGTCAAACTTCACTACCCCTTTGAAGGAATAAGCTTGATACAAGAAGGAAATATTTGATCTTAATGAATTCTTTGAAGTAATTGAAGATTACTTTCTTGAAGTCTCATGTGTACGTATATGCTTTCTCTGACTTTCTTGTGATGGTGGATTAATAAAAATGAAGATCTTAGGTCTATTTTAGCATAATTGATGGAGTGGCATTAAGCATTACATTGATGAAGATTGATAAATATTTGATGACATGTGAACCTTTCATTAGGTTTTCATTGATGTCAACTGATTGAATTAGTGTTTTCAATATGTTACCAAATATTATGTGAGTAAAGTAATAATTTTAGTATATTTCTAAAGTTTCTATTCTAAAGTCTGTGTTATGTTTCATGATGTTATATTTGAGATCACAACTTTTGATATGAAGAATTGAATTATTTATGTTTGATGAGATCAAAATGGGTAACTGGTAAAGTAGTTACTAATACATAGTAAGTGATTTGAATGTTCTTTCAAATTAGTGCTATATTTATTGGAGTGATCATAAGAGATGATTAGTAAAAATTTCAGATATTGTGTTCTCAATTAATTGCAACTTATATTGTGGACAAAGGTAGACTGTCAAACTAGAAGTGTTGTTAATAGAATGAAGAGGTAAATTAGATCAAATTCTTTAATATTTTATAAATATTTATAGATCAATGATTAGATTCAAAGTTGCATTGAGATCGA
Source organism: Cupressus sempervirens (assembly GCA_028749045.1). Lineage (NCBI taxonomy): Eukaryota > Viridiplantae > Streptophyta > Pinopsida > Cupressales > Cupressaceae > Cupressus > Cupressus sempervirens. The sequence goes on from CM053786.1 coordinate 48,675,651, forward strand.
TTCCCCTTTTTATTTTGGACAAAATATTAGAGCCTTTATATTAGTTTGAAAAAGAAGTATAATTGAGTGGTTACTAGTTGCAATACCTATCCAAAAACTATTAAATATTTTGTCCTTCACAACCCCTTTTTTTGTATCTCAGTATATATATATTAATATGTGTATATCTATCTAAGGTTGTCATGCCCCTTCTTATAGAAAATGAAGGGGTGCATATAGCTTAAGACCTTTTTAAAAATGTAACTAATCTAAAACTAATTGCAACCCATCACTAATTTGTACAATATAAGACTAAAAAAAACTAATGATCTTCATATTAAGAGTGGTTAAATTCCTCAAAATATTATGAGGATCTCCTCACTATGCAAGTCATTTTCCTAATAGTCTTGTAAGTCTTCCAAAATTAGTTGTACTGCAACTTTGTCTTCTTCAAGCTCCAATTCATGGCAGTTGCTAGTGTAGCCAACGTAACTAGTCCTTGATTCAAAAGAAGTAGCATACTTGATATGAATAATGTCCAACGGATCTTCCTACTCTAGAGTCAAGTTTGGTTGCATAACTGGTTTTGGTTGCTCATGTACTCAATGCTCCTAGGGTAAGTGCACCAAGTTGTGGTGCCAAAAAGGTGACACATTTTTATTTTTTTCCAATTTTCAATAGTGCATACGTTCTTTGCCAATATGCCTCCTCACTATTAAAGTTCGAGATCATGAGCACATCATATGTTATCTAACTTTCTTTTTGCATTGTTTGATATGTTTTTTATATTGTTTTGTAAGTTTTTTTTATTTTTTCAAAAAATTGTTTATTTATTTAGATTTCAATTTATTTCTTATCAAGAAATGTCAATAATGAATCAAAAAATCTCCAAGAAGGTCAAAACCAAAACCCTCAACAAGATCAAAATGAAAACCCTCAAGAAGATCAAAACCAAAAGCCTCCACAAGAAGAACAAAAAATTACACAACCTGAACCAATTGTAAGATCTCCTCTTGGCACACAAGAAAATATAATAAATGAAATAGAAAAAGGCAAAACTAAATTAGAAGGACTCATTGGTCAATTGAAAGAATGTGGACAAACCAATCCAAGAGAGTTCAATTGGCATCATCCCTCAAATCCATTAAGACTCACATAGCTTCTATTAGTGGTCAGTTAGATGTTTGGCAGGTTAAGAGGGAAGAACAAAAAAGATATTATGCAAATAAATTATCATATCAAGATGTTAAAAAAAAAAGGATATACCAAAAGGTAGAATATGCGCATTATTTAGAAAACTTGGTGAACAAGATATTTTTAGAGAGGGTACTAAACAGTTCCCCATCCATTGGTGCATACACATTTCTATTAGAAATAATTTTTGGGATAGATGGTGGATGGTTTTTAATGCCCCTCCTTCCAATAATCATGAGGTCCCCACGTATTTCTTAAGGAAATTGTATTGTGAGTTTTTTCTTGGGGAGATGCCCAATTATTTTGATAGATTAGACTCCTAGGGTAGAGGTGGTGGGTCATCATTTGAGAGGCTGGGGGCACGTCGTGACCCTAATGTAGTTAGGGCACTATGGTCAAGTCACAGGGTGAGCATGTGACTATTCCTTCAGTTGTGAAGGAACATGTAGAGGCTAGTGCTCTAGGGACTATTAGAGCTTTGACACAAACCCTCATTCATTACACAAGTCCATTAGTTGAGGAGGAGCCTTCTGCATGTCGCGATCACATGTGCACATCATGCGAATCCTTATGCACATTTGGCAGTCATGTTGAAGATGGTGCAGATGATGGGCTAGTGACTAATTAGTTTCTGAATGAGACATTTGACATTGACACATAGGTAAATTATAATTATAATAAACTAATTTGATCACATTTCATATGTATAGTGAATGACTAATTAATTAGCATGTATTGACATTGTTCAAAATTCAGGGTCAGAGTGTTGGCAACCCTAGTAGTGATCCCCCGGCATCATTTTTTGTCCCCTCGATGAGTCTAGAGGTATGTATTGATTTAATCATTTAAATGAATAAATATATTTATTAAGTAATCATATGAAGGATTGACACAAAAATTTATGCATGTGCGTTAGTTCTCTATAAGAATGTCGACATTTACTACAGACTCTGAGCCTAGATGTGACACGGGCTTCATAGAGGTAAATTTGTTTCATGTTTCATGTTACATTTGACATGTATTGTATGACATGCAGCTCTTGACATTGAAGACTCCTCCTCATCTCTGGTAGTCCATCGATTATGGAGTGGCTACAGCTATGGCTAGTTCATAGCCATTGACTGAGGTATGAAAGAATTTTCTTGGTTTTAGTTGTTGTTTATAATATTTAGTATCAAAATTTCTAATGTTATTTTTATGTGATTATATTGATTCAATTTTTGTAGGGTCTTGTCACACCTGATCATCCATGAGCCTTCGAGGTGGACTTGCAGCGTGACTATATGATGGCAGTAAGAAAATAATTAATTTTGTGTGTACATATATTTGATTTCAATTTATAATAATTATTGATTCATATCTACTTTTTTTGTATCAGCTTGAGTTAGAGAAGAGCCTCAACAAGAGGATAAGCGAGTGTTTGAGGAAGACCCCATCATCACCACCATCTCTCTCCACATGACGACTGAAGGCCTCTATAGATTTGTTTCCTTCCCCTCATGAGAAAGAGAAGATATAGCTGATAGACATGTACATGTATAGGCATCAGTGGACATATATGTTGGATTTTATGTCAGTGGACATATTTGATATACATTTGATGTATATATGACATTTTATATTTGATATATGACATTCATTTGATGCATGAAATTATTATACTTATGACATTATTGGTTAATATATGATATGTTTGTTCATGTACAACATTATTGGTTATCATAATAAATTATGTGTTTGTTAATGTACATGACATTATTTGTTATCATTTTAAATATATTATATGTTTGTTCATGTATGAAATTAAATTAGATATGTTTGTGTATGACATTAAATTAGATATGTTCATGTATGACATTAAATTCAATACCTAAGTAGTTCAAAACTTTGATAGAATATTGATTAACAATAAACTTTATCACTATTTAAGCATAAATTTATCATTTCCAATATGTCATCGTCATATGATTTACGATCTTGTTCATGTTTAAAGTTTTCCTTCTCTATCATTTGTTTATCAAGATTAATTCAATACCTAATCGATTTGAATTTTTGATACAATATTGATCAGCAATAAACTTTATCATGTTAAAGCCAAAAATTTATCATTTGCAATTTATGTCATTGCCATATTGATTTATGACCTTCTTGTTCATTTTTAAAGCCTACCTTCTTTGTTATGCATCTAAACATTTATCATAAATTATTATTACAAACATATAACAAATCTGAAACTAAAAACAATACATTACATTAATTCCAAGGTTTAGTTATGATGTAGAGCCTAATAAGATTCTCAAGGTTTCATTAATTCCATATGTTAGATCTACCATCATAGAATACCAATTGTAATGGGCACTCACATGTATTCCAATGCATATATTTACTTATATGCACAATTGGTCAATGTTGTACCTTATAGAAGATATAATTTTATAGGTAGAATTACTCAATCTTGTACTACACTAGATAAGATGTTCTCTATTATGCATACTGTTTAGCTCTCACATTGTTTATAAGAGTGTTTCAAGGTTGGGAACCACTTCAACATCCTTTGCATGGTTTAGAGGTAATGTCATTGTGGAAAAGGCTTATGCAAGGGAACGAGCCTCTTGATTTTGGCATTTACATAGAAGCAGAACTTGCTTCTTCAACTCCTTACACTCAACTCTTCATTGAAGTTAATCTTATAGTACTAAGAATAGTTGCTACAAATTCCTAGGAGCCAAGGGACCCTGAACCTATGCTACATTTTCTAGAGACATAGGAGAAGTTACTAATGCTTCAGTACTTCATAACATTCTAGATCATATAGTGATGCCCAAATTAATAACAATAGTAGATACTTGGGATCCTCATAGGGAGACTGTGCCAGTACATGCATGGTTACATCCTTGGCTTCCATTTTTGGGCCAGTGTATGGAGCCTTTATATCCAACCATTCATTATAAGTTGGGGAATGTACATGTAGGTTTCATATGGCTCATTAAGTGCATCACTTCTTGAGATTTTACTTCAACCCAAGATCATGTCATCTTTTCCATATTTTTCCTTATTTATGAGTTGGGGATGAGAGTATCAATAATGTCATAAAGTCCTCCAAAAGTATCCCCAACAAAATTTTAACTAGCTTGGTCTCATTTAATGACTATCAGTCAACAATTGGAAGCTTGACATGAATTCATTAACCAATCCAAATGAATTTGACCAACTAAATACATGTAAGTAACACTTTCTTATGATTATAAAATGATTAAAATTACACACAAGTATTTGTTTTAGTTTTATTCTATTTAGTATTGATACTAACTTTTTGTACATTATTGCTAGTCAAACAAATAATAAAGCAATCAAGTCAACAATATGTGATTTCTAAAACAACTTCTTAGGATGAAACATTAAAGAAAATAATTCCTTGTTTTTAAAAAACTAATATATAAAATTTATATGGTAGGTCTAGTCATCAATATTTTTTCATCATTTTTTAAAGAATTGTAAAGTATTTATATGTGTTGCCAAATGGTAAGAATTACCTTTGAAAAAGTTAACCACAATTCAAATGTGCTACAAAATCAATAGAAACAAATGAAATCAATTTTGAACTACTTAAAGGCAAGATAGAGAAATTTAACTTCTAATTCCCTATCTAAATGCAAAGAGCTATTATCATTCATTCATTATGTTTGGGCATATCAAAATATTATCCTAGAAACAACAACATGATCCATCCCACAGAAACTTTTGGACTCAGACTTGTTGCAATTAAGGAGGAGAAGAACTTTGAAGAGGAATACTTTTATGGCATCATGTTGAGACAATTATGATGCAACTAGTTCCTAGTTCTTTAAATCTAGACTACCTTGGCATTTCACCTATGCTAAATACAACCCACCTTTAGCCCTAATGTGAGTGGAAAAGATGACATCACATTTTAAAATGAGAATTGGACAAACATGCTCCCACAAAATTTCCCAACTTCCACCCCAAAATTGGATGAATATTTTTAATGCTACACTTATGTTGATCCTAGCACTTTAAAAAATAGGGTGTACATAATAAGATTCTCAAGATTTAATGAAACATTAATGAAGCAAAGATCTAACTATTGCAAAGGTTTTAAAAGTTGTTCATCACACTCACTATTGTTTCCTTGAATATTTTCCTTTGATCTCATTCCTTTGTAATGCCCTTACCTTATGCATTGATTATCATTAATGTTGTCTCTATAGTGATGCATTGATTATTCCTTTGTAAAGCCTCATAATGATGCAAAATAGTGATCTCTATCATTCCTTTGATAGTTTTGACACAATCTTATAAACCTATGGCATATTAGAATATGTGTCATATTAAACCTACCTCTAATAAACCCTTAAGATCGTGAGTTATGACGAGGAGGAAAAGTTATGAGCCCTTTATAATCTTATCCTTCTACACATCATACGATGTTTTCTCCACAAAACTTTCAATGTGGGGGATATAAATAGAATCTTATGAACTATTGTAAGCCCCTTAATGTGTCATTATCTTTGTTAGGGACATTTCGGTTCAGCATGCTCAAGAACATTTGAGCGCTCAACGAGGGAAAGAGGTTGGGGCTAGTGTTTACCTAGCCACCCGAAGCTAACAAAATAGACAGTTTGATCCTAGGAGGAAAGGTGAGAGAGATTTGGTAGTTGGAAACTTTGTACTAGCCAACACTACAAGTTTTAGCATCACCTGAGATGGTGTCTAAAAATCAAAATGGAGTAAGATCCCCAAAAAGTGAGAGAAGTTAGTGTAGGTCTTCGCAACATGGTCCTATAGGAACTAGAATCACATCCATAGCTTGTATGAGCTTTGAGATATGCGCTGTCAAAGATCATTGCCCTATGGCATTTAGTGACCCTTAGGAACATTTAAGTTTGGCATACTCGAGAACATTCAAGTGCTAAAGGAGATGGGACAAGGTTGGTGATAGGGTTTACTCGACCACCCAAAGCTAATGGAGTAGACAGTTCAATCCCACAATGAAAGGTGAGAGAGATTTGGCAGTTGGCAAGTTTGTACTGGCCAACACTACAAGTTTCAACATCACTCGAGATGGCATCACAAAATCAAAATGGAGTATGATCTCCAAAAAGTGAGAGAGGTCATTTTAGGTCTTAGCAACATGGTCTTATAGGAACTAGAATCACATCCATACCTCGTATGAGCTGTGAGATATGCCCCATCAAAGATAGCAACTTTATGGCATTTAGTGACCCTTAGGGATGTTCCAGTTTGGCATGCTCAAGAATGTTTGAGCGCTGAACGAGACAGGACAAGGTTGGGGATAGGGTTTACCTGACACTTAGAGCTAATGGAGAAAACCGTTCAATCCCATGACAAAAGGTGAGAGAGATTTGGTAGTTAGCAACTTTGTACTGGCCAACACTACAAGTTTCAACATCACCCAAGATGGCATCGCAAAATTAGAATAGAGTATGATCTCCAAAAAGTGAGCAATGTTATTGTAGGTCTCCACAACACGGTCCTATAGGAACTAGAATCACATCCATACCTCGCACGAGCTTCGAGATATGCCCTGTCAAAGATCGCAACCCTATGGCATTTAGTGACCCTTAGGGACATTCAGGTTTGGCATGCCCGAGAATGTTTGAGCATTGAATGGGATGGGATGAGGTTGGGGATAGGGTTTACCTAGCCACCTAAAGCTAACATAGTAGACAATTTGATCCCACGATGAAAGGTGAGAGAGATTTGGTAGTTGGCAACTTTGTACTAGCCAACACTACAAGTTTTAGCATCACTCGAGATGGCGTCGCAAAATTAAAATAGAGTATGATTTCTAAAAAGTGAGAGAGGTTATTGTAGGTCTCTAAAACACAGTCCTATAGGAACTAGAATCATATCCATACCTTGCACGAGCTCCGAGATATGCCCTGTCAAAGATCGCAGCCCTATGGCATTCAGTGACCCTTAGGGATGTTTTGATTCAATGTGCTCGAGAACATTTGAGCACTGAACGAGATGGGACAAGGTTGGAGATAGGGTTTACCCAGCTACCTGGAGCTAATAGAGTTGACAATTTGGTCCCATGATGAAAGGTGAGAGAGATTTGGCAGATGGCAACTTTGTACTGGCCAACACTACAAGTTTCAGCATCACCCGAGATGGCATCACAAAATCAAAAGAGTATGATCTCCAAAAAGTGAGAGAGGTTATTGTAGATCTTCACAAAATGGTCCTATAGGAATTAGAATTGCATCCATACCTCGAACAAGTTCTATGATATGCCTTGTCAAAGATTACAGTCCTATGGCATTTAGTGACTCTTAGGGGTGTTTTGGTTCAACGTGCATGAGAATGTTCAAGCACTAAACAGGATGGGATGATGTTTGCAATAGGGTTTACCTAGCCACTTGGAGTTAACAGAGTAGCTAGTTTAATCCCATGACGAAAGGTGAGAAAGATTTGGCAGTAGGCAACTTTGTACTGACCAATACTACAAGTTTCAACATCACCCAAGATGGCTTCGCAAAATCAAAACAAAGTATGATCTCCAAAAAGTGAGAGAGGTTATTTTAGGTCTCCACAACATAGTCCTATAGGAACAAGAATCACATCCATATCTCACACGAGCTCTGAGATATGCCCCGTCAAAGATCACAAGCCTATGGCATTTAGTGACCCTTAGAGATATTCCAGTTCGGTGTGCCTGAGAATGTTCAAGAGCTAAATGGGATGGGATGAGGTTGGAGATAGGGTTTACCCACCCACCTAGAGCTAACAGAATAGACATTTCGATCCCATGACCCTTTTTCCACTAAGTTGCAAATTTGAGTAACTTTTATAACTTTCAACAATGCAACTTTGCACAAAAAGTGCAATTTTTACATTTTTCACTTGATTCCAATTCTATGACTTGGAAAAGGTTTGGAAAAAGTAAAATAACTTATTTTGAAATGCTCAACCTTTCACCAATTTCCAAACTCTTGCAAAGTCCTCAGCCATTTTGTAATTTTGCTTTGATAAATTTTACAATTTTTTGTAATTTTTGACATCTTAACTCTTAGATGCCTAAAACTTAACCTAATGACCATAAGGACCTATATAACCTTCTAAGAAACATAAAAATCTTTTTTTCCTTGAAAATCACCTATATTGCTCATTTTTATGCCTAAAAAGTGGCCCATAGTGTAACAACAGATACTTGGTCCAAAACAACCATACCTCATCTTTTGATATGTTATAGAGGAGCGAAATGGGTATCGTAATCTGCAATTTATTTTCTTGATGTTATGAAAAAATGTGGAGAAAAATAAAAGAGGACAACATTTTATGTAAGAGGACACATTTTATGCACTTTTTCTCTTTTTACATCATCACAAATGGAAGAAATGAGGAAGGAGCCTAATGTTCGAGTATAATAATCTATCTTTTGTTAGCTAGTGTTTTTCATGAGTTCAAGTATAATAGTCTATCTTTTGTTATGATTGAGTTCAATATTTTAGTGTTCTTGTTGATTAGTGTTGAAAATGATTTGGGATTTGAGTTAGTGATGATATGAAGGCTCTAAATGGTATTCATTAGAAATGGCCTATTATTGTTGTTTGGTACAGGGGCATGAAGTGGACACATAAAACTACAAGGTACACTAGGACCTATGATGCAGAGCCCTCCATTTTCACCTTAAGTAGGCTAACTCAATTTGAGGATTCAACAAGAAACTTGGAATAAATTTAAGGAATCAGTCCTACTCAAAGGTCAAATGGAGTTCTCTAACTTTGTAAATCACTTCTACAACTATACCAATCAAGTTCACCTTCCCAATTCCTTATTCCAATCTCTCATTTCACCAACTCCATCCTAGGCCACCTAGTGTACCTAGTGCTTCCAACACACCAAAACTCAATTTCAACCTCAACCCTTGATCCTAACACCTTAGACCATCTTAACATGATACATTTGTCATGTTCCAACTCTCCATTCATTCCTATCAACCCATCTTTCACCATTCTTCAACTATGGCCTTCTAGGCCTATCTAGTAGCCTGCCAACACCGAAATCAACATTTCATTCCCAAGATTCTCAAACAACCTATGAATGTTTTCAAACTTTTGAATACACTTTTTAGAGATATTAAATTCATATTAGTCTTAGTTTCTAACCTTTATACTGGTTAAGACTTCCTTCACAACCTACCCTTTAATTAGGCCTAATTAGCCCTTGCTCAAAGAAGAAATTTTTGTATCTCTTTACTTCCATGACTCCAAAACCAAAAAAACTCTTAGGAAATGTATTAAATACAAGAATTTTTGAGTTTGTTTAAGCATCCATGCATATCTATGCACACTTACACCAAACCCTCATTTCTTGGGCTAGAAATCAAGGATTTTAGAAATTTTTTGGTGTAGAGAAAATAATCTTCTTTATTTTCTTGATGTAATAAGGTCTAGGGATAGATCTAATGATCTCCCTATGACCATCCACCTTTTTAATGGACACAAGACCCCATGGTACAACTATAAGCCTTGGGCATCAATTGGTCCAATAAGTGGATTTTTGGTTATTTATATGTTTACTAGGCATGTCTAGGTGTTTAGAACATTAATAATGTCCCTAGGAGTTTGTAGAGTCTATTTGCAAACATATTTGCAATAACATTTGTCTTAGTGCAAAAATTGCAAAATTGCAAAAAAGTTGCTTAGCAACTTTAGCAATTTTCTTGACAACTTTTTAAATTACAACTTCCAATGGCTAAAACTAACCAAAGATTGGTTAAATCAGTTGTAAATAGCCTATATAGGCTCTAAGCATTCAAAGAGGGATATATATAGAGGTTTCAGTTGTATTTTCTTTCAAGAATCAATAAAATTCCTGTTGTTCCAACACTTTTTTCTAATTTTTCACGTGTTGTATAGAATCCACTAATTGGAGGATGAATCTTTTGCATTGAAAAGTTGGAGCTACCTATTTAGAAGGTTTTGCCTTTGATTTCAAGAATTTATCATTTTTTTCACAAAGGCTATCAAATTTTGTTCCTTATTGGTTTGTGAAACCCTTGTTTTGAGGGTTTGGACAATAAAATGCCCCTAACTTGAGATTCCACTAGTGGATTTCTCTCTTCTTTGGTATAGAGAAAGTTAGGGTTGTATATTATCTAATTTTTTTAGTTTTTGAGTAGGAGGATAGGTTGGTAAATTTTGGAAGGAAACCCTAGTTCAAATATCTACATGTATTTGACCTTGTTTTGGAGAGATTAGAGTGGATAGAATGATGGAAAGAGTTTGAGGACTTGGTGTCAAAACAAAGTGCCCTTGTTTGAGCTAGAAGAACAACTTAGAAGTGGAGATTTGATTTCATGCACCCTTTCTTGACCATTTGCCTTGAAAACCAAGCCTAAAGTGGCTAATTAGGCCTGAGTACTTGGTGCTGGTTGGGATATGCTGGAGTGGAGTTGGTCTCTAAAACTTTGAAGTTTGTTAGAGCTTGGAAAAGGGTGCTTGAATTAGTATTTTATTCCCTAAGTCCTTTGATGATTTTTAGAATTATTGGTAAAAATTAGTTTTACGAGACCCAATAAGCTACTAGGTCTAAAATTGCAAGTTGAGTTGTGGGTTGTTGGCAGTACAACCAATAGTTGGTTTACCTTATTTGTGTTGAGACTAAGTTGTCCCAAGTGCTTGCTAGTGGTGGAAAAGCCTAGAACAACAAAATCCTCATTTTTCCCATTTTGACTAATTAGTGTGTGCATGTGATCTCCATGGATGCGTGCCTATCTACCATGATCCAACTCTTCACTATGGTGCGGAGCACCTAACCCTCTTTCTTTTCATGATGTAATAAGGATCTCCCTTTGACCCATCCACCTTGTAATGGACACAAGACCCCATGGTACAACTATAAGCCTTGGGCATCAATTGGTCCAATAAGTGGATTTTTGGTCATTTTTATGTTTTCTAGGTATGTCTAGGTGTTTAGAACATTAATAAGGTTCCTATGAGTGAGTAAAGTCTGTTTACAAACATTCTTGCAATAAAACTTGTCATAAGCGCAAAATTGCTATAAAGTTGCTTAGCAACTTTTGCATTTTTGTTGACAACTTTTTGAAATGTAACTTCCAATAGTTCAAAACTATCAAGGGGTAGCTAACCTATTGGAAATGGCCTATTTAGGCTTAAAGAATTCAAGGATGGTGAAGGTGTGAAGATTCAATTGTATTTTGCTCCCAAAATCAATAAAATTTGCTGATTTCCTATGCAATTTACTGGTTTTTTCTGTACAGTATGGAATATAAGGTCTGTAAGATGATCTTTGGACTTTGAGAAGTTGAAGCTGTCTTTTTAGAAGATTTTGGTGTTGGTTTGGAGTTTTCATCATTTACCTTGCAAAAGTTATCAAATTTTTTAGGGTCTTGGTCTGTGAAACCCTTAATTTCAGGGTTTGGTCATAAAAATGACCCTAACTTGAGTTCCTATTGGTGGATTTCCTTCTTCCCTAGTATGGAGCAAGTTACGGATGTACTCTATGAGATGTTGGTAGTTTGGGAGCAGGAAGTTATGTTGGTGATTTTTGGGGATGAGCCCTAGGTCAAATATTCCCATGCATTTGACCTTTGTTTTGGAGAAATTCAAGTGGATAGAGTGATGGAAAGGGTTTAAGGACCTGATGTTTGAAAAAAGTGCCCTTTTTTAAGCCTGAAAAACAACCTAGAAGTGGAGACTAGATTCCATGCACCCATTTTTGATGACTTGCCTTGAAAACCAAGCCTAAAGTAGCTAATTAGGTCTGTCTACTTGATTAAGGTTAGGATATGCTGGAGTGGAGTTGGTCCTTGAAACTTTGGAGTTAGTAAAAACTAGGAAAAGGGTGCTTAAATCTATAATTTATTCCTTAGTTCCTTTGGTGATTTTTAGAGTTATTGGTCAAAATCAACACTAGGAGACTTAATAGGCTTCTAGGCCTAATCTTGCAAATTTGGTTGAGGGTTGTTGGGAGTGCAACCAATAGTGGATTTACCTTATTTAGGTTGAGTCTAAGTTTTTTCAAGCCCTTGCTGGAAGTTGTAAAGCCTAAAATAGAAAAATCCCTAATTTGCCAATTTTGAGGGAGTTGGCTCTATTTGCTCAAGTTGGGTTCATATTATCTTTGTGTCTTGCTTTGAGTGGTGAGACTTGAAACTTTATTTAATGAATCCTAGGAGGGATATACACTTGTGAGAGAAGAACATAACATAAGTTCAACCCTTGGAGAAAATTTGAAGGTTGTGTGAGATTTGGCTTATTTGTTGGCTTCCATTGTAGGCTAAAGGGTAGACCTAGGGCTTCTCTGGTGTTTTTGGCTTGTCATGATGCTAGCCACATAAATAGAGTAATAATAGGATCAACTTGGTCATAATTTGAGGTTAGATAGGTTAGAAGAGCCCCACAATGCAATATTGCTCCTAATTGCTCAAAATTGCTCATTTGGCTCAATAGAGCATTTTTGGGTTTTGAGGGCCAAATAAGGTAATAAATTGTTTTAGGGTCATTATTAGGTGTCTTGGATCCATCTTAGGAATTTTGGAAAGTTTAGTAGCAAGTAGAGCAAGTTTGGGTAAAAAATTTGCAAAATTACAAAAATTGCTAATTTCTTGCAAAGTTGTCATTGACAACTTTTGCAACTTTTATGCAAAAAGAGAAACTTCTTTGTGGGAGCCCTTAAACCACTTAAAGTATTTGTAAATGTACATTCTAATCCTATATAAGGTCAAACTCAACCTTTTCAAGGGGTTGGAAGAAGGAAAAATGACAATGTGCGGATTGTAATCAACATTTTGTTTATTACAATAGTCACTTGCTTTGAGTGTTTTTTTCATTCTTTGTAAAGATTAGACTTAGGGTTCCATTACATATTTTATCATTATGTATCATCTCTCCCTTCTAATAACATGGAAGAACTTCTAAATAGACCCCAACAACTTCTTAACTGTTTGTAACTGTTTGCAACAGTGTACTAACTTAACTTATGAAAATGTCGTCCAGTTGACAACAAAGTTGTCAACTTGACAACTCAACATTTCTATACTAATCTAAAGAATCTTTAACTTATTTACACTATAAAACTCTAAACATATCCATTAGTCCTTTCTCTTAGCCATTTTTGGCATTCTTGACAACATTTTGTCAATTTTGCAATTTACATCTATTTATGCATATCTTGTATCTTAACCTTGAATGATGTATGACTCCTCCATACTATGACTTTGATGAACCAAATACATTACATTTAACTATGACATTAAAATTAAATGACTTTAAACTCCTTAAACCTCACTTGTGTCATTTTGGCCTAAGTTTGCCCATTCTTGGCAATGTATTACAAATTTGACAATTTCATGCTTCCCTTACATTTTGATGGCTTCAATAGCCATGGTTCATCATCAAATTACTTTACATATATTTATTAGGCATTTATTTTTCCTACACTGACAACAAATTGACTGATTTTACGAAGTCTTCTACTTTATTTTGAAGATTTACTTGTGATTAATACCCTTTCCATGGACCCAAAGGCCTAGGACCCATGGAAGGATGAATACTAACTATGTATCATAGTTACTAATGAACTTGTCTGTAGAAATATTGAAGAAGTGGAGTGATCACTGGTTGGAGCAAAGTGTTCCCTAAGGGAAATGATAGCTAGGGAGTAGCAGTGAGAGATTGGCCTTAAGGGAAAAGCATTTTTATGTTTTGGTTGACCATATATCGTCAAACTCATGGTGAATCAACCGCCAAATAGGTCTAGCAGTGTTTGGAGAAGGGAGATTGGAGAAACCCTCAAATCAAGGGTTTAAGAGAGGTATTTTGGGGTTTTTGATGTTATAAGTGTGCTGGGTTGATTTCCTCTTGGATTTAGAAGTTTTGAACCATTTAATGACACTGTCCAAGGTTTGGAAACTTGGGGATATTTCTGTGATATAGTTTCTTTGTAAAATCACCCATTTTTTATGCATTTTGGGGTCACATAGTGAGGGCAGTCATATACTTTCCAAAAGAACCTACCCTTTCCTTTTGGTATGTTAAGGTGTCTTAAGAGACCTAATTGACAAATTAGTAGCCCTCCAACAGAAAAAAAGTCTAAATAACTTAAACTTTATCCAGAGCACTTGATGCAGAGGTGGAAAGGGAATATGGTGGATCCAAGGTCCAAATCCAAATCCAATCAAATGCATAATTGAATCTAGTGACCAAAAGTGCCTTCAATAAGTGAAATGGTAAATTATCCACCAAAAAGTCTTATAATGTTATCCAATAGTCCTAAGATATGCAATCCAAGGTACTTGAATAGGTTTCAGACTTTCTTCAATGGTTTAGACACCAAAACTTCAATATTCCTCAAACTAGGCCTAATAGCATGCCTTGTAGCCCTGTAGTAGCACTCACAAGGATTTTTCTTCAACTTTTTCCAAAACAATAGGAAAATAAATTATATATTTGAGTACCCTTTATGGATTTCCTTAACATACCAAAAGGATAGGGTAGGTTTCTTTGGACGGTATATGACTTTTTTCACTATTTCTTTGATTTTTAAGGCCTAATTCTCATGCATTTACAAAGGAAGTGCTAACCATTCAAACTCCTAGGTTCCAAATCTTTTTATAGTGCCATAAAAAGGTTCAAATAAAAGTAATATGAAGTCAATTTGACTCCAAGAGGTTTCTAGGTACCAAAGCCCCAAATTGTGCCCTCGAAACCCTTAAATTTAGGGCTTCCTCAATCTCATGCTTCCCAAAGTTTCCTGCAACAAATAAAGGTTGGAACACCTTGTATGCAACATGTCTAGACACATTCCATCATAAAATAGTGCCCTTGTTTGGCAAAAATTCTCTAACCTTCAGTCTATCCTCCAAATCCACTTAGTTTCTTAGTCTTCTTTATGGTGATCACCACATAAATTTAATCAAACTTGCATTTGCAAGATTAGTATGATACTGTACATGTTAAATTGATATTATGTATGTCAATAAGATGCCATTATATGAGAATTAGAGTGCTACATTCATAGTGTGGAATCTACACAACTATCTTAAAATCAGATTTTCCAAAGATTGAATAGTACCAAAATGATTAATAGTGAATGTAGTAAGGTTTTTAGAACATGAAATAATTCAAATAGATGAAATATGAATGATAAAAACATTTTCCAAGGAAATCCAATCAATAAGAACTTTGAATCATACCAAAAAACCCTTTAACTTTGCAAGAAATTAGATTTTTTTATTCAATTTGCTATAGCAGTCTATACCATGGATTCTCTGCTTGTACAATGGATTTGTGAAACATTTAATAAAATCCTATCAACTACCCCCACTAATCCAAATTGATTGGATGGTTTAACTTGGCTTAAAAAATAAAGAAACTAATTCCCTCCTAAATGTCCATGACCATTATAATTTGAAAATTCAAATTTATAACTTTGTAACTTTTGAATTTTTGAAATTGCTAAGTGATGAAACTTTACCAAATTATTTAAATGGACTAGTTTATCATATTAAAAAGATTAGTTTATTGTATTAAAAAGACTAGTTTATCCTAAGGACCCTAGGACCTAAATTATCCTTATTTAAGGTATTTCTACCTATTTTCCTAGATACTAAATGCCCTATAGGTCTTAAGAAATCAAGGTTTATAGAAACACTAATGAGTCTCAAGCCTTTACAAATGGGCTGATATCAACTTGAAACTAGTCCTAACATTCTAAAACATTATAACCTCCATCATGAGCCACTTAGGAAGGTAGTGCTATGAAGGATCATTGCAATGTCTTGTGAAATGCCTTGCTTTGCCTTTGTAGAAACTATTTTTAAAGGTTATGGGTATGTTAAGCAATCTAAGAAGTTTCCAATACCTATGTATGTTCTTCATATATTTTTGAAGTGAAGCCTAACTCCCAAATTCTACTAATTAGTGCATGCACGTGATCTCCATGCATTTTGCATTTTCAGGATAAATAAGTCAAATGCACACTTAAGTTTAGTTTAAAACCAAAAATGGTATTTTGGATTTTACATACCAAAGGTTCATCATTTGAACTCCTCGCACTTGTATCTAATGATATCCCTATTTGGTCTTGATCTATTATAGTTTTCACTTCCTTAGCTGCCTTAGATTTTCTTCCACTTCCATTTGTAGGTGTGTTCGTAAATGCAACTTGTTTACTCTTTTTTCTTTTTCCTCCTTCAGTTAAAAACCAATATTAAAATCACATTAAATGCTAGAAGAAAATCAAGAAATACAGTAAAATTTGTTAACATAGGAACCATATTATGGAAGAGTAAATTGATTGTCTGTATACTTTTAATTCTTGTGAAATCCATCAATAAACATTTTATATCCTAAAATATCAAAAGTTCCATTTGTTTTTAGTAGACCTAAATAATCTTTTGGTTCTCTCAACTTATACATTAGCTAAACAAAATTATCCTTAGAGAGAACTATATCTGTAACTGCTCCATTATCATCAGGATCGAGACCTGTTTTTCGTCTTACTTTCTGATGATTGTGATCCTTGCAATCCTAGGCATAAGATGATTAACACACAATGGTACTTGAACAAAAAGAACTAATAAACATTGAGGATGTGAATTGATAATACTATTTCACAAATGATTTTGGCGTCTCACCCTTTATCACTGGGCCATCAACTTTATTAGCCCTCTTCTTTGGTGACCTGTAAATGAAGAATTAGCACTAGTAAAAAATCTAAGATAAGATTAATCCACTAATATTAGAGAATCAAAAAAATTGAATCTGGCTTGTCATTAAGAATTATCCATTTGTACAAATCCTTGCTTTTTGAGTTGTATGATAACCATTGCTTGATGAGTATTGGAAACTTCTCCCATTGTATCCTTGCTTTCGCCAGTTTGAAGTTTTTGGTTACATGCACACAATCATGAATTTACATCACAAAGCATTCACATTGTAAAAATTTTCATGTTCTTTCATTACATTTTGATCTAAACAACAAATTCTAAACTTTCACTTTTTCAAATGACTAATCTGAAAATGGGTCCTATTAAAGAATCTAATATAAATTCAAATAATGTATCTAGGTTCTAAACAAATCAAAACATAAAATCTGTGATTTAAACTTATCTCATCACTTACACATAATAACAATACCCACCTTGTCATGTGGACAGTCTTTGGGGGAGGCTGTAACATTGTATTTGGATCCAATTCAATCTAATGAGCCGACTGAATCTGCTCTACATTTTAATGTCTCAAGTATTGCCTCGTGGTCTGACTTGCAAACTTTTCAAAGAATCTTATTATGTGGTTTTCCACCATATTTTATCAAGTGAACATTTGATGCAACAATAAGGTTTGAATAATGAAGAATCTTCCTCTCTGTTTGCCAATCCTCGAATAACCACAAGTTAGGGTTCTTCATAGAATATCGTCTAAGCCATGTGTTGGTTACACCCATCGCATTGACATGGTACTCTAAACCTTCACCATCTACACCAATTTTTGTTTGGCTTGGCCATAATGACACAAATAATAATATATCCCTTCTTTATTGTCTTCAAGTGCAATAACAACAAAAACATGGCCTATAGTGACAAATGTACAAAATGCGATCATTAATTCAGAAAGTACTTAGGTAAAAATTATAAAGTTACATATTAAAATTACAAAGATATATAAATATATATATTACCAGGTTGCACTAGATCAGACAAGTGGTCAAAATCAATAGACGAATCCATCTCTACCATTTCTAGTACTTGTGGGGGATGATAAGTGTCAATTGGGTTCAAAACTCATATATCCCATTTGTCCACCCATTCAGTTGACTCACAGTTATCCCAATTTTCTTCTACACATGATGGACAATAGCATGCCATTTTTTTTGTGTGGATACTCCATGAACCTACATCAGAGCTTCTAAAAGAGTGCAACTCACTGGATCCTATTAGTGTGCAACAATCATCATATGGTGCAATGTTAGTATTATCTATCAACCAAAAAGATCTATGAATCATAGACTCACCTTCCTTACCTAGACCCATTGTAGCATTACACCACTGTATGATGGATTTTGCATCTATCAATATTGCTCCATCTTTGTGCTTTAGTTCTTCACAAGATAAGACTCTTTTGATGCATGCACCTGCACCATCATGCTCTCCCTTTCCATGAACAACCTTTGTGAAATTTCACATATATTGGATTCTACACAGCCTGTGCATCCTAGTCAACCAATAGAACATCTGTGCATTATTTAATTGAGATTTGCAATTGTTTGACCAAATAATGTTGTAACGATATGTTATGCCCCTGCTAGCAAAATCTCCATAAAATAGTTGAAAACAACCATGTATGAACTCCGTAGAATGTGATCGATCATCATTGATGTAAAAATGGTACTCCTTCAAAATTTTCCTATCATCCTCTATACTTGTAGGTGAATGCATGAATGTTATGTGAACAAATATGAAAACTTGTTGAGAAGTAGAATACTTTGCTTGCACCTCATTTTGTGGTTACGGTGTGTACTTCTCTATGAAATCTACAACCAAAACAATGGTATTCAGTGGAAATGTGTCCTTGCACAACTTGAATTGCAAATCCAGCCGTCGAGCTCTATGTGTATGCCTTACATACTCGTACATAATCTTTTCATGAAAAGTCTTCATGAACTCATACACTGGAATCTTTTCAATGACTAAATGACATCTTTTACCCTATTTCCCATCTTTTACAGCATATGCCACTATCTTAAATTTATCATAATCTACTATTTCATTTCCAATTGCATGTGTACTATCCATATGTTGACAAGTTGATAAAAGTTGCAAAGAACCACAAAATAAGCATGTACCATCCAAGCATGATGTCTTGTAAAAATTTTGGTCATCCCTTATTTCACATAAAATGTTGGATATGAATTCTCTTGAAGATCTTGGTGGCTCATTCATGTCACAATCCTGCAAAACAAACTCAGAATGCAAAAACACACATATATGCCTAAAAACATCAAAATGGTTAGAAAATTCAATATGTATCCTACAACAACAAGTTGTGAGTGTGTGATTTATCTTCACATAAAAAGGTTTATCCATCTCAAAAAATCTTTGACTTATTCAAATTTGAGGATACATACCAATAAATTTTGCAAAAAATTGTGTTTGAGTTGAGTCCAAAAAATGTTTCGCATGTGGGTCACAATTTTGGCTACCAATCCTCCTTCATACAACATCTCTTTGATTAGAGGAAACACCTGTGTTATTTTTTCAAAAATCTTCGATCAATGATTTCAAAGCTTCACTAATTTCTTTATCCTTTCATGGTAGTCTACCGCTAAATGTTCATAACTCATTTTTTGTTGGATCTTCTAATCTCTCATACCTTAGCATTGCTCTCCTTAGAGTACCTCTACCAATTTTTAATGTTTTTCTTGTCTTTTTCATGAGTCAATCTTTCTTCATTTGACTACTTACTATTGTCAATGTAAGTACACATCTTGTGATATTACTATCTTTGGTGCGTGATTTAGAAGCCACTTTGTCATAAGCACTCATTAGATTCTTTACAATGCTTTTTTCATTTGAATCATCCATCATTCTTAGCCCTAGAATCTTCATGATAGGCCTAAATTTCAAATTCTTCATCATTTCAACAAATAATTGGCATTGACCTGTAATATTTAATTCTTCAAAATATAATCTCCACATACGATTAACTTTTCTTTGACAAGTACGCTTGCTAATCTTCTCAGGCATTGATTTCAAAATGTTAGTATTAATATCAATCAAATATTTTGGTCTTCTAAAATGAATTATAGAAGGTGTTATAATCTCTTCCATTCCCTCAACATTTTGAACATCAACATAAGGTTGAGTGTATTGCATACCTTGAAATGAAGATGATGTTCCTTGGCAATAAGATGCAAAAGATGGAATATCACCTCCTTGATGTGTTGATGTTGTGTCTTCAACATGACATGATGGAGTGTGTATATCGTTAGATCTACAAATTAGTGTCTCTTCAACATGGGAGGATGATATGACTCCAACATTGAAAGATGGTGTAGCTTCACAATTCAATTGTCTTCTTGAGTGTAATAGTCTCATTCATTCTCTTTGTCTTTCCATTTCTTCCTCTTTGTTTCTTTGTATCAATAGTTCTTGATCCTCTCCGAAAGTCAATTCTTCATTATTGCTTTGCAATTTTCTTTGTTCACATAGTAGTTTCATTTTATGTCTTTTAATTGCCAAATCTCTCTCCCTATCTTCATTTGTTTGAGTTTTTGGTTTCTTCCTTGGCATGATGATGATTTCTACATGTCAAATTATTCAAACATATGAATTACTTACAATGTGTAAATCACAAATCACTCAAATACATATAAAAATTACAATTATTTGAATGAATACACAATATATATCAAACAACTTGTCAAATTTCTAACCATTTCGAAATAACATTTCATTCAAACATACAATTTTCAATGTATTCACTATATATTAAACATGTCAATGTATAATCAAATTTGTATCTATATATCAACAAACAATATTTAAAAAGGATTGCACTATCCTTTTCTATACAAAGAATGTTTAAAAAGTCTTCAAATCGCGTATCCAATGATTGAAGTTGGTGTTTGCTAGCTTCAAAAAGTTTTCAAGTAGTGTTTGCTGTGTTGAAACCCATGTTTTCTGTCGGAACAATAGAATGCACAACATACCAAAAGTAGAGAATGGATGAAATGGGATCCAAAATTTCTTTTTGGCCATTTTGGGTGATTTGACATAGTGCGTATGCACTATAACACGTACGCACTATAAAGAACTTATGCACTATAGTGCTTACAAACTATGTCAAAACACATCTCTCCTTATCCGACCATCCCCCATCCCCTACTCTCTCTCTCTCTCCTCTCCCATCCCCTACTCTCTCTCAGTCTCTCTCTCCTATCCCATCCCCTACTCTCTCTCTCTCACTCTCCCTCTCCTACTCCCTCTCCCATTGCCTACTCTCTCTCTCTCTCCCATCCCCTACTCTCTCACTTTCTATCCTCTCCCATCCCCTACTCTCTCTCCTCTCCCATCCCCTACTCTTTCTATCTCACACACTCCCATCCCCCCCTTTCTCTCTCAGGCTACTCTCTCTCCCATCCCCTACTCTCTCTCTCTCTCTCCCTACTCTCTTTGCTCTCCCATCCCTTACTCTCTCTCTCCCCTCTCCCATCCCCTACTCTCTCTCTCTCCCTTTCCCACTGCCTAATCTCTCTCTCCCTCTCCCATTGCCTACTCTCTCTCACCCTCTCTCCTCTCCCATCCACTACTCTCTAGATCTCTCATACACACCCCCATCCCCCCTCTCTCCCTGTCCCCCACTCCCTCTCCCAACACCTACTATCTCTCTCTCAATTTCTCTCTCTCCCCCCTCTCTACTCTCTCTCTCCCACCCGCTACTCTTACTCTCTCTCCCATCCCCAACTCTCTCTCACACTCTCTCTCATCTCCTACTCTCTCTCACACTCTCTCTCATCTCCTACTCTCTCTCACACTCTCTCCCATCCTTTCACTCTATCTCTCTCATCCCATACTCTCTCTCTCTCTCTCTCTGCCACCCCCTACTCTCTCTCACACTCTCACGCTCTCACACTCTCTCCTATCCCCTACTCTCTCTCTTTCATAGACACACACACACACTCTTATCCCCCCTCTCTCTTCTCTCCCATCCCCTACTCTCTAGATTTGTCACACACACTCCCATCCCCCTATCTCTCTCTCTTTCCCACTCCCTCTCTCTCTCTCTCCCTCTCTACTCTCTCTCTCCCATTCCTTACTCTCACTTTCTCTCTCCCATCCCCTACTCTCTCTCACACTCTCTCTCCCATCCCCTACTCTCTTTATTACACACATTCCCATTACCCCCCCTCTCTCTCTCCCTCTCCCACTCCCTCTTCCACTACTTACTCTCTCTCCCCTCTCCCATCGCCTACTCTCTATCTTTCACAAACACACACACTCCCATCCCCCCTCTCTCTCCCTCTCCCACTCCCTCTTGCACTAGCTACTATCTCTTTCTCAAGTACTCTCTCTCCCTCTTTACTTTCTCTCTCCCATACCCTACTCCCACTCTCTCTCTTCCATCCCCTAGTCTCTCTCACACTCTCTCCTATCCCCTACTCTTACTCTCTCTCTCTCTCCCATCCCATATGAGCTCTCTCTACCACCCCCTACTCTCTCTCACACTCTCACACTCTCTCCCATCCCCTACTCTGTCTCTCTTACACACATTCTCATTCCCCCCTCGCTCACTCTCTCCCACTCCCTCTCCCATTCCCTACTTTTTCGCTCTTACACACACTCCCATTCTCCATTTCTCTCCCTCCCACTCCCTCTCTAACTGCCTACTCTCTCTCTCTCACTCTCTCCCTCTCTACTCTCTCTCTCCCATCCCCTACTCTCACTCTCTTTGCCACCCATTCTCTTTCTCACACTCTCACACTCTCTCCCATCTCCTACTCTCTCTCTCTTACATACACTCCCATCCCCTCTCTCTCCCTCTTTCATTGCCTACTCTCTTTCTCTCCCATCCCCTACTCTCTCTCTCTCTCTCTCTCTCTTCCATTTCCTACTGTCTCTCCTTCACACACACACACCCATCCCCCCTATCTCTCTCCTTTCCCAAACCCTACTCTGTCTCTCACTCACTCTCCCTCTCCCACTCCCTCTCCCACCACCTACTCTCTCTCTCTCTCTCTCTCTCACTCTCACTCTCACTCTCTCTCTCACTCTCACTCTCTCCCTCGCTACTCTCTCTTTTCCACCCCCTACTCTCTCTCACATTTTCACACTCTCTCCCATCCCCTACTCTCTCTCTCTCTCTTACACAAATTTCCATCCCCCCTCTCTCTCTCCCTCTCCCACTCCCTCTCCCATCACCTACTCTCTCTCTCTCTCTCTCTCTCTCTCTCTCTCTCTCTCTCTCTCTCTCTCTCCCATCCCCTACTCTGTCTCGAGCTACTCACTCTCCCCCCTCTCCCATTCCCTACTCTCTCTTTCACACACATGCACTCCCATCCTCCTCTCTCTCACTCTCCCTCTCCCACTTCATCTCCCACTACCTACTCTCTCTCTCCCCCATCCCCTACTCTTAATCTCTCTCTCCCATCCTGTACTCTCTCTCTCCCTATCCCCTACTCTCAATCTCTCTCTCCCACCCTATACTCTCTCTCTACCACCCCTACTCTCTCACACTTCCTCTCTCTCCCATCCCCTACTCTCTCTCTTACACACATTCCCATTTCCCCCTCTCTCTCCCTCTCCCACTCCCTCTCCAACTGTCTACTCTCTCTCTCTCTCTCATTCCCTACTCTCTCTCTCTCTCTCTCTCTCTCTCTCTCTCCTCTCCCATCTCCTACTCTCTCTCTTTCACACACACCACACACTCCCATCCCCCTCTCTCTCTATCCTCTCTCATCTCCTACTCTCTAGATCTCTCACACACACTCCCATCCCCCCTCTCTCCCTCTCCCACTCCCTCTTCCACCTCCTATTATCTCTCTGTCACTCTCTCCCTTTCTACTCTCTCCCTCATCCCTTGCTCTCTCTCTCTCTCTCTCTCTCTCTCTCTCTCTCCCCTCTCACATCCCCTACTTTCTCTCTCTACCAGCCCTACTCTCTCTCACACTCTCACACTCTCTCCCATGCCCTTCTCTCTCTCTCACACACACACACACACACACTCCCATCCTCCTTTCTCTCTCTCCCTCTCTCGCTCCCACTCCCACTACCTAATTTATCTCTACCATCCCCTACTCTCAATCTCTCTCTACCATCCTGTACTCTCTCTGCCACCCCTACTCACTCTCTCACACTTGCTCTCTCTCCCATCTCCTACTCTCGATCTCTCTCCCCCATATTGTACTCTCTCTTTGCCACCCCTACTCTCTCTCACACTTCCTCTCTCTCCCATCCCATTCTCTCTCTGCCACCCCTACTCTCTCTCACTTCCTCTCTCTCCCATCCCCTACTCTCTCTCTCTCCCCTCTCCCATCCCCTACTTTCTCTCTATCTCTCTCTCTCTCTCTCTCTCTCACATAGTTATCTGCCCCCTCTCTCTTGCTCTTGTTTTACATCTCTTCTTCATTTTTTATGCACTATTTAGATTTCAATAGTTTGTGTGCACTATAGTGCACACGTGATATTGAGACCCAAATTCAAAAGCTTTAAATAGTGCGTACATGCTATAGTGTACAAGCGCTATAGGTCATATGCGCTATTCAAAGCTTTGCATTAAAACCAAGCCTAAGGCTTGGTTTTGCCTTGGAGATCCAACCCAAAGGTTTGGTGTTTATAAATAGGTTTGAGACATGTTTTGCTACAAACATACAAAAAATGATTGATTTTTCTTGTGTGCTCTCCTTCAAGATTCCTTGTGGTTGGGCATCGATAAAATCAAGTTACATGACATTGTAGGTCTCTATGTTAGCTATATAACCATATAATTTTTTTTTAATTTGAACTATTTCAAGACTTTCATCTATAATTTCTTTTGAATGTATGTTCATTTTTTGTCAAAAACCACCATGTACTAATTGGGTTGTAGATTTTAGCTCGTTCATCAAATTTTGTAACAACTTAGTTTTTTAGAAACTAGAATCCATTCTACACACTTTGAAAAAAAATGTTTTGATTTAGATTAGTTTTCAATTATTTCTAGGGGGAGCACATAGATATTCCATGTTTTTGGGATGTGTCTAGTTAAAAAATTCATAAAACAAAAATACACATTATAAAATTATCGAAAAAATCTGGGATAAACTACATAGTGTTAAGTAACTTTTGACTAGAGCGATTAAAGAATTTCAAAAAAAAAGTCAAAATTTTAGGGGGGCCACACTTTGTATTGTGTTATGTTTTTTTTGGAATAAACAGTACCATTTTCTATGGCCCCCTTTTTGAGGACCTAAAACTAAACCATTTTGAAAAAAAATTAGTAGTTTAGAAACTAGATTTAAAGGACTACAACTTTTGTTTTTGTCATATCTTAAAATTTTGAGCATAACTATCTTCAAATTCTTGTTGAAGTTCAAAAATTTCTAATTTTAGGAAAAAGGTGTCCACTTATACCCCCCTTTTGGCACTACAACTTGGTGCACTTAGCCCCTAGATCTAAGTGCTAAATATATGTAATTAGCCAAACTAAGATATGGAAATAGGTCTATATTAAAATATGAAGTAAAGAATGAATAACTCATATTGAAATGTGCAAGGTGATATAACTATTTCTTCCAAAAATTATAGATTTGAAACTATGACCTAATTTCTAACTGCAAGTCTCTGAGCATGACGAAAAGCCCAGAGAGCATGTTTTTATCATACCTCTAGGAGAAGGTTGACTTGTTGGTAAAGTGTCCAGACACTTTACATGAAGATGGACACATTCCTTAGGAATTATAGAAAATTCAACCTAACTTCTCTAGAAAGGTCTTGGCTAGTAGTTCTTATATTTGTGGTTACAATTTTGATATCCTTCTCTTGTACATAATAAAACTTAGTTTTTGTTTTGGTTTGATGAGGGCTTGTCATGGTCAAGCCCTAGACTAAGGAATAAGGGGCTAAAATACTGATAAAATAATTTATAACATGTAGTATTATTGGATATATAAATGAGAAATAGAAATACCTTTGTAGATGCAATTATTTTAACATGAAATTAATCATGCAAATGTAATAGCCTTGAATTAGAGAAATCAAAAGGAAACCATAGAAGCCAAAAACTTGTGAATGTAAATGTATGTGATATGAATTGATGAGAAAAAAGAACATGAATATTTTTAACAATAGATCTTCTCCTTAGAAGCCATACTTCACTACCACCTTGAAGGAATAAGCTTGATTCAAGAAGGAAACACTTGATCTTTGATGAATTCTCAAAAAATATTGTTTAAAGTCTCATGAATGCATAAATTATTAAGACCCCAAGCCTCCTCATGTACTATTTTTTGTGACAAAAAATAAAATAGGTCAATCTATGAGTAAGATCAAACAATTAAAACACTTGAGAAAGTATGGGCCTATGATTCAAATCCTTCAAGGAATATGTTGACCTGGATTATCCCATTCTAGAATAGGTCGATCTAGGTTGACCTATTCTTGATGAGGTCCAATAATAGAGGTCTCCAATGTCTCAAAAAAAGTGCACAAAGATCTAGGAAATAATGAAATTTCTAGAGGATATGACAAAATAAGATGGTAAAATAACACCTAAAAGGCCTTGATGGAAAATGAGAGATGGCCTAAAAATTAAAGAATATTGGGGGTAGAGAGAGAGAGAGAGAGAGAGAGAGAGAGAGAGAGAGAGAGAGAGAGAGAGAGAGAGAGAGAGAGAGAGAGAGATAGAGCACTAAGGAGAGCTAAAAGGTAAAAGAATGAAGTCCTTTTATTTAAAGATGATACAAATATGAATCTATCTAGGGAAGTTTGGCAAGAAATGTGAATATTTACATTTGTCTTTAGTTTTACAAGTTTTATCATTCTAAGATTGATTTATTGACTATGGTTTGTGTTGGTGTAAATATGTATTCACTATTTACACTTACTTAAGTTTACTTAGGTTAATGCATTATTTTATTATTTATTTAGGTGAGACATTTAGGAGTTTGTGTACTCTCACAGAAGTGCACAACTCTAATTATGCACATGGTGTCTACAACACAAGAGTTTGAATCATTCACTGAGTTGTCATGTTGACAACATAGTTATCCGCACTCCTAATTTAGCACATGTTGTCTACACCACTAATTTGCGTGCTACACCATTGTAGGCTTATCCTCACATCATCGCACTTAATCACGTGCTTAATGGAGGATAACCCATATCTAGTGGACATGTGCCTAGTTGTATGATTTATCATGATACTAACGTCTATGCATTCTAGAAGCTCTCTTGAGGCCTTTATATACAGGCACTCCTAGTGTACTCTTGATGTGGCCTATGGCATATTGAATGAATATATCATCACTCTGATCATACTCTCTCTCTATTGGTCTACTGTTGTGCTTGTGTTTGAGTTCCTTGGTCTTGGGTGAATTATGGCCTAAGCCAAATTCTTACATGGTATCACAGCTAAGGGAGATTCTCTACACATAGTCATTCGAGACCATTCATGCTTCAACACCTTGACTCGAATCTAGAGAATCTACAGAAATTGGGAGTGTCTAGAGCTAGATCTGACCTCACTATTGCATCTAGAATGTCGATTTAGTGAAGATCAACTATAAATTTTCCTATATTGGGTGAAATTTGATCGTGAGGTAAAATTTTTTTGCAAATTAGAACCCGAAGGCCTCGATTTGTAGATCGGGTATGGTCATTTTCGGATCTAATTAATTATTTTTCAAGATCTAAATTAATTTTCAAGTTTTCATTTTATTTTCCAAACTAGTATTTTTGGATTTATTAGTTGCATAGGCAGAGAATTTTTTTTTTTGCAAAACTAGGCTGTCAGATTTTGGCTCTGCAATTTTGAAATATTTATATATTTTGCACAGTATTTTAATTGGAAGGCTTCTCTATTTATTCTACTATTAATTCAACTTGAAAAATCAATGGGTCATACACCACCCAAATTTGGCCACAATAGAGAACTGTTACAAGCTGTCATGCACAAATCCCAACAGACCCTAACTGGTGCCCATCAATAAGCAGTAGGATTTGTTACATAACTCGTGGGGCCTTCTATATTTAAGCAATGCCAAATTCTTTCACCTAGCCAATGTGGGATTAATCCCCACAATTTGGCTAGTGAAAAAGCATTCTCCAGCATGTTTTGTGCTCTAGCCGGTGACTAAAAAATGAAACTCAGCAACCAAAATCCCTATTTACAGTAGCCCACAGACATTCTACAATAATAATATACATCCACACAAGGAGTCAACACTCCAAAAAATAGACCAAGTTAGCAGTGACACGTGATTGTTT
Source organism: Cupressus sempervirens (assembly GCA_028749045.1). Lineage (NCBI taxonomy): Eukaryota > Viridiplantae > Streptophyta > Pinopsida > Cupressales > Cupressaceae > Cupressus > Cupressus sempervirens. The sequence continues at coordinate 48,703,798 of CM053786.1, forward strand.
CTAATTCAGCCACATGGTGACCTAACCCTTGTGTAGTGCCATGCAGGCGAATACACGCGACATATACACGTCACACCTACGAAGCACACAATCAACAAAGGAGTAACACGTGGACCTGGCCATGTAATCCCTACCACATAAGATAGATATAGTTGACAACCAACTAGGTAGTGATTCAGCAACCATATGCCACATCATCTCACACATCAAACCTTTTTGTACAATTATGTACAGACATGTCATCAACTGATGTCATCTTCCATATGGCTGACATCATCACCATGACATCATTATTTCCTGGGCTTAAAATTGATAGTTGTTTGACCACCATATTAGGGCAAATTAGAACTACTACGATGGATGTATGACCATCAAATTTAACCCCATCTTTTTCTGATGCAACCCCTCTCCAAACTGATTTTGATTTTTGTAGTCTGACTTCAAGAGGCCATAACTCAAACATCTAGATCCAAATCAAGTGCAATTTTTTTTGAAATTAGGTAAAATTTCTAAATTTTTTAGAGGTGTAGCTATTTTCTAGTTTTGGTGCATAGATTGTTCAAAACTTATGTTTTTTGGCAACTATACTTGCATAATTCTACATTTAGCAACTTCAAACGCTCTGTATGGGCACATTTGGAGTCGAAAAAAGGTTTCATATTTTTTTGTCTACTTTCCATATCCTTATTAAAATTGTAGGATTATGTGGACAAAAGTGTCACTTTCAGCAATAGGGCCTTTCTTTTCTTTGTAATGCTTCAAAATTGTAGTACATTGTAAAGTTCCAGATTTTTAATTCTTATAGAAGTTGTAACAAGAAAAATTAGAATTCCACAAAGGCCAAAATTGGCAAGTGGGCCACTGTAATTGCACTACTGATAAAGTGCCCAAAGCGTCTATTTGGGGGGTTTTCTTGATTTAGTGAAAAGGGGGGGTATTCTTGGTGTTGTGTTCTCTCTTTTCTACAATTTGCTTTCATTTTCTGCATTATGGGCAACTTTAAGTTTTCTAAATTAGCTCCTCATAACTATACAACATGGTCCATAAAAATGTGGTATCACTTAATGCATAATGGAGTTTCATAATATGTAGATGGTACTCTTCCTAAACAAGCATGTGGTAATGTTTTAGCAAGTGATATTTTAGCTTGTGTAGCAATGGATAGGAAAGCCCTAGGTGATATATCTTTGGGGGTAGATGATAAGATCATGTATCAAATCAAGAAGTGTTCTACATCCAAGGAATCTTGGGATACCTTCGAAAACCTTTATGGTAAAGTGTCTAAAGAGGATGTGTTTAAAATCGAAGATGAGCTTGTCTCCTTAGATCCTAAATCATATGATTCAATACAGGATTTCATCATTAAGGTGAATGAACTAAGGACAAAGCTTACTAATTGCGGGAGTCCAATCAAAGATGACAGATTGATCTATCTCATTCATAACAAATTTCCATCAGAGTATTCCACATTTGTATATTCTTTTAACACCTCGAACACTACCTTAGGGTTTGCCTACAAGAAAGTCACTTTTGATGAATATGCTAAACTACTGGATGATGAAGAAAAGAAGTTGATATCAATGGGAATTCTCAAATCACCTCAGTCTAAAGCATTAGTAGCAAAAAATGAGGGTTCTCAAATTTCAGCTGGATAGTCTTCAAATAAAGGAAAGAGTAAGAAGAAATGGAAGAGGAAATCTGAGGATACAGAAAAGACAACACCACAATCCAATCAATAAGGCAAGTCCTCGAATTCCAACAAGAAGGGGGACAATGATAAGGAGAAGAAGAAGTGCACTTATTGCAAGAAATTGGGTTATGAAGAGCATGAGTGTTATCTTAAAAAGATTGATGAGTTAACAAACATCATGAGGAAACATAATGTTCCATTGCCTAAAGCTTACAAGGATAATGGGTGTTCTTTAGATTCAAATAGGAAAGGACAAGCACTCATGGCTAATTTGAACTCTTCAAAGGAATGGATATTTGACTCAGGTGCCTCATATCATATGGGTTCCTCAAAAGAGGATTTTTCTTCAATGAAGTAGTCAAAGGTACTGCACATCTTCATGGGAGATGATAGTAAAATGGAAGTTGAAGGAAAAGGAAATTTAGAAATGGAAAATGGAGAGTTTCAAAATGTTCTCTATGTTTTAAACCTAAGTTCAAATCTCCTATCAATCTACCAAATCACTCACCTTGGAGATGGACATATAGTTGAGTTCCTTCCAAACTCAGTATAGGTGCACAGTCTTAAAGATGACTCCTTGGTTGGAGTGGGGAAAGTGAGTCATAACGAAAGGTTGTACTCTTTCTCTGATTTTGTGCCCGAGTATCCTTCAAATTCCTTGTTATCTTAATCAAATTCAACAATGCAATTATGGCATCAATAGTATGGTCATCTTGACTTTTTCTAGCTTCAACAACTTTGCACAAATAGAAAGGTCAAAGGTTTACCCCAAATCAACTTTTCTAAGGGTGACTGTTCAACAGATTCAGTGGATATGCATCTAAAGGGGAAGTTACAGAAAGGGAAGTCTTCAAGAGCAACAAGTGTTCTACAGATGGTTCACATGGTATTAGCAGGTCCTTTTGCATTTAGCCAGGGTTGCTACATACTCACTTTTGTTGATGACTTTTCCAGATACACTTGGGTCTACTTTCTTCATAACAAGAATAAAGTGTTGAACAAGTTTCTCGCCTTCAAGACTCATGTTGAAAAGAAATCCAGGAAAGCCATCAAAGTTCTCTGAATGGACAATGGAAGCATGCATGTGAATAGAAGACTTATGGACTTTTTTAGACTTGAGGGCATTGATCTTCAAACTCAGCCAACATTCAATCTGCATAAGACAGATGTTGCAACACTAAGGATTCAAACTCTTAAGTCTATGTTAAGTTGCATGATAAATCCACGTCTCTAGATCCATCGCTTGAAGTTGAAGCAATTAGTAGTGCCACTCACATTCTTAACAAATCTCCTCATCTAGCCTTAGATGGCAAGACTCCTTTTGAGGCATGGTGCGACATAAAACCTATTGTGACACGCTTCAGAGTCTTCGGTTGTCCTACATGGGAAAAGATATCTTCCAAAGGATACAAGGCACAGTCATCTTGGCCTTGTACTTTCATTGGTTATGAAGACAATGTGAAGGCATACAGACTTCTAGATCTAGAGATACATTAGATTTTTGTGGAGAAGGATGTACATTTTGAGGAAAGTTCACCTAGCTTTTCCTCCAATCCTCTCCACACATATTGTGTGGAAATTAATAGTGACACCAGTGATAGTGCTTCAACAGATTCAGACATGTGGTGTTCTATTGACAGTTGCAGTGAGAGGTCACTTCATCAGTTCATTCCACATGCATACATAGCCACAATGATAGGTCCAGCACAACAGGGTACATCTAGTCTTCCAGGTATAGGTTTAGTGAAAGATTTGGGGGATAGTATTGATGATCTGCCTCTTCTTCTTGATGATGTAGCTTCTTCTTTATTTGTCACGAGGGCTCCATCTGAATCTCTTGTTCATTCTCTACATGATCAATCATTACAGGTTGAAGTGATTGTGGGTACTTATGATCAACAGTTGCAGAAGGGTTCTTCATCACTTGTAGAGACAAACAGTTCTTTGAGACAAGTTCTTCAGCCAGTTGAGTAGGTTTCAAAGAAATCACTTATCCATGGAATTCTTTCCACGCATAGTGGAAGAATCTCATTTGTACCTTTGGCCTTGTTTCTTCCTAAAGGGAGGAACACCATTTTGCAGTTTTGGATCAGCTTCTTTATCGGAGAAATCACTGGTTGGCATTCTTCTATGAGGGGGGGGAGGGGAGCCTATCTTGTCTCTCTTCCTCTTCTCATCATTCTCTTATGTATATACTAGATGTATGTCGTAATGGGGGAGTCTTGATTACTCCATCCATCCATGCATCCCTATTTATCTCTTTTTTCGGGGGAGGGTTTTTCCCATGAGGTTTTCCCTCTTTCTCCACTTTATGAGAGATTTCATATCATTATGTATATGGGTACCTTACATGGCCTAGTAGTCGGGACCCATTATGCATTTCATCCTAGATTTTGTAAGCTTAGGGGCATTCCCCTAAGTTGTACTTAATGGGGGGTGTTGGTGTAAATATGTATTCACTATTTACACTTAAGTTTACTTAGGTTAATGCATTATTTAATTGTTTTGCATTATTTTATTATTTATTTAGGTGAGACACTTAGGAGTTTGTATACTCTCATAAAAGTGCACAACTCTAATTTTGCACATGGTGTCTACAACACATGAGTTTGCATCATTCACTGAGTTGTCATGTTGACAACACAGTTATCTACACTCCTAATTTAGCACATGTTGTTTACACCACTAATTTGCGTGCTACACCATTGTAGGCTTATCCTCACATCATCACACTTAATTTCGTGCTTAATGGAGGATAACCCATATCTGGTGGACATGTGCTTAGTTGTATGACTTATCATGATGCTGACTTCTATGCATTCTAGAAGCTCTCCCGAGGCCTTTATACACATGCACTCCTAGTGTACTCTTGATGTGGCCTATGGCATATTGAATGAATATATCATCATTCTCATCATACTCTCTCTCTATTGGTCTACTGTTGTGCTTGTGTTTGAGTTCCTTGGTCTTGGGTGAATTCTGGCCTAAGCCAAATTCTTACAGTTTGATTGGCACAACCCCCTTCCCATAACAAAATATCAATTTTCTTTCTTAGAGGTGCATATTTATAGGTTTCAAAGAAACATAAATTCAATCTCAAAATTAGGGTTTTAGGTTTATAGGCTTGGTTCTAGATCTCAAAATTTAGTAAAATACAAGTATGGGATAACCTGGTACCTTCCCTAGGTTTTTCCTAACCTCTAGGTCATCCTCGTCCAAATACCCCTAGATTTGTAGAATGTAGAAATATCTATTTGTAGGTTCTAGGTTAAGAATAATTTTAGATTCTAACAATTTTTGACAATAGCTTTTAATATCTAAGTGGATCCTCTTCATTTCCTCAGAAGACAATTTTGTTCTTCATTTTTCATTTCATGGCACTTGTCTTGATGCTTTAGTTATGATCATTTTATGTCTTTTAATTACCTAATGAAATGAATCTATAACATTACAATTAAGGGAAAGTAACCTATTAGAAAGTTGTCCTTTGAGTATAGATCTTGACATGGGACTTAGAGTTGGCACTGGCACCCCTTTTATCTCCCTAGGGTTGTGTCAATCTAGTTTGAGCCCCTTTAAAGGTTTTTGCCTAAAGGTCCTTTTAGTTTCCCTAATGTGGTATAAGAATTTAAAAGACAATTAAAATCAACAACATATTTTCCACCCAAAGAACACTTCACCCTAAATTTTATGTTATAGAGATTAATGAAAATATTTAACTTCTATTCTATTAAAGATTAAAATAAATTAAAGAATTTTATTTATCACTTATTAAATCTATTCAAAACATATCTAATATTTCTTTTAATTCAAATTTTTATTCCTTTTCTTTTGTACTTGTCAAAAGCACTTTTTTAACCTCTGAAATTTCATTTTTAATGAGGAAGCTATCCCTGTGCAATGGAGACAATCAAATGACAATCGAGCAATTGGCACTTTTGTAGACATGTGTTAAGAACTTAGAAATCTTTGAAAGCATGCCAAGAACCCATTGAGCAAAAAATGATTGAACTTGAAAATGACCAATAACTATTAGCAAACTTATTTTCATTAAATCTTCCATGTATAATTTCTATCATTTTCTCTAAATTTTACAAACTATGTTAAAATGACTAGTTTTCAACATTCCTAATCAATAAAATCAATAAAAAAAAGTTATAGCAATTTGATTTATGGAAAATTTATAAACCTATCATTTCACTCACTCTCTTCTACATAATCATTCTATAAAATCACTTTACATCTACTAGCTGCTCCTATTGATTCTCTATCAATTGTATTTAGGAATTACTCAGGGTGCGGTCCCATGGAGGGGGCTTCCTAAAAAAGTTCAGCGGGTGTTCTAGAGATTTTATAGCATTATTTTAAAACAAGAGGTCCCATGAATTTTGCAGTAAGCTCCATAATTTATTGAAACATGTAGTCTCATAAATAATTTTTATTTAATATATTTTGCTCACCTATAAAATTATGTAAATATTATATAGTCCTCTTATCATTCTATAATTAACTCATAGTCAAAATCCTCGAATTAGACATGTACTTTCTAAAATCAAATCAATCAAATAAAGGAAAAAATCATGAAATTTAGAATAAAATCAAATCATTCTTCTATTAAAAAATATCATTGAAATTTAAATTATCAATCAGAAAGTTTCTCAAATAAATATTAGAATAAATTCAAATTATTGTTATATGAAAATAGAAAACGCTATCCAAACTTATGTTACGAATCAAAGGGCAACTGAATTTTTGAATAAATTCCCATCAATTTTTTCAACAAAGAGGAAAATACTATTGAAACTTAGATTTCCAATCAACTGAGTTAATGTCAACCACTCGATCCCTTCTCTAAAACGTTATAAATTAACCCTTCATCCATTAATCATTAATGAAAATCAGATCACTATCACATAGTGAAGAAATTATCAGGGAATCATATAACTACATATTCCCAAGTCTTGCAGGATCTTTTTGTGCAATCACCATTCATCAATCACAAGAAGTTCTCTTGAGAAAAGAGATATACAACTTAGTTTAAGGTTTGCATTTAACTTGGAATAATTGTTTTTTGAGAATTACTCTGATCTGTTTTGAATCTTAAATTTTTTTGCATTTACAATCATCATCTATCTATTTTGTATGCAAAGGAAAAAACTGAGGGATGTGAAAGTTGAATAAAAGGGAATGACAGCTTTGGAAAATGAAAGAAAAATGAAGTTATGCTGACGTAACATTTACTAAAAATTAAAATGTGTGAATTGATAGAAATAGAAAAATGTTGAATGAAGGTGGTGATGAAGATGGGAGAATAAGTAGGCGGAGGACAGATTCTTTCAGAAGGAAAAGGCAGATTTTTTAAAATAGCTATCGTTTTACTGTCAAGAAAACAACGTCTGAAAAGTTAAGAGATTGCTTACACAAGTTCAATAGTTAAGAGATTGCTTACTCATTCTAAAATAGTTAGTAAAATTTATGAAGTATATAATTTGTTGTTGACTAGAAAAGATGTTAGGATTTCAAGATCTATTTTAGGTAAACATTTTAAATATCATATAACATTAATATTGTTTAAAAAATATAAAGGTTTATGGAATATTTTTTATAGAAGATGATCAATGGAAAGATATGTTTCTAATTTTGTGTTAGTTTGAGATTTTTAATTTATGTATAATATTGGTATTACATTTATTTTTAATTGACTATTTTAGTTAAATTTATTATGAGATCTATGAAGTATTTATTTTTTTGTTGGTTATAAAGGACTTAGATATTTAATATTTATTTTAGATAAAATTTTATATTATTTTAAAATATGAATATTGTTTTAAAAGGTAAAAGTTGTGATATTTCTAATTTTTTATTTTAAGTACAAAATTAGTTTAAGTTTATTTTTTAATGATTATTTTGATTAAAAATATTGAGTACTAGTCATTCTCACATAGTTTGTAGAATATATAGAGAGTATGTTCATAGTTATGGATTGACTTTTTTAGTATAATACATTGAAAAGTTGAAATTGCATTCATACTGATATCTTTTTTCTTAATGGATAAACTAATATGTATTTAAGGTAATAATTTGAATCATCATATGCAAGAGTTTCTTGATTCTATCATGTTGAATGTTTTTCTATCAATATTTCAAATCATACTCTTGAGATAAAAAGGCAATGTTCACCACACAATAAGGGGGTTGGGGTGAACTACTTGTATGTGTTTTCATTGATGGAAATGTTATATGATTTTGAAGGTAATTTTTCATAACAAAAGTTAAAATACAAAAGTTTCTAAGTATTGCAAAACAAAGACAATGAAGTCATAGAAGATGCTTTGATACAAAAAGTTTAATTGAGTTTTAGATAGAGAGCATAGGAGGAACTTCATGGAGGTATATACTACCTTATTTAAACTTTTATTTCATTGATGATTTCATGAGTCCATGTAATGGTGATCTAACTAATGGATTTCTAGTATACAAAGTTGAACATTCATAAAGAGTTGTTAAATCAATCAATGATCTTAACAAGTTGATGATATTGTTTTTTTAAGATATTAAAATGGTAGAAACAACTAGATGATTTTCATGATGAAGTTCAAGGTTAGGAATAATATTTGTGTAAGGATTTGGTCAACATACTATGAATTATGTATTTTTTCTTGGAATATGAGATTGGGTTTTATTGCAATATTAGGGTTTGTGAAGATTATGCATGGTAACATAAGGATATGTGATGATATTAGCTATGTGAAGGATCAAGGTATAGAGGAACAATTAACAATTTTTTCAAAGATTGTATTGTTTTACTTGCATGGAACTTCTTGGGCATGTATGATGTTATGTATCATTTCACTCTTTTATATTAAAGTCCATATTTGTTTTGTAAGAGAATGAACCTTCCTTATTATTATCTAAGAAGTGAGCTCTAGGTAGGGTGCTTCAATGAATGTGCATTTTTGTAATAAGGTATACTTTTAATAGAGAGTATTCTTATTCTAGGTGCTAGTGGCACCATCCCTTTCCCCTAACAAGGTTTCCATGATAAAAATTATGGTGTCATAATGCTTTTTGTTATAGTTGCTTAGTTTTCATTGTAGATGATTCATGATTAAGAAATCCGTTATATAAACTAACAAGTTTTAAAACACTAATTCACCCCTCTCCCTAGTGTTCCATAATACTAACAATTGGTATCAAAGTCAAGTTCCTTGGAGGAAGAATAAAATATTGAGGAAGATCTTAATGGATGAATTTCAAAGATAGCTAGAGGTTTCACTTGAAGCTCTTGATGAGATAATGGAAAGAGCTCTTGGATAAAAAGAAGAAACTCTAAGATGCTAAAAAATTCACTAGAAAACTAAAGCATAAGTTGATCCAATATATGAAGAAAGAGAAGTAGCCTGTTGAGAGAGTGAAGTAGAAGGGTGTTTCAAAAATCTTGAAGAAGGAAGTAGCCTATTGAGAGAGTGAAGTAGAAGGGTGTTTCAAAAATCTTGAAGAAGGAATGTGAAAATATTGCACAAGAAAAGGATTTCATGAAACATGAAATAGAATATGATCAATTAAAAATGAGTAAGGAGCTTGAAGAATGAAAAAAGAAAGAAGAACACCATAGACAAAAATGTGCAAAGTTGAGTCATGAGATGGAAAACAAGATAAGGGCACAAAGTGAAAAATGATAAGGATGAAGAAAACATGAGGACCATATCATTCAAGAGGCCAATCAACATGATCAACTTAGAAAGAAGATAGAAGATCCTGAAGTGAGTTTTTTATTGCTAAAGAATTCAAATACAAGTCCATGAATAGTTCAACAATTTTTTAGTGAACAATTGATAAAGAGAAGATTTGTTTAGGGGGGAAATGGAAGCACTCAATAAGATATATAAATATAGGGCTCCCACTTTCTTCTAACATTCAAATACAAGAGAAAGAGGGGCTTCCAAACATAACTCTCAATATAACACAAGATAAGTTAGAAAAGACCCTAGTAGGATGATGGGATGCCAAGTCTAAACCCAAATTACATTATTGTAATACACAATAAATTATTCTTTCATGCAATGTTAATTAATTTTAAATATGCAATGTGATTCTGAATTTGATCTAATTAATTTAAAGACAAGAGTGAGATAGATCTGAGCACTAAATCTATCTAATTGACCCAATTGAATATGGAAATAGGTCTATGCTAAGAGACAAAAGATATGATGAATAAATTACCTTAAAATATACAATGGAAGATTTTTTTTTAGTGTAAAATAATGTGGATCTTTAAATATGATTTTACTTCTAATTGTAGATCTTCTATCACAATTGAAAACCCTAAATGCTCGATTTCTCATAACTCTGGGAATAAGTTGACTTAGTGGAAAATTGTACAGATAGTTTACAAGATGATGGACATGTTCCTGGGGCACTCTAGGAAAATCAACCTAGGTTATGGAAAGGTCTCAACATGTATTTTTCATATTTTTTTACCTCACATGCATCTTCAGCAAGAAGATTTTAAGAAAAGTATTTTCACCTTCTTTCATCCTCATATCATTGTACTTGCCTCTCAAACTTTCAATTGTAGGTCTCCTTACATTTGGATCTCGTGTACAAGATCCAATTTGTTCCACATCTATTTGGCATTTGTGTAGTTCTTAATATCATCAAACTTGACATCATTACATGAAGATGCAATATCAATCATCAAACTATTGTGATTCCTCTTTTTAATTGTTTCTTCGACTATCATAGGAGAAAGAGTTGAAACATATTCATTGTCCAACTAATGAGTAATATTATCTCCAATTCTAGATAAATGTAACCTTATAATATCTTATCATGATGATAAATTGTCCTTGTTGAGCTTGGGTAACTCTCTCTTATACATTTTGTGATATTTAGCTTAAGTTACTTTAAACTTCTTTCTCCAAGCACTATGCTCTAATACCAATTGTTGGACAAGTACTAGTTGACCCCTATAAACCCTAAGCCATAAGTGTCAAAAATAAAGGGGAAATTAGAATGACACAATATAGGGAAAATGCAACTCATGAAACATCCAAATAGAGGACATCAGAAGCATCAACATCAAATATCATAGATCACAGTTATGAAGAGACATGCACATATATTGTGTATAGAAAATTTAAGTTTTTGGAGATGGAATCATAGTCTAAGGGGGAGTGTTATTTTGAAATTTTGAATGGATTGATAATTAATCATTAAGTATTTTTCCACTAATGTCAAAGGGGGAGTTTTTTTATACTTTGATTACATGCCAAGAAAGTCAAAGGTTGTTGAGCACCCCAGTGTAGACCGAGTCACAATATATGTCGAGTAATAGATAATGAAGTCAAGAAAAGAAGAGATAGTTTATATTGAGTGAGTCAGTACTTGTTGATTACCTCATTCTTCATCCAAGACATAACTACCCTCAATTGCACATCTCCTACATAAAGGAGTGAGTTCCACTCTGTATCATTTAGCACTATCAAGTTATGCAGATATAATTCACACAACAAATTCTTCATAGGTATTGAAATGGACTGGAATGCATCATAAAATTCTTGAGTTGAAATGGAGGAACTAAGCCCTTCCAAAATTCTTGTCAATTTGAAATTAACAAGTTGTTCCTTGAGGAATAATGCATACATCGGAGATGGTGATTTGCATGCCATAAGCTTAGGAATCAACCCTATGATTTTTTCAATCCTCCTCTTCAAAATTTAATTTTGGTCTGCGCTTTGCTTTAATTAATGACCTTGCTCATCAATGACATGTTTCAATTTTTCTCTTTCTAAATTCCAATGTGCTCTTTCCCACAACAATTGTTGATATAAGTTGATCCCTATAGATAGTAGTGTAGACAAATCAAGTGGTGGCAATGGTTTTTGGCTGAGAATATCTACCTAGTCAGGCATCGGGTGAGGAACTTTTATAGTACTTTGTGACATGGAGGGTTCTCCCTTCCATAGAACAAGTGTTGTCACTATATTTTCTTCCTTACTAGACTTAGCTAATGCTTTAGCCAGTGTCTCTAATCCATCCTGATCGAGTTTTTCTCACACTTCATCAAAAATTTCTTGTTTAAATTCTAAGTATTCCTCAGAAGGAAGGTTTTCTAAATTCTCACAAGTGTCCTGCAATAATAGGATTTTCTTCAAACTCCTTCAAAATTCTTATCACTATTAACAAGTACATAGTTAACACTAAGTTCAACTTCTGGTTGTGGATTCTAGTTGTTAGTGTCACTAGCTATATTTTGTTGAATTTTTCCCTTTGAAGAGGACTCCTTCACAAACTCAGAGGACTCTAGGTTAACTATTGGAACAAAAGCTTCATCAACACTATTACCTTCAGAAAGCCCCACACTTTTGCTTATAGGGGGTATAGATTAGCATGGAGGATTATTTCATTTCCTCTTGCTCATGGTCATTTCTTTTGTAGCTACTTCAGGAGGTTTTTTTGAAGTTTTCTCCCTAGTCAAGTGTAAGGTTTCATTGATATTATTATCACTATCAGGTTGCTGTTCTAAGTTTTCCTCTTCTGATTCCACAACTTTACCCTTGCCTCCCCTAATGGTGGACTTAGTCTTTACAGACAATCAGGTCTTAGGGGCAATAGAAATTTCTTTATTTTTACTTTTCTTCTTGCTAGAAATGGAGGCATCAACTTTATAAATTATTTTTCTAGATGATCTAGAACTGGAGGGAGAAGCTTTAGGAACATTTTATACCCTTGGAATAACTTTACAAAAACTAGTGGATTTTCTTTCCCTTCACCCAACACCCTAGCCTCTAGGGCCAACCAATCTAGGTTCTACCTCATTCAATTATAGAAACTCTTCCCATGTCCCAATTGATTGTTTGTTTAATTCCCTTTCCACAATTAATTTTATCAAACAATGATGGGTAATAAATTGACCCTTTACTGACTGTACTAAAGAAAATTTCTTTTTCAAAATATTAAATAGGAAATTAGGAATATTTAATGGTCTATTTTTGTGCCAAAGATGAGCCAAAATCTTGAAATGTAGGGCATGCAAATACTTGTAGTGACCTTCACAAGTGAAGTACTAGATAATGCATGTTGTTGGCTAAATAAATTCCAATGGAAAAGATAATCTGGAAGTGCCTTGCTTCTTATCTATGTATAGTGAAGGGTCAGTGTGCAAACTGAATTGTGCCCTAACCAAACATAAATCAAAATCCTTCACCCACTTCTCTTCTGTAAACTCAATTTTTAGTCCTTTGACCATTGCAAAGTCATCCTTCAAGGTGCTTAGAAATTGAAGAGCAACCTCTTCATCAAACCCCTTAAGGCTTAGGTAGTATTCTAACCATCCTTTTCTCCTAAACATTTCTCAACTGGTTGTGTCACCCAGCAAAATCCTATGATCCACTAGCTCATATCTCTGAAGACCTCCTCCCATTATTATGAACAAAACTTTTTTGTAGAATCTTGGTGTTCTTAGAACTCAACAATGGTGAATCAACAAAAATCTCAGTGTTATGACACCATATGTTATAGAAAAAAAAAAATGGCATACAATTACTATGTGCTTCTTGGAATTAAAGATTTTTAATGCACAAAATCTAATGATATCTTTTCTTGCATCAAGTCTCATAATATTTTGGTTATGTCAAGGCCTTCCACCCAAAACATGTTGATAATATATCATTAAAAGTTAAAATTCAAGTTTTAATGTCCTTAATTTCCTTAATAACGCAATTATAGAAGGATAGGTCATCAAACATGTGATGAAAATCTTCTCATAAGACAAAAACTTCAACGTTTACATGCAATTTGAAAATTTGAAAGATGAATATTCTCCCCCCCCCCCTCCCAACTAAGTAAGGGCATGGGTCCCATAGGCCAAGCTATGTAAGATTAGTAAATTTAAACAACATGAATTCCTAATAAAGAATGAATAAAATAAAATATGTACAAGGTTATGTGGCATGAACTTGGCGAGTACTGTAGGAAAAGTGTTTTGAAAAAGATCACCTGAATTGATGGAGTGATGGAATGGTATGGAAAAATGGTGAAGAGAGAGGGTGAGGTGGAGTGTATGATAGAGAAATCACTTTCAAGAAGAAAGCATTTATTATGGGAATCTTGAATGGAACCAAGAATTAGTAGAAGTCGGGGTAGAAGATCTAGACTCTTCAACTGCAAGAACGTGTATGTCTTCACTATGTTGGAAATGCTACAAGAACTCCTCATGACTGGCTAGTTTGTTGTAGAGTTTGAGGTGATGCAAATAGGATCAACAATAGACAATTGGACTATTCCATTTGGAAATACAACAAAAATTTCATATGGTCCTAACCAACAAGTTTGAAGCTTTCCTAGATTGTGTTGATACCTAGAATCATAAAGAAGTACCCATTCCCTCACAACAAACATTTTATACTTGATAAACTTATCATGCCATTGTATTTGTTGATGTTGGATGAGTTCTATTTTATTCAATGCATATTTGTGCCATTCATCAAGGCCGTTTAAACTTAGAATTTAGTCTTGTTGTGCAATAGTAAGTTCCATACGGAGCTCCAAATAATTCCTCAATATTTTATATTCAAATTCCATAGGCATTACAACAAACCTACCATAGATGAGCTCAAAATGAGTGAAACCTGTTGTAAATTTCTAGTTGGTTCTATAAGCCCAAAGAGCTTCAGGAAGGTGTGTGACCCAATCCTTTCGATAGAGTGCTACTATTTTGGTGAGAAAGGCTTCTAGCTTCTTGTTGGTAACTTCTACTTGGGCATTAGCTTGTGGATTGTAAGGTGATGATTTACCATGCTGAATGGTATATTCCTACATGAGAGCAACTATCAGATTAGATGTAAACTGAGTTCCTTGATCAGATGTGAACTCCCTAGGGACACTAGACCATGTAAATATGGACTCATACAAGAATTTAAGAACATTTTTATCCCTTTGATGTTTCATGGGTTTGGCCTCTACCCACTTAGTTACATAATTAGTGCAAACTAAAATATAGGAATTGTCTCATGAAGAGGGTTTAATAGGACCTACAAAGTCAATCCCCCATTTATCAAAGGGTGCAACGACTATCTAAGGTTGTAGTGGCATTTCATCTGATTTAGTGAGTCTCCCTATGCATTAACACTTATCACATTTCTTTATGTATCTAGTTGCATCCTTGTGTAAACTTGGCCAATAATACCCGGTACTCAATATTTTAAAGGTGGTCCACTTGGCTACAAAATGACCCCCACATGGCTCATCATGTCATGCTCTTAAGATATCATATTTTTCATCTTCCCTTATACACCTATGCATTACTTGATCAGGACCAGTATAAAACCTAAATCCAAAAATCCAAGAATAGTTCAAGCTCTTTTCAACTAATAACTTTCTTTCTTTAGTAGAGAAGTGAACTGGTGTCTTTGTTGTGGTTGGGTAATTCACAATATCTGCATACCATGGATTTTATGCTAACAATAGGAAAAGAAAAATGTCATCAATAGCTAAAGGATCATCAAGGATATGCAACCAAGAGAGAAATTCAGCTACCACATTGGCCTTGTCGAGCTTATCTACTATTGTAATATCAAATTCTCACATAAGTAGCAATCAATGATCCAATCTTCCTGATATTATAGGCTTATTGATTAGATACTTAATAGAAGAGTGGTCAATATGAACAAGTATTTCATATCCAGTAATGTAGTGCCTAAATTTATGTAGTGCATAGATAACTGGGAGTGTAGAACCAGAATCAGTATGCAAAGAACATTAACAAATGAAGTAAACATTCACAAACCAAAAACTAAATTCACATATATGCTTAGACTAAGAAAGAAAATAAGAAGTGCAAACCTCACAAGAGAAAACACTCCATGCTTTCTTGATTCTGTAGACGTGTCCTTTTCCTGTGGATGTATGCTCAAGATGCTCAAAAGCTGCTTCAATGGAGATGGGTAATGGCAAATTGGTAGCTTTGTGAGATATCAATTTGGCATTATAAGGGTATGGTTGATGGCTTTGGTTCTCAAAATAGCATGGTAACTTTAGCTCAAAGATTGTTGGTTAAATGGCTTGGGATGGGATTCAATTTATAGGCTAAGGGGTAGAGGGATGGAGGGCTTAGATGCAAGGATGGATGAAGGCTTAAGGAGGGCTAAGATGCACTCAAAGGGGAGCACATGGATTGTGCTTGTTTAGCACCAATGGGAAGGTGACACTTGTCACAAGGAGGATGAGTGTGAGAGGGTAGGGTTAAGGGTTGGTTAAAGTCATGATGAGTGGGGTTGAGTATGTAAGAGGGATGTAAGAGGAATGAGTGTGGAAGAGGGAAGAGTGTGGAAGATGGGTGTAAGAGTCATGAGTGGGTTTGTAAGAGTCTTTTATGTTTTGTAAGAGCACTCATGACTTAGTGGTTGGGTTTTTTTGAGGGGAGACTTTGTTTTGGATTAGGAAAGTCTTAAACTTGTTTAAGGAATGTGACAACATTAGGGGGTGGATTAGGCTTGGGTTTAGGATTAGATTAGGGATGTTAGAGATGTGCAAGTGGATGGCATTAATGAGGGTGGGTGAGTTAGTGGCTAAGCTTGGTTAGTATGGGTGGATGGGGTGGATTAGGCTAAATGGAGGATTAGGGATAAGTTAGGAGTTTTTAGATTTGAGGATTTCATTTATCAAATAGATTTATTTAATAAATGGGGTTTTTTGGAATTAGATAGAAGAATAGGATTTAATTGATAAATAATAGATTATTTGATTTATCAATTAGGACTATAAATGATTAATTAAATTAATCAACTAGGGGATGACAAAGGATTAATTAAATAGAAATTTAATTAATAATGCCTTTTTAGATAACTAAATAGGATTACTAAAATAGTGTAATCAAATTTGGGTGTCTACATTTTGCCCCTCTTTGACATAGTGTTGAGACAACACTATTTCAAAGAAGTTCGAATGAAGACGACACGAGGAAGATGTTTTAGCAACGAGGTTGCCCCAGTATCAGATAAGAAGAGGAGAGACTAGACTTAGATGATGCCCCCTCAAGAAGGCGGCAGGGAGAGAAATGAGGCTCGACGACTTCTTGAAAAGTACAAGAAATTGAGATGAGCTAAGACACAGGTTGGCAAAGAGAAGGGGCTGAATTAGCTCAAACTCTCACTACGGGAGAATGATAAAGGGAAATCAAAGGCACAAAAGTAAAGCAAGCTTAAGACTTTCCAAGATTGGGTGGGGGGGGAGATGGAGGAGCGGAGCGCTATAAAAGGAATCCATTGAAGCTTTTTGAGCGGGGGGATACTTCAAAGAGAAGTACCACCATGTAGTTGAGCACTAGATTTGCTATAGGAATGTTGGTTAATTTCCAAGGTTACCAAGAACATCAAGGCCTTTTCACCAACTGTCGAGAGGACTGACAAACTGACTCAAAACAAACACACAAGGATTGCCCCAGTATCACACATGAATCCCAGAGGAAGCAACGTGGAAACGACACTAGGTAACCCACAAGCACAAAAAGAAAACAAGCAAAAGACCTGATCAAGACCTTACGCTCTAATTGCCCCATTCGCAGCATACCATGATATGGAAGATCGTGGCAACCTTGAGGAGGGAACAAGGGGATTGCTTGGAAAAGATATTTCAAGACCCAAAAGGGAAGATCCCAAACCAAAAGAAAGCGAAAATCCAAAAGAGAACTGTTTGCCAACGAGATGGGTAGGACGAGGTACTAACGGACCAAGATTAGACATGAGGAAAGCTATATCCTGCAAGGACCTATCGGAGAGCACCTAAGCTGATGGATCGGGATGAGTAATGCGTCTGGCAAGCTGAACTAAGAAGGATAGCACTTTGGTGACATGAGATCTAGCTAAAGGATGCATTGGAATAGCTAACCAATGTGTGTGATGTGTGCAAGATGTTGATCAAGGACAAACTGACACGAACGCTGGATAGATACAATGATACTAAGCTAAAGAGGATATAGAAGCTGGTAGACCAAGATATGTTACAAATGTACAAGTTTGTTCATGTTTTTTTTTTTGTGAGATGGAAATGTTTGTGAAGGATGGGGTGTCTATAATAGTTGATAGGTGGATAGGTAGATGGTTTGTGAAAAGCTTAAGGAAAATGGGATTCTGTGTGTGCATGTGATAGGATACAAGCTAGGATACAAGATCATTTACAAGATGGAATATGGTACAAGCTTTGGACAAGATTTGGATATATACAAGGTATGGTACAAGATTTACAAGGTATAATACAAGATTTGGTACAAGATTTACAAGCTGTATAGGAGGTATTGACAAGCTCCATCAGATTTTGGATATTTGATTGGAACACCGAGGGAACAAGCAGGTGTTTTATGGGATGGTGGGTGGATGGATGAGGGATAGGATAGTGATAGATAATGGATTAGTCTTTAGCACACAAGGCGCCTGAATTACCAGGTTTTCACCAAGGTACCTATCCAAGGCGCTTGAATTGCCAAGTTTTCACCATTGGACGCTTATTTCTCTTTACTATTTTTTTCTTGTATTTTTCAAAAGCTGGGTATACCAAGGATCTTCAAGCATAGAACTTCTTGAGATGAATGATGTTAGTGGGATCATTTAAGAGTTCTCCTTCTAGTGTAGATAATTGATAGGCTCCGGAGCCAAAGGAGGCAGTAACCACATAGGGACCAAGCCATGTAGGTTCAAACTTGCCTTTCTTTTCTCGATCTGCTTGGACTTTCATATTTTCTTTGAGGATCATGTCACCTGGCTAAAAGTGTCGTGGGAGCACCTTCTTGTTGAAATTCCTTTTGAGACGAGTTTGATATACTGTGAGATGGTCATAGGCTTGTTGTCTCTTCTCGTCTAAGAGATCTAGCTGGGTGAGTTGAGCTACTCTGTATTCTTCATCTGAGATTTGTCCTCGCAAAGATATGCGTAGTGAGGGAAGTTCAACTTCTATAGGTAATACCGCTTCGGAACCATAGACTAGGGAGTATGGAGTTGTGCCTGTGGATGTACGGAAGGAAGTTTGATAGGCCCATAGAGCCGGATTTATTTGAAGGTGCCAATCACGGCCGGAATCATTGACAACTTTCTTTAGGATTTTGAGGAGGGTTTTATTAGTTGCCTCTGCCTGGCCGTTACCTTGTGGGAAATATGGGCTACAAAAGCGGTGATGGATGCGGAGGGAAGTGCATAATTCTTCCATGTTGAGATTTTCAAAGTTACCTCCGTGGTCAGTGAAGATGGTGGATGGGATGCCGAAGCGGCAAACAATGTGGTACAAGATGAACTTGGAGACTTGAACTCCTGTAGCTGAGACTAGGGGGACTGCTTCCACCCACTTAGTGAAATAGTCTGTAGCTGTTATTATCCATTTATGTCCATCAGATGAGAGAGGGGTGATAGTTCCAACTAGATCAAGGCCCCAACAAGCGAAAGGCCAAGGTGGTGCAATAGGCTGTAGATCCTGTGCTGGAGCGTGCACAAGATTTGCATGCTGCTGACATGGGAGACACTTTCTGACAAAGTCACAAGAGTCTTCTTCAATGGTAGGCCAATAGTAGCCTGCTCTAAGGATTTGTCGTGCTAGGACAATACCACTCGTGTGGGCACCGCAAAGTCTGAAATGTACTTCTTTTAATGCCATCGCGGCCTCATTTTTATCTAAACATCGAGAGAGAGTATCGTGATAACCCCGACGATATAGGGTATTGGCTATGATAACATAGCGGGATGATTTTCGGATGAGGTTCTGGCGTTGGGTACGTGTGAGGTGAGGGGATATGATACCATCGTTAAGGTAAGCGTGAATTTCATGGTACCAAGGGGATTGGGGACAAACCAAGATACAAACACGGTTTGAATCCTCATTCGCATAGGCAGGTGTGAGGAGTTGCTCAACTAAAAACTCATACTGCATAGCTTCTTGGGGAATTTCCAAGAGCGAGCCGATAGTGGCCATGG
Source organism: Cupressus sempervirens (assembly GCA_028749045.1). Classification (NCBI taxonomy): domain Eukaryota; kingdom Viridiplantae; phylum Streptophyta; class Pinopsida; order Cupressales; family Cupressaceae; genus Cupressus; species Cupressus sempervirens. The sequence goes on from CM053786.1 coordinate 48,723,445, forward strand.
CATCTGCTGCCTTGTTCTGCATTCGAGGCACTTGTGTAAACTGAAGCTTTGTAAAATGCTGGGTCAGCTGATCAACTAGCTCTTTGTAGGGTAATAGCTTTTCATCTTTGGTTTGATATTCATTTAAGACTTGTTTGATAATGAGTTGGGAATCACCAAAGACTTGTAACTCAGTGATATTCCATTCTGCAGCTATCTTTAATCCTGCTACAAGAGCTTCATATTCTGCTAAATTGTTGGTGCTAGGGAATTGTAGCTTGAAGGCTTTTGGAATGTAATCTCCTTGAGGTGTAACTAATAATATTCCTACCCCTGAACCATGAGAGGTGTATGAGCCATCAAAATAAAGCTTCCATGGGGGCTGTTCTTCAATTAGGCAGATATGCTCATCTGGAAATTCTGTGAGCAAAGGATATGCATCTACTAGAGGTGCATCAGCTAGGTGATCTGCTATAGCTTGCCCTTTGATTGCCTTTCTATCCACATACTGGATGTCAAACTCACTTAGTAGCATAACCCATTTGGCCAAACGGCCTGTAAGTGCTGTTCTGGAGAGCATATACTTGAGAGGGTCAATCTTGGAGACTAGTTGGATGGTATGACTTAGCATGTAGTGGCGAAGCTTTTGAGTTGAGAAAACAACTGCCAAACAAGCTTTTTCCATAGGAGTGTAATTGATTTCATAACCAACTAGGGTTCTACTGATATAGTAGATGGCTCTCTCTCTGCTATAATCATCATGTTGTGCTAAAAGTGCCCCTAGAGCAGTAGGTGTTGCTGATATATACAAGATCAAGGGACGACCAGGAACTGGTGGAACCAAGATAGGGGGATTGGTGAGATACTGCTTGAGCTGATCGAAGCTACGCTGACATAAAAGATCCCACTTGAAGTTCTCATTCTTCTTTAGCAAGTGTGAAAAGGGTGTACACTTATCTGCAAGTTGGGAGATGAAGCGCCGAACAGATTGAAGTTTCCCCTGAAGAGAGCGAAGCTGTCGCAGTGTCTGGGGAGGAGGCATGTCTAAGATAGCCTTGAGCTTTTTGGGGTCAATCTCTATACCTCGTTTAGAAACTATGAAGCCTAGAAGCTTGCCAGATGTGACCCCAAAGACACACTTCTTGGGATTTAGCATGAGATGATATTGGGCCAACCGATCAAAGACTTTTTCCAAGTCAGCAAGATGATCCATGAAGGTGTGAGATTTGACTAGGATATCGTCCACATAATCTTCCAAAATGCTATGGATAAGATCATGGAAAATGGCTGTCATAGCTCTTTGATAGGTAGCCCCAACATTCTTTAGGCCAAAAGGCATCATGGTGTAGCAAAAGGTTCCCCAAGGGGTAGTGAATGCTGTCTTATGCTATTCCTCTTCTGCAATCTTGATCTGATTATACTCGGAAAATCCATCCATAAGGGACAGAATTTCATGTCCAGCTGTGAGATCTACAATCATATCTATGTTGGGCAAGGGAAAATCATCCTTTGGACAAGCTTTGTTAAGATCTCTAAAATCAGTGCAAATTCTGATGTCATCGGAAGGCTTAGTGATAGGGACCATGTTGGAGATCCATTCTGAGTAGTCGATAGGTCGGATAACCTTAGCAGCTAACATTCTTTCTAGTTCAGCTTTGACTAGTAATGCCACCTTGGGGTGCATTTTTCTAAGCTTTTGTCTGACGGGCTTGATCTTTGGATCAACTGTAAGATGATGAACTACAAGCTTTGGATCAAGTCCTGGCATGTCCTGATATGACCATGCAAATTGGCCAATGTTCTCTTGTAAAACCTCAAAGAGGAGGTCAGCTTGGTCTTGTGATAGGGATGCAGCAATGTGAACAATTCTAGGGATCTCTGAAGAACCAATGTTGACTTCTCTAGTATCCTCTATTAGAATAGAAGACACCTCTGGTCGATTATCTTGAGGAGGCAATACTAAATCCTCATGTTCTGCTTGTGGCTCTGGATTTTCTTGCTGAGGGGTTCTCTTTGCTACCTTAGCTAGTCTTGGTTTTACCTTAGTTCCATTTTTGGGTGTATCGAAACTAGGTTGGGGATTTTCTCCAAAATACCCCTTGGGATCTAGCTTGTAGATGTAGGCAGAATCTGGCTTTGTCTTCTTATGAAGAGTTTCAGCTCCCATGAATCTTAGAAGCGCTTCCTCTGATGCGAACTCATCAATATGTATGACACTTGGTTGGTTCCAATCTATGAGTTGTGGATGAGCAAGTGGTAGGTCAATGAGATGGATGGATAGTTCTCGGAGAACAGAGTCTCCTAGGAAGATTTGGTCTGGGATATCGTCGTAGGCTCTCTTTTCAACTTCCTCAGGAATGTCTTCGATTTCGACAAGGTCGCGGTGGATGTTCGAAAAAGCGTGACCATTCTCGTTGGTGCCCCCAGTTGTGGGTATGCCAAAGCCAAGACCTGACTTTATCTCCCAATCATGTGCTTCGATGGGACATTGCATGCCCCTTTCTTCTGGTCCTAGTCCACCTCCTTGATAGTTCCATTTTTCAGTGACAAGCTTATGTTGTTGGGGATACTTCTGGCTGAAGTGCTCAAGGCGCGCTTGATTTCTTGGAGGTGCATCCTTATGTAGCCAATTGTTCATATCTGGAGTGAGCTCCTCATGAAGAGGGGTTTTTGAGGACACAAAGGTGGTTGGGCCAAACTATTTGTATTGAGGAGGTGGAATCTCCTTAGCTTTGTGATATGTTGGCTGTCCATGGGTATGTGGATCAAGTGGGATTGCTCCGACAGCAAATGCATCTGATAGACTATATTCTCCACATCCTTTGTTGTTGATCTTTACAGTAGATAGGGTGGAGGCAAGGATGGTTTCTGCGTCATTACAAGTGTGGGATGAGCTGGCGATGGTTGTGCCGATGTCTATTCCAGGGCAATGGTTTGTATATGAAGCTTCAACCGCATTGCAGTAAGCAAAGGGTTCTGGATCGGCATGGATGGTTACCTCAGTGCCTTGATGCGGAAATTTGATGCACTGATGGTAGGTGGATGGAACGGCCTTCATAGCATGAATCCATGGGCGACCGAGGAGGATGTTAAATGGTAGGTTTAGATGAACAACATGGCAAACTGTCTCTTGAATGACTGGCCCAACCATGATTGGTAGCAAAATAGTCCCTTCTGTGGTCCTTTCCAAGTTGTCATAAGCTTTGATGGTGATAACCTCACTGATCATATCTGCCTCAGTATACCCAGCTTGTTTTATGAATTTTAGGGTGCAAATGTTCAAGGCTGATCCATTATCTATCATTACTCTTTTCACGGCAAAATTGGATACCATGATGGCTATGCGAAGCGGAAGGGTGTGATCTGGCTCAACTGCGGGTATGTCGGTGGGTTTGAAAGATAGGGCACATGAGGATGAAAGCTGTCCAACAAGATTACGAAAATTAGTAGCATTGATATCAGAAGGGACACCGGGATTCTATGAGAGCACTGTCAAGGATGTCTTTATACATAGGACTAGTGCGGAGAAGGTCTAAAATGGATATTTGGGCTGGCATGTTCCCAAGGTGTTCCAAGATATTGTACCAGCTTTTTGATGGAGCTGATGGTGTTGATGAAACTGGTGGGCCTGCGATGTTAAATCGTGCTCTTCGAGTGGTGACCGCACACTCATTGTCTGGTCCTCGAATATTGATAACATTGACAGAAGGCTCTTTCTCAGATATATAACCTATAAGGCTACCATAGTCTATATAGGATGAAGTGTGGTCATTGGTCTTCCCATGCTGTTGGTTTGGCTGGCGGTTGTTGGTGTGGTTTTGGATAGGTGCTTTTCCAGGATTTTGGTTGTTGTGTGGAGGAAAAGCATTTTGATAAATCTGTAAGCCTGCATTGGGAGAGGTTTGGGCACCAACAGTGATTTCCTTCTGATCAATGAGGTCTTGCACATAGTCTTTCAGTTTCATGCATCTGAGGGTGGTGTGACCGTTTACCCTATGGAACTTGCAATACTCATTGTCCTTGTACCATGCAGCTTTGGATTGGCTTGGATCAATTTGCTGGGTAGGAGGAAATTTGATGAGGTTTTCCTTAGCCAATTTCTCAAAAATAACATCCAATGGCTCACCAAGGGGTGTATAGTTTCTAGGTGCAGGTTGGAATCTGGGCTTTTGCCCTGCAGCTACATTGATGGCATTAGCTTGATTGTTAGACCCTTGAAAGTTGGGTCTTGTATTGTGGTTTTGATAGCTTTGGTTATTTCGTTGTTGGTAATTGGTAGCTTGTTGGTTGTTTGTTTGATATGGTGGGTTAGACTGGTTTTGAGAAGGACCAACGATATTCACATGTCTGGTGTCAGTAACCCCATCTGTTGCAACATGCTTGTTTTTGTTCCAATACCTAGACTTGTCATTGGAATGTGATTGATTTTGGTTGGCCTCTTTGTAAATCTTTACCACACCATCTTTGATGAGTCCTTTCTCAAGGATCATTCCTTTCTCTTTAATATCCTTATAGGTCTGCAAACAGTTCATGGTCATGTGGTGAGCCAAGCTAGGATGTGCATTATCAATAAACATTTTCACCACATGGTGTTCTGGCAAGGTGCAGGATATGCGGGTGGTAAGGGTTTGCCATCTTTTCAAGTATTCGGCAAGGCTTTCTCCACCTTTTTGCTTGGTGTGGACAAGATCAACTATTGATAGCTCTGTTTCAACAAGATGGGCATATTGGGCTACAAATGCCTCAGATAATTCAGCAAAGTTTTTAATTGTGCCATAGGGGATTCTATAAAACCATTCAAGAGCTGGTCCAACCAAGCTTTTGGGAAAAAGGCGCAAGAGGAAGACATCATTGTATGCCACGTCCTGGCAATGCATGTAAAATTCTTTGATATGTGTGACAGGGTCTCCTTTTCCTCTGAACTTGTCAAATTTAGGTACCTCAAAGTATTTGGGAAATGGTGTCATGGTAATGGCTCTGTCAAATGGGTAAGGACACACATTCTCAAACTTGAATGTCTTTGGATCATTCCCTTCTTGGATGGCTTTCAGAGCTGTCTTCATTTGCTCCCACTCTGAATTGATAGGTGATGGTTGGGGTGCCCCCAATGTAGGAGTGCCTTGAGGTAGGTATGTGCTGGATGGGGCCACTGAATATGGATGGTTGTGAGGGATTTGCTGATAGGGATTGTACATTGTTTGGGCAGCTGCATGGTGGATGACAGGTTGTTGAGGGGGATGTGGCGCATATTGCTGCATGTGCTGTGAGGCTTGCTGTTGATATGGGATTTGAGGTTGGGATTGAGGAACATAAGCTGGCTATGGGATAAATGGATTGCTTTGTGGAGGTAAGGTATAAGGTGGTTGTGAGGCTTGGGGAAAGGATTGGAGGGCTTGTGGGGTTTGACCAATGTATGTGGGTTGTGCCCCCATTTGGGATGGCATCTGCAAATAATTGGTGGTTGGCTGGGGTGGTGGATTACCTCCTAGAAGTGGCATTGAAAAGTAGTTGGTAATTGGAGGTAATGGATTAGTTGGTGGTGTAGGTGGTGGGAATTGAAAGCTTGGGAATGGAACTGATGGTGTTTGATAGCTTTGTGGCTGGATTTGGAAGCTTGGTAGAGGGGTGGTGGGAGCTAGGGTCACTTGGGAGCTTGGTAGAAGATTGGCAGTAGCTTGTGGGTTTTGATAGCTTTGTGGAGTGAAGGTAGTAGCTTGTGGATTTGTGGCTGGTGGTATTGAGCTCCCAAGACCTAATGGAAATGATGGGATTGTGCTTTGGGTTGTGGTGAACAAGCTAGGGGCGATGAAAGGTTGATTACTTGGCCCCATGGGTGGCATCCTTGTTGTATATTGCTGAGGTTGGCCAAATATGCTAGCACTGATTTGGGAGATGGGTGGATTGGGAAGGCTAGGTTCGGGAGCAGCAGCAATAGTGAAGGGGGTGAATGGTGAGGTGTTTTGGGTAAAGGGGGTTTGGAGTGAAGAGGTATGAACCAAGGATGGAGTGGTGGTGGCTGGGTTGGCTTGCGGCATGGAGATTTCAACTTGGGTGGATGATGGTATGTTTGGGTCTGTTGGGTCATATGGATTGGCTGGAGGCTCTTCTTTTGGAATATATTGAGGATAATTTGGATCATAAGAGCCTATGGGTGGTGGCAGCTACCCAAACAATGGGTGAGATGGATCTGATAATGGAGGGGGTCTTCCAAAGTCAAAGGTTCCTACATTGTCCCTTCGAAAATTAGCCATGATTGTCTCTTTGTTTTTGTCTATAATGGCGTTTACCAATACTGCATTTTCTGGTTGGTTCATGAAAGCTTCAATGTCAGTAGGTGATGGCATAGCTTGCTCTGGGCTGAAGGATGGCTGAGTGCTCAAGGGGGGTGAGGCTGTTCGATCCAAATGATAGGGCTCCATTGTTTCTTTCTTCTTGGCTAAGCGAGTGACGGGTGGCATGAAAAATGCTCCTAGGGATGAGATGCAATAATGCTGATGGATGCAAAAGGGGGAAGTCTTTTCTATGCAAATGATTTCCTAGGTTGAGGCAAAGCTATATGACAAAACCTAAGAAGGATTGGGTTTGGGATTCTAACTTCAAAGATATGTTGTCAAAGTACAAAAGGTCTGCTTTCCTATGTGCAAGCTTGGTGGTGATTGTGTCAACTTAAGGATAGACTGATGATCCTTTAGGAAGAACACGAGATTGACCACTTGCGAATCCCAACCTTTAGCTCAAGGTGATGAGGGATAACAAGTGACAAAGCTAGATTACCCTAGACAAAGCTCTGTCAAAGGGATAACCTTGGTGAGATTGGTGGATTTGGAAGATTTTAGGAATGGCAAACTTTTAGTAAGGTGACAACAATTTTGAAAGCTTAGATGTGCAGATTTTCGATTACTAGCTAGATGGTATGATTCTAAATGAGATGGATGAGCTAATAATGCTTAGGGGGATAAGCTAAGATGGCTGGATTTTCTACAAAGATGACTCTAGAGTGAAGCTTATCCAAGAAGATGTGGAGAAACAAGGGTGTCTAATCATAGAAATCATGCCTGGTTGGTAAGGCATAAGCAGGATTAACTCCTGGATGTTGGCTAAATTTGATGGTGCGCTCTAACCAGGCCTCTTGAAGCGCTTCGTCGGTAGCTTTGTCCTCTACTTTGTGGATTTTGGAAATTCGTGGGCTTGGTGTTATTGCTTTTCTCTTGGCTGAAAGTTCTTGGTATGCTATAGATGGCTTGAGTTTGACCTTGTGAAACTTCTGTTTGGGTTTGGGTTGTTCCGACATAAATTCCTGAATCTGCTTGGCTTTGGGAAAAATCTCAGTTGTTTTGCTTCAACTTGTTCAACTTCCAAAATAGGCAGTGACTACGCTAAGTGTGCCCTAAGCTAGGATTGACCAAGTTTGGCAAACATTCATTCAACAAGTAAAATAAAAACAAGCAATAGATAGGAACACCCAGATAGAAGTTTGTGGTTCTCAGAATGTGGTACTTGCGCCAAGGAGTGTGTATGTTCTACAAATGTTTCGATCAGTCACTTCAAACACATTAACATCCTAGATGGTTTTCTGCAAGGCAGACAATTGGTTTAGCTAGGGAGTCCTCGATATACGCAAGGTACGTGAGGCCCAAATCTGTAGATGAGACCAAAAGGATGTCACACAGCCGAGAGGAGCGGTATAAAGTTCCTTGAGGCTTAGCCCGAATGACAAAATCTTGATCCCAAGAGAGGTGTCTTTCGATTCACCTCCCGATTCTTATAATCCGCCGGAATGCTGGAGTTGAGGTCGTCCAAGGGGTGATGAAATCCCCAAGCAGGCATCCTAAAAAAGAAACAAGGTTTTGGATCCTAATCTTATGCACCCAAGATGGCCTCGAAAGACGACAAGGGGAGAGAAGACTCGGATGACCTTGGGCTAAAAAACACGCTTGTTCTTTTACCAACTGACTCTTATGTGTGCTAATCTAGACTTTGCAAGCACTCATGTTTAAGAGACAATGTTCAATTCCAACTTGAAGCACCGACAAAAGTAAATCGATCGAAGAATGCACACAATAAGAAGAGTTAGGGTCAACAAAAGCAAACTCGCGCGCCCGGAGGCCCTCCACGTCAAGTATCGATTAATTTCCTTTAAGGCATTCAAGATTGAGTGTGAGTTTGTTTTAAGCCCAAAACAAAAGTGTGTGAGATTCAATTTCAAGCGTGCGCCCGGAGGCTCTCCATGTCAGTTGTTGTTCAATTTTAGTGCCCAAACTTGAAGTGTGATCGATTTAATCTAGAGTTTTGACCATTTAAGAATTTTGATAAAGTTAAAGCAAACATTCAAAGACCAAGTGAGTGAGTTAGATTGTGGAACATTTAACACCTTTTTCAAGTAGACCCATCCCCATAAATGGCGCTGAGATTGCAACCAATGGTTAATATTTGATGGGTGATTAGAAAAGAGGTGAGTCCAAGGAACTACTCAAATTGATTTTTGTAAATTTGTATTTTAACTTAACAAAGTTTCTTAAATGTCCAAAAATCAAACTTTACCTAGATTGCACGTGAAAAAGAGATTTGTAATGGTTAATTGATCCTTGGCATTCAAGATTGGATTTTTTTGTTTTAAGAATGTATTCCAAAGAAAGTTGATTTTAACCCATGACATTCAAGAGTGTGTTTTTGAGCAACATTCATTCAATGAAAAATGTGTTTAACCATTCAAGTTCATTTTTTTTTTTTTAGCAACATGCATTCAAAGACAAATGGTTAAACATTCAAGTTCATTTTTAGCAACATGAAAACCTGCAAGAAACATGGTTAGTGGTTCCATATGTGCTCCAACCTGCAATGAGACAAAAAAAAAAAAAAAAAAAAAAAAAAAAAAAAACAATTTTAGTTAGTTAGCCAAAATCTTCAAAAATGAGAGCTTAACTATGGGAAAATTTTTTTTAACTTTTTTTGTTGTTTTTTCTACGCGTAAAAATGCTTAAAATGGCTGCCAAAATACGAAGATGCTGAACTACAGAGGCGCCAAAATATGAAGAGGACAAAACAGATTTGCAGCACAGAACCCAGGTGACAAGCAGAGATGTCAATTTTCACAGACGCAGATTTTTGCAGATGTCGATTTGCGCAGACGTGGATTTTCACAGATGTCAATTTTCGCAGATGCGGATTTTTGCAGAAGTCGATTTTTGCAGACAGAATAGGTTGTAGACGCCAAAACCGCGCCAAAAAAAGCTGAAAAATGCAATTTTTTTTTTAAATTTTATTTTTAGATGGTATTTCTTCTTCCTAAGTGCGTTCTTTGACCTGCAAAAACAAGCAAAACACCCTCACAACACACTCAAACAATAGCAAACATTAGATGGTTAGAAAAATGACATATAGATGAAAATAGATGATTAAATGACCCATAGTGGGGTCCCACCGGGCGTGCCAAAATGTAGAACCAGAATCAGTATGCAAAGAACATTAACAAATGAAGTAAACATTCACAAACCAAAAACTAAATTCACATATATGCTTAGACTAAGAAAGAAAATAAGAAGTGCAAAACTCACAAGAGAAAACACTCCATGCTTTCTTGATTCTGTAGACGTGTCCTTTTCCTGTGGATGTATGCTCAAGATGCTCAAAAGCTGCTTCAATGGAGATGGGTAATGGCAAATTGGTAGCTTTGTGAGCTCTCAATTTGGCATTATAAGGGTATGGTTGATGGCTTTGGTTCTCAAAATAGCATGGTAACTTTAGCTCAAAGATTGTTGGTTAAATGGCTTGGGATGGGATTCAATTTATAGGCTAAGGGGTAGAGGGATGGAGGGCTTAGATGCAAGGATGGATGAAGGCTTAAGGAGGGCTAAGATGCACTCAAAGGGGAGCACATGGATTGTGCTTGTTTAGCACCAATGGGAAGGTGACACTTGTCACAAGGAGGATGAGTGTGAGAGGGTAGGGTTAAGGGTTGGTTAAAGTCATGATGAGTGGGGTTGAGTATGTAAGAGGGATGTAAGAGGAATGAGTGTGGAAGAGGGAAGAGTGTGGAAGATGGGTGTAAGAGTCATGAGTGGGTTTGTAAGAGTCTTTTATGTTTTGTAAGAGCACTCATGACTTAGTGGTTGGGTTTTTTTGAGGGGAGACTTTGTTTTGGATTAGGAAAGTCTTAAACTTGTTTAAGGAATGTGACAACATTAGGGGGTGGATTAGGCTTGGGTTTAGGATTAGATTAGGGATGTTAGAGATGTGCAAGTGGATGGCATTAATGAGGGTGGGTGAGTTAGTGGCTAAGCTTGGTTAGTATGGGTGGATGGGGTGGATTAGGCTAAATGGAGGATTAGGGATAAGTTAGGAGTTTTTAGATTTGAGGATTTCATTTATCAAATAGATTTATTTAATAAATGGGGTTTTTTGGAATTAGATAGAAGAATAGGATTTAATTGATAAATAATAGATTATTTGATTTATCAATTAGGACTATAAATGATTAATTAAATTAATCAACTAGGGGATGACAAAGGATTAATTAAATAGAAATTTAATTAATAATGCCTTTTTAGATAACTAAATAGGATTACTAAAATAGTGTAATCAAATTTAGGTGTCTAAAGGGAGTAGCTCCTTTTTAGTGACTGTGTAGTTGAACTCTGCACCCTACAAATTTTTACTGATGAAATAAATACATGTTCAACTGAGTCTACCTTCTAGCCTAGAATGACACCTATAGTATAGTCTGAGGCATCTGTATGAATGTGAAAAGGCAATCCTCAATTGTTCCCCCCTCAAAACTGGTGTTGTAGTGAGAATTTCTTTAAGTTGCAGGAAAAATGTAGTACACTTAGAGTCCCAAGAAAATTCAATATCCTTTTTTTAACAGGTTATAAAGGGGTGTTGCAAGTTGACTAAAGTTCTTGATGAATCTTTTGTAGTACCCAAAATATCCAAGGAAACTTTGCATGTCTTTCTACTTCTCTGGCATGGGAAAGGTACTAATAACCTCAATCTTTTTTGGATCTACTTGGATTCCTTTTGATGAAATGTAATGACCTAGTACTACTCCTTTTATCATCATAAAATATTTTTCAATGTTTAGGGAAAGGTTATAGTCTTGGCATCTCTTGAGTGCCTTTTCTAAATTTGTTTTTGCTTCCTCAAAAGTAGTCCCATAAATAGTAAAATCATCCATGTAGATGTCCATATAGTTAGTAGATATATTAGAAAAGATACTTATGATAGCTCATTGGAATGTGGTTGGGGCATTGCACAAACCAAAAGGTAAAATTGAGTAGGAAAATGTTCCCCATGGGCATGCGAAGATTTTTTTTTCTTAGTCCTCTAGAGCTATATGCATCTAATTGTAACCACTAAAACCATCCAAGAAAGAAAAATATTTCTCGCCAGCTAAGTTGTCAAGAACTCGATCTATAAATGGCAAGGGAAAGTGGTCTTTCTTAGTGGCTTAATTGAGCTCCATGTAATCTACACAAACCCTCTTTTCAACTCCCTTCTTTGGTACTATAACTAGGGGTGAGACCCATTGGCTATTAGAGATGGGGTAGATAAGACCAACACTTAATAGCTTCTATAGCTCATTTTTAACTATATCCCTCAAAATAGGGTTGAATCTCCTCTAAGGTTGTTGGATGAGTTTTAAGTCAGAATTGATGTAGATCTTGTGAGTGAAGAGCATAGGATCTAATCCTTTCATGTCTAGGTATTCCCAAGTTTTTGTTTTTTTTGTTCTCTTGTAGTAATTGCAACACAATTTTTTGATGGGAAGGTGATAAGGCATTGCTAACATTTAGCTCTCTTCTTGGACCAACTTCCATCTTAATGATCTTATCTTCCATGAATAACTGAGCAATTGGAGAAGAATCCACCTCATGAGGTAATAATGAGTGAAGGAATTGGGAGTCTTCTGAATAATAAGGTTTTTTCAAAGGTGGTAGTATGGTTTATAGGACACATTTTTCTTGAGGACACACTTGAGACTCTACCACATACTCATTCATAATATGCACAAAATTATCTCATCTTCTTCCTGAGAGGCTACAAATGACTCTCAACCTATCATCATTAGCTGATGGATGGAAATGACCTCTGAATCATCATCACCCAAGTTTGGCTAGATTATTTGGTCATCTTGCAACAATGACTAAGTAGGGGAGTATAAAGTCAGGTTCTTAGTATGGATACCATTGGATATTGTCATCTTCCTAAACCGGCAAGCTATATAGCAATCTATAGTAGCTAACCATGGTTTTTCTAGAATTAAAGGATATCCACCCGTGTTAGCCTTTGGGGAGAGGACAACAAAGGCTACTGGATACTCCCAAGAGTTTAAGGTGACTATGGCATCTTCTATTATCCCATCTGGCTTAATAGTGAAACTATCAATGAGATGAAGTATGGTTGGTATTTCTTGAAGAGCACTGATATGTAGGTGAGACAATACCTCCTTTTTCATGACATTAATGGATGATCCTAGGTAAACTAAAGAATTTTGAACTTGCATCCCATAAATGGTGACAATAACCACAAGTCTCCTAAGGAAAAAATATTTAGGTACAATTAATTTGTTCAACACCAAATCAAACAATTGTCCTAAGAAATGAATAGTTTTTTGGATCCTTCTTCTTTCTTCCTAGCTATTTGATAGATGCTTCCTTGATAGTATCAAGTAATAGAATTTTTACTATCATTTGCTTCAACTAATTAAGGAAATCAATTAATGCTTGGTTTTTTGCAAGCTAACCTTGTTCCATCAACCTATGAAGCAAAGAAGGCTCTTTTCCTATAGGAGAGGTCTACTAAATTGACACATCCACTTGTTCATCTCAGGAATCTTCAACTTTAGTTATTATAGGTTTTTGTGGTGAAGAAAGAGTAGTGTCTGACCTTAAGTGGATATCATTCAAGGATATAAAATAACATTTTTGTTGTGTTGGCTATTTGGTATTGTTGGGATTAGGATTAGGCTAGACTAGTGGCTGAGTCTACTTATGGGGAGTATTAGTGGTTGTAGGAGGAGGAGGCATTAGAGTATGTTGCTAAGGTGGTGGCATTAGGGCTTGCTAACTAGGTCAGTTATTCCAATTTTGGGGTTGTTTCCAACCTTGTTGGGGTTGTTGCCAACCTTGCTAGGGTTTTTTCTAACCTTGTTGAGGTTGTTTCCAATCCTATTGAGGTTGCTTCCAACCCTACTAAGGTTGGTACCAATCTTACTAGGGTTGTTGCCAGTTATTATTCCCACTAAAACTAGTATTCTAAGAATTTTGTACTATTATAATTTTGGAGAGGATCTTGTGGCATACCTTGTCATTGAGCCAATGATCTCCATTGAGAAATGTAGAGCACTTTTATATTTTCATCAATGACTTTAAAGTCAATAGGCATTGGTTGTGACTCTAGGCTTGCAACACACTTGCATCTATAGTTCCTTTTATTCTCCCTATAATGTGGACTATATTAAACTAACATGGGATCAACTTTGTCCTTCTTCCTTCTCACCTGCATGGTATCCAACTAAGTGGAAAAATCAGTAATGATGTCTTTCTTGAAATTTGATAGCAAGTTCGGGAGCTCCATCTTAGATACACCTGAACCAACATTAGACTTATGTGGTAGGTCTTTAAGTCCCCTACCTTTCTTCATAGTATCCCTTGAATAATTTAGATTTATATTCTAGGTATCAGTTTAGTTTTTCTAAGTGATATCTCCTCCTGCCATAAGATCTAGAGCCTTAATACTTCCATCATTTACACCTCTTAGAAAAAAATGTTTCTTTGATTCCTCATTTAGCTGGTGTTGTGTGTTATGCTATAGGTTGAACATGAACCATGAGACATAATATTCCAAGGTTTCATTTTCCTTTTGGGAAATTTTGAAAATGTCATCCCCTTTCAAATCTTAACCCCTATAGTATTATTTATACTTTGTATGAAGCAAATTTCTCATTGTAGGCCAATCTGCTACAACGTTGGCACCTAACCCCATGAACCATCTCAGAGAAGCTTCCTTTAGGGTGGATGGAAAAAACTCCAACTTGTGGGCATAATTTGTATAGTCATAACTTCTGCAAATGATGTTAAATTCAAAGAGGAAGTTTTAGGGTCTTCAGTAATTAGGCCATAGAACTTGGCAAGTGTAGTAGAAGGTATGTTCTTCAAATTTTGATTACGTTTTTGAGGATGGATATGAAAAGGATATGTAGGCTGAGGATGAGCCATTCTTGGAGGAGGACCTAATGGTGGTGGTTGATAGATAACAAGGGCAAGTGGATTGTCTTGGTATCCAAGTTCAACAAAAAGATCATTCAAATGCAAGGATTCTTCAGAGGATGAGGGTATTCATTCTTGAGCAGCATCAAATGGATTTTTAAAGCATTCTTCTTCTTCATTCTCATTGTAAGGTTCTTTAGGCTTAGGATTGAAAATATCTTCCTGATTATTATGAGGAAGAAATCTCACAAGGAGGTCTCTCCTTCTACACATAAAATGCTTTAAGACTAAGCTCTAGAATGTTAAAACTAGAAATGCAACTACTAGGATATGTTTAAATTAACACCATCCTCAAACATGATGCCAAAAAATTCTTCAACAAATAATAGTATCAGAATATTATAGCAATGGATTACTTATTTGGGATGGGACACCCTAATTAGTTTCTAAATGAATTATTCAATCTCATTTAATTATCTACTAGGGATGTAAACTTGGAATGGCATTTGCATAGTATATGCCATAAACCTTCTCAATCTTAAGACTAACCTATGGAATTCAAATGACTGAGCTTTAGGAAAAATAAACTAAAACTAGTAAATGAAATTACTCTAACAAAGCACACAATCATGGACAGAAACTACTCTAACCGCCAATGTTGTAGGAACAGTTCACCGATTCTGTTATCAATGGCTGCAAGAGCAACAAAGTTCTACCTTACTTAGAAATAAACAAGGAAATGAAATATATTCTAATGGAATAGTTCACTCACCAAGTGGCCCCCCTTGGATGAGTGAACAAGAAATACAATCAATATAAGAGATATAAACTTGAACTATGCATTCTATTCATTCAAGGTGAAAAATTACACTTGATTGAAAAATAGTATCACACTTTGCTGCTATGAAAATCAACTCATTCTATTTCTTCAACTGCCTCAAAGTTACAATAGTAATTATTTTTAAGGAAACTAAAACTACTTCCTAAATATAAGATCACTCCATTAATGAGGATTAATTACAGAATCATAAAGTTTAAAATAGAAACACCATTAACCATGAATAAATCCTCTAGGAATATAGCAATTTGTGGAAGCTACATCTATGTGCTACAACAACAAAAAGTAATAAATTGTTTTCCCTTCTTACAAAGGTCTAGCAATCCATGATTGGCTTTGACTACTCTAGCACTAAAATGTTGATTCTTGAATACCTGCGACAAATACCAGCAAAATAATCAATGCACACACAACCTCCATATATATATATATTCATCATCAATATTAGAGAAAAGGTGTAAAGTTCTAATTACCACTCTTGCAAACCCTATGGTTACATGAGGAAAACTACCCAAAACATAGCATAGATGGGGAAACATTTATTAGCATGTATAACTACTTCATTATATGATTTTTGTCCATGAATTCAAGAAAATATAGCATATTTAAACTATCCATATTTCTACTTCATGTATTCACACACACACACACACACACACACATACAATATATACATAAAGACCATAAGTTGAAATGCTTGAAACCATAAAGTCATGACTATTTGCAAGATAACTATTTGAAAGCAATATAAAAAGAACTCAGAAAGATGGCCTTTTGGAGGCCCATCAGTAGAAAGTTACTTTTCTTGATTAGATGTGGCTTCTACCAAACTATTTATTGTCTCTTGTAACTAATTTTCAATTCCTCTTTATATTCGTTGAATCTCCAACCTCTAATTATCCTCAATACTTTCCTCTATCATGAACTTATCTTTCTTTGCTTCAAAACTCCTCTCAACGACAACATAAATTTGTTCTAGTCAAGTCCTTTTATAGTTTCATTTTGCATCTTTGACCTCTGACCTAATTAGGGTTTAGAAACCCTCTAGAATACATATTCTATCAAAATCAATAATCTAGAATGGTCAACCATTCCATACCTTTCTTTTTACATTTTCATTGGTATTTTCTGCATTGAAATCATAAAACAATCAAAACAAATTCTTCAAGAATTATTTTCAAATGTTTTCCTTGAGCTACATAAATTGGGTTTCCTACTTAGTATGATTGTTTCACATTAGATTTTTTGTCAAATCAAACTTGTATGTACCTTCTATTCAACTCAGTAAATGCTCACTCAGTCATTTCTTTGGTTAGTGATCTATATCTAGATTGGTGAGGTATTATTCTCATTAAGCATATATTATCCTAGTGAATAAAAATCTTGGTACTAATTATACACTTATAATTATCTTCCTTAATTACTCAGGCAATATAATGACTTGGTTACTATGTCCACCTTTACTTAGCTTCTTGACGCTAATAGGAAACATAATTATTTATGGGAGTAACAAAAACCTCATGTATGGGAATGCATGTGATGTGCCTTGATGAAGAATATAACAATATGAATTATTTAGATGATGAATACCCTTCTTGGAAGCCAAACTTCACTACTCCTTTGAAGGGATGAGCTTGATACAAGAAGGAAATATTTGATCTTGATGAATGCTTTGAAGTACTTGAAGATTACTTTCTTGAAGTCTCATGTGTATGTATATGCTTCTCTTGGTTTCTTGTGTGATATTGGATTAGTAAAAATGAAGATCTCAAGTCTTTTTTAGCATAACTAATGGAGTCATGTTAAGCATTACATTGATGAAGATTGGTACAAATTTTATAACATGTGAATCTATCATTAGCTTTTCATTGATGTCAACCGATTGAACTAGTGTTTTCAATATGTTACTAGATATTATGTGAATACTGTGATAATTTTAGTATGTTTGTAAACTTTCTATTCTCAAGTAAGACTATGTTATGTTTCATGATGTTATATTTGTGATCACAACTTTTGACATGAAGAACTGAGTTAATTTTTTTTATGAGATCAAAATGGGTAGCTACTAAAATAGTTAGTGACACATAGTTTGTTATTTGAATTTTATTTTAGACCAATACTATATTTATTGGAGTGATCATGGGATATACATTAATAAAAAAAAATCACATATTGTGTTCTCAATTGCAACTTATATTATGGACAAAGGTAGACTACCAAACTAGAAATGGTGTTAACAGAATGAAGAGGCAAACCATATCAAGTTCTTGAATATTTGATAAATATTTATAGATCAATGATGAGATTCAATGTTTCATTGGGATCAATTCCCCTTTTCTTTTTGGACAAGAAAATAGAGCCTTACTATTAATTTGAAAAAGAAGTACAATTGAGAGGTTACTAGTTGCAATACTAATATGTGTGTGTGTGTGTGCGCGCACGCACGCGCGTGTGTGCATGTGTGTGTGTATGTATTCATATGTATATATTTATCTATATCTCACTAAGGTCATGGTACCCCTTCTTATAGAAAACTAAGGGGTGCACATAGCTTAAGAAATTTTTAAAATGTAACTAATCTAAAACTAATTGTAACATCTCACTAATTTGTACTATATGAGACCAAAAAAAACTAATGATCTTCATATTAAGAGTTGTTAAATTCCTCAAAAACTTATGAGGATCTCATCAATATTCCATTTGTTTTTTTACTAGTCCTAGAAGTCTTCCAAAATCAATTGTACTTCAACCTTGCCTTCTTCAAGCTCTAAATCATGGTAGTTGCTAGTGTAGCCCACATAATTTGTCCTCAATTCAAAAGAAGTAGCATACTTGATATGAATAATTCTCAAGTGATCTTCCTACTCTGGAGTTGAGTCTAGTTGCATAACTAGTTTTGGCTTCTCATTTACTGGATGCTCCTAAATTGGTAGTCCTATCTTCACAAATTAAACACTAGAAACACAACTTGGTAATGAAAAATATTCAATCTCTACCTCAAAATATTCACCTTGATATTAAACTAGCATGCTCTCATAATATAATGGATGAATTTAATCATTTCCCACTTCAAATGTCATTTCAAAATATTCCACATAGGTTTACATCTATTCATGCATTTAAAATATCACATTTGATCAGTCATTTAATTTGATTTTGTACTTACTAAGACAGATCATCATTTTCTCTATTTTGCATGCCTCTCCAATCAAAGGTTTGAAAATTGCAATCAACATCCTTTCCATTCAATGTTTTTCTAATTCAAAGCCTAGTTTACCTACCATCGATAATTCTATTAAATTTTTCCACTTCACAAGCCTCCTTGATCATGCCTTAGAAAATTGTGATTTTGGAAGACCATTGATAAGTCCCTTAAAAAATGGAGATAAATTGATATTTGGCTATGCCTTTGATATACCTTGCACAAAATTTCAAAATTTTTCTTCTTTGGTAATCTACTGACTTCTTGCCTATGAAATAGAAAACTTCTGTTGTTTCTCTTGGTTACAAACTTCACCCTTCTGAAAATGCAAAAAAAATACTTTTTTTTAATGGATTCTTGATGAAAATACTCATGAAATTTTTTAAGAATCCATCATGTCAAATTTGCCAAAATATGTTGTGGTAAAATGGAAGCACTTCTACTTTACACTAACATTACAAGAGATAGAGGGGATTCTGAACATAACTCTTAGCACAACCCAAGTTATATTAGAAAAACCCAAGTAGGATAAAGGGATGCCAATACTAAAATAAAATTATATTAAGAATCTATACAATAATGCCTTCATTTATGAAATGCTAATTTATTTTAGATGTGCAATAAGAATGTAAATTGAACCAATTGATTTAATGATAAGAAAAAGATAGAACTGTGTTCTAAAAATATGTAATCATCCCTATTAAGATGTGAAAATAGGTATTAATTAATAGATGAAATAAAGGATGAAGAGCTCATTTTTAAATGTACAAGGGGATATATCTATTTCCTTCAAATAAGTATAGATCACAAACTATGACTGAATTTCTAACTGCAAATCTATGAGCATGATGGAAAACCTAGAAACCATATTTTTATCAGACCTTTAGGAGAAGGTTGACTTGGTGGTGAAGTGTCCAGACATTTTACATGAAGATGGACATGTTTTTGGGGAACTATAGAAAAATAAACCTAACTTCTGTAGAAAGGTCTTGGCTAGCAATTCTTACATTTGTGGTTACAAATTTGATATCCTACTCTTATACATAATAAAACTTACTTTTGGTTTTGGTTTGATGAGGACTTTCCATGTTGAATCCCTAGACTAAGGAATGAAGGACTGAAATACTGATCAAATAATTTCTAACATATAGTATTATTGAATATATAAATGAGAAATATAATTACCTTTGTAGATGTAATTATTTTAATATGAAATCAAGTATGGAAATGTAATAGCCTTGAGTCAAAGAACCAAAAGGAAATTGTTACCACAAAATTTTACACCCTTGCCTAAAGTTTTTACCTATTAGTAACCTTGTGAAACATGGAAACAACCTCCAAGTTTTGGGACTTGAACAATGAGGTTGAGTCTCCAAAGAAGGTCAGCTTCCTTTACTATCAGGATGCACCTAAACTACACTTAGATAGGAAAAGGGAAGAAAGCATGCATGAAACACTTACCTAATCTATCCTAAGGGGGTGATGCACCAAAATAGAATGTTCGACCCTATATCTACCCACACATGCACAATTAACTATCATGACATAAAAATATACAAATTCAAACTTGTTTAATCAGACAATCATGTGTAGATCAGATAACCAGATAAATGACACAAGGAAGAAGAATTTCACTACATATCATTCATAGGCCAAAAGAGATGAAATCATGTGAATGAGAGACAACCACAATACATTGATGAGAGGAAAATGAATCTCATACAGTACATCAATGGCTAAAATAGATAAGATAGAATGTCAAGAAGTTCAAAGGGGCAAAAGAGAATTAACAATGTTCATGCCAAAGTAATGCCAAAGAAAATAGAGAATAATTGACCTTATAAATGCTTAAAACATGTGCTTTTATAGTTCAAGAATAACTCATAGATTTCTTCACAACTTCATTCATGTAGTTAAGACTGTCAAAGGGCAATTGGGTGAGATCTGGATGATAGATTTGATCTGGTACACATCCAGACATAGGAAAACCATATTATTCACCAAGTAGAACCTTGAGAAGATAGAAATGAAAACCATTATTGTTCTAACTGGGTAGATAGATATGTTGAAATTTTAGTCATGTTTTTTATTAGTGACATACACTTATTTAGATTGTAAGCATCTACTGAGCATATTATACATCTAATAGTGTTAACAAAGCATTTCAGTTGCTACCGAGTCCTTTGGATAGTTTTCAGTTTGCGTTGAGCAGTTACTACTATGGTGGTGATTAGTAATATAAAATAAGTATCTTAGTGTATGCCAAGTTTACAAGTGCAAACCAAGTTTTTTAGTGCTTACTGAGTGCATAGTGATAATGTTGACTAAGCTATGAAGTTAGATCCAAGTGATTCAGTCTATATGACAAGTTTCACAGTATTTTCCGAGTCACTAATGCAAACTGAGTTTAAGACTACTTGAAAGTGATTAGTATGGACCAAGCTTCTATGTCTACTAAGTGCATGACAATGCTGAGCTTTGACAATGGATGTCGAGCATTAGAACCTCATCGAGCCAGTCTTTAGAATTTGAGTTTTTAAACTTTGGCCGACTTTGTGATTTTTGTGTAAACTTGTATTTTGGCTGACTTTGTAATTTTGTAATTAGATTGGTATATATATAATGTATTGTATCACATCAAATGTATGGTATGGAAGTAATGAAATAAATATAGAAGAGAGAATTACAAAGGCTACAATAATATAAGGAGCAACAAAGATTTATCTATAACAACAAGGTGTTTAATACATTCAAAGGAATCTCATTCAACAAACCGAGTTGTAGATCAAAGATCAACCATTATTTCATACTAAATGGTGGATAGGTAAAATTCTTTCACAAGGTAGACCTAACAGTCTTATGTAAATCTCTTTACCGAGTGCATACTTCATTGTATGTTTGTAAATCCTTTTGCAAGGTGGACCTAGCAGTCCTTATTGCTCCTAACAGGGAAAATCATCATAAGTGATCATTATAAGCCTTAACAAGCCAACTTTATGCTGCAGTACTAAAGCTTGTAGTTATCATCCCCACCCCAGTTTTACTTTCTATTTGGAAGGTTTCTAGGTCACCAAATTGTGTGTCAAATTTGTTATAAAGGCTTTAATGTTTTCAATTTCTCATGCATGCAATTAAATTAGAATACTCATGAAGGATTAATTGCTAATTAGAGATTAAGTTTTATTGGTTACTGATTCATCCCTCCCTTCTTAGTAACTTAGCCTATCATAATATTTCCAACAATTGGTAGCAGAGCTTTGTGGTTCTTAGAGATGAGTTTAACAACTTGAGCAAAGATCAAAGGCTATGGAGGTATTTAGACTTGACAAGGCTATTGACAATGAGAAGCTAGATTTGGAATTCACTATTGGACAACTCAACAAAGAAAAAGAGAAACTCTCTCAATCTCTGAAAAGAAGAAAATATCTTGCAATTCAGATGAATGATCAACTCTACATTGAAGAAATAATTGAAGACATCTATTCAAGCAATTCTGATGAAGCTGATGAAGCAATCAAAGAACTATTGGAAAAGAATGTTACACTCCAAGAAGAAGTAAGAAAACTAAAAAGAGAGCAAGAAATTCAGTTAGTAAGATTATGTGAAGTCATGCAAGAGAAAAACAAGATAAAAGAAGAGACAGAAGAAAAGAACAATGAAATTTAGCATCTATCCCTTCAGCATGCAGACTTCACTAATCAGCTCACCAATGCAAATGAAGAAATCTTGAACCTAAGATTAGAGAATGAAAGATTGTAGAATGATCTGAACACTGAAAGGAAAACCAATGAGAGGATGATGAAATCTCAAGAAGACATGAATCAATTGAATGAACAAAGCCATTACAAACAAAAGGGAAAAGTAGGAATTGGATATACAGAAGAAGGCAAATCATCCAAGCAAGGAGCTTAAAAGAATAAAAAATCCACTTGCAGTCACTATGGTAAGATAGGTCATATAGAAAATAAATGTTGGAGCAATGGAAAAGCAAAAATCAATGGAAAGTTCTACAATTGCAATCATCATGGTCATAGGGCTAATGAATGCAAAGAGAAACCTAAGTTTAAAGGCAAATGTCACAAATGTAAGAATCATGGGCACAAATCCTTAGAATGCAAAACTAAGATATTGAATCCAACACAACATATTGTAAAAGCCATATTTGGTTGGGACTATATCACTTGGTGCAAATGTCATTACTATGGACAATTTGGACATATTAGAATGAATTGTGAGAAACATCACATGAGGAAAAAAAGATACCACCAGAAGATGTTTTATTTGTATAGAATTTGGTCATCTTGCCAAGAACTATATGAATACTGGAAGAATTGAAGATGAAAAGAAGGCAAAAGATGATAACATCAAAAAGTAGATGAGACAATAATGGGTTCCAAAATCTTCTAAAAATACAAGTTTGAGCAATGATGATCAAGTCACTCAAGAATTGGGTGACTCTAGCATTTCCACTTGATTTCTCAAAGGAGAACTAGAACTAGGATTTTGAAGAAGACATCTGACATTAGTTCCAGTTGATAGAATGAAAGATTGATATCAGCATTTAAGATGCAAAGGGATCACTGAATAAAAGATGCTAGTCACTACCGAGTTACTATCTTTATCGAGCAAGGTTGGGTTGTAGACCCTGCCGAGCAAGGTTGGGAGCTACTATATTTTTTGTATGGTTACCGAGTTGTGGAAAACTCTATTGAGCATTAAATAAAAGCAAAGTGGATGATAGTCTATCATTTGAATAAACAATTTTACCAAGAATTGATGGCAAAATTTGATTAAAAAAGGTGAAATCGAAGTCATTTCTCACTGCAAACTTTTGAGAGTTATTTGTGCAGAGCAATCTTCTAAGCATTCAAGCAATTTGAGTGAATTGTTACTAAAATTATTTGCACTCTCTCAAACCCTACCAGGAAAAGATGGCATCCACCAGCAACAAATCAAAGAAAGGTTCAGACATGTTAGTTTGAGGTGTGGAATGGAAGGTATCAAATTTCAAGTTGAGTCCTATAGTTATGGAAACCCTAGATCCGAGTGGAGCGCAGCCACAAATGCCACCAAAGGTACTATTAATCAATGATATTCATTCACATTTCAAATGTACTATTCAAGATATTGGAACATTGGAGATGGATGAATCATTGAAGGAGTTATGCATTGATGGTGTGTTAAAACCTGAGCATCAACATCTTGAAACAAAAGGTTTAACTCACATTCTACATATGCCATGGGATTTTCAAGTAAAATGGATAAGATTTATCCTCAGTCATGTGCATAATTTTCAGATGTGGTTGGATCAACTAGTTTTGATAACCAAGAAGATGATCCATAGGATCACTGGTCTTTTGATTTTGGCAAAAGAAAAAACAACCAAAACCCTAGGTCAAGTTGAATTGGAGAAGAAAAACCTTTCCAAGTGGGATGGAAGGGAAATGAAGTTTGGTATACATGTCATCACTCACAAGATATATAGTTTGAGCAGATTAAATAACATATCCTATGAAGTAGTTGATTTGGCATACAAGGTGGTCAAGAATAACCTATCACTTGACCTTGCCAAGTTATTGTTGAACTAGTACAAAAAGAACATGGAGATCATCAAAAATTCCAAGAACAATCCATATAAGTTTCGTTCATTCTTGACTTGTTTATTTTTCTATGTTCAGAGTTCTTCCCATGAAAAGGTACAATAGTTTGGAGGAAAGATGTACCCATTCTCTATTTGATTAATGAGTATATAGCTGAAATGGGAGAGAACTATGCAAGCATTATAGATAACTATTTTGATGCATTCAAGGAAAAGATGAATAACAAATTTAAGATTCCTAAGAAGCTAGTTGATGACTATAAAGATGATGCTTGTTTTATGGTTGATAGTGACAAAGTATACATTCAAGTAGTTAGGCCAAGAATAGTATGGGTAAAACCTCTTGGATATGAGGTAAACATTGATGAAACCAAGGATATAATTGAGGCACTAATAAATGAGTGTTTTGATCCTAAAGCTACTTACTTTGGCACTAATGATGAGGCAAAGGCCAAAATAGAACTGGAAATCAAACTCCCTCAGGAAGTCAACAAGGGAAAGAAGAGAATTTCCAAACTAAAAATTAGTTCCCCTCTTTAGTTAACTTGAGGAAAAGGAGATGGCATTGAAGATGAAGAAAAATCAGCAGATGAAGAGTCACTAAGGAAGAAAGGTAAGGTAATAATTACCAAGCCTACAAAGACATCTACTGCTATGTTCACCAAAAGATCATCCAAGAAGAAAGAAGATAAAGAAGGAGGAGATATAATGTTCAAGAGGCCTCCACCCACCTTCTAGGAAAGGATGAAAGATTTAGAATAAGGATCTAGCATAACAAACTTGAAGGAATTGAAATATGAGATTAGGATTGTAGAAGAGCAAAATAAAATAGAGGATTTGATAATATCCAAGATGGGTAAGTGGAAGTACTCACCAGACTAGCTTGTTCAGCAGATTCTGAATGTTTTAATGGAGAAAATCAAGCTAAGATGGGAGAATTCCATGAAAACTACAAAAGAAATATATGAGAAGACCCTAAGGAAACTCATGCCAAGTTTGGAAGATAAGGAGGTAAAGGAATCTTTGAAGAAAAGTAAAGAAAAGCTTACTTTGAGATTCAACACTTGTCTTATACTATTGAATAATATTGAGCATGTTGTGAAGAATGCTACAAATACATGGAAGAATATTTATGTCCTTCACAAGCTGACTAATTTTTTTGTTAGTGTCAGTGAAAAAGATGATGATGGTGATGATGAACAAGAGAAGGATGAAGAAATTGATGATGAAGAGGTAACACATTTTGATAATGTAGATGGTGAAGAGGAACAGGGGTAGGAAGCTATCAAGGAAAATTTACTAGATGTACCAGATATTGAGGAGACTGACCTAGTAAAGATTTTTGTAGTGGTCATAGCCTCACTTCCTGATTCTCCAAGTAAAACATTGAAAACATCAAGCCTAGAGAAAGCTTTAGCAAGATTGATTGTGACCAACACTTATAGCACAAGCACCCAATCAATCTTTGCACCCATCTAGCTCAGTACCTCATTGATAGAAGTGGCAAGCACTTCATCTACTGAGCAACATGTACTTCCCTCTACATAAATTTTGGCTACTCCAGGTATTTCTTCTATTGGTATTTTGACAATAAGTGCAATATCCACTTTTTTAGTGAATCCTACCATTTCTACAATTTTTTCCATTCCTAGTATGCAATTAATAAGTGCAAGGATAGTTGAGACCAAGCCTTAACAGAGCAAAAAAATTTTGGGTAAAGGCAAAGAGAAGGAAGAAGACATAGATCTTGATGAGGAGATTTTTATTTCTAATTGGGACATCTCAATTCTTAATCCTAATTAGATGCATGTTTTTGGTGAAATTCTTCAAACAAAGCTAAGCAATAGAGGCTTAGAGAGGAAAGGAACAAGGAATTCAAAATAATAGAAGATGCAAAGAATATCCTTACAGAGGCATTAAACACAGAGGTTGATACTTCTCAACCAATTTTGAACAAATTAGCAGAGGTAGTCCAAAAATTTAATGAAGATTTGAATGGACAGGACAATTTTTTGTAGAAAGCTGAGAAGAAGTCTGAGAATAAAGTTTTGGAACTCATTTCTCAACAAATTGCTATCCATCAAGTAGAATTATGTACTATTCTAGGCTCATTGAAGACCTCCTGCAACAATGTATCTTCTCTATTTGGTAAACTCTATGATACACCAAATTTCACAAAATAAATAAGAGATAAATTATCTAAGATTGATGAAGATCTAAAGGCAAGTGCATAGCAGCTACAACTTGACTCGAGTTCAAGCTCTCCCCACTTTAATAAGATCAGATTACTAACTGATAAGTAGGTAGAATTACTAAGAGAAGAGGCAAGAATAAGAGCTACATTGATAGATATTTGAAACATGATTCTCCCAAACATGGATGCATTACAGAAACACATTGCACATGCTAAGATGCTCATCCATGAAAATAACTTCTCCATTGTACACCATATGATAGAACTATCAATAGAAGTGCAAATTGCATTGCACACATGAAAGGTGTTGCAAGAAAATTGGGACAAGACTTTGGCACTTATCTTGAGGGTACATTCAAATTTCCTATCACATTTTGGCATTACTATATATTATAAATAGCATAAATCTTTGGCATTAATGTCAAAAAGGGGGAGAAGATTGAAGATTGTAGAAAAGATGAATTTTGTATAAAGGGGGAGAAGATGTATATAGATATATTGTATAAAGGAGAAGATGTATAGAGAAAAAGAGAAAATGTATATATCAGATGTATGGTATAATGTATATTATGTATGGGGGAGCATTATCATATAATGCATGTACAAATACTCAAAGATACATCTCTTACAAAACCAATTTTGAAAAATCTCAAAAACAATTTACTCTATTGAGTTGGAGACACAAGGTGGTAGATATAAGATGTTCTTGAACTTTTTGAATTCAATTTTGACTGATAAGTGTTTTTGCCACTAATGCCAAAGGGGAAGATTGTTGACATTTCAGTCATGTTTGTTATTGGTGACATACACTTATTTAGATTGTAAGCATCTACCAAGCATATTGTATAGCTAACAATGTTAACCAAACATTTTAGTTGCTACCGAGTCCTTTGGACAATTTTTAGTTTGCACCGAGCAGTTACTACTATGGTGATGATCAGCAGTATAAACCAAGAATCTTAGTGTATTCTCAGTTTACAAGTGCAAACTGAGTTTTGTAATGCTCATTGAGCTTGTAGTAATAATGTTGACCAAGCTATGAAGTTAGAACCAAGTGATTTGGTCTATATGACGAGTTTCCCAGTATTGGTCGAGTTACTAGTACAGACCAAGTTCAAGACTACTTGAAAATGATCAATATGGATTAAGCTTCTACATATACCAAGTGCATGATGATGCCAAGCTTTGACAATGTATGTCGAGTATCAAAACCTTATCGAGCTAGTCTTCAGAGCCCAAGTTTCTACACTTTGGCCGACTTTGTGATTTTTGTGTAAACTTATATTGTGGCTGACTTTGTAATTTTGTAGTTAGATTGGTATATATGTAATGTATTGTATCACATCCAATGCATGGTATGGAAGTAATGAAATAAGTAGAGAAGAGTGAATTACAAAGGCTACAATAGTATAAGGACCAGCAAACATTTATCTATCACAACAAGGTGATTAATACATTCAAAGGAATCTCATTTGTCAAACCATGTTACAGATTAGAGATCAGCCACTGTTTCATCCTAATAGGTGGATTAGTCAAATCCTTTCACAAGGTAGACCCAACAGTCTTATGTAAATCTCTTTACTGAGTGCATACTTCATTGTATGTTTATAAATCCTTTTGCAAGGTGGACCTAGCAGTCCTTATTGCTCTTAATAGGGCAGATCATTAGAAGTGATAATTTTAAGCTTTAACAGGCCAACTTTATACTATAGTACTAAAGCTAGTGGGTATCATCCCCACCCTAGTTTTACTTTCTATTTGGAAGGTTGCTGTGTCACCAAATTGTGTGTCAAATGTGTTATGAATGCTTTAATGTTTTCAATTTCTCATGCATGCAATTAGATCAGAATACTCATGAAGGATTAATTGATTATTAGAGATTAAGTTTTATTGGTTAGTAATTCACCCCTTCCCTCTTAGTAAGTTAGCCTATCATAATATTTCCAACAAGATAACCTAGCTGTGAAGGGAATGTCCTTTGCATTTATTAGGCATGGAGAATGATAAAAATGTTTACATATGATCAAGAAGATCAAATTCACCATTAAAGATTGTCTTTCTTTGTTATCACTATCTTTGAATATTTGAATAAATGTGACCATTGGGCATGTTTAATAGACAAAACCTAATTTTGGAAAGAGAGAAAATATGACTAATAGAAACCATAGAATCCAAAACCTCAAGAATGGAAATGTATGTGATATGAATTGATGAAAATGGAAAAACATGAATATTTTTAATGATAGATCTCCTCCTTAGATGCCAAACTCTACTACCACCTTGAAGGAAGAAGCTTGATTCAAGAAGAAAATGCTTGACCTTGATGAACTCTAAAAAATACTTATTTAAAGTCTCATGAATTCATTTATTATTCCTCTTTATTTATTCTAGGATGATGTGTGTGAAAATTAAGACTCCAAGCCTCCTCATATACTAGTTTTTGAGATAGAAAACAAAATAGGTCAACTTGGGAGCAAGATCAAACAATTGAAAGACTCAAGAATATTCAAGCCTATTATTCAAATCCTTCATGGAAGAATTTGACTTGGGTTATCCTATTCTAGAATAGGTTGATCTAGGTTGACCTATTCCTAGAAAAGTCTAATAATAGAGGCCCGCAATGACTCAGAGAAAGTGTAGAAAGATCTAGGTAATAATGAAACTACTAGAAGATATGACAAAGAAGGTGGTAAAATAACACCTAAAAGGCCTTGATGAAATATGAGAGATGGCCTAAAAATGTGTGTGTGTGTGTGTGTGTGTGTGTGTGTGTGTGTGTGTGTGTGTGTATGTGTGTGTGTGTGTGTGTGTGTGTGTGTGTGTGTGTGTGTGTGTGTGTGTGTGTGTGTGTGTGTGTGTGTGTGTGTGTGTGTGTGTGTGTGAGAGAGAGAGAGAGAGAGAGAGAGAGAGAGAGAAAGCAACACTAAGGAGGGATAAAAGATCTTGAAATAAATTTTTTATTATAAGAAAATACATATCTATATCAATCCATGGAAGTTTGACAAGAAAGGTGAATATTTACATTTGTCTTTCTTTTTACATGTTTTATCATTTTAAGATTGATTCCTTGACTCCAGTTTGATTGGCACAACCTGTTTCCCCCTAAAAAAATACCATTTTCCTTACTTAGAAGTGCATTTTTATAACTTTCAAAGATACATGAATTGGATCTCAAAATTAGGGTTTTAGGTTTGTAGGCTTGGCTCTAGATCTCAAAACTTAGTAAAATGTAGGTACTGGATAACCTAGTCCATTCCCCAAGTTTTTCCTGACCTCTAGGTCATCCTCGTCCAAAGACCCCTAGATTTGTACAATATAGAAATATTAGTTTGTAGGTTCTAGGTTTAGAATAATTTTAGATTTTATAACAATTTTTGATAATAGCTTTTAATATTTAAGTGGATCCTCCTTATTGTCTTACAAGGAAATTTTCTTCTTCATTTTTATTTCATGATGCTTGTCTTGATGCTTTAGTTATGATCCTTTCATGACTTTTAATCACCTAATAAATTGAATTTATAACATTAAAATTAAGGGAAAGTATTGTGTTAGAAAGTTGTAGGTTTTTGTATAGAACTTGACTTGGGATTTAGATTTGGCATTGGTACCCCTTGTATCTCCCTAGGGTTGTGTTGATCTAGTTTGAGCCCCTTTAAAGGGTTGTGCCTAAAGGTCTTTCTTTTAGTTTCCCTAATGTGGTGTAAGAATTTAAAAGCCAATTAAAATCAACAACATCTTTTCCATCCAAAGAACACTTCATCTTAAATTTTATGTTACAGAGATTAATGAAAATATTCAACTTCTATTATATTAAAAATTAAAATAAATTAAAGAATTTTATTTAGCACTTATTAAATCTATTCAAAACATATTTATTTTGTTTTAATTCAAATTTTTATTCCTTTTCTTTTCTACTTTTCAAAAGCACTTTTTTAACCTCCAAAATTTCAATTTTTAATGATAAAGCTATCCCCATGTAATGTAGAAAATAATTGTTAGTCAAGTGGAAATTTTGTGAGAAAATGCCACTTTTGTAGACATATGTTAAGAACTTTGAAATATTTTACAACCAAATGTTTTAAAGTTCACCATACTTTAACACTAGTACATTTGTTTACAAATTTTTCTATATTTTTAAAGATATTTTTATCTTAATATCTTAAATTATCCTTTGAGTAAAATGTCCACCAAACAACTTTATGCGCATACCAAGAATCCATTGAACAAAAGAAAATGAACTTAAAAAGAACTAATAGTTATTAACAAACTTATTTTCATAAAATCTTCCACTTACAATTTATATCATCTTCTCTAAATTTACAAACTATGTTAAAATGACTAGTACTCAATATTCCTAATCAAAACAATCAATAAATAATTAAAGTTATACTGATTTTATACTTCAAATTAAAAACCTTGATTTATCAAAAAAATTATATACCTATCATTTGGCTCACTCTCTTCTACATAATAATTCTATAAACTCACTCTACATCTACTACCTCCTCCTATTGATTGTCTATCAATTGAGCTTAAGAATTACTTAAAGTGATTCACTTATAACTAACTATGTAAATAATATATAGTCCTCTTATCATTCGATAATTAACTCATTGGAAAAATTCTTCAATTAGATGTGTACTTTCTAAACTCAAATCAATCAAATAAAGGAAAAATAATAAATTTTAGAATATAATAAATCATTCTTTTATAAAAAATGTCATTGAAATTTAAATTATCCATCAAAAAATTTCTCAAATAAATTTTATAATAAATTCAAATTATTGTTATATCAAAATAGAAAAAGCTATCCA
The DNA here is from genome assembly GCA_028749045.1 of Cupressus sempervirens. Taxonomy (NCBI): domain Eukaryota; kingdom Viridiplantae; phylum Streptophyta; class Pinopsida; order Cupressales; family Cupressaceae; genus Cupressus; species Cupressus sempervirens. Next base: position 48,754,278 of record CM053786.1, read on the forward strand.
AACTTAAATTAAAAATCAAAACAAAGAAAATGTGGTCATAGTAGATGCGTTGATACATAAATATTTAATTGAGTTTTGGATAGGGGACCTAGATGGAGCTTTATGGAGGTATATACTATATTATTTCAACTTTTATTTTGTTGATGATTTCATGAATTCGGGTTATGGTGATCTAGGTAATGGATTTCTAGTATACAAAGTTGAACATTTATGGGGAGTTGTTAAATCAATCAATGATCTTAACAAGTTGATGATATTGATTGTTTTGGAGATTAAAATGTTATAAACAACCTAATCTAGATGATTTCCATGATGAAGTTCAAGGTTAGGAATAATATTTGTATAAATATTTGGTCAACATTCTACACATTATTTATTTATTTTTGGAATATGTGACTGAATTTTTTACAATATTGGGGTTTGTTTAGATTGTGCATGATAACATAAGGATATTATAGGCATTTCCTTTCTCTCCATACATAGACAAGTCATAGTAGACATGATTTCTTCCAAAACAATTAAAGAAACAACATCAATGGTGACTTTCCCTTCCTCTAAGGACTCAAAAAATTTCTAATAAATCTCTCCATGCCTCTAATGTAATTATCTATGTGTCTATCCTTGATAATATTACATACCTTTAAATATTTCTTGTGTTTTTGGTAGGCATTTGGCTCTAGTTAGTTTAAATCCCTACCCATCCTATTGGAAGAGTAAACACAACTATGTAAAGCCCCAAAACTATCCAAGACCAAAAGACACAATGTAATACTTAAGTCCTAAGGAAGAACTTAATTAGAGAGATGTTTTCATAAACACAAAAAACTAGAGAAAAATAAATAACCTAAAACATGAGCTCCAAGATAAGTATTCTAAATATCTTGTCATTATTAAATTAATTGATGGTGTCCTTATCGCCCAAGTTTGCAATATCCCCAATGACCTCTTCAAAGCCCTCCTTAGGGATAGAATTCACACCATTTCAAAAAATGATATTAGTCATAAAAAAACCCTATATCACAAGCCTATATGTAGCACTATTCCCTTTCTAGAATGTGTATTAGCAACAAAAATCTTCCAACATGGCAAGGAGAGAAGAGATTGTTTTTAATAACATGTGTTGTTTCCCAACCAGGTTAGCATTTTCCTATCACAATAATAATGACATTAATGGTGTCAACCTCCACCAACCCCACCTTCCTAGCATGGGCTACTTACAAAAGAGATGTCAAAATTTAGTTTAACCCATCTAGGATTGGGGGTGTTGGAAATATAAGAGAAGTAGCTGAGAGGGGAGGGGTGAATCAGTTACCACATAAAATAAATCTCAAAGCCCTTAGATATCAATACAAATCAAAACTCTAATAAAACTATATTGTAATGAAACTCGATAAACACATATGCACTCAGTTTACACTAGCAAATGTTGTAACTTGGGAAACATTGAAATAACTCAAAAAATGCTTATTATGAAAATCTTAAGATATTATCTATGATTAATATTATTTTAACATAGTTGCATACACATGAAAGAAATATCATGAACATAATTGACACCAAGATTTACCATGGAAACCCAATTTGGGAAAAACCACCAATTGCAACTAGTTACTAATTTTCACTCTTCTAAAGTGAGCCTTGTTAGGATCCACCTCTAATAAAGGTTAGAAAATACATTGTTAGGTGTGACCCTATTAGAGGATATAATCAGCTTGTTAGGGGTGGCCTTGTTTGAGGTCTTTAGATGATTCAATTATAAATGTCACCTTGTTAGAAGATTTACAAATAGCTATTAAGCCAACTCTATTAAGAAATTTAGATCACTGCTACAATGGTTAGAGACTAACAATGAGATGACCCCATTTCTAATGCAATTGAATTGCTGATTATAGATCTTAGATTTGGCTTGTATAATTGATCCTTCCTGATTGAATGTATCTTTGTAGCTCAATAAGGATATTCTACTTATCCTTCTAATTTGATTCCTCTAAGCATCATCAAATCTTCAATAATGTTTCACACAATTGATCCTCAACTTGACCTTATATTTATATCTTACACATTGTCAAGTCAACTTGAATGAAACTTAGAATAATTAATATTCATCTTCTCAGTCAACTAGAACCAACAAACAATTTAATTGAACTCAATATGCCAAAACAAGAAAATCTTTCATTAGCCGACCCTACTCGATAGATAGTAACACAACAATGATTTCCTATGCTAACCAAGTGAACATGGTTAGCACTACATATTCAAAAATCTCGTTTGGTAATTGAGTGAGCTTGATTAACATTGGTTCCATCCAAAATTTCCTTCATTAACTAAGTGAGCTTGGTTAACACTCAACTTCTACAAACTTTCCTTTGAAGACTGAGTGAACTCAGTGGCCATTGTCTTCTAAACTAGAAAACTCTAAAATTCTTGGTAGACATAGGGAACTATCTTCATTTCCCTAGTGATCTCGACATACACTGACTAGTAATGATATGATATTTTGTGTAATATCAATGACAATAAAAAATTAATCAATATTTTCCAAAAATCTCCCTCTTTGGCATTGATGGAAACACAACATGTCATAATACTATAAAATTTTAGAGAAAGAATAATGTAAGGAAAATATCCTTAGTTTCATTCTGATTCTCATCCATGAGAACTCCCTCTGCCTTCAATTCCACCCTCTGTTAGCAAAACTATGTCTTCAATATCTTCTTGTAATAGAAAACTTCCCTTCTTTGATATCAGGCCAAGTTCATTCTCCCTCTTTGACATCTCTTTCTCTTTCTCTTTCTCTTTATAAAATTTCTATGAGATATGAAAATAAAATTTTCCCTTTTTGACATCTCATGCCAAAGACAATATTCAATGAATATCAATGTGTCTCATGTACTGATTCATTTGCAATGTGCCCTTGTCAACATTGCATCAACTGTCTGATTGTTAACATGCTCTGGTTGATGCATCACTAAAATTTATTTAGTGAGCTTCAAATAAGGGAATGACCCCTAACTTACCTCTTAGATACAAAAATGCATCCTTAGGTAATCACTTAGTGAATATATCTGCAATTTTCTCTTTAGTATTCACATATTCCAATCTTACCTCTTTATCTTGTACCAATTCTCTCAAAAAATGACATTTTATAGCAATGTGCTTTTTTTTGGTATGCATCATTGGATTCTTTGATATATTAATTGCACTGGTGTTACCATAGAAGATAACCACTGGATCCTTAACTTCTATCTTCATACCTGCTAGCAATTTCTTGAACTAAACAACATTTGAACAATTAATTATTGTTGCCACATATTCTACCTCTATTGTGGACTAAGAAATAAAAAAATTCTTCTTAGTTTTCCAAGACACTAGTCTTTTCCAAGAAAGAATGCTCCACCACTGTTGCTCTTTCTATCATCAACACTTCCTACCCAATCAGCATCTGTGAATGCTTTCAAATCAAAATTGCTTTCCTTTTTGTACCATAACCCATATTCTTTAGTACTTGTCAAATACCTCATGATTCTCTTTATTTCCATCATGTGTTTTCTTTGGGATTTGCTGAGAATCTTGCCACCATACCAACTACTAATGCAATATAAGGCCTTGTGTGTACTACATATTACAATTTTCCAATCATTGATCTGTATGTGGTTTGATCTACCTCTTTTGAATCATCATTTTTGGAAAGCTTATGTCTAGTAGACATAGATGTTCCAACTGGTCTTGAATCTTCCATTCCAAACTTTTTTAGTATCTCCTTGATATATTTGGATTGAGTAATTTAGATATCATCTTTCTTTTGTTGGATCTGCAATCCAAAAAAGAATTTTATCTCTCCAAACATAGACATCTCGAATTTACTACTCGTCTCTACTGAAAATACCTTGCATAAGTCATCATTTCCTATAAATAAAGTGTCATCCATAAATATTTTTTCCAACACAATCTTCTTTTCTAGTCCTTCTTTGATATACAAACTATTGTTATCATTTGTTCTTTGAAAACCAATCTTTATCAAGTAGTTATGAAGTATTTCATACCAAGCTCTAGTAGCTTGCTTGAGACTATACAAAGCTTTGTGTAATTTATAGACCATAACACTTTTACTAGGATCTAAAAAACTCTCAATTATTCTATGTAGAATTCCTCATCAAGAATTCCATTTAAAAATGAAGATTTTACATCCATTTGATAAACTATAAATCTTGTATGAGTTGCATATGCTAGTAAAGTTCTAACACCTTCTAATCATGCAATAGGACCAAAAGTTTCACAATAATAAATACCTTCTTCTTGAGAATAACCTTTACATACTAACCTTTCTTTGTTTCTGGAAACTTCTCCATCTTCATTTAGCTTATTTCTAAATACCCACTTTGTGCCATTTACATTTTTATCCTTGGGTCTAGGAACAAGAGTCCAAGTCTTAGTCTTTTGTATCTATTCTATATCTTCATTCATATCTTGAATCCAACTGTCATTATCAAAAGCATCCTTAACATTTCTAGGTTCAAATTTAGCAAGCAAACCTGTACTTTTCAATTTTTTTCTTGTCATTGTACCATCTAACTTGTCTACAATGATTTGATCAGGTGTATGGTGCTTTCTAACATATCTTGCTAACATAGGTACTTTGGTTTTGGATTTTTTTCCACTAACCTCTTCATGATCTTCTATATTAAACTTGGGTACCACTATCTATGACTTAGGTCCACCAGACTCAGTTTTCTTTGGCAATAGCTCGATAGCTTCTAATTGTGACTCGAGTCCTTCAAACTATGAATAAGGTTGCACTGGGTGCAACTCGATAACTTTAGGAGATTTTGGGGACTTGGGAGGTGAAGCCTCCTAACTTCTAGATATATTTGGCAATGTATCAAGTTCATAATAAATAAATCTTCTGTAATCCTCAGGTTCTTTGTTGTTTTCTTCTTCACTCTTTTTTGTAAACTCATCAATCTTCACATGTGCATGTTCTATGATTTTATGAGTGAAAAAATTTAAACATTTGTATGCTTTACTTCTATAGGAGTATCATAGGGATATGCCTTCATCATGTTTGACATCAAATTTACCTTTCCTAGATTTATTCAAGATATAACATTTTCTACCAAATATTTTCAAGTAACTTACATTAGGTTTGTAGGCATACCATAGTTCATAAGGAGTTTGATTTGAGTCTTTCTTCAACTATACTTTGTTCAAGGTATGCACTGCAGTATTGATTGCTTCCTTCCAATATTTGATTGCAACATTCTTTCTTATCATCAAGGTTCTTGCACAATCCATGACGGATCTATTCCTTCTTTCTGCTATACCATTCTACTAAGGTGTACCAGGGGTTGATACCTATCTCTTAATTCCTTTTGCAATGAAAAATTCATTGAATTAATTGGAAATGAATTCACCACCTTTGTCTAATCTCGAAGATTTTAGCTTTTTTCCAATTTCCTTGTCTACTCTTGCTAGATACCTCTTAAATTTTTGAAATGCTTCAGACTTCTCTTTTAGATACATTATAGTCATCGTTCTAGAATAATCATCAACAAATAGAATAAGATACTTATCTCCACTGTAACTCTCTATTCCAATAGGTCCACATAAGTCTGTATGGACTAGCTCCAAGACTTCTTGTGAATGATACTCCTTGCTTCTGAAACTTTTCTTTCCCATCTTACCAATTGTTGGTAAATAACTTTGTCACTTTGAAAATATATGATTTGGCCCAATGGAGTATGTGGAAAATCGATGTCTCCAACAGTTGGATAGGCCCTTGATATTTGACCTTCCTCTATGTTTAGAGGGGTAGCTCACTTGTAAGATAAAATTTGTGCTTTTTCAATAAAGATGAGTAGAACTTAGAAAATAAAAAGGAAAACCATTGATAGTGAATGCACCACACGCCTTCAACATTTTCATAAATTGACGTAAACTATTAATGAGAGTAATCAAGGACTATGCTTGAGAACTTTCACCAACACAATGCTAATTCAACCATTCACGAATACTCACACCATATGATGAAAATACTCATAAATGAATCAACATCTCAACAATTTAGATCTTTTAGAAAGAGAATGCCAAATGTACTTCCTTTATTTCTTTGCACCAAGAAAGTAAGAAATAACTTATTACAAAAACAACAATTTTACACACTTTCCAAAAATTTCTTTGTTGTCAAAGCATAAGTGTTCCTTGTATCCTAGTCCAAAAAGTCCCTTATTACATTTATTTTTAGGAATTTATAGCCAATGAAGAATAACCAATTTTTTGGGTTCGTAACTACCCAAAAAGTTAGAGTTTGGATTACTTAAAGATGGTTCATAACCAACTCTTACCCTTGAAGCTGAACTATAGTTAGAAAAATCAAAGCTAGAGTTAATTCTAAAGTTGATCTTTTTACGAAATACATCAATAAAATTCTAAGACAAATTTAGACAAAAATACTTCTAACTTTTAATTCCCTAAACTCGTTCCTTGATCTGTAGGTGCTGCCAGCAACTGAGTCAAGTTTTCCTTATACGCTCTGAATGATTTGATGACCTAAGCCAAACTTTTGTTTTTAATGATGATTAAACTCTGCATCTCCAATTTTCATAGATCATGTCTTTTTCTAACTTCATCCAACTCTGTGATGCAACTTGGGAAGTTTTGAGTATAGGAGTCTAATGCCGCTGAGAGACTACTCAATCTTGTCATAATGCTAGCATCTGAACTTTGTTTACTGCCAAGTTCGATACTGATTTTTGCCTCTATGCATTTCAAAATTGAAGATATGTTTGGATTCTAAGTATATTCACTAATAGGAATGCCTTCTATGATCATCGATATATCCCCCAAGGCCTTTTTTTATTCAGTAACTTGCAAGAATTCAGGAATTGGTCCCCTTCACTCACTTGTTGATTCATGCTATCATTTTTCAATCTGATGGTTTCCAGCTATATGTCAATTTTATCTTCTTCTAAACAATGCACACATCTCATATGCAATAGAGGCATTTCATCAAACAATTCAACAACTTTGCTAGACGAATGTGGGTACACATAGATTTGGCATTTTGTCAAGTAGTTTCCATGCACTTTGATATTTTCATTGAACTATTGCAGGCTAGGAAGATGTAGATTATTTCACATTCTCCTTTTAAGAGCATTGACTCTCCAATGGTTCTTCTAAATATTTTAGAAGAAATGAGAATTGCCTAAAAGCCACACTCTTCCCAAATCTCTCTAAATTCTTAATACAAAAGAGTTAATTCCTCCTAATAATATTCAACACTAGACCAACTTCAAAAATATTTTATAAAGTACATCTTCATCAAAAATATTAGAAAACTTATTTGAATGTTGCCAGAATGATTATTTGTCTAGCTCTGAAATCGCTGGAGTGCTATTAATAATTTGTGCCATAGCTACCATATCACAAATATGAGCACACATCTGGCTTGAAATTTTTACTTGGTAAATGCTCACATAATTTCCAATGCATTAATGAATTGTATCAGACATTTTGAAAATGGTTTCTATAGATGATATTGCTGATTTCCCTCTAGGCTGTAGGTCACACAAGAGAAATAGTATACATGTCTTGACTATGTTTCCATTGGAATTTCATGGCTCAAGTCAATTATGTTATGGAAGTAAATTGAAGTCAAGACATTTGAACAACTTTACCAATCATTTTTGCTGGAGCTTAGCACAACTTTCTTCATGTAGAACGTCCCACCATTCTGTAGATGTAGATGCCACTTCTTGGGATTTCATGTGAAACGATTAAGTTTCAATTCTCAATCTTTAGGATTCTTGTAGGTAAATTGAATTCTACTTTCCAAATAGTTCTCATGCCTTGTTTCATTCTCTAGAATGCCATGGTTTGCTAAGAAATGCAACGGAGTTACATGTTTTTCCTGAGTATTAACTTGCTAGAAATTCTGCCTTGTATTTGCCACCTACAGTTATTTGAAAGTTGGAGTTTGGGTTGGAGAGTTTGGCTTAGGATTAGGGAAAAAAGTTGGAGTATGTAGTGAGAGAGTATTTTAGTATGTGGAGAGAGAGAATTTGAGTGAGAAAACCCAAACCCAAACCCATACTTCTCTCTAAAAGTTTGAGTACGTGGAGAGAGAAAAGTATAGGGAGAGAAAATGTTGAGGAGAGAGTGAAACTCAAAATCAAACCTCAAACTTCTCTCTAAAAGTTTTAGTATGTGGAGAGAGAAAAGTACAGGGAGAGATAAAATGTTGAAGAAAGAGTGAAACTCAAACTCAAACCCTGAACCTCTCTCTAAAAGTTTTAGTACATGGAGAGAGAAAAGTATGGGGAGAGAGAAAGTTTGTTTAGCTGAAAATTAACCTCTCTTTCTGGAATTAATATAATCAATCCTCCCTCTAAAATGTCTGGGTAACACCAATTTAACAATTTTTTCATAGACCTATATCAGGTTTCCTTAGGCTAGGAATACCTCTTACTCTTTTCTTCTTTCTTATCTTGATTAGATTATCAAAGTTTACATGACATAATCTTTTGAGCCATAACCAAATTTCTTCTACCTGAGAAATAAAACATGAACTTTCACTAAGATCTAGATAGAATAGATTACGTTTTGTTTGTTTGTTGGACCCAACCAAATTTCCTTTTCCATCCAGCAGTTTGGCCTTCTCATTCATGAATTCTACCTTGAATCCAATGTTATTCAACTATGCCACAGTCAGTAGATTATGCTTTAATTCTTCAACCCAGTATGTATTATCACATCTAAGTTCATTAGTTAGTGAGATACAACCTTTTCCCTTTATGCAAAAAAGTTCATTGTTTCCAAATCTCACACTACCACCATCATAATGTTCCATGTGTTCAAATTTTTTTTTTTATCACTAGTCATATGATGTGAGCTACCACTATCAATAATCCATGTATCATTTTTGATAACATGAGAGATAAGTGCCATTTTGTCTCCTTTACCATTAGATTCATTGTTTACAAAAATATAAACCATTTCATCATCTTCACTACTATCTGATCCTTTATCTATAAAACAAGATTTCTTACCTTTGTCCTTGTAGTCCTTGAAGTTTTTGAAATCTTTAAAATCCTTCTTGCCTTTGAACTTGTTGTGCTTCTTTTCATCTTTTTCTTCTCTATTTGGACACCTCACAACAATGTGTCCAACTTCCTCACAAGAGAAACATATTAAAGGAATTTTACCTTTATACTTTCCTTTGCCTTTGGGATACCTTCTTGCAAGTAATGTTTCAATTTCTTTAAGATGACTGTCAAAAAATGTCTTCCTCTTCACTTTCAAATTGTTTCCTTTTAGACTTTTTATCTTTCTTCTTGAGTGATACCTTGGCTTCAAATGTGGACTCAAGATTTCTAGAACTAGGAATCTAATTATCATAGTTATCTAGTTAAAATGTTGTCAACCTTCCAACTAGTGCATCCAAAGTTATCTTATCGTTTGGATCACATCTCATTTCTTGAATAGTAGACACTTTGATTGCATAGATAGGAAGAAGGGTTTTGAGTACCTTGCTTACCATTTTTATATCATCAATTGTTCCTCTAGAGGCTTTTATAACACTAACACTAGCTTTGATTCTATCAACATATTTTTCCATGTTTTCATCTTCTTTCATTTTCATCTAATCAAACTAACCTCTCAAGCTTTCTACCTTGGCTATTTTAATATTATCATCACCTCCATAGATATCCTTTAGTTTGGTCCACATTTCATGAGTAGTAGCACATCCTTTGACTTCGTCAAATTTAACATAGTTAAGAGCTAATGCTATGTCAATCATCATGATATTATAATTTTTCTTTTCAACAATTTCTTCAACAGTCATAATTCTAGTAGGAGCTATATAAGAAAATTTTAAGAATTTCAAACCTAAATCACTGATGGTTTCCAGATGCAACTTCATAAGTTCCTTCCATGCTAAAAAGTTGTCTCTATTCAAATTTGGGATCTCCCTTCTATAAGATATCTTGATCTTTAGCTTAGAACCTTGAAACCTTATCTGCAAGCACCAAGAATCTTTGATACCAATTGTTGGAAATATAAGAGGAGAAACTGAGAGGGGAGGGGTGAATTAGTTACCATGAAAAAAAAATCCTAGATCCCTTAGATGTCAATAGAAATCAAAACCTTGATAAAATTAGATTCTGTTGAAACTCAGCAAACACATATGCACTCAATTTACACTAGAAAATGTTGTAACTCAGTAAACAATGAAATAACTTGACAAATGTTTATCATGAAAATCTTAAGATATTATTTGTGATTAATCTTACTTTAACTTAGTTTCATTCAAATGAAAGAAATAACATGAACACAATTGACACCAAGATTTAACGTGGAAACCCAATTTGAAAAAAACCACCAATTGCAACTAGTTACTAGTTTTCACTCTTCTAAAGTGAGCCCTATTAAGAGCCAACCCTGTTAAATGTTACAAAACACACTGTTAGGTGTGATCATGTTAGAGGATTTAATCACCTTTTTAGTGTACACTTGAAAGTTTCCCATTCTAAACCCTTCTATCCAAATGATTTCATGAATTTGGAATGCTTGGATGCCAGCTTAGAGCTCCCTATCCATGGAGTGCAAGAGAGTGTATTTCAAGTTCAAGGGCTCTCAGCTAAGCCTTAGGAATACTCTTCTTGCTAGTAAATCATGCAATGGGAGGTTTCAAAGACAAGATGCAAGAATGCAAATGTCTCAAGGAGTTCCTCAAGAATACAATGCAAGTATGGAAACTAAGCTAAGATGATAATGCAAAATGCAGCTATGCTAAACCATGTATGAGAGTGTTCCAATCCAACTATTAGACTATATGATTTAAGCTACATGTAAAAATGAAAGCTAAGCTAAGCTAGAATGCCATGGATGAGAGAATGTAGACAAGAAAGAGAAGTTCTCCACAAAGCTCCAAAGAAACCTGTTAGAAAACCTACAGCATAACAATATTTAAATTGAGGAAGGATCGAGGGGGAAAGCTCTCTCCCTTTTAAAGTCATATGAATGGTAGAGATCAAGATGAAGATGGTGGATGATCAACGGTGGAAATTGAAAAGAGGAGTGATCCATGTGCACACACAAGTCAACCAATAGAATATAAGTTGACTTGTCACATAAGACAAAAGTCTCACAAGCATTTTCTTTTAATTGTAAAATAGAAAAAGGACTTTATGTGTGCACTTTAAGTGGGTTAGAAGAATGGGGTGTTTTATTTAATTAAAAGGGGACATGTTCTTTTAATCAAATAATGAACTTAGGATAGCATAGTCAAACTATAGGTTATAATCAAATAAATTGATTATTAGCAATTTGGCTTAGGTAAGTGATTAAATTAATTTAGCCAAAATGTTGAAAAGGGGGCTAATAGTCTAGATGACCATTTTTAAGTGATTACAGTTAGGAGTGGCCTTGTTAGAGTTCTTTAGATAACTCTATTAGAAATGACAGCTTGTTAGAGGATTTATAAATAGTTGTTAAGACAACTCTATTAAGAGATTTAGATCATTGTCACAATGGTTAGAGAGTAACAATGAGATGACCTCATTTTTTATGCAACTAAATTACTGATTATAGATCTCAATTTTGGCTTGTATACTTAATCCTTCCTGATCAAATATATCTTTGTAGCTCAACAAGGATATTCTGCTTATCCTTCTAATTTTCTTCCTCTAAGCATCATCAAATCTTCAATTATGTTCCACACCTTCAATCCTCAACTTGACCTTATATTTATATCTTACACATTATCAATTTAGCTTGAATACAACTTAGAATAATTAATATTCATCTTCTTAGTTAGCTAGAACCAACAAATAATTCAATTGAACCTAATATGCCAAAATGAAAAAATCCTTCATTAACAGACCCAGCTCCGTAGATACTAACACAAAAATGATTTTCCTGTGTTAACCAAGTGAACTCAATTAACAATGCATATTCACAAAGTTCCTTTGGTAATTGAGTGAGCTCGGTTAACACTGGTTCCATCCAACATTTCCTTCATTAATCGAGTGAGCTCGGTTAGCACTCAACTTCTGCAAAATTTCCTTTGATGATTGAGTGAACTTAGTAGACACTGTCTTCTAAACTAGGAAAACTTTGGTATGCTTGGCAGACATAGGGAACTATCTTCATTTCTTGAGTGAGCTCGACATACACTGACTATTAAGGATATGACATTTTGTTTAACACCAAAGACAAGACACAATTAATCTATTGTTTCCAATAGGGGGAACCACTTAACCAAGTCTCTGAGTGTAATCTTAGGGGATTTATAATAGAGAAGACAGTTAAAGAGACCCCATCTCCTGGAAATACCCCAATCCTTGGAGGAAGGAGAGTTGGAATAATTGGAATGAAAAACATTTATCATGTTTTCTCTAATATTGTTAATTGTAGAATGAAAGATGCCCATATCTATAGTGGCTTTGTTCATAACAATATGATTATTCCTCTCCTTCAAAAGGGACCAAATGACATAATAAAGGGAATGCCACTATAAAATTCTTGTGAAAGGATAAGAGGAATGGGAAAGGAAAAACTATGAGATCACCTCAAGATCCTCTGACTAAACCCACTACCTTTTGAAAAGAATCACCAATGTTTTTCTTAGACCTCAACCATACTCATAGTAGAAGAGAAGATGACTAATAGTCTTCTCATTTTTTTTCATAAAGGGAAATAGTTAATGAATTGAATGTGTTTCTTTTGAATATTGTCTAGTGTGAACAGATAGGCCATAAAAAGAACCTCACTATGTAACTTAAAAATTTTAATTTATACAAAAGAAAATATTCATTTTTAAAAATAAAGTTTATTTTATCAGCATCTAAATAATATAAAATTTGAATATTTTAGAATAAACAAGAGTTGCATGCAGCAAGAGTCCCTGCCATTTGTAATATTTGATTTTTATAGTCCCTGTCATTTGTAATATTTAATGTTTATTATTGTGTGTAATATTTGATTTTTGTTATTGTGTTTGAATTTGGTAAATTATTTTAACATAAGTGTAAATCAAAATAAAAGTAAAATTTATAAACCTCTCAGGTCCATCGCCACTTGATATAATAGTTACAAATATTCATTTAACTTAGTATTAGCTAGAGAAATCCTTAAATTATGACAATTAAACTCATATGATTTAGTATTAGCTAGAGCATTCCTTAAATCATGATAGTTACAGTCAGCATCTCACAAGGCTGCCTTCCATCTATTTTAAGTCTAAGGAAGATAGTTTGCATCAAAGTTAGAAAAAATTAAATAATTTTAGAAACACTTGTGATGTTAGGCTAAAAAAATGTGAAATGCTATCTCAACTCAATGTCATCTTGTTGAAGAGAGTTTCTGGTTAAGGACATGAAATTCAAAGACATGACAATGTCTCTACTAGTCAATCATTTGTTCAAATCATTTGCATTTTTTCATTAATAGATACTAAAATGAAGAGTTCTTGACCTAAACTAGTCTTGGTCTTTTGCCAAAGCTTAATAGAGTCCTAAACATATCCATCCATGTCAGTGATACAAGATTTTGTTTTAGTCATTTTTAGCTTTAGTTAATATTTATCTATATGTGTTGTTCTTTTCATTTTCTATTCAAAGATTTTTCAATTGAATAGTTTATTCTATATATTAATTTATACAAAAGTACAATTTCTTAATCTATAAAGTTTAAGTGAACTAAAATCATATTATAAAAGTTAATATTATTAAAATTTAATATTAAAATATTAGAGTTGAAGAAAAGTAAAATGGTATGGACGATTAAATCATCTAGCATGCTATAATATCACCTTATTTATTTTTGCAAGGAAACTTGCGAAGAAAAATATAACCGTTTCAACATAACCCATAATTGATCTAAAATAAATTTGCAATTAATATCCACATGCAAGAGAATGTACAACATACCCACAAAAAATGTGACACAAGATATACCCTAGGAAACCCTCATTGAGGGAAAAAACCAACCTCCAAAAGCATCCATCACCATGTATTATTCATCAAAAAGCCAATGCAATACAACCATGGAAGCCTTCAAAGTCATCACCACAACCAAGGAATCCATGTGAACAAGCATGAATCCACACATCTCATGTCATGCTTCCAACCTTCACAAATGCTCCCTTGGCTAACTTGTCAAGCCTTGTCTTGCTCAACTCTTGTGTCTTTGCCTTTTTTTCATCCACAACTACTCTTGTAGCTACTTATATAGTAGCAAGTCTCACAAAACCACCAAGTGGTATTACATAAACCATGTGCTACCTAACCCATTGACCCCATATTTAATATTAGACATTTAATTCTTTTCTCCAATATTAAATAATTACATCAAATATTATCATAATGTTACAATACAACTCATCAAGTATATTTCATGGGAATCTTTCCATGTTGCACATCCATCTAGGTGCAACATTACATAACAAAATAAAATAATACAATATAATAATATTATGCAATGTGTGCAACATTCATTATCACAATAATTCTTTTATTTATTTGCTTGTATCATGTCAATATAAGAAATAATACATGTAATAATAAAAAGATTGCTAACTACTCTATTAGCTAAGATGCAATTTAAAAGAATAGAAAGAATCAAACATTGAGATTGAACTAGGATAAACAATTATATTACATTTTATCATATTTTTAAAAGTTGAAAAGTAAAGTAAAGATATTGTGAGGTTTTTAATAACTGTATAGTAAAGATATTTAAAAAAATTATATATGTATTTTATATTTTTATCAAATCCTAATATAAAAAATATGACCAAAAAATAAAGGGAAGAGATTGCACACACTTATAACCATATTTATGGCTCGCAATTCATTCCATATGAATCCATATACTTCATACACTAAATTAAAGAAAACACTAGAAAATAGATAGAACTAGGCCCAAGTCAAGATGAGGTTGCAAGAGACTTCATCTATATTGTGAAAGTCAGGGCAAGAAGATTGGCTCTATGCAATTTAGGGTATACAATTTAGAGAACACTTCACCAGTCTATAATGAAAGGATCCTTGAGAGATTGTTAAAGGTAAATGCCAAGAAGCATATGATCACAATATTTTGTAAACGGGATTTACCTATTTATCTTACACACATACCAATATCACTTGCAAACAAAAAACTTAAGACTGTGGATATAATCCTATCACATCTCTCCAGACAAGCTTGAAGAAGTAAGCTTTTACAAGTAATATTTGTAAGACCAATATGTCCAAATTTATAAATTGGCAAGTAATAATTGGATTAATATGAGTAGTTGTATAAATCATTTAAATCCCATGGTTGTCCAAGCCCAATTAATTTTCATATAGATATTTGTTTATTGTTTTTTTTCTAACATCAACTTCCAATTTAATTACAAATATTGTTCTTGATAAGTGTAGCTAGAAAATTAACTTTTATTAACAAGAAGAATAGAACTTTTGTAGGTGGTATGACAAGATGATAGTAACTAAATGTATCTATTTGATTAATACTTTCATCATAAAATTAGATTTGACACTTACTTCAACTATTAGCTTTTGACAGTCCAAAAAATATTAGCTTTGGACCATCCATTTATAGTACAAGGGATTGTTATTGGCAAAATTCTATTTAAATGAACTATAAACAAATATGGCAATTCAAATACAAGTAGCATTACTGATTCAAAATATCACTCTGAGTAATTTGTGATCCATATAAAGATATATGTTACCATGAAATTTTACCAAGTCTTTCATATAAAGAAGACATTTATGCAACCTCTATAGCAACATCCATTGATCTGGTAAAAAATTTAAAATTTAAAAGAATATATGAATTACACAATCGGTTTATAAACATAAGCAGTAGTATGAAAAAATTACATCAATTTAGAACTAGAGATAAATATATTTAAGCATATTACAAATTCACATTGAGAAAATTTCTCAAATTTTATTTGGCACACACCTTATTTTCTGGCAAACAAAGCTCAAAATTTCTTCCTTCTAAATCTAACTAGGCCTCTTTCCCTATATTGGAGCAAAACATAGTGACAATTATGCAGGGGCATCCTGGCTGTAAGAGAAATCTTGCATCAACCAAAAATATTTCATTGCAGTTGTTTGAATAAGGGTTGTCTTAATGTAGAGTTGTTGTTTGTAGAGGCTTGCTACTTAGTAAGTCAATCTTACGAGCTTGGAATGTCCTAATTTTAGATGTGGATATTCATCTTGGATATATTAGCCCACTAGTTGAGGCTTAGTGCCATATCATGTTTATACATGGATTTATTACAAATTTTTGGTCCAATTTACGTAAATGAACTTCAAGCTCAATGTTGAAGGCCTAAATGTTCTTGGATGAGGCTTGAAAACTTGACAAATGAGTGCATGAGCATATCCAAGCTTGTAGATCATGAGTAGGGGTTTCTAAAAAGTGGTTATAATAGCCAATTGAAGCAATGGTTTGAGAGTTATGGCCTTGCAAAGTTGAGCCGACAAAAACTTCCAAAACAAATGTTAAAAATGTATTTGGCTAACTCTATATGTATTTTTAGGGTCTATCAGCCCTAAGTATTAAGTTTGAGTATCTAGAACCTTCTCGGGCGACATAAAATTGTTTATTTAAGAAATGCTCAAATATTGTCTAGGATACCTCTAGGTGATAGTTCACAACTTTATCTTGTAGATTACTGTAATGAAGGTGCCCATGAGGGTTAGTATATTGTAATTTTGAATTATGTAATTCTGCATTTGTGGCAATAATAAGAAGTGCATTTTTTTTCTCGCAAATTGTTGTTGTTTCTTTGTTTTTGTTATGTGTTTATGGTATTAAGGGGAGCACCCTTCATCAAGTGGTATCAAAGCTAGAGTTCCTAAGTATGTTGACAGATTGTCAATTATGAGGCAATTCACACTAGGATCGTGGTTTGGGTTGTGCATGTAGATAGATCACCGATTGTGAGGTAGTTTGCACTAGGGTGTCAATAGAAGCACAAAAATTCCTCAACGAAGAGAGTGTGGTGGAAGAGTTGAAGGTGTTACACCTAAAGATTTTAGAAGGAAATGTAAGCATTGCAAGAAAAAATGTGTAGAGGAATGAATCTTGTCATAAGAGAGAATGAAAGGAAGGATGAAAGAGAAGAAGAAGGAAATGTAGATCAAGGCATAGTACAAGAAGTTCTTAAGTTAGAGGAGGAAAATCTTCTTAAGGCTATTTCTAGTATTGGAGAAAGACCTAAGTTTGATCTTCCCACATTTTTAGGGAATCTAAACCCAGAGGAATTGATCGACTAGATCAATGAATTACAAGAGTACTTTGAATATGAAGACAATGAAGATCCTGATAGGGTCAATTTTGTGATGGCCAAACTGAAGGGTCATGCAAAGATTTTGTGGTAGGAGATCCATTTGGAGTAAAATAAAAGAGGAAAGGACAAAATCACTAGATGGGATTGAATGTCACTTGAAATGAAGTAAGAGTTCATTCCCATGGATTATGAGCTTGATCTATTGAAGAAAATGCAAGAGTTGAAGCAAGCAGACAAATCTATTCAAGAGTATACCAAAGAGTTCTACTGAGTTCTCATTGGAATCGTCCATGCAGAAGCTGATAAGGAGAAAGTGGCCTAATATCTTAATGGGTTATGGCCAATCATTCAAGAGGAGTTGAGTCTTGTTTTAATGACTAGTATTGAGGAAGCATACCAATCTTTCCTAAGACTTGAGGAGAAGATAATAAAAAAGTTTGATAACAAAAATAGTGGTAGAGGTTACCATGGAAGATCTGGCAGGCAACCTTATGGAAGCTGAAATGATGATTAGAAGAACAAGGATGAGGCTAGAAGTAGTACTTAGGACTAGAGGGGAAATAATTCAAATTGTTTCCATGACTAGAATAAAAGAGATCAAAGAGGAAAAGGAAGAGGGAAAGGATATGGAAGAGGAGTTTTTCGTGTAAATTGCTTTCATTGTGGAGAAGAAGGGCATAGAGCATTTGAATGTTTCCAATGCCAAGGAAGGATTGAATGAAGAAAAGAAGGCCAAGCTAGAGTTGCACATGTTGATGAAGATGCTAGATCATCACATTCTGAAGATGTTGAAATAGGAGAAGTCTTAGTTAAGAGAAGAGTTGTACTAAGTGGTGAGAATGAGCTTGATTAAAGAAGGAGCTTGTTTCACACAATCTGCAAATATGAAGATAAGTTTTGTGAAGTGATCATTGATGGTGGAAGTACTGGCAATCTGGTCTTAGAAATGATGGTCACAAAATTGAAGTTGAAAAAGTAGAAATACCTACACCCATATCATATTTTTTGGGTGCAAGATGACCACAAGGTCATGGTTAATGAGCAATGCTTAGTGAAGTTAAAGATCGGAAGCTACCAAGATGAGGTACTTTGTAATATCATACCTATGGACATATGTCATATTTTGTTGGGTAGGTTGTGGTAGTTTGACATGCATGTTATACATGATGGGTGAGCAAATACCTACACTCTTACAAAGGATGGAGTGAATCATAAATTGAAGTCATCAATGGAGAAAGAAGAAACGGTATTTCTCAAAGGTATGAAGCATGAAAATATGTGTTTTGATGTAATCCCAAAAGATGGTAAAGAAGAAGTTGAGGAGGTACCTATAGAAGTTGTAAATTTTCTCGGAGAGTTTCCTAATATTGTGTCAAATAATGTACCTAATGGATTAGCCCTAGTAAAGAAGATCAATCACCAGATGGATTTGATTCTAGGAGGCAATTTTCCAAACAAGGCAGTACACAAGATTACACCAACAAAAAGTAAAGATTTGAATAGACAAGTTCATGAGTTGTTGTAGAAAGGGTTGATTCGAGAGAGTTTGAGTCCATGTGTTGTGCCAGTAGTATTAGCACTAAAGAAGAATGGAGAATGGAGGATGTGTATAGATTCTTGAGCTATTAACAAGATCAAAATCAAGTAAAAATCTACATTGCCAAGGATGGATGATATTATGGACTATTTGAGTGGAGATGTGTATTTCACAAAGATAGATCTAAGGAGTGGATATCATCAGATTCACATTAGAGAAGGTGATAAGTGGAAGACTACCTTAAAGAAAAGAGAAGGATTGTATGAATGGTTAGTCATGTCTTTTGGGCTAACCAATTCACTAAGCACTTTCATGCAACTCATTAATGAAGTACTAAAGGAGTTTCTAGGTACATTTGTCATTGTTTACCTAGATGATATTTTGATCTTTAGTAAGACATTGGAGGAGCATTTGATGTATATTCAAAAGGTGTTTGATAGGTTAAGGCAAGAGAAGTTGTTGATAAACCTGAAGAAGTGTAGTTTTGTGAAGGAGTTAGTGTACCTAGGATTTTTAGTCTTAACAGAAGGTCTAAAAATAGACCCAGAGAAAGTGAAGGCTATCCTTGAATGGTGTACTCCAAACAGTGCTATAGAGGTAAGATCTTTTCATGGACTAGATAGTTTTTACAAAAAGTTCATAAGAGGTTTTAGCAATATTTGTGGACCCTTGAATGAAACAATGAGAGGGGATAGGAAAGAATTGAAGTGGACTATAGGAGAAAATAAGAGTTTTAATCTATTGAAACATAAAGTTATAGAGCAACATGTTTTAGCACTTCCAAATTTTAATAGAGTATCTCAAGTAGATAATGATGCTAGTGGTACTGCTTTAGGAGCTATTTTGAGCCAAGAAGGTAGACCTGTTGCTTATTTTAGTGAGAAATTTAATGATGCAAAAAAGAAAATATTATGTTTATGATCATGAATCTTATGCTATAGTTCAGGTATTGAAGAAGTGGAGACACTGTCTTTTTCCTAAGGATTTTTTTTCGTATACTGATCATCAAGATTTGCAATATTTGAATAGTCAAGGAAAATTAAACCAAAAGCATTTTAAGTGGGTTGAGTTTTTGTAGAGTTATACATTTGTTTTGAAACAAAGGAGTGGGAAGTCTAACAAAGTTACAAATGTTCTTAGTAGAAGATAACTTTTACTGATAGAGATGCAGATTGAGGTGGTTGGGTTCAAGGAATTTAGTAATTTGTATCTAGATGATCTTAATTTTGGTGAAGCTTAGAAGACTTGTACAGAACGTGTTAGACTTGATAGGAAAAAGTGGTTGGATTTCATAGTCCAAGATGGTATGTTGTTTAAAGGAATCTAGTTGTGCATTCCAAGAATTTTAATGAGAGATAATCTCATCAAGGAGAAGCATAGTGGAAGATTGGCTGGACATTTTGGTAGACATAAAACCATTGCTTTGGTTGCTGAGAACTATTATTGGCCATAGTTGCAACAAGATGTCAAGAATTTTGTGCAAAGTTGTAGAGTCTGTCAGATGGCAAAAGGAGTGAACAGAACACAGGGTTGTATCAGCCATTGCCTATACCAGAGAAGTTGTGGAAGGATGTTAGCATGGATTTCATTCTTGAATTACCAAGGATTTAGTGAGGGCATGATTCTATTTTTGTGGTGGTTGATAGGTTTTCAAAGATGGTACATTTCATTCCCTACAAGAAGACTAGCAATGCTATTCATGTGGTAGAGTTGTTTTTCAAAGAAGTGGTGAGACTACATGGTTTGCCAAAGAGTACAATTTTAGATTAAGGTACCAAATTTTTTGGGTATTTCTAGCATACATTGTGGAAGAAATTGAAGACAAATTTGAAGTTCAGTTCATCATATAATCCACAGATTGATGGGCAGACAAAATTTATGAATCACAATTTGGGAAAATTGTTGAAATGTTTGGTTGGAGATAAACCAAAGGGATGGGATCTAATTTTACCATAGGAAGAATTTTCATATAAAATTTTTATCAATAGGAGTACTAGTAAATCACCATTCCAGATTGTATATGGGAATATAGTCCCAAAAATGCTTCTAAATTGAGGCAATTGGATAAAGCAGAGAATTCATTGAACATTTGAAGAATACCCATGAGGAGGTGAGGAAGCACATTACAAAGATGAATACATAGTACAAGGCTAATGCAGATGTGAAAAGGAGGTATAAGGAATTTCATAATAAGTTGAAGATGAAGAAGTTTAGACCGTGCAATATAGTGAAAAGGCATGATTCTGGAAATGCCTATCGAGTGGATTTGCCTACTAAATTGAATATTTTACTAGTATTTAACATTTCAAATTTGATAGAGTATTATAAAGGAGGTGATGGAGATGAAGTTGCAAAAGCATAGTGGAGTAATCCAACAAATAATTTGGCTACAAAAGAGATTGAGGAGATACTAGATAGTCACATTGGAAAAAGTACAAGCAACAAAATTTATGAAGAGTACCTGGTGAAATGGAAATGGAGGCTAGTAGAAGATTCATCATGGCTAGAGAGGGAGGAGGTTAACCATATTGGTTTTCCTCTAAATACTTGAGACATGATGGGGTCACTTTTGAAATTACCTCGGGTGTCTAATGTAAGACCATCCTGGGTGTAAGAGCAATCTTGCATGAACCAAAAATATTCCATTTCATTTGTTTGAATAAGGGTTGTCTTAATATAGAGTTTTTGTCTATGGATACTTGCTACTTAGTATGTTAGTCATACAAGCTTGAAATGTCATAATTTCAAAGGTGGATATTCATCTTGGATAGATCAACCTACCAATTAAAGCTAAGTGCCATATCATGTGTATTCATGGATTTATTGTGGATTTTTGGTTTGTAATTTTGGTATATAAACTTTAGGCTCACTATTGAAGGCCTAAATATGCCCGGATGAGGCCAAAAAACTCAAAGGATGAGCCCTTGTGTGTATCCAAGCCTGTAGATCATGAGCTGAGGTTTCCAAAAAGTGGTTATTATTAATAGCTAATTGAAACAACAGTTCGAGAGTTATGGCCTTCCAAAGTTGAGCCAACCAAAACTTCCAAAATAAATGTGAAAAATGTATTTGGTCGAATCTATATGGGTATGTGCAGGATCATGGTGTGCCAAAAAGTGGTGATGTGAAAAAAGTAGAGTTTAAAAACATCTAAAAGCATTGCAAAATCTGATCTGACTTTTTTCCACCCATCTTCATACCAAGGCTAAAAAGTTTGGGCTAAGCCTTTTAGGTGTCCAATCAGTAATCAGGTATCCAATTTCATATTGGACACTTGAAACCTATGACATAGATTTTTTTTAAATAAAACTCGAGAGCTATTTTGCATTGCATTTTATTGAGTTTTATTGTTGTGCTCCATGCGGGTATCGGATTTCCGAACGAGTATAGGATAAAGATAAGTTTATTTTTGTATTTTTTTATGATTTGAATGAATGTTATTATAAAATAGTTATTTTAAATAGATTTTTTTGAAATTAGGTTTTTTTTAATAAAAATTGTTGAAATTTAGTTTGTTTTTAATAGAAATTATGATTTGCAAATTAATAGGCATGGTTGACCCAAATGATGATATTGAGCTAGGAAAAAATGTTCCTCATAACCCTCCACCAAACGATCCAATACCCCCTCAAAACCCTCCTCAAATTGAAGATTTGATAATTAAAAATCTCATTGAACTGAGGGTTTTGTGAACCACATATAACAATATACCCGCATTGGCTCCCATGTTATCTATGTTAAACACCATAGTGTATAATATTGAAACACTTATAATTGAGCACAATGTTGCTCTTCACTAGCATGAGGAAATGCATGCCATGTTTGATGATGGGTTGGACTATGATGAGGTTGCAGCCCTAAATATAACTAAAGATGATAAAGTTAGCCTTTTTGTGGACCCAAAAACCAGTAAACTAGTAGAACGCACAAAGCCCAAATTATCAATTAAAGAATGCACAAATGAGGCTATGCATGCAAATTTTTGGGATCATTGGTGGATGGTTTTTGAAATCTCTCCACACAAAAATTTAGAGGTGCCATTCTATTTCATTAAAAAATTGTATGTCAAATTTGTGTTGCACTTCAAGGTGAACTATTGGAGCATGAGGCCCAACATGGGTGTAAGAGAAGGAGCTCCTTAGAATAAACCCTTTTCCCAATGGAAGAAAGCTGGCACTTTTGTCCCCCTACTAATGTCTCCCCCTTCTCTAGTGTAACATCTTGACATCATTGCAAAGGCTAGCTCTCAAACTATTAGAGTCATCCATAGATTGAGTAGCCTATTGATATCCCAGGCTAGGTCAATGTTGCCTCCTCGTGTTGATGATGTTGGCACAAGTTCATCATCATCGAGCTCATCACATGTTTGTGCGCTCCATACTTGCATAACGTGCAAGGATATTTATCTAGGTCCCATAGGTGATCTTTTTGAGTATCCATTTGTATTTGAGGAGAATACACCAAACACACGTATAGAGTCTACACACCTTGTAGTGAGAGAGGAGGGGCATGCCGAGGCATGAAATCCTTCTGTCGGTATGTGTATAAATTTTTTTGTTACAATATATGTGATTTAAAGTTAATCTTTATAATAGAGTAATTTTAATCCATACTAACTTATAAATGTATGTGATCTTTTTTCATGTTTAGTTGATGACTAAGGAGGAGCTTAGATAGGTTAATAATGTCATGCTCTTAGCTATTTCATTTGGCCTTGAGACATCTATGGTCCATTATGTTGTGTTCTCATTATTTTTCTATTTGATATTGGAGCATATATGGTTTCTAATATTTCTTTTCTCTTGTAGGTATCAGCTATTAGTCGGGGGTAGAGTGTAGGGGGTGAGGCACAACCTATTGATAAGGGAAAGGTATTTAGGTTCGTTAAATTGATTAAACATTGATGCATTCTTGTAAAATGTTTGTGGTAACAAAATTTTATTACATTTTTTATTGTAAAGGGTGTGGCTACTAGTGATGAGTCTAGGAAGATTTGACATCGCAGATCCTCTAGCATTTCCATTCATAGTGAGAGCCCCATCGTATGTATAAGTATCATTTATTTTTTATTTTCCTAATTTTCATAAAAAAATTCAAAACTAATTTCCATGGCATTAGCAACTAGCATTTTGTATCTCATAGGAAAGACTTAGTGCATAGGAGGCTAGATGCTAGAGTTTTTTTATCTTTGTTGACGCAACCATTATATCCAAAGGAGGAGTCGATAGAAGTAAGTTGTAGTCTAAATTCTTGACTATATGTTATAAAATTAGTATGCTATGAATTATAATGTTATAGTTTAAGTTGTAGATTCATCTAACAAAACATACTTGAACATATACGGGCCATAATAAATGAGGTTCAAGCATTGTCGAAGACATATGAGAGGACTCTTAACCAGCACAGGAGGTCAATGCAAGAGGTATTTATGATGAAAGTTTAATACTATAAATCTTCATTAAAAAAAGGATCATTATGCATTTGAGTAATTCAATGTTAGATACATAGAATCATATAAATTTGGTAGTCTAACTTTGGTTTTTCCTTTTTTGTTTATGTAAGAGACATTTGATCCAGCTAGTGCAGTGAAGAGGTTGCATTTTGAGCATCCACCAGTAGTATATGATAGTATAGTTGTCACAAGATGTGTCATGACCCATTTTGATATGGCATATGCCACATGGTATACAAAAGTATTGATATTATACACATTCTAATGGCATGATCAGCCACCTTTTGTATATGGATTTATGTATTTTGATATATGTTTGTGTAATTTGTCTATGGATACATGAACTTTGATATATATTTGTGTAATTTGCCTATGGATACATGTATTTTGATATATATTTTTTTCATTTATGTACACAATGATATACATATTAATTTAGTATAGCATTGTTCAATTTATCATGGATCATGTGTATTGTTCATGTTTATGTGTTGGTACCCAATTTGTACCCAATATATAAAATTTTAGTGTGGAGTCTTGAACTACTTTGAACTAAAGTTCAAAGCAGTTTGAAGTGGTTCGAATTGGTTCAATCTATTCATGCAGGTTCAATGGTTTATTTTGAGAGCTTCACGTGTAAAATTCAGTGGCTTGGGTTTAGCGGTTCATTTCCAGTTCAAAATTGTAGTTTGTTGGCTCACAAATTTGAAGGATCAATGATGCAAGGTTCATATCTAAGGACAAGTTCAAAGGTTCTCCTTAATGCCATTACTACAATCAAGTGTGTTAGAAAGATTCATAACTTCCCACACTTTTGTGACTCGATTTAGATTTGTTTGAAGGTGTCAGAATGCAGTAGTTTAGAATTCCAAAGTTTGAGTTTGAAGATCCTACTTAGTGGTTTTTTAGTTGGTTCAAAGGTAATTCATGAGTTCAAAGGGCTAAAAGATTTAGAATTTAGAGACACCATTCAGCTTTAATACCACAAGATTACCGAGATTCCAATCTGAAGTCATAGGTTCAATCAGGAATGTTTTAGATTTTTAGAGTTTGACAATTTTTAGGTTCAACCTCAAGGTATCAAGAAATGAAATCAAAAAGATTGCAAAAGGCTCAACACAATATAAATATATGCCTTTAAATAGAGAAAGTCTCTATTATTCCCCACATATAGTCAACACTAGATGCATGTAACAAGGGGTGACTCAAACATTGATGAAAAATATACTAACTCAAGCTCAATAAAGCATAATAAATGATGACAAATTATGCCAATGGAAGAGGCATCGAGAGATGAAGGTTTGAATCAGAGTATTTATTCCTTCTCAATTCCTAATATGTGTGTAAAGAAATTCATTAGCAAAGGTGGCTAAATCAAAGACATAACAAGTGTGTTTGGGCAAAGGCATTGATTTAGTGATATGAACATCACATGATATTGTATCTCATTGTCTATAGCCTCAAATTAAATATCCTCCACTAGATAAAATATCATAGTCATGTCTAGATAGGAATCACACATTCCTATATGTATGCTTCATGAAAATTATACATAAAATCTAATAAAAACACATGCTTATTATGATAAAAAAAGATTTCCGATGCAAAGAATATATGCCTTAGTGGGTTTTCCATGTGAAGGATACTGGGTCGAGGAAGACTATGAATGAACAGAAAGATACAAGCTATTGGATTTTGTTTAGATGATAAAGGCATATCCACAGTCCAACATAGAGGGTGGAACCCAAGAGATGTATACACTATCTATTGCATTTTAACATGACGAGAACTCGTTAACCAATTGACTACATGACGATGAGGTTTAATTGTTAGAGCCATATGTTTCAAATGTGATTTGTCCTATTTCAAGAAAGAATATGCAATACCTGATAGCTTGTTAACATAAAAATGTAAGACAAAGGAAATTTCAATGAAGTTGATAATGTGTGAAGTTGTGGCATTCAAATTGAAGGCTCAAAATATGTCATAGGATCCAAAAAAAAGGGGGATGAGGTTGAACACTTCAAGCTATCCCGTTCAAGCTAGACATAGTGAGCAGGATGTTGAGATAATGGGTGTTGCACACATTGCATAATATTGTTATATTTTATTATTTTATTTTATCATGTAATGTTCCACCTAGATGGACGTGCAACATGTAAAGATTTCCATAGAATATTTTTGATGAGTTGTACTGTAACATTGTGAAAATATTTCATGTAATTATTTAATATTGGGGAAAAGAATTAAATGCCCAATATTAAATGTGTGGTCAATGGGTTAGGTAACACATGGTTTTAGCACATGGTTTATGTAATACCACTTGGTGGTTTTATGGTACTTGCTACTATATAAGCAGCCACAAGGGTAGTTGTTGTAGAGTATGAGTGTGGAAAAGGTGAGAGTCGAGTGGGACAAGGCTTGACAGGTTAGCCAAGGGAGCATTTGTGAAGGTTGGAAGCATGACATGGGATGTGTGGATTCATGCTTGTTCACATAGTTTTCTCGGTTGTGGCTATGGCCATGAAGGCTTTCATGGTTGTATGACAATGGTATTTTTGTTGAATAATACATGGTGATGGATGCTTTTGGAGGCTGGGTTTTTCCCTCAATGAGGGTTTCCTAGGGTATATCTTGTGTCACAATTTTGTGGGTATATTGTCTATTCTCTTGCATGTGGATTTTAATTCTATGTTTATTTTAGATCTATTATGGGTTATTTGGAAATGGTTATATTCTTTCTTGCCAAGTTTCCTTACAAGTGGTATCAGAGCTATGGTTTTATTATTGTAACCTTAGATTGAATCCATGAGAATGCATGAGAGGATAAAAGAAAAGGGCAAGATATATGAGTTTTTATTGCAGATCTGAGGGTTTTGGATTTTCTATTATGATGGGATGTTAAAATATTTTGGGCATGTGAAATTGTTGGACAAAATTTTTTTTTGGATGTTTCATTTAAATGAGGGTTTTGGGGGTTAGCTTGCAGAAATTACCTCCTAGATAAAAACATACCTCACCATTGGATTCGGGTCGACATTTCCATAAATTTTGATATATAATATGCCCTAGTTTGGCCATGTTCAAAGGAAATGAAAGAGTTTTTTGTATTCAGCCCATGATGGCCATCAAATTTAATCCCGTCAAAATTTTTGTCACAAAAAAAAAATGAAAAATGAAAAATCATAGTGAAAATGGTAAAAAGATTGTCTTAGTAAAACGGCCATAACTTTCTTGCAGAATATCAAATTTTAGAGTTTTGATAGGCGTTGGAAAGCTAATTCAGAGAACTACAACATAGTGTAGGTTTAGTTTTATGGTTTTGAAATTTTGGTAGGTTTTAAGAGCCCTAAATTCAAATGTTATTTATTTTGAGCATGGATTATTGCATAACTTGGGCATACAAAGTCAGATTTTGGACTTCAAGTAGTCAACATAAAGCTCTTGGAGAGCTCTACACATTGGTTTAGATTTGGTGTAGGTTTGGCATGATTTATTTGTTGATATATTTATCTAAAATGTTTATGGTATATATTTTGACTATGGTAACATTGTGAGTTCATGGCATTGGAGAATTAAGATTTGATGTCATTTTATACTCAGTTCATTATTCAGATTGGTCTCATGATGATATGGTTATCAGTGTTTGGTATGGATATGTATGATAACTTGTTGGATCTACAAGTTATGCAGTGTTGTAAGCAGTCTATACTTATAGGTTGCATTTATGGCTTAATTATGGGTTGTCTTTGCCCATTGATCTTTCATTATTGATGCATATTTAGATTGGTGGCTTGGATTTGGGTTGTCTATTCCCTAAGTCACATGATTTGCTAATTTTTTCTTCATGTAGAAGGGATGAGATGTTGTTACCAAGTACAATCATGGTGGAGAATTGTGGTTGACTATTTTATGCTGACAGGTTGGACACATTAAGAGCCAGATGCTCAGTTCATTGATGTGATCATGATACCATGAATTTTGGCATGACATGATTGGCTATGCAGGTACATCCTTGATGTTCATTAGCTTGGATTTCTGATTTAGTTATAGTGGTATATCTTCTTGGTTGAGGATCATAATTATTTGGTTTCTTTTGAGGAGCTCATGATGTGCACTTTGAGTTCTTTGATGGTTTGGTTGATTCTCATGGTTAGAGGATATATTTTTTCATCATTATGTCATGGATAGCTTGGATACATGGTTTAGTGGGAGCTTGTGACAGTGATGGGGTGACAATGTAGAGTTAGTTCTTGGTTTGGTTTGGATCTTCATGTAGGAGATGGAATTTATGATTCCATAGGTGACTTGGTACCACGGTTGAGTGAGAGTTTTTGGCATTGATATATTTATTGATTGTTTGCAGATGTTAGAGATTTTTCTTAGATCCTGTTGCTACAGAAGTGTCTTTGACATTTGCATGGTACACTTGGTTATCTTCATGGTGTGTGGAGATGGTTCTTCATGGTATGTGGAGATAGTTTTTTCGTCATGGTGTGTGGAGATGGTTGCATCTTGAGGACTCACAAGGATCTTGGAAAAGGTGTGGTTTATACTTTTATTTGGCATGTTATCCTTGGTATGAGGATGGTTTCATTATTATGTCATGGTATACTCTTGATACATGTTTAGAGTTGTGACATGTTATAGTATGTTCATATGGAGCATGTTGCCTCTTTTGAGATGGTTAGATCATATTGTCATGTTTATGTTCCTGAGGCCATGGTTGGAACTTTGACATTGATCTTGATTTAGTTTCTTAGTATTGAGTACACTGATCATAAGCTAGATACTTCATGATATTTCTATGTTGCATTTGGAGTTAACATGGATTGATTGGTTATAGGTGCTCATGGATACTTAGAGATGGTGGTGATGTTGATTTCTCTTGGATTAGAGAAGTATTTGTTGGGATGGTTGATGGTTTCAACAGGAAGTCTGAGGGGCAGTCACCTGATATGGACTTAAGAGGAGATTGTTCTTAGATGAGTCTTGGTTTTAGACTTGGGTATCTTGATGAGCATTCTCATTCCCCACTCTTGGTCTACTCGGCAGTTTGCTACTACTTGAGAGGTATAGCCCATTATTTTTCTTAGTTGCATTATGCTGGTCTTTCATGGATATGGATCTTGAGCTATGGTACATGAGTTTGTTCTGGAGGGTTCATTTGAGAGATGGCTTAGCATTGGTTATCTCCATGTGCATATGTTGTTATGTTAGGTGAGTTTGGGAGATGGTTTTATATTGGGCATTTTCCTTGGATTAGGAATGGTTATTCCTTAGTTTAGGAATGGGTTTATTGAGTTTGATCTTCTTGTGAGAGGCTTACATCCATGATTAGTTATATGGTATGGTTTGGGTGTTGTTGAGGCTTCTTGTTGGCATTTGATGGCAGAGATCATACTTGCACAGTTTACATCTAGAGGTGTTTGTAGAAGGACATGATATAGGTTATGATTTGCATGGTTTCTCTGGTCTTGGTTATCTTCTTGGATGTTCAATTTTTCCTACATTGGATTTGATATTGGTTAGAGATTGTGATCACTGGTTTGTGCTCATGTATGTCATGTGAGAGATGACATGGTTATTCCTTTATCTCTTTTCTCTATTGGTTGTGGAGAATTTGGGAGAGCATTGGAGACTTTTTATGAGAGTTTTTCTTGCAAGATATTGGTTTATGTATTGTAGATTTTTTTGATACTATACGGATTCACTTCTTTGAGATGTGTTGAGTGGATTGATTATAGATTTGACATTATCTTTAGTAGTGGGAGCTTCTTGGTATATATGTGGTAGGTATTAATCTTGAGGCTTGTGATCATAGGTTGTAGATTGGATATGTTGATGATATGAGATTCACTTGGTAGACCTTTGGAGGTATGGATAGTTGGATGGGTTTGGCACTTGCTATGGGTGTTATTTCAGCTATAGATATTTTGACAACTACAGATACATGTGATTAATTTTGGATCAAGTTATTTATGCTTGGAATTTCAGTTGGTATAGGATTTTATGATCTTCTAATGCAATAGGTTGGGTGGCTTTCTTTTTGCATGGCTTCTATGTATGTCTAGTGGTAGTGGCATAATAGGAGATGAGATCATTCATGTTTGAGATGCTAGATATTTTGATTTTGTTACAAGTACCAGGATGGAGCACTTGCTGTATGTTTTGATTCATGATGGTGGATGTGCTTGGAGGGATTGTTCCCTTGTTCATTTATGTGGCTACGGATTGACCCTATGCAATGTATACAACAAGTGGGAGATTTTTAAGATAATGGGTGTTGCACACATTGCATAATATTGTTATATTTTATTATTTTATTTTATCATGTAATGTTCCACCTAGATGGATGTGCAACATGTAAAGATTCCCATAGAATATTCTTGATGAGTTGTATTGTAACATTGTGAAAATATTTCATGTAATTATTTAATATTGGGGAAAATAATTAAATGTGCAATATTAAATGTGGGGTCAATGGGACAGGTAGCACATAGTTTTAGCACATGGTTTATGTAATACTAGTTGGTAGTTTTGTGGGACATGCTACTATATAAGTAGTGACAAGGGTAGTTGTTGTAGAGTATGAGTGTGGGAAAGGCAAGAGTCGAGCAGTACAAGGCTTGATAGGTTAGCAAAGGGAGCATTTGTGAAGGTTGGAAGCATGGCATGGGATGTGTGGATTCATGCTTATTCACATAGTTTTCTCGGTTGTGGCTATGGCCATGAAGGCTTCCATGGTTGTATGGCAATTGTATTTTTGTTGAATAATACATGGTGATGGATTCTTTTTGAGGCTGGGTTTTTCCCTCAATGAGGGTTTTCCTGGGTATATCTTGTGTCAAAATTTTGTGGGTATGTTGTCTATTCTCTTGCATGTGAATTTTAATTTCGTGTTTATTTCAGATCTATTATGGGTTATGTGGAAACAGTTATATTCTTTCTTGCCAAGTTTCCTTACATAGGAGACTCAACACATATATTTCACATTCAATGGAGAAGAATGTGAATTCAAATATGTTGTTAACTTGTGAAGTCATACGCCATGCATGTACACATCCCCCATGGCATCCTTTAAATACTGCAACATGATGGGGATACTATTGTAGGGTGATTAAAGAAAAAAAAAACTTAATTTAGGTGTGATTCGAAGGCTTGATCACATGGTTGTGATTCACTCATGACCCAAATGGTGTTTGATACAATCTTGCAAGGTAATCAAGAAATAGCTCATGAACCACATAAAGGAGTAATTGTGAACACAATTAGTTATTTAGAAAAACATTGAAAAGAAATCTCCAATGACTCATCACACAAGTTACATTATAAAGTGTCACCTAGACATGGACACATCAGCGCATCCATTATAATAGCATAGAAAATGATGCAGGAGTACCTTGGGTTTCCTTGCAATCCTACATGTTTGGATGGATTTTGGTTAATTGTTGTGGAGCTTGGCAGATACTGGCGTTCGGCATACACTAGGAGCTCGGCATGGTCTAGGAACTCGGCATGGTCTATGGTTTCTTGGTATGGTCTGGGAGCTCGACATGGTCTTTGGTTGCTTGGCATGGTCCATGTTTTCTCAACATGGTCTTGGGACTCAGCATGGTCTTTGGTTGCTTGGCATGGTCTGGGAGGAGCTTGGCTTTGCTTAGGAATTTGGTGCCTATTGTAGGCTATGTAACTAATTTTTTACAATGAGTTAGAGGATACAAATTTTAGGGATTGAGGAGGGCCTAGCATACTAACTACAATTTGAAGAGAAAGTTCTAATTAATTTGGAGCTAGGAGATGTCATAATTTTACTCAAACATCAATTTTGAGCATTTAATTGTTGTTGTTGGCTGACTTGTGGCATTTAATTTATGTATTTGTATTTAATTTGTGTTTTGGGCCTACTTGTGGCTTAGAATGGTATAATTAGGGGTTATAGGGAAGTTTTTAGTGATTATTGATCCATCTAGGAGAAAAAGAGGTGGCAGAGGAGCGAATTTGGAGAAGGGCTAGTAGCTGCGTCTTGGAAAACAAGAAGATAGCTTGGTGGGCTTGCGAGCACAAATTTAGATCTTCCTTCGAGGTTTCTACCAAAGTGTGATCTAGACTAGCTTAGGTTTGGATAAGATCTTGAGGGATCTTGTAGAACTGTTATTTTAATTACTATTGTATTTGGCTAACCAAGAAGGCCTTACAGCCTGGCACATTGCATCTAATAGTTATTTTATAAATAAAGAGGTGTGTTTTGGTATCAAATCTTGCATTGTTACTTCTTGCTTTTGTATTTTCATTACGTGGTTATTTGTTGGAGGCTAGGACATCTCCTTTGGGGATTCTCCTATCTTGCACTATATTAGAAAATCTAAATTAATTCATAACTTTGAAGTTTAAAAACACAAAAGTCTGATGAGATGGGGGTTGTATGTTGATGAAGTAAAGATGTAGGCCATGTGCTTGACAGAATGTCTTCACTAAGACATAGAAGATTTCCCTCAATTTTTGACTCATACAAGACGGATATCAACTTATTAGTGGATATGTATCAGAGGTGACTATAATCAAGCCTATGAAATGTTGATTATTGGAGCAATATTAAATTAATCATGGAGGAAAGGAGAGTCTTGAAGTCTTACAACATGGTCTCTCCCAATTCATTTAAGATGAGGTTGGAGGTGTATACTCTCCATGATATGCAAATTAAAAGAGCACGTTTTGCACTTTTTCAAAGCCTCATTTACCTAGTCATGAAGTTTGAGGGCAGTTATCAAGATATGGTTCAAATGTCTGACAACACCTACAAATGACATATTTTCAGGAATATATGATGGGAGTGCACAATAAATCCTATGTACACCAAAAAAAGAAAATTCAATTTGAAACTTATTAAATATATCAGTTCAATATGTCATAAAGTAGCATAAAAGTAAGTTAGTGCCACCTATTGAATGCAGCTATAAAACCTTTCAAAAGCTCAAATTAGAGTATATGTCACTAAAATATTCATGTAACTAAACATAAGGAAGTTTCTAAGTTCCTTAATCTCTAGAAAGGGATAAGTTGAAAAAATCAATTTTAATAACTAAAAAGAAACAAATTGATCAAAGTAAATAAATATATGACAAAGCAACAACAAGGGGTGTTGGGACTCAAAATCGAAGCCCTAATTTTGAGTATCATTGAAAAATTGAGCCCTATGAATGCCTTTTGATGCATATGTACCTGGCTGTCCTTTTGAAACCTACGAGATGTTTAATTTTTCTAACACCTTGCATTCAATATATCCACTCATTCCATCGAGATAAATTACTATTCCAAGTCATTCTGTGAAGTCTCATTTTGAGCAATGTCCAAATCTGCATTTTTGGCTAAGTGTCAAACAACGACAAGAGGCCTAGTTTGCAATTGAATATCTCGCACCTAGTAATGTTTCATAACTCATTTATTTGGGAGTGTTTAGTGCCCATACCAAAGAGCCTATGTTTTAGATTTACAATCATTTCAAATCTATTTGACTAGGTTTTGAATCCCTCAAAATTGGTCATTTATTGTTGTCATGTTGATGTGAATTGTTTAGAATTTTGTAAGGCCTTGTTTGACTTGTTATAACTTTGACCTATCTGACCAAAATGATAAAATTCCTTTTGCATTGCATTTAGAGGCCAAAAACTTGCTATGTTTCAATTTTGATCTTATAACGAATATGTTTGATCAATTCTCAAACACGATTCCAAATGCAATTTGTGATATTTTACTGGTGTTAACAAATGTAGGTTAGTTGATACCCTTGTTCATGATGTTATAATTCAAAATCCATGATAGATGAGATTGAATGGATTGTCCCACTATATTCTACTTTGAAAATACTTTAAGTGTGCCAATTTGCAAGTCTTGACAAATCCGTTTGCACATTTTCCCAAGTCCATTCCATTTGCAAAAATATTTTTCTGCCATTGTTCCCAACTCTACAAATCTGAGTAGCCCACTTTGACCACTCACCAAATATATAAATATATATATTTGAAGGAATACAATAACAATATTGATTAGTAAAATCAATCAATTATTATATGTTCACATAAGTCTACAAGTCCACATAAGTCCACATATATTGTATTATATGTTCCAAGATATATATATATATATATATATATATATATATTTCAAGGCATAAAATAACAATATTTATTAGTAAATTCAATAAATTATAAAGTTCCATTAATATATCTAAAAACTTTATTAAGTATTACTTATTTATATTTAAGCATAGGCAACATAAGATGATAAAAATATGGACGAAATGGAATAGAATAGAATATGGAAATGAATATGATGGTATGTAAAATGGTGAAAAGATGGTATGAATATAGATCATAAATGCCTCTCATCATTCCTCCCAACTTAACATATTTCATGTCCTCATGCAATCATAATGATCAAGAGGTCTTTAGTTTTAAATGGAAGTACTTGGATTTATGGCTTTAAAGATTGTCTCCACCTTAAACCATGATAACTCATATAGAAACACAAATCCCTTTCTTCACATGAAAAACTTTCTTTCTTTTTTTCTTCTTCAAGAGGGATATCTCTTTCAAATTTTCATAAGTTTTTTCTCTTTTCTATTTTCTTTTTCTTTTCTTTTCATTTTTTTCTTTTTTATTGTAGCATCATGGTTCACAAGGTTACATATAGAAGAAATTTATCTCAATTTGCACAAGAGGAGTTTAAATAGGCAAAATAGGAGAGATAAGAGACAAAGAAAAGGTTATTGTATGATGGATATAATGAATAGTGTGATGGAATTATTAAGGGTGATGGATGTAAGATAATAGGATGACATTCCTCCCCTCAAGTTAAAGGTTGACCGTATATGGGAAACAAGGAGAGGATAGGGAGGGGTGTTGCATAATGATCAACATAATAAGCAACATAAATAAAGTTAAGAGATAAAATAATGAAAAATAAAATTGATTTTTTTACCAACATGCTGTTGGAATTATTTACAATAATTGAGAGGGTGGGGGGGGGTGTGAATCAGTTATCCAAGGTCCAATGTTGTCCAATAAAACTTTTTCTACAAATTCTTAATGGCACATAACTGAAATTATCATGCATGCAATTGAATATTAAACAACAATGAAAAGTAAACATGCATCACACCATAACACTAAGGATTTAATAACCCAAAAAGCCTCCAAGAATAAGAAGGTAAAACTGGAGTGGGGATGATACCCACAAAATAACTGCGTAATTGATTTCAACCACTTCTGATGGTCTACCCTGTTAAATGCTACAACACATTGTTAAATGTGACCTTGTTAAAGGATTTAAGAACATTCAACTTGGAATTTCACCTTGTTAAAGGATTTACATAGAGCTATTAGGCTCACCCAAGTCTTATGGGATTTGCAGTCACCTTCTCAAAAGAATCTTTAATCCCTCTCTAAGGATCTCCTATCCTCCTCCTAAGGATCTCTTTATCCTTCTCCTAAGGATCTCTTTATCCTTCTCTTGAGGATCTCTTTATCCTTCTCTTGAGGATCTCTTTTTCCTTCTCCTGGGGATCTTCTATTCTTTTCCTGAGGCTTATCCACCTAGCTATTAAGCTAACCTAGCAATGTAGGGTTTTCAATATCTAATGCAATGGTAAGAAAGTATTATAAAGGTTTTGACCTGCTATAGATTGCAACCCTAACTATCCAGATTTCATATCACTCTTCAATTCCTTTCTTTGCTTGGCTTCTCTTCCTTGCAGTGCTAACAACTTGTTCACCCTTCAAGATCTGTCTCCTTGAGTTCTTCCACTGGTTATGCTAATGCAATCTCTGGTCACTTGATCAACTTAGAGTCTTGATGCTCTATTCTTACTCCTCTTGGCTTCTTCACATGATTATACTTACAACCAACTCCCTCTTATGCATGCGCACTTGATCTCTGACCTGTAACTCCTTATAAAGAAGTTATGTTCTTCATTTCCTCATCAAATCTTAATTTTCTCTTGAGAAAATGGTATTGTTTTTCCCTCCAATTTTTTTTTTCTAGAAAATTCATGATTAATCCATTAACATTCACCTTGGATTGGTTTACATGGATTACATAGAATTCTGTGACATCTACTCATCATTCATAACTTCCAACTAATTCACAAAATCTGATGTAACAACCTTATCACTGCTGATTTGGAAAATCTTGTCTTAACAAATAATGTAGCAACTCAGCATTATTGGTTTACTGATGCTCAACACCTTCTATGTTCCTCAGCTTCTTAATGTTATTTACTGACGCTCGGCACCTAAAGCATTTTGGCTTTGCTCGGCACTTGAAAACTTACTGAGCATCCATTATCTTTTTCTGCTACTCGGCACCTGAAGGATTCTATGTTACTCGACATCTAAGTAATCACTCAGCTTATACTAAAGTTGAACTTGCTCAACTTCAACTGAGAATCTATTCAACTCTAACTAGCTTGCTCGACTCTTTCTAATGAACTTAGTTAATCCTTACATCTTTGATATGTCTTAGTGTATCCATCCTCTGTGTCTTAGAGTATGTCATCAATGCACTCTTTCATCAATGGCTTAGCTGATCCTTATACTTCATTACAACATCATAACTTCAACCTTTCTCTAGGTACTCTAGTTACATCTTATTGATTGCCACCTCCTTGTCAATCAACGAATTGATAGTATTTGGATCACTAAAGCAATTGTCATTCCTACAAGTAGCAAGTTTGACATCAATGAAAAAACAATGATTGAAAACATTCTTTACCATCTCCATTATCCTTCATTCATGATCTTTTCAATCATTTTCAACAATCTCCCTCTTTGGCATTGATGGCAAACCAAACTGATCAAATGATTAAGTTGATCAACTTAGTTACCACCAAAATTTGAATCCTTTGTTCTGCTTCTCCCTCTATACTGCTACATCCTTACTCTGTATTCCTGATCCTTCATAGTTGCTTGTTCAATCTTATTTCTTCTGAATCTCCCTCTTTCTTATACTTCTTTCATATATATCTCCCTCTTACTTTATATTGATCAGTTTCTCATATATCTCCCTCTTTGACATAAATGCCAAAGATGTAGCATCTTCAACATGCTAAATATAAGCTTTGCATTTTCATGTTTTCTCCTTCTGTCACCATGCTTGTGACTGATCTAGAGTTTCTGCTCCTATTATCATCCTCTGCTTCATTCTTCTAATATTTCAATGATCTACTCCTGGTGATGCAGGGTAGCTTCTATGTTTCTTTAGACTACTTGAGTTAGGGGCATTACCCCCAACTTGCCTCTAAGATATTCATATGCATCCTTGGGAAATGATTTGGTGAAGATATCTGCAGTTTTTTCCTTTGTGTGAATTTACTCCATCTTCACTTATTTGTCTTCTACCAATTCTCTAACATAGTGAAACTTGATTGCAATATGCTTGGTTTTTGCATGCATTACTGTATTCTTGGATATGTTTATAACACTTGTATTATCACAATACAATATCACAAGTTTGGTTAACTCTTCTTTCATTCCTTTCAATAGATGTTTGAGCCACACAATGTTTTTGCAATTGACTACTGCTACCACGTATTCTACTTTTGTAGTGGACTGAGATGTTCATGTTTGTTTCTTACTAGTCCAAGTAACTAGCCTTTTTCCTAAGAATAATGATCCTCCACTTGTGCTTTTTCTATCATCAATGTTTCCCCCCAATCTATGTTTGTGTATGCATTGAGCTCAAACTTCTCATTATTTTTGTAATATAGGCCAAAATCATCAGTTCCTTTGAGATACCTCATTATCCTTTTTACTGCCATGAGATAATTTTCTCTAGAATTGGCAAATAATCTAGCCACTATTCCAACTACTAGTGCTATGTCTAGTCTGCTATGTACAACATATTTTAGTTTTCCCATCATGGATTTGTACATTGTTTGATTGACTTCATCTGATTCATCATTTTTAGATAGCTTATGTCATATTGTCATTGGTATATAGACTGGTTTGGAGTCTTCCAATCCAAACTTCTTGAGTATCTCCTTGATGCATTTTGATTGTGTCACAAATATACCATGTTTTAGCTGATGTACTTACAATCCTACAAAGAATTTGATTTCTCCAAACATAGACATTTCAAACTCATGTTTCATTTTTTCAGCAAAACTTTGCACTATACTTCCTTTCCTCCAAAAACTATATCATCCACAAATATTTCAGATACAAGAATATCCTTACCTTCTTCTGATTTGATGTACATGTTGATGTTATCATCAGTTCTTTCAAATCCTATTTGCATCAAATACTTGTGAAGTCTCTCATACCAAGCTCTAGGGGCTTGCTTCAATCCATATAGAGCCTTATGTAGGTTACATACCTTATTTTTGTTCTTTTCATCAACAAAACCTTCTGGTTGCTCTATGTAAACTT
Source organism: Cupressus sempervirens (assembly GCA_028749045.1). Lineage (NCBI taxonomy): Eukaryota > Viridiplantae > Streptophyta > Pinopsida > Cupressales > Cupressaceae > Cupressus > Cupressus sempervirens. The sequence goes on from CM053786.1 coordinate 48,793,004, forward strand.
CCTCTTCAAGTATACCATTCAAAAATGTGGACTTAACATCCATTTGATAGACTTTAAATCCTTTGAAGGCTACATATGCCAGTAAGGTCCTTACTCCTTCCATTCTGGCAACTGGAACAAAAGTTTCTCCATAATCTAGTCCTTCTTCTTGCGCATATCCTTTACAAACTAGTCTTGCCTTATTCCTTGTGATTTCACCATTTTCATCTAACTTGTTTCTGAACACCCACTTGCTTCCAATCACATTCTTGTTAGCTGGTCTTGAGACTAAGGTCCATTTCTTGTTCTTCTCAATTTTTTCTATTTCTTCTTTCATAGCATTATACCAATCATCATCTGTTATGGCTTCACTTACTATTTTTGGTTCCATTTTGCTGAGAAGACATGTTTCATTTCTGAGTCTATTCCCTGTCATTGGTCTTGCCTCTTTATTTCCAATAATTTGATCTACAGGATGATTTCTTCTTACATACTTTGCCAATACTGGTTCTTTCCTTGTTTGCATATTATCTCTTTCAGAATCTGAATCTTCATGCATATTTTCATTAGGTATTTTTTCATTTTCTTCTTGTTGGTTGTTCTCAAAATCTAAATGAATATTTTTTGTATTCTACAGCTTAGCTTCTAAATGTGCTTATTGTTTAGCATTCACTGTTTGTGACTCGACAGATACTAGATTTTGTTTCTGATGGTCATTCTGAGTTGCAACTTCACCATTATTAGGTATACCTTCATAAAATTATACAAAGGTCTTGTATTCCTCTGCTTTCTTGGTGTTTTCAATACTTTAAGCTTCTGCAAGCTCATCAAATTTCACATTTGTGCTTTCTACTACTTTTTTAGTGTTAACATTCAAGCACTTATAAGCTTTGCTTCTAGTAGAATAACCAAGAAATGCGCCTTCCTCACTCTTTGCATCAAACTTTCCATTTCTAGAGTCTTTATATATATAGCATTTGCATCCAAATATTTTGAAATGTTTTACATTAGGAGAATGCCCATACCATAATTCAAAAGGTGTTACATTTGTACCTTTCTTGACTTGAAATCTGTTGAGTGTGTAGACTATAGTACTTACAGCCTCTCTCTAGTTCTTGAGTGCAACATTTTTCTCCATCATTAAGGTTTTGGTATAGTATATAACTAATCTATTCCTTCTCTCTACTATACCATTCTGAGGTGGAGTTCTAGGTGCTGATGTCTACCTTTTAATTCCTCTTTCATTGCAAAACTCTTCAAATTCTCTTGGTGTGAATTCACCTCCTCTATCAGATCTGAGACATTTTAGGCTCTTTCTAGTTTCTTTCTCAACTCTAGCCAAGTACCATTTGAACATTTGGAATGCATCTAATTTTTGTTTCAGGAACATGATTGTCATCATCCTTAAATAGTCATCTACAAATAGCATTATGTATCTGTCACCTTTGTAGCTTTGTACTTCTATAGGACCACACTAGTCAGTATGACCTAGCTCTAATACTTCATTGGAAGTATAAATCTTTCTTTTTAAAGTTGACTTGGTCATCTTCCCTAGTTGGCATTGTTTGCACATGATGTTATCAGGTTTCTTCAACTTTGGTAGTCCTCTGACTTTCTTCATCTTGCTGATGCTTATCAGATTATCAAAATTTACATGACATAGCCTCTTTTGCCATAACCATACATCATTAGTTTGAACAATAAGACAAGAAGCATCTTCCATGTCTAGATAAAACAAGTTACTCCTAGTCTGATCACCTTTTCCTATTAGACTTCCTTATTAGACTTCCTTGAGAATCATAAATCTTAGCAATTCCTTTTTCAAATTCAACCTTACATCCTATGTTGCCTAACTGTGAGACACTTAACAAGTTATAATTCAAGCCTTCAACATAGTATGCATTATCACATGATATCTTTTCAGTAAGCTTGATACTACCTTTCCCTTTGATCTGACATGGTGCATTGTTACCAAATCTAACACTATTTCCTTCATATTGAATAAAGGTAATGAACTTACTTTTGTCTCTAGTCATGTGATGAGAGCATCCACTATTTATGATCCATCTATCATTCTTGTTCATGCAGGTTACTAGGGTAGTTCCTTCTGTAGAACCAGGATCAGTATGCAAAGAACATTAACAAATGAAGTAAACATTCACAAACCAAAAACTAAATTCACATATATGCTTAGACTAAGAAAGAAAATAAGAAGTGCAAACCTCACAAGAGAAAACACTCCATGCTTTCTTGATTCTGTAGATGTGTCCTTTTGCTGTGGATGTATGCTCAAGATGCTCAAAAGCTGCTTCAATGGATATGGGTAATGGCAAATTGGTAGCTTTGTGAGCTCTCAATTTGGCATTATAAGGGTATAGTTGATGGCTTTGGTTCTCAAAATAGCATGGTAACTTTAGCTCAAAGATTGTTGATGAAATGGCTTGGGATGTGATTCAATTTATAGGCTAAGGGGTAGAGGGATGGAGGGCTTAGATGCAAGGATGGATGAAGGCTTAAAGAGGGCTAAGATGCACTCAAAGGGGAGCACATGGATTGTGCTTGTTTAGCACCAATGGGAAGGTGACACTTGTCACAAGGAGGATGAGTGTGAGAGGGTAGGGTTAAGGGTTGGTTAAAGTCATGATGAGTGGGGTTGAGTATGTAAGAGGGATGTAAGAGGAATGAGTGTGGAAGAGGGAAGAGTGTGGAAGATGGGTGTAAGAGTCATGAGTGGGTTTGTAAGAGTCTTTTATGTTTTGTAAGAGAACTCATGACTTAGTGGTTGGGTTTTTTTGAGGGGAGACTTTGGTTGGATTAGGAAAGTCTTAAACTTGTTTAAGGAATGTGACAACATTAGGGGGTGGATTAGGCTTGGGTTTAGGATTAGATTAGGGATGTTAGAGATGTGCAAGTGGATGGAATTAATGAGGGTGGGTGAGTTAGTGGCTAAGCTTGGTTAGCATGGGTGGATGGGGTGGATTAGGCTAAATGGAGGATTAGAGATAGGTTAGGGGTTTTTGAATTTGAGGATTTCATTTATCAAATAGATTTATTTAATAAATGGGGATTTTTGGAATTAGATAGAAGAATAGGATTTAATTGATAAATAATAGATTATTTGATTTATCAATTAGGAATATAGATGATTAATTAAATTAATCAACTAGGGGATGACAAAGGATTAATTAAATAGAAATTTAATTAATAATGCCTTTTTAGATAACTAAATAGGATTACTAAAATAGTGTAATCAAATTTAGGTGTCTACACCTTCTTCTTCATCTGATTCATCCTTCATAGCCACATAGACCACTTCATCATCATTTTCATCAGAGTCTTCTTCAACAATGTAGAATTTTTTGCCTTTACCTTTGTAGTCCTTGTTTTCCTCTTTCTTGTTCTTAAAATTGCCTCCATCCTTGCAATTTTTCTTTCGTGTGCATCTGGCTGCAATGTGACCAACTTCATGACAATTGAAACAAATGATTGGTAGCTTACCTTTGAATTTTCCTCTTCCTCTATGAAATCTTCTTGCTAGTAATGCCTCCAATTAGTCTACATCATCTTCATTAGTGTTGCTATCACTAGATACATACTTTTCTTTTCCATTCTTTTTCTTTGTTTGCACCTCATTATTGTCTTTTATCATCATCTTAGCTTTGAATGCAGATTAAAAGTTTTTTGGCTTGTAGTTGTCAAAGTTGGATAAGTCAAAGGTAGTGAGTCTTCCAATTATTCCTTCAAATGTCACTATGTTGCCTAGTATACACCTTAGCTCTTGGATGGCTGATACTCTTATAGCATAGATGGGAAGCAAAGTTCTCAAGTATTTGCTACATACTATTTCTTCTACTAACTATCCTCCTAGGCTTCTTATGGAACTGACTACTTCTTTCATCCTTGCACCATATTGAGCAGCATTCTCTCCTTCTTCCATTTTCATATCATCAAATTTTCCTCTTAGGCTTTCTCTTTTAGCTCTCTTGACATTGTCATCTCCTCCACAGATTCTTGATAATGTATTCCACATCTGATGTGAAGTATCACATCCTTTGATGTCATCATACTCGACATAGCTTAGTGCTGAAGAAATATCTAACATTTCTTGATTATGCTCCTTCTTCTTTCTCATATCATCTATAGTGAGGGGTCCTACAGGGCCTACATGATCAATTATAATTAAGGTCTATGCATAGTCGCCTATTGATCTGAGGTGTAACTTCATCAGACTTTTCCATGCAACAAAGTTTTCTTTGTTTACCTTGGGAACTTCTCTCTTGGACATCCTGATCTTCCTACTGTAGTACCTTGAAATAAATCAGCAGTGAGCTTTGATACCCATTGTTATAATTATTTAGAATAACTAAGAGAGGGGGGGGGGGGGGGGGGGGGGGGGTCCTATGTTGTCCAATAAAACTTTTTCTACAAATCCTTAATGGAACATAACTAAAATTATCATGCATGCAATTAAGCATTAAACAACCATGAAAAGTAAACATGCATTGCACAATAACACTAAGGATTTGAAATCCCAAAAACCCTCTAAGAATAAGAATGTAAAACTGGAGTGGGGATGATACCCACAAAATAATTGCACAATTGATTTCAACCACTTTTGATGGTCTGCCCTGTTAAAGGCCTGCCCTGTTAAAGGCTACAACACATTGTTAAATGTGACCTTGTTAAAGGATTTAATAACATTCAACTTGGAATGTCACCCTGTTAAAGGATTTACATAGAGCTGTTAGGCTCACCCAAGTTTTATGGGATTTGCAGTCACCTTCTCAAAAGAATCTTTCATCCCTCTCTAAGGATCTCCTATCCTCCTCCTAAAAATCTCTTTATCCTTCTCCTAAGGATCTCTTTATCCTTCTCCTGAGGATCTCTTTGTCCTTCTCCTGGGGATCTTCTATTCTTTTCCTAAGGCTTATCCACCTAGTTGTTAAGCTAACCTAGCAATGTAGGGTTTTCAATATCTAATACAATGGTAAGAAAGTATTAGAAGGGTTTTGACTTGATATAGATTGTAACCCTAACTATGAAGATTTTAGATCACTCTTCAATTATTTTCTTTGCTTGGCTTCTCTTCCTTGTATTACTGATAGCTTGTTCACCCTTCAAGATCTGTCTCCTTGAGTTCTTCCACTTGTTATGCCAATGCAACCTCTAGTCACTTGATCAACTCAGAGTCTTGATACTTTGTTCTTACTCCTGTTGGCTTCTTCGCATGATTACACTTATAACCAACTCCCTCTCATGCATGCACACTTGATCTCTAACCTATAACTCCTTATAAAGAAGTTTTGTTCTTCATTTCCCACTCAAATCTTAATTTTCTCTTGAGAAAATAGTATTTTTTTCCCCTCCAAATTGTTTCTTCTGGAAACTTCATGATAAATCCATTAGCATTTGCCTTGGATTGGTTTGCATGGATTACATAGAATTTTGTGACATCTACTCATCATTCATAACTTCCAACTACTTCACCAAAATTTGATGTAACAACCTTATTGCTACTAATTTGGTGAATCTTGTCTTAACAAATAATGCAACAACTCGACATTATTGGTTTACTAATGCTCGACACCTTCTATGTTACTCGGCTTCTTAATGTTATTTACTAAAAATGCATGTGTAAAGAGAGCAAGGTTGGAATATTGAGAAACTAAGCAACAACCACCTCAAAAATGGATGAATCAACAACAAGGAATGAAGAGAGGCATCAAAAACTACAACACCACAAAAGACATCCATCAAACTAAAATCACCATAGAGTATACCACTGAAAGGAACCAAAAAGTATAATAGAGACTGCAACTCGAGGAGCTACCATCATCAAACTGAAGCAGCGTAAAATAAACAAGAGGTAGCAAAATCCATGGAAACACCTTAAGTAGCACATTCTATGGGTGATCAAAGTTGGGAAGATCACACTGAATAGGAGCTAGAGAGTGATAGGAGGTTCCCAAAACCACAGAATCCAATGAGTGTCCTTGAGAAGAATGATCAACAAAAATGCCAAGAACACTATTTATTGCTTTTCTTTTTTGTTTTGTTTTTTTTTTGTTTTTAAATTTATTGTTTTTCAAATTTTGATAATGATAAGTGACCACTAGCAAGCCAGATTTTAATCACTCATCGCTTAATGGCATTGTAAAAACATTTTTCACCACTAAGAAATTACTTTATAGCTAAAATTTGCCAAAAACTAGTTTTCAGATATTAATTGGCCAACAAAACCCAAAGGTTTTTATTGTTGGATCTTTTATTATTTTTTTTTTCTTTTTTTTTTTGAATAACTACATAGAATGACCAAAGGAAAATAAAATCCTTCTATGGTTGATGAAGAGTGATGTCATAAAAAATGTAATTTATATCCATGTCCTAATAAAAAGGCACCATTGAAAGAGGATTGCATAATGAATTGGAAATGATGACCAAGAATAACTTGAGCATGATAACCACTTTCCCACAAAACCAATTTGATCCATGTATCTCATGCCACTAAATCTAGAAGCTTCATCTAGAACTTTGGAACATACACTGGCATGCTTGGACACAATAATTACTCATAATGATGGCACCACATGAAGCTATGCTCTCTCATCTTGGTGAGAATAAGAGTGAAAAACCAATTGTAGTCACCAATATGTCCATAAAATTAGAGGTAGATAGAGACACATCTCTAGGAAGTCATGTGATGATCTTCAATACTCCCAAGATGCTAATATCTGTCTTAAAGTTGTCTCTAGATGTATAGCTCTATATGATGGGGACACAACCCAAGAACATAATGGACACAATAGAAAAGGGAAATTGTATTAACTAAGAAAATAAGCTAGTACAAACAGTATAGAGAAAGTAAACTTCAAGACATGCCCTAAGGGCTTACAATAGCATAAATCTGGAGATAATTTCTCCTTTCAGTACCTCCTCTCAAACTCCACTCCGAACTACCTTTTACAATCCTAGAAATCTCCTTAAATAGACTCTGAAGGGTTAAGGACTAGGAGTACATTCTAGAAAGTGCTAGTAAGCATCCACCAACCAAATAGAAGGTTCCAAAAGCTGCGGTAGAAGTTGGCGCAAATCTAGAAGAATCTATAAATGGTAACCGTAGCTCCTATTGACGAACCGTTTACATTTTCGAAAAGCTCTCGAAGTGCTCTATAGCCCTATGGACAAGATTTGCTTGTCCCCCAATCTTCGGCCCTTTTAAAGGTCATTTAATGCCCCTAACCTGACTTTGAAGCATTCTTAGGAGGTCTCCAAAACTCGAAAAATTGCAATAACTTTCAAACCATGGGGCCTTTTGACCTGATTCTTTTTCTGGAATGCTCTAAATCACAATTACTTTCATCTGGTCATTTCACACCTTCTAGGTCACCAAAGTGATGGCCAAATTGCATGCTCCTATTTTTTCAAGATTTTCTAGCACACTGATAGTTGAACTATGAGAGTTGGAACCTTTATTTGACCCAAATGGGTATCCAAAAATGTAAAGACATGAAACAGAAACTAAGTCTAAGTACATTTTTTGGGTGACACAGGATTGCCCTTATACCTTTGGATGCTCCTGCATCAGACACCCAGGGTAGATTGAAAAGTGACCCTATCACTTTATGGATGGTAGAGGAAATCCCAAATGGGAAACCTCAGCTTCTAAAATCCAAGTTGAGTCCTCGATCGGCCGTCCTTTCCATTTGACCAAATACTCTTCATACTGCCTGTTTCTGGTACTCCTACCCACACGATGATCTAGAATGTCTTCTATCTCCTCCTTCTTAGAAGCAGGAATCAGACATGGTTCTAACACCAGCTCCTCATCTGCACCATCATCATGATACTCTGTTAAATTTGCAATGTTAAAAATGGGAGAAATGTGAATACCATCTGGAAGCTCCACCTCATATGCATTTCCTGAGTCATGTTTCTTCAAAACTTTGCAGGGGCCAAATTTCTTCATTTTTAGCTTGTTGTAAGTACCGACTGGAAATCTTTCTTTTCGTAAGTGCACCATGACTAGATCCCCTACTTGGAATTCCTTATGTCTTCTCCTTTGATCAGCCCTAGCTTTATACTCTTGATTCATCTTGGTAATGTGTGCCTGAACCTCCTCATGTAGACGCTTGATATGTTCAGCAAATTCTTTCGCTTCAGCACTTGTCCTCTCCCCTTGATCTATCTTCCTTAATTCTTGTGCAGTCCTTGGGCTATTCCCATATACAATTTGGAATGGTGATTTTCTAGTACTCTTATTTATAGAGTTATTGTAAGAAAACTCTGCTTGTGGTAGAATCAAATCCCATCCCTTGGGCTTATCCCCAACTAAACATCTCAGCAAATTTCCCAAACTTTTGTTTGACCATCAATTTGTGGGTGATGCATGGTACTAAATTTCAAGTTTGTTCTCAACTTTTTCCAAAATGTCCTCCAGAAATACCCCACAAATTTAGTGTCTCTGTTAGAAACTATACTCCTTGGAAGACCATGTAGTCTTACCACCTCTTTGAAAAACAAGTCTGCAATATGGATAGCATCATGAGTTTTGTGGCATGGAATGAAATGTGCCATTTTGGAGAACCTATCAACCACCATGAATACTGAGTCATTACCCCTTTGTGTCCTTGGCAATCCAAGAACAAAATCCATACTTATGTCCTCCCATGGCCTTGATGGAACAGGCAATGGCTGATATAGGCCAGTATTGTGACTAAACCCCTTGGCAACTTGACAAACCTAGCAACTCTGTACAAACTTCTTCACATCCTGTGAAATTTGAGGCCAAAAATAATGTTCTCTAAGAATGGCAATGGTCTTATCTCGAGCAAAATGTCCTGCCATCCCTCCACTGTGTTTCTCCTTAATCAAATTTTCCCTCATGGAACTCCTTGGAATGCACAATTGACTACCTTTGAACAACATGCCATCCTGAATCAAATAGTCTAAGCACTTGGTTCTATCTATAGCAACAGGTTCTTTACAAGCTTTCCATGCTTCAACAAAATCAGGATCCTCGGGGTACAAATTCTTGAGTTCATCAAACCCAACTACTTCAACCTGCATTTCTGTAAGCAACAACTGTCTCCTACTTAGTGCATCTGCAACCCTGTTAGATTTTTCACTTCTATGCTTCAACACAAATGTATAGCTTTGCAAGAACTCTACCCACTTCATATGCCTTTAATTCAATTTACCTTGGCTATTTAGGTACTGTAATGCCTGATGATTAGTATACAAAAAAAAATTCTTTTGGCAATAAATAATGCCTCCATTTCTTTAAGGCCTGAACTATTGCATAGAACTCTTGATCATAAATAGAATACTACTTCTTTGCATCATTCAATTTTTCACTAAAATATGCAATAGGCTTACCTTCTTGGCTTAATACAACCCCAATAGCACTGCCACTAGCATCACAATCTACTTGGAAAACCTTTCTAAAATTTGGAAGTGCCAATACAGGCTGTTCTATTACCTTCTTCTTCAGCAATTCAAAACTTCTCGCAGCTGCTGCAGTCCATTTGAACTCTTTTCTATCCCCTCTTATTGTATCAGTTAGGGGTGCACATATGCCATTGAAATTCTTAATAAACTTCCTATAAAAACTAACCAGACCATGAAATGATCTTACCTCAGTAGCAGACCTTGGAGTAGGTCATTCCAAGATGGCTTTTACCTTCTCCGAATCCATTTTGAGACCTTCAGGTGATATAACAAACCCCAAATAGACTAACTCCCTTTTTGCAAAGTTACACTTCTTCAAATTAATTAACAGTTTCTCTTCCCTTAGCCTTTCAAGGACACTAGGAATATGCAATAAATGTTCTTCCAAAGTCTTCCTAAAAATTAAAATATCATCCAAATAGACAATACAAAATTTTCCCAAGAACTTCTTAAGTACCTCATTCATGAGCCGCATGAAGGTGCTTGGGGCATTCGTCAAGCCAAAGGGCATGACTAACCACTCATAAAGACCCTCCTTGGTCTTGAAGGCTGTTTTCCACTCATCTCCTTCTCGAATCCCTATCTGGTGATAACCACTCTTCAGATCTATATTTGTGAAGTACTGAGCTCCACTCAAGCAGTCCATAATATCATCCATCCTTGGCTAAGGAAATCGGTACTTGATGGTGATCCTATTTATAGCTCAAGAATCTGTACACATCCTCCACTCTCCATCCTTCTTTGGTGCAAGTACTGCAGGTACTGCACATGGACTCAGGCTCTCTCGAATCAAGTCCTTCCTCAACAACTCTTGAACCTGTCTATTTAGCTCCTCTGTTTCAGTAGGAGTCATCCTGTGAGCAGCCTTGCTAGGCAAACTAGCTCTTGGAATCAGATCTATCTGATGATTGATTTGCCTTACTGGTGGCAATCCATCTGGAACATTATTAGAGATAATATCTCCAAACTCCCCTAGTAAATCTAAAACTTCAACTGGTATTTCACTACTACCTTCTTTATCTTTCTTAGGAATCAAAGCATAGCACATATGCTAATGTTTCATGCCATCTAAAAACTTCCTTTCATCAACAAGACAAATCCTAGCACTGCTACATACCTTTTCACCTTCCTTTTTCATGGGCTTCAATTTGTGGCAAATTCCATCCTTTGTGAGAGAGTATGTGTTTGCATGTCCATCATGTACTACATGTCTATCAAACTACCATGGTCTACCCAACAATAGATGGCAAACATCCATCGAAATAACATCACAGAGAACTTCATCATGGTAACTCCCAATTTTGAATTTCACTAAACATTGTTCACTTACCAGGACCTTATCATCATCTTTTACCCAAGCAATCCGATAGGGCTGGGGATGTTTCTCCCTCTTGAGCTTCAGCTTAGAGACCATCTCTTCTGATACCAAGTTATCAGTGCTACCACCATCAATGATCACGTCACAACATTTATCCTCACACTTGCATCTGGTACGGAACAAACTCCTCCATTGTCCTCGTTCAATCTCACCACTTAGTAGGACTCTTTCATTTACCAAGGTCTCTCCTCTTTCTACATCCTCTAAATGTGATGATTATGCATCCTCATCCACATGAGCAACCCTAGCTTGGCCCTCAGCTCTCCTATCTGTCCTTCCTTGTCATTGAGGGCATTCAAAGGCATGATGACCTTCTTCATTACAATGGAAATAGGTACCACAAAAGCCTCCTCTCCCTTGTCCACATCCTCTACCTCTTCCTCTTTGATTTCCAAATTCTTGATCATGGGAGTGGTTAAAACCCTCATTCCTCTCGTTCCTGCTAGTACCCTCATCTTCATTTTTCTTTTGGGTTTCATTGCGGCCTCCAGATGACCTACCGCTTCCCCTTCCTCCTTGACTGCACCCTCTTTTCCTTCCTTCAAACCTTTTATTCAGCTTCTGTTCAACTCGTAGGGCAAACTGGTATGCCTCTTCAACGCTGGTCATTCTTACCAGACTTAATTCCTCCTGGATGCTAGGTCGCAACCCACTGATATAACGAGCAACCTTCTCCTTATTTTCTTCTGCATGCTCCACTCTAATCAAGAGTCGGTAAAATTTCTCTATATATTCTTGGACTGATCTTCCTGCTTGCTTTAACCAATGCATCTTCTTAAACAAATCAAGCTCATAGTCCACAGGAATGAACTGCTTCTTCAATTTGTCCACCATGCAATCCCATCTTGTGATCTTCTCCTTTCCTCTTATATTTCTTTTCAATTGAACCTCTTGCCAACAGATTTTGGCATAGCCTTTTAGTTTGGCCTTTGCAAACTTAACCCTATCTGGGTCCCTGATATCCTCATACTCAAAGTATTCTTCCAGTTCATTGATCCAATCGATCAACTCATCTGGTTTCAGATTTCCTAAAAATATACCCACTTCAATTGTGGGTCTTTTCCCAAACTTAGTTATGGCCCTAAAAAGCCTTTCCTCTGCATGATTCAAAACTTCCCTGTCAAAGTCCCCTTCTGGTCCAATTACTTCTTCTTCATTGTCATCTTCACTATTGTCACCTGCAGCAACATTTGCTCCTCTACGAAGTTCCTCTTGCAATGCCTGCACCTGCCTTTGCAGGGCTCTAACCTCCTCAAGATTAATAGCTCTAGCCCTTCCACCATGCTCTCTTCATGGAGGCATCTTCTAAATCAAACCCACAACCACACAGTCCTGGTGCAAACTGCCTCACAGTCGGCGCTCTGTCTACACACTCAGGAAAATCGGCTCTGATACCACTTGATGGGGACACAACCCAAGAATAGAATGGACACAAAAAAAAAGGGAAATTGTACTAACTAAAAAAATAAGCTAGTACAAATAGTACAGAGAAAATAAACTTCAAGACATGCCCTAAGGGCTTACAATAGCATAAATCTAGAGATAATTTCTCCTTTCAGTACCTCCTCTCAAACTCCACTCTGAACTGCCTTTTACAATGCCAAAAATCTCCTTAAATAGACTCCGGAGGGTTAAGGACTAGGAGTACATTCTAGAAAGTGATAGTAGGCATCCACTAACCAAATAGAAGGTTCCAGAAGTTGTGGTAGAAGTTGGCGCAAATCTAGAAGAATCTAGAAACGGTAACCGAACTTTCAGGAGGCATAACTTTTGAACCGTAGCTCTGATTGACGAACCGTTTACATTTCTGAAAAGCTCTCGAAGTTCTCTATAGCCCTATGGACAAGCTTAGCTTTTCCCCCAATTTTTGTCCCTTTTAGAGGTCATTTAATGGCCCTAACCTTACTTTGAAGCATTCTTAGGAGGTCTCCAAAACTCGAAAAACTGCAATAACTTTCAAATCGTGGGGCCTTTTGACCTGATTCTTTTCCTGGAATGCTCTAAACCATGATTACATTCATCTGGTCAATTCACACCTTCTAGGTCACCAAAATGATGGCCAAATTGCATGCTCCTATTTTTTTGAGATTTTCTAGCACACTAATAGTTGAACTGTGAGAGTTGGAACCTTTATTTGACCCAAATGGGTATCCAAAAATGTAAAGACATGAAATAGAAACTAAGTCTAAGTACATTTTTTTTGGTGACACAGGATTGCCCTTATACCTCTGGATGCTCCTGCATCACTATAGAATAGTACTAAAAGATTCAGGAATCTCATAGACCAAGTTACTAACCACCATGCTCCATATAGCTTGGAAAAGCCAAGATAGTGTCTTACTTAACACTCACACAAAGAAACATTACCAACTAATATCGTCTTACCACAATAAGAGACCTATAACCATATTCTTAGGACCAAGGATATCAAGTATAGTAAAGAAATATCATTCATTCAATAACTCTACCATTTAGTTTTTGAATGATGGGTAGTGTTATAAAAATTGATAATAATAAAATGAATGAATAAATTTTATATATAATATAAATGCTGATCAACACAAGAACACATACCTTGAATTGGTTGAGATCTCACATTTGGAGGTTTACTAGAAGGTCCAATGAAACAATTGATGGAGATTTATTGTAAATCAGCCAAGAGCCTCAAAATTGGAGGGATTTCCCCCCAACTTATCTTCATGCTACAGGGTTATAAGAACATTAAGATAATCCAAAGAAAGAATTAAAGTGAATAACACATTTATTTATTTCTTGAGCTTTAGTTAATTGATAAATCAGTCAAATATTTTGAAAATTCATTTGATTTCTCCTTAATGTCACATTCCAAAAGCACGGGCATTCGAATCATCCAAGGAATCAAGAGAGTGATTTAGCTCCTATTATATATGAACAATCATCTTAAGATACAATAACCAAGAATGAGAAATATATAGATATGAATACCTTGATCCTTGTTAAATAAATTAAGCATTCATAGTGTATTTAGTGCTTCTTGGTGCTTCACCCCTGTGAACATCACCTAGATCCAATGAGTGCTATGTTTTCCATTTATTCTCATGAGAGATGGATTCATGTTTAATCACTACTCATGAAACATGGGTCAATGAGTTTTACTCAAAATCACACAGTTAAAATCCTGATAGCAATATCACAATTTGACTTGCTATGGAAATTATCTCCTACTTATAAATTAATGAGCTTAAGGGGTTTTCTAATGAATGGTTCATAAGGCACAACACTTGGTAAAGTTTTTGCAAATGGGGTTGTAAGCTTTGGGTTTAACCATGGAGGAAACTCCATAGTTAAGCGCGCTCAGGCTAGAATAGTACTAGGATGGGTGACCTCTTGAGAAGTCCTGGTGCTTCACCCCTATCAGCATCACCTAGATCCAATGAGTGCTAAGTGTTCTATTTATTCTCATGCGAGACGGATTCATGTTGAATCACTACTCATGAAACATGGGTCAATGAGTTTGACTCGAAATCACATAGTTAAAATCATGATAACAATATCACAATTTGACTTGCTATGGAAATTATCTCCTACTTATCAATTGATGAGCTTAAGGGGCTTTCTAATGAATAGTTCATAAGGCACAACACTTGGTGAAAGTTTTTCAAATGGGGTTGCAAGCTTTGGGTTTAACCATGGAGGAAACTTCGTAGTTAAGCGCACTCAGGCGAGAGTAGTACTAGGATGGGTGACCTCCCGAGAAGTCCCAGTGCTTCACCCCTGTGAGCATCACCTAGATCCAATGAGTGCTAATTGTTCCATTTATTCTCATTAGAGATGGATTCATGTTGAATTACTACTCATGAAACATGGGTCAATGAGTTTGACTCGAAATCACATAGTTAAAATCCTAATAGCAATATCACAATTTGACTTGCTATGGCAATTATCTCCTACTTATCAATACACATTTTTTTTATAGGCCTCCCAAGATCTATATGTTTGAATATTAAAACATTATTAAAGAATAGATCTTGTAAAATATCATTTTTCATCACACACAACTCTAGAATGAGTAAGAAATATATTAAATCAACTTCTGGTGCATGATTAATTCCAACACACATACATATCTTTTCAATGATCAAATCAATATGCACAATTTCCTTATGCGTGTGAAATATCTCAAAAACTTGTGATTCAAGAAGTAGATAAGAAGAAATAAAATGATGTTTTTTGAATTGATCAATATGTTCCGTTAATTCTTCTACACAAAAATCACATATTTTAGTCATATCATCATTTTCATGCTCATTAAGAGAATTCAAAATGACAATTGAAATGTCATCAACATATATTATTTGATCCACCTTATTATGTAACATTTCATGAGGAATTATAATTTCCATTGGTGGAAATGTTGCGGTGGATGGTAGGTGAAATGAATGGAATAAGGATAATGGAAAAGGTTGTATTGGATATAGATTAGGTGGATATGAGTAGAATGGGAATAATAGAGATTGTAGAATATAAGATGGATATATAGGTTGTTGTGAGAATGCATGATTATATTCATTGTGCACACTAGTTGGAAAATTATGTTTTTAAGAAATATTTTGTCTTTCCAATGTAATAGAGTAATCCATACCTTGATCTTCTTGATTTGGTGTATGAAATTGTTCACCAGTTACAAGAAAGACTTGTTCACTTACATCCTTAGCATGGTGAGGTTCATAAAGATCTTGTACTTCATTTACCATGTGTTCTTTTTTGTTCGTGCATATGCATTTATCACCTTTCCTGGAACAAGTAGAACAATGAATGGTTAAATTGTCATTCATGAAATCACATTGTTCTAGAAATTCATCAATTATATGCTCTTGTTGAAACATAGAAATAACATTTGGACATACTTGTGACAATAGAAGATCAAGATCGTCTAATTTACATTCATTAGGTAGAGAGTTTTTAAAAACATCACCTTTGGTTGACACAATTCCTCCACCAATTCTTGTTTTCATATTTGATGTGTTTGGACTACCTTGAAAATGCATCATTTTAAACATTTTTTTTCAAAATTTCATTTTCTTTACAAGTTACTCACAAAAAGAAACAAAAAAGAAGAAAAATAATTAATTTACCTTCATCCTAAAACAAACAAAAATAAGGGATCTAACTTCTAGGATCTATCCACAAACTAAAACAATGCATCTATATGATTTAAGCAACACAAATTAGGATTAATTACTCAAGCAAGGCTAGTAATTGCAAAATTTTTCATCCTAATGCATTGTTCCTAACTTAGCTCACTATGAATTTACACCTTTAATACCTTTCCCTAGCAACAACACAAAAAATGTAGGGTGAAACTATGATTCAAATATTAAGGATAATTAATAAGATTAAGAGCCAACACATTTTGCATTTAAATATCAATCTGAGGTCGTAGATAGATGAAAGGTATAATGGCTATATGCTTAAGGGATGAAGATAGCATTCCAAGTAGATATGAGTGTAGCTAGAACACATTTGAGGAAACCTACAAAAAACCAAAAAAAAATTGGCAACAGGAATTGTCATTTCCTGGTGACAAGAACTATCACTTCCTAGCAATAGGAGCTAGTCAAAATTTGTTAAAGAAAAACTATTTTAAACTAAATAGAAAGAATAAAGTTTTAATCTAGAAATTAATATTACAATAATTAAATAAAGAAGCACACAAATCTGAATTTGCATTTAAATCTCAAACAAACACAAATAAAAAATAATTCTATGTATGAAATAAAATCAAAATAATAACACACCAAAAGTAAAAACACACAAAGAATCTAAACTAAATTACCATTCATTCCAAGAAGTGGATCCTACCTCCTTTGCAAGCCTAGTGATGAAACATGAATTCCCTTCTACTCTTTTGTGATCGGAATAATGATATTTTATTCATCCATAAAAAATATAGAATTCACATAGAATTCCGCTATAGGAAGATCTGTGTACAAAAGCTTGTATTTCCCTTTGATATTAGTATATCTCCCATTTAGAGAAGATGCATATATATAAATACCATTCATATAAAAAACTAAAACTATTTGAAGGATAGTATAATATTTGTTTTCCTCCGACCAACAAAGATCACAATGGAATGACTCACGTATAATGTGTTAGCCACATACTCCAAATCTATTGCAACAATAATATAAAACTAGGTATGGAAAGGTTATAATCTTTTGCAGCCATATAAAAATTTGTACCACAAGTTTCTCAACAAATTAAATCTTCTAGAGATCAATTCCCACATGGATAGAGCCATAACTTATTGGAGAAAAATGCGAACCATTTGTTGGAGTAAATTTAGAAATTATGATGTTTAGAAAACTGCACGTAACTTCCAAATGGTTTAGTTTTTGAAAATTTTGCTACTTAAAAGTTAAATGACCTCATTTTGCACAAAACCCAGATTGTGGATTTTTGAAATTCATCCTCATTTTTCTGCAAATTGAAACACAAAATAGACTATGATATTTTTAATCAGCAAATTTTTCTCTTTTCCATAAGTCCACATATATTGTATTATTTGTTCCAAGATATATATATATATATATATATATATATATATATATATATATATATATATATATATATATTTCAAGGCATAAAATAACCATATTGATTAGTAAAATCAATCAATTATAAATTTTCATTAATATATCTAAAAACTTTATTTAGTATTACTTATTTATATTTAACCATATGCAACATAAGATAATAAAAATATGGATGAAATGGAATAGAATATAATATGGAAATGAATATGATGGTATGTAAAATGGTGAAAAGATAATATGAATATAGATCATAAATGACTCTCATCAAATACAATGTGTGTTCCAATCTTGAGTTTTCTCAGATTTGTGAAACCAGGGTTCCAGTCTTGATGTGTTCTCATCACTGTGACACCACATTATTCAACATATTTTCTCTTGTATGAATAGTAGTAGTGAAGATAATATAGAAAGTTCTGATTTGTTAGGTGTTTCTATGTTTTAATTTCATGCATTTGAATGTATAGTTTCAAAGAAATGAATACAAATGAGGAAGAATTTTTTTAGTTTCATTTTGATTCTTGTCTCCTATCTCTATAATATGTAGTCTTATGTGGTCCAAGGACAAAGAACTAAGATCCATTTGCATCCCCTTAAGGTTGTATGTTTGATGTATCTTGTTGTTGGAACAAAGGGCCAAGTAAATACATGATGTGTTTGATAGGATTGCTAGTTATTTTGAGAAGGATACTTCATAAGAATGAGGTCTTTATAAACACTGATTTCTAATTCACAAATTGATAAGATAGATCTAATATCTTGGTGTATGAAATATTTCATTGATATCACAAATGTATGAGTTTGATTCATGGAATTTCCCAATAGATAAGGCACTGATCAGCTACAGTATCATGGGTTCTTATTGCTGCATATTTGGGGTCTTGCTAAAATCAACATCATTAATCCAATGTATTTCCCTTTAATGTTGAAGAGCTAAAAAGTGTTACCCTCACTTAGCTTGTGGATTTCATAGAGTTGTAATTTTCTACTACACATCTTTGTTATTGCATAAGTATAGGAGATTAAGGGTTTTATCTACTTTCTTTAGATTTCAAATATGTTTTAGCACTGGTACCATATAAGTGAATCTGAGGTACATCTACCTATGTTTTGCAGAGCTTGAAGTAGAAGAAGGGTCTAGCCTTATATTTGGTCTGGTGTCTGAAAAGGTATATTGAAAATGGGAAGTAGCTAGCCCTAGATGTATCTTATTCTCATTGGTAATTTGAAACCATGTTGTTTCAAAACACCAATAAAATGGTGACTCCCTTGGAGAGATAAGATAGCAATACACCTTGTTAAAAGGACAAGAATCTCTGGTGTGAATTGAATATTTCAGTCATATTTTTCAGTATGGTTTTGCACGTCTAAGTCACCAACAAAATGATGACTCTGCTGGGGACTGTATTGAATTTGAATGGTAGACAAGCCTTGAGAATTTGAAAAAAGGAGATTCAATATAGTAGGAGAAGTCAATGAAAAAAGTTGCAGTAGTAAGTTATTTGATGTGTTTTCCAATTTTCTTACTCAAATATCATGCACCCCAGTGATGCTTTGTTTAGGACAATAGTAGTTTTGAAGGATTGAATGCAGATTGTATTGTTATTAAGTTTCATTTTCAATTAGTTCAGTTGGATCTTGTTATCAAAGTGTTGTTGTAATTTTAGAGTCAGAATTGATCAAAAGTGTTTTCTCTCTTCTAAGTGTTTAATGATTTGCAAGTTCTACAAGTTGAAAATCCAATTCAAATTTGACATGCTATGAATCATGTTTTAAAATCTTTCTCACAATTGTGAGTGGCGACTCTCTAAAAGATCTTTGTACCAATGTAGATTCATTATGTATAAATGTTTTCAAGA
Source organism: Cupressus sempervirens (assembly GCA_028749045.1). Taxonomy (NCBI): domain Eukaryota; kingdom Viridiplantae; phylum Streptophyta; class Pinopsida; order Cupressales; family Cupressaceae; genus Cupressus; species Cupressus sempervirens. The sequence continues at coordinate 48,812,242 of CM053786.1, forward strand.
GTTTTCAATTGAATTGTGTAGATTTGAAAGTTATGATAAGATTTAGATAAGAAGAGAGAATATATAAGTTCTTAATTGATGATTTTTGAAGTATTGTGTTTGATATATTGTCATAAGAAATTTGAATGTTAAAATGAATCATAGTAGTGATTTCATTTTGTTCTTCTCAAGGAGATGGCGGCTCTATAAGGATTTGATCAATGGTGTGAAGAATTGAAGTTTACACCTATGCCAATCAGCAGATTAAGTTTGCAGGCATCAACACTCAAGGTATTTTTCCACTTTCATGAGACTTCATTTCCATGAAAGTAAGCTTTACAAAATTTTCTCTATCAAGTGGTGTTTCTAGCACTAAGTAGGAGAATGATTTGATTTATCTCAACATACTTTGTGATGAATAGATTCAGCAAAATTGTTTTTATATTTTGAAGTATGTTTGGATTTTGAATTAGTAGAAAAGTCTTCAGATCTATTGCAAGTAATAAATTTTGAAAGTAATTATGGTGAATGAGTTTTAAATTTGTAAGAAATGGAAAATTTCTTTTTACCTAGTATGCAACCAGTTAGTGATGTATGTAGATCTTTTTCTACCAAGAGATACATGTCATTATACTTTAATAGTATCTATGATTTCCCAAATGTCATTCATAATGATATTAGAAAAAGTTTTCCTAAATTTAATGAGAACCATACTGTTTTAGCTAGTCATCATGTTCAAGTTTTTAGTGATTTGATGGGTGACTATGAGATTGCTCAAGAGGATGTGCACATGAAATTATTTTTTCAAACTTTAGAAGATGATGCTAGAGACTGGTTATCATTTTTACAAACATGTTCTATTTCATCTTGGAGTGAGTTGAATTCAGCCTTCATGAAGCAATTTAGGGAAAGAGTAAGCATCTCTAATTATTTTGAGAAGTTCTTGAAGATCCAAATCTAGAATGGCTAATTAGTTCCTAAGTTTCATATCAAATTTGCAAAATTTTTAAATGGGATTCCTGAAAGTTGTAAACTGGATGATCAAGTATGTCTAGTGGTTTATCTTGATGCATTTGACAAGAAGATGAGTTATCTATTAAGAGATAAAGAGCCCAAGACTTTGCATCATGCATTCATGACAATGATAGAGATTGAAAATAATGTAAAGTATGACTTAACTAAGAGTCACTTCTCTCGAAATGTTTTCTAGCAATATGAGGTTTAAAGGAAGAATCAATGTTATAAAGAGTGTTTGATTTCAGATCAGCAAATAGGTACAACAATTTTTGTAGATAATTTTATTGAAGATTCAGAAGTAAAAACATGTGAACATGAAGTTTCTTTGTTGCAAAGGAGATAATTCCATTCTTGCTAAATCGAAAGTACATGTTTATAATATCACAACAGCAGATGACATAGTTGATTCACTTAATGAGTTATACATACAAGATGTAAATTCAGTCATTCCTCCTCCTATTGATGGATTTTATTATATTGAGAATGTTGTTAACTTTGAAGTTGAAAGATGTTCATCTCAGTATGAGGATGAAGAAGTTGAAAGTTATGTGTCAAGTGATGAAGGTGAAGTTGTTGATTCGATGTATCATGAAGAAGCATCATGTGAAGACAACAATGAGAGTTGTTACTAAAGTCAAGAAGAGGGAATTGATAACACATGTTCATCTTCATATAAATTTGATGAAAATTGGGAAGAAGAAAGCAATGACGGAAGTGAGTACTCTTATGCTAGTAGAGATATGAGTCCCTTTCCTAAATCGAAAAGTGAACTTCTATTTCAAAGTTATGTAAATCAGCTCGAGGTTGAAAGTTGTGAAGAGGAGTTGTCTACACAATATGAGGATAAAGAGATTGTTTATAAGAATGAATTGCTTAGTTGTTTAGATCAATGTCATAAGGTTACATGTAGTAGTAATCAACAATTTGCAAATGATTATGAGATTAATGCTTCAAAACCTATTGGTAAGATAAATGATGATTGGTTTTCAAGACATTTGAATCACCTTAGAGAAGACAATGAAAGTAACATTGATTTATATTCTACATGCTTCATTGATGGAGTGGATGGTGTGTCTTCTTGTGATGATTCTGATTTCTCTTCTTCATACGTTGAAAGTGTCCATGAAAGTGATCTTACAAATGGTTTCAAATTTTTCACAAATCTATTGTATGGTGAAGAGTTTGATGTTGATCAACACATCACTTGTTATAATGTCTACAAAGGAGCTTTGCATTGAGTTATCAACCCACTTTTTGAAGAGCACATGGAATGTTCAGATTTAGTTGAGAATGAGTTTAATGATGATACATTGTCTTACTGCTATAAGAGATTAGATTTTTCTTCTTCTAGATGTGATAGTGATTATGATAATGATGTTGCATCTCATGATGTGGATAACAAGGTGTTTGAAATTTTTTTTATTGAAAATCAGCATACACCTTACAATGAGTTTCATGATGAATACTCTAATGTGATGACTAATCCATTTACTGATTTCCAAGAGTCATTAGAGAATTGAGGATTAGTTTCAAATTTTGACATTGATGATATTTGTGAATATAAGTCTGATTGCTCATTTGAGTACATCCATTTATACATAAGGATACACAATTTCAAGGTATGTGTGACCTTTTTCCCCAAGTTGAGTATGAGGCTTTTGTATTCAAGATTGATAGCATGCATGATCCATTAAATGAAGGAGAGTTTTAGTTTGAGTCTAATATTTTTAAGCATGCTGATTAGTACTTTCATAATGAGAAAGTTGTAGAGAGTGATCATAGTTTTTATATGCATTATGAGAGTGAAGGTGTAGATTCAGTTTTGCTAAGTGATGTGTTTCAAGATGCTAATCTAATTGGTGAAACTGATAGAATAAATTTTTCCAACTTACCTCATGAAAGTTCAAATAAAAATCAGATTTATGATAGAGGTAAAAGTTTTTTTTGAAGTTTGGTGGTCTGAGGCCATCGTTTGTACAGTTTAGGAGTAGTTGTTTCTTGCTTTCAATAAAGTTGTTTGAGAGAAGATTTTGCTATCAAGTGTGTGGTCTGATTCTTCTAGAGATCTGAATCCTTTCCATGCCTACAAGGGACATGCATCCCCAAATAGAGCCACTATTGGGACTCAAAATCAAAGCTTTGATTTTGAGTACCATTAAAAAATTAAGCCCTATGAACGCCTTTTGATGCATATGTACTTGACTATCCTTTTGAGACCTAAGAGGTGTTTAATGTTTCTAACACCTTGCATTTAGTATATCCACTCATCCCATGGAGATAAATTTCCATTCCAAGTCATTCCATGAAGTCCCATTTTGAGCAATGTCCAAATTTGCATTTTTGCCTAAGTGACAAACAACGATGGCAGGCCTAGTTTGCAATTGAATATCTTGCACCCAGTAATGTTTCATGACTCACCACTTTGGGAGTCTTTAGTGTCCATACCAGAGAGCCCATTTTTTAGATTTATAATCCTTTCAAATTCATTTGACTAGGCTTTGAATCCCTCAAAATTGGTCATTTATTGTTGTCATGCTGATGTGAATTGTTTAGAATTCTGGAAGGCCCTATTTGACTTGTTATAACTTTGACCCAATTGACTAAAATTATAAAATTCCTTTTGAATTTAATTTTAGAGGTTAAAAACTTGCTATGTTTCAATTTTGAGCTTATGAAGAATCTATTTGATCAGTTTTCAAATGCGATTCCAAATGCAATTTGTGATGTTTTATTGGCGTCGGCAAATGCAAGTTAGTCGTTACCCCTATTCATGATATTGTAACTTGAAATATATGATAGATGAGATGAAATGGATTGTACACTATGTTCTACTCTAAAAATACTTTAAGTGTACCGATTTTCAAGTCTTGATGAATTTGTTTGCACATTTTCCCAAGTCCATTCCATTTGCAAAAAATGTTTTCCCGCCATTGTTCCCATCTCTGCATATCCAAGTAGCCACTTTGATTGCTCGCCAAATGTGTCCTATTATTTTTCATGAGCCCTAATTGCAAGATTTATGTTATCCTCATAACAATGAACAATTCCCCAATTTTCATTTCCCCAAGTGTCAATTTGCCCAATTTTCGAAGCCAAAACATAATGCAATTTTTTATTTTGTGACATGTTTTCTTGCAGGAAATTTTGAGAGGGTAACTTTGATAGTCAATATCTTTTGATTGAGAATTTTTCATGAGATGAGACTCGATAGGGTAAGAATATACAGAATAGAGAATCACTATGTCAAATTTTAGAGCTTGGTCAGGTGTTTTTGTCAATTTTTAAAGTTGGTCAAAGGGCCTCATGGCACAAAGTTGATAATTTGTAGAAAAAGAGTTAAAATGAGCTTTAGCTAATTATTCAGTGGTCGAACTTGGTTCTAATCAGTATGATGGGTTCAATGGATTGGTTTGAGGATTCAAGTGTTTGGAAACAATGTTTTTTAGCTAGACCCACTTTGGGGCCCAACTAATTCCATTAGATTTGTAAGACATGATGAGTTTTTTGATATGGATAAATGAGATTACAATGAATTTGATTTATTAAAATTTCATAATACAAAGGTGAGAAATGGTAGTTGTATTAAGTATAGGAAGGGTTGTGCTAAAAATGGGTGATCATGTGCATAAAATGCATTGAAGGTTGAAAATCTATAGGAGAGTTTCCAAATTAGGGGCAAGTTTTATCAATGTATGCAAGATTTCTAATATACCAAACAGTAGAATAATTAAGCTTCACACCTCAAGAAATTTTTTTTAACCATTGATGTATTTGAGATGAGTCCTATGTAGGAACTTTATGTAGGAGCTTCATTGTGCCAATTTAGCTCAAGACATTATCATCTAAGTTGTACCAAATGCATAATGCCCATAGATGATGAAATAAGAGATATATCCAATGATCACATGTATACATATCATATTGACCCTTTACAATGGCTAGCTAACACTAGCTGGAAATTCTAATTAATGCATTAAGCTCAACAAGTTCACCTGAAGTGCATGCAAATTCAGTAGAAACACTTTGTGCTATAGCTTGCCTTGCTCCATCTACATTGAGTACCAAGCTTTCTAGCCCAAGCTTCTTTGGAAGGCTTTTGCATAATGCCTTAGAGAACCCACAATCAAAATCCACATTAGTGCACTCATTGTCTATCTATATCTCATTGCTAAATCCTAATAGAGGCAACATAGCATCAACAGTTGGTGCGGCCCATGGAAATCATATCGCTGAGTCTATGATGATTATGAATCTTGAGATGGTGGATGGCATGTTAATGAGGCTTGGTAAATTGTTGGAGTTGTTAGATGTTCAAAAATTGAAAAGCTTGAAGGTGAATTGAGAGAGACTACTACTATTAAAGTTGTCTTGTATTTTGTAATTGCCGAACATGGGAGTTCATCTCGTCAAGTTCATTCTCTTGCTTAACGCCTAGCAAGGTTCTATATTCACATTCAATGTAACATCAAAGGAAGCAATGTGAGGAGTTGAAGTCATGGCATGTAAGGAGAAAGTGCAAATAAATGGTAGTCCTTCTTACCCCAGTTAGACTTCTGATGAGACCAAAGCCTAAATATATACAAACCTAACCTGGAAGGTTGCCCGAAAAATTTGGGCATCAAATAGAAGTCATACATTCTAGTGGCCAAGCCAATGGATAATTTACCAATTTTTACTTGGCCATAGAAAAGTGATCCATAAATAAACATTAGTGTCATTTTAAACTACCTCAATTTGACACCACAAAATGTCATGATATATGTGCTTACATTCCTCCTCTGGCCTCTATCTCTTTGTTAGATAATTGAAATAATTCATATTGTAGGGAGCAAGGCCACCCATGACAATTGTCATGAATCAAAAGGTAGCCACATTAATTTAAAGAAGTGTGAAGGCTAGAAGTGGGAAGCTTCATAAATTTATAAGTGACCTAATTTTCATAACAGTGCACTGTTATTACTACAAGAATCATAAACACCCATAATAACCTCATCATCTTTGGAGGCTGGTGAGCTTCAATTTCACCTACCCAGGATGCGAACTCTGATGGATTGGGAGGCAAAAGAGAAAGGGACAAATTGAATAATCTAGAAGAATGTATTGTTTTTTGCCCATGGTAACTGTGGGTGTGGTGGCTCACATTAAGAATCCTTAGTGATCACTTATAAAAACATGTTGATTGCCATAGGTATATGGTAGTTATTCTGAGTTACAAACCAAACCTTTTGTCCCACATTCATGTCATAGGGAAAAATTTTACCTTTTAAATACATTTGCACACATTATCACTAAATGTCTTGAAAACTAGTGCCTTTTGGAAAGGCATGAAGCTTGTGGTGGACCCCAGCCAGCTAGATGTAACCTTACAAAATTTTTGAACAAAGTGCCATGTGTCACAGTGGACATGTGGTAGCATAGTGCTTCACCGCAATATGAAGATGCATGGAGTTTAAGTGAAGCGAGGAAGCACTTGGCTACTATGTGGTAGTGGGCCTCAGTCCTTGGTGATGTGTCGGTCCAGTTAGCGAGGTGACATGGTGGTCTAGTGACAGTAATTGGCAAGAAAATTGGAGGCTACCATGTGGCATCTAGTAGATGGTGACTATGAAGAAGTCAACCAATAAAATGTTGCCACATGGCAGCTCGGTCAAAGTGGGTTGACATGAAATACATGGTGAAGGAAAAAATTAAAATGTTTTTAAAATATAATTTTTAAAATAGTTTTCCAAAGTTCACATGCATAAAATTTTAAATTAAAATGGATTTATCTTAAGTCTAGACTTTAGGAATTTTTAAATTTTTGAATAATCAAGTTCAAACCAGAGACCATGTACAGGGGGTGTGATTTTGAAAATAGTATTATGGGTGTTTTTGATAAGCTAATATAGCAATACTATATATCATCGGAATTGGGAGAAGACGAACGTTCTAATTCTAGAATTTTTTTTTGAATAGGAAGTCATTTGTTTAGGTTATACAAGATTTTCTCCTAAATTCTTAACTTGCAACTGCATTTAGGTATCGAAGTTCAAATGTAATTTCTAGCAGGGTAATGTGCTGAATGTGCACAAAAGATAGTAAAAATGTAGTTAAGGTCGAGTTTGGTCACCTTTAAATCAGTTAAATCAATTTTTATTAGCATCCCATGATGCATTCTAGATATTTTGGTGGCACAAGGGTTTTCATCATTCATCAAAGATATTTCCAAGTTTGTTACAGAATAATGATGAAAACTAAATCATATTTCATGGGTAGAAAGATGAAAGAGGGTTTACAATAGTAGAGGATGGAATTTCAAGTGGACACATGTCCTCTTCATAACAGATTTGGGAATTCATTCCTTGCCTATATCTTTCTTTTTCTCATCCATATTTGGGGTTGGTTCTAGTTTTGGAGAAAAAAGACTCATTGTTGTGATACCATGTGTGTTCCAATCTTGAGTTTTCTCAGATTTGTGAAACTATGGTTCCAATCGTGATGTGTTCTCATCACTGTGACACCACATTCTTCAGCATATTTTCTCTTGTACGAACAACAATAGTAAAGATAATATAGAAAGTTATAATCTATTAGGTGTCTCTATGTTTTAATTTCATGCACCTAAATGTATAGTTTGAAAGAAATGAATACAAATGAGCAAGAATTTATTTATTGTCATTCTGATTCTCATCTCCTATCTTTGTAATCTATAGTCTTATATGGTCTAGGGACAAAGAATTGAGACCCATTTGCATCCCCTTAAGGTTGTATGTCTGATGCATTTTTCTATTGGAACAAAGGGCCAAGTAAATGCTTGATGTGTTTGATAGGATTGGTGGTTATTTTTAGAAGGATACTTCATAAGAATGAGATCTTTATGAACATTGATGTCTGATTCACAAAGTGATAAAATAGATTTGATATCTTGGTGTATGAAATATGTAATTGATATCACATATGTATGTGTTTGATTCATTGAATTGCCCAATAGATAATGCACTGATCAGCTATAGGATCACTAGTTCTTACTATTGCATTTTTGGGGTCTTGCTGAAATCAACATCATTAATCAAATGTATTTCCCTTTAATGTTGTAGAGCTAAAAAGTGTTACCCTCACTCATGTTGTGGATTTTATAGAGTTACAATTTGCTACTACACATCTTTTTTATTGCATAAGTATAGGAGATTAAGGGTTTTATTTGCTTTGTTTATATTTAGAATATGTTTTTAGCACTGGTACCATATAAGTGAATCTGAGGTACACCCACCTAGGTTTTGCAGAGCCTGAAGTAGAAGAAGGGTTTAGCCTTATAGTTGGTCTGGTCTCTGAAAAGGTATATTGAAAATGGGAAGTAGCTACCCCTAGATGTATCTTATTCTCATCAGGGTAATTTGATACCGTGTTGTTTCAAAACACCAATGGGGGTGTTCGATTTTTCCTCATATTTTCCAGTTCTTCAAGGAAGGGAAAGAAGACTTTGGGGTTGTAGGAAGAGCAGAGCTCTTGTCTTTTTTTGAACTATGTGTTAGGAAGGGGTGGGTGGAATTTTGATTTTAAGTGCAATGTAAGGGAGGGAATTTTTGTTTCTTCCAAATAGTGATTTTGATGCAAACATGTAATGAGATCTATATTATCTTGTACATTTTAGAGAAGGGAGACTTTGGAGATAATTGAACACCAAAACTTTTAGCCTGAGTAGTTTTCTTTCCACTAATTGTTATCTTTGTGTAACTTTTGATTTTCTCTAAATGCATTTTAGTGTCGCTATTTTCTAAATACGTTTAATTTCAAGATGTCTTTGAAGCTTTGATTCTTCACTTTCTCAGGTTTTCATTCTCTTTGTAATGCAACATTTAGGTAGATGAACTAGGTGTCATTTACTATTTATTTCCTTTCAATTGGATTAGCTTTTTCGTGTCTATTTCGTGTTACGGATAGACATTTGTAAACCTTTTGTGCTTTCTAGTTAAAAGCATCCATATTTGTATCTTTGTGAATTCATTACAAATCATAAATGGGGAGCTATACTTGGATAAATTTAGAGGGTTCTTATGCTTTTCAATAGTGAAGTGACCCAACTATTAGTGCATATTCAGTCTTCCAAGTTGGATTTTGGGGTTAATTCGTATCTATTTCTTTGGAGGATAATTTGTTCACTAACATTATGGAATATCATTCATTTTAATCATGTTTGTTACATTTGATTCAAATGCAATAATTTGTGAATAAAATTTTAACAACCTTTAATATCAAATTTTGATGCAATATTTAATTTGAAATGATCTCTGCAATCCCTTAAGTTGTCACTATAGTTCACCTGCCTAAATGCACTTAGAGCACCTTGGATACACTTCAATATGGGGTGGCTACGAATGATGGAGACTCTCTGTGGCCAGAAGAAGAGTGTCATTGGGGTTCACCCACTCATCCGAAGCTAATGATGCTAATGATTCGATGCCAAGATCAACAATTTCAAAGTTACACAGTTGTGCACCTATGAACTGAGGCACACCACAAGTTTTAGCATCCAGCGTGATTATTGTGCTGAATCCAAATAGAATGCGATCTCTCAAAAATGAGATATTCATTGTAGGCCTTGGCATGATTGTCTGGTAGCATTCAATGTTTCATTGATATCCCCCATGAGCTCTGAGTTATGACCCTTCGAAGATCAACCTCAAAACTATTAGGAATAAGGTGTCTCAACCTTGGATAATTCCTATTCTTATTATTTGTTTTGTAAAATGTATTTCTTGCAAATAATGTTGATGTGTTAGAATCTTGAATTGTGTATAAGGAGATCATCACTAAAATGATTATGACAGATTCCTATGACATGTAAGAGCTATGTTAGGAAGATTTAATGACAGGTGAAGACATGTGGCAACTGATAATTATGAGTATTGTACACTCTACCCCAATAGTGGGGTTTGGGGCATTCCCCCAAATTTTTTTTTTAGGGTTCCTATTTTCTCAAAGAATGGTAAAACCCTAATACAATTATCTTTGGGAGTAACCCTAAAAGTGAAGTGCGTGTTATAAGCAATTTTAGGGTTGCAAAGAGATAGTATGTGAAATAGTGTGTTGTTGGTACTGTGAGTTGCTACTGGAGTCTTCTGTTGTCACTATTGAACTTGCATTGCAAGTGTATTGTAACCTTGTGTTGAAGATAATACATTGTGTAGGTTCTGGAGGGGTGGGGTTGTTTTACTGAAAGGTTTTTCTTCATCGAAAAATCTTTGTGTTATGTGTTTCTTTCTTTGTCAATTTTTTTTATGCTTGGTTTTTTGTAATATTGTTGTTTACATGATATTGAATCTATAAGTGTAAAATATTTTAATAGGATTTTCACCATACTTCTCTTAAGAGATTAGTGTAGGAAGTTGTTTCTGCACTTGAGTTTCTTTACAAAAACACACTTAGAGCAGCTTGGAGACTCTTTGGTATGAGGTGGCCATGGGTGATGTAGGCTCTCCATAACTAGAAAAAGATTGTCACAAGGGTTCACTTGTCCATCCAAATCTAATGATGCTAATTATTCGATGCCAAGATTAGTGGTTTCAAAGTTATGTAGTAATGCACCTAGAACTGAGGCACACTACAAGTTTTTGCATCAAGTGAGATCATTGTGATGAATCCAAACATAATGTGATCTCTTGAAAATTAGATAGGTTATTGTAGGCTAGGACATTATCATCCTGTAGCATTTGACATTTCATCGATAGCCCCAACGAGCTTCGAGTTAAGGCGCTCAAAAGATCGACCTTGAAACACACTTAGATCACCTTGGAGACTCTTCAGTATAAGGTAGCTATGAATGTGGAGGCTCTTTTCAACCAGAACAAGAGTGTCACTAGATTTCAACCACCTATTTGGAGCTAATGGTGCTAATGATTTAATGCCAAGATTAATGGTTTCAAAGTTATGCAGTGATGCACCTATGAATTGAGCCACACTACAAGTTTTGGCATCAAGTGAGATCATTGTGCCGAATCCAAATAAAATGTGAGCTCTAAAAAATGGGATAGGTTATTGTAGACCTTGGTATGACCATCTTTCAGTATTTGACATTTCATCGATATCCCCCACAAGCCCCGAGTTACGACCCTCGGAAGATCAACCTCAAAACGCACTTAGAGCACCTTGGAGACTCTTCAATATGGGGTGGCCAGGAATGATGGAGGCTCTCTGCAGCCATAAAAAGAGTGTCAATAAGTTTCACCTATCCATTTAGAGCTAATGACATTGACAATTCTATGCTAAGATCAACAATTTCAAAGTTATGCAGTGATGCACCTATGAACTGAGGCACACTACAAGGTTTGGCATCAAGCAAGATCGATGTGCTGAATCCAAATGAAATGTGAACTCTCAAAAATGAGATTGTTTATTGTAGGCCTTGACATGACTATCCTATAGCATTTTATGTTTCATCAATAAGCCCCATGAGCTCTGAGTTATGACCCTTGGAAGATCGACCTCAAAATGCACTTAGAGCACCTTGGAGACTCTTCAGTATGGGGTGGTCATGAATGATGGAGGCTCTCTGTAGCTAGAAAAAAGGGTGTCACTAGGGTTCACCCACCCATCCAAAGGTAATGGCACTGACAATTCGATGCCAAGATTAGTGGTTTTAAAGTTACATAGTGATGCACCTATGAACTAAGGTACACTACAAGTTTTGGCATCAAGTGAGATCGCTATGTCAAATCCAAATGGAATGTGATCTCTCAAGAATGAGATAGGTTATTGTAGGCCTTGGCATGACCATCCTATAATATTCAAAATTTCATCAATAGCCCCCACAAGCTCCAAGTTATGACCCTTAGAAGATCAACCTTGAAACACACTTCACTAGTACATTTGCATCTATTTTTCTACCAAAATTTTTGACCAATGCTATGAATCCTCTTTAGTTTTTGTTTTCATTCCCGTGTTGGTCGCAATTTTTTTCCCCTCACTTTGGTAAAAATTTTGACCAACATCAAATTACCCACAAAGTCGATGCAAAGACTAGAAACGCCAAATATTTGCCTGCATTTTTTGAACTTTGGTGATTGCATGCCAAATATGTTTGCCCACATTTTTTGAACTTGGGTGAGTGCAGTTGGATTGGCATTTTGCATCAGGTTTGCCTGTTTTGTCTGGTATGAACATGCCATGATATTAGTAGTGGTGTTAATGAGGTCTTCACATGTTGAATCATGTTGTTTATGAGGGGATGCATAAGTTTTAGGGGATTTGACTACTAGAAGTTGGAGTTTGATGGGCTGAAGATATGGTTGGGAAGGCAGGATGAAATTGTGTCTTTTTCACCCGTGTTTTTTGAAATTTGGTGAGTGCAGATATCAAATTGGAATTTCTCATAGGGTTTTCCCATGAAAATTTTTTCTTGTAGGTGCCCTATGTTGACTTGGTCCAATGTGGAACCATTCTTTCAATACTAGCTATGACTGACTGGTGAGAGTGAATAGCATTCAGGTGGTTGACCATAGCCTACATCGATACTTGTTTCTCATTTTGATCATCATGACACACATGAGATTAGGATAACTAGTCCTCAAGCTACAGTGCATTTGCTTCCCAATGAGAATGAATTAGGTCATTAGGCATTCTTTTCTCATATAGAGGTCCTTGCCTGTCCACATACAGGAGTATTGCATCTACTTCCGCTTTTATTAAATGGTAAAATAGTATAGTTGTTGTGTTTTCATCATCCATTTAATGAGAAAACTCCTTGTTTGGAAGCATTCTATTTAGCTTAAAGAAGATCTGACATAAACTCTTCCAATATTGTATATAACGCTAGATAAGTTGCTTCAAGATAGTTCAAAGAGTATAAACATAGTTCATAAAGTTGAGCTGGTCAATAAGTTCTTGAATCAGATGCAAACAAACAAAATTATTTTCCCAAATTAGAAGTAGTAGTCTAGATTAGTAGTTGAATGAATGTTTGTAAATTGATTATTATAGGGTGTACTAGGTGATATTGAAAAGTGGGTCCTTTGTCTTAAAGAAGAAATTTTGTATTTTCAGGGCACACAACTCTTACTAAACTAGTTAAACATTCGTGAGCCATCAAAGATCATTATTCAACATAAAAAAAGCGAGGCTTCAGTGTGGGCTTGTCGGATAAGGTATGCATGGTTGGAAGACAAGGAGCTCTTTTTATACTTTCTAATTTATGATTTCCTTCAGTCATCCATATTAATTATAGTTGCATAATCAAGTGAACATACTATCCTACAACATAGTTTGTAAATATACTTTTTTATAAATTTCCTAAACACTAGCATAATACCAAATAGTTGTCAGCTACTTTTATCAATGTTTCAAATACGTATCTAGCTCATTTCAGACATATTCTTATCATATTCTTCTTCTAGACCCTCTGATAACATGTGCTAGTATTGATAATCACCCTTTCTACAGTTAGCAAACAATAAAGCAATTAACTATTAAGGTCACTCAATAGTCATTCTTTGAACATTTAACAAGAAATAGACTTTTCGTAAGCTTCCTTGATAAATAACTTGACCAATTCTTGAGAATAGTGCATACTAAATAGAGAATGAGTAGTCCAATCTCTTGAACTCCATTGCTAAAAATTACTAGTAGGATCACAAATAAAATCCTAACCATTCCAATGTGAATTTAACATATGTGCACCTAAATTATTCTTGCAAATCACTAGTACATTAGGCCCCCATTTTCGACCAAAATTTTTGACCAAAGGCCTATTTGGGTTGTTAAATTCATTTTTTTTGAAAAAATGTGCCTGATATGGTCAAAATTTTGACCATGGTTAAATTGGTTGTTGAAATTTTGACCTTTAGAATAAAAGATGTGATAATAAAAAAGGTCACAATAGTGTTAATTATTTTTTGGCGTGCGTGGTGACTGCTGTGGGCAGGGGTTTGGTGTAGGGTCAATAGGGTTTGAGGAATAGTGTTTTACAGCTTACATTTTACATCAATAGGTGTTGCTTTTTCCTTCTCTCTTTCCTTCTGAATGTTTGCCATCTCTTCTTTTATGATTTCTTGTTTTCTGCAACATTGTCAACTAGTTTTCTAATCTTCTTATTCCTTGCTTTCTTTGTTAGCTCTAATATAACCATTACATACTTCTCTTCACATGTTCTAAACCTTTATGCCTTTGGATCAATAGGGCTCTTCAACATTTCCTCAACATATTGCTTTGTAATACCAAGGATGATTCATATCCCATCGGTTTTATCCCCATTTCTTTCTATTTAACTACTTTAGTACAACACTAGTTAGTTTCCACCTTGAAGAAAATAGAATTTTCATATCTCTCAAAAATCTCTCTAAGAATTCTTTCTCTTCTATATTCTCTTCTGGAGCATCTAAAACTGTCCTAAAAGTAGAATATCAATCTAATCTTATCTTGAGACTGATAAAATTGTGACATCTCATATGCTACTAATACATCCTTTTTCCAAGTAACACCATGATTGAAGTTCATCAAGTAGATAAATATGTGCACAATCAAATAATCGTATTTGATCTTTTCTTCTTGATCTTATTAAGCTTTCCAACAACTTAGTTCTCAAAATCTCACAAATATCGAGCATATGTCTTCTTTCAACATTTGCTAAGCTATGCGAATAATAGTTGCTGAAATAAAATTAAGGCTCCTATTGTAGTATACCTTGTAACCGAGAATCACAGAGGAAAGTTTGGAATCTAGTTGAGTGATATCATTCATTGTCATTACTCGCCAGCCCATCTTGGCTTAGTAAGCTATTCTGCAATCTTTTTTTTTTTGTAGGTTTCAGATTAGGGGCTCACTGGTGGCTCTAAATCTAGTGACTTCTTGAATTATCTCCTTTGAGATCTTGATTGGCTGATCACCAATCAAAATAAAATGATGATGAATTCTGGTTCTGGTTCTTTGAACTCCATAGAGTCTTTAAATTTCTTATGAATATCCAAACAACCAATTTCTATAATTTTTAATGGATGTAGGCATGAATGTCCTCAACATGCATCCACAATGTTGCACATATAAAAATGAGCATTTAGGGTCATCTTCTGTCAATTTTAAATTGGTGCAATTTGAATTCACACCTAGGTTTCTCCAAATCACTAGTAATTTGTGGTGTATCTAGAGTTATATTGAAGATAGATGCGATTTTCTATATTGACTACCTTTTCAACTCTGCTAGGGTTTTCTTGTAAATTTGATAAATTGCTCAAACCAAACATGAAATCACCTCTTAGTCTCTCTCTTAAAAAATATCAAGTTGTGATGTAAAGCAATATGACTTCTTATCCTCTTTTTACCCTTTGATATGATCAATTTGGTTGTTAAATGGCATTCATGTTGTAACCTCCAAAAGAATGATAAAAATTGGTTTACTAAAAAATCCTTTGTGATCATCGATATGACAATATCTCTTCCTACAATCCAAGATGTAGCATTCTAGGATCAATCTCCAACTCTATTTAATGCCACATCAAAAACAGATGCCATCTCCAAGGTCTTTAGATTTTATGCTATATTCTCCCCGTTTAGGTCTTTGACCTGATCAAGTTATTGATGAAGAATTCACATGAAGGACTAGTGTGATCTATCCTATAGAGTCTATCTACTCTCTCTTAACCCATGTCATCTCCATTTCATCCTTAACTTCACTTACATCAATTTTCTTTCCTCTGTCATCACTATTTGCATTTCTCTTCTTAACTAAACCATTTATTCTTGTTTCATTACCTCTATCTCTGCAATTCTTAACAATATGTCCATAAATATTGCATTTGTAATAAACAACATTCTAATTTACATACCTTTGATTGTTCGGATTAGTCCTCAACCTACAATTTCTTGCAATGTGTCCAAAGTTGTTGTATTTGTAGCATGTATGTTTTCCTCCATTCCTATTAGGTCTCAACTCTGGTCTAGATCTTATCTGCATTCTCTAGAGCTATGCCCATATTGTTAGCTTGGGAACAATATCTGGAAAAGGGTATAGCATTTGAATTTCTTTGCCATTCCTTTGCTCTATGATCAAGATTATTCCATGTAAAACATTTGCCATTGAATTTCTATCCATTGGTCTGATCTGTAGGCATCTCATTAGGTTTCTTAATCTGATATGCTCTAAAATTTGTTGTCTTAGAACATTCTCCTTGTTCATAATGCAATCCTTGCTTATCTCCAACTGGTTTTTGCCTTTTTAGTTGCTCATAAAGCTTTTCCGTGCTCAATTTGAATTCATGCTTGAATTTCTTTGCTTTGGCTCTGTCATCCCTTAAGACTTCGTTCACATTCTCAAGTTCTTTCTCATTGTGCTTTGTTTCATTTAAATCAAGTTCTATCTATCCGATGTGAGTGTTAAATTAGTCCATACAGAACATGAAGGTAGGAAGATTGCAAAACAATGAGTTGTTGCAAGATTGCATCCCTGGAAAGGCTAGACTATGAATAATATGATGTGATTAATATCAACTAAGTAAAAGAAGGGGGATGCATTTTATTGAGAAGGGAAGGTGAACTTTGTGGATTGGAGAGAAAAGTGGGTGTTTTGGATATCCTTCAATCATCAAAAATGAGTAAAAGCAAAAAATTGTCGATAAAAAATTAATTTGATCTCTTATTCTACTATAGTGAGAGGTTGTAACATTTATACCAATTTCATTTATGGGATACACACTTTTGATAAGTTAGTTAGCCTTGTGACTAAGGTCAATGGGGAATTTTGACACATGCAACGTGAGCATGAGTTTGAATTTGGTATTTCCTTGGGGATATTTACTTCTTTGCCAAATAGAAGGTATCATCTCCATTTTGTCTTTTCACTAGTGCTTTTCACCAATTATTGTGTTTATATCTTATGTGGTCTATCAAGGAAATTTTTGTTTGAATTAGTCTTAGTTACCATCTAAGGTTTTTGGCCTATAATGTGTTGTATGAAGTCACCAATGTTGGGTTGTACATTGTGTTTTTGGAATTTTTGAATTATGATTGATCAAATCTTCAATAGAACAATTTATTACTTAGAGATATATTTACTTTCATTATATACATAAGGTTTGTTGTGATTCATTTTTACTAGCTTTTAATAAAGAAAAGACAGTTGATTTTCTGATAACTGATTAACTTCACAAGGGAATAAGTTTTCTTTGATGATATTGAATGTCTTCTTTTCATTCATCAAAGTTTAATACCAAATTGCAAATTGATCCATTTAGAAGAATGATCATTGATGTGAACTTATTCTGAGCTTATGTTCACAATCTCATCTCTATTTTAATGGTCTCTAGTTTATCTATATATTGGGTGACATATTGAGCTTATAGAAATGCATGAATATTTAATTTTTCTGATAAGATCAACTTTTAAATGGTTCGTTCATACATTGAATCTATAAAATAGTGTGAAAGTATATCCTTCTATAGAGTTCCCTATTGTACTAGAGGATGTAGAATTGACTGGATTGAGCTAAAAGAATGGTACTGACTAAATTAAGCCTTACAAATTTCAGTCAATTCAATGGATCAATCACAATGGACAATGGGGAAGGTGATTTCATTCCAATTAAAAGGTTAAGGTAGATTGGAAGATGGTTTGAGATTTTAGCAAGTGCAGAATGATATATATACACATACTTTTGAAGTTTTCATCCTTAATAGAAAGTGATTTCATTTTTGACATCTCACACTTTACTTACATTTAATGTGAAGTGTATTAGACTTGAATAGAAAATTTGGTAAAGATATAGAGTTGGTAAATATTTGGACTTGTGTACTAGGAACATACTGATCCATACTGTAAATTTTTTATAAGCTTTTCTTAAAATAATTAATGTTTTAGTGTTTATCTACTAACAAAGAGCCATGAGAGTTGATCAAGGTTGATGTAGTAGTAGTGTTATTTGTGTTGTGCTTGTTCTTCCTCCTACCTGCCCCTACAGGAAAATTTCTTAGAGTTCCTCTAGCAGTCCAATACCTTTGGCAATTCTTACAAAAATGCCTTGGTTGATTGACATTGTAGTTATTGTAATAACAAAACTTGGTCTCCAAACTATCACGCCTTGGACATGGGAGAAGCTTGTCAGGTTTTCTGGGCATCACTTTATCAAGAATGCTTCCTAAGCTACTCTTTTTCCCATTTTTTGATTCACTTGTCTAAGTTTCCTCAACATTTTCCTTTGATTTCTTTTCTTGAGACTCACAATCATTGTTTTCAAACGAGGCTCCTTGATCATCCTCACTAGGTATTAAGGATCCATCATTTGTTTCTTGTGAACATGGAAAAAACTCTTGTTTGTAAGCCGATCATCAATGAATCCATCAGTGGATATTTGAAAATAATTCAATCAACATCAGAATTTGAAGAGCCTGTAGGATCTATGGGATAAAAGAAAGATAAAAATAGATGTGCAAAATTTGAAATATGAATAACTTTCTCTTGCATCTTATCTACAAGTTATACAAATTATATCACTCTCAACAATTGAAAGAACATAGATTTATGGTTTTATTTGATAATTTAAAAGCTTTTCTGACCATTTATGTAATATCCAGATTGATTTTCCTCTTCTATTGCTGATTTAACTGCCTACATACATGCCTAACAAGCAAGATTGTTAGACTATATTTCTTTATTGAAAATTTTCTCATTCAGAATCTTAATGAATGAAATTAACAAAGAAGGCTTCAAAACTCAAGATGCCCTATCTGAATTCTCATGGTGGTGGTTAATGTTTATAATACTCAACTGATTAGGGTCTATATGTTCATTTCCAGTCAATCCTATCAATGCTCTCCAAGTATAACTATAAAGAACAACAATTATCTGATTATCCCTAACAACTAATGCACCCATTTTGCTATCATGCTTTCATACCCACCATATTTTAACTAAAAGCTGCTAGAGATTTTTGGAAAAGAAAGGAAAAAGCTGATTTTGATAAGGAAAAAAATCTTTATCTTCAATGGCAAGTGTCAAGAAAGAGAAGCTTGCTAAGTTTATCCATAGCAAAATCATTGCAGAGAAACACCACAAAAGCATTTGATAGTGTAAGATCTGAAAGTAGATAAACAACAATTTTCTAAATGGGTTTCCTCATACATTCCAAATTCTAATACTAATCATATTCATATATCAAGGAGTAACTACAGGAGAAGAATATTAGATTGTGGACTATTGACAAACACATGAACATATAATTACAAGCTGTATCAAGGCAGTGGAATTTTTTTTCTCAACATTTGGATAAAGTTCTCAGAACATCTTTTGACACCAACTCAATTCACAACCTTGCCCCACTCTTGTTTAAATCTTTTTTAAAATCAAAGGGTAGGTTTTTGAATACTAAATTAGAATACCCATTTAGGCATTATAAATGTAAGTCTTGAATCCTGTTCTTCATGTTACTCTTCTAAAAGGCATTAAAATCTTAGAAACAACTAAGTTTTAGCAATGAAAAGATTAAAAAATCCATGAATGGTGAAGCTTGGGAATCTTATACAAGTAGAATACTCCACAAATATCCTACACCACTCTAAGAGTGTGGCATTTTTTTGGATGGGTGTTGTATCTCAGTCTAATAAAAGGTCCTACTATCTCCACACACCCTTCTCCCATCTATCCTTACCGACATGTATATTAGCAATGTTATGCTAATGTCTTCTATGTTTTAGGGCTTGATATGATTGCCAACATATATGCTCCTTGGAAGATGAGAATGATGTTGATTTTAGGGGATCAAGGGAGAATTTTGAGATGCCAGACCAAACAATTCTTTACTCTATATTTGAGAAGCTTATTTATTAAATATGTATCTTTCTGAACCATTCAAAACTTCAAAGCCACATCATATATGTGGATTGAGATGGTTATAGGGATTTGTATCCCTCAATTATCCTAGAAAATATCTAACATCAATCTTTTGACAGGATTTCAGGAAGGTTTCAATTTCTAGTTCACTGAATGACCTTTGACCATTTTCTAGCAAATCTTTTTGCATAAGAAGCTTGAAAATAAAATTGTAATGGGGTATAATAGTTGCAAATCTTAATAGAAAACTATAGCCGTATTATTTAAATATAGTGCACATAAAAAAATTTTCTATTGAAGTTTCGTATATCCATTTGATGAGGATTTTTATGGATATAGTTTTAAAAATATTTTCTATTTGTTTGTTAGTAGGGTGTCAAATGAAAAATGGAAATAGAATACCTTTGACTCAATGTCTTAGCAAAAAATAAATGAATAGATGGTTGTTTCCCAAGGATCAAGGTTTTGTGTCTAATATAATTAAATACTTCTTAGATAATTATTGTTTAATCTGTGTCAATGAATTATAAAACTGCTATTTTATTTGCCATGCTCAGGAATTGATCAACTTCTCTATGGTCCATTAGAGTGCTTGGAATATCAAATGTACTTGATAGTTGTTAGATTATGCTCCTTGCTAAAAAAATTTATGTTGTCAGATGATGAGCGACTCCACATGCTTTCACTTGGAAGAACTAACAGTGAAACATATGTTGCCAAAGCATTATTGAGAAAGATTCCTTCTACAAAAGGAAGAGTTATATTACTACACAATTTGCCTCAAATATTCATCGTCTTGGTAGTGTGAAACCAGTAGCTGAGCTCACTCACAAGAAATTGGTAAGAATATAATTTTTGGTCTCTATTTTATCATGTGCCACTACACATGACTTTGTATAAATCCATTAGGTGGCATTAGAGCATTGTAATGCCCCACCAAGGGATCCAAAGAATTAACCTAGAATTTCACTAAGTTTGGTAGCATTTTTTTTTAACATGAAAGTAAATACCACATATAACTTATGCACACTAACAGAAGCAATAGAAATGTCCATCTAAAAGTAAACATGACATATAGAACTGATTACATTCTTTAAGGATCCCTTAACGTTGAATTACATCTAAACAACTAGCATACATGAATCCATCTAGTATAACCACCACATGAAATAATAATGATAATTCCAACATTTATACATTACATTTCAAATGCTCAATCATCCACTGTACACGTCACAGGGTATGACTAACTCAAAATAATATACATATATAGAATAAGGTACATCATACTATTCTAATCCGTGATACATCAAGTAAATATAATCACATGATACATCATCATAGAAGACATATACATCCATCATAAAGATCAAACATAATAAACTAAGTGCACGGTTCCTCCCAACCATTAATAGCATCATTAGACCATCGTGGATCCTAGCCATCCCTCTGTGCATAACATTCCAAATAATCGAAGAGATCATCGGTATTAACATAGTAGGAATGTCACTCCTAACATATACTATATCATATGTAGAAAATAATCTAACATGCAAATATAAGCATAAGATAACATCATCTAACATATGCTAGTCATCAATGAAAGGATAAATATCCACCATCATGAAGGACGCATCAGCCATGATGTCTCAATAAATCTCAAATGATAAGAGTGGAAAATACACTACCACTTGACCATGTGGTACCTAAGTGGTCCACTCCCACCGTGCTAAGGAGATAATCTCAAGTCCCAAACAGGCTATCCAAAAACACATAGCACAAATCTCTATAAATCTAGGAATCCTAAAAGTATACTAACTCAAAGGTTCCAAACACAAAATCTGACATCTAATCCTAGAGGCACACAATGACATGTAGGAACCTACTATGCAAGTGGGAAAGTTTCATCACATTTATCACATACAAGTTACCTTGGCAATTAGCTAAAATCCACGGGTCCATACTGATCTCATGCGGCCACTAGTATCCTCTCATACTGACGAGGCATACTATGGAATGCAAGGTCGCAACCATGCGTTCTCACTACTCCCATCCTAGCCTATACAAGCACTCAAGGCATGGGCAAGAACCAAAACTCTTATCTTTTTAGGTTCATTGAGTTAGTATTAGGTGTGAAGGTTATCACTTATTAATCCAAATTACAATGAGTTACCCTGGCAGCCTCTTAGGGCCCCGGCCCTCATTGCAAGTCACTTCCCAACACTACATGCAGATATCCTACCCTAAGCTCATGGAATCATAAATCTCAAAATCACAAAAGATAATCCATAATAAAATTATCAAATATGCATAAAAGAATCAAATCTCCATGAGCAAGCATCCATAGAAAATCATGATCATAACAGTTCTCTATTGGCAACTGAAGTATCACTGATAATCAAAAGTATCCAATGGTTCTCAATAACCAAAATATATCTCAATCATACTGATCGAAGACTCCATAAATGGTTGAGTCAAGCATGTCACAACATGACATCATCAAGAATAAATCCACATTTCAGTCCCATCATGGTGACTAGAAAATAACCAAGGATAACTAATCGATGACCAAAAATGGTTAAGTCAAGTGTCTCATACATAAGAATCTCAACTATAACAATCAATAATTACAACCAATACATAGAACATTCCATCACATAACCATGGCTGGGTTTATAAAGATCAAGTTTAAAATATCATCATGACATCACAATCACATAACTCCCAAGCCTCTGGTAGACGTCCTATAAGTGGTCAACACTAGTCAACCCAAAAACCCAAAACAATAGCATAAAGAATACACAATGCAAACACATGTTTTGGTTTTGCTAAATTTACAAACTTGAATTTAAATGTAGATGTCTTAATTTATGTTTCCAAGTTTGGAGAATGAATGGATGAATAAAAGTTTTCCTTAAAAATCCATCTTCCAAAGTTAAACTTTGTTTGAAAATGTCCCCCACCAAACTATCAATTAAATTTCATATACTTTATAAAACAATTAATTAAATCTTAAAAATTATACAAGAGTTCACCATTATGAACCTTTGGTATAAATCATTTATCAATTATATAATTATAATTCAAATTATTATTAACATATTTACATATTTTATATATATATATATATATATATATATATATATATATATATATATATATATATATATATATATATATATATATACATATATATATATATATTTATATTTAAATATATATATATACATACATATATAAATATATAAATTATTATTGCATTTTACAAAAATTGAATTAATAATAATTTTGATTAAAAACATATATAAAAATTTAATATTGCCAATAGTGGCATGTTGTGATGGTTAAGTTGTTGCGTTGTTATCCTTGCCATCAAGGTTCAAATATCATTGGGATGAGGTCCCCCATTTGTGGCCTCACTGGTTCATAGCTCCAGGTCAAATCGTTTACCCCTCTTTATACATACATACATACATACATACATATATATATATATATTTATTTAATATCAATGAAAGTCGAATTCATATGAATCGACACACATTTATACATATTGGTGAGTACCTTCAGCGGTACGCAGGGCCCTACGGTTGTAGGGCCTACGACGTCAATGGGTACTGTGTACCCCTGCCATTACAGTACCTACGACAGTCGGTACACTGTGATGCAGTGACATGGGGGCACAGGTCTCATCCCCCCCTATTAATGCATATCATTTTTTTTTAAATCGCATATGCAATTTTCCATTCGCCAGTATGCGATTCGATTTTTAAATAAAGTTTAACATTTTTTCAAAAATGTTTTCGATTAATGATATTCGATCTTTAATTTAATAAATATATATTATATATACATATGTATGTATATATATATATATGAAAGTATATGTATATATATGTATATATATATATATACATATATATATATAGATATACATATACATATATATATATATATACATATATATATATACATATATATATATATACATATATATATATATATACATATATATATATATATATATATACTTGCAAAATTAAAAAAACATCATAGCATATAAACATGTATACATATATGTGTGTGTGTGTGTGTGTGTGTGTGTGTGTGTGTGTGTAGATTAAAAATATAAACATGTATATACACGGTTTATTTAGAAATTCTAATTTTTAGAAATTTCCTATAAACTTTGATCTCAAATTAATCCAAATATTAATCTAATAGATTTTGCAACAATTTAAACCCTAGCCCCGTGTTCCTTTTAGATCTATGCATATAAGTTTCTCAAATAAATGTAACTACCCATATTGAGAATGCATATAATAAAAATAGAAAAATCCTCAGAAGACATATGGAAGACACGATGAAGACAAGGAATGCAAGATGCGGAAATAGCATAAGTAAAATCACAAGAATCTACCCTAATTCTGATGCTAATTCGCTCTTCCTCAGAAAACCCGCAGAGCAAGCTCCCTTCTTCAGAGTTCTTGGGTCCTCCAATGCTCCAATTGCTCTCCAATGCTATGTCTAAGCTTCTAGGAATGCCTAAATATAAAGAGCTCTCAAGAAACATCTAGAATGCTTCTAGACACAGCTAGAAGGTGTCACCAACTAAGCATGGGTCTTTTCCAACCTTCTAGATGAGTCATAGGGTTGTAGACACCATGTGTTTAATTGATGCACTAACCTCCATGTTGTTGACATATGAGAAATAGAAAGGTGTGTTAACTCTCATGCAAGCTTATAACTCCAATTTACTTTTTATATAATTTCTATTTAAATATTTATAACTTTCATTTTAATTTTTATAACTTTTATTATTATTATTTATTTATTACTTTAATATTATTTTATTATTATTATTAATTTTAATTTCTAATTTTGTTTTATTTAATTCCTCTTTCCTCAATTAATTCTCATTTAATTAATTATAATCAAAATATCAAATAGCATGATATTTTATATTAATTTTCTCAAGTAATCAATTAATTAATTAAATCTATTTATTAAGACTTAATTAATAGAAAATTCACCATAGACCTCCATGATAAAATATTAAAACCCATCATAGAGCAATTCACACAAAATCAGTCTAAAGGGTTAAAAATCACGAATTATGTCATTCGACACATTCGGTGGGTAAAATATCCAAATACTTGTCCTACCTCACTAGGACAAATGGCTTAAGGGTTTGGGATTTGGACTTGAGAATTTATCTCCCTTCTCTTATCATTGAGATAGTATAATAGGGTATGCTCATCCTGGCAATTTAGGGAAGTCGATACCTGGTACCTACAACCTGCAGAAAAACTATGCATGTACATACAATATATATAATGCTAAGCTAAATAGACAATGGCAGGAAGTGGTGCATCATGTAGATCCCGACTAAGCAGGTGAGTACGACTCCCTTCCTTAACCATATCAGAAATGCCATACAATAAGAAAACACACACACCATACACATGCAAGTATGGGGTAAGTATACATAATAAAGCACATGAGATAATAAACCATCTAACTAATCATCAACAATAACTAAAAGTAATGTAATGATCATCATGCATACATGAAATGTAAAGTCTAAATAATCTCATCATATAACCACTGAATCCATAACATAATGTCTGATAGTGTCAAAACAAAACTACTAATCCATAAACATAAAACTAGTCTATCATAGTCTGATAATAGTAACATTATGTCCAAAAAAAGATGTGAACGAGGGTAGGCACTACATCCACCCCCCCCTTGGGTTAGGCTTACTCCTGGAAGCCTACAAACAAGTAGGTATATAACTCTCACAATCTAGTTGCATCCTCCCATGTAGTTGAAGAATCATCAGTAGGGTCCCATTGGACCCTTACCTGCTCGATGGTTCGACCCCTGAGGGTCAACTCGCACTGCTCTAGAATACGAACTGGCTCCAAAGCTAGCTGCCCATCCTCTACTTGCAACACATTCCAATCAAGAACATGTACAATATTAGGAATATACTGCTGAAGCACTGAAACGTGGAAAACATCATGAATGTGAGCTAGGTTGGGTGGTAGAGCAAGGCGGTAAGCAACCGGGCCAATCCTCTCTAAAATCTCCAATTGTCCCACAAAGTGAGGTGCTAGCTTAGAACCCTTTCCATATCAGATCAGACTCTTTCATGGACGCACTCTCAAGAAAACCTTATCACCCACAACAAACTGCTTTTCAGTCCTATTAGCATCAACATACTTCTTCTGCCTATCTTGTGCCATAGTCAAGTGCTCACAGATATGCACTACCTATTGCTCCATATCATGAAGCATCTCAGGAACCAATAGGATGTGATCCTCAAGGCTATCCCAACTCAAGGGTGTACAACAAAGATTTCCATATAATGCCTAAAATGGTGCCATGCCAATAGAACTATGATACCCATTGTTGTAAGAAAACTCCACTAGGTAGAGATAGTCCTCCCAATGTGTCTGCCTATCCACCACATACATCCGTAGCATATCCTCCAAAACCTAATTCACCCTTTCTGTCTGACCATCAGTTTTTGGATGATATGCTGAACTAAAGTTTAACTATGCTCCAATCTCATGTTGCAGTGATGTCCAGAATGCAATGTGAATACAGGATCCCTGTCAGAAATAATCTTTCTAGGAATACCATGTAATCTCACAATGTCACGCATGAAGACATTAGCAATAGAAGCTGCTATGTAGGAAGACCTGATCGGTGAGAAATACACCACCTTAGTCAACCGATCAATGGTGATCATGATAGCATCATGACGTCAAACAGTCATAGGTAATCCTACTAAGAAGTCCATGGAGATGATATCCCATTTCCAAGAAGGAATGAGATTAGGCTGCAAAAGTCCAGCCGGGTGCTGATGTTCTACCTTAACTCTTTGACACTCAAGGCACCTAGCCACAAAATCAGCAATGTCTCACTTCATCCCAGACCAAAAGAACAAACATCTCAAATCAGCATGCATCTTCTTAACACCTAGATGTGCTGAGTAAGGTGTACAATGGGCTTGTGCTAAAATCAAAGTGCGAAGCTCATCCAACAATGACACATAAATCTTCCCCAAATGTCTCAAAAGACCATCTGATTCTCAAATGTAACCTGCAAACTTACCTTCCAAAGGTCTTCCTGAATCAATCTCTCTGCACACTTCTTGATACCAAGAATCTGTAGGAAGTGCCTGAAGAATCTGACTCCTCAAATCCACACTAAGAGTCATCGATGATACCACATGTCTCCTGTGACTCAAAGCATCCACCACCACATTCTCCTTACCCTGAATGTACTTAACCTCAAAATCATACTCGCATAAAAACTCCATCCATCGCCTCTGGCGAGCATTCAAATTAGGCTGGGTGAAAATGTACTGAAGACTATGATGATCACTATGTAGCTCAAATCTGTGCCCCAGCAAGAAATGACTCCATCTTGTCAAAGCATGAACTACTACTACTAACTCAAGATCATGTGTAGGATAATTTAACTCATGATCCTTGAGCTTGCATGATTCATACGCAATCACCCGTCCATTCTGCATCAACACTGCCCCAATCCCTTCAAGAGAAGCATATGTACACACCATGAAAACTCCTTCTAGGTCACGTACGGCTAAAATAGGTGCACTAGTCAAAAGCTCCTTGAGCTTCTGGAAAGCTTCCTCACATTTCTCTATCCACACAAACTTCTTTCCTTTCCTCTGAAGAGAAGTTCTGGACAAATCTCCGATAATAACTAACTAGACCCATGAAACTATGAATCTCTGACACATTAGTCGGTGTCGACCAATCTATTATTGCCTGAATCTTTGTAGGATCCACTGAAATACCATCACCTAAAATAACATGCCCTAAATACTGAATCTCTGATTTGAAGAATTCGCACATAATAATCTTCTTCCTGCAATCTATACTGGCTCTATGAGATCCAAGCCAGTCCATGCCTGAAACCACATCATAGGAACCAAGGGGTATGACTCAAAGATCCACTACAGTATCAAAGCTTCCTAAGCTAAGTCCACACTTATAAACTACAGAATCTATGGAGACCTTAATGCCTGAGGCTACTTCCACTTGCCAACCATGATCTTGCTTCACCGCATCTAGCTTACACTTAGAAACTATAGATGGTGAAATAAATGAATCTTTAGCTCTTGAATCAAACAATACTGAAAGAGATATACCTCGAATAGCACTTGTGGTCTCAAACACTATTCCCTGATGATCTACTTGATGGTGATCTACTGCTGCAAAAAATTTATGAGCTCTACTTGCATCACCTACTATAGGCTTAGGTCCTGAAAACTGAGGTGCTTGCTATGGGCACTAAGCGACATAATGTCCAATCTGACCACATGAAAAACATTTTGTATTTCTGCTAGACCCTCTACCCATAGGTGGTACATTTGATTGTTAACGATTGTTCCTGCTAACAAAAGACTGGCTACTCTAAGTTGGCTGATTAGGCTGATTTTGTTTATTGCATTGAGCATTGTGGTTGTTCTTGGAATTAGAACCTTTGCCACCACCTTGAGTCTAAGAATTTGGTCCCTTCTGTTGCTGTGTCTGCTGAGACTACTGTTGATACTGTTTCCCCTTAGAGAAAGAAGACTTCTTGTTACCACCTGAATTGCAGTTGCCTTTAGATCTAGATGTTGTTGGCGCTCCTACAAAACCTCCATGACCAAGGTTGACACTTTTCTCAACAAGGATTGCTCAATGTACCGCATCCTTGAGGGTTTTTGGCTCAAATACCTTGACACCCCCAATTATATGGTTGTTCAAACCCCTAATAAAGTGTTGTGTCAACTGAGCTGAATTTTCACTAAACCCTAAAAAAGACATGAGCTCATAAAACTTACGCTTATACTTGGTCACTGAAAAAGTGTACTATCTAAGATTATGAAATTCATCAGCCCTTTACTGTTTCCATTCCTCTGGTAGGAATCGTTCATGAAAACTCTCTAGGAATAACTCCCATGTGACACTGCTTATATTGATTCCCAGCTTCTTCTCCTCAATTGTCCACCAAGTGGCCCCAAAATTTTCCAAATTAGCGATCGTAAATCTTGCCTTAACATTGCTGTCAAACTCCTGCATGGAAAAAATCCTGTTGAGGGAAATAAGCCACTGTTTGGCCACATAACCAAAACCTTGCCCATTGAAAGACCTCACCTTAGATCATTAAAGATCCTTCATCTGAGCGGACACAATGGACCTCTGACGATCCTTTCGAGGACTCCTAGACCTGGGTCTATGCTCTTGTTCTGTTTGGTATGCTTTGGGTTGTTCTTGAACAAGAGGTAGACGTTCTAGAATAGTCTACATCATTCGTCTCAAACCAACCTCTTCAGTCTCAGCTTGGTCCTCTCTACGGCTCTCTTCCTTCTGCATACTAGTCTGCTCTTCCCTACTCTCTACATGAGCTGATCCCTCATGAGCACACTCATGGACACTGATAGCTCTACCATGACCATGGCCTCTAATAGAAGACCTAGTCCCAGATACCATCCTACAACAGTACAAGGTACTACTGCATTAGACTAAATTCAGTTCTTTGTTTAAGTTTAAGTAAAAATTTTAGTTTTGAAACTAAGTGTTGAAGTATGAAAAATATTCAAGTAACAATTCAAGTTTTGTTCCAATTCACCTAGTTTCAAGTTTGAAAAGATACACTTGATAGTTCAAAGTTCCTAGTTTTTCCAAAATATCCAGAGCTCCCAATGTAGAAACTCGGGCTCTGATACCAAATGTAATGCCCCATCAAGGGATCCAAAGAATTAACCTAGAATTTCACTAAGTTTGGTAGCATTTTTTTTTAACATGAGACTAAATACCACATATAACTTATGCACAATAATAGAAGCAATAGCAATGTCCATCTAAAAGTAAACATAATATACACAACTGATTATATTCTTTAAGGATCCCTTAACGTTGAATTACATCTAAACAACTAACATACATGAATCCATCTAGTATAACCACCACATGAAATAATAATGATAAGTCCAATGTTTATACATTACATTTCAAATACTCAATCATCCACTATACATGACACAGGGTATGACTAGCTCAAAAGAATATACATATATAGAATAAGGTACATCATCCTATTCTAATCCATGATACATCAAGTAAAGATAATCACATGATACATCATCATAGAAGACATATACATCCATCATAAAGATCAAACATAATAAACTAATTGCACAATTCCTCCCAACCGTTAATAGTATCATTGACCATCATGGATCCTAGCCATCCCTCTGTACGTAACATTCCAAATCACCGAAGAGATCATTAGTATTAACATAGTAGGAATGCCACTCCTAACATATACTATATCATATGCAAAAAAAATCTAACATGCAAATATAAGCATAAGATAACATCATCTAACATATGCTAATCATCAATGAAAGGATACATATCCACCATCATGAAGGACGCATCAGCCACGATGTCTCAATAAATCTCAAATGATAAGAGTGGAAAATACACAACCACCCGACTGTGTGGTACCTAAGTGGTCCACTCCCACTGTGATGAGGAGATAATCTCAAGTCCCAAATAGGCTATCCAAAAGCACATAACACAAATCTCTATAAATCCAGGAATCCTAAAAGTATACTAACTAAAAGGTTCCAAACACAAAATCCGACATCTAATCCCAGAGGCACACAATGACATGTAGGAACCTACTATGCAAGTGGGAAAGTGTCATCGCATTTATCACATACAAGTTACCCTGGTAGTTAGCTAAACTCCACGGGTCCATACTGATCTCATGTGGCCACTAGTATCCTCTCATACTAATGAGGCATACCATGGAATGCAAGGTTGCAACCATGCCTTCTCACTACTCCCATCCTAGCCTGTACAAGAACTCATGGCATGGGCGAGAACCAAAACTCTTATCTTTTTAGGTTCATTCAGTTAGTATTAGGTGTGAATGTTATCACTTATTAATCCAACTTACAATGAGTTACCCTGGCAGCCTCTTAGGGCCCCGGCCTCCATTGCAAGCCACTTCCTGACACTACATGCAGATATCCTACCCTAAGCTCATGGAATCATAAATCTCAAAATCACAAAAGATAATCCATAATAAAATCATCAAATATGCATAAAAGCATCAAATCTCCATGAGCAAGCATCCATAGAAAATCATGATCACAACAGTTCTCTATTGGAAACTGAAGTATCACTGATAATCAAAAGTATTCAATGGTTCTCAATAACCAAAATATATCTCAATCATACTGATCGAAGACTCCAAAAATGGTTGAGTCAAGCATGTCACAACATGACATCATCAAGAATAAATCCACATTTCAGTCCCATCATGGCGAATAGAAAATAACCAAGGATAACTAATCGATGACCAAAAATGGTTAAGTCAAGTGTCTCATACATAAGAATCTCAACTATAAAAATCAATAATTACAACCAATACATAGAGCATTCCATCACATAACCATGGTTGGGTTTATAAAGATCGAGTTTAAAACATCATCATGACATCACAATCACATAAATCCCAAGCCTCTGGTAGACGTCCTCTAACTGGTCAACACTAGTCAACCCAAAAACCCAAAACAATAGCATAAAGAATACACAATGCTAACACATGTTTTGGTTTTGCTAAATTTACAAACTTGAATTTAAATGTAGAGGTCTTAATTTATGTTTCCAAGTTTGGAGAATGAATGGAGGAACATGTTGTATGTTTTGGATGAATAAAAGTTTTCCTTAAAAATCCATCTTCCAAATTTAAACTTTGTTTGAAAACGTCCCCCACCAAACTATCATTAAATTTCATATACTTTATAAAGCAATTAATTAAATCTTGAAAATTATACAAGAGTTCACCATTATGAACCTTTGGTATAAATCATTTATCAATTATATAATTATAATTCAAATTATTATTAACATATTTACATATTATATATGTACATATATATATATATATATATATATATATATATATTTATTTATTTATATTTATATATACATATATATATATATATACATACATATATAAATATATAAATTATTATTGCATTTTACAAAAAATGAATTAGTAATAATTTCGATTGAAAACATATATAAAAATTTAATATCAATGAAAGTCGAATTCATATGAATCGACACACATTTATACATATCGGTGAGTACCTTCAGTGGTACGCAGGGCCCTGTGGTCGCAGGGCCTGCGACGTTAGTGGGTACTGTGTACCCCTGCTGTCGCAGTACCTATGACAGCCGGTACACTGTGATGCCGTGGACACAAGGGTGCGGGTCTCATCCCCCCCATTCATGCATATCATTTTTTTAGATATTGCATACGCGATTTTCCATTCACCAGTATGCGATTCAATTTTTAAATAAAGTTTAACATTTTTTCAAAAATGTTTTCGATTAATGATATTCGGTTTTTAATTTAATAAATATATATTATATATACATATATATATATGTATATATATATATATATATGTATATATATATGTATATATATATGTATATATATATGTATATGTATATATATGTATATATATATGTATATGTATATATATATATATATATATGTATGTGTATGCAGATTGAAAATATAAACATGTATATACACGATGTATTTAGAAATTCTAATTTTCAAAAATTTCCTATAAACTTTGATCTCAAATTAATCCAAATATTAATCTAATAGATTTTGCAACAATTTAAACCCTAGCCCCGTGTTCCTTTCAGATCTATGCATATAAGTTTCTCAAATAAATGTAACTACCCATATTGAGAATGCATATAATAAAAATAGGAAAATCCTCAAAAGACATATGGAAGACACGATGAAGATAGGGAATGCAAGATGCGGAAATAGCATAAGTAAAATCACAAGAATCTACCCGAATTCTGATGCTAATTCACTCTTCCTCAGAAAACCCGCAGAGCAAGCTCCCTTCTTCAGAGTTCTCGAGTCCTCCAATGCTCCAATTGCTCTCCAACACTATGTCTAAGCTTCTAGGAATGCCTGAATATAAAGAGCTCTCAAGAAACATCTAGAATGCTCATAGACACAGCTAGAAGGTGTCACCAACTAAGCATGGATCTTTTCCAACCTTCTAGATGAGTCATAGGGTTGTAGACACCATGTGCTTAATTGATGCACTAACCTCCATGTTGTTGACATATGAGAAATAGAAAGGTGCGTTAACTCTCATGCAAGCTTATAACTCCAATTTACTTTTTATATAATTTCCATTTAAATATTTATAACTTTCATTTCAATTTTTATAACTTTTATTATTATTATTTATTTATTACTTTATTATTATTTTATTATTATTATTAATTTTAATTTCTAATTTTCTTTTATTTAATTCCTCTTTCCTCAATTAATTCTCATTTAATTAATTATAATCAAAATATCAAATAACATGATATTTTATATTAATTTTCTCAAGTAATCAATTAATTAATTAAATCTATTTATTAAGATTTAATTAATAAAAAATTCACCATAGACCTCCATGATAAAATATTAAAACCCATCATAGAGCAATTCACACAAAATCAGTCTAAAGGGTTAAAAATCACGAATTATGTCATCCGACACATTCGATGGGTAAAATATCCATATACTTGTCCTACCTCACTAGGACAAATGGCTTAAGGGTTTGGGATTTGGACTTGAGAATTTATCTCCCTTCTCTTATCATTGAGATAGTATAATAGGGTATGCTCATCCTGGAAATTCAGGGAAGTTGATACCCAGTACCTACAACCTGCAGAAAAACCATGCATGTACATACAATATATATAATGCTAAGCTAAACAAACAATGGCAGGAAGTGGTGCATCGTGTAGATCCCGACTAAGCAGGTGACTATGACTCCCTTCCTTAACCATATCAGAAATGCCATACAATAAGAAAATACGCATGCCATACACATGCAAGTATGGGGTAAGTATCCATAATAAAGCACATGAGATAATAAACCATCTAACTAATCATATAACTGTTGAATCCATAACATAATGTCTGATAGTGTCAAAACAAAACTACTAATCCATCAGCAAGGTTTGATTGGGAGTTGATAAGTTCTAGGTTTCATCATCTAGGAGTCTTTGTCATCTTTAATGCACTGGTCCCTTTGTTCTCATATAGAGGGACTTATCTAGTGTGCTCATAACACAAACAAGTTTCTTCATAGGATCACTCTCCTTGATCCAATCAATTCCAAATTGCATCAGAGTGCACATATCATTCTCATGTGCCATCATAGGCTCTACATCTTATAAACATAATCTTTGTCCCTCAATCCATCCATTGGATTCATCTAAGCAATCTTGTTAACAAGTTATCAAATACTCACAATGCCCAATAGGCTGTAATCTTGTCTTCACTTTAACGAGGTGTTTTCTCCACATTCACTCACTTCATACAACTTCAATTAACCTATTCCCATGGTTCCAAAATCTTCAACTTATCATCTAATACCAAAACTCAGTTCTAGCCCTTCACTAGGCATATTCCCAATTATCCCTACCTAATCAGTTTTAGACTAGTTTCTCTCACCTTTCCCAAAACACTCAAAAAACAAAGACCATATCATGATACCCTTTTGGACACTATACAACATACTAAAAATTCTCATGCTACTTCCTTGGACCAAATTCCCAAACCAACACTGCTACTCATAATTAGCCCTCTTTTAGCCCTATTGTTACAAAGCAACCACTAGTAGATCTCATTCCCCAAACCATCTAACCTCAAAAAAAGTTGTATCCTAACCCCAAAAAAATTATTTTCACATTCACAGGAGATTCCATGAAGTTTTTCTTGTCCAATCATCACTCTCTCCTTTCTAGGTGCATTAGCCTAGGGTTTTGCCAAACTCACCTCTCCAAAGTTTTTAGACCCTCTTAATGGATTTGA
This sequence comes from Cupressus sempervirens, assembly GCA_028749045.1. NCBI lineage: Eukaryota > Viridiplantae > Streptophyta > Pinopsida > Cupressales > Cupressaceae > Cupressus > Cupressus sempervirens. Next base: position 48,846,982 of record CM053786.1, read on the forward strand.
CACCTTCACTTAATCCTAACATGATCTTCTGTGCAATAAAATAAAGCCCTCATGTGGAAGGAATCTCCAGACCTTGACTGTTCCAACCACCAAGTGTTCCCAAACAACACTCTGTCTCAACTAGAGACCTTCTTCTCCAATCTCATTGGACATTCCTGCATGAAAGCAATACCTACAAGAAGTATCATACATGTTAAACCCTCCTTCCACTAGAAACAACCATCTGCATAAAGTGGGAGGGGCTTTTACTCATTAAAATAACACAACAGAGTTAAATCTGTCACGTGACTGTCTTATTACAGCAAACAAAATGACTTCTTTCTCTTAAAATTTCACTATCCAAATGTTAATAAGTCATGTTAAAAGAATTCTAAATATTTAGGATTCAAATACAAAGCTTTTTTATGCCAAAAGACTTACAAACTTTGAAACAAACCAAATTGCATCGATCACTGTTTGTAACAGTTATAATGTGACAGTGAAATACAAAATTTTATTGATTTTTCAAGACTTTTACATTGAGATCTCAGACCATCATTCTTTTACATGGATTGCTTTGATCCTTGGGAGAATGATGCAGGAGCATCAAGGTCAAGGTTGAAGGCATGAGAACACATTAAGGTCTCAAGATAACCAACATGGCCATGTTAGAACATTTGATGTAATAAGACCCTATGAAGGTCCCTTTTTATATGTTTGTAATCATTAAAGTTCAAGTTGTAAGCCATTCTTGGCATCAAGATGAAAGGACAAGGGTCATTTATGTAATGTAGTAAAATTTCATGGGCAAAGGGAGTCCTAGAATGTACTAGGTTGATAAATGGGGTGAAAGAGTCATAAAATGCATATCAAATGCAAATAAATGCAATGTAATTGAAAAATATGTCAAAATGTTTCCAAACAAGCCACATATGGCACTTTGGTAGAGTCATGGGATTAAGTGAAGGTTTATGAGTCTTTTAAGCATTAGAAAGGTCAATTAGTTTCAAAAATGTCACAAGAATTGAGTCCTGAAGCCCGAGGTTATCATAAAGGACTGTTATTAAAGATCTTAAAAATTATTCTGAACTATCCCAAGATAGGTAAAGGGATTTTGGTCAGTTTTAGTGATCCAGGAGGATCTTCAGGACCTAAAATTGAAGTGTTCCAATTTCTCTCGAAAGCAATGCCATCGCATAGAGCATAAAATTCTGAATTTGGCACAACTTGAACAGGCGAAAAAGGAGTCCATTTGTGCAAGATATCACTGGTCCAAGCTTGGTCAAACATTGGCCAACTCAAAGATCAGGGACGAGAAAAAAGGTGAAAAAATTCATAATCAAGAACTTGGTCAAAGTTGGCATCACTGAAAAGGTCTCGTCGTCATGATTCCAACGACATTCGTTTCGTCGAAAAAGGAGTTCATATGCAAAAGTTATGAGTGGTCAAAGTTTACCCAGGAAAAGGGTTGACCAATGATGTGGCATGTTCGTATGATGACATCAGCATGGTGTTGTGGCAGTTTAAAATAATGACACATGGCATAACAATCAGTACATGATGTGGCAGACATGGCAAGTGCAGTCAATCGGGTCTAATCGTCTAATGACACGTGTCATGGTTGGCAAGTTACATTGTGCCATGTGGCGCGTAGTGGCAAGGGAAACTTTGTCTTTTCAAGCAAAATTTTGGTATGAGATTCGAACACATAACCTCCAAGTTGCAGGCCTTGTGGCGGTGACCATTGCACCATAGGCTGTCTTTAAGTCTAAATTGGCATGATGTTTTATATAACCTTTGCTGTCAGAAATGGGCTTTTTAAAAAGTTGTCGGCGGGGTTTGAACCGTCGACCGGCGGGCTGTCCAAAATTGGATGGGCCGTTGCGCTATTTCAGTGCTTGAGGATAAATTTGGCACAGGTTATTTTTAAACCATATTAATCCGCCAACCACCTATATAAAAATAGGTTTATTTGTTAATTTATTAACAATTTATCCCCAAATTTGGTTTAAAGCCAAATTTTTAAAATAGCCAAAGGGGGATTTCGGATATGGGGTTAATTAATAAACCTTATATTTAAAACAATTTGTTTTAACCCAATTTTGGCTTATATTTATGTATAAAAGGGGACTAGGAGGGTCTTGTAAGGGGAGATCCATCAGTTGATCGTCCAATTCTTCTCAACTCTACTCGTAGAAATTCTCCTTGTAAGCCAAGCATTCCTTGGAGGAATTTTTGTAACTTGGCGAAGAATCCACGTTGTATAAAAGCTTTTACAAAGCTTCTTCATGTTCTCTTGTAAGGCGAAAGCTGACTTCTTTTTGTAGCCTGTGGCGTTTCCAAGTCTTGAAGGCAATAGATCGATTCATTTTTCTGACAAATCTGAAGATGTAGCCGCTGTTCAGTGAACTCCGTTATCATCTCGGTTCTATTCTTTTGTGATTTTCTTGTAGTTGTTTTTCTGAGCTTAGTAGATTATAGATTTGGATTTACATATTGGATTCAAATCGATAATTAAAAGATCCTGATGTTAGATTGTACTAATGTAATCTTTGTAAATCTAACTCGTAAACTATTCTAAGTAAATACTCAATTAGTTTTATGGATCAAGTGGTATCAGGGAAGAACCACTAGATCATAATCAGATCAAGTTTGGTATCAGAGCCAGTTATTAAGCTCTTTTTGAAGTTAATCACAAGATGGCAACTGAATCAGGTGAAGCATCCATAGTGATGACATCATTGATGGTACGAGAGTTCTTTGAGATGAAGCAGATGATTGAGACTATTTTTCATAGTCATTGTGAAAAGTCTAACAAGGTGCAGAAGCTAGAGGAAGCAAATCATCATTTGCAGAAAGAGAATGAAGAATTGAAGAGATTGTTGGATGAGGCCAATGCGGAAAAGCAAAGGTTGGAGATCCTGTTACAAGAGATCACTGAAAAAGTGGAACAAGCAAAGTTCTCTTGTATCTGAGAGGGGTCTTGTTTGCGAGTTTCGTCCGCATTCAGAGGATACGTCATCCTCATACTCCCCACTTACCCCGCCTAACAATACAGGGGCCTCTTCAGCGATAAAGCCATTGGCCAAGTTTTCCTATGGCCACAATTGGGAAAATTCTTCTGGTGTAGTAGAGTGTGTCTATTGTCGACAGATGGAGTATGTTAAGACTCTTAATCTGCCAGATAGTGACAATAATTATCTTGAAGTATCTTCTTCCATAGACTAGAAGAAGTCAGTAGAGGATGAGCAGAACTCTTTTGCACACTCCGAGAAGCACACAAAAGGTATTGGAACGAAGCTGCTAGGAAAGATGGGTTTTAGAGGAAAGGGCCTTGGTGTTTCTGAACAAGGTATCACCAGTCCGGTCAAGGCAAATAAATGACCACGGAACCAAGGATTGGGATACAAAAAGGAAACGGGACAATCCTCTAGAATTCAGAATTATTGCAACCACTGTGGCATCAGTGGACATTGGGACGCAAAGTGTTGGAAGCTGCATCCAGAGCTCCATCGTTGATGGAGGTCCATAGAGAGACCCAACCACAAGCATGTTGATGAGACGATAGTAGATCCGGTAGTTGCTACCACCTCTGAAGCAATCCCAGAAGAATCCAAGCCACAACCTGAGCAACCAGTAAAGGAGAGTTCTTTCGAACAGCTCCGAAAGAGCTAGGAACGTCGCTCGTCAAACTAGTATATCAAATTGTGTGTGTTTATTATGTGTTTGTAGTATAATAAACATGTTGATAAGCTAGTGTGGTTTTGTGAGAATAAAACTCATTAAAATTATTTGTAATAGTTTATTTATGAAGTTGTATTTCTTCCTGATTGAGAACTTGTAAGGCTCATAGAAGCCTTGTCTCTTGTAATCAGTGGAAAGAGATACTTGAAAACTTCTTACTGCAGGATAGAAATTTGTTTCTTGTAGTTTCTTGCAGTTTCTTTTAGTGTGAAGCTTCAATTGAAGAGCACTTTTCAGACAGAGTTGTTGAGAATGGTCAACAATGACCTTGTATGTTCTCAGCTTGAAGACTCGGTTGAGGCTATTTTGAAGATACGTCTGAACTTAGTTGAAGTTCTTGAAGGATGTTATCAATGACCTTGTTGTTTCAGATGAACATGACCTGAGCTGTGTGGTGGAGCCTTGAATCGGCGATTCTGACGTACAAAGGTGAAGGAATATTTTAGGCTGAGGTGCAGATACCATGCTCGAGTAGTTGGAGGAGAAACAAAAGCATGTTCGAAGATGGAAAGAGATGCAGAATGAGAACTACCTGTGAGAAGCACTGGGGGATAGGTTTACCATACTCAGTTTTTCCTTCTTGCTTTGGGTATTCTAAGTTCCATTTTTGAAATGCATCATGAGGAGTTGTGAATTGTCAAAGTGTAAGGCCACACCAGGCAGATGCAGTAGTGTGTTCGTAAAATTCAGATTATGGCGAGTGGCAAGATGCTGAATACAAGATGTTTTGAAGGAACTATACACTTTTGGAGGACCAAAAGTTCTTCAATGGGGAGGTTTGATCCAGGAGGATCTTCAGGACCTAAAATTGAAGTGTTCCAGTTTCTCTCGAAAGCAATGCCATCACATAGAGCATAGAATTTTGAATTTGGCACAACTTGAACGGGCGAAAAAGGAGTCCATTTGTGCAAGATATCACTGGTCAAAGCTCGGTCAAATGTTGGTCAACTCAAAGATCAGGGATGAGAAAAAAGGTGAAAAAATTCATCATCAAGAAATTGGTCAAAGTTGGCATCACTGAAAAGGTCTCGTCGTCATGATTCCAAAGGCGTTTGTTTCGTCGAAAAAGGAGTTCATATGCAAAAGTTATGAGTGGTTAAAGTTTACCCAGGAAAAGGGTTGACCAATGACGTGGCATGTTCATACGATGACATCAGCATGGTGTTGTGGCAGTTTAAAATGATGACAGGTGGCATAACAATCAGTACATGATGTGGCAAACATGGCAAGTGCAGTCAATCGAGTCTAATCGTCTAATTACACGTGTCATGGTTGGCAAGTTACATTGTGCCATGTGGCGCGTAGTGGTAAGGGCAAGTTTGTCTTTTCAAGCAAAATTTTGGTATGAGATTTGAACACATAACCTCCAAGTTGCAGGCCTTGTGGCGGTGACCATTGCACCATAGGCTGTCTTTAATTCTAAATTGGCGTGATGTTTTATTTAACCTTTGTCGCCGGAAATGGGCTTTTTAAAAAGCCGTCGGCGGAGTTTGAACCCCCGACTGACGGCCTGTCCAAAATTGGATGGGCCATTGCGCTATTTCAGCGCTTGAGAATAAATTTGGCATAGGTTATTTTTAAACCATATTAATCCGCCAACCACCTATGTAAAAATAGGTTTATTTGTTAATTTATTAAAAATTTATCCCCAAATTTGGTTTTAAGCCAAATTTTTAAAATAGCCAAAGGGGGATTTCGGATATGGGGTTAATTAATAAACCCTATATTTAAAACAATTTGTTTTAACCCAATTTTGGCTTATTTTTATGTATAAAAGGGGACTAGGAGGGTCATGTAAGGGGGTATCCATCAGTTGATCATCCAATTCTTCTCAACTCTACTCGTAGAAATTCTCCTTGTAAGCCAAGCATTCCTTGGAGGAATTTTTGTAACTTGGAGAAGAATCTACGTTGTGTAAAAGCTTTTGCAAAGCTTCTTCATGTTCTCTTGTAAGGCGAAAGCTGACTTCTTTTTGTAGCCTGTGGCGTTTCCAAGTCTTGAAGGCAATAGATCGATTCATTTTTCTGATGAATTCGGAGACGTAGCCGCTGTTCGGTGAACTCCGTTATCATCTCGGTTCTATTCTTTTGTGATTTTCTTGCAGTTGTTTTTCTGAGCTTAGTAGATTATAGATTTGGATTTACATATTGGATTCAAATTGATAATTAAAAGATCCTGATGTTAGATTGTACTAATGTAATCTTTGTAAATCTAACTCGTAAACTATTCTAAGTAAATACTCAATTAGTTTTATGGATCAAGTGGTATCAGAGAAGAACCACTAGATCATAATTAGATCATTTAGGGAGTTAGGAAATTTGAAAAAGGAAAAAAAGAAGCTTATATGAACATGATAGATGAATGTGTAAAGGTGTTGAGGAGATTTCAATGTGATAGCCCTGGAAAATCAATAAAAACACTTTGTATTTCGCTATTAAAACTGTCACAAAATAGTGACTATGCAATTTGTTTGTTTTTAATTAGTGCAAGCTTTATTTCACTTCAAAGCATTTATTTGAATATGAAAATGATTGAGAAGGTTATTTTGTAAGTTGCTTTTATTTGTGAATAGTCATTTATAAAGGATTTTGCACATGTAATAAGAGACTGTCACTGTCACGTGATAGAACTTGATTGTCTGAGGCAAACTCAATTAATTTGACCCCTCCCACTATTGTATTGTATATGTAACTCATGGAAGAGGGGTTTCTAATGTATTATGAACCTATTTGATATGATTTTGTGCAGAGATATGTAGGGAGATTAGAGACAAAGATCTTTGAATGTGATAGGGTGCTTTTTGAGGGTCACTAGGTGAATGGGACAATTATGAGTTGGGAGATTCCATCCACATGAGGGGTATGTTTTCTTGCATAGAAGGTCAAGATTGGACCAAGAGAAGGTATTGGATCCACTGTAAGGATCAAGAAGTGCTTGAAAGGGTTGATATTCCAAAGAATTTCAACATCTAACCTTTATAGACATTTCAGTCCTAAATTCACGTCCCTTGATGTTAGGCCCAAATGGTCTAAGGATTAAGTTTTTTTTAATTGTACAACCACCATGAGGCCAAACTTGCATAAGCTAATTGATTTGTAATTAAGTAAAATCTGAATTCTTCTTTTGACCCTTAGGCCAACCCACTTAGGCCTATTTTTCAACAAATTTCAATTGCAATTATTTCATGGCTAAAATTGTAATGATCTTAGGCTCACAAGTTTTTGAGATTTACCCATCTTTTGAGCTCACATGTTCTTGATTGAAGATTGCATTAATATGTTTCAATCTTTTAGTCATCTTCATTAGTTGATTCATTAATCAGATTAGTCATTACTATCAGGATTAGTCATGGTATGCTGTTGCTAGCACCTAAGTAACTTTCAACTTGTGACATCTCTTTAAGGCATTTTGCAAATAACTAAAATATATTGTGTATAAATCCACATTTTGAAAATATCTGGGTCTTCTAGAAATTATAGGATCATTTTAGGTACATTTGAAAATATTAATCAACAATTTCCATATGTGCAGATATAAACATTAACTACAACTTGTCCAATTTATTTACAGGCATATTTTCCTATGAAGAAAGACCACGCCTGGCAATATGATCCCAAAAAAAAATAATGAGACAATGACTACATTATGGGCTTAGTTTTGAAGAAAACCTGATAAATGTTATTGTCCTTGCAAAAAGTGTAAGGGCTTAAAGAATCGAAGAATTCTAATCACAATAACCCAGAGTCATTGTAGGCAATATGATCATGTTGAAGGGGGCCATGATTTTTTTCCATTACTGAATGTGGATTTCCTACTGGAGGAACATGGAGGTGTGAATATCCAAGTTGAGGATAACACTCCCATGGAAGAAGATGATAATGTGCCAGAGGACATGATTGAAGAAGATGGTATTGGGGCAGGTGATAAAGAGGCTCACAATGATGGCACTAGAAAATTTGATAATAATAATGAAGATGGTCTTGATATACCTTTACTTGAGAAGGCACACAAGCCCTTATACAAAAGCTCCCAAACAACTCTACTCTTGGCTATAGTGTTGTTGGTGAACTTAAAGGTTATGAATAGTATATCCAATGTAGCAATGTCATGTGTGCTAAGGTATGTCATTTTTGTCATCTTTAATGTTAGCATACAATTACTATTCATTAATTAACAATGCATATTTTTTGTTGTAGGTTGATTAGTGAGTTTTTGTTACCACCATCAAACATTTTGCCTCATTTGTACTGAGAATTATCTAACATTATGGATCAGATTGGAATGAAGTATTAGACAATACATGCATGTCCCAATGATCACATTCTATTGTTAGGATAAACCATGGACAGAAATAAAAACTACATGCAAATATAACCAATAACAAAAATAATAGAACACACAGAAATGAACACAAGGCACCAAGATTTAACGTGGTTCACCCAATCCCTGGGCTACGTCCACCAAACAGCAAGTCCGATCTTATTACAATCTAGTGATTACAACCTGATTACAATCCGTAATCCCTTACAGCTCAATACCGCCGCAAGAACCAATTTCGTATCACCACACATAGAAAATACCCAACCCTATGCCCTTTTTATACAAGTATTAAACCGCTTTAGGGTTATAACATGTTGGCCATATGTCGGCCATAATATGTCGGCTACCATGTCGGCTACTTCCAATTTTTTTTAATTTTTTCGGGGCGATGCCCCGAACCCCACTATTTATGAAGTATGTACAGTACTTTCCTGATCAGTCACCACAATCTAACATCTATATCATATACAACATCAATTTGCAATAGAATGCCCTGATTGTCATGTTAGTAGATATCAGTCAGATCAAATAACAAAAAAAGTGCCTCACAAAGTTCTTTGGTACATTCCCATTATTCCACGTCTTGAATGGTTATTCATGTGCACTAGCTTGACACAATTTATGGATTACCATCCATGCAATAGAAGTCAGGATGACATTATGTGAATGCCTGTCGATGGTTCTACATTTAAAGAGATAGAAGAAACATGGTCACACTTTAAAGAAGAACCTCATAATCTGAAACTTTCATTGGCGACAGATGGTGTCAATCCATATGGAGATATGAGATCTGTTTACTCAATATGGCCTATTTTTGTTATTAACAATAAAATTCCTCCTTGGATGTGAATAAAGAGGGAGCACATAATGTTGTCAATGATTGTGCCAGGTATTTCTTTATTTTATGGTTATCTAAATTAATTTATAAATAGTGCATGAAAATGGTTATAATAATTAGGTAATGTTTTTGTTCATTCAATTGTTAAGTAAATACCAAGTTAAAGATATAAATATGTATATTAAGGCTCTAATTGACAAGTTGTTGAAGTTATGGAATGGCATCACCATGTATGACATCTCTAGACCAATAGGACATCGATAATTTCAATTCCATCCAATGCTTGTATGGACAATACATGATGCCCCTAGGCTAAATAATTGTTTTGGTGTGTTATATTGTTAAGATCACATACTTTTGGTCTGTTATAATGCTTACACATTACTATCAAATGCTTAAGTTGTGCATGATAATTGTACATGATCTAATTATACATGATCTTTTAGGTCTTTAGACAAAGAAAAAATTTGCATGTCCAGTTTGTGGTCTGAAGATGAAATGTCATCATTTGAGAAGTTTAGAAAAGTAAGTGTTTGATGAGTTTAGACACTTTCTCCAAAATAATCATAGGTATCGAATTGTCAAAAAACATCTTTTCTATGAGAAAGAAGAGACATCATCAAGGCCATGAAGAATGACACCTCATTTATGGAAGTTGGAATACGATCAACTAAATTGTCGAGGTAATGTCCAATTTGTCATCCAAAGTTTACAATTTATATTTTGATATTGTCTTATATTTATTAATACTATAATTGATGCTCATGAAGGTCATCAAGGCATCAATGATCAACTTATTAGAAGAATGAAAAGTTATCCTACTCAATTTAGTAGGTTACAATACTACAAGGATCTCCCAATTGCGCATTTGTTTGATGCTATGCATATTAAAAAGAATGTAATAGAGACACTATGAAAAATGTTGGATGGAAGGCATGATAGAGAACAAATTGCTAAAATTTGTACTGACATTCATGAATCCAATCATGCACTAAAAGTTTTCATTGAATCAAATAGCAATGGAGACCGCATAAATCCAAGTGCCCTTCCCTGGTTATTAACAGAGCAAAAAAGTGATGCATTAAAAGAAGTCATAAAAAAAACCAAAATTTTCAATAGAATTTGTTGCAAATATAAGCATTCTTCTATCAAAGAAAGGTGATTTTGGGCTAGGGTTGAAAACACATGATTGGCATACCTTCCTCAAGGTAAGTCATTTTTTCTATTTATAGTATATTTGTAAGATTGAATGTAGTACCAATTGCATTATTTAATAATATATTTAAATGATCATTTTTTAATGATTGTAGTTCGTCCTATCTCTATCCCTTCCACAATAGTTTGACAATAGTATTAAACAAGTTATATATGATCTTGAAAAATACATGAGGTTAGAAGTGTTTTTTTTTTATTTGTAGCTTTTTATCTAAAATCTATTGTATAATTTTATTTGAAATCTCCTTTATGTGTTTTTGCATGTTGAATCTCTTTTAGGTGGTTATCATCTAAAGAAATTGATAAAAAAGATATAAAATATTGAAAGAGAAAAATTCCACAGCTTATGTGTGAAATGCAAAAATATTTACCTATAACATTTTTCAATGCTCAAGAACACTACTTTATACATCAAGTTGAGGAGATTGAATTGTGTGGACTTGTACAAGCTAGATCAATGTGGATGGTTGAGAGGCACTTGAAATTTATGAAAGGCTTGGTTCAAAAAAGAGCCTGTCCTAAGGGTTCCATGATAGAGGGATATATGATATACTAGACTATGGTGTATATTAGTGAATATCTTCCAAAGTTTGCAGCAGGTATCTATGTAGATCGCATTTAGGATCTCAACTATAATGAAAAATTCAAAGGGGAGTACCTAATAGGGAAAGGTAGATTGAGGAAGGTGAGAGGTAATTGTAAGTTTTTTTTTGTAATTTAACAATTCTTATCCATCATCAATATATATAAGTTGTTTCTAACTGATGTAATTATCTTCTTTATAGTTGGTCATCAGTGGGATGCACTACACTTGTATATGGCAAACAATCTTGATTGGATGACAATATAGATTGCACAGTCTCAAGAAAATGGCCGTTCATTAATATTGGATGGTGTTGCATCATTGGTTAAAGAAGCTCATCATAATGGAGATCCCAATGATACGCCAATGGTACTTGATCTAATATATGACTTAAGAGATACAAAGGTATGCATAAGATTACTAATCATGAGACATAAGTTTAATATCAACTCACAGATCAATGATAAGATTCTTGAAATGTTTGAATAATTGCAAGTCAAACACCAAAAAGATATGTACTACCATGGCTATAAATTCCACACACAAAAGTTAGACAAAACAAAGAAAATGTGTGATTTTGGGATAAGTGTTGTCTTCGTGGTCACCAATATTTCATCTAGAACTTGTTGGAAATAATCAAGACTAACAAGGTTACTAAGAGGGGAGGGGTGAATCAGTAACTCTAAAACTTGAACTCAACTCTGCATAATAATATTTTTAACATTCATCCATTTAAACTACTGTATGCATGAAAAGAAAAACATTTGTAACACAAGAACACACAGATTTGGTGACCCAGAAACCTTCCAATTAGAAAGTAAAACTGGGGTGGGGATGATACCCACAAAACTTCAATACTATAGTATAAAGTTGGCTGGTTAAGGCTTACAATGATCACTTCTAATGATCTACCCTGTTAGGAGCAAGTAGGATTGCTAGATCTACCTTGTTAAAGGATTTACAAACATACAATGAAGTATGCACTCTGTTAGGAGATTTACAAAAGACTGTTAAGTCTACCTTGTTAAAGGATTTAGAAAATTGATTCACCTATTATGATGAAGCAGTGGATCTAATTGCAACTGATTGCTGGTAAGATCCTTTGTGCTCTAATCACCTAATGTGATGAATATATCCTTTCTGCATCAATGTTGACCTTGCTGTATTCCTCTGTTCTGATGGTGATTCGCTTTCCTTCTTCAAAAATTATTGCTACACACCATATCTTCCTATATAACATCTCATCATTACACATGATATATACCAATCCAATATTTACACTGACAAGGTCAGCCAAATACAAGTGAACAAGTATTACTGAGTTGGCCAGGTGGTATAAAACTTGGGTTCCACAAACTGACTCGGTAACCTCCTGATACTTGGCATCCACTACAATACACTGCATCGTCATGCACTTGATAAGAGTAGAGGCATGGTCCTTACTAATCATTCTAATTAGCTTGGAACTCGATAACCATTGGTGACTCGGTGAATATTGTGTCACTCGGTAAAAATTGAATCCATTGATAACCTTCTTCACTTGGTAAATACTGATTCCTTCATTTACCTTGGTCACTCGGTAAACACTAAGTTCTTTGTTTACCTTGATCACTTGGTAAACACTAAGTTCTTTGTTTACCTTGATCACTCGGTAAACACTAAGATCTTTTGATGACTCAGTGAGCACTGACTTCTTGGAGAACACTGTTCTGCTCGATAACCACTAACTACTTGGAGAACACTGCTGAACTGCCCATATGCTCGGTTTCCAAAAGAATGCTCAGTATCAACTATTTACCTGTGGAATTTATAAGATAGTTGTTGAATGCTCGATGTGATCTGTAGACTAGGTGATGAGCATGGTAAGCATTCAGAATCGAATAAGTGTTGTCACTGATGACAAATATATCATAATTCCAACAATCTCCCCCTTTGGCATTAGTGACAAAAACACTTATGAGTCAAAACTTATATACAATATTTGACATACTGACAACTGATTCTGTTGAATATACATGGCTTCCTTGCATATGACTCCCCCATACAATATACACAAGGTATTTTCTTGAGTTATATGACTTTTATTTTCAGTATCTCTTTGTCCATTTTGTACATTTATCTCACCAATAACTCTTTTTGAGTATCTCTTTCTCCCCCTTTTTGACAATAATGCCAAAGAATAAAAAATGTATATACATAGAAACACCAAAATGTGAGATAAACTCTGAATGGACCCAAAGAATGAGTTTTAGAGTCTTGTCCCAATTCTCTTGCAGGATTTTGCATGTGGATAGAGCTATTTGAACTTCTGCAGAGAGTTCAATCACATGGTCTGCAATGGAGAAATTGTTGTCATGGATCAATGTTTTTGAATGGGAAATGTGTTTTTGCATTGTGTCCATGATGAGAAGGATCATATTCTAAATATCTAATAATGTAGATCAAATCCTTGACTCTTCTCTCAGCAATTCTGCTTGTTTTTTTGACAAAAATTTGATTATGAGGTGATGAGATGAGGTTGAACTGGGGTTAAGCTTCATATTTTGTATGCTTGTCTTCAAATCCTCATCTATCTTATTCAATTGCTCTCTTATTTCTTTAGTATACTCGGTAACATCACAAAGTTTAGCAAAAAGAGATGTTACATTATTAAAAGAATTTTCAATGTTGGCCAAAACTGAGGTTAATTCAACCTGTTTTATTTCTATATGCTGAGCAATGTGCTCGAGCACCTTATTATCAAATTTCTTCTCTACCTTCTCTATCAACTTTTCTTGACCAGAGGTTTCCTCATTGAATTTATTGACTGCCTCTCCTAATTGTAGAAAAATGTGTTGAGAAGTATCAACATCAGCACCTATAGCCTCAGTAATTATATTTTTCACTTCATCAATAATTCTAAATTCTCTATCTCTTTCATTCCTTAGTTGTTTCTATTTTGCCTTTAGTTCTATTCACTAACTGAGCAGTCTTAGTTTATCAACTGAAGCAGTATCCATATCTATCTTTGAAATGACAATTTGAGTATCCAAGTCTACATCATCATCAATTGCCTTGCCTGTAAGAAGAAGTTTTAATGGATTCTTTGGTTTTTCTGTTGTACTAACATCTTTTCCTTTTGAAATAGAGACAATGGTTGATGAGGTTGGACTGGCTGTCAAAACTGGAATAGGACCAACTAAAGGAAGATTGAGAGAGGGGCTAAATGTATCCAAAATTGATATACTTTCTAGAATTAATGTGCATACCAAAATATTTACAATTGAAGAGCTCACTAATGCAAAAATTGGTGCTAATGTAGCTGAAGTTGACAAAACTGGAGAGCAAACTGGAAAACTTACTGTACATACTACAAAAGTAATAGATACTTCTGATGTGGTGACTACTGTAGTGGATGACTTGGTAACTGAAGGAGTTTCCTATAGCTCGGTAGATGAAGTGGAGGTATGCAGCTTTGTAGATGAAGTGGTAGACACTTCCATTGATGATACCTGGAGCTGAGATGTGGTAGGTGCAGATGATATATCTGATGTAGTTGTGACCAAACCTTCTGAAGCTAACTCCAACCTTGATGATATCACAATTTTAGGTGGAGAGTGAGGAAGGGATGCAATAACTACTGCTGCAATTTTCCTGGTGAGACTATGACAGATGGAGTGCTATCAAGTTCATCATCACTGTCACTGTCATCATCTTTGATTTCTACTGGGTCTACACTGGGCTTATGTAGATGATAGATGTTTTTCCACATGTTTGTAGCATCATTTACAACATGTTCAATGTCTTTAATCAAAATCAAACAAGTGTGGAATCTGATCATTATTTTACCTTCATGGTTTTTCATTTCAGCTTTTACTTCTGCTCCAGTGATACTTGGTCGGAGATTCCTTAGAGATTGCTCATAAATATCTTTTACCATTTGGGTGGCTAACTCCCATCTTGGTTGCAATCTCTCTAGTAGTTCTTTTGAGATTTGAGGGGCAATCTGGCCTGGGGAATATTTCCAGTTACCCATCTTGCTGAGTACCAGTTCCTCAATTTGCATTTTCTCTGCATCAGTTCTAGTTTCAAATTTCAATGCTTTGAAATTTGTGATGCTAGTTCCTTCCTCCGATTGTTTGACCCTTTGCTCGAATGTGGGTGCAGGCCTAAGTAGTATAGATTCCTGATTACCTTTCCTAGTTCTTTTGGTGAATACTGTAGTAGGCTTCTTTTTGGGTTTGGTAATGATTACCTTACCTTTCTTCTTTGGTTGTTCCTCTGCAAATTCTTCTTCTCCTTCTTCTTCACCTTCTTCTTCTCCTCTTTCCTCTTCTTCTCCTTCTTTATCTTCACCTTTTCCTTCGGTGAGCATAATAGAACTAGTAGAAGTTTTCAATTTTGCTATTTTCCTCTTGCCCTTGCTTATGGCCTGTGGTAGCTTGATTTCAAGCTCAATTCTGCCCTTAGATTCTTCATAGGTTCCAAAAATTGGTTGCCTTGGGTCTATTGGCTCATTTACTAGTGCCTCTATGATGTCTTTGGTTTCATCAATATTTACCTCATAAGGAAGAGGTTTTACCCATGCAACTCGGGGTCTGACTGCCTGAATGTATACCTTGTCATAGTCAACCACGAAACACATATCATCTTTGTAATCTTCAACAAGCTTAGTAGGGATTTTGAATCTGTTATTCATTCTTTCCTTGAAGTCTTCAAAATAATTATCCATAATACTATCAAAATTTTCACCCATCTCTGCTACAAACTCATTTATTTGATACAAAACTGGAATATCTTTCCTCCATACAACTGTACCTTTTGAAGGGAAAAATTTTTGTACATAGAAAAATAAACAAACTAACAAAGAACAAAATTTACAAGAATTGGTTTTTGAGGATTTTATATTGTCCATGTTTTTTTTAAGTTGTTTTAGTAGCACATCTACTAGGTCAAACTCCATGTTTTTCTTCACAACCTTATAAGCTAAATCTACAGCCTCACAGGGCACGCTGTTCAATCTGCTGGAACTATACATCTTATATGCAATTAAATATAGTCTGAATCTTAACTCTGCATTAGATACATTGTTAGGTTTTAATCCTCTACCATCCCATTCAGCTAGGGTTAACTTCTGGAGTTCATCCCGACTTAGGGTTTTGGTGGTTTTTGATTTGCTTAACATTGGCAAACCCATGATCCTATGAATCTTTTTCTTTGTTTTCAGGACAAGTTGCTCTAACCATAACTGACCATTATGCACATGGCTTAAAATGTATCTTATCCATTTCATTTGAAAGTTCATTGGTAGATGCGGGATATGGGTCAAACCTTTGGTTTCCAGATGTTTGAATTCGGGTTTGAGGGTTCCATCCACACACAACTCGGCTAGGGAATTATCAATATCTAGTGTCCCTATCTCCTAAATAGTGCATTTGAAATGAGTATGAATGTCGTTTATAAGAAGTACCTTTGGTGGAATTTTTGATTGAGCTCCATGAGGGTCGAGCGATTCAGCTATGGCGAGAACGAGCTTGAAGCTAGGTGCTTTCCATTCTACTCCCTTCACAAGCATTTCAGAGCCCCTTTTTGCCTTGCTGCTGCTAGTGCTTGCAGATGCCATTACTACTTGGTAAGTGAATGATTTTGTTAAACAAATTCTTCGCTGGAAAATCACTTCAAATCACTTGAACTCTCTTTCGCACTCTTTGAAACTCTTTTCTCTGTATATTTTGAATTCGCGGTGAAAAATGAGATCAATTTTTGCCCTTTTGATGAAAAATCTACCATTAAATCTCGAGTACGAAGGTAGCTGAGGTGACCTAGGGTTTTTTAGAGAGTCACTGACTTACTCAATAAACCTTGCAACTCGGTATACAAAAAAAAAAATCATATTACCGACCTGGCTCAGTTAAGTCTGAAACCAACCTTGCTCGGTAAAATGCATCACAGTGAACAATACTAATTTGTCATTTTCACTTCTACATTCTGGAAGTGCTTAGGATATTGCTTGAAGATGCAGTCCCTGGTCCTTCTTGATGAGTCTAATTAGAAATGGTGGAGTCACCCACTTCTTGAGTGACATAGCCATTATTTGAATTTTCTGGCTTGGTAGATTTTGGAATCCACTGTTGTCTCATCTGCTTTCAAATGTTGTCAGCTCTGGCTTTCTTTTCATCTTCAATTCTTCCTGTATTCATGCAATTCTTGGATATATGACCAAGTTTGATACATGTATAACATCTTATATTAGTATCTTTCTTCCTTAGGTGATGCCTTGCACAGTTTATTCCAATGTGTCCATATTTTCCACAATAGTGACATCTGCACCAAGTATTGTAGTCCCAACCAAATATTGCATTGACAATTTGTTCTGCTGGATTGAATGATTTAGATCTACATTCAGATGCCTTGTGACCTTGTTTCTTGCATTTGTGACATTTTCCCTCAAACTTTGGTTTCATTTTGCACTCATTTTATTTGTGACCATGTTGATTGCAATTGTAGCATTTACCATTGAATTTTCTTTTACCATTGCTCCAACATCTATTAGATGTATGACCTAACTTTCCATAGTGATTGCAAGTAGGTTTTTTATTCTTTTGGGTACCCTGTTTGGAAGATTCACCTTCTTCATTGTATCCAAGTCCTGCTTTACCTTTTTGTCTATGAATATTCTGCTCATTTTGCAAATTCAATTGATCCATATCTGCTTGAGATTTTATCATCCTTTCATTGACTTTTTTTTCAGATCTCAGATCACTTTGCAAACTTGCATTGATTTTTCTTTCAGTGATTAAATTATTTCTCAAACTTTCATTCTCAAATCTCAGAATCGTAATTTCTTCATTTGCATTAGATAGTTGTCCTATAAGATCTTCATGCTGAAGGGATAGATTATTTCTTACCTCTAAGTCTTCATTTGCCTTGTTTCTCTGTTTCAAAACTTCACATAACCTGATGGATTGGGCTTCTTGTTCTCTTTTGAGCTTTCTTACTTCTTCCTACAGAGAACCATTCTTTGCTAGGAGTTCCTTGATTGCTTCATTAGCTTCATCTGAATTGCATGATGGTAAAAGGTCTTCAATCCTTTCTTCAATATACTAATAATTATTCATTTGTCTTGCAAGTTCCTTCCTTCTTTTCATGGATTGAGAAAGATGCTCCTTTGCTTCATTGAATTGAGTCATGGCCATTTCCAGATCTAGTTTTTCATTCTCAATAGATTTGTCAAGTTTGAATATCTCCATTGTCCTTGATCTTTGCTCAAGTTGTTAAACTTTTGTCCTATGAACCACAAAGCTCTTATACCAATTGTTGGAAATAATCAAGACTAACAAGATTACTAAGAGGGGAGGGCTGAATCAGTAACTCTAAAACTTTAACTCAACTCTGCATAATAATATTTTTACCATTCATCCATTTAAACTACTGTATGCATGAAAAGAAAAACATTTGTAACACAAGAACATACAGATTTGGTGACCCAAAAACCTTCCAATTAGAAAGTAAAACTGGGGTGGGGATGATACCCACAAAACTTCAATACTACAATATAAAGTTGGCCGGTTAAGGCTTACAATGATCACTTCTGATGATCTACCCTGTTAGGAGCAAGTAGGATTGCTAGATCCACCTTGTTAAAGGATTTACAAACATACAATGAAGTATGCACTCTGTTAGGAGATTTACAAAAGACTGTTAAGTCTACCTTGTTAAAGGATTTAGTAAATTGATTCACCTGTTAGGATGAAGCAGTGGATCTGATTACAACTGATTGGTAGTAAGATCCTTTGCGCTCTAATCACCTAATGTGATGAATATATCCTTTCTGCATCAATGTTGACCTTGTTGTATTCCTCTGTTCTGCTGGTGATTCACTTCCTTCTTCACAAATTATTGCTACACACCATATCTTCCTATATAAAATCTCATCATTACACATGATATATACCAATCCAATATTTACACTGGCAAGGTCGGCCAGATACAAGTGAACAAGTATTACTAAGTTGGCCAGGTGGTAGAAAACTCGGGTTCCACAAACTGACTCGGTGACCTTCTGATACTCGGCATCCACTACAATACACTGCATCGTCATGCACTCGGTAAGAGTAGAGGCACGGTCCATACTAATCATTCTAAGTATCTTGGAACTCGGTAACCATTGGTGACTCAGTGAATATTGTGTCACTCGGTAAAAATTGAATCCATTGATAACCTTCTTCACTTGGTAAATATTGATTCCTTCATTTACCTTGGTCACTCGGTAAACACTAAGTTCTTTGTTTACCTTGATCACTCAGTAAACACTAAGTTCTTTGTTTACCTTGATCACTCGGTAAACACTAAGTTCTTTTGATGACTTGGTGAGCACTAACTGCTTGGAGAACACTGTTCTACTTGGTAACCACTAACTGCTTGGAGAACACTGCTGAACTGCCCATATGCTCGGTTTCCAAAAGAATGCTCGGTATCAACTGTTTACCTATAGAATTTATAAGGTAACCGTTGAATGCTCGATGTGAACTATAGAATAGGTGATGAGCATGGTAAGCATTCATAATCGAATAAGTGTTGTCATTGATGACAAATATATCATAATTCCAACAGAACTAACATACATCCTCAACAATCTGAAAATCGATACTATGGCATTTTGGATGATATACTTGAGTGTGACTTTAATTCATTCAAAGTAGTTCTATTTTTCATCAAATGGTTTAGGTTATGACTGAATCGAAATGATCCCGATAAGACTGTTATTGAACAAGATAGTAGATTTACTATGATTAATACAAAGGTTATTTGAGCCAGTCGAAGATGAGCCCTGTGTTCTTCCAAGCCAATGCGAGCAAGTGTTTTACTTTGGTGTTTCACACAATCCAGGTTGGTCATTTTTTGTTAGACATGACCCAAGAGGAAGGCTGTTAAAGTATAATGTGATTGAAGAAGAAGATATTGAAGAAGCACAAGAGGAAGTAAATGATTATCAAGAACGACAGTTACCTAGTGATGAAGATGAAGAAGATGGTGATGATTTTGTTCATGCTAATGATAATGGTGATAATGATGATGATGATTCTGATGATGATCATGATCATGGTGATGAAAATGGTGATGATCATGGCGATGATGGTCATGATGATGATAGTGATCAAGAGGATGATAATGGTGATGAAGATGGTGGTGGTGATGATGATGAAGATAAAAGTGACAAGTACGATGATGGTGATGATGATGATGATGATGATGACATGGAAGAAGATCATGATGATCAATGAAATTTCCAGGTAGGATGAATCTCAGCTATGATGGGGTCTTGTATGGCCAAAGTTTTCTTTTCAAAGCATATGTGCACATATAAACATTAAGTAGAACATGTCAAATTTTATTTTAGATATAAACATTAGTTATGCTAAATTTTTAACTTAAGAAAAATGATTT
Source organism: Cupressus sempervirens (assembly GCA_028749045.1). NCBI lineage: Eukaryota > Viridiplantae > Streptophyta > Pinopsida > Cupressales > Cupressaceae > Cupressus > Cupressus sempervirens. The sequence continues at coordinate 48,867,087 of CM053786.1, forward strand.
ACATATACAATCTACTTTATTATTAATTTTTTTTTTGGTAAGTCTATTACTTTAATTTCACTGCTAATTTCTAAGACTTACTAATTTTTTTCACAAGGCGATATGGATGCACCATCTCAGACACCTTCAATAAAGGTAAATATTAATTATTGTAAATTTTAATGTTAATATAGAAATAAATGTCATATTATTATGTTCTTTTCTTTATGGCTTTGTAGTTATTTTGATGAAAGTATACGGATATTTGATGTCACAAATGATAGGAAAAAGCTACAATGATCGTTGATCAAATGCAATCTGAAATACAGATGTTATATCTACATGACATTAGCCTTAGTACTGATCCTGTATTCATCACCCAAAAAAATATGCAAAGATACACCGATGAACTTTTTAACATTATCATCAAGGGTGACAGAAGTGAGGAGAAAGAGGCATTGAGAATAGAATTGGACCGTAGAATCCAATCTTTGAAGGTAAGTAGTAATTTGACTAAAGCAGTAATAGAAGTTCAATAGATATTAATATTTTATAGTATCTTATGGATCATGATCTCTAATTTTATGTATTCTTGTATAGACCTATGTGCTAGTTGCAACATCACATGGTGAACATGGTGAGGGTTGTCGTGCACAACCTTCGTGTAAGTAACACTTTGTTTGTTTTGATCAACATTATAACACTTACCTTTTTTTTGTGGATGTTTCTCGCTAGTATCCCATTTGATCTTTATCCATTGCAAATTTCTTTGCTAACAATATTCTATTCTTTAGCTCATGATGAAGTGCGAACTCCTCCTTTGGTTGGTAGTCTAGTGTTGTCTATTGCATTGTCGGCAACAAGGACCATGCAAACATCATCGTCTATGCCCACTAAAATTGGTAAAACCTTGTTTTCCTATATTTTGTAATGTGCTATATTTTGCAATGTCTTTCTACAAGTTGATGAACAAAGAAGTAGCATATTAGTGCTTAAATGATGTCTATAGAAGTTTGCGTACACACACCATACATACATACATACATACATACATACATACATACATACATACATACATACATATATATATATATATATACCCACACATAGAGAGACATGGACATAGGCAGGGAGGTAGACCAATAGAGAGCGGTACTAAAATTGTCATTTAATAGTCATGATGTTTCAGTTGATAGACCAATAGAGAGTAGTACTACTGAAGCTGATCCATTTCCTAGATCAGTTCGTGTGATTAGTACTAGTTCATATGAAGGGACATTGTTGCTAAATAAGAAAACTATGTTTCCATTAAAAGAATGAAAGCTTCCAGGTGCTTTAAAATTGTTATTATTTAAAGTGTAAATTTAGTTTACTTTGACATTACTCATTTTGGACTGATAAATCCTTTATGTTTTTGTAGGTAGTAATTCTTTCTTTGAACATCTTTTTCATATGACATTGAGACTATTTGGACCCACCATATGTAAAAGGTATGTAGTTTCATACCATTGCTACATAATTTTTCTTTTCTTCTATTTATTGTAACATATTAAATTTATTGATCTAACAATCTATTTGTTTTTAAAAAGGTGGAATTTACAAGCTGTGGAATTAAAAAATCAGTTGATTGCATCTATTGAGGAGAAATTTGGGAAAAACATTTTTGACATTGGCCTACTTCTAAAAAGAGCATCAAAGCATATAAAAACTGTGAGGGATCAATATAGAAGGGTTCTTAAGGATAACCCAAAGTATGACCATCCTCCTATGATTCCACTGATGGAGTGGAATGAAATAATAGAAGATGCAAAGGAGAAACGGCTATGTGAAGATAGAGATAATGAAGCAGCACAAGGCAAAAAGAGGTATGTCATTATAGTATTAAGTACATTGTAATCATGCACTAATTATTGATATTTGTAAATATATAATCTAAGATGTTTGAAATTGTTCATAGATTGTAGGACACATTCGTGGCTACAAAAGTGAGAGTAGAAAAGGTTGGCCAACACAAACTTGGCTCTGGTGGCTATATGAATCTCCAATCTCGACTTGTAAGTAGAGCAATGAAATTTCATTTTTTAAAAATATAATGTTGCAAATAGTTTTGATTAATGAAACCATACATGGAAAATTGACGTTATCAAGCAAAAAACATAGGGCACAGATTTCAGTGTGGAGGTCACAGATGAAGATATAAAAATTGCCTTGAAGGAAGGCTATAAAGTTGTGGCTGCACACCTACACGAAGAATCTGTAAGCCTTTCCTAAGAATCCAGTGCACCAAATGATATCTCATAGGTAAATTGGTTAGATGAAAAGTAAATAAAATTAAATAGTTGAGAAGATTCTTTTTTCATATTAGTTTGAAACATAAATTGACTACATAACAATGTGCATAACATTTTATTGTAACCTTCATATCCTATCACAGAACCTGCTCGTGATGAAGGCCATGATGTGCATTATAGTGGTGGAGGTATTAATTTTCTATTGAAAATTAATTATGTAATTATGAATACAATTTAATATCTTCAATTGAAATTTGAAGTGTATCCTTTTTGGAATATTTTAGAGCATGTTGAACATCATTCTGAAGGAGTGGACCATGTTCCAAGTGTTCAACATGTTGACGTGGTGGCAGATGAAAATGTTAATGTATATGATGTGGCATTATCAGGTAAGAAAATGCATTTTATGTTGTACTCGTACTTAATTACAGACTTTTAATAGTTAGAAAAAGAAAAAGAGTATGCCAATTTATTCCATTCACTTGTTCTTGCAATAGAGCCCCCTTTAGTCCAGCAACCTCCTGCTCCTGCAAAGAGAAGGAGCCATCGTAATTTGACATTACACGTGCCAAAAGAGGAGGAGAATGATGCAGATATGGATGCTCCTATGAGCACTTTTCTTAAGAGAGCTCATTAAAAAAATAAAAAAATGATGTTTTCAAAATCTTCTTTGATAAACCTTGTTAGATAATGAAAGAACTTTGTTTTAAGTAATTATGTATGAATGATGTGTATTAATACAGATTTTTATTTTATGTTAATGAATATTGTTATGTGTTAATGAAGTCTTGATTAGTATTGTGTGTTAATGAACTTTATATCATATTAATGAATGTTATGTGATTGTATTGATTGAATGTTATAGTTCATAAATGGATGAATGAATGAATGAAGTATGTAATTAGATGATAATGGGTACTTTAGATTGATGTTAGGGGGAGGGGGGTGAGGCCAGATGAGCTTCCACCTTCACATGGTTGGCCTTGTTAAGTAGAGAATATTATAGTATTCTTGAAACCAAGTGAAGCTCAAACTAACATAAAATGTACACTTTGCATGTTGTAGGTCTAAAATGATCCACAACTACTGCTGCCCATAGCATACAATGCAGAGTAATATGGGATTTATGTGTGGCTACCTACAATGTTTGATATTTGATCATTTTGTTCCCTTCACATATTTACCCTTTTTTTTTCCCTCAATAATAGTTGTCAATAATGATATTCTGAACTATGCATTAGGTGACTTAAATGAACATTATGGGTAAATACTACAATATCATTATAATAGAAATGGTTGATCAAAGATTCATCTCCATCTTTGGGGAATAATTTGATAACTTCTCTATTGAATTATTTATAGAGGGAACGTACTTGAATGGCTTCCATATAGAAACCCATGATTTTAGCATATATCAAGTTAAGTTTGGATTTTTTAAACTCTACAGGAAGACCATCAATATGTGGGGATTTACCATACTTGAGGGATTGCACAATAGACCAAACTTCTTCCTAAAGAAATGCCTCTTTCAAGATTAGAGGCACACAATTTGTTTAGGTTCATGGAAATAATTATACTGCAAATAAGTCTAGGTTTCTCAACTTTATAATTGTCATAGATTTATAATTGTTCTCATTTCATCAATTTTATCAGTTGAATTCCCTACAATATCAGTTGGCCTTATATGATCCTAGATAAATTCAGGTGTTGGCAAGCTGAAAAATCCTTGAGTCCTTTTAGCACCACATTTGATCCAGATGAAGTTTGGATTTATTTTTTCTCTTTGAGAAATATAGTTCTTATGGCATCTTTACATAAGTTTAGGAAAGGCCAGGAAACTTTAGAGTAAGCTATAATTGGATTATATTGTAATTTTTGTTTTAGTCTCACCATTTATTGCTCAAAGATTCTACATCTTACTTCTTAGGCTTTGTTTTACCAAATATACTCTTATGTCTAAATTACTCAATTACCGTTTTCTCAAATTTGTTTATAAGACTGACAATTCAGTCTGAATTACTCAATATCTTCTTCAAGATGTATTTTTCATCCCCCTAAATCTCCAAAAAAAAATTTGTAAGCTATTATTTATATTGTGCATGGTGAGACTCTTACTAATTGTTATCAACATATGATCAAGCATAAAAGAAGCTCCTAAAAGGACCTATCTAATCTGGATTACAACTTTTTATATCCCTTTTTTATTACTACACCAAATAATCTTGATATACCTACAACCATTTTCATTATGTTCAAGAGGGTTAGAGAAGCTAAGGACCCTTTTCATTTTAGTCTAAAAAGTAAGTGTATTCTATTACAATAAGATGTATCTTTATTTTCCTATCATATTGATGTCCTCACTAGAATCCAAGGAACTTTAGGAAGTTTATAGGTTAACAAATTCCACATCTTTGGCCCATCAAGAATATTTGAGAAAGTTGTCGGCATTGACTTAGGAAAAAGGTTTCCCAAGCACAGTATGGTCACACGACATAGCCAGTGTCCACCTAGACATATAAATCAATTATATCCTACCTAATATTCTTTCTAGCTAATATTCTACTTTAACTATTTTTTCTTTTGAATGTGGTATGATTGGCTTTTGAAAAACTCTTATGACAACATACAATTGGCTGACATCAACATAAACTTCATCAACCCAGCATAAACAATAAATAACCATCAGACTTCCTGACAACCACTTAAAGAATCATTAACTAAGACTGAAGTGGTTTATCTTCTAGCATTGTAAAAATTCTCCCTCTTCAAATTTCTTTTCCCTAAAGCAATTATAGTGCTAGGTTCTCCAATATTTTGGGGCCTTCCTACATGGTATTGTACTATTGTCCAATGACAAAGCCTTTGACTGAATGAGATATTTTTGTAGCTCCTTTGATCTCAATTCCTTCTCGTATCTGTTTGGAATCAGAATAAAACCTCTATCATCTAAGGAATGCAAGGATCTTGATATTTTAAAACTTTTTGTCCCACTACATTCTGCAAACCTGAGACATGAAATGGTGTTATGCACTACCAACCTTAATAGTATCTTAACCAAATATATAACCTATCTACTAGATCCTTGTAAGACCCATGGTTATTTGGTCCAAGTATCTCCCCTCCTATAATTTTGAGCAACTTTAGCTTATAAGGTTGTCATCTCAAGAAGATCTAATTTGTTACTTCTAATTCATGCTCATTTGAAAGCCAATTTGTTGGAAATTCAACCTATCTTGGGCCAATTTGAGGTTTTTCTTAGTTTCTATGATAAAGGGGAGTTATAACTATAGAATCTAAACCTAGTAATATTCCAAGGTTGTATTGTAAACTGTATGATCATGAATCTTGCTAATCTATAAAAGGGATAGTTAGTGCATGACAAAAGGAACAACTATATAAAAATAGGGAAAAATAAAATATGTAGTGAGATTTAAAATATTTATGAAAGTATGGATAAGGTGTGTCTTTATACATTATAGGATCTTAAAATATAAGGATTAGGAGAATTATTATGCCAAACTTGTATTCTGAGATTTGAAGTCAAAATGCCTCTATAATTAATGTCAAATTCTGCTAGACATCTATTCCTAGAATGTCCGAGGATGGAGCAGCTGAAGGAGAATCCAGGTATGTATCTAAGGACAATGTAGGATTATTTTTTTGTGGTAGTAGTTAGATTTTAGCAAAATGTGAATGCCATCTCCTTGCAAGAAAGATTATCAAGCAAAAAAGATGCTGAGTGATGTTCTTTGCTAATGCATAGGGTCTGCTTTGGGCTTTTTGAGTCTATTGTTTGAAGTAGAGACATCAAATTTTTTGGGAAATTTTGGTCCACAAGGATACAAGGCTCAAGAAGAGTGTTTCCTATCACACACAGATAAATGACCATGCATAGGTGATAAACATGAACTTAGTGCAACTCATAAGAGGATGCAAGAATTAGCATCCTCAATCTTGGAGTGTGTCACTTCCCTAAATTTAACATTTCTATTATAAAGTAGGTCATTCTCAACAAATCAGTCACCTTTTGAAGCATATCTGGGTCATTTTCCTTCTGCTCCACTTGACATAGCTTTGGAATAACAGGAAGAGAATGTAGGAGAAGATTTCTCAGGAGTTAGACATTAAAATTTGTTGAGAGGTCTAGACAAATTTAAGACATTAAAATTTTTTGACAAGTCTAAACAAATTTAACTCGAAGTAAACTACCAACTATAAAAAACTCAAAATATGTACTACCAAAGAAATGATCAACATACTACTTCTTTTGATATGACAAAATTTCAATAATGTGAGGATAAATTAGTCCCTATCAGACTGATTGAAGTTACAATGAAAGTTCTTTTGGTTCAATTCTGCGTATTTTTTTGCAGTGAAGCTTTCCTATTTGAATTCTTTTGTCAAATTTGATTTTGACTAAATTTGATTTAGAGAGATTTCCATTCTCTGCTCCTCCCATTTTGATTACAGTTTTAGTTTTGTAAATTGACATTGTGAGTCACATGTGTAAAATATTGAGTGAATGATCATGAAAATTGTTCATTGGAAATATAGGCACAACCCTGATGGAATGGAATGTTGAAGAAATTAAAAGAAGAGATCAAAGAAAGGAAATGAAGAGATGAAGATGATGAGGTTAGCATACATTTTTTTATTTTTAAATCCTAGTTGTATTAGAATGCCATGAAAAAATAAATTAGAGAATAGTAATACATCAAATAATTTACTATCCTTTATGCTATAAATTACTATGAAGTCTCTTAATATGAATTGATCCATAGTTAAACTTGAGAGAATGTTCATTGCAAAATAAGAGTTTTTAAACTTGATATTTTTTAATAGAATAATATTAAGTTAAATAAAACAATAGTGAGAAACAATAACAAGATCTTCACCAGACGGAGTTTGTTGCATTGATTGGTTCTTATAACAAAAAGGAGAGGCTGAACAAGATGAAGTTGAAGCAATCCACTACAAGATTCTGAAGTTTTATCTATTAAAACATTAATTGACTCAATAACCTATAGAAAATATAACATTTTAGCACTGTAGAAACCTTGTATCATCAAGAGTACTACTTTTGACTATATGAAAAATATACAAGTTCTAAACAGTGTGGTTTTGTTTTGCAGATCATCTTGCATTTTGGCAAGTATCACCAATAGATCACAAACATGAAAGACAGTAATCAATCTCAAATTATTTGCTGAAAGTGTGTTAAATAAAATAAAGAGAAAGTTATTAGATAAAGACACCTGTTTTATTAAGCTAAAGGAAAGGCCTACTTAACTGCACCAATATTCAATATTTTCAAAGCTTTTCTTTTTCTAGATCCTCTTGTTGGTTGTACAATGTACCCAATCAAATGCTTGATTAATTAATCCATTGTCATGCAATTCATGAAATATTCCTACTCCAAGCAAGTGGAAAAAAATTCAAAGCCTATCCAAATAAATGTAAAAAAAATTAATGCAGATAACAAGAGGTGCTCTGGAAAATGCTTACTAGGTAAATCAGAGTCACAAAGACAAAGAAAAGTGTCCATGCATAGATTTTGCTAAGGTTCTTCTCACTGAAAGACCATAACTCACAAACTTAAAAGTTGTAGAACACAATGAATTCTTTTCATATGAATAATGAATAGCATTGAATTTACTCACTGCTTCGTTGAAGATTAATGCCAGCTTTCTCAGAGCTCCAAGTCGCAATGCTTCAAAATGTGCAGTTGGACAATGGCGAAGTAAATTTCCTAAAGCCAAAAATGCATTAAAGTGTACAAAAGCACTTTCATGTGAGAGAAGGGAAACTAATTTGTGAATTCCCCGAACATCTATGAGATGCAACACAAATATTTCATCTTATGTAAATATGTCTTTATTTAATAGAAATGCCACCAACACTCGAGCAACTCAAGATAATCATTATAATAATAATAAATGCTTATATTCAAACCTTGCCCTTAGCAGAAGTTCTTTGTTGGGATAGATTATTTGGATTGAGAACTATTAAGCATACTTTGTCTCTAAATTCTTCAGCATGCTTTGATCCCCCTGCAGTAGAAAGAGCAAGAAAATATGAAGCTCCAGCCAAAGCTCAGGAACTAACTTCATTTGATGTCAGGATATGAAGAACCCATGTACAAATCCATTCATCATAAAGTGCTGAAAGATCATTTTCACTGTTACAAGCTCCTGACTTGTCCTATTTAATTTTTGTTTCCCCAACAAAATGTAAGAAAATATTTTGTATTTACAAAGGAGTATTCTTTCATCTCAAATATTTTTCTAAAGATTATTTTTTAAAATGGAAGACTAAGAACCAAAAAGTAATACTAAATCTTCCCAATAAGGTGAGCTATATGCTACAATTAACTTTTGAGGGTTCAGAGAGCTTGAAGGTAATCCTAACAGTTTGATCATTTACAAAAACAAATTAGATTTGCAATATTGTCGTTCAATAAAAAATTCATAATTTATTTTAAAATAACAAATAACTGAGACCAAGGAAAGAAAAAAATTTAAAGGTTTAAAACTTAAAAATAATGGTGTACAAAAAGATTAATTTAAAAATTAAATACATTTCAAGCTTAAGAAATGATAAGTTTGTTGGGATTGAAGTGTCTCAACCTTAGGAGTCCCAAATGGATTTAATATTATATATGTTGTTCTCTTATTTTTTATCAAATCAATGCTATATTTAATGTTTCCAAATTGCATAGCTTAATTGCAGAGCCTAATGGAAGTTGGGTGTCATTAGCATTGAGGAAAAAGAGAGGTTGTGACACTTGTGGTGAGGAGGGATGTTTTAAGAAAAGAATTAATAAAGAGTTCCCAAAACTTCTCCTAAGTGACAAGTGGCTTTATTATGCATGGTTTTAGAAAGATTCTCAAAAGGACCAAATCTTCCACCCATAAAGTCTTGGAGTGAAATAAAAAGATAAATTTTGGTAGAAAGCTTGGTTATCTTATGTTTCTTTTGCATATGGTACCCATGTGGTGATACATAACATAATTAATTGTACTTGGCACAAATACAAATGTCAATTTCACTGCCATTTCTGTGAATAATATATTTGTTGTGCTCGCAATCAATGTCCCTTACTAATGTTTTTCATCCTAATTGTATAAACTTGTATAAGTCTTTTCTTGTGAACCATATCGAATTAAAGGATGCTTTTCCTTGAACAGGGTCATTATGATTTTAGCAGATGTATAAACTATTAGTGTTGGAGCCTATTTCTGATGATAGATTTTGAGTTTTTGATCACTTCATGTATAAATCTTTCAAGCTCTGAAGAAATTTCTAGATGGAGATGCCATATTAATGTTAGATCCAAAAATAAACAGAAACCCTGCTGCAAACTTGGTGATAGATAAAGTGTTATTAAGGAGTGGTTAAAAGGCTTGGCAGTGACTTGATTTTGATCAATCAGGTACGCTTCATGTGTCAAAACTTTTTCTACTTAGAATTTAGCTCTTGTTTATGGCCTATTATTAGTATGAGCTTTATAAGTTTATATAGTTCATTTCTCTGTTAAAAAAATCTATTACATTTTGGTTTTCTTTGTGTTGTACATAATCCAAATTAAACCCATTTATTTCTTATTACAAGGCCACATCAACCTTATGATTGAAAAAAGAAGAGGAAGCCTCATGTTATAAGAGCTGAACCACAAAAGCCATAGGAGAATGTCGAAGATAGTCATGATGTGCCTATTAGCATCATGACTATCTTTGGCATTCTCCTATGGCTCGTAAGGGAGATCAGCTAGCGAAGATGCTCTGTTAGCTTTTAATACGCTTCATCAATGAGATTGCATTATATGAGATTCATTACTACACTGGGGAATGGGCTCATCTTCAATCTTCAAAAGATTGAAGATTAGCCCATTCCCCAGTGTAGTAATGAATCTCGAAGCTCCTTCAGCCAGAGCATATCATGTCCCTTGGATGATCTTTCTGAAGCTGCATCAACAAAGTATCCTTTAGGTGTTTGATTCTTTATCTTTCTTCTTTATTATTCTACATAATAATTCTTATGGTTTAAGTTTTTTAGGATCAATTTGTAATTTTATTTGAAAATCTCTATATATCTTTTCTTGCCAGACAGGGTTGCTTAGTTTTTATGTAAATATCTTTGCTTTTGTAGCTTGGACTTGAATTCACCACCAATGTTCTTTATACTCAGCCAACAATATATTTGTACCAAGTATAGTGCATTGTAATGGTATTGTTCATACAATGTTGATGTTTACTCAAGAAGACTATTTTTATTTTTTTTTATTCGCCAAGTTTTCTTTTCAATTTGATTTTGGGTTGGCGATGCTTGAGACTCAAATGCCTACAAATGCTTCATGCAGTGTCTAGTCTCAAGCCCCGATCACTAGGAAAGCTCCTAGCTCTTATTATAGTTTGCTTACTAAAATGTCACATCTAGTTTGCATGTGATTCTATTGACCTAAAGGATCCTTAACCACAAACAAAAGTAGTCTCCTCTACCCAAGATAATACAACTTTGTTTCGATTTAAATAAAAAAATTATAGTAGCATTATTAGTGAGGGTTTGTGTCTACTCAGAAACTTCTTATCTAAGAAAGCCTTCCTAGGGGTTGTGAGCTTGTGTACTTCTCCTTTAGATCAAAGGGTCAATGCGAGCATTTTCCTAAGACCTTGCCCAAGGTTACAAATGTAAAGTGAACTAGTTTTTAATGCTTCTTACTAGTAGTAAAGCATGTTTTATTAGACCATTATCTAGCTGGTTCACCTTTATTCCAAATTTAATGTAGGGATGAGGAGCTTCGTGGTCAGGGTCTTGCATTGAATGATGAATTAGATCATGTGCTAGGGAAACATGACTCCATTACTACAGGGTCTCCTGTGACATGAAAAATAACATCAACTCATGCGGCTCCTCTTGTTAGTGTCAACTCATGTAGCGCGTGATGCATCTTGTCAATACAACTTTGTAAGTTACATTTTCTATTTATGATTTTCATTTGGAATCCATTGTTTTAGTTCTGAGATGAATTTGGTAAAATCCTTATTGAAATGAGTGAATCAGACACTTGTCAACCAGCTCACTGGACAGACCTACAGAGACTCAAACATTGAGAGACAATACTTGAACAAATAGGATTAATAAATATGTTAAATAATTTGATCCCTTTTCATATGTGCCTACAAGGCTTTGATTGGACCATAATACATTCTCCAAAATTGGAAAAAAATAAACACAAATACAAACCCAATCACCAACCTTCGCTATTCATTAGGACAATATACTTAATGAAGAGTTTGAGGAGGCTTATACCACAGATGTTGTTTTGGTCTGTCCCATTAATTTGAAAGGTGGTTGTAGAGAGCAGTTAAAGGATCTTGACTAACTCCAAGATTAGTGAAAATATCTTCTGTCACATTTAAATGGAGTGTGCAATTTTGAAACCTAACATTGAAAAAATTAAGAGCCCAACAAAATAACTTCTTTTACATAATGCCTCAACCACCAATCAAGAAAGGAACATTGTACATGAATTTAATTGATTTAACAAGAAGGAATCATAGTTCTAGTATATGAAATCATAAACACTTACTAAAAGAGATTGAAAGAAAAATAAGGAGTCGGGGCCCAAATATTGTTCTGTGATACTTATGAAATGCTAAACACACCTTAAATATAACCTACACACCTATTTGCAATGCCACTCATAATTACAACAATCCTTTTTGCATTTATAGCTTTCAACTTGGAGAGTATGGAGAAGAGGAAGGAAACTTGTATAGTTTATGACACGTCACCCTAGAGTATTCACTTTACTCACACAAATGAAACTCATGGCTTTAAATCTTGAAATTCAAAATACAACTTCCTTGATGCAAAATATGATGATTTTATACAAAATCTAAAAGTGGTCCCAAGGGCACCCCAAGGAAGCTGGATACTTTGGTTTTCCCACAAGCTTCTTCCCCTTATAAAATCCTAAACTAAACCTTATATATGATCCATTCGCCCATTTGCATGACAACTCAAATACCACAATCATTTTTACAGTTACAACTGTTACCTAAAGAGGAAGGAGAGAAGAGGATGGGAAGATGCATTATCTACCACTAGTCACCCATGAATGGTCACATTTATTGCACAAATCAAACTCATGGTGTGAAAAAATAAAATGCACAATACACTTTTTGATGCCAAATATGACACCCTTCTACACAATCTACACATGTTCCCGAAGGCACCTCAGGAAAGTTGGATACAGAAGATAGGTACAATTGTTTTTTTGGGACCATATGCTTGAGTGCTTTTCTTCTAATAGTGTTTCAAGCTTGGAAATAAGGTTTGTTGGGTGCTACTCTTTGGTTGTTTAGCTCTGCAACCTAAAAGATTCATTTCCATTGCTTCTATTTCTTTTTCCAAATTGGGGGTGGTTGTAGTTACAAAGTACACATTATTTTCTCTCCTAAACATATAGTAGCTAGATAGACATCTACCCCTCTTTGGACACACATATCATATCTGTATGGATACGATATGGATACATATTAGATAACATACCCACACAAGCCCAACAAACATTAATTTTTAGACTGTGGAGGATACTGTGTGAAAATTTGACATAAACCTTTCTAAACTTATTTAACAAAATCATAACCAAATGAGGATGACAAATGAAATGTTTTTTCTTTGAGGATGAATCCTCTTTCGATGATATCTTTGACGATGAAGAAGACAGTAAGGAAAAATTGGTATGAAGGAGTAGAGGAATAAAAAGACTAGGATATAACCTCCCCTAATATTAATCATGATAATGAGACCTTGGATAATGACTACATGGTGGCTTCTCAGGACAATGAGGAAGAGGACCAGGATATGCATGTGTTGGAAGAAGTGATGGATCGGGATGATCCCTTACTTGACATCATTTAAAGAACTAGTTTGCTTGAAAGAAGAATGATCAATTCTCTACTTCAGATTACAAATAGTGTCATGAACAAGACATGAGAATCACCATTGGTAAATCCAAGATAAGAAGACAACACAAAAACTTGGGTACAATCTTGTAGCTACATAGTCACCTACAAACATGGAAGTTGGATAGTTGGTCAAAGATTGTTTAAATGTTTAAAGACTTATGAGATTGTTATTATTTACTATTTACTTCAAAGTTACTATGGTAGTGAATTATGTAGATATAATAGTTAGTGTAGGTGTTACTATTATCAAAGTTGTTATTTTTTTGATGTAGTGTTAGATGGTTAAATAGTCTAGACTAGTAGTGTAGATTAGTTATTTTTGTCTGGTAATCTTTTGTGCTTTTCTCTAGTTCAATGTTGGGAGACCTGTCATTGTTTTTTCGTTTTTGGTTACCATGTTATAAATTTTGTTTCTTCTATTTTAAAGGATTAGACACCTCTCCATACTTGTTTACTCAAAAACAAAAAAGTCATGAGACCATCTTGAAATTTTGAAGCTTACTGTTTAAGTTTGCCATTGTTGCAAAATCCATGACACCACTTTCTCATTCAAGCTCCTAAACCTATTGGTAACATGCTTTAAGATATTTTAAGAAGTACCCTACCATGAAATTTCAACTTAAAAAACTCTTATCATATTATCTCAAATATATGTTGAAACTATGTACTATTTTACAATCATTTACTATATAGTACTAAAAATAAAATATCTTTCCATGGCTAGAGCAGAAAAAGAAACCCCAATTTTTCTTTTGAAACAAATCCTTTTTATCATTCTTTAGCTTGGATTTACAACTCTTGAATTTTATGATTACAGGGATGTATTTAAGCTTTCTTTCCACAAGATACTCACATTCATGGGTAAAGCAGACCAAAAAAGCCCCAAGTACAGTTCACCAAACTTTCTTTTCCATCACTAATTATCTTCCATGTACAATAATGGTTGTAGGTTTGTATACATGGTTAAAATTATATACTTTGTTGATGACTCCTCTTTTGATGATATTGGTTGATCTGCATGATAGTAGTTATTGGTTAAACATTTTTAGGTAGGAGGAAATATAGTGCATATAATGAAGGCATTGGCTAGTCACCCCAGAGCAGCACAAAGTCTGATTGAAGATGATTCACTTCAAATTTTATTTCAAATGGTTGCAAAAGGGGAAAATATTGGTACACTTCCTTTGCACATAGTTCAACTTCACTGACATGCTATGCAAGTTAGATTTAGCAATAATTTATGTCAATTCTAGGAATAATATGAGGGTTTCCTTTGAAATTTTGAGCTCTCTTAATTATAAGATTTTAACTGCCATTTTAGTTGTAATGCAGATACTTGGTCTCCTTTTGGTCAATGATAATGGAAGCACAGCCAAGTACATTCACACTCAGCATTTGGTGTGTTTTCTGATGACTAATTAGGCTTATTAATTCAATGTATTGAGAAGTCAAATAATCATTTAGTGGATGAATGGCCTTGAACTTATTATGGTTTTATAACTTGTTAAATATTTGATTTCTATGGATTTTAATTTTCTAAGCTAAAGTGCATGTTGATCTTTGTTACTATTAGAGTTATTTCTTTATCTAGGGGCAAAGATAAAATGATTGTTTTTTATTTCAAGTTTTAAAATTATTTTTATCAGTCATTTGTTTCCTAGCTAGATTTTTCTTTGTTGGTCTTGGTCATTGTTGTCTCGGAACCATTCCATTAATTCTCAAAATACAGCTAATCAAACGGTTAATGTAGATAGTGAATGAAGATGAAGGTCTCTATATTGTTGCAAATATTATGAATTTGAGGTATACTTTGATTGTTATTCAGGCATTTGATGCTGAATTTGGTTCATTCATAATATTTCTCCATCAGAACTATTACACTTTTTTCTATGTCATATTTTAGATTCATAAAGATGGATACAGTTTCTAGCTCAAGTGATTTATCTTTAATACATGTGCTATTCTTATTCATTATTGGCAGAGTGACATGGATCAAGCATCTAATAGGATGGGGCTAGGCCAAGTTAAAAATATTGGTATTGTTGAAAATAAAAGATGCAGTCAAAATAAGCTTGCCAGAGATCAAGTCCACCTATAGCAGGGGATACAAATGACCTAGAGAGTTGACCTAGGGGGTAGACTTGGTGAGCAAACATAAAGAGTCGACTTGGTAAGCATATTTGAATTGTCAACTTGGCGAGTTCACTTGGGGAGCCGGCCTGGTGATCTGACATGGTGAGTGGGCTTAAAGTGGTGACTTGGTGGGGCAAGTTAACAAGCCGACTTAGCAAGGCCACTTGGAGAGCTGACTTGACGATTTGACTTGGTGAGCGAACTCAAAGACTGACCTTGATGAGGTGCTTTGGTGGGGTGACTTGATGAGCAAACTCAAAGTCAACTTGGCGAGCATACTTGAATAGTCAACTTGGTGACATGACTTAGTGGGGTGACTTGGAAAACCTACTTGGCAAGTGTACTTGAACAGTTAACTTGGTGAGATGACCAAGTGAGATGACATGGTGAGTGGGCTTAGAGAAGCAACTTAGTGAGGCAACTTGGCAAGCACACATAACGAGCCAACTTACTAAGGCAAGTTGGTAAAACCATTGGGTGAGCCAACTTAAAGAGTCGACTCATTGAGATGACTAGGTGGGGGTGACTTGGTGAGAAGACCTAGGGGTCAGACTTGGTGAGCAAACATAAAGAGTTGACTTAGTGAGCATACTTGAATTGTTAGCTTGGCGACCTAACTAGGGGAGTTAGCCTGGCAAGCTGACATGGTGAGTTGGTGGGGCAAGTGGGGGTGACTTGGTGAGCTAACTTAGAGAGTTGGCCTAGGGGGTGGACTTAGTGAGAAAACTTAGAGAGTTGACTTGGTGAGCGTACTTCAATTGTCAGCTTGGCAAGCTAACTAGGGGAGCCAGCTTGATGATCTAACATGGTTTGAGTGGGCTTAAAGTGGCAACGTGGTGGGGCAAGTTGGCGAGCTGACTTAGCAAGGCCACTTAGAGATGCAACATGGCAAGCTGACTTGGTGAGAAAGCTCGATGAGTGGACCTAAAGACTGACCTTGATGAGGCACTTTGGTGGGGTGACTTGATGACCAAACTCAAAGAGTTAACTTGGCGAGCATACTTAAACAATTGACTTGGTGGGGCAAGTTGGCGAGTCGACTTAGCAAGCCCACTTGGTGAGGTGAGATGGTGAGTCGACTCGGTGCGACGACTTGGTGAGTTGACTTGGTGAGTGGACTTAAAGACTAACCTTGATGAGGTGCTTTTATGGGGTGACTTGATGAGCGAACTTAAAGAGTCAACTTTGTGAGCGTACTCGAACAGTCGACTTGGTGACATAACTTGGTGGGCTAGCTTGGCGATCCAACCTGGTGTGTGTACTTGAATAGTAGACTTGGTAAGTTGACTAAAAGAGTCAACTCAATAAGGTTACTAGGTGGGAGTGACTTGGTGAGCTAACCTGGAGAGTTGACCTAGGGGATGGGCTTGGTGAGCAAACTTAAAGAGTTGACTTGGTGAGTGCACTTGAATTGTCAGCTTGGTGAGTGGACTTGGGGACTTAGTGGGACATGTGGGTGAGCTGACTTGGTGAGGCAACTTGGTGATCTGACTTGGTGAGCAAATTTAAGGATTGACTTTGATGAGGCACTTTGGTGGGGTGACTTGATGAACGAACTCTGAGTCAACTTGGCAAGCACACTTGAACAGTTGACTTGGCGAGCGTACTTCAATTGTTAGCTTGGCGAGCTGACTTGGGGAGTTGGCCTGGCAATCTAACATGGTGAGTGGGCTTAAAGTGGCAACTTGGTGGGGCAAGTTGGCAAGCTGACTTAGCGAGGCCACTTAGAGATGCGACATGGTGAGCTGACTTGGTGAGCAAGCTCGATGAGCAGACCTAAAGACTAACCTTGATGAGACACTTTGGTGGGGTGACTTGATGACTGAACTCAAAGAGTCAACTTGGTGAGTATACTTGCACTAGTACATTTGGGTTATTTTTTGACCTTTATTGGTCAAAATTTTGACCCAATTTCGACCAAATTCAACCAACCCATTGGTTGAAATTTTTCTGCTCAAAATTTTGACCAACTCACTAGTACATGATTTTTCTCAATCATATAACTAAGTATATATTCTTCATATTAGTTACTGTCGGTATTTTTTAGGCATTCTATAAAATAGTTCACATGCCTTGCATATGATATGAGATTTTGCATGCATCCCGCACTCTCTCTCATCTGGCTAATGATGGATTATGCAAAGTGATCTGAAACCATGATTGTAAAAAAAACACAATCAAATCCAAAATGAACTTGCACTACAAATGGATTGTAGAAATATGATATTGGTAAAATTGCATGCATGTCTACCAGGACAATCACAACTTAAACATATATTTGTCCTGGCAGACATGCATGCAAAACTAACAATCATTTTGGATTTAGAATCATGGTTTCAGATCACTCTGTGTAATCCATCATCAGTCGGATGAGAGAGTATAGGATGCATGTAAAATGTCATATCATAGGCAAGACATGTGAACTATTTTATAGAATGCCTAAAAAAAATTTACACCTACCTGTTGGTGGAAATTTCCACCTTCATTGGTCAAAATTTCCACCAATGCCTAGGTTTTTTCTACCTTTGTTGGTGGAAATTTCCACCAACGCCTAAATTTTTTTCTACCTTTGTTGGTCGAAATTTCCACCAATTCCTAAATTAATTTCTACCTTTGTTGGTCAAAATTTCCACCAATGCCAAAAAAAATTTCTACCTTTGTTGGTCAAAATTTCTACGAACGCCTAAATTTTTTCCTACCTTTGCTGGTCAAAATTTCCACTTTCATTGGTCAAAATTTCCATTGGTGCCTAAATTTTTTTCTACCTTTGTTGGTCAAAATTTCCACCAATGCGTAAATTTTTTTCTACCTTTGTTGGTCAAAATTTTGACCTTCATTGGTCAAAATTTTGACTAATTCCTGTATGAACTTAGACAATGGCTTTGGTGGGTTTTCAACCAATAGATTGGTCAAAATTTTGACCAACCAGTGAGTTGGTCAAAATTTTGACCAAAAAAATATCGATGAATGGGTTGGTCAAATTTGGTCAAAATTTGGTCGAAAATTGGGTCAAAAATTCAACCAATAAAGGTCAAAAAAAGAACCCAAATGTACTAGTACTTAGAGCACCTTGGAGACTCTTCGATATGAGGTGGCTACAAACAATGGAGGATCTTCTTGGATGAAACAAGAGTGTCAATAAGGTTCACCCTCCCATCTGGAGCTAATGATGCTAATGATTTGATGCAAAGATTAGTAGTTTCAAAGTTACGCAGTGATGCACCTATGAACTAAGGCACACTACGAGTTTTGGCATCGAGCAAGATTGCTATGTCAAATCCAAATGGAATGTGATCTCTCAAAAATGAGATAGGTTATTGTAGGCCTTAGCATGAATGTCCTATAGAACTCAATGTTTCATCAATAGTCCCCACCAGCTCCGAGTTACGACACTTGGAAGATTGACCTCGAAACACACTTAGAGCACCTCAAAGACTCTTCAGTACGGGGTGGCCACAAATGATAGAGGCTTTCCATAGCTAGAAAAAGTGTGTCACTATGCTTCACCTACCCATCTAGAGCTAATGGTGCTTATGATTCAATGCCAAGATCAGTGGTTTCAAAGTTACACAGTGATGCACCTATGAACTGAGGCACACTATGAGTTTTGGCATCGAGCGAGATTGTTGTGCTGAATCCAAACAGAATGTGATCTCTCAAAAATGAGATAGGCTATTATAGGTCTCAATATGACCATCCTTAAAAAATCAAAATTTCATCAATAGCCCCCATGAACTCCCAGTTATGATCCTCGAAAGATCAACCTCAAAATGCACTAAGAGCACCTTGGAGACTCTTCAATACGAGGTGGCCGCAGATGATGGAGGCTCTCTGTTGCCAGAACAAGGGAGTCACTAGGGTTAGTATTAAGTAAACACATAATTTTTTACCTAACTCAAGTTATTGGCATTGAGCATAGTGCAAGTTTGGTGTTAGTATGTATTAAAATCATAATTTTTTAGGTCCCTCCACATAAATTGCATTATGCAAAAACATCTTTGTTTCTTACATTAAATCAAAAAGTTTAAATTTTTAATATCTCAAGTGTTTCATCATTATTACATCAATACACAACTATCAAAAATCATAGTAAAAAATAGTAGTGTCAAAAATCGTAGTGTCCAAAATAGTAGTGTCAAACATCGTAGTGTCAAAAATAGAATAGATTTGTCTTCATCCTGCTCTTTATTTAGTTTCTTATCTTCATGCATGGCTACTCTTCATGATGTACCTACATTTCAATATCATAAAAAATATTATTAACTTATTGTCTTAAACAAGATAATCATCGGTTCACCAAATCATTATGAACAAAAGAACATAAGAAGTAAATATACCTAGTTGAGTGTTCCTGTAGGGTCCTTTCTCTATTTTAGGGTCTCCTATAGGGCTTCATGATCAGCATTAGTAATAGTAAAAATTTCTTTTACTTTTGGTCTTCCTTAATGCTTCAACAAATTCACATTTGTTGCTATAATTAGATGTAAATAAATGAGAATTATTTTGTGCTTCTAATAGTCTTCGAATGTAGGAATTCCATTCCTTCTAAGCATGTATGTCCATAGCCATGTTCCAGTAACAACAACTGAACTAGTAGGATATGTGAATCCATCATCATCTGTTATCAGTTGTGCCAGATTTTGTTTACCTCTTACACAACGTTCTAACTAATAATCTAATTTTTCATCATTCCCATGTGGTGCAACCAATGCAAAGACATATCCTAGTTGAAGAAGATCTAATAGATGGTTATGCTCAAGTGAACTTTCCATGTCATCATTTTTTATAGAGGGTATGATAGACAATGGAGTAAGATAATGTGGAGCCCATGTGTCCACCCACTCACTCGACTCACAGTGATCCCAATCACATTGAAAACAATTAGGACAAAAAAAAGCTAACTATCACATCCAAATGGTCCATGTACTAGAATCAGAGATCTAGAATGAATGCATTTTTTATGAGTCTCTAACTATAGTACAATCTAATCTATCACCTATGGACCCTTCCTCAACCAACCAAAAGAACCTGTGTACTACTAAATCAAGAGTCACCCCCTGTGATAATGCTGAACTACACCAATCAACAATGCTACGAGCATCAAGAATCTTAGCTCCCAAAATCTTCAATTGCTCCTTAACTAGAGCTCTCTTCACACATGCCCCTACTCCATCATGTTCCCCTTTCCCATGGTCAGACTCAAAAAAACTCCAAATATGAGGCACCCCCCTCTCTACATGCATCCTACACAATAAATAAAATATGTGAGCATTCTTGAATTGACCTCTACAATTATCTAACCAAATGATATGTTTATCCATAGCAATGTCATGCTCTTGTAAGAAGTCAAAGTAATTCTCGAAACAATGTTGCACAAACTTGTGAGAGTGAGATAGATATCATCTCTCATATAAAAATGGTACTCTCTAATAATCTTCTAATTATCTTTTGCACTATCAGAGGCATTTCTATATGTTATGTGGACAAAAATAGCAATCTGAATGGAGTTCTAATACTGAGATTGTCTCTCATTTTGAGGCTGCAATGTGTAGTTCTCTGCAAAGTCAACAACTGATATATTAGTGCCAATGGGAAAAGTCTCCTTACACATTCTAAATTGTTGATCCAACCACTAAGACCTGTGACTATGCCTTGCATACTTGTAGAAAATATTTCTCATGAAATCTAAAATAAAACTAGCCACATTGATTTCTTTTGCAAGCAATTCACATCTAGAGCCCTCACCCACATTCTTCAATGTATATTTCACCATTTCATATACCATTTTTTTAACTATTGTCCTCCCAAGATATTTTTTGCACCCCTCATGGTAACATGTATCAAACTTGGATAAGCCACCACATTCTAAACACTTCTCATTTAAGCAAATATTTCTATAAAAGAAACAACCATCAACTATACAACATAAAAAATGATCTAGCAAGTCTCTTGATAATTTTGGAAGCCCACTAGCACCACAATTCTCCAACATTTCTTTACTATGCAAAGTAGAACGGATGGAGTGTAATAGTTCATGGTGCATAGAAAACTTGACATGATATTTGCAACATGTTTTTCAAATTTTAAGTGGCGCACAACAAAATGGCTTCAAAGATTCAAAATCTCTTTGTGATATATGCAGTCTTTGATGACTCTCTAAATTCTTTGAACAACATAGTTTGACTTATCTCCAAATAATGTTTTGGATGTGGCATGTGATCTCTGATGCCAATTCTCAACTTCAACACGTCTTTAGCATTGGGTGATACTCTTGAACTAGAGTGTCAAAACTGTGTAATTTCTTCCTTCACATCATTAGATAGCTTCTTATCAAAATGTGGAAGTATCCCACCAAAAGCCCACATTTCATTTTCAAGAGGATCATCAATTCTCTCTCATCCACTTCTCTTCTCAAATAGTATGATTTAGGTTCAAGTCAATATAAGTTTGTCTCATATATCTACCCTTTCTCAAATGATGACTTACCAAAGAGGTTGTAATAACCCTTTGAGAAACTCTCTTATCCTTCTACCTACTATTTTTCCCAATGATATTGAAAGCACTAAAAAGATTCTTCACACTAATGACATTTCTTTCCAATTTTTTATTGACACAAATCTTCAATTTGGAAAGCATAGGTCTCATCATTTGCATCTTTAATCAGTGCATAAAAACTTGACATTGCTCCACCATTGTCTTGTTGTTAAAAAACATCTTATATAGTCTTGAAGCCCATAACCGAATGGTTCTTTGTTATTTTTTTCCTTCCAAATTAGTAATAATCATTTCATCAATTTCAATTATCCATTTTGGTGTTCTAGGACCTTCATGTTGATTATAATTAGGAGATATGTAACGTTCCTATGCATTTTCATTTTTGACATGGTCAATCATGCAATTTACATTATGAATTGGTAAATTTTCATTCTCAAAATTTTCAATCCTGACATTATCATTATCAATTAATACATTTTCATTCTCTAGCTGTACATATTCATTATCTGACTCTATGATTTCACCTTCAATCAATACATCATCAACTTGATTCACATTTAACATACTATTAGTGAACAAGTTTGTCCTCTCAAAAACACCTTCACAAATGACTCTCAAATTCCCAAAAAAAGAAAGACAAATTCTAAAACCAACAATAGAGTCACTTGCAATTATCTTATCAAGTGGTCTTTGAAATAGAGGTACAACTCCCTCTTTTTGATTCAAAATGGATAATTTTTTGATATGTCTTTAACCTAGAAGGCAATGTAGGAACACTAACATCCATTTATCAAAATGACTGAATATTAAGATGAGAAGTAAATGAATAGTTTAACTTCCTCCCTTGAAACCTTTAAACTGCAAAATCAATTTTCCAATATGCAACAAAAGACAGACCAAAAATTTCACAAGTGATTGATATCCTCAAGAACATGAACCACCATAGAGTAAACAATAGTATCTACTCCAGAAAGTTCAACATATAAAATTGCATAATTTTATATTACTTTGTCACAGCTTCTGAAAAACATGTTCAAAGTTTAAAGCATAAATACTTAAACAAAAGTAGTTTTGATTTTGTATCTATGGAGGGATGAACCCTTTCTCATTACAAATTTGAAAACCTAAAATTGCCTTCCCTTTCCTTTAGAAGTGTAGACCTATAAAATCAAAGAAGAACCTCTTACAATAAAATTTCCTACCCTTTTAAAGAAATCCTACCTAAGTAGTTTCTCAACTACCATAACTCCCTTTCACAAATCTTTTATCCTTTCACACACATCACAATAATTAATTCTATTAAAGAATTAATTATTTTACATTCACTTTCACATTTGTCCTATTTCCCAAGAATCCCTTCCCATACAACTTTCCACAAATGCTTCATGTCACTTGATAATAATGAATCCTTTTAACGAATTAATTATTTAAATTTTTTTTTTTTTACTTATCTTACCCCTATTTATAAATCTTACTTTCATGGTCACATTACAATAGTAATAATTAATTCTTTCTAGAATTATTTATGTGAGAATTCATATTAATTATTTTGCATGTAGGAATATTTAATTATTTAAATAATTAAATATAATGCAAAATAATTTATAATGCTTTTACCTTGAAAGTATTTTAATTTTAAATTTTGGAAGGGATAATACTTAGGGTTTCAAAACCCTAGGTAATAGTGGCTCTCTCTAGGGGCTACATTATGTGCCAAGATGCAAAGAACTCTAGAAGCTTTGGTTGTCGCTATCCAGTGTTTGCCTTGGGCCATAGAGTCATTAATTAATGTAAATCTAAAAATTGTAATATAAATAAAGTCACCCATATCAACATCACCAAATATCACCAAAAAGAACCCTACCAATGTAGAAGTCAACCCCATCATAGCACCTCCTATTGCATCAGCAAGAAGGTTTGCAATTTTCACCATTCCATTTGTTCCATGTGGAACCTGCTTCATATTAACATAGCCAGGGGTGATGTTTCATAGAGTATAGAAACTTTCTTTACACCTGTTGGTTGCATTCTCTCTTTGATCTTTGGTCTGCATGATAAAAAAAATAAAAAATATGTAGCTAGCCTCTAAATTTCACTTGGAAACATGGCACCAAAACACATGGCTTATCTGTGACTTGCTGGAGGCATATCCATCTGTTGAATTATTTTATAGATCTGAGGCTCAAAACCCATATCAAGCATATGATCAATGTCATCTAAAGCCAAGTAACTGACCATAGATAGTGACACTCTTTCCCTTTCAAGAAGATCCACTAGCTGCCTAGGAGTTGCAACAAGAATATCAACACCCCTCTCCAATTCATGCAACTATTGGTTAATGGGTGCGCCTCCACATGCAAAAAATACCTTGACACCAATTTGACATACAAACTTTCTAGCCTCTCATGTATCTAACTTGATAACTCTCTTGTTGGAGAAAGAATAAGTGTTAATGGCATTGATGTCAGTGCTCCATATGGTCACTAGGGTGTTTGGCCCCTCTTAATTCCTATGATTATTGGGAAACAAAATACAACAGTCTTTTCAGAACCTGTTTGGGCATAGACCATAAGATCACGTCTAGCAAGAGAAATGGGTATTGCATACCGCTGTACAGGAGTCATCCTAACATACTTGCACTTGAGAGAATCCCCCAAATCAATTTCTTCAAATGTATTTTGTGGGGGGGGGGGGGGGGGGGCGGGTACATTTTACTCACTAGTGTCCATGGGGATATCCTCATAAGCATCAAAGTTGATACCAGTATTTTCCTACTCTTCTAGCTTCTCCTTTTCCAATTCATCATCATCACCAAAAGGATCAAGTGATCACCCTCAACATAAAGTGAGTCCTTTATAATCTACACACATTCACATATTCTCCAATTTTGTGGCATCCGTCTAGTGTTGGCTTGATTTGATTGGTCCACATCCTACATGTGCACGATGCCTTACCATTTTTAATTCTTTTGAGATGAAATTTGTAACTGGTCATGCACAATCCTTGTGCTTGCCGCATTCATGTACATATTGATTTCATTATAATGGTTACAAAACTTCATATCTACACAACCATTAAGGTGTCTAGTGGGATTCATTGAAATACAGGTCCATTAATATTATTACCATGACTTTGGTGTTTAATTGAGAAACCATGATTTGTAGATTGTCCATTTGACTCTGAACCTTTCAACTAGCTTGTGTGTCCATATGTGATACAATAGTGAAGACCTCTCAGCCATTCTCTACAATGTGCATTATCTATCCTTCATGTTGAAATTCTTGCAAATGCTTGACTCCACATTTTGTTCACCCTAACCATGTTTGAATAGCACCGATAATATATAGCTTAGTGAGAATTAGAATACTAATGCCATTGGAGACCTCCACACTTAATGCAATGTGTATCAAGATAACCACCTTTTGACTAAAATTGATGCATGAGACCCTATCCACCATATGATGCCCCTTCACTATAAAATATCTATTTATTCTTGTAGTGTCTTTATTGAAAGCATGAGTTATTGCAATTTCCCTTATCTGGTAAACCAAGAGTTATGCCACTACATTTTGCTTATTATTTTGGCAGCTATTTCATTTAGAAGAAAACTTCTTGTGCATTTGAAATGACCATATTAACAATCTCCACATTGCACTTTAATGACATCTTATTACCACAATTTCCAAATTTCTTTAACTCTATACAGGTTATAATTCCAACTACCCGATAAAGAAGGCATATTGCTCTAGATTTTTGCTTTGACCTACTGTCATATACCCTCATATTGTTACCAACTATAGGTGAGATATGATTCATGATTTTATAAATAATGCTTCCAAGTCTTCAAATAATTGATTTTTTGACCTTAGTCTAGCACCAAATATTTGTTTGCACATTTAGCCTTGTAGGGGAGTCAAACTATTATGTGTGCAAAATATTGAACAAGACCCTTGAATATTAATATTAATGAAGGATCCACATATTCACCAACTTCAAAAAGGTAAATGTAACTCCATCATATAGGCTGTCCACCATGGTTATTTTTTTGAAAACCCTAACTTTTTGAAATAAAACTATCCAGAACCTTTGCACTTCCACATTGTCATTGTTGGGTGTCGTTCACTATGTTATCTTTATGTTTCCACATATGGCCCTCAAGAAACAAAAATTAATTTCAAACAAGAAATGAACCTTACAACTTTGACAATGAAACTGGATGAGCATGGGATATGACCAATCAATGGGAGGGTGTTTATTTCTTGAAACTCCTCAACATATGGATTACCTCAAGAAAAGGGGAAAGGCTCAAAGCTAACAATTTTTTTATTGAAACAACAAAGAAAAAAAAAAAAAAAAAAACCAAGCCAAAATTTGCAAAAAAAGGGTGGTTATTTACAATGGAGAGAGGAAAACCATAAAAACTAATTGTGACCATTTATAGGCTGAAAAAAGTATGAGCCTTTTTTACTCAATTTTTGATAGAATGGAAGAATGTTTTGCACACAAGTGAGCAATATGGGCGATGTGATCTTTAACTCATGTATGGAAAATGAATGTAGAGGAGGAAAAATAAATATAGATTCAAAATTTTATTCCACATTTTTCAAATCAACATCTTTCACAAAGGTAGATGAAATGCCAATAAAGTTTTCCATACCTTGAGTTTCTTGAACTTTTGATTGCTCATGTGATTTTTTCACAATAAATTGTTGCATTGATACCTTCCCTATATGTTGTAATGTCTTCATTTGATACCTTCCTTTTGTGTTTAGCCTTTCAATAACTACTACTCCCCATTCAGACAACAATATCAGACACCTAGTGATACATTATAGCAACTTTTTTGATCGTATGGGTCCCAAGAAATCATTTTTCTTCAAACCCATGAAAATGGACCCCAAAACAAGTGATTTTTGAGTCTGCAGTGACAAAATATTTTGGAAAAAGTATGCCAATATTTCGAGTACCCGATACGATATTGAGTACCTGATATAGATGCCCAAATTTTGGAGGGAAGTTAAAATTTGGCAAGTGTGGGCAATGTGAAAAAAATTGTATATTATTATATATTAGTATTTTATTAAAGATAATATAGTAATATATATGATTACTATTCTTATTATATAGTCATATAATATAATTATTATATTTAATAGTCATATATTATGATTATTATTCTATTTAATATATAGTCATATATTATATTAATGATCGAATGGGTCAAAACGAGTCATAGGATAACATATGACCCCTTTCAATGTATTTCATGACAACATATGTCCCTAGGGGTCCTAAGACCCCTAAGGACCTATTTAGTTTGATCAAATGGGTTGAAAGATGCATTTTATGACAATATATGTCCCTAGGGATCCTAGGACCCCTAGGGACCTATTTGGTTTGTTTGAAGCGGCCATTGGATAACCTATGACCCCTTTTGATGTATTTCATGACAACATATGTCCCTAGGGGTCTTAGGACCCCTAGGGACTTATTTGGTTTGATTGAATGCATTAAAAGGGATCATAGAATAACCTATGATTCCTTTCGATGCATTTCATAACAACATATGTCCCTAGGTGTCCTAGGAAACCTAGGGACCTATTTGGTTTGATCAAATGGGTTGAAAGGGGTCATAGGATAACCTATGACCCCTTTCGACACATTTCATGACAACATATGTCCCTAGGGATCCCCTAGGGACCTATTTGGTTTGATCGAATGGGTCGAAAGGGGTCATAGGATAATCTATGACCCCTTTCGATACATTTAATGACAACATATGTCCCTAAGGGTTTGATGACCCCTATGACCTATTTGGTTTGTTTGAATGGGTCAAAAGGGGTCATAGGTAATACTATATATTTTAATATAATAATAATATATTACTAGATCATATATATTACTATATAATAATAATAATAGTCAAATATTACTATATATTATTTGGGCTATGATTTTTTGGGAAAAAATTTAGCCGCCACTTTTTGGGTACCCAATTTCACATGAGGTACCCAATCTAGTAGCGAGTACCTGATTTGAAATTAGGTACTCAATTAGGCTTAGTATTTACCAAACCTATTTGGTCAACTCAAAAAATGTGTTTGAGATAGGTTTTAGTGACATTCAAACTTTGAGTAGCCATCTGACAATATTTTTTTCATCGAAATTCAATGAAATGAAAAGGGTTTTTTTTATAACACTCTCAAGATTCCATCAATATAACTGCTGTCAAATTCTAAGTTCAATAAGTAGTTATTAGTTAATTTTTAATGAAGATGTCTACACACTGTTGATTGACATATTGATTGAAAAATAGCTATAACTTTCAAATAGTATAACATTGTTGAAATCCAAAAGTTGTTTCACATTCTATGCTTCGCCTAGTATAAGAAAGAAAAAAATTGTAAAGATTTCAATTAGTTAAGGTGGTCAGACACATAAGTTTTTTAATTCTAGAAAAGTTATATTAGAGAATTCATATTTATTTATTTATTTGGAATAAAAATACCCAAAAATATGCATTAGATCTAGGCATGAGTCTAATTTTTTTAATCTATAATTATATTAAAAAATATTATCATTTGATTTTGATTAAGGTGGTCAAACATATGCCTACTTTTTATTTTCGCCCTAAAATTTTTGTAGTACTATATTAAAATCCAAAATTTTGACAAATCAAATAATTTTTTCTCCAAATAAGGCCTAGTAGTTTAGAAATTATATTCAATTTCTTGCAGATTCTTTTCTTACAACTTTTTGATATAAAGCCCATAACTACTTTAAAATTATGTGTCAAGCTAACATAACCCTGATTTGCTAGTTTTTCATTGTCACTTAAGGCAATAGTTTGGTTGACCATGATCTTGCACATACTCATATGTAGTTTTAGGGTCTCTCATCCCTAGGTATTAAGTTTGAGTCTCTAGAACCTTCCTGGGTGGCGTAAATTTTCCTATTTAAGAAATGCTCGAACATTATCTAAGATGACTCTTGGTGATAGTTCACAGCTTTGTCTTGCAGATTACTATAATGAAGATGCTCATGAGGGTTAGCATATTGTAATTCTAAATTTTATAATTCCGCATTTGTGGCGATTATAAGAAGCCCATTTTTTTTCTTGCAAATTGTTGTTGTATTTTTGTTTCTATTATGTGTTTATGGTATTAAGGGGAGCACCCTTCATCAAACAATGAATTTTTTTAATATTTGGCATGGCACATGATACATATTGTTTTTAAATTTGAATAAAAAGTAGCAGGAACTAAACTTAAAAGGAAAATATAGGGAAAAATTCATGCATGTTACAAAACACTTAAATTAGGACAAACATGCAAATGAGGGAAAAATAAAATTAAAACAAAATCTATGGGTGTGAGAGATACACATTTATTACCTACAGGTAAATATATTAGATCAAAATCCTTTCTCATATCTCAAAGTTGCTAATTTTATGGATTCCCACTAAAGTCCTAGAAGAAACTTCACATTTCTATCCACACTCCTAAATTGAGAAATTAGTTTGACACTATCTCTAAGAAATGTTGAAAGGGAAATTGGACGTGAATTTATTTAGAAGAGCCACATGAATTTCTTGTTAATAGGTACAATGCCTACAAATGAATACACACGCAAGATGTAGAAGGGAAGGAGTGATAAAATAGATGGATGAAAACATACTTTCTATAGTTTGGTATAACCCTATTTTTTTACCAATTATTTTAGAGGATAAAATCAAAATACTACAAGGAAAAAATGAGGAAGCCAATCAGAAAACAAGATTTACAATTTATGAAATTCATATTAATAGAAAATAGCACTTTGACCATAGTATTGAATGGATTTTCTTTTCTTGGGTCCCTAGTTGGCAAAAAAAATTAGTCCCCGCCAGTAAAAGGAAAGGACAAATAGTGTGGCTATTAGAGTTGTAATAATTGATTTATTTTTTCCATATCTGAAATGAATGCTTTATTATGTTCATAGGTTCCTTATTTTCCATCTTTCTACACAAAAGAATTAATATAGTTCTACTTTTAGGTTTTCTCAGTATCAAGAAGTTGGCTTTGATTATTCAATGAAATCTTGAGTGGGTTTTAAAGGATGTGAGCTCTTCTATTTTCCATTGGAATGAATCCTCTATTATAAAACTAATGTCTTTGTACCCAATGAAATTTTTATTAGGGTTTAATAATAAGGGAGGTACCCTACTCGTTACCATCTTTTATCATAGGTATGGAATGTATACATTATGTCAAAGTAATTATTGGAACATTTTGGTCATTTGTATATTTCCTTGTTTAACAGTCTTTAGGACATCATGCATGCATAATAAACAACATCACTATTTAAATTTTAGCTTTCATTATATCATTGTAATGAATAATTTTAATTAGAACAAATTAAGAATATAAAATGTCATCATCTAAGATCATATAAGTATCTTTGTAGAGAAAAGAGAAAAGGTTGGCTTCTTGGAGATGACACAACCTAGAGGGATCATAAAGAAGCTCATACTTCAAAACCCGAAATTTGAGGTGAATTTCGATATTGTTTGGCATTTGAGAACTAGATTCTACAAAGATATAGAGGGATCATAAAGAAGCTCATACTTCAAAACCCGAAATTTGGGGTGAATTTCGATATTGTTTGGCATTTGAGAACTAGATTCTACAAAGATATGAAGTTTAGTGTGAATAAAGATAAATTTAGATCTAGTAACATTGTTCAAAGAAATCAACTAACGAATGGTTTAAGCCACCATTTAAGATATAACATGAATAATATAACTATCCCAAAAATGTAGAGACAAGCCCAAATGGTTGACTTTGTTGAATATCATAAGCATTTTTTACCCATCCTAAAGTGAGACTGAAGATGATGTTTAGATTTTTTGTCTTGTTTACATGCATTGGACCGTCTACTAAAGTTTTATGTACTTGATTTTCTTGTTTAATAGGAAAGATTCCCTTATAATATTATACCATATAGGAAAAAATATGACATAAAAAAATGAAATAGAGATTCCTTGTCTAGAATATGTTGAAATTATTCAAAGCTTAAATGATGACAAGCTTGTATTTATTGGATCATATAAAGAATACTGTAATGCGTGGAAGCAATGTTTTTGCATTATTAGTAGCTAGAAGCGTAGTGAACCAAGAATAGAAAAGAAAGATTAAATGGGTTCAAATGTTGATGCAAGTCAAGTTCTGTGCTTTTCTTGGGATCTAAAACCATGAATTCAAATAAATTACCCATAATAAAAACATTTTTTATGCAACTTTATAGATCCAATACTATAAGACTTTGCTAAAAAATTCAGATGGATTTAAACTCATAGAACATCTTTTTTTGGGCTCCTATTAGTCATGAGCTTGTAAACAAAGTAAATGTTTTGATAGTCACGAGCTTGTTAACAACTAAATATTCTGATCCCTCTACACAACACTCAGAAGGTCCACAACATCTTTCCAAAATAAGAAGAAAATTTTGATTAGTATTTTGTTATCTTTTATACGAGGTCAAATCTTCCCTCTATAAGATTGTTAAAATCATGGAAATTTGCAATTTCTACCTTCATATTTTTATAGGTTCTACCCAATCACAAATTACAAAATAACAATCAATAATATAATTATTAAATCAGACTTTAGATTAACCAAGATATGACGCTGCCAAGGTCACGAAAAAAATAATCATATCTTGGTTAATCTAAAGTCTGATTTAATAATTATATTATTGATTGTTATTTTGTAATTTGTGATTGGGTAGAACCTAATTTGCCGATAAGATTATTAAGTACTTGATTTTCTTCATCGAATTTTCCTCTGTATCTAGATTGTCTTGCCTAGAACTGCACACTTCATCCTCTTGGCGAATCCTCGACTCCTTTATACCTTTGCTCTTTGTATCTGAAGAAATTGAAGAGAAGATTTTAAAGATTTCATTTCCCACCCGTTCTGAAAGAGAATTTCGCTAATGAAAATATACAACAAAAAATTCAACAAAATTTCACAATGAAAATATATATTCTCAAAACTATTAGTGACAACGACACTAATTTTTTGCAGATAGCAAACAAGCAAAGTAAGAACAGCATCAACAATCCTCCAAGAATGACAATAATCGGCCCTATTTTTTTTTAATATTTTTCTGCAAATGAGATTTATATTTAACAATGTAGTCCTGTAAAATTATATTAACTTCACGAAGAAAATTGTCAACAATATCAAAGATAAAAATATTAAATCACTATGTCAAACTTAGCATTGCTGTGAGAGAAAGTTGCTTAAAAAATGTAAACTAATTACTCTAGAAAATTTTATCCTAATATTTCCACAAAAATACACCTTTCCCAATTTATCCCAAATGTAACAAGAAATGTTGCTTCTGGCCTAAATCCGCATAAACGAAACATAATTCATCATCGTCTTCTTCCAATTCAGTGGCCTGTCAAAACCCATATCAACACAAGTTACACAGTCAAACTCTCTGCCACTTATATCCACTGCAAAATTGTTGCGGCCGCCAATTTCCCAAATGCGATCCATCAAGGAAACCATGACGCCCTTGAGGTACATACAAAATAACATCTTTGCAGCTGTGAAGTAGAAAAACACCTCTCATGAGTTGGAAGGGCTTTATGGAGGAGGGCATCCAAACATTGCCAATGCCAAAGATCGAGACAAAGGCACCGACCTAAAGCATGGCTCCCAGCTGATGTGTGCATTTTCTGAGCGCAGAGCTGCCATGGAAACAAAATTATTTGGATCGGCATTGCCAAGCACCAGCATTGTAACAGTAGCCCATGCTAGGTAGCAGCCACAACAAAGTGGAAAACTGTGATACCATGCTTGAGAAATGGAGCTACACCACAACTACCAAAACATAGAATTATTGAAGAATAATGCGAACCATGATCATCTTCAACAATGTAGCAATTATTACATTTTCTTGGCGTTCTTCTATCACTATCCTTAGGCTGCAGATTGAGCTATGAGGTTTTGTTACGAGTTTACAAGGGATTTGTATGCATGGAGTAAATGCACAATGGCATCCTCATGTTGATGGCACGTGTATTAGTCTGTGGAATGCCAGATCAAAATCAGGGCTCGTGTATTAGTCTATAAAATGCCACATGAAAATTAAAATTTATAGATCCCTGCATATTGGCAGCTCTATTTTCTCTAAAAATTTATTGAGGGAGAAAATGAAAAGACTATTAGGAAAAAAGGAGAAAACCAATCAAAACACAGCAAATAAGTTCACAATAATTGTCATTAATAAGAAATATTATCGGACCATAAGATAAGCGAATATAATTGAAAATTGCACAATTATCAAAACAACAACTAATAGCAATTAGCGAGTTGAAAACTTTAGTCCCCGCCTCTAAAAGGCAGGGACTAAAAAGATGGCCCATGAAAACAATCCCAAACCAGCCTCTTTAAAGAAAGTTCTTCCACTTAATCAAAAGTCACCTACCAGGTTTTGATGAATAAACCCATCCGATCATAAAACAGAAAACCTCTTCAAAATTCTTAATTTGAAAATAATATTTTCTATATCTCCATCTAGTTGCTTAATTTTCCAACTCAAAGTTTCTAAGAAAAAAAAATTAAAGCACGTTGGGTATGATGGTAAACATCTTCCACAACACAATCTTGATTGGTATGTAAATTGGCAGATTAACACTCTTTAGAAGTAAACATCATTTGTTGCACACATGGGTTTTGTTTAGAAGTAAATTCATTTGTTGCCTGCAGCAGACAAGGGAATGCTAAACCACGCAGGATGGGGACTCATCAGAGTGAAGCGCATCTTTGAAATGATAAAAAGGGTCTTTTTGG
This sequence comes from Cupressus sempervirens, assembly GCA_028749045.1. Lineage (NCBI taxonomy): Eukaryota > Viridiplantae > Streptophyta > Pinopsida > Cupressales > Cupressaceae > Cupressus > Cupressus sempervirens. Next base: position 48,900,804 of record CM053786.1, read on the forward strand.
GGGTTTCCTATAGGTAAAAATCTCTAAATTTCGACCAATAAATATAAAACAGCGTGAACTGTTTGCCCGAATTTTTAAAAGAAATGTGTTGTCGTAGTCTTCCCCGTTTCCAGAGCCTTGAGAAAATTTAAAACAAATGCAATTGGGAGTTATTGAAGACAGACTCTGTAACCTTTGCCAACAACCTGCCTGCCTGTGTAGAAATGGAATCTAGCAAATGATAATAGACAGAAGAATTTTGTTAGATACCGTAGCTACAAATACCCTGTGAAACAAGTATCCAAAATGCCTAAAAATAAACAAGGCATGTGCAGTGTTTGACAACATGCCTCTTATAATTGCAGTCTCATGGATTGTCATGGTTGCAGGATAAGTAGAATGTAGCATAGACCAGGGCATGGGAAATGTTTAACAAAATGCCTCCAATACATGTCATTTTTTTCTGTAGAAGTGAAGCATCATAAAATTCTAATATTTCCTGAGAGTCGGTTGTGTGAGAGATCAAGTGACTGCAGTTGTACCATTTTCCCCATACTCTTTGTGATTTCACTTCTAATATGGTTTCTTGAAAAGTTAAGAATAACCAAACCCTCGAGCAATCCAATGCTTTGAGGAATGCCACCTGCTAAATTGTTGTTTGACAGATCAATGCAGCATTTTACCATTGACAAAGATCTTACAAGCTCCACTTGCTCTCCTTTATTACTGATTGTCACTCGATCTATATAGACTGAATCTGAATAAGTAGTACGAGCTATAAACATTTCGCCTATTATTGTTTGGTTTTTCAGGGTCTGCAAACATGATATGATGGCTGGAATTATTCCTGAAAAATTGTTGGAGGAAAGATCCAAGATTTGAAGAAGTGGTAGTGTTGTAAGTTCTGAAGGTATTATGTCCCCAAATCAATTTGATCTCAATATCAAAATCTTTAAATTTGAAAGCTGCTGTATCCAAGTTGGAATGATTCCTGTCATTTTGTTATTGTTCAAATCGAGTACCTCCAACTGCTTACAGTTTGCAAGAGAAGATGGGATATACGAATTTAGCCTATTTCCACCCATCTTTCATGTTTCAAGAGAAATCATGTCTCCAAGATTCCGTGGCAGCGTGACCTCCAAATAATTGTACTCTAAGCTCAACAACTTCATAGAAGAGCAATTTTTGAGATTGGCGGGAATGTTACCTGTAAGCTTGTTATATGAGAGATCCACAATCGGTATTTGGCATAAAGAAGGTGGAATGCTACAGTTTGAGATAATTTTGAGAGGGACAGATATTGAAGATTATGATACTCACCAATTTCTGCTGGTATGGATCCACTGAGTTGATTCTCTGACACGTCCAACACACCCAAGCCATCATAAAGAAGCGGAAGATTACCTTGTAAATCATTGTTACGCAAATCCAGAATCCCCAATCGACTTCCCATCAGTGAATGAGGTAGAACTCCTGTAAAGAGATTATAAGAAAGATTCAGATACCCAAAAGAACTGAAACCCCATGTCCACTGGGGAATATTTCCTGAAAAAACAAAATTAACATAATACGGCAGTACCGAGCTGTCTCAAGAAAATAATGTCCCAAATGTTTATTTTTGTCCGTTGTAGCCAGTTCTTTTCGCTTTGGACATTTTCTGCCCGGCTGTCAACAATTCCCGTCAGGACAATAATTTGACTGGTGGAAGAGACAGTGATGTGAAACAGACAAGTCTCCTGCATCACGAAAGAAATTGAAATTGCATTCTGATCCAGTCAGTCAAAGATAACATTTGAATTAGAGGTAAATGACGATCGAAAATTTCGTAATTATATATTTTAAAGATGCATTACTGTAATTGGCCATCTAGCTCCGCCTAAAACGCACACAATTTTTCAAAATTTCTGCGAGGCTTCGTTGAATTTGACAGAAGAGTGTTGTAAGACCAATGGATGGGAGACTCTGAACTGTGAATATTTGGCAATGAATTGAATTAGATTCGCACTGCCCGAAGGGACAAGTCAGAGAAAATATTGTAACGCGAACAACACACAATGTACGCACACTGAGGAAAATAATGGAAGTCTTGGCTTCCTCGACCGATCAAATCTTCATCAGGGGGAGGACCAATTATCAGTCATATATCTATCTACTAGTAGGAATTTCACCTAAGGTGGAATGGTTAGGCAGATACGAAGAAGATATAGGTAATATAGTCAGGGGTGAGGTGAAAGTTTTTACGAATTTTTTTTAAATGCATCTATTATAAGGACACTGAATTAAAATAAATTTGGCTATATTATTTACTTTTTTAGCTTTTAGAATGTAAAACAAATAAGGTTTCAATTTGACTTTTGAGAGAGCATTCATGGTAAAGGAAGAAGTTGGTAAAGACTTGATAAGTAGGAGATAATTTTCACAGCAAGTCAAATTGTGATATTGTTGTCACAATTTGTTGGTAAAGACTTGTCATCATGTAGAAAGAGAATGAGCTAAAAGAGAAATAGACCATACTTCGACAACAAATAAGTGAGTAATACATAATAATATTTTCATCTCTAATGAAGATGGGAAATTTTTTAGACATGAATAAAATTGAACCATATCATATGTTTAGACATGAAAAATTGAACAGATTTATATGTAGGATGAAATGTCCCTTTTCTGATTTTACATGATATTTCCAACCTTTAATCAGATCTTTAAGATCAAACAACTAATATCACAAAGATCTTCCAAATTTCTCAAGAAACCCCAAATCGGGTATGCCAGAAATGGTGCCAAAAGCTTCACAGCTTCACCTATTATTAATAAATCTGAAAATGGACATTTTTATAAAAATTTCAGCAGCATAACAGCCTACAAAATGACATTTTCAGATCTATATAGCCTTTACACAACAACTCACAAATGTAGGACAAAAACTATGCTCATCGGGCTCCCGAAATTAACGCAAAAAAATGCCCGGAAACACCACAAAAACACTAATAAACTATCTCAGAAGTTTAATCACGTCCCAATACATATATTCAGCTCTATTTCAACAGCTTAAAGTCTAAAATACAGCAGCAACCAAAACTGATATGAAATGCTCAACTGAAAACACCAAACTCATGCAAAAAAACACACCCAAAAACCCACAAATCTACACTGTTCAGCACAAAGGCAAACTCTGTATGAGCATGCACATGGAATGGCTTCAAACTCCCGTCCTTAGCCTTCCTGGAAACCTACAAACTCTCGTTCTTGAGTCTCCCTGGAAACTTGCAAACTCCCGTTCTTGGGTCTCCTTCTCCACAGGTTTGGCAGCCTCTGAAGAATAACAAAGAATGAGCGAAAATCAAGTTCTCCTCCCTGCCCAAAATGCCTCCAAACCCCTTAAAAGAGGCCATAACCATAACTCACGTCCAAGAGAGGTTAATGAAACATATTTTAATAATAATTTCATTTATTAGTCCAACAGTTTCCAAAGATTAACCCCCTTTTTCCGAAACTTCACTTTCTTGGGCCTGCCTGTCTTAGCAAAGAATTTTTATTATTATTATTTGAAAAGGGGACATGACAAGTCCTCCCCTCCCCAAACATTTCTTGTCCTCAAGCAATGGCTGAACAATAAACCAATCAATCCACCTGGATCCCAAATGTAGTCATGAACTATACTACTACCAATTAACATAGGCTCCTGCAATATCCTCTGCAATATGACCAAGAGGAATCCATAATCAAACTGACAATTATAGCTCAACCGAACTCCAAAGTCACCACCACCATAGTCAAAAACCCATGAGACACAAACTCTTAGAACATTAGAACCCAAGTAAAGTGGACAAATCAAACTGCCAACAAAATAAATACCATCAACACATCCCACTAGCCTATATGAAATGTACAATCCAACTCTGCAACAATGGTGAATGCTCTCATATGAAACTATACCAAGTATGGAGAATCCACACACTGTACAACTCCTGCAATCAACACAACTCTGTAGATCATCGGCCACTGTCTCATAACCATAACTCCCATGCACCCCCGATGGTGAAAAGCCATCACAAGATGAACAACAAGAAATGGAACCCAAACCAAATTTTCCTACCATCAACTCCTCAACACAAGGATCAATTGCTAACTGATGTACATACCCTGCTGAAGCATCACTCCAAAACTCCTGCTCTAAGTCATGTATTTTCAAGCTATCAACTGCAGGACCTATCACCATGTCGTGCCCATCACAACTCTCATCCCGAGGCATCAAACTATTCCATAACTGATGATAAGCACTAGGAACCAAAGTACATCTCTATATCATAATCTCATTAACATGGTCATCAAAGGTAAATTGATGAGCGTACCTCACAATGTAATGCCGATAGAATGCACCAATCTTAGTCAGTGGCTCAAACTGTAATCCAGATGAAACTAACTACAATTGATCATTAGCCATGTTGGAATTGACTACTATCTCTGAAGATATCACCAAGGGAGTAGTATTACTAGCAGGAACCATGCTAACTGTCGACTCACCAACATCACAAATGCTCTTTGATACATCTCTAGTCTCTGTGCCATTAGTACTAGAGGCCACCACCATGTCAGGCATACAACAATCTGCTACAAAACCCAACTCAACTGAACTTGACTCTAGTGGGAATGAACCTGATATGCCAATGTTAGTATCAAGGATGGATGCATCCCTATCTCAACTATCTCTGACAATCTCGACCATGGACATCCTCGAATCACCAAACACCATAGCTTGTGACTGTATAGAATCAGGTAAAGACTGTAGCCACTCTAACTCCATGGTCGCCTTAGCCAAATGAAACTGTGACTCCTTGAAAGCCAACTGTGTACTCTCAAGAATCTCAGAAGTCACCTCAAGTTGCTCAGTAAGCTCACTCACCTCATCTTCCTTGGCCAACAATGCATCATATGCTGTACTGCCCCACTCCATAAGATAATCTCTATCAGCTACCAACTGCATATAATTCTGTCTCAAAATTTGAATAGCCTCCCATAAAGAGTGGATCTCTATCAAGGAAAGATAACTGCCTTCCTGCTCATCACTAGTAGGAGAACCCCATCCATAAACTGCTAACAACTGACGAGCAGCATCAAAATGCTGGCAAGTGATAGCAATGTCTCGGTCACTAACTCTTAACTGATTAGGCACATGATGGCACTGGCTTGACTGTCTCCTACAAATCTCCTCTGATGCACTGTCTAAAGGAGTATCCTCAAAGTCACTAGTCTCTAGAGTATTACAATCCATACCGTGTGAATTAAATCTAAAGCTCATATCAACATACAGAGTATCAAAAACATTAGCACTGCTGTCCAACTCCTCTATACCCAAGGAAACTAAGTCTTCAAAACTGCCCACTACATCCTCCTGGATGTCATCAATGCCAATATGATCCTGGGACTCATCTGTACACACTGCCAAATATGAAATATCATCAACACATTCCAGCAAGTATGGTCGACTAGATATATGAACAAAGCCCAACACCGGTGTATAAAAACTAATACAAACATCAGATAAGCTCCTGGCACAAGAAAAGACAACACCGTGCAATCTGCTAATCAAATCCATGGTAGCACCCAAACAATCACTACTACCAAAAAGTGTTAATGATTTACAGTCAACTGAACCCCAAATGCCAATGTAAGAATCTCGAGTCCATATATGTAAACTAGAATTAGCTGGTAACTCAAGCAAAATCCTGAATTGAGTAATATGACCAATACCAACTAACTCCACATACCTATCATGATGAGATAATGTAGTGACAATACTGTCTTCACACACCTTCAGCTGGCGGAATAAATCATGTGAAGTACTACTAGCCTCAACCTCATGTGACGAAGCATCTAACTGTGCCTGGTACTCTCTCTCAGAAAATTCATGAATGCTCAATGTATGCTCATCTACACCAGGTATCTCACCATCATGCACAACAACATCCTCATAATCATCATCCTTGAGGTCAAATCTATCTATCACTCTTTGACTAAAATCATCAAATGTAGTTACCTTATCATGACCTTGAGTAGTCATTCCATGATACCACCAATCATAGGCTGCATCTTCCAAGTGTAGACTTGCAATTTGAACAACATCACTCTCCTTCATGGGGTTAAGTGTGAAGAAGGTCTGTAATTTTTGTAGCCATGCTCTAGCTGAAATTTTATTTGTTCCATCAAAAGTAGGTGCTATAAACTCTCTTATTTTATTTTTGAGCTCTCTTCCACTTATGTCATGCTCCCTTCTGTACTCTTTCTTGGGCATCAAAGTGTTCATCATATCCACATATTCTCTAAAAGGAACTGAACTATGAAAGTCATCATCTAGGCCATTATAGGTGGCTCTTAATGTAATCAAGTTACCTGTAACCTCTTCCATAGGATTAATGGCTGGATTTGGTACTGGTGGCTCATCTGCAGGCAAGAAAATAGTTTTGGTTGATTTAGATGGTGTGGATTTCAGATTTCTTGGCTCCTCTAAAGTGCTCCCTTTCTCATTAATAGATGCAACTCCTTGTAGTTTTTCTGTCAATATTCGCAAAGCCTCTCTAGTTTCTGCCAAACTATCCACTGTTTGCTTCTGAGTATTTTGGATGTCTGGAAGAATTTCTTTGCCATCTCATCTGGATTAGCCATACTTTTCCCTTCCTTGGATTTGTACTTTTACTTTCAACTAGAGGTTTGATCAAAATTTCTTTATTCTTTTCTTGCTGCAAATATCTTTTTTCTCTTTCACTTAGTTGCATGCAACCATAAATTTTGACATGCAGCTGATTAGAAGCAACATGCAACCACCAAATTCACCAATAACTAATATGCATATGATTAGAAGTAGAATACAACCATAAATTTTGACATGCAAGATTTGGGTAGTTATCAAAACTGACATGCAAGATCTGGGTAGTTGTTAAAACTAACATGCAAGATTTGGGTAGTGCAAGATCTGGGTAGTTGTCAAAACTGACATGCAAACTTCTACAACCACCAAATTCACCAAGAACTAACATGAAAATGATTAGAAGTAGAATGTAACCATAAATTTTAACATGCAGCTGATTAGAAGCAACATGCAATCATAAATTATGACATGCAAGATTTGGGTAGTTCTCAAAACTGAAATGCAAGATCTGGGTAGTTGTCAAAACTGACCTGCAAACTTCTAAAAACCCTCAGGCTGGCAAGATCATGGCTCTGATACCACTGAAAATGTCCCTTTTCTAATTTTACGTGATATTTCCAACCTTTAATCAGATCTTTAAGATCAAACAACTAATATCACAAAGATTCTCCAAATTTCTCAAGAAACCCCAAATCGGGTATGCCAGAAATGGTGCCAAAAGCTTCACAGCTTCACCTATTATTAATAAATCTAAAAATGGACATTTTTACAGAAATTTTAGCAGCATAACAGCCTACAAAATGACATTTCCAGATCTATATAGCCTTTACACAACAGCTCACAAATGTAGGACAAAAACTATGCTCATCGGGCTCCCGAAATTAACACAAAAAAATGCCCGAAAACACCACAAAAACACTAATAAACTATCTCAGAAGTTTAATCACATCCCAATACATATATTCAGCTCTATTTCAACAGCTTAAAGTCTGAAATACAGCAGCAACCAAAACTGATATGAAATGCTCAACTGAAAACACCAAACTCATGCAAAAAAACTCACCCAAAAACCCACAAATCTACACTGTTCAACGCAAAGGCAAACTCTGTATGAGCATGCACATGGAATGGCTTCAAACTCCCATCCTTAGCCTTCCTGGAAACCTACAAAATCTCGTTCTTGAGTCTCCCTGGAAACCTGCAAACTCCCGTTCTTGGGTCTCCTTCTCCATAGGTTTGGCAGCCTCTGAAGAATAACAAAGAATGAGCGAAAATCAAGTTCTCCTCCCTGCCCAAAATGCCTCCAAACCCCTTAAAAGAGGCCATAACCATAACTCACGTCCAAGAGAGGTTAATGAAACATATTTTAATAATAATTTCATTTATTAGTCCAACGGTTTTCAAAGATTAACCCCCCTTTTTCCGAAACTTCACTTTCTTGGGCCTGCCTGTCTTAGCAAAGATTATTATTTTTTTATTATTTGAAAAGGGGACATGACATAGGACATAAAAAAATATCTAGGAAAATAACCCTCTTCAAAAAATTTAGGCACAAAAATTTAAAATTTTGTCAAAATGTTGGCATGTCCCCTAGATCTAAGCTTATTGTTTAGCTAGAGGAAGATCTGTAGTTTTACACAACTTGGTGCAAATATAACTTTCTCAAAGAAGGTCTCATAGTGCAACACCCAAACAAATGGAAATGTCTCATAGTCCAATGAAAATTTTGCTCATAAACCTTCAAAACTGCATTACAACTATAATCATTGTTTTGCCCAACTTGTTCAATAGTGCAAATGATACACTTGAAATTGACACCCAATCAGAAACCCTTTGTTTGGTTTTCCTTGATAAAATTAGTGAAGAAAATAATTAGCAAAGGTGGCAATATTACTCCCACAAATCTCAAGTCATAGTTAGAAATAAGGCCCTTAAGTTTCTCATCCAAATGCACTATCAAAAGTAAATCCAAACCTCACATTAACAACACCCATGGAACCAAAGCAATAGAAGATATTATTGAAACCCTAGAAACCCCATCTATTAGTAGATACAAGAGTTTCAAAATAGTGAATCTCATTAACATTCAATGCAAACGTATCTTCATCACATGGTTTACACGATATTTCCCCACATGGGTATCTCTCCAAGTTATGGATTCTCCTTTACAAAAGACAAATCTAACATAAATTCATCTACCGACAAAATAATCTCAAATCCATACAAAATTGATTGCTAAAAAGACTTTTTATCAAGGATCAACACAACAGAATCACCCTTGCTAAGGAGAAAGTGTTATTTGGGCAAACAAATCGAAGGTATTAGATGTGACTATTGATACAACGAGGGGTTGTGCCTACCAAGGTCCATGGAGGAAAGTGCACCCAACATATAAAATGTTGTGCCCTTAAACCTCACCATCCTTCAAAAAATTATCTAATCATCATCACATGGTTACTTCAATAGCTCTGTCCATGCTTTTTTAAACCCCAAAAATGAATTTTCCATATGTAGCTCCTCTTTATTAATCATGAAAACACTAAAAATGAATAAGCTTGAGAAAATATATCCCATCCTTGTATGAGCCAAAGAAATTTGGTAAAGAAAGAACCAATAATTTGTGGTGGCATGCCTTCATCACAACACCATAAAACAAAAAATCAAATGTAGATTTATGAGGTATCTCTTATATGAATAGTAAGCTCATTTTCTTATGATGCATGATAATGATTTCATTGGTAGCATCCCTTCTACCCTGCTAAGCCAAAAATCAATTGATCTTAGTGTTACCAAAAAAATAGATTAAAAATAAACTGAGAAAATCATGCACCTTGATTGTGCTATGTATCATTTTCCTCCTTGATATTTTTTGAAAATTTGAAATGCTCACCATTGACCCTTCTCATCTAGATGTACTCCTCAAATCATAAATTCTTAAATTGTGATTAAAAAAAAATCTACTTTCCAAATTGAGTTACTCTAGGATGGCAATACTTTTACTTTGCTAGGCCTTGCATAAATTTATATGGACAAGCTTTGGCAACATATTTTTCTATTGTTGCCCCAAGTCATTCTACAAAATTAAAAAAGGATACCAAAGATGAGATCTTCAAAGCCTAACTATAGTCCAAATGGTTAGAACCCCAAGAATATTTATCTTTGACATTTCAACATTGTCATAGTATAGATTTTCATCTTGAAAATGAGATCATTCGACCTCTAGATTGCAAACTAAATCCTAGATGGATAACTTGAGGCTCCCTCTAATAGTTCAATGCTTGTCTAAACCCTTTTTGCACTAAATTCAATTAACCTTGTTCCTTAGGTATATCATTTTTTGTCAAATGTGTTTAATGAATCTCACAATCAAAGATTTTTTTTTTTGAAATCTTCTCTTTATTGTGGGATTAGGGGTTGATTATTTTTTCTCTTCAAAGGACCATACAACTCTCACAAAATGTTTTTTTTCTAATATATTATTTTAATAGCGACATACTCTCTACAATGTGAAAATATGCAAGGATTATGATCTAAAACACATATCTTATATTTATGAAATTAAAATTTGACACTTTTATACATGTGCAATGGTTAGATCCAACAATTGTCGAATTTGAGATGTAAAATTTTGAATTGTCTACAATCTTATTAAATATGGCAAAGCTACTTAAATAAGAAACAAGATTCTAAACAAGAAAATAAAACATACTCTCAATCATTTAAACTCTAGATTTAGGAGAGTAACTCAACTCTTAAAACATGCCACTTTCCATTTTATAATAAATAATTTAAAGATATTTTCTCATCATTTTTTATTATAATTTTTTAAAATTGTTTACATTTTCAGTACTTTTTAAATTTTCAAAAAACATCTTTTCTAAACTCACAACAAATAACATAGCCTTCTTAAGTACCCTCTCATTCATGGGTCAATTATCTAGATTAATTTGAAAAAGACTATCCCTCTCTTCTCTCAAGGATCTTCTTGGCTAGTTGGTGATGGGACTTCTGTTGACTTTTGAGAGAACACCTAGGTGGATATTCCTTCCTTGGATTTCCATCTTCTATTCCTGACTCTCAAGAGAGATCTAATGGCGCCACTGGGTTGCAAGGTTTAGGATTACTGGGTGAGAGTGGATCATGGGATTAGATGGAATATTGACATCAATTGGTTTGACAGTGGGTTGCAGCCTATTGCTTCTAAGCTCCTCAAACATTTCAATAACTTAAGATTTTATAGATTGGACCATCAGGATGTTGTGATTTGGACAATTTCCAAGTCTGAGGACTACTCTATCAAAACAAGTTTTAACCTATTGTCTCCTAACTAACCCACTGTGTTTTATTTTTTTATTAATAGTCCCTTCTCTATTATATAAAATATTAAAGTTACATATTCACAAAAAAAGGGTCTAGGGATACAAGATCACCCCGCAAGAGTCCACACCACATTAAGCCAAATGCAAAAAACTATTTATTAAAAATAAACATAACTACTCTTAGGTAGCTGGAGTAGCGCTAGCTGAGAGAGGAGGATACTAATGATCATGAAAACCCCAATGATCTATGGGGTTGGAAGGAGGCTCGGGGAAGTGTCGGGAGCAACAACATCTTCTTTATCCTCTCCCTCTACCCTGGGAGGTGAAATGGCCAGGTCCAAGCGAGGGAAAGACCAATTAGGATTGATGGTAGGAGGAGTCAACCAACCAGCAGAGGTAGGAGCAATTAGAGACCACCCAGAGCCACATCACAGAAAGGCAAAGTAGTGATAGTGAACATCCCAACCACTAGGAGAGTGACATGGGGCTTGAGTATGAGGCATCTATGAGTGGAAGGTCCAAGAACTATGCTCATGATGGTGCCTACAGGGTGGAGCCTGATCCACTGAAGAAGAATCCGATAACACCTAAGCAACCATACATTGAGAATCACCCCAATGATTGAGTAGCTCCTATAGGTGGGCCACCTCTAGGGCCACCTTGTTAGCTTGTGCTTGAATCTAAAGAAAAACATTATTACATATACAAGCTTTAGTATACATAGAAACATTGATATCTAGAAAAGTGCAAGTGAAAAGAACTACATTTCTATCTCTCCACAAAGTAAACAAAATTTCTAGCCTGAAAGCATGCCAAATCTGAACAAATTTGAAGGGGATTCTAGTGGAGTCCCTAAGTAGGACCTATAGACGCTTAAAATCATCCCTAAAGACTATATTAATTTATTAATATTTCCCGTGACATTATAATTAATTATTAATTAATTAATTGTATTGCTCATATTCTTCTACTTATTTAATTTAATTAATTAATTAAATAAGTTCATTCTTCTAAGTATTTAAATTTAATACTCCTAGCTCTAATGTGTTAAATTAATTTAACACATGATCCTCCATGTTTCTCCATTTTTAAATAAATTTTATTTATTTAAATCCTCACATCCTATTAATTCTTCTAAACCCATGATTAAATTAAATTTCATTTAATTTAATCTTAAGCCTAACCTAGAGCCTAGCCTATAAGCCTACTTCTTCTCTAATCTCACCTAATCATTCTTAATCATCTCCCTAATCCCCCTCATTAGCCTAAGAGTGTGCTCACACATGTGTGAAATGGTATGCCTACACACACTTGTCTCCCACTCTTCTTCTCAAGTTTGCTCACAGATGTGTGAGCAAACTTTGAACTCTTGATCATTTGCATGGTTTGCATGTCACCTTATGTGGCACCTACTTGGATGCCACCTCACCAAGCCCTCCCTCAAGCCTATAAATAGAGGGCTTGTCTCAAGCATTTGCATCTCTCATCTTATTGCATTGTTATCATGTTGGTTTGAGATTTGAGTTTGCATTCATAGTTTGAGCTTTCATGGTATTTTGAGCTTGCATTAGTAGAGTTCTCATAGTGATTTTGTAGGTTCATGTTAATCAATTGGTAGCTGATTTAGTTTGCATCTTACATTGTTCATCTAGTTTTCTTCATGCATTTGCATTTCCATTCCATAGCTTACATTCTTAGTTAGTTTCTTTTATTGCATATCATCTTCATTATTGAATGCTTTCAAGAATGGATTTCTCCATAGCCATTTCTTGAAGTGTTCTTCATTCCACATAGCTTAGGATCTTAGTGCATTTTTATTCACATTTGCATTCACACTTACACTCATACACTCAAGAGATTCATTTATTGTTGTCTTTGCGAGAGTACATCAAACATACCCCCATCTTAACACACCAAAAAGGTCTCTTATGGGTGCCTTTGTTGAGTTGTAGAGGTGGCTGGAAGATTGAGTTTGTTAGCTTCTTAGGGTTGCAAAACTCAAGCAAGCATTAGTGTTTGTTCCTTTAATTTTGATGAATCTTTGATGCATTTTATAAAATTTTAGCTAATGTTTGTTTGTTAACCCATGCTCCTAACAGGTCACATTTTTCAGCACACATTTTGGCATGCCCAGTGGGACCCATGTCTCTGGTTTCATTTCAAAAATTTGCAAGCAACCTTGGTTCAATCGTAAAACATCACATTACCGTCTCCACAGGTCGCAACGTCATCTGCGCTTGTCGTCTACGCAAACTAGCATCTCTGCAGACCAATGTCTGTGCTCTTCAACGTCTCTGTAGTAGTTCACAACAATACTTGCATTTAAGCCATTCTGTTGTCTACGTTTTTGGTCTGACATCTTCGAAGTGTCCTCTGTTCTCTTTAAATTTTAATCTGTTGTTTGTGACTTTAGTTTTGTCATCTTTGAGAATATTTCTGTCGTCTTTGAGGTTAGTTCTGTCGTCTGCGAAGTTAGTTTGTCCTCCGCGAAGATAAGTCTATTGTCTGCATTGTGTGCGGGACTTTGTTTGTTGTCTCCAAGTTTTGACATCTTCGATTTTTAAATTGTCGTCTGTGTCTGAAATTATTTAGTCTGCTTCTAAGGGTCTTCTGTCATCTTCGAGTTTTAGCGTCTGCGTAGTTTGGCGTCTGTGTGTTTTTTCGTCTGCGCATTTTAGTGTCTGCACCTGTATTTTGGCATCTCTGTGTTTTACCAGAATTGTTCAATTTTTAATAATAATTTTTTATAACTAATTGACTTGCAGGTTTTAACTAACGATTTTCATGTAGAGAAATAACCTTTAAAAACTTTTAAAATAAAACTAATAGTGATTTTCATCACTAAAGGAGATTTGTAGTGATTTTTATCACTTAAACCTTAAGGGCTAATGAACTTGTATGGATTAAACACTTTCATTTGAATGCATGAATATTTAGATTAACCCACATTTGGACTTGGTGCTTAAAATGGACATGAATGTGTAGAGTAGCAAACATTTAGACTTGGTGCTTAAAATGGACATGAATGTGTAGAGTAGCAAACATTTGGACTTGGTGCTTAAAATAGACATGAATGTGTAAAGTAGCTTACATTTGGACTTGGTGCTTAAAATGGACATGAATGTGTAGAGTAGCAAACATTTGGACTTTGGTACTTAAAATAGACATGAATGTTTAGGGTAGAAGACACATTTGGATTTGGTGCTTAAAAAGAATTCACACCATCTTGAATTCTTTAAGGGACAATAGACATGTATGCCTAGGCTAGAAAACACTTGGAATTGGAGCTTAAAATTGACATGTATGACTAGGCTAGATCACATTTGGGTTTGGTTCTTAAAATGAAGTCATACACTCTTGAATGCCCTAAGGTAAATTGACTTTATTTCTTGCATTTTACTTTCACGCACTCGATTTACTTTTTGTTGACGAACCCGTATTTTCATTTACGTTGGTGCTATTTCAAGTTGGAAAGAACCTTGCATGTTTTAATCACGAGTGTCTTCAAGTAGATAGAAAACTTAAAGCTTCATTGGGAAAGAACAAGTGTCTTTTAAACCCCAAGACCACTTACATTTTCTCTCCCCTCACGCCTTCGAGAAATCTTGGGTGCACAAGAAATAAGTGATTTTACTTTTTTGTTTTTTAGGAGGCTTGTTTGATGATTTCATCACCCCTTGGGACGACCTTAACTCTAGTGTTTTGGCAGAGTATAAAAATTGGGAGGTGAATCAAAAGATACCTCTCTTGAAAGTGGAATATTGTCACTCTTGGCTAAGCCCCAAAGAACTTTATACCTTTGGGAAGTGAAGGAGGAGATTTGGGTTACCGTCTCCCCCTAGTTGTGTGGTAGTGTTTCCTTTCATCTACAGAGTTGGGTCTCACATACCTTGTGTATATCAAGGAAGCCCTTTAGATAAGCCTTGTTCATCTTAGAGATAGCCTTATTAGGGTTATTGGCATGTTCAACATGCTTGTTCAAACATTCAAAACCAAAGCCAAAACATCAAACAAGTTCTAAAACAAGTGAAATTGTGAGGTAACCTTTCATTGAGTGAGATAGGTTAAGTGAGGTCTTCTTGACTCAGGGTTACTTTTGGTAGTTTGCATTTTGAAATTGGTTGAGTCTAGTCACTTGAAATTTGGGTCTTATTTTATTCTTGCCATGACCGATAAAGTCAACCAAGTCAAACATAAGAAAGTGAAGTTGTCCAAACCACCTGTCTATAAGGAAAGGAAGAACCTAGCATACGGTGACAAACAATTCTGATACACTATCAAAGACATTCAAAAAGAAGAAGCTACACAAGACCATTTTGATAGAATTGAATACAATGGAAAACTTCGAAACTAGTCTGCTTTCCTAGGATTGAACCCAAGGTTTTTATTTCTAGTGAACGAGGATTGAGTTAATTGCATTAGTGACCACAACACTTTCATCTTCTATATCTACCTCCATCTTTCCAAACTCCTAGTCTTCCATTTTCAAATTTTCTTCTAGAGAGCTTAAACCTTAAAACATCTTTTGACATTGCAACACTAGACCTTTCATCTATAAGCAAACATTTATCCTAATCACACTTACTTATTTGGGATCACAAGTCCATCTCCAAATAGTAAGCAATCAATTTGGTGTCCTATCTTGCCTACAAGATCACTTGGCTATCTTTGGTAGGAGAAAGATACTACTATCCTCTAATCAAACTTTGTTTGCTAAACCAAGGTCTTTTGTGGTGTAGGAGCACGTTTGCGACAGGAAGTTTGGTGGCGACAGGAAGACAACCTAGAATATGACTAAAATGCAAGGCACAAAGCAAATATCAAAAAGTTTTGAGTTTAAAATTTGAAATTTGAAATGTTTGTGTGTGAGTTTAGAGTTTTATGTTTTAAAATAAATGTCCTTTTTTTGTGGTGGAAATGTTACCAAAAATGATGCAGAGGAATTTCAAAACCTTTAGAAAATCATCATGCAAAGGCCACTCTCAAAACAATAGAGAGATCCGGCTGATAGGAAATGAACAATAAGAAAATATTAAACTATTAAGATCTGATTTTCAGATTTCTTCCAAATTGTTGATCTAAATACAAATAGAAAAATGTATGTAGAATACTACACAATCACATCTCTTCAACACTAGAAACTTAAGAAAATTACAGGAAAACTCAAGAACTTCATTCTATTCACTTTCTCCAAAAAAATCTCTCTCTAAAAAATCTCTCTTCCAATATCTCTCTTACAATATGCACTCTTTCTCTTTTTGAAAAACCTTCTAATATAACTCCCAAAAATCCATCATAGCTTTCTTGTGGTGGTTACATTTTGAATGCCTACACATGGTGCTTTAGGAATATTCACCTTCTAATGTAACTCCCAAAAATCCATCATAGCTTTCTTGTGGCGGTTACATTTTGAATGCCTACACATGGTGCTTTAGGAATATTCACCTTCTAATGTAACTCCCAAAAATCCATCGTAGCTTTCTTGTGGCGGTTACATTTTGAATGCCTACACATGGTGCTTTAGGAATATTCATCATTTTCTTCCTTTTTATTTTTTCCATAAACATTTTCAAAAATTAGAAACCTTTAACACACCCAAAATAATATAAAATAAACTCATACTAAGTCCTAAGTGGATAATGTTGGGTAGGCTTATAAGAATGCCACCTAAACATTTCCACCACAAAAAAAAGGACATTTATTTTAAAACATAAAACTCTAAACTCACACACAAACATTTCAGATTTTAAACTCAAAACTTTTTGATATTTGCTTTGTGCCCTGCATTTTAGTCATATTGTAGGTTGTCTTCCTGTCGCCACCAAACTTCCTGTCGTAGACGTGCTCCTGCACCATTTTGTTCACACTTGGGTAGTTGACCCTTTAATCACATAAGGTTAATAGCTCTTATCCTCATTTTCTTTTTCTTCCACAATATTCCACCCATTGGTTTGGTCACTCTTGTATGGTACACACATGATCAGGAAGGTTCACGTTTAATCCCATGTCATGTTTGTGGGAATCATTGAGGCAATCAGAGATGGAGAATCCTTTTCCTCCACTCACAACTTCATTAGGGAACACAATTCCCTCTAGTTCGAACCTTGGTATGCCTAACTCAACATCCACATGAGAACCAGAAGATCCCTTCCATAACACAACTTTTGGGGATAATGACGACGAAGTATACCAAGATGAAGATCCTATTGACCCTAACAATGTACCTAATGATGTCAGGACATTCCTTGTAGACCCCTACAATGTGGAAATGATGGAAAAATCCATTAGGGAAAACAAAACTGAGATATTCCTAAATTTGGTCAAGGATGGTGTTAATGTTCCCCCAAGCTTTGATGAGAACACTTTGTTTAGACAAATTACAAAAGGTGGTGCACCCGTGTTGCCCACTTCAAATGCAGCTCTGACTTCTAGCAAAAGGAAAGAAACCATGGTAATAACCAGTGCTATGCCTACATTTAGCACTTCAACACAACCCACATTTCAATTGAGTGCAGAACATATTCAACAAATCATTAGTGTCATGCCTAATGTTACCACACATGCTAGTATTCCACAATCTACCTTGACAACTTCAACTGTGGGATGCTTAGGCATTGGAAAAGTGCCTACTCAACCAATGGCAATTCCAACACAACCAATGCACTCCTCTTATTTACAAGTGCCAACCACTATGGTAAAGACATCCGTGCCAATTCCAACAACTACATATCAATACATTGGCCAAAGTGGAGTACCTCCACCACCTCACACTACATTTGGGACTCCCTAAAACTTTGGAGGTGGATTTGTGAATTCCCAACAATCACAAGTGCAACCTAATACGGATTTGGCTCAACAATTCCAAGAATTGCAAAATTTGGTCCTTAACATGAACAAGAAAGGGGTGAAGGATGTCTCTTTTGAGGAAATTTGTCCTTTTCCATTTGATAAATCCATTAATATGGTGCCATTTCCAACCGGTTTTGAAATACCTAAATTTGACAAGTATATGGGAGAGACATGCCCCGTCACCCATCTCAAGGAATTTTCCATTTTGTGCCAAGAAGTAGCCTACAGTGATGACTATCTTAAGAAGCTCTTTGCACGAAGTCTTGGAGGCCCTGCACTTGAGTGGTTAATGAATTTACCTAAGGGCTTCTTTACTTCTTTCAATGATTTGACAAGCAAGTTCATGGCACAATACTCTTACAACATTGAACATCATGCCTCATTGAGTGACTTGTGCAACACAAAACAACAAAATGGAGAAACTTTTGCCAACTTCCTACAAAGGTGGAGACATTTTGCTTGCCGTATGCCATATAAAATTGAAGATTCCCATCTTGTGGATATATTTATCAAGAACTTGATACCGGAAATGTCCTTTCACATGAAAATGGCTAGCCTTGAAGACTTTTCCACTTTAGTCAAAAAGAGCAAGAATATTGAAAATGGACTTTTGGAAAAATGTACCATCAAACATTATAATTCATCATCCTCCAACAATGAGTCAAACAACAATAGCAAACCCAAATTCTGGTCCAAGAATAAGGGTGTTACACATGATGGTGTTACTAATGTCAAAAATATTCAAGGAGGGAACAACAACAATTACCGTAGTCAAAACAACAATAATTCAAATCATGACAATCAAGGGAATCAACAATCTCATAATCAAACACAATTCTTTCCATGCAACAACTATACTCATGATTATGATCGAAATAGAAAGTTCACTAACTTTCATGAACCTTTGGAGACCATCTTTCAAAAATTACTGGATCACAACTTGATGGTATTTCCTAACATGCGTCCTTTTGATGAAAATCAACCAAAGTCAAAGTGGTATAGGGAAAATGAATATTGTAAATACCACCGTATCAAAGCACATGACACCAAAAAATGTATCAAACTCAAAGTTTTTATCCAAAATCTTGTTGATGATGGGGAAATTGAAGTAGAAGGAGGTCCAACCTCTAAAAATGCTAAATTAAAGATATTTCAAAAACCATTTCCTAATCAAAACAATGTGAATCAATCATCCACATCAAATGTATTGCCTTATGATTATTCTACTAATCACATATCAGGGTTTGACTCCTTATGTGGCCACATTGAAGAGGTAGATGCTCATGTGAATACCCTTGTCTTACAAGCGGCTGATTGTGATGCCACCACTCAATGTGGAAGACTCACTTTGCAAGCTGCCACTCCCAATAACACTAATCCACCAATGCCACATGCACCTGTTGCACCATTCACCTCACAAAGGCCCGCTTCTCACTATGATGTGTTGTCCTAGCTAGGTAAGACTCTTGCACCAATATCTATTCTTGAGCTTCTAACCACATCACCCATCCATAAAGAGATCTTAGAGAAGGCTCTTTTAAAGTCTCATGTTCCTGAAAACATTAATGCTTCCCAATTCACTGCTATGATTGGAAACCTTGCTACTCAACAACACCTTGTCTTCACAGATAAAGATTTCCAAGGTCCTGATCCCCACCATAATTTGTCGCTCCACATTGAAGTCCTTATACAAAGACATAAGATTAAAAGAGTCCTTATAGACAATGGATCCGATTTGAACCTTTGTACATTGAAAATGATTCATTTCTTGGGACTTCTAGAGGATCTTCTAGATGTTAATAAAAGGATCACAATAAAAGCATATGATGAAAGGGAAAGAGAATCAAAAGGAGTCATCATGTTGCCTCTAAAAGTTGGACCAGCCATCATAAATACTGAATGCCATGTCTTGGACTTGGATTTTCCATATAACATCTTGCTTGGTAGATCATGGATACATACACTAAAGGCGGTCCCATCTACCTATCATCAATGCTTGAAATTCCCCCACCAAGGAAGAGAGATCACAATCCCTGGTGATCCCACTCCTTTTGAATTTTGTAAAAGATTGGAAGGTGCACCAATGAATTTTTTTCCAATAAGTGAGTTTGCCAAAGTTGTGCCTAAATATCTCACCCTAACAGAACCATATTCCACAACAGTACCAGAATTAGCTAATGAAGATGCAAGTTCCCACAAGGGAAAAGAGAAGGTTAAAGATACTAAAATTAACACCATAGGGAAGAAGGTTACTTTTGCTGATTTAGGAATGGGAGAGTATAAGTTTGAAAATGCCATGTGTGTTGGACAAATACCACTCTCCCCTCATTCTTTTGGAAAACCTTCTCAATTATCACCTTCTACTAATAAGGAAACCATGCAAGTTAGCAGGACAACATTTGAGCATTGGGGTTCACTTAGTGATGAACACATGGAAGATAATATTCTAGATTCGCTATATTATGATGGAAAAGATGAACCTGTTGAGTTTCCTAAGGATAAATATGTTAAGGCACCTCCCATTATTGAAAGCATGGGATATCATGGTACCTGCTTTGGACCAACCTTGGACCAAAAGAAGATGGAATTAGACAACCCTTAGAAGCTAATATCTATCCTAAAGGATGTGGATTGGGCTCCATTAAACCTAAGGTATCCTTTACTGACAACTATTTTATGGTTGAACCTGATTCTGAGGCTGAAAAGGAGGAATTCTTCGAAGTACCTTTCCAATACATTAAAGATGACCTAGATAACTATGTCCACGCCATTACCATAGATGACCTTTCGTCCATTAACCTACCTTTCACCAATCCCGACATGATAGACTGGGACCTTCAAGATACACCACCAGCTCTTGACATTTGTAAGACTGATGAAGTAGTGATGGCACTTTTTGGCCTTAAGAGTCTCCAAGATTATGAACATGAGACCCAATACAATGAGGAAGCCTACTTTGGTAGCCAAGTCAACTCTCTTAGTCACAAAAGTGAAAAAGAAAATAAAAGAAACATCCTCTAGTGAAAACTCTTCTAGGGCACCTTTGGATGAAGAAAAAGATAAAATAAAGGATGCATCTTCTGGTGAAAACCTCTTAGAGGCGCCAAAAGAGGGAGAGCTTGACCTATCATTTAGATCCTTGCCACCAAAAAAGTCACCTATTTTGAATGAAGACACAATTCCAGTCAATTTGGGAACAGAGGATAATCCAAGAATCACCTATATTGCTGCTACCTTAAGTCTTGAGGAACAAAAAGCCATGAGTGAATTCTTAAAAAAGTAAAAAATTAATTTTGCATGGACATACAAAGACATGCCAAGCTTAGACACATATTTGGTTATGCATCATTTGACAGTTGATCCCAAGATTAAACTAGTAAAGCAAAAGTTGGGCAAAATGCACCCTAAGGTAGCACTCCTAGTCAAAGCAGAATTGCAGAAAATGTTAGAGGCAAAGTTCATCCATCCTTAATACTATCCTGAGTGGGTCTCCAACATTGTTCCTATAGGGAAAGCATCTGGGGGCATCCATGTTTGTTCAAATTTTCAAGATTTAAATCTTGCATGTCCTAAGGATGATTTTCCACTTCCTAACATAGACATCATAGTGGATTTGACTGCTAGACATGAGATGTTGTCTTTGATGGATAGATTTTTCGGTTATAATGAAATCAGAATTGCAGAAGAGGGTCAACATAAAACAACATTTACCACCCATTGGGGAACCTTTTGTTATCAAGTCATGCCTTTTGGCTTGAAAAATGTCGGCGCCACTTATCAATGCACAATGACTACTATATTCCATGATCTTCTACATGTCATAATGGAGGACTATGTTGATGATATTCTAGGAAAATCCAAGACGAGAGAATCCAACATTAATGTCCTTACCACTATTTTTGATAGGTTGGAGAAATAAAAAGTGCATCTTAATCCTAAGAAATGTGTATTTGGGGTCAAATCTAGCAAATTGTTAGGCTACATTGTGTCAAGAAGAGGTATTAAGGTAGATCTAGCAAAAGTGAAGGCCATCATGGATATGCCTCCACCTACCACATTGAAATAATTCTACAATTTTCAAGGAAAATTACAATCTATTAGGAGATTTGTGTCACAACTAGTAGATAAAGTCCATCCACTTCAGCATTTGCTTCGCAAGGGAAACAAGTTTCAATGGGATTGTCTATGCCAAAAAGCATTTGAACAAATTAAGACATTTTTGGCTAATCCTCTAGTTTTAGTACCTCCAATTGCAGGATGACCATTGATTCTATACATTTCAACTACTTCAGTTGCCTTAGGATCACTTTTGGCACAATTAGATGATAATGGGAATGAGCAAGCCATATATTACCTTAGTCGAACACTAGTTGGCTATGAGTTAAACTACACTGCTATTGAGAGAGCATGTTTGGCTGTAGTCTTTTGTACACAAAAACTAAGTCATTATATGCTTAATCATACTATATATCTCATTACCAAGATAGATCCACTCAAGCATTTGTTATCAAAAGCCGCCCTCACTGGCCGAGCAACAAAATGGGTCTTAATTTTAAGTGAGTTCGACATTGTTTATAAGGATCGTAAGGCCATTAAAGGACAAGTAATTGCAGATCAGCTTGCTGAAGCTCCTCTTCAAGGAGACCATCCCATTGTAGCCAATTTTCCAGATGACACAATTATGACCTAGCCCCTACTACACCATGGAAATTATTTTTTGATGGATCCTTTACACAAAAGGGATTGGGGGCAGGAATTTTGTTTGTGACACCACAAAGGGATCTCATTCCAAAGTCTTATAAAATCTCATTCCCTCGCACAAAAAATATAGCTAAGTATGAAGGTTTAGTCACAGAACTACATCAAGCTATCAAATGGAATATCAGAAACCTTCTTGTCTTTGGAGACTCACAATTGGTCATTAAACAAGTCACAGATGAATACCACACCAAGGATGAGAAATTGTTGCCCTCCTGCAGAATAGTTGAGGAGCTTAAGCAATATTTTACAGAGATTTTTTTTCAGCAGATTCCAAGGGCTAATAATAAAGTAGAAAATGCCATGGCTACTATTGCCTCTATGATTTCCATGCCAGAATATAGTCCTAAATGTGAATTTCTTGTTGAGAATCTTTTTACTCCTGCTTATGAGAAAATTGATTTAGAGTTGGTGTATGAGATTGTTGGTCCTGAGTCTCCATGGTACACTGACATCTTTGCCTATTTACATCACAAAACCATTCCCATAGCCCTCATCCCAAATCAAAGCAAAACCTTTGTCTTCCGAACTGCGCCTATACCATCCTAGGTGACACACTTTTTCGAAAACACTTTAATGGAACCCTCCTCCGATGTCTCAGTTCAGATGAAGCCCAAATAGCATTAGAAGAGGTTCACAAAGGGATTTGTGGTGTCCACTCTAGCGGCCTTACGTTAGCAAAAAAGCTTCTTAAGATAGGTTACTATTGGCCCACTATGGAAGCAGATGCATATCATTTTGTGAAGAGATGTGTTCCATGTCAGCAGCATGGTGATTTGATACACACTCCCACCCAAGACCTTTAGCCCACCATCACTCCATGGCCCTTTTCTGGCTGGGGATTTGATCTTGTTGGTCAAGTATACCCAAATTCTTCAAATGACCACAAGTACATTATTGCCGCCACTGAGTACTTCACAAAGTGGGTCGAGGCTATTCCATTAACCTACATCACCGAAAAATAGATTTCGAAGTTCATCCTGAACTATATTATTTGTCATTTTAGTATACCTCACGATATTATGACTGATAATGGAACCCCATTCAAAAATCAAGAGGTTGCCACACTATGTAGGAAATTCAAAATCACCTAGCATTTTTCCACCAGATACTACCCCGAAGGCAATGGCCAAGCTGAAGCTGCCAATAAAACTATCTTAAAAATCCTAAACAAAACCATTGATGCAGCTGGCCGTGATTGGCACATCTAAATTGCTCCCACCCTTTGGGCCTATCGTACCTCCATCTGCACCCCCATAGGAGCCACCCCATTTTCCCTTGTCTATGGTTTCGAAGCCATCTTGCCCATCAAAATTGAGCTCCCTTCCCTCAGAATCTCTCTCAAGAATCTGATATTAGAAGAAGACTACCGAGTTGCTCGCTTGCAAGAGCTAGCACTCCTCGATGAGAGACGACTGAATGCCCTAAACCACCTCCACGTGTATCAAAATTGCCTTCAACTTCAGTATCATAAGAAAGTCAAGCCATGGGAATTTGAAGTGGGTGACTTAGTTTTGCAGCATAATATGAAGAACCTCCAGAACCATGAAAAGAAAGGAAAGTTTGAGGCAAATTGGCTAGGTCCGTTAATCATTACAGCCAGATATGGTTCTGGGGCATATCAGATTACTACTCCAGAGGGAGATCCGCTCCCTAAGCCTGTAAATATCTAGCATCTCAAGAAGTTCTATGCTTGAGCCTTTGTAGTTCCTATACAGTGTTTATAGTCTTACAAAAATCCAAAAAAATCAAAAAATTAGAAAATCCAAAAACATTCATAAAATATTCCTAAAAAAGGTATGGTTTGATCCATTGTCTATAAGGCTCGTTTCGCTTCACTCCATTCCACTTCCCTTGTGCAAAGTCTTATCTAGCCTTTTGTGTTTCATGCTTCCAATAAAAGACCTCTTGTCTACGAGGCTTCATTTCACTTCCATCTTTTGAAAGACCTCTAGTCTGCGAGGCATTTTTTGTCGAGTGATTGTCATTCCCATTACACTGAGCTTTTTTTCACAATAGTGACCACACTTGGACTTACACAAAATCACCATTTGAGACTTAAAGATTCAAGAAACTTGTTCACTTCACAGCCCTTGCCGAAAAGGCACGATTTTATGATCATTTGACATTTCAACTTAACACACTTTCATAGGATGAATCCTTCCTATAGGTGACATTGTGACATTCACTTCTAGACCTAAGGTTCTTGGCAGGAACTGTGGATTGAATGACTACTTGGTCATGAGGTCTCTTTTTGGTTGATTTTATTTATTTGTGTGTTAGTGAAAGCCTTTTATGGTGCACCTTGATCTTCCATATTTTGGTCGTACCAGAATGGTTATCATTAACTACACATGTTTTTGTGGTATGATCTATTTTTGAGGATTTATTTCATGTGTGTTAGTTTCAAGTTATGTTAATGCATTGCGTAATGGGGGTAACGAGTTAGCACACGTCCCACCAAAGATCTCTAAAAGACTTTGGGTGTGCCCAGACCTCTCTATTGCGTATATGAAATTTGATCCATCATGACTATGCAAACTACACCTATTGTCTTAAAGTCTCTATGGTTTTGTATGTCTAGTCCACACAAAAGAGTCATGTCATTTATGCTTCTATAGAATATAATGCATAAAATCATTTGCAAAATCAACTTAAGGTGTGCTCTCCATATGAACACAATGAAATCTCTTAATATCATGTAGTTAGGATGCATGTAGTATAGGGTTTCATTCAAGTCATGCTTGAGACAAGGTTCTATTTATTTTCCCCCTCCTATGCTACACTACTAGGTTTCTATGAGTGACAGTTATGACAGATATTCATTCATTAGTTCATTTCCATTAGGTTGCCATAACTTCCCATTTTTGCATTCATTCATTAGTGTTCAGTTGATTCATCTCATTTAGTGTTCATTAGGCATTTTTAGTTCATTTTATTAGATTGCATACATTCATTTTAGCCATCACATCTAGGGGCATATACATCATAATCACATATATATATAGTGCATCCATGTAAAATAGAAGAATGCGTATAGCTCATAATCGCCCACAAATTTGCATCACACACATGTTAGGCTTCACGTACATATGCATACATCATAAGAAATATCACATAGCATCACATCCTGCATCACAAATGTTAGTATCCACATCATAAATCCATAAATATGCATCAAATACATCCATAGACACATAGAATCATCAACTCATGTCATTTATATATCTCAAAAAATAATGTCTGTATAGTCCATATACACATGTAATACAAATGCATCATCAAAAATCACTGCATCTATACATATTTATCAAAATACTGATCACTATATGAAATCAAGTCATTGGTTGTGAGGGCCCCGCCCCCCCTGTGTCCCCCCCTCAAGGAGGTCTCTGTTGTCCTACAGATTTTTCTAATCTGGCTCTGCCACCTGAGATCCATGAGTTGGCTCCCCTCTCAAAATTTGGTTGTTGCCGCTCAACAGGCACGACCTCCCTATAAAGCGACCTATAATAGGTTGCCTCTCGTATGGACCATGTCTCTGCTTGGCTAGCTATGAGGGCCTCCTGCATCACTGAGATGGTTGCCCCAGGCTGTACCATCTATATGGCTATGTCCTGCTGCCTGCGGTATTTGTCCAGCTACACCTGATGGGTGGCCCGCTTGGCCTGTAAGGAGGCTACCTCCGCTCGGAGCCTCTCTACCTCTGCTTGATCCCCTGCCCCTGTATGGATGCCCACCCCTGCAAACTCCCCTGCATCCACCCATGCCTGTAAGGCTGCTAAGGCCTCCTATGCACTATCCCCCCTGACCCTCTACACCTACAGCTCTGCCTGTATGGCCCCCATGGCCTGCTCTAAGCTGTCTACTCGTGCCTATTGCACCTGTGCTACCCCCTCTAGTAAGGCTACCTCTATCCATAGGCTATCCCTCTCGGCCCTGACCATGTCTGGGTCCTCTCCCTATACCTTTCCCTGTGGTAGTGCTTGTGGTGGTGCTTGTGGAGGTTCTTGTGGTGGTGCCTGTACCTGTGCCTATGCCTGTGCTTGTGCCTGGGGTGCTCTCTGTGGTGGCCCCTGTGCTGGTGCTAGCCCTGGCCCTCTCCTCGTTCGGACTCTGCACTCATGCGGTCCCTCTTGTGACCCCTATGTTGGTGGTGGCATCATAGCTGCTTGCCCACCATCCTTTGCTCCATCTCCCTCCCCTTGTGCCTGCTCTGCTAGTGGAGGTTCCCTTAGCACTGTAAGCCTGACCTGCTGGTGGGTTGCCCACCATTGTGTGTACGTCGGTGTCATACCTGCGTCTCCCTTGTCCTTGCCATGCACCCATGGCACTATTTCCATCCCCATCCAAGAAGTTTGGGCCAATCGTATAGTGGTCTCGTGTCCCCATAGCCGGCCATACTCTCATGAAACCACAGGATATAAGAATCTGTCTGGTACTATATCTTGTACCCTGCCAAACTGCCATCACACCCGAGAGGGCATATAGCACATGATCACATGCATAGATTAGCTAATGATCTAGTAGTCCATCTGTGTGTACGAGAGGTACATTTGATCCTCTATATCATCCTCACCACCTACTACTGGTGTCTACCCCCACCACTCTACTACATCATAGGGAGCCCACTCGAACATGATGATCTCATCAATGCAGCGATGCCAAAACCCCATGGACTCCATCGATGTATACCAGATAGGAGGCTGGTATCTATAGGCATATAGCTCCCCAGGCTGCCTGGTCTCTCGCTGAGTGATCGACCATGTGACTTTGATATGCTCCCATGACCAGATCATCGATAGCGTCAATCCCGATCCTACCGTGTGCTGGGTCCGATATGCACACATGTGCAGATCATGATATAGCTTGGCTAGGATAGTCTGTCCCTAGTAGTAGACTGCTCCCTCCTCCTATAGTAGAGTGCTCAACACTCGTGCCCACCCGATCGGCCACCCGTGTCCTGCGTGATCTAGTAGCATCCGCCATATCAATGAGGCTAGGTAAACTGCCAGCCTCAGTAGCCTTTGCTCTAGTGCACCCCTCCATGACAACCATGATCGTTGGATGGGTAATCGCTATCGCCATTTGCCAAAGCACTCCCTCAAGAATGGATCTGAGCCCTCCAATACATACTCTGGGTAGGCACCTCTAATCGGTACTCGCAGGATCTGCCACACATCTAGAAGTGTGACTGTAGTCTCCCCCATCGGTAGATGGAAGCTCCCAATAGGCTTGTGCCATCACTCTATGAGAGCCGATAACTGCACTAAATGACCCCTCAGATCCTGCCACTCCTAAACATGCTCTAGCCCGCATAGCCGCACGTGCCCCCAATTCACATCTGTTAGCCTCTCCTGTATCATCATGGTCGGAGGATAGTGCTCCCTCGACCTAAACACCACCATGTCCTCCTGTAGCATAGACATGCAAAGCGTCAATTTTGCCAGCCTATGATGTCGCTATAGTGGGGCATCTTCCCTTGCCTCCCCTAGTCTACCCTAATTAGCATGGCTGCTCATCGGCGTAGATGTCGATATGTGTAGACATCGATTAGCAGAAACACTTATCTACATAGACACTGATCTGTGAAGTCGCTAATCCACGCAAACACCAGTCCACCTCAGACGACAACATTCTGTCATCTTTGGAGATGACAACATATTCTTCATTGTCTCTACTGCCCTTTGTCATCCACGTAGATGAAAGATTGAACCCTATCGTCTCCACGTACCTTTTCCCCCTTTTGGCATCTGCGCAGACGACAAGATGTATCCTATCATCTCCTTAGACGTTGAGGTTGCCACTCTGTCGTCTGCGCAAATGACAGGGTAGAGACTGTCATCTCCACTTGGAAATTTTTTTTAAGTGCATTTATGACATAATAAATGCATTGATCTAGCATAGCCTACCAAAACATAAAGAGGATCAGATGACTTACTGGTGGGCCCATCTTGGCTACTTGCTGGTACTCCTGAATGTGCTCACCAAGCTGCAATCGATCAATGGGGTCCATGTTTGCTTTGGATGTTCTACTCATGGTTTGACAATGACCTTCTTTGGGCCCCTCGGAGGCTTATATAGGCCACCTGCAGACCTCGTTTGAACCTTGCTCTTCCCTCAGCCGTATCTATCCCCTGTTTACCTGCAAGTCATGAAAATGTTGTCATTTATTTCTATTTTCTCTTCTTTTTCTTTCTTTCACAAGACCTTTTAGTGAAAATTACCCAAAATTTATTTATTTTTTTAAATTATTTTTTTGCACAATTTTTGGGAGGGGGCACCCTCCTCCTTTGTCGTTGCCATAGGACTCCCACCTTCTCTAGGGCAACCTATATTTTTTTTTCTTTGATATGATGTCATTCCAACATCACAGCAAAAAGGGGGCAAAATGTAGATGCTTAAAATTGTCTCTAAAGACTATATTAATTTATTAATATTGCCCGTGACATTGTAATTAATTATTAATTAATTAATTGTATTGCTCACATTCTTCTACTTATTTAATTAAATTAATTAATTAAATAAGTTCATTCTTCTACTTATTTAATTAAATTAATTAATTAAATAAGTTCATTCTTCTAAGTATTTAAATTTAATACTCCTAGCTCTAATGTGTTAAATTAATTTAACACATGATCCTCCATGTTTCTCCATTTTTAAATAAATTTTATTTATTTAAATCCTCACATCCTATTAATTCTTCTAAACCCATGATTAAATTAAATTAAATTTAATTTAATCTTAAGCCTAACCTAGAGCCTAGCCTATAAGCCTACTTCTTCTCTAATCTCACCTAATCATTTCTAATCATCTCCCTAATCCCCCTCATTAGCCTAAGAGTGTGCTCACACATGTGTGAGATGGCATGCCTACACACACTTGTCTCCCACTCTTCTTCTCAAGTTTGCTCACACATGTGTGAGAAAACTTTAAATTCTTGACCATTTGCATGGTTTGCATGTCACCTTATCTGGCACCTACTTGGATGCCACCTCACCAAGCCCTCCCTTGAGCCTATAAATAGAGGGCTTGTCTCAAGCATTTGCATCTCTCATTTTATTGCATTGTTATCATGTTGGTTTGAGATTTGAGTTTGCATTCATAGTTTGAGTTTTCATGGTAGTTTGAGCTTGCATTAGTAGAGTTCTCATAGTGATTTTGTAGGTTCATGCTAATCATTTGGTAGCTGATTTAGTTTGCATCTTACATTGTTCATTTAGTTTTTTTCATGCATTTGCATTTCCATTCTATAGCTTACATTCTTAGTTAGTTTCCTTTATTGCATATCATCTTCATTATTAAATGCTTTCAAGAATGGCTTTCTCCATAGCCATTTCTTGAAGTGTTCTTCATTCCATATAGCTTAGGATCTTAGTGCATTTTCATTCACATTTGCATTCACACTTGCACTCATACACTCAAGAGATTCATTTATTGTTGTGTTTGGGAGAGCACATCAAACATACTCTCATCTTAACACACCAAGAAAGCCTCTTATGGGTGTCTTTTTTGAGCTGTAGAGGTGGTTGGAAGATTGAGTTTGTTAGCTTGTTAGGGTTGCAAAACTCAAGCAAGCATTAGTTAGTGTTTGTTCCTTTCATTTTGATGAATCTTTGATACATTTTCAAGATTTTTAGCTAATGTTTGTTTGTTAACCCATGCTCCTAACAAGTCACATTTTCTAGCGCATAGGACCATATGCCAAGAAAATGGCTTTGGCCTAAAGGGTCTAAAAAAATCATGAATCTAGAGCCAAATTTGTTGATCCCTATGATAGAACCAAAAAATTTGCATGAAATACTTCACTTGACTATAAAATAGACATTGAGCATCAAGAATATCTACATTCTTGATTCAAATTCCTAGAGGAAAACTCTAGAAGAGGACACACTAGGAAAAGTGTGCAATCTTTGGCTCAATGATGGCTTTCCAAATAATATTAAACTTGTATCTCCAATTTGGTTGTGTGGAGCGGGGGTGCTAGTGTTGATTGAGAGTCTCAACCATGGGCAAGTGAGTCACCAACCATAGGTATCCCATTTTAGGCTTGTAATTAAAAAGAGGAGTACACAAATATCCTTTCTATTCTTTCCACCAAGGCTTGACAAACTAAATACCAAGCTTATGAAGCAAGTGAGAGGGAAAAGTAGAGATTGGTAAATCAAAAGTTTTTTGATTTGGGTGAGATAGATGAAAATAGACTTGCAAATCTTTCAAAGATCTCATACTCATGGTGACTCTAGAAAATAAATCTTTGGGTGTCTTGAGCCACATTTGAAAAAATACAGAGCATTGACACCTTGATTCTTAGCCAAAGGAACACCCTCAATGGAAAATAAGGGTGACCACCATAGATTATGATGATTTAGGGAAAGCCCATCTTTGAAGCCATTTTCAAACCAATGAAGCCATAGCTTGACCACTTCCCAAGCTCTCCATATCCTCTTGACCACAAAGGAACCTTGAATGTATATGAGTCTAGTGGTGATGAGAAGGGTTTGAAATCCTATACCTTTCCATGCTAGCCTATAAGCAGAGAAGCTAGAGGAGATACAATGTTAGAGGAGAATTTTCCAAGCTTCATCCCTAGAAAGAGCTCTGAGGACCCACTTGACACACAAGACAATGCCTTGTTTTGGAGTGGAGATAAGACCTAAACTACCTAACTCTTTGATCTGATGGATGGATCTAGACTAATTGTAGTATTGAATGCTTAACTAAAATCAAATTAGCAAAAGTCTTAATACATTTATACATAAATGAAATTAAAACTTAAGATGAGAAATATAATTGAGAGAAAAGAAGACAAAAAGTGCAAACAAAGTTTGATTTTGGAGTTTGCCACAAATATGACTACGTCTCTAGGTCGGCTCCAATAGAGTACGACTGATCTGATTAATCTCCAGAAATCAATTACGATTATGCACCAAGACCATTTCTTCTAGCACTTTGACAGCATAGCAATTCTCCGAAGTACAAAAATGGCTCTAAAAATCTCCTAAAAAAAATCTTCCTATTCCTTTGGAAAACTTCACCAAGAGCAATTTCTCTCCAAGTCTCCCTTGTTTTTCCAAATGACATCCTACTCCCCTTTTTATACAAAATATTTTGCCTAAATTGGCTCAAAACCAATTAAGGGTATAAAAAAAAACACCCCCTTTGAATAACCCCTTTGCCATTTTTATATTTTGGCATTTATACAATTTTGGGGGTTAATTATTAATAAAATAACAAACATATGCTATTTAAAGAGTGGGTGGTTTGTTTGTTTCAAAAGTTAAATAGAAACTTTGCCACATGCTCTTCAAGTTCAATGTGTGGCACAGTGGTAATCATAATTTTGCCATACCTACAAGGTCACGGGTTCAACCTCATCAAATGATTTGGCGACATCCCTAGATTAAATTAAAAATCTGCTACAAAGTTGTTAAAAGCTCCACGTGGTCTAGTGGGAAGGAGGGAAAGTGGTAAATGAGAGGTTGGAGGTTCAAACCTCCTCAACAAATTTTTAAACCACCAAATTTGAGCTTGAGGTACCATGTGCCACTATTTTATTTGCTCATATTTTTGACATGTGTCATCACTTGAGCTGCTGATATCATGATGACATCATCACGTTACATTTTGCCTCCAAAATTTAAATGGCCATAACTTTCACATATGAAGTCTATTTTTGTCGAAATGAACACCATTGGAAAGCTCTCATCAGGCTCTTCATTTTGAAATCTATTGTTGACCACTTTTGAGATGGTTTGATTTCACTCCTTATCTAGCCCTCTGGTCTACCTATTGACCAAAACTTTGACTGAGCGTAACTTGCACAAATGGACTCCTTTTTGCTTCATTCAAATTGCATTGGAATCAAGATGCTAAGATCTTTTCGATGGTGCAAAAATATGGAGATTTGAAGACACTTTAATTTTCACTAAAATTATCCACCGGATTAGGCCTCCCCACTAAAGACCTTTTGGACCTCCAAAAGTGACATTTACTCTGACATAAAGTGAGGACTTGGCCTCCCCACTTGTCCTATATCATTTGTACATCTGAATACCTAGCTCACAAGCACAATGAAGACTGCAACAACATTGTTAATCATAAACATTATTCTATCACTTCCATAAGCATCTACATCAACTATTGTAGCCACTAACCAACAAACATTGACTAGCATCAAGTTGAACAATAATGTAGAAATGAAAGTGAATAAGTCAACAACATATTGATCCTTCACAATAGGAACACTTTTACCTAAGGAACCATCAATGTTTTCAATCATCACCCCCTCATGTTGTATTGTGGATATATCCAGCAACATCTGACCCTGGTTAGCTACTCCAAGTTCAAGTGTAGAACCACATGTACTGACAAACATAAGAGTTAACTCTTTACTTGCATTAATTACCCTCTTTAACTGCCCTGTGTTTGCAAAAGAATGATCAATCTTAATCTTGTGAGAATGTACAATATACTGAATGCTATCTTTAAACAAGTGATAATGATTCTTCTCCCTATAGAAAATTGATTTTCTATCATAAAGATAAGGGCTACCAAGCACTATCCCACAGATATCTAGTGGAACCACATCAACTGTACTTTATCCACAAACTTACTAGTGATTGTGAATCTTAAGGTGTGTTGTCTTGTTACTTGCAACTTATCATTTTCAAAAATCTAGCCTAATGGATAAGGTTTCTTATGTAATGTAGTTGTCAATCCCAAGTTTCTTACAATACTCTCAGAAATCAAGTTCACTTGAGAACCACTATCTATGAGTGCATCAATTTTAGTGTTCTTAGCAAAAACCCTTAAATAAAAAAGCTCATTCCTTTTCTTATCTTCAAACAAATCATTTACTATAGAAGTAGAAGCACAACTAGCAATAGAAATACTAGAAATAGGAGCTTTACCTTTTACACCCATAGCTATTATCTTAGTCTCATCATCTGAATCTGAACCAAGATCCATAACAACATTTGTTTCTTTCTCCTTACCTTTTTTTTTTTGATCAAATTTCTGAGCCCACTTAGGCTTCAATTCAGGATGCAACTTCCAACAATGTTCTTCATCATGACCCTTCTTGTCACAATGAGTGCAAGAAAGTTTCTCATCCTTCTTGATTGTGGTTTCCTTCTTTCCTTTCTCTATCTTTGCATTCTTAGAAGATTTCTTTACATCATTATCAAACTTATCAATAAAAGATCCTTTACCCCTTGACTCTAAGTGTATAGCTTGAACAGACACTTTATCCAAATTACAAGGGTTCAATACCAAAATAGAATGTCTAAGGTAGGAATGAAGACCTCCTATGTACTTCAACAAAGTATCCTAGGTGTACAAAGGAACATTCAAAGAAATAGCCCTTTTCCTAAATTCATGGGTGTACTCTTGGACAGTTTGATCTTTCCCTTGCCTAAACATTTGCCAATCCATCATTAACTGTTGCATATTTCCTAAGGGATAAAACTGCTTCTTAAGAGCATTAACAAACTCTTCCCAAGTTAAACTGACTCTACCATGTTGTGAAACTTCTGCCTTAGTCTTACTCTCCCACCAGGTTAAAGGTGTACCTCCTAACTAAAGAGTAGCTAATTGAATCCTATCAACATCATCTAATAGGTTCTGGACTCTACAATAGACTTCTACTTGTTGAATCCAATCATCCAATTTTTCGGCATCAAGTTCACCACAATACTTTGGTAAGTCAAATTTTACATCCAGTTTGATCTTAGGATTATACCCACTCTTGAAAGGGTTAAAAGAAGTAGAATGAGGAGAAGATGGAGAAGAAGAAGAGGGAGGAGAAGAAGAAGAGGGTGGATCTAGTTTCTTATCACCATCTCCATGATGTTTCCCTTTCTTGTCTTCATGTTCTTCTTGCTTCAACAAACCTCCTTTACGTTCCTTTCATTCTTGTCTTTCTTGAAAAAGTATGTCCACTTTAGCCTTCATCTCGAGGAATGCTCTTCGAAATTCCTGCTCACTAATCTCATCAGGAACCTCCATTCTAGCAATAGACACCTTTGAAAAATTTCTTCACTTCCCGATCTCAGGATTAAATTCATCAAGCTTGTCTTCACCCTTTTAAATTCTGGAACTTGTTAGCATTCAAGAAAACAACTGCAACAATAGTCAACTAAGCTTTGATACCACTTGATCTGATGGACGGATCTAGACTAATTGCAATATTGAATGCTTAACTAAAATCAAATTAGCGGAAGTCTTAATACATTTATACATAAATGAAATTAAAACTTAAGATGAGAAATAGAATTGAGAGAAAAGAAGATAGAAAGTGCAAACAAATTTTGATTTCAGAGTTCGCCACAAACGTGACTATGTCTTCAGGTTAGCTCCAATAGAGTACGACCGATCTGATTAATCTCCATAAATCAATTACAATTATGCACCAAGACCATTTCTTCTAGCACTTCGACATCATAGCAATTCTCCAAAGTACAAAAATGGCTCTAAAAATCTCCTAAAAAAAATCTCCCTATTCCTTTGGAAAACTTCACCAAGAGCAATTTCTCTCCAAGTCTCCCTTGTTTTTCCAAATGACATCCTACCCCCCTTTTTATACAAAATATTTTGCCTAAATTGGCTCAAAACCAATTAAGGGTATAAAAAAAAACACCCCCTTCGAATAACCCCTTTGCCATTTTTATATTTTGGCATTTATATAATTGTGGGGGTTAATTATTAATAAAATAACAAATATATCCTATTTAAAGAGTGGGTGGTTTGTTTGTTTCAAAAGTTAAATAGAAACTTTGCCACATGCTCTTCAAGTTCAATGCGTGGCACAGTGGTAATCATAATTTTTCCATACCCGCAAGGTAACAGGTTCAAACCTCATCAAGTGCTTTGGCAACATCCCTAGATTAAATAAAAAATCTGCTACAAAGTTGTTAAAAGGTCCACGTGGTCTAGTGGCAAGGAAGGAAAGTGGTAAATGGGAGGATGGAGGTTCAAACCTCCTCAATGAATTTTTAAACCACCAAATTTGAGCTTGAGGTGCCATGTGGCACTATTTTATTTGCTCATATTTTTTACATGTGTCATCACTTGAGCTGTTGATATCATGATGATGTCATCACTATTACATTTTGCCTCCAAAATTCAAACAGCCATAACTTTCACATATGAAGTCTGTTTTTGACGAAATGAATACCGTTGGAAAGCTCTCATCAGGCTTTTCATTTTGAAATCCATTCTTGACCACTTTTGAGATGGTTTGATTTCACTCCTTATGTAGCCCTCTAATCTACCTATTGACTAGAACTTTGACTGAGCATAACTTGCATGAATGGACTCCTTTTTGCTCCATTCAAATTGCATTGGAATCAAGATGCTAAGATCTTTTTGATGGTGCAAAAATCTAGAGATTTGAAGACACTTCAATTTTCACTGAAATTATCCACTAGATCACTCTTTGTGTAAACAATAGTATTCCTAGGCAAATTGATGGAAACCATCATGTTCTGCATTTGAGGCCCAAAGGAAATCTCTAAGAATATTTTCCAACCTAGCATAAGAGGCTCTAGAAGGGGCCTAATAGGAAGATTAGTAGACATGAGTTGCTACTAGAACTTTAGAGCAAATTTGGAATTTGACAGCAAGCAAGAGGGGCTTGGTAAGACAGTAGTCTAGCTTTTTAGCAATTTTCTCCAACACAACATTCCATAGATCAACCACCTTAAGCTTGTAAAGAAAAAAGGATAACCATAAATCAAAAGATCTCTCCATGTTGAATCCATCCATTAAAATTGAGCATGCCATGGTGGAGTGGGGAGGAAGGACTATTTGTAACAGAGTGTCTTGTGCTATTGAATGGAAGACCCGAAAGGAATGCATAAATTCTCCAAGAATTCAAGTGTGTTTGTTGACATTAGCTTCATCCTCAATGAGGGTGAGAAAGGAGTCATCAATGAAATGACCATTAACTAGTTGGGATGGCGATTCCAAAAGAAAAATATCATGGACCTAACTAGCAGAAATAAAATGAGCCAGCAAATATCCAAAAACTTCAGTAGCTAGAACATAATGACTAGGGGCTAAGGGACAACCCTGATGAATGGATTTGAAGAGGCCAAAGGCCTTAGATTGCCTACCATTTATGGTGATGCAAGAGAAAACCTCACCAAAAAACATCTCTACTAATTGGAGAAAAATTGGTCCAAAGTTGAGAGCACGAAGCATGGTAAGAATGAAATACCATTCTATGTGATCATAAGCTTTAGCAAAGTCAAGTTTAAGAAAAAGAGCTTGTTGCTTAGATCTGTGGGCCCATTCCATACCCTCCTAGACAACAATGATGTTGTCTAGGATAAAATGAAATTTGATGAAGCCAATCTTCTCTAGTCAAACAATCAAGGGCAAAAGATGGCATATTTTGAGTGCTAATGTGTTAGCTATGATTTTGTAGGAAATATTCAATAAGGTGATGTGTCACCAATTGAAAATGTCCTCCAGATCGCCAAACTTAGGTATGAATTTAATGTCATACTTATTAATGATTGAGCCTAATGATCTAGAATGGAACACTTCCACATACATCATATGAAGATAACGTCCAATAGAGTCCCAAAAGACTTTGTAAAATTCGTAGGGAAACCCATCACACTCGAGAGCCTTGTCATTCACCATGGAAAAAGATAGCCTCCTTGAGTTCACCGAGCATAAGAAACTACTCAGAAAATGCATGTTGCTCAGCTACAAGCCTATTTGGAGTAAGAACAATACACTCCTTCAAGGCTTACTCATGCTCAAGAGTGAAATCCTAGGTAGTGAAAACCTTCTCATAATGATGAAAGGAGGCTTGAAGAATGTCAGAAAGGTTTCAAAGAACCTGTTACCGATCTTTGATATTTTTGATCCCCACAGAGGTGTGATGAGCTCGAAGATCTTGAAAGAACTCTTTGGAAGCCTATCTCCAACCTTAAGCCAGTGGAGATAGGATTTGACTTAGGCTCCGCTAGCAGCATAATTATTAGCGATTATCTTTTTCCAACAAAGATTGGCAAGCTACAGTTGTTGTTCAGAGTTGAAAGGAATCAAGGTTAGAGTGTTTGAAGTGATGCACAAATCTTTGATGGTGGTTTTATATGAACACCTATAGTACATAGCACGCTGCCTACCATAGATTCAAACAAATCTAGTCATACGGGTGTATCCACCCAAATTGTGTGTGGGGCTGAGGCTCTAAATTTTAGACACATAGAATAAGAGCCATCATGGGCTCATGACTCAACAATGACGTGCTGAGAAAAAATTGAGTTTAGAAGGATGCCTCTGAGTTGTTTTCTAGGTGACAGTTAGAAATAAGGCCCCTAAGTTATTCATCACGTGATTGGTTACCCTATGTTGGATCGAGTGAAGAATGTTCATTGTCAAGCAACGAATTTGATTGAAAGCTTCAAAAATGCAAAGTGGAATGGCTGAGGTATGTCAATCAACACTATCAAGGATCTTGTGATTGAGTTTACAGTTTGTTTCATTGCTCATAAGTTTTATTAGTCAAGCCAACTGAACAATATTCAATGTGTAGCTATTGACACTACTACATTTGGGCCCAAATTTCCATGACCACTCATTGCCCAAGCAACCTCAATAGGAATTGGCTCCTATCAGACATGCATCAGACTTTTTTTGTCAGAAGTTGCGATGACAAGGTCGCCTGTCATAATTATGATGCCTCAAGCAATCATAAATTGAAGCCACATGGGGAAATACATTGTCGGAGGCCTCGTCTCTTGTGTGACATCCAATTGATAGAAATGATGTAGACCCGATGACTAGTTGTCAAACCTATTTGTCACAATAGAGACAGATATGTGGTAGCAACATTGTGGAACTGATGGCTAGCCATCAGAATTGTGATGACAATGTAATAGAAAAAAATATAGAATGTGTGAGTTTGGAGAGAGTGCTTTCCTAAAAAAATTATTTCTAAAATTAAACTTTGGTTATGAACATTATCAGAAGATTATAATGCTCTTACCCCTATTACTAGTTTTCCTATTATTTTGATCTTTTAGGAGAGACTGGATGATTCTTGTGAAAACTAGTTATAGGGGTAAGAGCGCTGCAATCTCTTGATAATGTTCATAACCAAAGTTGAATTTTAGAAATAGTTTTTTTAGGAAAGAACTCTCTCCAATGTGACACACTCCATATTTTTTTCTATTACGATTGCAAAATAGGTTAATATTGAGCTTCACTTGGTTTCAAGAATAATTTAATATTCTCTACTAATCAATGCCAACCACGTGAAGGTGGAAGCTCATTTGGCCCCACTCCCCCTCCCCCCCTAACATTTAAATTCCCTGTTAACATCTAAAACCTTTAAGAAAAGGATCAATGTTTAAAGTACAAAAAAAGCTTCCATACCTTCAAAAGTGCTATCATTTTGCCATCTTCTTGTGCATGCCATTTTTCCATCGCATCCAAAATAAGATTCTGCCACTCTAAATTGAGAATGCACGTTGCATTCAAATGCATAGAAAACTAATAGAGCTGATAAAATACAACACAATTACATTTATTTAATACCTAATTAAAGACCTCTAACAAAAATTTAAACTTGTTGTGTTTTTTAGCTCCACCTGATGTCCATGCATTTGAACACCTTCATTGCTCACGAGTAATTCATCACAAGGGTACATCTAGGAATTCTTAGTTTCCTCCTACATAAAATGAATCCAATATTAGAAAATGCCCCCTAAGAAATAATAGTTCAAGTAAAATAAACACGTGAAAAATGAGAGAGAAAAAGAGGAATCTACTTACCAATAGGCATTGCCATCGCATCTGTGGCCATGCTACCTGTTGAGTGAGTTCTATTATTTTCTAGTTGTGCCAAGATGTCTCTATTTACACACACACACATGTATATGTATATACATACATACATACATACATATATAGAGATCACAAGGGCATGACAATGAGATGCAGAGATCACAAGGGCACAACAATGCAATACAATGATCACAAGGGCACATACATACATACATACATACATACATACATACATACATTCATGCATACATACATACATACTTACATACATACATACATACATAGATACATGTATGTATGTATGTATAGAGAGATCTTTTTTAAGGTGCTAAGTGACTTACCTCAAGATCCTCCACAAAAATAATGTAGACTAGAAAAAATGGGCAGAGTTCACAAGAAATTTTACAAAAACATATCATAGTAGATACTTTTATAAAGAAACAAGTCATTCTAGCAGTGAGAATAGCTACTACAAATTCTTGGGAGCCAAGGTACCCTAAACCTATGCTACATTTTTTGGAGACACGGGAGAAGTTACTACTGGTTTCAGTACTTCATAACATTCTGGAATATATAGTGATGCCCAAATTAACAACAACAGTAGATACTTGGGGTGCAAAGATCACAAGGGCATGCCAAAAAATTCCTATAGAACTATCATCATAATAGTTACAATAAAACAAACGAGATATAGAGATTAGAAAGGCATGACAATGAGATCCAGAGAACACAAGGGCACAACAACGAAATCCTATATCTCCACATTATACATACATACATACATACATGCATGCATGCATACATACATACATACATGCATGCATGCATGCATGCATGCATACATACATACATACATACATCCATGCATACATACATACATACATATATACATACATACATACATATCTATATATCTATACACACACACACGTACATACATGTATGTATGTATGTAGAGAGATCTTTTTTAAGGTGCTTATTACATCTTAGCACAACAAGAAAATTGATCCAACTGCATGCATATTCCACAATCCAAATAATTAAACAATAAAACTCACTCAACCCATTCTAAGTGACTTAGCTCAAGATCTTGCACAAATATAATGTAGAGTTAATGGGATATATATATAATGTATGTAGGGGAAATATAATTCCCATTAACAATGACTTTAACTCTACCAATACATGCATGGTTACATCCTTGGCTTCTATTGTTGGGCTAGCATATGGAGCCTTTATATCCAACCATTCGTTATAAATTAGGGAATACACTTCATGCCTGGCATTCAGGTGATGCATCTGCATATGCAATTTTATTTCCTTGGAAAACTATATTTGATCCTACTAGTTGGGAACAACTAATTGTTCATTTTATTGTACCTAATCTAATGACAGTTCTACAAGAATTTATAATTAACATAGCTAATCAGTAACTAGACCAATTTAACTAGGTTATGGCTTAGGCATGTGCTATTTCCATTTATCATATGGTTGTAATGTTGGAAGCAACATTTTTTATTTTTGCAGGATATGGAGGAAGAGCAGTGGTGTTGGCAAACATGAAAATTTAATAATGCCAAGTCATCTTGAGGAACTTGTGTATGCTCTTGGCAAACATGTCATCGAAAATGTTCATCATGACCTTTTTTGCTTCTACATATTTTTTCATGGATCCTTCACACACCTAGTGCTCACAAATGTCTACTTAAGAATGTATGTGAACTAGCTATGGGCTGCTATGTGCTGAAATATGTTATGAAACTACAATGATTGACAAAGACTATAAGCAAAATTAAATAGTAAATGTAGTTATAGAACTTGTAGGATCTAGTTTGAAGCCATAGTCTTTTAACCTAAATGCCATCGTTTCTTTCCACATTAATCACTTGTATAGTAATATTTTTTTTTTAATTTAGAATGGATATAAAATTTTTGGGAAACATATATACTTAGACTATATTCACAAAGTTATATCAAGTATAACAGCTCATTCATTTTCAAACAACAAGTTGTGCACTACTAAAATGATTAAATTAAAAATAGAGTAAGCAAATATACAACAAAATTTTACAACATGCTCCCAAATAATTGACAAGAAGAGAATGGATGTTAAAACATTTTTTCTACCAAAGCATGGAGAAGTACAAAGTTTATTATTACACAAGCATAAATGTAAAATAATATCTGTTGTTGTTGGGTTGCAGAAAGTTAAAGTTGCAGAAAATGTATGATGAGACCACATGAAATAGATGATGCCAAAGAAGAACTAGAACTTAATGAATGTAGAGGCATTAGCTACTACACAAGTACTCAAACTCATTCAAATTACAAACAAAAAAATAAAAATAAAAAATAAAAATCATGTTAATCATTCTAATGAGCCGCTATAGGTAAAATATGGAAATATAACTTAAGGATTTTTCAATGAAAATATCTAATAGCCAAAATAAAAAAAGAAAAGAAAGTCATGTTTATCATTCTAATGAGCTTCTATAGGTAAAATATAGAAATATAGCTTAAGGATTTGTCAATGAAAAGATCTTACATCCAAACAATTATGAGTAATCTTGATTGCATTTCAAATTAATAAAATTTGATCTAGATTCAATGAGTAGAGAATAATTTAATTAACTCAAGATTCCAAAATATTATACAGGCAACTAATTTCAGATCCTATTTTGTGAGAAAAGAAATTTAGATAGTGCACAACCATTTCATATGTAAACAATGGCTGGTAATAGACAAACCCCCAGCATAACACTTCGTGTGTGGAATATGGATGCAACTCAAGATTCATTAAATTTTTTCATTAGTTCATCCTTTAACATTCATTAATAGTAGTACATAAACACATAACATTCAATAACATGTGAAATAAGGTATTTAAACATGCCTCAACCAATTATGATTTAATTTTGGATCACCTACCCGATTAGTTTGGAATTTTGTTCTCACCAAAAATCATAAAATGTAAGAACAACTATGCCAAAAAGAGTGTAAAAAGATGATTATCATGCACCAATAATGTTTTTGAGCTCTTTCAATATAATTGTTCTTACAAATTTTTGGTTCAATCTCCAACCAGTTAGTATGTGTTTGAGAAATTATTCTTGGACAGTGAGTCACAAAAAAGAGAAATATCAAACTTGAAAAATATGTACATAAGAGACTATTGTGGTTTGTACTATTTAAAAATTAAAATTACAAGTGATAAATTTATATACCTTTGATTCAGAGAGTGCAAATAATAGAAATGAAGTATTGCAGAAGATGCAAGCTCAAGTACCTAACTATGTCTAAAAGGCTACCTACATACTCATATCCATGGGATCAAGACCATTGAACTACTCACTCTAAAATATATGTAGCTTTAGTTTCTAATATTTTTGATTTAGTTGTATTCCTATAACTACTAGTGAGCTTTACTCACCTAATATAGCTCTTTGCCATCATACACCCACTCGTGCGAATCAGGCAGTTTTCTATAATTACAATACTATAATACCCTAGTGCAACCTTTGTGTTGTAGTTTAAAATTATGTAAGGTTAACCTATATACATCCTAACTCACTCCTTATATATTTATGTTTAAAATCTTGTGATAATAATCAATGGGTCTAAATAGACTAGTAAAGTTAATGCTGAAATGCATAATTTATTCTTCTATTTTCAATAGCTAGGTACACTAGGTAATGTCATGTTTAGAGGCAATTTCATTGTGGTTTAGAGGTAATTTTCATGGTTTAGAGGTAATTTCATTGTGGTAGTGACAATAACTTTAGTGAAGAGTTGAGTGTAAGGAGTTACTACCTAGAACCTATGATACAAATTCCTGGGAGCCAAGGGACCCTAAACCTATGCTACATTTTCTAGAGACATGAGAGAAGTTACTATTGGCTTCAATACTTCATAATATTCTAGATCATATAATAATAGAACTAGAGGAAATCATTGATAAACCAAACATATAATGAAGAGGAAACTTGAAAACTTGAATGTTAAAATGCTAAAATGAAAGCTATCGAGGATCAAACACCTATGCCAGAGTTACAACACAATGTGAAGTTTATTTTCGATATTAAAAATAAAAATAAAAAAATGATATAAAGCATTCCCAATTTTATGTTCACAACTCAAATGCTCTCCTATGGCCTAAGCTTAAAACCTCATTACTGCATCCAAAGTTAAGGAATAAAATATGATTATGTCCCCAATGGAGATTGAAATGCAATCTTTTTGAATACCACTTAGTATTGTGTTGATAAATTCAAGAAATTATACTACCATACAAATTAACTTACATTGAGTTAACATATAATGTCTTAAAATAGTTAAGTGCTACCTAACTATGTCCAAGGTGTCTATACACTAGAGGTATAATCCACCTACTAGGTTGCCTACATACTCATATTCATGAGATCAAGACCCTTGAACTACTCACTCTAATGAATATGTAGTTATGGTTTCTAATTGTTTTGATATAGCTATATTCCTATAACTACTAGTGAGCTTTACTCACCTAATACAACTCTTCGCCATCATACACCCACTCGAGTGAATTAGGCATTTTCTATAATTACAATATTGTAATACCCTAGAGCAACCTTTATGTTTTAGTTTACAATTAATGTAAGGTTAACCTATATACGTCCTAACTCACTCCTTATATAGTTGTGTTTAAAAGCTTATGAGAATACCCATGGCCATGCTACCTATTGAATGAGTTTTTTTTTCTTTTTTGTGCCAAGATCTCTCTTTTTATATACATACATATATATACACATATACATACATACATACATACATACATATGTACATATATACATAGACCACAAG
The DNA here is from genome assembly GCA_028749045.1 of Cupressus sempervirens. Taxonomy (NCBI): domain Eukaryota; kingdom Viridiplantae; phylum Streptophyta; class Pinopsida; order Cupressales; family Cupressaceae; genus Cupressus; species Cupressus sempervirens. Next base: position 48,944,997 of record CM053786.1, read on the forward strand.
AGCATGACAACAAGATGCAGAGACCACAAGGACATGACAATGAAATGAAGCAATCAAGAGGGCATGTCAATGATATCCTGGATCTCCACTGATCTCCACAATCCACAAGATCTCTCTCTATATATATAAATACATACATATACATACATACATACATACATACATACATACATATATACACATACATAAATACATACATACATCGGCATATGCAATTTTATCACCTTGGAAAATTGTATTTGATCCTACTAGTTGGGAACAACTGATTGTTTGTTTTATTGTCCCTAATCTAATGACATTTCTATAGGAATTTGTAATCAACCCAGCTAATCAACAACTAAACCAATTTAACTAGGTTATGGCTTGTTGCTTTCTAAAAATATGTACTATGATATGTTTTACTAAAATTTCTTGCAAACTCTGCCCATTTTTCCTAGTTTGCATTATTTTTGTGCAAGATCTTGAGCTAATTCACTTAGCACGGGTCGAGTGAGTTTTATTGTTTTAGTATTTGGATTCTAGAATATGGGCTTTGTTTTATCATTGGCTTTGTTCAAGTCTTGATTTTAATGAAGTAACAAAGTGGGTTTTAGGGTGGAAAGGACTATATAATGAAGAGGAAACTTGAAAACTTGAATGTTGAAATGTTGAAATGAAAGCTATCAAGGATTAGACACCTATGGTAGAGTTACAACACAATGTGAAGTTGATTTTAGATATATATTGGAAAAAAAAAAATACGACGTAAATCATTCCCCATTTATTTTGATTGTGGAGAGTTGTGTGTGAAAGAGTGTGGAGAGCTCAAAACATTGGTGGAGATTTCATTGATTTTCCCTTATGATCGTTGTATTTCATTATCATGTGCTTATGATCTTTGCATTTTATTTTTGTGCCCTTGGTGGAGATCAATGCAGATCTAGGATTTCATTGTCATGTCCTTGTGATCTTTGCATTTCGTTGTCATGCCCTTGTGATCTCCTTGCCCTTTTTCTATGATTTTGTTGCCATGTCATGCCCTTGTGATCTTTGTGACATTTACAGCTCACTACAACATTTGGGGTCAAATTGCGATGGTGGTGTAATTTGTGGTGTTCAAGCCCAAATGTAGTAGTGCTTGCTCTGTGATTTTCTTCAAGGGGAGAAAATGTACCTATGTAAATGTTCTTTTATTTTCCTTCTAAATATGTATCTCTTTATATTTCCCTTAACAGTTGATCACAATGGCACGATACGAGATGTAGAGATACATACATACGTATGTACATACATACATACATACGTATGCATATGCAATTTTATCACCTTGGAAAACTATATTTGATCTTTACTCAATTGCCAAGAGATAATATAGTTTGTATGTACAGATTTCTGTATACTTAGTTTGGTATGAATAGTTTTGATTGAATTCGTCTGAGGAGAGTGAGTCTACTCATGATGATAATGGCTCCATGTATTGGGTCTTTAGAGGTGAGACACTTACAGAAGATTAGATGGTGGGGTAGGAGGAAGATGGTTGTGTGAATGGTTGATTGAGCAAGTTACAAAAAATTAGAGTATCAATTGCAAGTAGTTTCATTAATTTGATAAGGGAATAAGCTTTGAAAGCAGGATGATCAAAATTGGCATGTCCATCCTTATGATAGATGTCTCTATCTCATAATAAAAAATCACCTCAAACAACAAGTGATAAATTATTAAATATATGGAAGATTAGAAGAACATTCACCTATAATATTTTTGAAGGATAAAAATAGAATAAAAATATAATTTGGTGGAAAAAGCCATGAGCTATGTGGCTATTCCACTATCTAGTAGTGAAAACTCTTCATGTTAAATATGAAGATCTTGAAATTAAAAAAGATAACTATCAGAGATCTATATTTGTGTTTTAGTGATAAAAAATATACAATCTAATTTTAAGAAAAATAACAATCTTAAATGTATATGATTAAACAAAATAAACAAGAGTACTAGTTGTAGCTGTATAATTCTAGTATTACTGATTATGCTAAACAAAATGCTCAATAAAAAAAGTATGGAGTAACATAAATGGATCATCGACTCGATCCTATTATGACTTCATGTGAATGTATCTAATCATTACTTGGATGATATTATGCACGAGATCTTTACTCAATCACCAATAGATAATATAATTTGTAAGTACATATTTCTACATACTTAATTTGGTATGAATATATTTTATTGAATGCAAGGATAATTTCTTGTGTGAATTGAACACATGAATGATTAATTTAATTTAGCACAAGTACTATGCAAGTGTGAATGTGTGTGTGTACGTATGTAAAGTAGTTCACATGGTGAACTGATTTACATACATACATGCACATATGCATACAATCATCATAATTAGTTATCCTTGGGTGTGTGAAAAATATGGACAAATAGAAAACACGCTTCTATGAATCCTTACACTCGAAATCCTTCAAAATAACACCATGAAAATGCAAGATCTCAAGAATCAACTCATAGCTTCCTATCATCAATGTGCAAAGACCTTCAAAGGTTTGAAGTGGTGGCTCTCATATGAACATCAATCTTGGTCTTTGCAAGTACATCCAATGAATAGAAGATTCAAAATTATCATAAACATGAAGATATCTCCAAGTCTCCAAGAAAGCTTCAAAGATGTCTATAATAACCATAGCATAAGAAATCATCATGATCATAGCATAAGAAATCATCTTGTCAAAATGAAGGAAGGGGTCACCTTTATATATCAATCTAAAGAGGCATTCCCAAATTGGAGGGAAAATGAAAATTAAATGAAAGGGTATGATCCACATAAGAGAATGTGCAATTAGCATTTAATTAAGAGATGTGGAGTGTAACACTCCATAAAAATTATAAGGCAGGTGTTTTTATTTAATTTAAATGTAAAAAAATCCCTTTTCTTATAAAATAAAGTGTGCAATAGTTATTTAATTATTTATTTTAAAATAATAATTGTTGCACATAAAATAAAGTGAGGAGGGGTTTTATTTAATTAAAAGGGAGAAAATTGCTTTAATTAAATAATACCAAAAATCAAATTGATCAACCATTTATTTAAAATAATTAAATAAATGAATTCCAATTTAATCAAGGAAATTGATGTAAAATAATATTGATTAATTAAATAATTCAAATAATTTAATTTGATCAAAGGAAATGATGATGCAAATATTGATTCAAGCTTGACATAAATTATGAAACTAGGGCACATAGTCAAGGTGACCATTTTTGTGTGCTTACATTTGCCCCACTTTGACTAATATGTGTCCACATACATGACAAGTGCATCAAGTCAAAGAACATAAGATAAAGTATGTATAAAGATTGATTTATGGCAAAAATATAAAGATTAAGCATCCAACTCTTGTTCCCTCAACATGTCATCGGGGGTCTTACAGTGCTTGGAACACAATATGCTGTTATGGGTCTTATAATTGTAGGTCTGCCCAAAGAGTTTTCAAAAAATATAAAATTCATAAAATACATATAAAAGAAAAAGAAAAATATCGACACCCAAAAAAAATGATAAATCACACATTAACTTGCCCTAGGTACAATAATCATCTACCCCAAGCTAGGCAGGAAAAGATGGGTAGCTTTTGAATCAAGTTTGCAAACAATGAAGCTCAATAGAGTGTTCCTGTCCCCTCGAGATCAAAATTGAAATGACGGAGAGGCTAAGTAAGAACTAGATAGATATGATCAAATCAGAAAAAGGTTCATGATGAAAGATAAGCAAGATATAGATCAAGAAACCAAGGTTAAATCACCAAGCATGAAAAGCATGCCTCAAATCAGAAGAAAGGAGGGTGAATGAAAGACAAGAAGATGGAAAGAAGAAGAGGGGAAAATGCCTCAAAAACCATCAACTATGCAAGATAGGAAATTTTGATTGAGATCATGAACAAGTGATGTGTACTAAAAAAAGCACAATCACAATCACAACTGATAGTAAAGAAAAGATGGAGACCTCCAAAAGGTAAACAAACAAATCAAAACCTCCAAAAAGATAAGAGGATAAGATGCACATTCATGTCCATATGACACTTTTGTCCATTCTATGTACTTACTCATTTCAGCCGAGTAAGATCCTAGTTTTAATCATCAAGCCAAGCTACACAACCTTCATTGGTTGAAACCATGAAGATATGAATGTAACTCTATCAAAAAGATCACACAATCATCACTAATCACCAAAGTAATATGAAGGTATGAATGTGATCAGAAGCCTCCCACAATCATTACCAGTCACCAAGGGAACTATGATGATATGAATGGGATCCAGTAAGTGTTGAAAAATATTGTGAGTCTTGAGAACAAAACCACACAAGCAAGAAATCAACCAAGAACATGTCTCATGGTCCATAGTTCTCTCAATATGCATCTAGAGAGAATTGCAGAGACACTCATCGAAAATAAATACTAATCAAATCACCTATAAAACAATAAACCACATGCCCCTAGTGCAAAAACGACTAGGGAGGGAATAAAAAAACATGCAGATATAGTACAATAAACATGTATATATAGAAATAAATAGTTAGCATACAAAGAGAGATTAAAGCATAGCTCAACATTAATTATTTAAACTAAAGTGTGATAATCAACACTAAGTTCTGAGGAAAAGGTCAAGATCTCACAAGTAGGCAAGGATCACAAGACAAGACACCCAAGGTAGTGTTGAGAAACATTATTTTGGTGTTTAAGATATTTAAGGAACACTGTTGTTGGTATTGAAAAAATACCATTTTCTTTTATAATTTTTGTTTGTATTTTTGGAATATATCACTTTTCTTAAAAAAAAATTTCAAGACCCATAAATATGTACAGATGCCACCATGGGCACCAAAAATGTGTGTGAAAAATGTGGACAAATAGAAAATGCACTTCTATGAATCCTTACACTCAAAATCCTTCAAAATAACACCATGAAAATGCAAGATCTCAAGAATCAACTCATAGCTTCCTATCATCAATGTGCAAAGACCTTCAAAGGTTTGAAGTGGTGGCTCTCATATGAACATCGGTCTTGGTCTTCGCAAGTAAATCCAATGAACAAAATTTCAAAATTATCATAAACATGCAAGATATCTCCAGGTCTCCAAGAAAGCTTCAAAAATGTCTATAATAACCGTAACATAAGAAATCATAATGATCGTAGCATAAGAAATCATCATGATCATAGCATAAGAAATCATCCTGATCATAGCATAAGAAATCATCATGATTGTAGCATAAGAAATCACTATCAAAATGAAGGAGGAGGTCTCCTTTATATATCAATCCAAAGAGGCATTTCCAAATTGGAGGGAAAATGAAAATTAAATGAAAGGGTATGACCCACATAAGAGAATGTGCAATTAGCATTTAATTAAGAAATGTGGAGTGTAACACTCCATAAAAATTATAAGATGGGGGGTGTTTTTATTTAATTTAAATGTAAAATAATCTATTTTCTTATAAAATAAAGTGTGTGACAGTTATTTAATTATTTCTTTTAAAATAATAATTGTTGCACATAAAATAAAGTGAGAAGGGGTTATATTTAATTAAGAGGGAGCAAATTCCTTTAAAGCCAAAAATCAAAGTGATCAACCATTTATTTAAAATAATTAAATAAATAAATTCTAATTTAATTAAGGAAATTGATGTAAAATAGTAATGATTAATTAAATAATTCAAATAAATTGAATAATTCAAATAATTTAATTTGATCAAAGGAAATGATGATGCAAATATTGATTCAAGCTTGACATAAATTATGAAATTGAGACACATAGTCAAGGTGACCATTTTTGCGTGCTTACACCTTGAATCTAACCAAAGCTATTATATATGAACAAAATATACGTGTTTGGAAGGAAAAGAAAAGAACATTTACATAGGTACCTCTTCTCCCCTTGAAGAAAATCACAGAGCAAGGGCATAGAGATTAGAAGGGAACTACAACAAAATCCTAGATCTCCACTAATCTCCACCAATGTTTAGAGCTCTCCACCCTCGTTCAAAGCTTTCCACCCTCTTTCATGCATAGTTCTCCATAATCAATCAAAACAAATGGAGAATGATTAATGTCATGTTTTCTTTTCTTTTTTATTTATAATCCATAATCCACAATCCACAAGATCTCTCTATATACATACATAAATACATACATATATACATACATACACATCTATAAATACATACATATATATACATACATACACATATACATACATAGATATATACATACATACATGAAAACAACAATGCACTTTCTAAGAGTTTACAATTGTTCAACAAAATTAATGTTCTACAAGAAAATGCATTTGAAGGTACTATGACATTGGAAACAATAGTTAAATTGGTGTAGTTGATGATTAATTGGGTTGACTGCCTTATTATTATATATACATACATACATGAAAACAATAATGCACTTTCTAAGAGTTTACAATTGTTCAACAAAATTAATGTTTTACAAGAAAATGCACTCGAAGAACTGTTACCTTAGAAGCAAGAAAGCAATGTTGAAATAGTGCATAAGTTACTTGACATGAGAGGTCCACAAGTGAGGGTGTTGGCCAATCTTGAAAACTTGAATCCTAAAATGAAAGCTATCAATGATCAAACACATATGCTAGAGTTACAACACAATGTGAAGTTGATTTTAGATAAGCTAGGGGTAGATGTTTAGAAGTTTGATAATCAAAATTGAAGGCACAAAAGTGAAGGAGTAGTGGCTCTAGAAAGAGAAGGAGAAGGAGGGGCTTTAGAAAGAGACTGCACGATAAAAATGACTAAACAACATAGAGGATATTATGGGAACCATTGGATAGAATCTAGGAAAGTGTTGCAGTAGGTACTATGACAGTGGAATCACTTGCAAGTGTCTTTAAGATTTTGCAGTCCAATTATCAAATTCTTATAAGAGTGTTTCAAGTATCGACATAGTCTCCCTATGATGATCCCAAGTATCAAATGCTTATAAGAGTGTTTCAAGGTTTGGAACCACTTCAACATCCTCTACATGGTTGAGAGGTAATGTCATTATGGCAAAGGATTTTGCAATGGAATGAACCTCATGATTATGGCATTTATATAGAAGTAGAACTTGCTTCTTCAAGTCCTTATGCTCAATTCTTCACTGAAGTTATTCTTCAGTTCCTTGTATATGCAATTTTATGACCTCGAAAAATTGTATTTGATCATGCTAGCTGGGAACAACTGATTGTTCATTTTATTGTACCTAATTTGATGACAGCTCTATAGGAATTTTTAATCAACCCAGCGAATCAACAACTAGATCTATTTAACTAGTAATGGCTAGTTTCTTTCTAAAAATATTTTTTATGATATGTTTTTGTAAAATTTCTTGCGAACTCTACCCATTTTTCCTGGTCTGCATTATTTTTATGGAGGATCTTGAGGTAAGTCACTTAGCCCAGGTTGAGTGAGGTTTTTTTTTTATTATTTGGATTTTGGAATATATATTCAGTAGGATTAATTTTTCTATTGTGCTAAGATGTAATAAGCACCTTAAAAAAGCTCTCTAAATATACATGTTCAGAAGGAGATATAAAGAGATACTTGTTTTGAAGAAAAAGAAACCAACATTTACATAGCCCTTGAAAAAAATCATGGAGCTAGGGCATGGCAATGAAATTACAAAGCAAGGGCACAACACAACAAAAAAATCATAGAGCAAGGGCATGACATGGAAACAAAATCATAGAGCAATGACATGGCACCGAAATCACAGAGCAAGGGCATGGAACCAAAATTTTAGAGTAAGGGCATGGCACCAAAATCCCAGAGCAAGGGCATGGCATCAAACTTGCATAGATGACAAAGGCACGACAACCAATTTGTAGAGAAAGGGCATGAAAATGAAACATTGAGAAAAGGCACAACAATGAAATGTAGGGATATCACAAGAAAAAAATGCACCGAGCACAAGGGCACGATGACATTTAGAGCTCTCCACCTTCTTTTGTGTCCAGCTCTCCACCTTCTTTCATTCAGAGCTCACCACCTTCTTTTGTGCACAACTCTCCATAATAAAAAAAATGGGGAATGATTTATGTTATGTTATGTTTTCGTTTTTTGTTTATACTTACATGTACATTGCATTTATGACTTTGACATCAATATTGTGATGATGTTAGGGAAAATTACAAAACAAAACATGAAAATCACCACAAACTAGACCCCCATCACAAAATGTCATCACAATTTGATTCCAAATGTTGTAGTGTGACATGGGCTACAAATTGGTCAAGAAGGACCAAACTATGATTTGGCCGAGTTGTAGTTTATACAACTTGTAGAGCACCTTGGGTGATTAGGAAAGCAAAGAACACATCTTGTGAGTTTGGTTCTCTTATCATATGTATATTTTTCTATGTGCAAAATTTGTTTCCTACTGTTGGAGATGTTGTTTGGGATAAGTCTAGGTGAATGAGTAAGAAAATAAATGAATTCATTAATTAGATAGGTGATAATTTTGAAACCATGATGGATGGATACTTTGATTACTTCAAGAGGAAGATGAAGAATAGGTTCAAAATACCTAAATTAGTTGTTGATCAATACTATGATCACATATGCTTTCTTGTTGATACAAATTATACATATTTATAGGCTATTATACCTAGGATGGCATGGCTAATACCTTAGCATTATGAAGTAAATTTTTGATGAAGTTTCAACCACCATTGCAATTCTATTAGCTAAAGAGATTGACAAGAATGTTGAACTCTTCAGCACATATGAGACTACAAAAATCAAGATAATGATGCAAACCAAGGTCTCTAAGATGGACACAAAAAGAAAGAAGATGGTCCAAGACTTGGAAGGTAAGGTTGGAGAAACACCATTGCAAATTATGAAAGGTAAAGGAGAAGATCTCAACAGTGATGATGACGAAGAAGAACATGAAGGAATGGGCAAAGAACTTGTTGTTTCTGAGCCTAAGAAAACTAAAGGAAAATAATTTGTTGTAGTTGAACCTAAGGTGAAGAAAATATTGAAGAAAGTGGTAGCCCAACCCACTACTACACCATATAAAATCACCAAGTAGAGATCTAAGACAACAATTCCTATAGCTACCGAGCTAGTGAGAAAAGTAATTTTTAAAATCACAAGGCCCATTAAAGGAAAAAGTCCTAGGAATAGGACATAAGATACTATAGAAGTCGAGAAAGACCAAAAGAACAAGAATTCAAGGAGAAAGTTGGTTTTTAAACCAAATGATGATGAGGTTGAAAGGACTAAGTGAGATGAAGAGCCAATTTCAAATTGTACCAAGGAAAGAGCCTCAAGACATTGAAAATGTATGTGTGAATTTGATGAGTTCACCAAGATTAGTTGGTTTTAATTATATTAACTATGATACTTTATAAAATGATGATAAAGAGAAGGTTGAACAAGTAGTTATAGACATGATGGTGAATTTTAAATACACACTAATTAAGTTAGGCAAAGAATTACTCGAAGAGTTGTATAAAAAGATTGATGCAAAATGGAAATAGGATTTGACTACCAAAAGGAAAATGAGAGAAGCTACATTAGCCCAAGTTATACTTGATTTAGGAAGACATCATAAGTCAATAGCCATGAAAGAACATGCAAATAAATTTGTGCCAAAGAGAAGGGCATATAAAATTTTGAGAAACAAAATATAAGAGGTTGTGCAAGAAAGAAAAATAATATGGAAAAAAGTATTTGGATTGATGCCTATAGATAAAGAGCAAGAAGATAAGGAAGAAAAGGATACATGAGGTGTTGAGTTGGATGATAAAGAAGATTTTTATGATGATTCTAAGAAACTCATTGAGACTATTCATAAGATGGATCAAGAGAGTGTGAAGAAGACTAGGGTATCCACCATTGAGGATGAGACTCCATATAATATATTACCTGATGTGACTACAACTTATCAAGAACTAGAGAATATTGTGTTTATCGATCGAGAGAAGAAGGAGCAAGCTCCCAATTCTATTAAAGATGCATTGATGGACACTAATTCAGTGATTGAACAAATCAAGGAATATCCAAAGATTGGAAATCAACAATAGTCCTAATAGGTAATAACAAGTCTAATTAATACATCTAAAGTTGTTATTGAAACTAATGTTCAAATGTTAGATGAAGAAAAATGTGATGTTGTTGTTCCCAAGAAATAGAGTGGGCCAACACATGAGGAGAAAGATAGAAAGGAGAAAGAGAGTCAAAAAGATCAAGTAGAGAAATCTATTACTACTAGTGAAAGGCTAAACATCTTAGGACCTCTAAATGAGGGAGTAAAGGAGATAGTGCAAACGAGTTCTACTAGTAAACTCATAGTGACTGAGAAGTAGAATCAAGGTATCAAGGGCACACAGTTAGTTATTTTGAAATTCAAGACTATGTCTAAAGATCCAAATACAAACTATTCAAGTATATATGTTAAGCTCTAGTGCTCCAATAAAAAGGACTAAAAGGAAGAAAGTCCAACCCCCTAGTTCATTTCAATCTGTAGACATCAAAAATCATCCCAAATGACTATATTAATCTAATTAATACTAGTCACATTCCTCTACTTATTTAATTAAATTATTTTAATTAAATAGGTTCATTTTTGCCTAAGTATTTAAATTTAATTTAAATTAACACATGATTCTCCACATATTCCTTTTTAAATAAATTTTATTTATTTAAAATCCTCCATATTCCCATTAATTCTTCTAGACCTTGATTAAATTAAATTTCATTTAATCTTTATTCAAACCGCCTAGAAGTATGTGCATTCATATGAGTTGTCATCACATGGGTCCATATATCTTTTAAGCACATGTTGTCTACACCACAGGAACCTTCTACACACACATGCTACCTCATCAGTCTTATCCATCTATCTAGAATGTGAGATAAGGTGCTTAGTTGTCAATCCTTATCCTTATCTCCTGTTCTTAGTTGTCAATCCTTATCCTTATCTCCTGTTCTTAGTTGTCAATCCTTATCCTTATCTCCTAGTGGTTTCTAAGCACATTCTAGATACTTCCTCCATCTACTTTAAATAGATGTCTTGTCTCAAGCTTTCCCCAGAAGGGGGTTAGGAGTCATTAGAAGTCATTATCATCCATTAGGTACCATTAGAATCTCTTATCATTGCATCATCATTCTGTCATTTTGATTTCTCATATCATCTAGTCTAGGTACATATTCCATCACTCACACTTGCATTCACACATCCAAGAGATTCATCCATTGTTGTGTTCCTAAGAGCATACCAAACATACTCTCCATCTAAGATACACCAACAAGCCTTCTTATGGACGCCTTTGTTGAGTTGTAGAGGTGGAATGGTCTTTGTTTGTCATTTGCTTATTCATTTGTTCATAGTTTGAGGTTTGCATAATCTTGGTTACAATTTTATGCAATACATTTTGGCATGCCCGGTGGGACCCACTTCACGGGTTCAAATTTGTTCAAGCTAAGGTTGGAGGCTTGCGGTTGGAGAGTAACTTGCGTAAGGAGCGTCTAATCAAGCCACAAGGTCAGTCACCATCTTTGGAGCACATGAGGTGAGTACCCTATATCTTGTTCTTCTTTGTTAGGTAATTTAAAAAAAAAAAAAAAACATTTTCCTTTACTCTTTTCATCTTATCTTGTTATTAGAGGGTGTGTTCATTATTTTAAAAAAATAATAATAAAAAAAAAAAAAGAATTCACCTTTGTTTATTTTATATATGCAGTTTGTTTTAAAATTTTAAAAAAAATTACTCTTTCTTTTATTGTATGAGTTTAAAAAAAAAAAGAAAATTTAAAAAAATATATTTTTAAGACCCTTTTCAGGGTCGGCACCCTTCCCCTACGGCTCTGTCCCCACGGCCGCTACTTCCTTTTCCACCCCACGGTCCCAGCTCCCTGCACCATTCGCCTGCGGCCACCACTGTCGTCCTCCACCTGCATCTCTATCTTCGACCGCTGCTCTGCCCACACTCTCATCTCCCTGTTGTCTTCCCCACACCCCTATCTCCTACAGTCGCTGCCTGGTGCAGCCCCAATCTCCGCTTGAGCTCCTCCCATTGCAACTCCCCCTGTTTCATCTCCTCCCGTTGCAACTTCCCCTGCCACAACTACTCCTGCTACAACTCCTCCTTCAGCAATCCCTACTGTAACCCCCACCGCCATGACTCCCTCTTCCCTTTCACCTACTTCTTCCCCAACCTTAAGCCCACCAATGCCTTTGGCTTCTACCCCTGAATCTTCTTCCCCTGCTGCTTCCCCTGATTCTACAAGCGCTGGATCCATTGTCACTCTGGAGAAATTTGCCCTCTTTGCAGCTGCTGGCGTCGCCAGATTCTTCCTATTCTAGGCTCGGCAATTTCCTCCGTGTGTTCCTTTTTTGGGTCAGTTTTTTGGTTTTGGTAGAACTTTAGATCTCAGATCGACATTATTATTCTTCTTCTGTGTGTGATCGCGTTTGGATCACACTACATTTAGGGTTTTTTTTATTCTTTTTCTTCTGCATAAAGACATCTCTGTTATGGTTGTTGATGTTGTTGGTAGAGTGACATTGATATTATTATTCTTTCATGTCTGGTGGCTCTGCTTCCAGATCCACCGCTGGGAACTTCATTGTTGTATCATATGAATCACTTGATGATTATGGCTTTTATGTAGAGAACTGTTTTGATGATCATTATTATTATTCGGAATAAAATTTATCTGCATTTTGGAAATAAATAAATAAATAAATAAATAAAATTCTTTGCAATTGTTTGTATTTTTTTAGATTTCTTTTTCAAAACATTTCAAAAATTTAAAAAAAATTCTTTTTATTTCCTTCAAAATAATTATAGGCCTTTACTTTCTTTGTCTAGTTAGAATCAAATTTCTTTTTGTCATTTAGACTTTTAGTTTTAGTTTTCTAGCCAAAACATTCAAAAGTATAAAAAAAAAAAAATTCTTTGCCATTATGTTCATTTTTTTAATATACAAGTACATTTTCTTTTTTCTTTTTTTCAAAACATTCAAACACTAAAAAAAAAAAAAAAATTCTTTTTTTTTTTTTTTTTTTTTCACATGCCTGATTTTTGCAACATTGAAAGAACCTTGTACATTCTAATCATGTGTGTTTTCAATTAGATTAGAAAACTTAAGATTCATTGGAAAATGAACAGCTATCTTTTAAACCCCAAGTCCACTTACGTATTCTCTCCCCTTGCGCCTTTGGGTGATCTTCGGTGCACAAGAAATAAGTGGACTTGTTTTTATTTTTCTAGGAGGCCTGCTTGGGGATTTCATCACCCTTTGGGATGACCTCAACTCCAGCATTCTGGCGGAGTATAAAAATCGAGAGGTGAATCGAAAGACACCTCTCTTGGAAGTGTAATATTGTCACTCTTGGCTAAACCCCAAAGAACTTTATACCTTTGGGAAGTGAAGGAGGAGATTGGGTTACCGTCTCCCCCCGGCTGTGTGGCAGTATTTCCTTTCATCTACAGATTTGGGCCTTACGTACCTTGCGTATATCGAGGATGCCCCCTAGTTGAGCCTTGTACAGCCTAGTTCAACCTTATAGGACTGTTGGTGTGTTTGGAGTGTTTGAAACACATTGGCATTGTACATATTACATTGTTTGCTTTTGCATCTTAAACCTAAAAATTCAAAAAAAATCATAAAAGTTCAAAAATCCAAAAAAATCAAAAACATTTCAAAAACATAAAAAACACCTCTTCGTAATCATCATTCCAAATCATTTCACGTCACATACTTCTTCCATCCAAGACATCGTTCCTTCTTACATATCTTACCTTCATCATTCAAAATGTTGCTTGACATCTTCATCCTCTTTATTTATCTAAATCATTTCCTTGTCATTCAATCACATTCCTAATCTTCATCCTAGTCATGATTCATCATTATTCATATTCAATTTCCCTAGTCAAGCTCATCATGCATTCTTAATTCGATCCTTCAAATCAGGATTCTTCTAATCCAATCCCTTGTCAAATTCAGTCATCCAAGTCATAATCAATCTTTCAAAAACTTCATTCACGTCTTCTTCTATTTCAATTTGACATCACATATTCTACTTCGGACATAGGAGCATTGTCTTATCATTGGACTTTCATTCAAATCAAACATTCACTTTGTTTGCACTATCATAGGGTTCTTATCAAATCAAATCGAACCCTCATCCAATCCAAGTCCAAACCAAATCAATATCAAATCAATTCAAATTAAATCAAATCAAATCATATCAAGTGCAATCAATTTCAAATCAAATCAAATCAAAGTCCAATCAGCACAAAGCTCCTAATTCCAAGTTCATATTCCCTTTTCAAATCTTTTCATCACTTTTCATCTTGCATCCATAGATTCAAATTCGCTTCTTCCAATGATTGACAATATTGCACGACAACATGGTCTCGTACCTATTCCATATCAAATTCCTTCTCAACACTTCAATTCTAATCTATCTCATGTTCATCATTCTCCTACCTTTGACAAGGGAAATCTATCTCCTTATTCTTCATCTGTAGACAATTCCATCCATAGCCAATATAATTCCTCCATCATAAATGACCTCGCCATAGGAATTGAGGAACTAAAGAATACACTCTTGGACAAAATAAGTCTGCAAGAAAAGGTCATTTTCTTTGCTATGTGTCCTTCATTTTCTAGCTCTCATATCCCTCCATACAAGTCCATTCATGGCCCACACAATGCCTCAGACGTAAATACCCTTGCCAAGAAAATGGAGGAAATGAAGAATTATCTCTCATATTTCAAAGGCATTAGTTCTCATGTCCCATCCAATCCTAATCCTCCATGTAATCCCCCTTACTATGAAACTAATCCAAATCCTTTATCCATAATTCCACCTCCACAAAATCTTAATCCTATAATAACATTATCCTCTAGTCCTCCAACTACATCATCCCCTAATCCTCCAACAACATCATCTCCTAAGCCTCCAACAATGTCATCCCCACCTTGTCAGGGGTATTTCACATCACTTTTGGCTAGATTGAAAATTCAGCATAATGTGAGCCAATCACCCAAAGCCACACCTCCAGTTCCATCTCAAGACCTTCCTTCAAAGCATGATGTTATTTATTCCTCTTCTCCTCTAGATCTAAGCACTTCTCCATCCCATCATTCCACTATCCCTCAAGATTCATCCATCCCTCCTAGTCCATCCTCTGATTCCCCTCCTAATCAAGATCAAGACATTACACCTACCACGCACATTACCGATTCCATTCCATCTCCAGCATTAGCATCCATAGATATTCCCCCTCATGAAAAAGTTTCTTCCACTCCATTCACTAATACTCCTCCATGCCAAGATCAAATTACTCCATCTCATGATTCCATTCCCTCCACACCCACATATGATGATCCACTTACCATGCTATATGATCTTCTTTCACCACATGATTCCATTCCTTCCACATCCTCATATGATTCTAGTCCATTTCATGATCCACTCCTTGAGCTATATGATATTCTTTCATGTCAAGATCAAGGTACTCCATCTCATAGTTCTACTCCCTCCATTCCATCTCATGAACCTATTCCATCTCACAATCCACTCATTCCACTCAATGATCCTCTTCCAAGTCAAGATCAATGCACCCCTTCATCCATATTTCACGATCCTTCTCCATCTCATGATCCTATTATTCCTCATGATCCCCCTCATAACCCTACTCCTTCACATGATCCTATTACACCTATCCAATCTCCTCATGAACCCCATACACCTAGACTCGCATCTTGCGTTGAGAATACTAAGTATCCCCTTAAAAAAACAATTCCTCAAGATGTTGGTACACCTTCCACTTTTTCCAATTCCAAAACTCTTCCTTCCACACCTAAAACTTCTCCTTTTTCATTTTCCAAGTCCATTTTAGGTCCTTATAGTCCATCCATTCTAGGTTCTTATAGTCCATCCATTCTAGGTCCTTATGTTCCATCGTCAAACTCTTCTTCCCTTCCTTCCATATTAGGTCCTTATATACATCCTTCTACCTTATCCACGTTTTCCAATTTATCCCCTCATAGTCCTATTAAAGATCAACAAAGGCGCATGTCCTTGAATTCCTTCCAACGTTCACCTTCCATACGTTCTCCATCTTATTTACCTTCATGCATCCATACCATGGCCAATGGAAGCAAATTGGATGCCAAAGAAAAAGAAAACAAAGTCGAAAATCCACAAAAGCATAAGGATCAACATGTCCCATCTAAGCGACATGTCCAAGAAAAGAAAAATCAGATCCAAAATGCAATCAAGAAGCCACAAAGGCTAAAAGTCAAAAGTGTAAAAGTTATGTGGATACCAAAGCTACTTAATGTAGCAATGAATCTCAAAGAAAGATTCCAAATGACATTCAATTCTGCTAATCCAAAGGCCTCCCTCCTTCATAAATTCTCCCAACCTCCATTTTCCAAATCCATTTTGGGTCCTTATACACCCAAATCCGCCATCCCAACTCTATCATCTCCTTCATCCATTTTGGGTCCCTATATCCCAAAATTCCAACTTTCTCCTACACATCCTTCACAATTTACACCTTTCCACCACCCTTCAAGGTGTGTGCCAATGAAGATCTTTCCACTTCCTTCACAAGTCTTCCAACCTAGTATCCATCAACCATGTCTTCCTCCTACCTACTCAACTCCCTTAATCCAAACTTTTTCATAGGTCATTGTCTTCTATTCCCCAATTCACTTTAGCATCCTTTTCCTTACCGTATCAACATCTATGAGAAAATACCAACAATTCCTTGAAAATAAAAAAAATAATAAACAAATTAAAGAAGCATAAATATCAAGGGATACATCCATATACCTAGATGCTTGAGTCCTCCCTTCATTTTCCTACTATGTATCCATTGTCTTCCACTTTCACTTACCTATCCATTAACTTCCCTTTTTCCACTTGCACTCTACACTAGGGGCAAGTTCCATCCATATTGTTCTTCCTTACCTATATTCTATATTCCATCTATCATCCATTGTCATTCCCATCTTTGATCTTGATTTACACTTTCCATATCCCTTCTGCATTATCCACATGTCTTTATACTTTTCCCATATTTGATCGTGACTTTCCCTTTCCTCTCATCCATCCATAAGTACTTTCCATATCCTTTCCTACATATTCCCATAATTCTTACATATATTTGATCTTGACATCCCTATCATATAGTCCTTGTCATGTTCATGTTCATTTGTCCATTATCCATACATTATCCTATATACTTCCTACATTCTTTCATATGTTTGATCTTGACATGGTATCCCTATCTTGCATTCCATAGTCCTTGTCACGTTCATGTTCATGCATCCATTTTCCATCCATATGCATACATATTCCCATCCTCTTTTCATGTTCATTCATATCTTTTCCATCCATAATCCTACGCACACCTATCCTTCTTCCATATACCCTTGATCTTGGTTATCTGTTTCATTTCATCCACTTCTTATCACGCATTTCCTTCATATCCTTCATATCATTATCCCTTTTCCATCTATATCCTTCATATAATTATCCCTCCTCCTTATCCTTCGTATCATTATCCCTTTTTCATGCCTTCATTCATTCCACTTTCATACCCATGCTCATAATCAATACTAGAGGCACAACAACAAAAATGCTCATACATGCTTAAGAAGAGCACATGCCTTTTCTTCCTCCATATGTGAGCTTTCACACCATCCGTCCATTTTCATATCCTTGGAATGGGGCATTATTGGTCATTCCTTTGAAGTATGGTTCTTGGTTCCCCATTATCTGACACTATATCCATTGGTCATCCATATTATTCCTCCATTCATATATCTACCCAACCTTCCTATCCATTTACAAATACCATGGCTCTCCCTTGTCATTGGTCTCAATTCATTCTATTCTACATTCATTCACTTCTATTCATTCATTCATATCAAATTCAATCCAAATCTTTCACATTCAATCCATTTTATTCCAAATTCATTCAATCAATTCATTTCTATCCATTCTATATATTCATTCATATCAAATTCAATCCAAGTCTCCCAATCTATTCAATCAATTCATTTATCCTCTAATCTCATCATATTCTCTTCTTCCAATCACTTCATTCACATCATTTCCATAATCAATTCCTTCATTCTATTTGCATCTACCTTGATCGAATTTCTAGTCTTCCATTCAACACATTTTCCTCTAATAGAATATTTATTATTTTCATAATCGATTCCTTTCATTCCATTCCAATTCCATTCATTCATTATCTTATCTTATCTTATCCATATTCTCACCACACTGAGCTTCCATCCGTAAAACCAACCTCATCAAATAGTGATTGCAAACAAGCTTACACAAATTCACATTTAGACTCAATGATTTGAGAACATCATTCCTTTTACTGTCATTGCCAGCAACCAATCACAAATATCTCATTTCAATTCAATCAATCAATCAATTTTTGCCTTACAAGATGAATCCTTACTACACAGGCTTAACAAATTTAACAAATTTATTAGGTTCATGACAAGCATGGTGAATTGAATGACTACTTAGTCATAATGTCTTTTTGTTAATTTTATCTTTGTGTGACAGTGATAGCCTCCCCCAGTGTGCCTTGATCTTCCATATCTTGGTATCATTTGAACGGCTTATCCTGATTACACATGTTATTTTGCAATATGATCTATTTTCATGATTCTTTAGAAAATTTATGTAAGTTTCAAGTTATGTTAATGCATTGCTCACTGGGGGCAACGGGTTAGCACACTTTCCACCAAGCTCCTTAAAAGGACTTTGGGTGTGCCCAGACCTCTCCAGTGCGTATATGTCATTTGTTCCCTCATGACTCTGAAACCTGCATCCATTGTGTTAAGAGTCTAATACACGCAAAGGAATCTTGTCATCTATGCTTCTATAGCATTTGGTGCATAACTCCTCTTGCAATATTAAAATAAGGTTTGCTCTCCCTATGAACACAATTGAATCTCTTGCATTCATGTAGTTAAGTTGCATTTAGATTATCATTTTCCATCACCCTTCTCCTTTGTCGTTGTCACCAGTCCTCTCCTATCTTCTCTGGGGCAACCTGTATTTTCTTTGATATGATGTCGTGCCGAAATCACATCAAAGAGAGGCAAAATGTAGACATCAAAAATCATCCCAAATGACTATATTAATCTAATTAATACTAGTCACATTCCTCTACTTATTTAATTAAATTATTTTAATTAAATAGGTTCATTTTTTCCTAAGTATTTAAATTTAATTTAAATACTCCTAGCTCTAATGTGTTAATTTAAATTAACACATGATTCCCCACATATTCCTTTTTAAATAAATTTTATCTATTTAAAATCCTCCATATTCCCATTAATTCTTCTAGACCTTGATTAAATTATATTTCATTTAATCTTTATTCAAACCACCTAGAAGTATGTGCATTCATATGAGTTGTCATCACATGGGTCCATATATCTTTTAAGCACATGTTGTCTACACCATAGGAACCTTCTACACACACATGCTACCTCATCAGTCTTATCCATCTATCTAGAATGTGAGATAAGGTGCTTAGTTGTCAATCCTTATCCTTATCTCCTGTGCTTAGTTGTCAATCCTTATCCTTATCTCCTAGTGGTTTCTAAGAACATTCTAGATACTTCCTCCATCTACTTTAAATAGACGTCTTGTCTCAAGCTTTCCCCAGAAGGGGGTTAGGAGTCATTAGAAGTCATTATCATCCATTAGGTACCATTAGAATCTCTTATCATTGCATCATCATTCTGTCATTTTGATTTCTCATATCATCTAGTCTAGGTACATATTCCATCACTCACACTTGCATTCACACATCCAAGAGATTCATCCATTGTTGTGTTCCTAAGAGCATACCAAACATACTCTCCATCTAAGATACACCAACAAGGCTTCTTATGGATGCCTTTGTTGAGTTGTAGAGGTGGAATGGTCTTTGTTTGTCATTTGCTTATTCATTTGTTCTTAGTTTGAGGTTTGCATAATCTTGGTTACAATTTTATGCAATACACAATCTAAGCCTATTATGCTTGAAGAAGATATTTTCATACCATATTGGGACAAATTCACATTGACTGGAGAACTATTAAAAAAATTGAGTGGTCTATTTGCATGCAAGGAAAAATAAGCCAAGTTGAGGAGACAACACTAGCAAAAGAAAGCACATAAAACATGTGCTATATGATATAAAAGATATTTATGTTGATTCTTTTTTTATTGAGAATTCAGATGAGAATGCTCCTATTTTTAAGAAATTGATTAAAATTGTAGAAAAAATAAATGACCCTGATGTGGATGCTAATGTGAAACTTACGTAATGGTTAGAGAAGAAGTTTGAAAAGAATGTAATGGAAATGGTTGCAGCTGAAATTGTTGTATGATGGGTTGAGTTATCTAAACTTGTAGCCAATTTGGAGCAAGTTTTAAATAATGTAAATATTATGTTTAGAAAATTGTGTGATAGCTTCACCTATAAAAATTATATTAGAGAGAGGATGGATCAGCTAGAAGATGACATGCAATATAGTGCAAATACATTGACATCATATGGAAGTTCAAGTGCTACACATTTATCCAAGATCAATTTTCAATAGGTAAGGCTTACATAACTAACTAGTGAATATAGTGGAATAAGAGAAAAGTTGATCTCCATACATGCTATGATGACACCGCACCTTGAGGTTATATAGTTGCATTTGAGGAATGCAAAGGAATTAGTCCACATTTATCCAAATTTGTTATTTGTTGACAGTTTGGTGGATCTTGTTGTAAAATTAGAGCTAGAGATTCAATCTATTGAATCCATTTAGACTAATTGGGACAATACTTTGGGTAATATTTTTCAAACACACAAACATTTTTTGGATAAGTTTGGTTTGACATCCCCTCCCTAGCAAACATAAGTGAAAAAAGAAAGGAGGAATAATGCAAAGAACACAAGGGGGAAATGAATAGTGTGATAAAATGAAAAAATGAGAAGAGAATAATTTTGAAGTTTTGAACATGTATATACTAGGTGCAGAGTTAGAACATGTAGAGTGTAAATCAAGTGAAGGTATGGATTATATTCTAAGGGGGAGTACTTGTATTTAACTTTTATAGTGAATAGTTTTGAAAGTTCATGATGAAGCATTTTTGCCACTAATTTCAAAGGGGGAGATTGTTGATCCCTAATCCATGTTGTCTATTAGTCTCAAACACTTAGTCATTCACAAGGTAGGATTATTCGGTCATGATTGTGGTTGATTCATCATATATAGGTTGAGCTTAATAATGCTAACTTGTACATATTCCAAGTCATGTGTTGAGCAGTAGTTATTGCCAAGTGAGGTAATGGTTGTTGAGTCATCCAATTATTGTCAAGCTTGTTGGAGATAACAATGATTGCCAAGTTAGTTAGAGATATTAGTAGAAGATAAGTGTTATAGAGGTCAATTTTTTCAGCTCATGTCAAGCATAGGTAAGGCCGAGGGACATCATGATGAAATAATTTATTTTGAGCCCTAGTGTGATGTAAGTGTCAAGTAACACAATTTCACATTTTTTCTTGGAATGGCATTGAATCCTATGTTAACCATTTTTATCGAGCTAGAAGCATGTTTTGAAGATAAAGGAGGTGATTACATAGTCAAAGAGGAGATCATTAACCCCTAGGTAAGGGAATCTACTAATTAGAAAATGCAAGGATTAAGAGGCAAAAGGTTTGATTCCAAATCATTGATTTGGATCTAGAAGGTTCACCCAATCATCTATTTAAGGATGTTCTATAACCTAATTCTATATGATGAGATGTATGCACGTGAATAGGTGAAGAGAGAATTTTTAGAGGTGAATCAAAGTATAGAGACCGAGCAATGTACTGAAGAGTTTTGAGTAGAGATAGAGGAGATCTATCATAGTTAGGTGATATTATATTGCATAGAGGAGATCTCTTATCAAGCACTAAAGTTCTAACCAAATGATCATGTATTGAACATTCTAACAGGTGTTTTAGGGTTTAAATATCTTAAAAGGGTAGCTTTAATAGGCTTATGTAAATATCCTAACATAGTACTCACTTCACTATGATGTACAGATCTTTTAACCATGGTAGAACCTAGTAGTTCTTTTAGCCTTTAACAGGGAGGACCCTTGACAAGGTATATCATCAAAAGTGATCAAATTATTGTAGCCTTACCATACACAACTTTATCATTGTAGTAGCGAATATTTTATGGGTATCATCCCCAATGCAATTTTACCTTCACCTTGGAGGGTTTTTGCATTACCGTATATGTATGTTAATGTTTTATGTGTTTATGAGTTTACATTTATGCAATTAAAAGGTATATTTGATATTATGTGAATGGTTGCATTGATATGATATTTTTATTAAAATTGGGGTTTTATGTGGTGATATCAAATATGTTTCATGTTAAACTGAAAGAATTTTTATAGATCTTGATTCACCCCCTGCCCTCTCAATATCACACTTTCCCTATTATATTTCCAACATAACTATCATCAACTTTATTTCCAAAATGAACATAGTTAAAATCTATCTAGATCTCTTGAAATTTCTTACTATCTTTCTTTTATATAGGAAAAGATAAAATAAATGAAATAGAATAAATCCTTTGTAAGAATTATTCCTATTAATATAAGTCCAACCCAAATATATTAATAGAAATGAATGTATCCCTTAGAAATATACAATTCATGCTATATTATAAATTAACTAATATCAATCCATCTTGTATTGTCCTTATTTTAATAAGAATAAAATTATGAATATTGGGGAAAAAAATTTATTAGTATTCCATTAAAAGAATACATGCATACTCAAAATCTCAAAGGAGAAATATATGCAAAATTAGCATAATTGGCTATTGACACCAATCAATATTAGAAATTAAGAACCCTACAAGATGCCAAACTACACAATGCCATCAAAGTAAAAGGATACACTTTTCGCATACAATCAAGACATATTATGCCCTAGTAGCCTAAATAGGGTACACCCTTTAAAGTGTAAATTATTAAATTAGTTAATTCAATCATCCACATATCTAAGGGAAAAGGATATGAAAATCTAAACCATCTAAATCAAAGAAACATAAATTGAAACCCAAACCACAGATATAAAATTAAATTAGGAATTGAAAATATATACATGAATACCATAATCTTGTCTACTCCTTTATCCACTTCCATATCGAAGTTTAATTATGTGTCAATGAAAAACTATCCATGTCCAATTTAAAACATCTAAAAAATATCACTGCTAATTAAAGAAAATTTCATCTAGTAAACATATATTATAGAGACCTTATCAATTTAGAAAAATGTAGAGAAACAATGTCACATTCTACATAATATTAACAAGAAAATAGGATTCAAGTGAAGCCAACCCTAAGAAAGGAAAAGTAACTACTAATGAAAGTAAGCCTTTCATCGTAAAATGTTATGTACTAAAGAGAAGATGAGAGGTATTCCTAACTAAGTATTGAAGAGTGATGCAAGGAGGAAAAGAAAATATAGACCATTTTGAGGTCAGCCTTTAGATTATGTAAAGATCTAGAATCCTCTGTAAGTCATTTTGCAAAGTATAAATAGGGGTGTTTAGGTTTAGGTTAGGTATCAATTAGAGAGACTGATGGGTGAGTGAAGTACAAGAGATAGAATTCCAAATTAAGCACCTGTAAAAATTCTAAGTCTAGAATTTTGTAAATCTTGTTGGCCCTAACGCAGTAGGCCTCACATTTGGGCATGGGTGCTGATAATTTGGATGAATCAATAAAATATTAGTTTTTCTTCTCTCCTTGGTGTTGTTCTGTGTTGTTCTCTTCTATTATGTTTCCTCAGCAAGGTGATTGGATAGTTAGGTGTGCCTTTGGCCCTAGCTTTTCTTTTCCTCCTTACATCATGTGGTATCAGAGCTTAAGGTTCATCCTTGAGGATATTAGATCATGTAGAACCCTAAGTTGGATATGGTTATAGGGTGTCAAATTTACGAATTTGACCTATAGCTTGCAAAAGGGTTAAAATCTTCTAGGAACTTGTTTGTAAAGATGGTTCAAGGTAAAGGAAATGTTGACACTATTATTATGGACATGTTGAGACAAATTGTAGCTAGATTAGATGTTGTGGAGACAATCCAAAGGAGAGGAGCGCATCTTGATGATGTGAGTGATGATGAAACAATGACACCAAACCCTAATCTAGAACATCAGGAAAGATTGTTGAGAGTATTGTCTAGGGAACATTCAAAGGCTAATGTAGAAGTTGTTCCTTATGATGGAAAATTAGACACCAATGTTGAGTTGGATTGGATTTCTGATATGGAGAAGTTCTTTGAGTTTGAAGGCACTCCTAATAATAGAAAGGTGAAGATTGCAATCACTAGGTTGAAAGGTCATGCCTCACTATGGTTGGAGCATTTGCAAATTGATAGACAGAGAAGAGGAAAAGAAAATATTAGGACCTAGTTGAAAATGGTGAATAAGAACCCTACCAATAATTCATGCTCATCCTTTACCCTCTACAAGTTATAGATCAAATCCGTAGATTTGCCACTCTATAACCAAATCCAAGTTAGGGTTATACACGATCCAATCTCCTCAAGGATGAACCTCAAGCTCTAATACCACTTGATGCAACAAGGAAAAGAAGAGATAGAACTAGAGACACACCAAACTATCTAGTCACCTTGGTGAGTAAACACAGCGGAAGTGAACAATACAGAACAACATCAAGGAGAGAAGAAACAACAAATATTTTATTGATTCATCCAAATTATTAGCTCATACATGCTCAACTGCAGGGATAACTTTGAGAAACCCCCACTTTGGAAAAATGTATAAAATTATAGCAAATCAAACATTAGTTTGGGGGAAATAATTAAATTCTATTAACAAATTAATTTTTTTGAGTAGAAATTTTTTAAATTTTATTGGCAATTTTTTTTCAATTGTATGAAAAATCTATAGAATCCTAATGAATCTTTCATTAATGATGAAAATCATGGACAGAAGTATACATACCTAGAAACCATGATTTTATTATTATTTTTATATGGGTCCTAATTGACTATCAAACTTGAAGGTTAAATTTATCCCACTTATATCATTATAGTTTCCCTCTAAATTATTGAATGGTGGTATGGAGGAAACATCCCTATTGTTTATAATCATTGGAGGATCCTAAATCAATGGCCTAAATCCTATTTTGGGCCAAAATTTTAAAAGGATACTAGGTTTTAAAGAAAGTCTAAAAAGTAAAGACACATGTTCCAAATCAAATATATTGTGGGCCAAAGTGAGAAAGGATAAGAAGCTTAATGGAAAGTCTCTAGAATAGAGACGCATGTCGAATCTACATACTTAACTTGTAACCTAACTTAATTTTTTACCAAATATTGGCTAATATGACATTGACTAAGATAAGAATTGGAAATTGTAGGTGAATATATATAATTTACCACATGGGAAAAAATAGATTGCATTGTCAAAGTCATCACTAAAATAAAAATATTTCTATATTATTATTGGTGATTGGCCTAAGCACATGACCCAATTTTTTGTAAACTATGGGTGATATGGTTACCCTAAAAGAAAAAAAAAATAGCCAAATTTGGGGTTCCTGATGAGTGAGATTAGCCAATTGGCAAATATTAGCCACCAAAGTTATCATTACTTGACTGTGAGGCCTTCCAAGTTAAGGCCAATAAGATTTACAAATTCCAAA
Source organism: Cupressus sempervirens (assembly GCA_028749045.1). NCBI lineage: Eukaryota > Viridiplantae > Streptophyta > Pinopsida > Cupressales > Cupressaceae > Cupressus > Cupressus sempervirens. The sequence continues at coordinate 48,970,774 of CM053786.1, forward strand.
CTTCAAATTTTCATAGGTCTTTAATTTGGACTTCCATCTCTTCTACTTCACTCACCCATCAGTCTCTCTAAGTGATACCTAACCTAAACCTAAAAACCCCTATTTATACTTGCCAAAATGGCTTAAGAATATTCTAGATCTTTACATAATAGAAGGGAAACCTCAAAATGGTTTGCACACATTCCAAGACAAGATCCTTACATTAAATTCATAATCCAAATTAAATATAAAATTTGGCTCACACTAGAAACTAATCATAGATAAAATCACTCAAGGAAGGAACCAAGCATTAGAAAACATTAAGTTCACTCAATGCACAAAGGAACACTTGGCCAACACTGGACAACTCAACACATACAAAAATGCTTGGCCAACACCAGACAACTTGGCACATGCAAGAACTCGGTAATGAGTGCATCTTGGTAAGAAATCGAGATTAGAATGAACAAAGATGGGAAGGATAGAAAGGCAACCTAGGATGCTCCTTTATCAAAGAGGGAGTGTCATTCCAAATTTACCTACATAAACCATGAGGTTGAGACCAATAGAAAAAATAGAAAGAAGAGAAAGACTATATAGATAATTAGGATATGCATTACATGTGTGTGTATATAAGTATCAAGGTATAGGATCATATGTATATACTAAACTAGAGACACCAAGTTTTGGTTATATTTCTCTTAAAAAAAACATATATATTATTATATCTATAGATTATGCTTTATTCAAAGATACTATAAACAAAAGTTTTAAAAAAATAAGTCATATTTCATTCTTTTATGAGCATAGAGAACCATCTCTTCCTCAATTTTAGGTCCAACATCTTCATCTACTACCATATATGGTTTAACCTGTCTCATTTGGTCTTTCTCTTTCATATCCTTATTATCTTTCTTTGATAATGATCGAAAAAATGATTTGAATTCTATCTAGATGTAGATCATCAAAGCATTCTGGAACACCATATCCCCTCTATTTTAAATTTCTTTGAACCAAATAGTATTCTTAGATAGCACAATATGGAGTCATCTAAGGAGGAAATTTATATTCCTGACCACTTCCACAAATAATTGTCAAAAAGTGTTATCTTTGAAGACTAGAATGGATTAGCTTACAAGTCCCCATTTTTTTCTAAGATCTCAATTCCTTATTCCATGTAGTCCTCCAAGTAGGATATCTCTATCCTTTCATTCACACTATACATGAATTTATCCAAACCACCCAAGATTTATTTGCTAAAGATAACCCCACATAAATAAATTATATCTTTTTGGTGAACCCTGGCTATGAGTAGAATGACATTAAAGATGACAAAAATATCACATTTAACTCTAAACTTAAACTCATTATCAAAGTGGTCTTCCTCTAAGATAATTTGCATAACACATCTAGCTAAATCATCTAAGTGTCTCACCATCCTGTCCAAGTGCTCAAGTTTAATGATACCCTTGAATTTTATTCCTATTATTAGACATATGGAATAAGAGGATGTCAATTTAAAATTAAGTTCAGACTATGATGGAGCATTCCAAATTCCCCCTTAACTAGTAATAACTATGAATAAAAACCATTTAATTACCAAAGGGCATAGTAGTGAAAGTTCCTAAGATGAGGACCAAAAACTATACCAAGAAAACAAATTAAATGATAAACCTACAAAGTTTGTACCAAATATATATATTTCTGTGTGTGTGTGTGTGTGTGTGTGTGTGTGTGTGTGTGTGTGTGTGTGTGTGTGAGAGAGAGAGAGAGAGAGGTCATTTTTATAAAACCAATTACATGGTTTATAAAGGCTATTGGATTACATCAACACATAAATATATCACTAGTCTAACCTTAAGAAAAACTAGTAATAACAACTCATGAGCATATTTGAGACTTAAATAACTAAATGAATTTTTCATTATCTCTTTGAAAATAGACATATTCAAAGACACTTTTGCACATAATGTGAATCCAAAAATCTCATTAAATATCCCTCCACCGTATCCCCTTTAGAATGTCTCCTCCCCCACTACATTGCAAATTATCTTGTATTTATAGGCTCCTTTAAAATAACCTCCTTGTAACTACCTTTTCCATCTTCACATTAGAAACTGCCCCACTGTCACACAAAATGACTTTTGTTTGAAACCTCTCAAATCTTGTACAAAAAGAGTCAATTTCCTAGGTTAGTTACAATAGGTAACATAAGTCACCTTTTACAAAAGGATAATACTATTACGAAGTAATTGGTAAATATTTTTTTGATATTAATAGAGACCAAGAGGTCAATATATACAAAAGAATAAAGTGATGGTTCCTTAGGAAATGATCGTAACAAATAGAAACATTCTATTCTAGCTAAAAGAAAGCTAATAGATAACTACAGATTAACTAATATTAGAAACATTCTAATATTTATAGTAGATTACAAATAGATAGCCATTAACTAACAATGGAATCTTATCTATTATTGTAATACCCTTCCTTAATGGTTAATCTATCCAAAGCAAAAAGTATAAAAGACAAATTTTGTCTGCTTAAAGTGCTTCACACTATTTGTTATGGATTACAAACCAAATTGCTTAGATAGGTCAGTTAAGTGCTTTCAACATTCAACCTTCAAGTGCCCATTCTTGTGGCAATAGTTGCATTAAATGAGTTTTTCTTGGAGCCTTGTAAAGCTAGAGCAAAGGACCTCTATTGAGAAGACTGTTGTGAACCAAAACCACATTATCATTTTCACAATATTTGAAGATGGTTAGCATCCATTGTTTTCACATCCCATAATTTTGACCGCTGAATTTTGAATTTCTCTCAAGAAGAATAGTTTTCATAGATGTCATGACGACAACACGTTTTTCAATGAAAATGTGTGAAAATCTTTGAAGGCATGTACTTCAAGGAAAAAGATAGAAGACCCAAAAAATTGAGGTACCTAGAAAAAATAGATGAAAACCTAGTTAAGCTATCAAAAACCCACCAAGAATCTCTTTAAAAAAAATTATCCAGTACAGAAAATTAGTGTTTCAAACAAAAACAACCCTAAGTGTAAAACAACTTAGAAAAATAACAAATTTGCAGAGAGAATTATAGAATCTAGGCACGTATAACTAGAAGAGGTTTGTATAAAATCTAGACACCTCCAAATAGGCAAAAAGTGACCACTTTTTAAAAATAAAAGTGGAAAAAATGGGCCTCAAAATAAACATGCAATTTTCAAAGAAATTTGGATGCAAGTGACCAAAAAATATGGGTGTGAGTTGCAAAGAAAGGGTGCCAAACAGACCTCCACGTGAACAATAGAGAATAACTCTCAATTTTTAGAGGATTCAATTGTGCTAGTTGTAGATAGAAGGGCACCAGTTTGCAAACCGAAAAAAATTACGAGAGTCATAAACAAAATGACGCAATTTTTTGGCAGAAAACACTAGTCAAACTAGAGGTTTTAGAAGAAAATATGCATGAAAATAATTTTATAAATAAAATGCAGATAATTTCAACCAAGAAATTATAATTATTTTCGAAAAAATTTAGAGTATTGGCTCTGATACCATATTACGAAGTAATTGGTAAATATTTCCTTGATATTAAGAGAGATCGAGAGGTCAATATATACAAAAGAATAAAGTGTTGTTTCCTTAGGAAATGATTGTAAAGAATAAAAATATTCTATTTTAGCTAAAAGAAAGCTAAAGAATGCTAACAAATAACTATAGACTAACTAATATTAGAAATATTCTAATATTTATAATAAATTTTAAATAGATAACCATTAACTAATAATAGAAGCTTATATATTATCATAATAAATGCAAATTTTTGAAAAGGTCGAGAAAATAATTAATCTCATTCTGATAGTTTTCCTTCTTTGTCTATTTTATATTTGTTCTCGTAACCACTTCACTATTGATCATTTGAGAATAAAAATAGCTACACAAGATATATGATCTTAATATTCTAGTTGAATCTTGAAAGAGAAAGCCTAAATAACTATTATTTAAATATTGTTAAAAATATTAAAATAATCACATTTCGATTCTAAATAATAAATTGACAAATTAATATATTAAGAAATAATGGTATTCATGAGATAATGGAGTGGTTCCAACATAACGTTCTCCATTAGGTGATACCATTGATGGTCTATTGTCTTCACCTATTTGAACCTAGTTGAACCTTTGTATTGAAGTTCCAATATTTGTTTTGCTGATATAGGTTGAATGGTTATAATTTTTCTTTCCGACTTCTAATGTGATCAGTTCAAAGACTCCCAGCAGCAGCTGTGGTAAAACCGCACACTATTAACTTTCCAAATTTGAGGACAAGATGAAGCAAACAAACCTAGACCGGCATCTTAATCAAGAGCCCTTCCATTGAATCAAGTCACAAGCTACGGTTTGATGAATAAACTCACCAGATTATGAAAAAATAGGTTTTAAAAGTCATATTTTATGCTATCATTTTTTAATGAATCGATGCAGAAAACATTACATAAGAGGGGAAGGGCAGTTCATAAACTACCCAATGGGTAAAATAAAGAAAGAGGAGACATCAGTCAAAAAAGAAAATTTTGCACATTCTATAATTCTTGTAAAAGCAATTAACTATTTGAAGGTATTTTGTTTCTATATCTTTGTCTGAAAGCCGATTTTTTAGTCCAAGTTTCTAAGAAAAGCATAGAGATTTGAACATCCATGAACTTACAAATTAAAGCGTATTGGAACATCATGTATAACATCATCTAGATCCACATGTAAATTGATATCTGCGATATGCAATGGTTCTGGGTTATACACAAAACGGATTCCTTGAAATGGCTTTAGGAACTGTCAAACTATCGGACAGACATAATGGTACATAAACAAACCTAATTTTATTTAATATAACATGCAAAAACCAAATACATATAAAACTAGCAATAGACTGCCCTCCGTGTTATTTTGCAGATCGACATTATATATTAGGAAAACAATTTCCCCAAAATCTAATAAAGGCAAAAATCTACAATTTCCTTACAAACTTTTACCATAATTGTATCTGATGGCAGTCGAATAATGCAACTATTTTCTCAATCTAGTGAAAAGATAAACGATAAAGCTGTCCATGATCTCGAAGCATTTTCTGCTCCAAGTGGTGGTAAGACACAACACTCCAATCACAATAGAAAACCCAACTGCATAGCTCATTCCCAGCCCAACTCCCCACCATACATCATCCTCTTCTTCTTCGTCTGTCTTGGTAGCATTCGTCCCTGGGGGAACGTTTGCAGGACAGGATTTATTTTGGTGAAGGCCGCAACAATTTGTATTGAGTTGGAGGCCGCACAGATCTGAATTGTTTGAAAAGGATGGTGCCTCAAACGTTAAGAGCTGACCCCCTTGTGGTATCTTTCCTGAAAGATTATTGTGAGACATGTCCAAATAACCCAAGAATGTGAGGGATTGCAGCTCCAAAGGGATACTTCCTGAGAGTTGGTTGTGTGAGATATCAAGGGACTGCAGCTGTGCCATGTTCCCCAAAGCCTTCGGAATTTCACCCGTGATATTGTTTCTTGAAATATTTAGAACAACCAAACCATGGAGCAATCCAATGTTGTCAGGTATTCCACCTGTTAAATTGTTGTTTGACAGATCAATACACTTTACCAGTGCCAATGATCTTACATACTCCATCTCCTGTGCTTTGTTAGTGATTGTCACTCGATCTACATACATGGGAGTAGAAGGACCACCACGGATAAAAGTCTCGACATGAAATATTTCAGAAGTCGCTGACTGATTTTTCATGGCCTCCAGGGATAGGATGTTGGCTGGAATCCCTCCTGAAAATCTGTTGGACGAAAGATCTAAGATTTGAAGAAGTGGCAACGTTGTAACTTGTGAAGGTATCATGCCTTCAAATCTATTTGATCTCAAGATCAAGATCTTAAGATTTGAAAGTTTCTCTATCCAATTTGGAATGGTCCCCATCAATTTGTTATTGCCCAAATCTAGTATCTCCAACAGCTTACAATTTGCAAGACAGGATGGGATATATGAATTTAATCCATTCCCACTTAATTTTAGTGTTCGAAGAGTAACAATTCCTCCGAGCCACCATGGCAACTCGCCCTCCAAATAATTATTCTCTAAGTTCAACATATCAATAGGAGAGCAGTTTTTGAAATTGTCATGAATGTTACCTGTAAGCTTGTTATTTGAGAGATCCACAATCCGTATTCGGCATACCGAAGGTGGAATCCTACCATTGAGCTGATTTCGAGAGAGACAGATATTCAAGAGAATGTTTACCAATTTTTTCTGGAATGGATCCACTCAGCTGATTCTCTGACAAGTCCAACACATTCAAGCGATCATAATGAAGCGGAAGTTGACCTTGTAAATTATTGCTATGCAAGTCCAGAATCCGAATTCCCGACCGAGTTGCCCTTAAGGAACTAGGTAGAACTCCTGCAAAGGAATTATGAGAAAGATTCAGATACCAAAGAGAACTGATACCCCATATCCACTCTGGAATATATCCTGCAATACTGCAGTTGGACAAATCCACACTCTCAACATAATATTGAGTTATTAGGAATGTTGGAAACTCGCCTTCCATGTTACATGAACTTAATCCCAGTAATCCCAGAGAGAATTTCGGAATCCATGTTGGACTGATCTTGACAGTTAAAAGATTCTCGGAGATGTCTAGCTCGCCTAGTTGACTGAGACCATCAATGTGAGACTCTGAAAATATCCCAGTTAATGCATTGTGGCTCAAATCAAGATGTGTAAGGTTGTCTAGCTTACTTTCAGGAGACGGAATGCTGCCCTTCAATTGATTGTAGCTCAGATCAACATAATGGAGGTTTGGGAATGCAGTGAAGAGCATCGGAGGAATGGGACCATCCAAAAGGTTATGGGAAAGATCAATGTAGGCCAAAGGAAAAGGTCTTCCCAAGGAGGGAGATTTATCCCCAAATGGTGGGATGTGCCCTCTTAACATGTTATATCCGAGATCCAATTTTCTAAGCGCTGTGAGATTCTCCATAGTGATTGACAAACTCTCAACATGGCAGTATGAGAGATCCAAGATAGTTAAAGAGGACATGTTGGCAACGGAATCTGGAATACTTCCTCCCACCGATGTGAGTGAAAGATCGAGGGTGTGAAGGGGAGCAGAGTGTTGGGGTCGAATGGTTGACAGGTTCCCTCCCAGATCATAGTTAGAGGACAAGTCGACTAGTTGCAGTCTTGGAAGGCTCAGAAGGGCAGAAGGAATGCTAAGTTTCAATTCATTCGAGGAAAGATCGAGGTGGGTAAGATTGGCGAGGCTTGCAATGGAAGGGGGAATCTCTCCAGACAGGGCAAAGTTAGGTATTTGAAGACGGGTGAGAGAATACATGGTGGAGAGGGCGTTGTCCAACTCATGATTGCTTTCAACTCTAGACATATTCACTCCGTCAAGGATAAGCTCCCTCAAACCTCCCATGTTTCCCATCCACGTCCGCATATCCACCATTCTCAGATCACTGTTGGATAGATCCAAGTAATCCAAAGTAGACATGTTCCCCACTTCCCTGGGAATATCTCCACTAAACCCAGCACAGGATAAGTCCAAGAAGCGCAAACTCTTGAGCCTGCTCAATCCAGGAGGGATGGGTCGAACCCAATCAAAATCATTCCAACTGAGATCGAGGTGCTCCAGGTGTTGGAGATTGAACAATGGGGAAAGAACATCCCCATCTACTTTGCTGCTCAGAGACATACCTTCATTACGAGCATCCCGGGAACTGTGGAGATCGAGACGAACAACGTGTAGTGTGTGAGGATGGCATTGGATTCCATTCCACTCACAGCAGTTGAAACCATGCCATGAATTGAGAATTTGATCGGATGGATCAAGAACAGATGCCCTGAAACGCAAAAGGGAATCTCTTTCATGGCCTCCACAAGACATACTGCCATTAAGGTGCAAGAGCAGTAGAAGAACGGGTACAGCTGCCCAAAACATTTTTGATTGGAAGCCACGGGCATCGATCGCTTCTTTTCTCTGGTTTTGAGCGCCTCGAATTAGATAATTAAAGAATGACTCCAATCCTGTGTGTGCGCAACTCGGGAAAATTTGCAGGACATCGAAGAAAATAATTGGAAACTTACATCGGGTGACGACTTTGACATTGTTACTACGCAGTGGAGGGGGCTTCTTACAAACTTCCTCCCTCTAATTAAACGACAAACCGCGTTGTAGTCGGTCAATTTCCAGTATTTTTTCTCTTGGAACCGCTTCCACCATTTTGATTGTTGACTGGCGTACCTTCTTTGAAGTTTTAGTTAATATATGTATTTCTCTATTAAAATGGATCGAGTTTTTGTTTGTACCACTCTTTATATTCATATTCTGTAAAATGGAACGTGTTTCTATTCATCTGCCCGGCATTGCACGGCAGATTCAATCGTCTATGTGTGTGAATACATTTCTTATTTTTCAAAGTAATCCTTCAATCACGCAAATCGGTAGATGCAATGATGAGAATCAATTACAGCTTTTCAAAGTAAATGGAAGTCACAGAAATCAGTAGAAGAAAGTTCCATGTTTTTTTTCAGTCACTTCCATTTTTCCTCTTTTTCTTTTCATTATTTCTGTCTTCATGGGAGATTGGAGCGCTTTAAACTTCATCTCCGTGAATTATTTTTCTTCACACATAAATATCTACTCTTGCATATATATACATAAATATCTACTCTTGCATATATATCGAAGTCGAGAAAATAGCACATAGAAGTCACGAGAATCAATCACAACTCTTCAGAAACCAAAGTCATCTAAATCTAGATGGATGTTTCTTTCCTTCAGCATATTTTCCAAGTTATCTTCTTTTCATTTCTGCCCCTAATATAAACAAAATTTAATCTATTAGGCCCCGTTTGGTTATGGGAAGAAGTGGCACGGAATAGGGTTTCGAGAGCCAAAACTTGGTTATGGAGGAAGAAAGGGGCATTTGGATCATCAAACGCAAAATCCGGTTTCTGCTTTCTTCTGCCAATTTTGCTCTAAAAATGGAAGAAACATCTTCCAAAAAATAGGTGGAAGTTGAAATGAAAACCCAAATTTGGATTTTTATGAATGGGTTTGAATAAACCATCGGGTCTGCGAAATCCGCCTTAGGTTTTTGGAAGAGCAAAAGTGCATTCGCCGCTATTTTGTTGTGTTGTGGGAAGACGAGGGTTTGTGCTATTTTGTTGTTGTGTTGTGGGAAGATGAGGGTTTGTGGTGTTTGTTGTGGTCGTGGCATTTGCTGGGTTGTGGCCATGGCGTTTGTTGGGGTTTCTCTACTTTGGATGGCGGCGGTGGCAGCAGCTTTAAACACAACTCGTTTCTCTGCTTTGAATGGCGATGGCGGCTTTGAACGGTTCTCTTCTCCCACCCACCTTTGCATATTGGATTTTTTTTGGGGTTTTTTGTGTTTATTCAAACAGTAACAGTTTGTTACAAGCTGCTTAGAAAAATAGTTAATATATGCTTAGGAATGAGTTCCAGTACGTGCTCACGCCATTAACTCTGATTACCTATATATATCATAGTTAAAGTTTTGAATTTATGTATCCATAGCAATGAAATTTAAAGCATATCAATAGTTTTTATCTATACATAGCTGACTTATACATAGTTTATCATGGTTCTATTTCTATCTGCTATCTGCTTAGCAATTTAGTCAATATATGTGGTAACTGTTTGTTTCAAATCTGTTTAGCAAAATAGTCAATATGTGCTCACTAATAAATTTCAGTATAGTGCTATGAGAGATCAGTACCAGTGAAATGAAAAACTAAACTTTGTAATAGTTTCTGGCTATTTGTTTCAAATCTATTTAGCAAAATAGTCAATATATGCTCACTAATAAATTTCAGTATAGTGTTATGAGAGATCAATACTAGTGAAATGGACAACTAAACTTTGTAATAGTTTCTTGCTAGTAATGAGTTCTAGTATAGTGCTGTGAGAGATGAATGGAATACCATTAAATAGAGCCAAGTCATAAACTATGTATGGATCAACTATGTATAGATCAATGAAAATCATGGCTTTTATCTATACATAATCAATATGTGCTCAATAATGAATTCCAGTATGTGCTCATGCGATTACCTATATATATCATAGTGCCAATCATAATAGCCATATCATGGTTCTATTTCTATCTACTATCTGCTTAGCAAAATAGTCAATATATGTTGTAACTATTTGTTTCGAATCTGTTTAGCAAAATAGTCAATATATGTTGTAATAGTTTGTTTAGAATCTATTTAGCAAAATAGTCAATATGTACTCACTAATGAGTTCTAGTATAGTGTTGTGAAAGATCAATGCAATACCATTAATCAAAGTGAATCATGCCAATGAAATGAACAACTAAACTATGGATATATCAAGTATGTATTGATCCATGCAAAATCATTCAACATACTTATGAGGTCATAAACTATGTAGAGATCAATGCAATACCATTAAACGTAGCCAACTCATAAACTATATATGGATGTCTGTCCTATATTTATGTAATATACATGGAAGATCAATGACAATCATGTCTTTTATCTATGCATAGTTGACCTATACATAGTTTATCATGGTTCAAATCTATTTAGCAAAACAGTCCAATATATGCTATAACAGTTTGTTTCAGATCTGCTTAGGAAAATAGTAAATATGTGCTCAGTAATGAGATCAATGCAAATCATGTCAATGAAATGAGCAACTAAATTATGTATACATCAACTATACATAGTTTATGAGGTCATAAACTATGTATAGATCAATGCAGAAAGAAACTCTATTCACATTGCCAACAATGCTCCTTTTCATCTTCTAAAAGATAAGCCTCAGTTTCAGCGGACCCGACAGTTTATTAAAACACATTCATAAAAACCCAAATTCAAGTTATAGTTTGTACATGTGTATGTGTACATACATACATATGTGTCTGCACATTTATACATGTGTGTACATGCATACATACATACATACATTCATGTGTGTGTACGTACATTCATACATACATGTGTGTGTACATACATACATACATACATGTGTGTGTACATACATACACATACATACATGTGTGTGTACGTACATACATACATACATGTGTGTGTGTATGTACATATATGCATACATACATGTGTGTGCACATACATACACACATACATGTGTGTATACATATAGACAAATGGAATCAGTATTATGCTTTCATTGGTATAGATAGATTACATGGAGTAGAATGACACATTATTGTAATTTGTTCATTATGGGCTTATGATCCAGGTTAGTAGTTGGTACTCCTTGCTATATTTGATAAATAATTGACTTCTTAATGAAATGAGGCTAGCAAATAATTATGTTGTATCTCGATACGTGATAGTTGATATCTCATAATTGATAGTGTTTAAATTGTCCACGTTTCAGGTCACTGATGGATCCTATGGAGAGTATAGAGGTTCAAGGAAGCATAGTTAGGAAGACCACATACACCCGCATTCTCGCAATTCTTTTTTCTTTTGTTGGTATAGAAAAAGTACTAGTACCCCGAGAAGGCAGTCAAATGGGTAAATGAATAAGAAAAGGAAATTCCTTTTGTAGAGACATTATTCATTTGAATGAGGTGGATTGTCATGATTAGATTTGGATGAGTAGGGCAGCCTTCTTTTCTCTAGCTCGTATTCTCATGCTGAAAGGAAGCTTGAGAGATATGATTCACTTGAAGTTAGAGGAACAACTAGTGATGTTCCTCCACACCCATGGGCACAATCTAAGGAACCGAAGATTGCTCATAACTTTGGGCACTCAGGAGCGACAGACAGTCAGTACTTCCACAAGGTTTTGACGATTGTCTTAGCCCTTCACAAAGATTACTTCATACCACCTAGTCCGGGGACTCCTCCCGAAATTAGTGGGAAGGATCGTTGTCAACTGTTCTTCAAGATAAATCACACATTGTTACAAGTTTATTGTCTAGAATGTTGTCCTTATCTTATTATTACTTGAGCATACATTTGATCAATGTATCATATCCCATAGGATTGCATTGGAGCCATCGATGGAACCCATATTCTAGTGCGAGTCGATGTCGACATACAGGGTAAATATCATGATAGAAAAGGGAACCTATCACAAAATGTTATGGGTGTCTACTCCTTTGATTTCAAGTTTCAGTATTGGTTTGCTAGTTGGGAAGGCTCTGCTACAGATAGCCGTGTTCTAGCCTCGGCTCTATCTAGATCAGATCCACTTGTAGTTCCCCCTAGTAAGCCAAATCACATATTAATATACTCAAGGTTATGCTAAATGGTTCAAGTATTGACAATATACTTTCTTTATATAGGAAAAGATTATCTAGTGGATGCTGGATATCCAAATGCACTTGGATTTTTCACTCCTTATCGGTGTACACGCTACCACTTGAAAGAGTGGTCAAGTGAGAACCTAATAAACTCTACACATGTGTTGTTCAACCATCAACACTCCTCTCTTAGAAATGCAATAGAATGTATGTTTGGTATTCTGAAGTAGCGTTTTCCAATCTTAAGACATGCAACATCTTATGATATCATGACACAATCTTATATTGTTTTAGCATGTTGCATACTTCACAATCTCATTACGATAGAGGATGGCCTTCCATTGGAAGTAGCTATTGAAGAGGAAGATGATCGTGATGGAATAGAGGTACCACTGTTTGAGACATATGGGTTGTCTCAGGAGGATAGAAATGAGTGAGCCCAATTTTGAGAAGATATAGCAAGTAGGATGTGAGAAGATTATAGATCCCGAGAATAAATGATTTATTAGAAGGCAATGTGCTTTATATGATTAAATTGATGTATGCATATACAATGATGGTGTGTGATTTTTTTATTCTGATATCAGTCCTTGCTACATTCTAATTAAATAAAAAGAGCATTAACTTTCAATTTCACACCTACTTTATGTACAAAAACCGTTGATCATATCTGCAATACACAATCCAACTTGAAATGTAGACTACATTGTTTTAAATGTAAGAAAGCACAATTATTATACATCTTTGCATTGAGAAAGTACAATAACATTCTTCATAATGGGGCTCATGACTATTTACCTACCATTGATATCACCATTTTGTCTTGCTAGTAGTTTTTTGATGCTAATGTGTTATCATCAATTATTGCTTAAAATGTGTATCATCTGATAAGAGTAGCTTAAATGTCTCCCAACTATTCCTCCTATCTACTACCTCAAAACCACTCAAATTGTCACATGATGTAGTCGAATAATGTTTATCATCTTTAGTTAAATGCTTTCAAGTTTATTAAATATTAGCCTCATTGCATTAGGATGTATTAAAAAATGATATTTAAAGTTTATCGTCTTCAATTTTAAATGAAATATAGCAAGGAGTACCAAATGATGAAGATTATAAGCCCACTAGTAACAAGAGAATAGTGAATTCGCTAAAAATCCTATTTTTCTGATGTTACTCCTTGTTGCATTCCTTTTAAATTTAAAGAGCAGTAACTTTCAATTTTAGTCATATGATTACTTTAAATCATAATACATTTACCTATTCAATATGTTAGCCTCATTCCATTATGATGTATTACAAATTGATATTTAAAGTTTATCACCTTCAAATTTAAATGAAATATAGGAAAGAGTACACAATGGCATATACTGAGCTCATGATGAGCATGGACAGATTTGATCATGTGAACTAGATGTGTTCTCCCATTACTTTGAGTGATATAGATGGATCCCTCACTGCAAGAAACAAATCTTCTTCTTCAAACAAGAAAATATGGACAAAATCGATGGAACACAAGTTTCTAGACTTGCTCCTCAAACAAGTTCATCTCAGACGAAAAAGGTGAAGGTGGTTTTTTAAAAAAGGTGTGGACTACAATAGAGAGGACATTCAATGCAGGGATGAACTTGAATCTATCACAAGATCATTTTAAGAATAAGCTGAAAACATGGAAAGTAGGATATAGAGTAATGAAGGACTTGAAAAATACAAGTGGGTTAGCTTGGAATGAAGAAACTCAAACTGTGGATGCTGAGGATTCAATGTGGGATGAGCTTTTGAAGGTAGCATGATCTTTGTACTCTTTTCATTGAAGAAATTTTCCCTTTTTATTTTAATAATGAAAAACTTACAACCTAATCCATCTATTAATGCTTACATGTAGAGGAGAGAATTCAAAAATACAAAAATGTATAAGAGGTCACCTTTCCAATATTTCAATGACTTGGCTATAATTGTTGGCAATGACATTGCTAAAGGGTTCGCAGCTACAATGCCCCTTGATGCTGAAGAAGGGCACCCTATGAACGATGCATTTAACGTGCTTGATGAGGATGATACCAATTGTGGTACACCTCTTGATAGCCAACCAGATTTTGATGAAGAGTTATATCATTCCAATTAGTCCAGTGCAAGTGCTAGAGGGACTCCTCCACCATCATCATCAAGGAGGGGAAAGAGGAAGAAGACATCTTTGTCTACATCAGTGGATGTGATATGCAAAACTATGAAGGAACTGAAAGATGGCCTTGGTAAGCCTCAGATTGTAAAAGTGGATAAATCTGAAGAGGATAATGTTTTGAGTGCCACATATACTACTCTCAAAGCAATCCCTAAACTGAGTTGAGCAATTTTTGTGAAAGCACATGATACCTTTGTGCTTCAACGTGAAAGAGTCAAAGGGTTCTTGATGATGGATGAGGCGGAGAGAGTGGACTAGATTGCAATGAGATTTGGTATGATTTAGCTATTTCAGCTACTAACTGGATTGCAATGGCATATGCTACATGACTACTCTATTCAATGGTTTTGCATTAATCTCTAATAGCACTAAACTGAAACTATATTGATCTCACATCACTATATTGGAACTCATTATTGAGCATATTTTGACTATTTAATTGGCATCTGAAGTAATTCTCGTTTATGAGTTGCCTCTGTTTAATTGTTTTGCATGGATCAATTTATGAGTTGCCTCTATTTAATGCTTGGCATTGATCAATACATAGTTTAGTTGTTCATTTAATTAGCATGATTGGCATTGATCACTACATAGTTTTGTTGTTCATTTCACTGGCATGATTCGCTTTGATTAATGGTATTGCATTGATCTCTCATAGCACAATATTGGAACTCATTAATAAGCACATATTGACTATTTTTCTATATAGATTCTAAACAAACTATTATAGCATATATTGGACTATTTTGCTAAACAAATTTGAAACAAATAGTTACAACATATATTGACTATTTTGCTGAGCATATAGCATATACAAATAGAACCACGATAAACTATGTATAGATAAAAACCATGATTGCTATTGATCTACAATGTATACTACATAAATATAGGATGGACATCCATACATATTTTATGAGTTGGCTGCATTTAATTGTATTGCATTGATATCTACATAGTTTATGACCTTATAAGTATGTTGAATGGTTTTGCATGGATCTATACATACTTGATATATCCATAGTTTAGTTGTTCATTTCATTGGCATGATTCACTTTGATTAACAGTATTGCATTGATCTCTCACAACACTATACTGGAACTCTTTAGTGAGCATATATTGACTATTTTGTTAAACAGATTCTAAACAAACTGTTACAGCATATATTGAACTATTTTGCTAAATAGATTTGAACCATGATAAAATATGTATATATCAACCATGTATAGATAAAAGCCATGATTGTCATTGATCTTCCATGTATACTACATAAATATACAATAGAAATCCATACATAGTTTATGAGTTGGCTGTGTTTAATGGTATTGCATTGATCTCTATATTGGAATGTTTTGCTAAACAGATTTGAACTGTGATAAACTATGTATAGGTCAACTATGTATAGATAAAAGCCATTATTTCCATTGATTTTCCATGTATACTACATAAATATAAGACAGACATCCATACATGGTTTATGAGTTGGCTACGTTCAATGGTATTGCATTGATCTCTATATTTGATTATTTTGCTAAATAGATTTGAACCATGATAAACTATGTATAGGTCAACTATGTATAGATGAAAGCCATAATTGCCATTGATCTTCCATGTATACTACATAAATATAGGATGGACATCCATACATATTTTATGAGTTGGTTGTGTTTAATGGTATTGCATTGATCTCTACATAATTTATGACCTCATAAGTATGTTGAATGATTTTGCATGGATCAATACATACTTGATATATCCATAGTTTAGTTGTTCATGTCATTGGCATGATTCACTTTGATTAATGGTATTTTATTTAACTTTCACAACACTATACTGGAACTCATTAGTGAGCACATATTAACTATTTTGCTAAATAGATTCTAAACAAACTGTTACAACATATATTGACTTTTTCGCTAAACAAATTCGAAACAAATAGTTACACCATATATTGACTATTTTGCTAACCAAATAGTAGATAGAAATAGAACCATGATATGGCTATTATGATTGGCACTACGATATATACAAGTAATCACATGAGCACATACTAGAATTTATTATTAAGCACATATTGATTATGTATAGATAAAAGCCATTATTTCCATTGATCTATACATAGTTGATCCATACATAGTTTATGACTTGGCTCTATTTAATGGTATTGCATTCATCTCTCATAGCACTATACTAGAACTCATTACTGGCAAGAAATTGTTACAAAGTTTAGTTGTTCATTTCATTAGTATTGATCTCTTACAACACTATACTAGAATTCATTAGTGAGCACATATTGACTATTTTGCTAAACAAATTTGAAACAAACTGTATGTATGTATGTATGTGTGTGTGTATGTATGTACACACATGTATGTATGTATGTATGTATGTATGTATGTGTGTATGTATGTACACACATGTATGTACATATGTGTACATACTTGATCTATGCATTGCATTAATCTCTCACAACACTATACTGGAACTCATTACATAGCACATTTTTACTATTTTGCTAACCATGTATGTATGTATGTGTGTATGTATGTACACACATGTATGTACGTAGGTATGTATGTATGTATGTATGTGTGTATGTATGTACACACATGTATGTATGTATATATACATACTTGATCTATGCATAGTTTAGTCATCCATTTCATTGGCATGATTGGCATTGGTCAATACATAGTTTAGTTGTTCATTTCATTGGCATTCACACGATTGGCATGTGAAGTAATTATAGATAGTTAGTTGGCTTTTTTTAATGGTATTGCATTGATCTCTCACAACACTATACTGGAACTCATTACTGAGCATATTTTTACTATTTTGCTAAGCATGTATGTATATATGTATGTATGTATATATGTGCATATGTATGTACACACATGTATGTACTTATGTATGTATGTATGTACATATGTGCGTATGTATGTATACACATGTATGTATGTATGTATGTATGTATACATACTTGTTCTATGCATAGTCTAGTCATCCATTTCATTGGCATGATTGTCATTGGTCAATACATAGTTTAGTTGTTGATTTCATTAGCATTCACATGATTGGCATGTGAAGTAATTCCATATGGTTACTTGGCTTTGTTTAATGGTATTGCATTGGTCTCTCACAACACTATACTGAAACTTATTACTGAGCACATTTTTACTATTTTGCTAAGCATACTTGATGTATACATACCTAATCTATACATAGTTTATGATCTCATAAATGTTTGGTAGAGTTTTTCATTGCATTGTTAATTAGAGTTATATTTGAACCATACATATGTGGAATACATGAGGAGTGGCAAATGATGAATGCTCAATTATAGAACTTGAGAGCATATACTAATAGAAATGTGATTTGCTAGATGATTGTACAGTTCATGATTCTATCCAATGTTATATCTATAGTCCTAATTTGCTTGCATATATTTTTATTTCTTGTCTTTTTCTCCCTATTTGATTTCCTATGTATGTTCTCGCTGACAAGATTATCAATAGTATTGAGGATTTTTTGGTAGATGATTATATAATTCATGATTCTGTCCCATGTTATATGTATATTCCAAATTTGCTTGGATATTTTTTAAATTTCTTGTCTTTTTTCCACAATTTGGTTTCCTATGTATGTGCTTCTTGACAAGATTGTCAATGGTATTGACAAAGTGTCTTTCTTTTGTATTTTTTTATTGCTCCTGATTTGTTGATATTGCAAGACCACACATGCTAATAAAAAATGAGCTATCTAATGATTGTTTACTGTGCATGTTTGTAAACGGTCAATATTTTTGATGCTACTCCTTGGTGTATTCCATTAAAAAATAATCAAGTTTTAATTTTTCAAGCATGTTTAGTTCATAGATGCAGGATTGACCATCTAAAAATATAGACAATAATGGGAAGATTGAGAAGCATGAGGGGGTTGCTCATCGAATGTGGGGCATAAAGGTACACATCGTGGATTTCCCAGTATTTTGATATTTAACGGTGTGTTTTCACACCACCATTCAGATCATGGATATTGTTCTTTCTCATCAGTTCATGGATATTGTTTTTCTATCTTCTATCTTATGCTACATATGTAACATTGAATTATTGATCACATAACTAATTTAAACATATTTGGGTCACATTCATAATTTAAACATATTTTGATGACATTTTTATTTGAATGTTGGTATCTGTTTGATCTATACATAGTTATGTTGAAGGCATTTCCTATATGAAATGTGAGTGTTGATTATGATGATCAATGATTTAGAATGTCTGAAAGGGCTTAGACGACCATTATTGAAAAGGATTATTTATTAATTATTTTCAAATTTATTAATCTTGCTTAAATGATGGGTAAAATTTTCTAATGGTTGTATAATGTGATCTAGTTAGCAAGTTTTCATATTGTAGTAATTATGTGAAATTCATTATCAGAATTTCATGATGTTAAAATATGATTTATATGATCATAGAGGGAATTTTATTTTTCTTTTCATAATATTGTATGTCAATTTGTATAATAATAAAAATTTATCAGTACATGATCTTTGAAAGAACCTAAGTGTCTATTTATTCTCAAAGTTTCTTGAGGTCACTTGTACAAATGTGTGTAAATTTGGTCATGGATTTCATATGTATTTTAGCACCTGAGATTTAAGTCTATGGACACTCACGAAGAGATTGTTTCCATGGGGTTGGTGCAACAACCTATAGAAAGTGATTAATCAATTGAAAAATTAATGAATAAATTATGGATAACACTAATAAAGATAAAATGTGCCTCACCCTTGTCCTGCGTGCTAATTTAGGCTCATAAATGGAGTGAGAGAAGATGCTTTCAGTGTAATGCATAACTAAGCATCTTTGTCAACATGAGGAGGTGGCTTGAATCCACATCGATTGTTCCTTCTTGGGGGTTTGTGCCCTAAGTGGCTAAACTTGGTTAATGTAAGGATAGAACCATGTGATGAGACTCTTCCCTTGTGAGTCCTAGTGTCGAACTCCTTATTAGTAATGATGTGATTTGAAATGCCAAATATGACGCTAAAATTGAAATGCATGCATCACCAATAGTTTTAATTATATAAACTAACACTTAGCAATGTGAACCAAGTAGAACTAGAAGCATACCCTAGGTTTAGTATATCTAAATGCACACTATACTCTTTTGCAAAGAAAAAGGGGATGATACCATAGAGAAGTATTTCCTATATTATGGCTTTACAATAAAGCACACCTTTGATTCCAATTGTGAGGGATGATAGTGTTCTTATAGTTGGCACACTAAAAAGCTTCACAACCATTGTAAATTTTGTAACTGAGTTTTCACAAGTATAATTTTGAGTTCTAGAGCCATGAAAAACCCTGTGCAACAACGAAACCACCTATTCATCATATTCAATCAAGAAAGATTGCATGAACAAAATATTTGCAGATAGATAATGTGTGTTTAAGCTTAATGGAATGATCATGTTTACCTAAACCAAACATGGCTATGTCAAGACCCAAATTAGATGAAATTATTTTAGATGGTTTGAAGATGGATATAGTGTGCATCATCATGGATTAACTCAACTCAAACACATATCCTTGCCCTAATTCATAGTAACATGTCAAATAGTGTAAAAAAACACAAGCCTAATCACTCCAAATTTATTATAAGTAAAATATTTAAAAACTTCCTATAATATTTTTTTGATGTCCCTAACTTTGAAAGCTACAAAATTTCTTTGAGAATTTTTATTAAACATAGTGTACTAGATAGGCTTTTTTACTCCATTATCAATAGATTGTTGTTATATTTTTCTAGGAAGAAAGTATCTAGATAGAAAGTGTTATACACACACACACAAATAGAGAGAGAGAGAGAGAGAGAGAGAGAGAGAGAGAGAGAGGTGGATAATGTTAACAATTAAAATAGTAAAATTAAGTATAAATATAATTAAATTAAATTTTGAAAGCTAAAACTATTTTATAGAGTTCCCTTTAACAATAAAATAACATTAAAAAAATAGTCAATGAGATTTTGATATTTAAGTATTTAAAAAATAAAACTATGGCTTTTTTATGTGTAATTATTGTTATAGATGTAATGGTTGTAAAAAAAATAACTTGGTCAATTGGTTTTTATCTAGGTTGGAACTTTTTTCGATGGGAAATGATGTAAAGTCTATTTGCACATGCACCAAAGTGGATTGAACATTAGACATGCTAAAGTGTGATTGACAGATATGGCTGAAGATTTGGGTAGACATTTATATAGATAATTTTCTTTTTTTTTAAATTGCATGTAAAATCTATGTAACCAAAATTCCACATTTTTTAAGAACAATTATTGACAAAGCATCATTTTTTTTGTTAAAGTTTTCATCAAATGTTTAATGTGTGTGAATGTAAAATAGTATATTTTTTCCTATATAATATTTCACGTAAATTTTTAGTTGCATATTTTGTTGAATAAATAACTAACTTAATAAATTTATTGAAAGGGAGAGATACATAGAGGGGCAGAGAGTGCAGGATAGGAAGGGGGGAGACAGGGAGACAGGGAGGGAGAGAGTGAGAGAGCGAGAGAGAGGAGCTTGTGTGTTCTTGCATTTGTAGAAAGATGTCCTCGAGAGATATATACATAGAGGGGTGAGAGAAGAGTGGGCTAGGTTGAGAGAGGAACATAGGGAGGACACAAACACACACATATACAAAGGAAGGGGGGAGAGAGGGATAGAGGAAGTGAGAGAGACATAAGGACATAGAAAGATGGAGATCTCAAACATGAAGCTATTTCTAATGGAGTGAGGAGCCTAATTATCTTCAAGTTATTTTGAGGTTTGGTTTAAGACATTTTTGGATCCTTTTAGGTGGATGCATAGTTGATCACATGCAACAAAAATGTATTTATAAATACAAATTTTTTATATAATTTATCTCCAAAATAAATTTGGCATACCCATTGTACACCAAGGTGAGATTGCTAGTTTATATATGCAGGATTGAATTGACCATCTAACAATACTATCAGTAATGGGAAGAATAGGCAGCATGAGAGGGTTCCTCGTCGAATGTGGGGCATAATAGTATAGAGCACATGGATTTCCTAGTGTTCTCATATTTAGCGGCTAAGTCACAAGGTTCGAGTTCGAGTTCAACAATTGTGAAGTTTGGATGAATTCAACAATAAATTCAATTTGATGATAAATTTGTCTTATATAATTTTTCAAAAATTTATGATATATATGATCACAATTTCTAACTATGGGACAAAAAATAACTTTGTACAAATGATTGCAAGTATGATTATTTTTAACTTTTCTTTGCTAATAAATAAAATAAAAATAAAAAATAATCATCATTTTATTTATTCTTGACTAACAAAATAAAACTGTGAATATTCAAGAATTAAAATTAATAATAATGTAGTCTAATTATAAATAAATTAGTAATCATAAATATTAATACTTTACTCATTATAATACTTGTGTTTCACTAATAAAATAAGATTAAAATTTTTTACATCAAATTTTGATTCCAATTCGAAAATGAACAACCAAATGCAAGAATAAGATATTTCCATTCATATTCCGTTCCAATTCCAATTTCTAAATTGGCAACCAAACGCAGAATATGGATTTGTATATTCATCTTTCATGTCAACCAAATGGTCCAACTATCTTCCTAAAATGCATAACCGAAATTTCAAAAACCTAGTTATGAGATAACCTGGTTATGAGAGAAATTCATCTTCCCCAACCAAACGGGGCCCTAATTATTATTAGATATGTTGAAAGTGTTATGTAAATGTTGAGTTTCATTTTAAATGGTTTTATGCTTTTTATATTCTCAACGGTTCTCACGATGGAAAAAGAATTATGCTATTAGGATAAAAACACAAATTCTTAACTAGTGTCATGTGCTGGTAGTACTTACCTTTACTAATTGAAATAATAGATTGCTAAATTATTTATACTAGCACTTGTACCTGTAGGTTCAAGGTTACACTAATTGTTAAACCATAAGTATCTAGATGTAACAATCAATATTTTAGAAGATCCTAATTGGCTGCTTACATTTAAAACATTTTGTTAAACACCTCATTTTTACATCAAAACATTATGTCAAATAGTAGGTGTTGGTGTGCATCCTCTGCATTTTATAACATCATGCAATGGCTCACATGTTGTGTACACTTGTACATACTACATTTATAACTACTGTTGTGCACTTGTTGATACAAATGTGAATAAAAGTATGTCATTTGAACTTTGTATCTGTTGATTTCTCAAAAATTTCAACAACCATTCTAGAAAATCCTATTTATGCCTATTATGTCATCATTGTGCTCCATGCAATGATTGAATCATACAATTTTCAAAATTGAAAAGGAAAATACATGTGTTGTAGTATTTTCCCTATAATTTGATCATAGGCACAGGCATAGAAACTGGGAGGAGGATATGAAAGAAGATGGCTTCCATTCAAATGACACATTCCAATGACATGCTCAATTGCCACTTTTCCATGTGCCAATTACATGCTTGGGTGTCTCATTCTTTCCTATCCTCTTTGTTTATCCTCAGATTATTTAGGGGGATATAGGTAATATTGATAATCAAATTATTTTAGATATAAATTTAATTGAATGGGATCTAGTTGAACATCAAAACTTTGCGCTTCTCAAAATTTTATATAAAAAATTTCAAATCACACTTAATTTTTATAACACTACAAAGAGATGACCCAATAGTTGAGCATGTTTCAATAATGATGTTAGCACTTGTTGATTTAATGTCTAATATTTTTTATGATATTTCACTAATAATTATGAGCTTAAAGTTGTCATTGTCGATGATGATTTTCCATGATTGAATTAAATGTATCCCTTAGTTATAAAAAATAATGAATTGTGTGATGACACATCAATGCATCTATGATATACTACAAGGCTTGCTTAATTGCTCAATCCTTTCCTAGGACTCCAAAGGTCAATTCTAGAACCTTGATTATGATTCTTGTCTCGCCAAACCTTGGAACAATCCAAGATTCTCTTCTTTCACCTCATCACACCATTAGTCGAATGCAACTCAAAGAAAAAGGAGATGCACTTCATAATACTCTTTCACAAAACACTCTTTTTCCAAAGTAGTTCAATGAGGGCTGCTATCAAATAACATTGATTCAACGGTGAAAAACCCTTTCCAAATAGGGTGAAATAAAGATTTAAACCAAGTTGAAAACATTCAATAAATTCACACTTTTGTTTTCCATGTAAACAATTTCCAAGTCTTGGTACCTTGTTGTAACTACACTAACCGTTTGTGTAAAATGTATGGCTAGTCACTCTTTTGTTGTATCAACCACAAAAACAAAACACACAACAGTTAGGGACATTTGGTTAGGTGTTTAGGAACCAAGAAACATGTTCCACAACTATGCCAATCAGTTTTTATTTACTGCTATTAAATGCACTGCTGTAAGTGCATAAAACTCAGTCATTTCTCAAAGGCATTCACTCCTACACTTTGTCAACTGAATCCAAATTCTTTGTGCCTTTTCTCCAAGATTTATTTATACTATTTCCACACAAATAACTCACCAAGAAGCTGATAATCACTGTTTGTGCAAAGAAAACTCAAGTGCTGCTATAAAACAAGTGAAAAGAGAGGGTTCCAAGATGTCATTTCTTGTTTTTTCCAACCAAACACAAAAACAACCCCCCAAACTATTGAATGATTTAGATACCCATTTGCAAGAGCATGTAGATTCCAAAGAATAAGGTTTCCAGCCTGTACCAAACTCCCGCAATCCAAATTCATAGTTTTCAAGGCCTAAAAAGGAAGGATTTAGAACCTGATTTTGAACAAATCCTTGCCAAATCTTTCTCAGAGACTTTCAAAAGCTCCAATTGAATTTTTAGGTCTGTATCAACCTTCTCCACCCTATTTCATGATTGGTTCCATGGTTCCAATCACTAGTACACCCATTTGCTGCTATTTTTAATAGAAAAATACCTTACCAAAGCACATTGCTTTTCTTAGGGCATCAACAAATAGGTATTTGCCTTCCTTTTCAAAACCTCCAACCTAAAAAAATATAATACAATATGTAAACTCTCATTCCCCCAAGTTTCATCATGGTTCCACCATGGGGAAGAGTTATGACCAATTCATTGGAAACTATTCAAAACTACAAGAAAATTGTCAACACACCAAAATTCCTATATACAGACCAAACAAACTACTTCTTGCACAAAAATTAATGGAAATACCACAAACAAATGAAATTCCAATATTTCAAAATGAAACCAAGTTGTTTCTTTGCATTTACACCTCCAAAATAACTCAATTTTCATAAAATTGCAGCACTAAAAGTGCCCATCCATACAACAGTATGACTTTCTTGGTATTCCAGCCCACTAAAATGAAATGAAATAAGTTTATATATCTTCCCTATGCCATTTTAGGTCAATTTCAAAACCCCATTTTCTGAGGAAAGAAAGGTTGCACTTTCTTGCAAGAAAATTGAAAAATTGAAAAATTACAACTTTGTGCAATTTTTGCAATTTTTGAAATAACTTAAAAATTCCAATTGCTATGCTCACCAAACTTGGTTAGGGGTCCTATTAGGTTTTTTTTTGACCTTCTAAGATGGTTTTTGACCCTTGGTCAACTTTTCCACCATTTTAATCAACCTAGGCCCTGTTGAGCAACTTACAGGCATATTAGCAACTTGAGAGAAAAAACTCACCTAGCAACTAAATAATCCTACCAAATGACCTCATAGGTCTTATTGACACACAATTGATGTGGCTAGCATCACTACAAGCCAAATTTGTAAGAAAGAAACCCTAGGTACAAACTGGCCTACCTAGGTGCTCCTGCACTAATCTATAGAACACGACTTAGTGCACTAGTATAGTCTCTCATTTTTGTGTGGGCTATTTTGGACACCTTGGAAAAAAAAATGTTGATGCAGTATCATATTTGATGATGTAGCCCTAAAGCCTTAGTTATAAAAAAGTACATTGATGTGGTAAAAAACATCTTGACATGGGATCATATTTGAAGATGTGGGATATATTTGGAACTTGCCAAGTAAGTTCCAAACAAATTAGGAGTAACTTGAAATTTTCACATAGAATTTTGAGAAGCACAAATTTAGGGTGCTCAACTACTAAGTCATCTCCCCTAGCTGTCAAGTCCCCTAGTTATAACTATGTTATGAATGCCAAATCATAATGCTTTTTAGCAACGTGTCCAAAAAGGCCCTAAAAAAATTGAGATCAATACTTTTGCATTAAGTCATTTCCAAATGGTGCACTAATGTGGCATCACATGATTTGTCATTTTTTCAATCTCTAGAATGTATTCCATTTAGTTTTAGGTAGTCATTGTCAATAATAACAACTTTAAATTCATAACTATTGTGTAATATTGTTAAACATATTGGGCGTGTTAAGAATTAATCAGTGTTACACATTTATTATAACGTCTATGATCCTCTCATATTTGTTAATTTAACATTGAAAATGATTATTTTTTATCTTTCCTAATTAATTATAGTAATACTTGTGAATAAATAATAGTTTATAAATTATTTTAGATTATGTCAAATTAAACATATTTTTTTTATATCTAATTAATTAGAATAATAAGTATGGGCAACAACCTATAACACAACGATAAGTTGTGAGCCTTTCATTTGTGAGGTCTTGGGTTCAAGTCTACTTGAATTAATACATAATAATTAATCTCAACTTCAACCCATTACCCATAGAGAAATACAATAATAATTATGAAAAAGTAATAAAATGTTATTTTAAACTATGTAAAAAAATTATGTTTCAAAAGAAATATTTTTTTTATCTTTTTAATTATTTTTCTTTCTTTCTAATTAATTAGGAGAATAATTGTGAACAAGAAATATATGTTATTTGATTTAGATTGATATAAAAAAAATATGTTCTTTGAGTTGACTTTGAAATCAAGAATAGAAACGAACAAACTATTTTATATTGTGGCAATGTTTTTGAAATGATTTTTTCATTTTTTATTTTTTTTTAATTGTTTTAAAAAAAAAATTACAATGTTAAAAACTTAGTTTCATTTCTCGTTAAGTTGAATTTGTTTTACTTAATAGTTATTCATGTATAAAATGAGAAATTGCACTCTTGAGTAATCTATGTTGTGGACATAATAAATTGAAGAATGAGAGATGATTTGTATACCTGCATTTATTATAGTTGTCAATTTTTCAAACAAAGGGTACACATACCATATTTTTACATGTTGTTTGTCTTTATGATACAGTGCATCAAGAGTTTTAAATCTATTTTTGTTTTATAAAGAACATTTTAGTTTTGTCACTTATTAAGTTAAATCCTTTTAAATAAACACCTAATCATATATGATACAAGAAATTAATCTCTTAAGATGATCTATATTATAGACTTGGCATGTGGTTGTAATGATAAATACTTTATATATTTGCATTTATTATAGTTGTCACTTTTAAAACATAGTGTACACATACCATATTGTTAGACATGACCTAACTTTTAATGATACAATAATAAATCATACAAGAGGATTTATCGTAGCATTTATTGTCAATAGCACACGTTTTCATAGATTTGTCACTATGTCTAAATTCATGACTATATACATATTTTTCCATACTATACTCATACAATCCCACAAGGGAAAGCATATTTTTCTTCATTAACATATTATTGCAAGATGTTTAACAAAATCCAAGCTTAAGTTTCAGCTTAATTATATTTGTTCATTTAATGCTAACCATGTTGATATATTATGATTAAATGTGGTTTGTGATCTTTATACATTTCTCAATGTTTATCATTTGAATATCTCACATTTATTTGTACTTATAATGTCTAAGATCTATACCTACTCTCTATTTATGGTCTTATTTAGGAAACTTTCTATTATAAGTTATTATGGTTGCATCTTATTAAATATGCTATGGGCCCTTTAACACAGAGGTGTATTGTCTTATATATTGAGCTTATCATTATTACATCAATTCACAGAAATTTCTTTTTCTTTTAATTTTCCTATATCTATGATATGTAGCCAATCATTATTACATCAATTCACAAAAATTTCTTTTTCTTTTAATTTTCCTATATCTATGATATGTAGCCAATCAGAGATACCATATCAATTCACCGGTTATTCCTTTGATGAATATGGTTACTGATTTTTATCTCATGATCATTGAGTGCTAGGTTGACATATATTCTACAACTATCATAACTTGTATCATGCAACCATAATCCCATGAACAAGTTACATTCCGTTGTAGCCTTCACTTCATTCTCCATCGCCAATGAACCATTACCAAAATGTTCGTTGATACTGCTTGATACTGCTAAAACCTCAAGTTCCATCCCAAGAACCTTGTCTGCCCCCAAATCATTCCTCACAAAGGGTTCCACCATGATCCTTGGATTCGCAGTCACAATATACCTTTTGCCAGACGAGCTAAACTCCTGCTAGGTCTCTGCATGTACACCCTCTGCATAAAATTTGGGCAAAACAGCCCTAGACACCAACTCAATGTCTCGGATCTTGAGCCCGACAAAGTAAATGAAAATCAACATTTGAATCCCAGCTGCCTCCGCATACGCAAACCAAATCGAAGGCGTGGATTCCAAAAGAATCAAGTCGCGCAACAAGCTCCTTCCCTCCATAGCCACAAGCATGAAGCAAGGGAAAGAGTTGCTCGATCCAAGCATGGTGTCATCCAAATCTGTAGCCACACAGCTGTGAATTATCTTAACAAGGTCAATCACCACACTTAGATTAGAAACTTTGATTTTAGTCCAAAATCCTCTACCTTCTTTTAACGTGTCTCTTATTACTAGTGATGCATGAATCTCAATCTGTTTATTGTCCAGTCATGACAGTCATTATGTCCTTACCCGTGCTCATGGAGTGCCACAAATTTGTCGGATGAAAGAGTGTCAATGGCGTATTGGCAGGAGAAGCCACCCACGACAGCCATTCCGCAGACTCTGTCAGAACTTATCTCATCTAAGTTTGATGGAAAAAATAGTGTTGGATATGGACCACTTAGGAGGAATGAAGGCCAGCGTTGGGCAAGAAAGCGTTGTAGCATTATTGAAACGGTGTGATGCGGGATTAGAGTGAAATGAACAGAGAACCATTGTTGTGCATGCTTCTGCTGGAGAAATATTTGGTGAGCGGAACCAAAGTGTCTCTCACCTTTCTGCAGGAAAGCATTCTCGATGCTCCGTACAATCATTTTCTTCCACGCGCCGTGGCTGAGAAAATCTCATTCTCATTCGACAAGCTTTCCCTGGCATTGAAGGAGCTCAATATCGCACCTGATTCCGTCATGGCTCTGGAAATGAAAGAGACCTTAGAAGCCTGCAAGAGACCTGCTTTGAAGGGCAAAACCAAATTCTGTGCAACATCGTCAGAATCCATGATTGACTTCATCACATCGAAGCTGGAGAGCAATCGTTTAACAGTTCTGGCGACCAATGTTTCCAAAATGTCAAAATCTCTGACACATGAGTACAGCATTATGGGTGTGAAATACGAGGGCAAAGAGGGGCAACGGCTACCCAGCCAGTTATTTCGACTGGCTGGGTATGCCATGCCGTTTATCTCCGTCAGGTCTTCCTTCCATTTGCCCTCTTCCGTACCGTCAGCTATCTCCTCTGACATTCCTGCTTGTACGGTGGTTTGAGTCAGCTTTGCCTGCAGTATGGGACGTCAATGTAACTTTAAGATATCATTTTATATTGTGGTTTCTCTGCATTGACTTGGTTTTTGGGCGGCATAGAAGGAGATATAAATATTGATAAGTAGGAGATGATTTCCACAGCTAGTCAAATTGTGATGTGAATATCAAGATTTAACTGTGTGATTTTTGAGTCAAACTCGATGACCCATGTTTCATGAGTAGTGATTCAACATGAATCCATCTCTCATGAGAATAAATGGAACACTTAGCACTCATTGGATCTAGGTGATGCTCACAGGGGTGAAGCACCGAGACTTCCCGGGAGGTCACCCATCCCAGTACTACTCCAGCCTGAGCGCGCTTAACTGCGGAGTTTTCTTCACAGTTAAACCCAAAGCTTGCAACCCCATTTGCAAAACCTTCACCAAGTGTTGTGCCTTATGAACCATTCATTAGAAAGCCCCTTAAGCTCATCAATTGATAAGTAGGAGATGATTTCCACAGCTAGTCAAATTGTGATGTGAATATCAGGATTTAACTGTGTGATTTTTGAGTCAAACTGTGTGGGCTTTCTAATGAATGGTTCATAAGGCACAACACTTGGTGAAGGTTTTGCAAATGGGGTTGCAAGCTTTGGGTTTAACTGTGAAAGAAACTCCGCAGTTAAGCGCGCTCAGGTTGGAGTAGTACTGGGATGGGTGACCTCCCGGGAAGTCCTGGTGCTTCACCCCTGTGAGCATCACCTAGATCCAATGAGTACTAAGTGTTCCATTTATTCTCATGAGAGATGGATTCATGTTGAATCACTACTCATGAAACATGGGTCATCGAGTTTGACTCAAAAATCACACAGTTAAATCCTGATATTCACATCACAATTTGACTAGCTGTGGAAATCATCTCCTACTTATCAATTGATGAGCTTAAGGGGCTTTCTAATGAATGGTTCATAAGGCACAACACTTGGTGAAGGTTTTGCAAATGGGGTTGCAAGCTTTGGGTTTAACTGTGAAGGAAACTCCGCAGTTAAGCGCGCTCAGGCTGGAGTAGTACTGGGATGGGTGACCTCCCGGGAAGTCCCGGTGCTTCACCCCTGTGAGCATCACCTAGATCCAATGAGTGCTAAGTGTTCCATTTATTCTCATGAGAGATGGATTCATGTTGAATCACTACTCATGAAACATGGGTCATCGAGTTTGACTCAAAAATCACACAGATATAAATATTGTTTTAAAGTTGGGTTCGGGAACAAGTTGAATGTTGTGCTGTTACGAATGAATCCGCTCATTTGCTTTTTTAATTAAAAAATGGATTAATAGAGCGAAGCGTGTTGACTCAGGACAGGATTTCATCGTCTCCTTCAAATTTTCCTATTCCATTTTTAGAACTGAAATGAGCTTTTAGCGCAGGAGAAAATATCCATTCTATGGATAGCATGTGAAAATGTGGAATTGCAATTAAGCACCAATGTATATTTGACAAAGTTTTTTATTAATAAATAGCTTGTAATTGGCACATGGACATCACTGTATGTTATAATTGTATTATATATCTGATTATATTTTTTAATTTAGTATATTTATATTTTATCAAATCTATGTAAAGAAAATCATTAGGTTCAATCTTGAAAAACAAAATAAGGAGTTGTAAAATTAAAGAAAAAATAATTTAAATTTAAGATCAATTAAGTATCTTAATATTACATTTCATACATAAAAAAATATGGTAGTACATAGTTTTTTATGACTTACAGTTTGGACACAATCAGATAAATATTTAGTTAAAAAATTATTGACACATACTTCACAAATTTTAGAGAAGAATTTTGTTACTTTAGAATTTTAGAATTGTTACATAAATAATTATAATTTGATTATTAATTTATAATATATAAAATATAGAAAAATTACATTAGAAGACTTTTTATTTTCAATTGATGTAGAATTTGTTTGTAAGGGAGAGTAAAAATGCATGTTTGAAGTTAAAAAAATTTTATAGTAAGATTCAATTTTTTTAGATAAATTTAAATAACAGAACTTTTGGTACAATTTGAATTATACGGTTTTCTTTTAACATTTGCAAGTAAAAATAAAATATATGCATATCATATCCATAACATATTATACTAAAATTTAATCCTAAATAAATATTGTTTAAGTTTAACTATTTTGCATTATGAAGCTAGCTTATAAAGATTATTTTAGAAAAATAACTGTTAAGCTCAAATTTAAATTATTTTGAAAAAAAAGTGACCAGTTCCACAATAATACAATGTTTTAATTTGAAAGAATTTGTTCCTAAATTTTATTTTAATTTATTGAACATCCATCAATCAATTTATTAACTCAAATTTGCAGAGAAATAGTCAAAAAATTAAAATGGGATAATTCAATCTCAATTTCTAAAATACAAAGAAGAAACTTAGAAAAGCAACCAAATTATCAACTTGCTACAACCTCAGTAATACTATTAAAAGGTACATTAAAAATAGTTATTGAAAAGAGCTATTGATATTTGTAAATCCGTTGATGAATAAGAAATGGCATGAAAGGAGGGATCACTTTTCATGGTGGTTGCCATGGCAGATCCCATCCCCAATTGTTGAAATGTCTACCTAGAACAAGGCAAAATAAATCAGCATAATAGGGGGATTCCAAAATCTCAAAGTCCCTGTTCTCAAGACATCTCTGTATTGGGTACTTGAGTATCTAAGTATTCTCATTTCTATTTAAATTTGATTTTTGAATATTATTATCAGATATTTAATATTTTACTATATTGAATATTCAATAATTTTAGTTAATGTTGCAAATTTTCTATTTTAAGTATTTTAATTTGGTACATGTTATACTGAAACATCATTTCATAACTAATATGAAAAATAAAACGAGCAGATTCATTCGTAATAGCACAACATTCAACTTGTTCCCCAACCCAACTTTAAAACAATATTTATATCTCCTTCTATGCCGCCCAAAAACCAAGTCAAAGAAGGGAAACCAAAATATAAAATGATATCTTAAAATTACATTGACGTCCCATACTGCAGGCAAAGCTGATACAAACCATCGTACAAGCAGGAATGTCAGAGGAGATAGCTGACGGTACGGGAGAGGGCAAATAGAAGGAAGACCTGACGGAGATAAACGACATGGCATACCCAGCTAGTCGAAATAACTGGCTGGGTAGTCGTTGCCGTATGCCCTCCCCATTCTTCTTTTAATAAAAGCGAGAAGCATACACGCAGAAAGCGCAATACGTCAGCTCCGGACTGTCCCACCATGTGAGTCTTGAATATTATGTAATCGTACATATCCTTAATTCCTTTATTCTTCTCCATGCATACTTTCCTGACATGATCATGTTGGGCATCAACTTTTATTTCTTACTTTTTAATGTGCCTTTCCATTTGAATGGGTGTGCACACCTTGGGAAACGCCACATTTGTAGGGGTAGTTTAGATGCTTTGTTTAGGTAGCTAATTATGTGGATAGGATTTAATGAATGTGTTTAATTGATTTTTTTATTTTAATAGGCTCATTTTGATATTATTATTGAATCAAACAGTCTTAACAACAGTCACAACTATTCATACATGCTCAAGTTTAGGGCAACAACTACCCACCCAGTTATTTCGACTGGCTGGGTATGCCATGTCGTTTATCTCCATCAACTCTTCCTTCCGTTTGCCCTCTCCCGTACTGTCAGCCATCTCTGACATTCCTGCTTCAACGCTATGTATGGTGGGTACGGTGGTTTGTGTCAGCGTTGCCTGTAGTATGGGACGTCATGTCGTCAAACTTCTTCAAGTAATTTTTTACCATTGCCCTACTTTTAATTTGTTTTTGTTAAAATGGTTTTTAATATTGCAACATATCTAACTCATTTCAAACGCCACAATTTCTAAAATTTGTTTACTTTATTAAAATAACAAAATAAATCGATCAAATTAAATAAAAATAAATACTTATACATTTAAAGAAAAATAAAAAAATTGAAAAACTAAATTAATTTCTTATAACAATTAAATATAAATATATATCTTCTATTAAAAAACTATAAAATTATAACACTGTTATATATCTTCTATTAAATTAAATACTTACATTTAAACAAATTTACCAAATTAAATATATTCTCATTACATTATTTTCAAAAAATAAATACTTATTAAAAATTTGAAAAACTAAATTAATTTTTTATAAGTGTAAATAACTTTATTAAATTTCTTATAACAATTAAATATAAATATATATCTCCTATTGTGTTTCAATGGAGATAATTTAATAGAAGATATATAATAGTGTTATAATTTTATAGTTTTTTTAATAGAAGATATATATTTATATTTAATTGTTATAAGAAATTAATTTAGTTTTTCAATCTTTTAAATTTGTTTAAATGTATAAGTATTTATTTTTTGAAAATAATATAATGAGAATATATTTAACTTGATCAATTTATTTTGTTATTTTAATAAAGTTATTTGCACTTATAAGAAATTAATTTAGTTTTTCAATTTTTTAATAAGTATTTATTTTGTTATAAAAGTCATTTAGATTTCTTCAAGATCCATTTTTGTTTGATTAAAAAATATCATAAAATCATACTCTATCCTTCAAATTGTTGTTTATAAAGCTTAAAATTGAACATCCTTGCACTAAAAAAGTCAACGATCTAGATAAAGAAAAGTAAAACCATAATGAAACCTAATAGATATTAGGCATTCCTACAATAAAATTTGTCATGAAAAGATAAAAGTTACTATGTGGTAATGATGAATCTATATGTTGAATTAAATATAGTTTTAATTAATTATACAACCTAATGAAATTGCTTAATAAATGAAACTATAATGAAACTATTTAACCAAATCTCTCAATAATGTCACAACGATCAAATTATTGTAGATCAAACAATTAAGTCGAACCATAATGAAACCTAACAAACAATAGACATTCTAAAAAGCAAATTAACCCTAAAACATAAATATAGTTTATATAGATAAATATAAAATTGTATTAATAAATGCCACAAATATTAAACAATCTAATTGAAATCTTCAATTAAAATCACAATAAACAATTAAATTGATACATGTTAGAATGCTTAATAAATCTGCCCATGATTAAACTGATGAAGATGAAGCAAAGAAGTTAACTTATATTGAAAACTAGCAGGCAATCGAATTTCTTAAAAACATGAAATCTTTACAAATTAAAGTGACAACATGATAATGATGAACATGTATGGCCAATAGAGTACAACTGTGATTGATTAAATAATCTAGTAAGATTGCTTAATAAATGGGACAAAAGTATAATAATCTAATGAAATTGCTCAATAAATACCGCACTGTTTAAATTGATGTGTATAAAAATGTTTGAAGAAATCTAAGTGGGCACTTGCAAATATTGGATACCACAAGGCGTGAAGGTTTAAGCCATAAGCAAGGAAACAAATTTTAGAAATTGTGGCGTTTGAAATGAGTTAGATATGTTGCAATATTAAAAACTATTTTAACAAAAACAAATTAAAAGTAGGGCAATGGTAAAAAATTACTTGAAGAAGTTTGATGACATGACGTCCCATACTGCAGGCAAAGCTGACACAAACCACCGTACCCACCATACATAGCATTGAAGCAGGAATGTCAGAGATGGCTGACGGTACGGGAGAGGGCAAATGGTAGGAAGAGCTGACGGAGATAAACGGCATGGCATACCCAGCCAGTCGAAATAACTGGCTGGGTAGCCGTTGCCGCAAAGAGGAGGAGGCAGTGTATTACTGCCACAGTGCACAATTTCTGTACGTAGTGTACTACTGCCACAGCGGAAAAGGAACGAAGGTGGCAAGGATTCTGGTGAAGGGCACATATGGGAGCACAGTGGAGGCGGTGGCAGTTTATTGTCCAATCATGGCTGTCATTATGTTCCATGGCCTCCCTCCTTTGCATGTCGGGCAGTCTCTGAAAGTAGCACCGTGGTGGGGCAGCTGGCTGCGCTCACTCCAAATAGCTCCATGTGGGCTAACCGATCTCCATTTCTTTTGCGGATAAAAATTTTCATGGGTTGAATCATTTGTCGGGCTGAACAGGACACTTTAGGGCAAAGGATCCCCATAGACGTAGCCTATTGGCTAATAAGTAAATTAAAAAATATAAAAAATAATAGTTAATAAGATGTCGAGTTTAGAATTAACATAAATAAATTAAAACAATAGAATAAAGAAGATTTTGAATTACCCATTTTCATATGCCCTAACCTAGATTTTCATTATAAATTTTGTCAATTTTAAAATTATATTTTTAAAATGTCAGGGAAATAGTAAATTAAAATTTTAAAAATGTCAGTGAAATAGTAAATTAATACAATAGTAGTAAATCTATATGTATATGTTAAAAGATATAATTATAAAAAATAATAGATGATGATGTATTAAAAACTTAAATTAAATTTATTTTTAAAGTAATTTACTGAAATCAAATTAGACAAAAAGGGTTTTTAACATATAATGTTATTAAAACTATAGATCTATGTGAGATTGAATTTTTAATATAAATATAAAATATAGTTTTCTGATTTTTAAAAATATGTTATATATTTAATAATAGTATTAGTTTTGAAATATATTTTCTATCAACTTAATATATCTTATTAATTCATCTCCTAAAATTGTACCCACGAAATGAAAATATTTTGTAGAATATATGAAATTTGTAAATAAATTAATTTTTTTAAAGAAATATCCAGTTACCATAAAATAGTTCTTCATGATTGGGCAAATTAATTGTGTAATCGAATGAAGTGAATGCAATAGTCTACTATAAGTACAATAATAATTTTTTTGTTATATAAATATTAGTTAAGTGGTATTAAACACTCTCATGATGTTTAAACTTTGTATATAAAAATTGAAATTTATTAAATAATTAATTTTGTGTCATAAATATTATGCATAGATTTGATCAAGATTTGTTTATTATTATTATAGGGTATTGGAAGGGGCTAAAATTGAATAGTCTTATGTTGGGCATCTGTTTATCACGTGTCTATGTGTAACTATCGTGCATTTCACAAGAAATTGAATCTCTTTGAACTTCAACTTATGGATTAATTTCCTATGCAAATGAACTTGAACTCTTCAAAGTCAAAAGTCAAAAAATCAAAAGATGGAAGTTTATTTCCTCTCATTTGGCCATCTTCTCTTCATTTCTTCCATGTAGAGGGCTAAATGCTTTACCTACTAATGACTAGCTATGCGGAAAGTAGAGGTAACTATCGAGCCCAATCTAAAGTGGTTTGTTATTTTTCTTATTTCAATGATAATTTCGTATGTGTACTTAAACTTTCCTATTTTTTATTCTGGCTAAATGTTTAGCATTGGTTATATTTGCTTGGTCTCGTTTATGTTGGAATCTTAAATTATAAATGGTTGTCGCTTGAGCCTGTTGTTCACCTACCTATCAGAGATTGAGATCCCCATATTTCCTCTAGCGCTACAATCCCAATAGTCAAGGCATTTATTGCGGGTAGGTAATTTTGAAATTTGAAAATGAGTGGGAAAGTTTTTTGTGTGGATGACAAAAATACAAAACGAGGGAATGTTCATTCATTCAATAGAGAGAAGAAAGGGTTTTGTGGGTAGCAACAACAACAGAAAGAATATTAGAGTGTGCAGCAACACGGTGAGGTTTTGGTGTTTTGAAAGTGAAAGTTTATCCTGTTGAGAATTGATTGCTCTAGGTTTATTGTATGCATCCATATATTACTGCAATACTATTTTATGAACAACAACAGTAGTTAGTTATTTAGAATCTAGGTTTGTAGTTTGTTTATGTTCATATTTGTAGGAAGTTCATTTCCATTTAATAGAAAGAAAGTAATCTTGCATATCTCTAGTCTCTTGTGTTTGTGTTGTCTCCATTATCTTTTATTTTGCTGTGTGTTTTGATGTTTGGAAAAACAAAGCAACAATCTATGTTCTTTCCTTGGGTTTTTTTTGGAACTTTATTATTAATTTTCACAGTAGATTAACATGTCAGTTTGCTGAGGGTTAACATTTTCATAGCCTTGTCTCGATATTTGTTTTTGTTGAGTGGTTCTTATTTTGAACGAGTGATATGGTCATTTATGTATGGAGTAGCTTGATTGTGTTGAGTTGTTTAACCCCCCATGTGCTCCAATTTCTTAACATGGTATCAGATTCATTTGGCCCTAAATCCTTATGAGTTTGGGCATTTATTTTTCTGGGTATTGAAGATTTTTGTGTAGAAGACATGGTTGGAGATGAAGGAAAGAGCTAGCAATAGCCACCATTCAAAACTATGATACTTGGGCAAAGAAGATAAAACCCATTATGGTTGTAAGTGATTTGTGGGAGTTTGTGTTAAATGGGTTCAATGATGTGACAAACCTAGCACATTATATTGCCCTCACAAATAATCAAAAGACATAGCTCAAGGAGTCAAGGAGGAAAGATGCAAAAGCATTAAGTGTTATTGAGGTAGTCATGACAGAGATGATTTTTTCCAAAGATAGCAACAACTAACTATTAAAAGAAGCATGTGATATCCTTGAGATGAATTTTGAAGGGACCAAAAAATTTAGTGCGATGAAGCTACACATGATTAGAAGGGCGTTTGATAACCTTCAAATGAAGGAAAATGAGTCTACTTCAAACTTTAGCTCAAGGATCTCTGGTTTGATAAACCAATTGAAGTCAAATGGAGATGAATATGAAGAGCAAAGAATAGCGGAGAAAATTTTAAGAAGTCTACCCCCAAAGTATGATAATCTTGTAATAACCATTAAAGAACCAAAAGACCTCACCACTTTGGCTATTGATGAGTTGATGGGTATTCACCAAACCCATGAGCACCGGATCAATAGATTAGCAACATTTCCCCAAGAGCAAGCTTTTAAAGCTCAAGCCAATACAAGAAGCAAGAGGAGAGGAAGAAATGGCTATGGTAGAGGCTCTAGAGGTAGAGATCATGGTAACTCTAGACAACGAAATGCTGGAGAAGAAAGCTTACAACAAGTAGACAACCAAGAGGTAGCTAGCATCTCTCAAAATATCTCTAGAGGAGGCAAGAAAAATTATAGCTCTAATAAAAGCAATGTGGAGTGTTATTATTGCCATAAATTTGGGCATTATGCAAGTAAATATTGGAAAAAGAAAAGTGATCAGTCAAGGAAAAGTACAAATGTGCGTAATGTGAATGTAGGTGAAGCAAATTCCACAACCTTCATCATGTGCAACATTGGTGAAGAAGGCAACCCTAAATTTTGGTATTTGGATAGTAGTTGCAAAAAGCACATGAGTGGTAATAAAAACTTATTTTCATTTATTGATAAAAATTTCAAGTTTGAAAGTAGAATGGAAAAAAATGGAACCATTTCTATTTTGGACAAGGGATCTATCATTATCCAGACCAAGCAAGGTGAGAACAAGGAGATTCAAAATATTTATTTTTCTCTAGGTATGAAGCACAATTTGTTGAGTGTTGGAAAACTCAATCAAAATGGTTACAAAGTGCTGATGGAAAATAACAAATGTGTCATTCGTGAGAAAGATGGGAGTAAGAAAATAGTTGCAGCAGTCCAAATGACAAGGAACTAGATGTTCCCTTTGAGAATAGAGACATGTCAATCTTCTAAAATCGTTGTTGCACCTCTCAAGAATGCATATAGAATAGTACACCATCAATCAGCTCTAAAGAGTGTGATTGAAGATACCTCCAAGATATGAAATCTTTGGTATGGAGATCTTGGTTATACTAGTTTAAATTTATTGTCCAAGAGAAGAATAGTAGATGGTTTATCAAAAATTGTAGTCATGTAGCAAGTGTGAGTCTTATATTTTTGGTAAGCAACATAGGCTTCCGTTTAATTCTAGTAATTCAAGAAGGGCAAGGGCACCATTAGAGTTGGTGCATATTGATTTAGTTGACTCTATGCAAACCAATTATATTGGGGAGAGAACATATTTCATGACATTCATAGATGATTTTAGTCGTAAAACATGGGTGTATTTTTTGAATTTAGTAAATCTGATGCATTTTTTAAAAAAATTAGAGTTTAAAGCCTAGGATGGAAAAGAATGTAGACATTATGTCAAGGTCCTAAGGTCAGTGGGGGGGATACCTCTAATTCTTCTATAAATTTTTGCAAGAAAAAGGCATCAAGAAGGAGCTTACAGCCAACTATACTCTATAGAAAAATAGAGTATAGAACCACTATTGAGATAGCTAAGAGCATGATGAAAGAAAAGTGACTCCCAACTATAGATTGGGGAGATGTTGTAGCAACAGGTGTATATTTGACAAATGGGTGTCCAAAAAATGTAGTTTATGACAAGATTCATCTTGAGGCATGGTCAAGACATAGATGGGTGGTTGAACTTGAGAGTATTTTTGTGTAGTTTATGCACACGTGAAGAAGGAGAAAAGAAAAAAATTGGAAGAAAAGGGTGTGAAGTACATCTTTACTCATTATAGCTCAAAATCAAAGGCATACAAATTTTATGACTCGACCACCATGAAGATCACCATTTCAAGAGACGTGGATTTCATTGAAAATGAGGCAAGGATGGCTTGGTGGATAAATCTGCAAGCACTTCAAGTAAAGTGCCCATTATTGATGAAGAAGATGATGTTAGTGATCAACAAGATGGAGGAGTAGCATTGATAGACATCTCTGGACAACTCTAGATTGCTCCTGATAGAAACAAGCAGAAAAGCAAGCAACCAAGGAAAGCCAAAAAATTAACTCATACTAACTCTAGACAACTCTGGATTGATGTACAACATGTATAGAATAGTAGCTATAGTAGTGAAAGTTCAAACCCTACTCTCGCCTCCCTATTGCCTAGAAAGACCAAAAGTCTAAGAGAGATATATCAAGCTGAAGGTATGAAAATTGTTTTGATGAAAGTGTAGATTTTGCATTATTTTCTCATAGCGATCCAATTTATTTTGAAGATGTGAAAGAAGAAAAATGGTGCAAGGCCATGGATGAGGAAATAGATACAATAGAGAGAATTGAGACATGGGAGCTAACTATTTTACCTGCCAAGAAGCAAGTTATTAGAGTCAAATGTGTTTATAAAACCAACTGCAATGCTGAAGAAAAAATAGATAGGCATAAGGCATGATTGGTGGTCAAGGGGTACAAACAACAATATGGTAAAGACTATGATGAGACATATGCCCTCGTTGTAAGAATGGAAACTATGTGCGTTGTCATAGCAATTGCAGCCCAACATAAATGGAAGGTTTTCAAATGGATATGAAGTCTGCCTCTTAAATGGAGTGAAGAAGAGGTGTATGTGGAGTGTTAAAAGAAGAGATGTATGTAGTTCCAGGTGAACAAAATGAAGTGTATAGGTTGAAAAGAGCTCTTTATGGGCTAAAACAAGCTCCACAAGCATGGTATAGCAGGATTGACTCATATTTGTTGAGAAATGGCTTTAGCAAAAGTGATGGTGAGCTCACTCTTTACATCAAGGTAGTTGATGGTAAAGTTTTAATTATTGTCTTATGTGTAGATGATTTAATTTTTACTAGGAATGATGATTTCCTTACTATCGATTTCAAAGAAGTCATGCAAAGTGAGTTTGAAATGACAAATGTGGGTCTCTTGAAGTATTTTTCTAGGCATAGAAGTAAAACAAATGCATGATGGCATTTTTATTTCTCAAGAAAAATATGTAAATTAGATCTTGGAAAGATTTAAAATACAAAACAATAAGGCAACCCCAGCGCCAACAACCATAGGTGTGAAGTCGAACAAGGAATATTGCAGCTACAATGTGAATCTAACATTGTATAAAAGTTTGGTTGGAAGTCTAATGTATTTGACAATAACTCGACTTGATATAATGCATATAGTAAGTTTGATTTCTAGATTTATGAAAATTCTTAGCTCTCATTGGTCATATTAATTGCATTTTAGCATTATATTCCTCCTATGAAATGAACTAAAAAATAAAGTAATAGATTAACGCAACCACTCACCATACATGAGAAGATCACAATACTATATTATTTGATCATAAAGCTACATTGCCTTTAAAAGTGTCCTTTATATTCATATGGATAAAAGGTCATAGTTTTGTTTGTTAAATATATTTTAAAAACTATTTTTTAGGGGGATTTATTGGCTTTCTAAGGTTGGGGGGTGGGGGGGTCCTACTCCTTTTCAATTGGCATATAGAAATTCTGAATTATGGTGGAATTTAGTATTTGGACATGGTTTCCTGCCAGCATTTAAATATGGGCTGAATTTTAATGTATACAGGCTTTTGTAAGGTTTTGTAATTCATGGTGACAATTTCTAAGAAATGAGTTGAGGTCTCTTTGTATGGAGGAAAATTTAAGACACTTAGAATATAAATATTGTATTATTACTATTGTGAGAATTTGTTAGTATTAAATATTAATCATATTTAAAATTTAATATTTTTAATCTATCCATATATTATCATGTATGTTTAAAAACTATATGTAAAATAGTAAAATGCAATATTTTATTTTGTTAATATAATATTATAAATATCTATATATTCATATATTATAATATATGTTAAAAAACTTAAAATAATAAACTGTCATATTTTATTTTGTTAATACAATATTATAAATATCTAAATATTCATATATTATCATGTATGTTTAGATAACATATGTAAAATAGTAAAATGCAATATTTTGTTTTGTTAATACAATATTGTAAATGTCTAAAATTTAATAATATAAAATTTTATATTACGAATTTGATCTTTTTTGTATTAGATATTACAGGTTTGAAATTACAATGTCATATAGCTGATAAGCTAATCATAGCAAACTTGAAGACCATGGCTCAGCTACAGCAACTTAAAGACCAAGTGAATCAGCTTCAAAGTGACTGCCATATGGACCTTTGCAAAGTGTTTCGTAATGTCCTTTCAATGTAATGCCAGTTGTTTTGTAGTGATTTATTTTGTATGTTGTATCTCTCTTCCAGCTACCTCGTGTAGCTGTTATTCTTTGTAAATTTACTTTGTTTCAATCAAAAAAAAAAATCATAGCAAACCATCACGATCAATCAAAATAACATCCTAATCAAGCGAATAGCACCTATAATATCTAATTTAAAAAAGC
Source organism: Cupressus sempervirens (assembly GCA_028749045.1). Lineage (NCBI taxonomy): Eukaryota > Viridiplantae > Streptophyta > Pinopsida > Cupressales > Cupressaceae > Cupressus > Cupressus sempervirens. Next base: position 49,013,148 of record CM053786.1, read on the forward strand.
ATAGATTGTCGCTGTACTATCAAACCATTAACGCTGTTGTGTGTATGTGCAAACATCATGTACAGAAAACGGGGGTGACTCATGCTGTTACTCATTACCAGATCTATGTACCCATGCCACCCAGCCAAATCGACCATCCGTCCACTTGATGACTTTATCAATCCAAATATGTTGAGCATATGGTTGGACCACTCTCTCAACCACTCTTTGCATTCCCACTCTACCATCCAAACCATGAATGGTTAACACATGCCAATTTATTTGCTTTGTAACAACATATAAAATTAAGAAAAAAAATTGTGCCTAGTGGAATTTTTTAGACTTCTCAAATTGACGAATAACTGGTATTACTTCATCAATCAAACTCTCTATAAGCTCTTTGACACAAGTCTTTCATGCCACTCAATAGAGATGGAGAAAGAAAACAAACATAATCAAATAACGTGTAACCACTATCGTATAAACATGGAGATATAATTATTTGATTCATCACATTGAGGATCAAATGGAGACACTCAATTTATGAGACGGTCATCATAATGCATAAACAAACTTAATTTTATTTTATAAAATATCTAAAAAGCTACTACATATAAAACTAAAAACAGATTGACCTCAGTATTATTAAGTAGGTCGACATAATATGTTAAATATGTTAAAGAAAACAATGTCTAAAATGTAACGAAGATGAGACATTACAAATGGCTTACAAACTCTCGCCATAATTGTATCTGGTGACAGTCAAATAATACTACTATTTTGTGAATCTGTTAAAAAGATCAACGATAATGCTGTCCATGACTTCGAAGCATTTTCGACTCCAATTCGTAGTAAGACACAGCACTCCAATTACAATAGAAAATCCAATTGGAAAGCTCATTCCCAGCCCAACTCCCCACCATACATCATCCTCTTCTTCTTCATTTGTCTTAGTAGCAATCGTCCCTGCAGGGGGATTAATTGTTGTAGGACAGGATTTATTTTGGTGAAGGTCGCAACATTTTGTAATCAGTTGAAGGCCGCAAAGATCTGAATTCTTTGAAAAGGATGGTGCCTCAAGCGTTAAGAGCTGACCCCCTTGTGGTATCTTTCCTGAAAGATTATTGTGAGACATGTCCAGATAACCCAAGAATGTGAGGGATTGCAGCTCCAAAGGAATATTTCCTGACAGGTGGTTGTGTGAGAGATCAAGGGACTGCAGCTGTGCCATGTTCCCCAGAGCCTTCGGAATTTCACCTATAATATTGTTTCTTGACATATTTAGAACAACCTAACCCTTGAGCAATCCCATGTTTTGATGAATCCCACCAGTTAAATAGTTGTTTGGTAGATGAAAACAAATTCCCAGCTAATATCGAAAAATAACACAACTGCAACTTCATTTATAAAATACAGAAAGAAATGCGCAACACAATGAACACAATATTTTCGGACAAATTGTCCCTGGAAAAACCCCTAAGGGAAAACTAGTTCTACAGATGAAGAATTATATTAAACTTCAGCAAATCAAGAGATACAAAAATTCTTTGCCTCTCACTGGCAGAATTCCGACAACCTCCTAATTTCTCCCACTGATATTCCTCACTGTTGTCCCCACGCTAACACTGCGCCCTTGCTAACATTGCAAGACTGTTTGCTAACACTGCAAGACTGTTTGCTAACACTACAAACGTTTCTTCAAAACTTCTTATCCAAATGACCCAATGACCCCTTTTTATACTACTCCTGTTGGTAAACCAACGACCGAGATTAAATCAAACCAACCGCTGAAATTAACACAACTCGACAGCCAATAATAGAATTGGTTGCAAGGTGTCCAAAAGAGAATCTCTAAAATTAGTAAATAATAACCATTTACTAATTCTTGGCAAGTGGACAAACAGCTGTCCAAACCACCCATAAATACTACTGCTATTCATAGATAAGGACGAACAGCTGTCCAAGCTACCCATAAATACTACTGCTATTTTCGGGTCAGAAATAACAGCTGTCCAACTAACAATAATTAACACTCCCTCTTAGGGAGGAAGCTGTTCTGCATGACACCCATCTTATCTCTGAAAAAGATAAATTTGGTCTTTCCCAAAGCCTTCATCAGAATGTCTACTACCTGCTCATCTGTAGGTATGTATTGTAGTCGAACAACTCCCCTTTGTACACAATCTTTGATGAAGTGATATCTAATATCTATATGTTTAGACCTATCATGAAACACTGGATTCTCAGACAACTTGATGCAACTCTGATTGTCACAATGTATCACAGTAGTCTCAACCTTCTGACCAAACAAGGCTACTAACAACTTTCGAAGCCATATAGCTTCACATGTCGCCATGCTAGCTGCTATGTATTCTGCTTCTGCTGAACTTAGAGCCACAGACTTCTACTCCCTACTGAACCAAGATACAAATCCTGATCCCAAGCTGAAACAACACCCTGAAGTGCTCCTTTTGTCTGTTGTACTTCCTGCCCAATCTGCATCAGTATAGCCTATCAACCTGATACCTTCACCTCGAACATATCTGATCCCATACTCAACTGTACCACGCAAGTAACGTAGCACATGCTTAGCCGCTATCCAATGCATTCTCTTTGGTTCAACCATGAACTGACTAAGAGAGTTAACTGCAAATGCTATATCTGGTCTAGTGTTGACCAAATACATAAGCGAACCAATCAACTATCTATATAAAGTGGGATCTACATCTTTCTTCTTAGATCTATCTACCTTCTTCCAATTCGTGATCATGGGTGTAGACATGGCTTTGCAATCCTCCATCCCAAATTTCTTCAAGATTTCAATGCAATATTTCCCTTGACCAAGAAAAATCTCTCCATCTATCTGCCACACTTCCATGCCTAGAAAGTAGTGCATAAGTCCTAAATCTTTCATCTCAAACTCTTCTACAAGGTTCCTTTTGCAATCCACTATGAGCCCTAGTGAACCTGTAAGAAATAGATCGTCCACATAAAGAACAAAAATGAGAATCTCACCCCCAACCATCACGTAGTAGAGGTTAGCATCTGCTTCACTCTTCACAAAGCCCATTTTTTGCAAGTATGTATCAATGCGCTCATACCACGCTCTAGGAGCCTGCTTGAGTCTGTACAATGCTTTCTTCAATCTGCACACGTGGGTCTCTTTTTTGTGTGCTACAAAGCCTTTTGGTTGCTCTATGTATACCTTCTCCTTCAACTCACCATTGAGGAATGCTGTCTTGACATCCATTTGATGGATTTTCCATCCCATCTGTGCTGCAAGTGAGATTACAGCTCGTATAGAAGTATACCTGGCAACTGGAGCAAATGTCTCCTCATATTCTATTCCCTCCTTTTGAGAGAACCCCTTTGCCACGAACTTAGTCTTGTATTTCTCAATGCTACCATCTACACCATGCTTTATCTTATAGATCCAGCGTGATCCAACTACAGCCCTATCTGTTGGTCTAAGTACTACCTTCCACACATCATTCTGCATTATTGAAGAATATTTTTCAACCATAGCATCTCGCCATACCTGATGTTCTGTAGCTTCCTGATAGCTAGAAGGCTCACTATCTACCAACTGACTAACTAATGTCACATAGTCATTGAACTTGGCTGGTTGTCTTCGTTGTCTAGTACTCTTCCTAGGAGCTCCCAAAAACTCCTGAGTATCCCTTTGTGTATCTAGAACTAGATGGTTCCTGCTGCCAACTGTAGAGGATGAAATATCAACCTCTAAGTCTTCTAGATACATTTCTTGTTGCACCTATTGCTCCATACTCTGTGAATCTTCACTAACTGAGTCTACACTCGTACTGGTAACTGTACTTGAGCTTTGTTGCCCTTGACTTGGTCTTGGAGCTTCTATTGGCTACTCACTCTGATCATCTGTTGGCAAATCTCTGGATCTCCTGAATGCCTTGTCCTCCATGAACTTGACATCCCGTCTGACAATAATTCTTTTAGTCCCCGGAATGAAAATCCTATATGCCTTTGAGGTCTCACTGTACCCAACAAAGTACCCCCTCTCTGCAGTCTGATCTAACTTTGTACGTGTATCTCCAGGAATATGACAATATGCCAAACTCTCGAATATCCTAAAGTGACTAACATTTGGCTTCTTCCCTGTGAAAGCCTCCTTTGGTGTCATCTTCCCTGTGAAAGCCTCCTTTGGTGTCATCTTCCCTAGCACCTTGTGTGGAACTCTATTCTGAATGTAGACTACTATATTACACGCCTCTACCCATAAGTAACGGGGCATGTCCTGGTCATGTAGCATAGCTCTTGCTGCCTCTGATATAGAATGGTTCTTCCTCTCAGCAACTCCATTCTGCTGTGGATTGTAAGGAACAGTCCATTCTCTCTTGATTCCTTCTCTAGTGCAGAACTCCTGGAAGACATTTCCTTTGTACTTGCCTCCATTGTTTGACCGAAGAACCTTTATCTTCTTTCCTGTCGAGTTCTTCACAAGAGCCTTGAACTCTTGGAATCGACTGAAAACCTCATCCTTAGTCTTCAAGAAGTATATCCAGGTCTTTCTAGAAAAATCATCAATAAAAGTAACATAGTACTCATATCCTCTAAGAGATTTCGTCGACATTGGTCCACAAACATCTGAATGTACTAGATCAAGAACACCCTTAGATCTAGTGTCACTCCTTGGAAAAGATGCTTTCGCAAACTTCCCCAACACACATCCCTTACATACATCGTCATGCTCTGTGCTCACCTCTGGAACACCTGTCACGGTCTCACGAAGCAATCTAAGTGCTCCATGATGAATATGGCCCATCCTCCTATGCCATAGCTCTCCAAGATCTCTAGGATTACTGTTGCTCATAAGTGCTTTAGAAGTATCAAATTGCAATCTATAAAGGTGACCATTCCTAACTCCAATAGTTATGTGTGATTTCCAATCCTTGTGCTTAATCAACACATGTGTCCTTCTAAAGAGTACATTATACCCCCTATCCTGAAGAACAGATATAGAAATCAAATTCATACCTAAGCCTGGCACATATAACACATCATGAAGTGGAATTATCTTTCCATTCTCCCTCTGAAACTAAACAGTCCCTTTTCCAACAGGGTTGAGTTTGGACAAGTTTCCCATAGAAATCTGAATGTTGGTGTCCTCCTCCTTGTAACTGGATAAGTACTCTCTAACTCTTGTCATATGAAATGACGCCCCACTATCTATATACCAAACACACTGTGAGGTTGAGCTAACCATACAAGCTATGAGTGCAAACTCATCTTCCATTCTACTGGAGAGTTCTTCTGCACTTGCTGAAGCTGCCACCTGCTTCTTACCCTTTTTCCTTTCTGGGCAATCACTGACACAGTGGCCAAACTCGTGACATCCAAAGCACTTGACCTTAGAAAGGTCCTTCTTCTTCTTTTCACTTTGTTAATTTGATCCTTTGCTAGATCCCTTCTTTGCTTTCCCTTTACCCGCTAGGGCAACGTTCTCTTGTTCCACCTCATTTTTCTGACTCTTGTTGGCCCCATTGACAAGACTTAGTCTAAACTCCTCCTGAGTGAAATTAGTCCATAGTCGATCCCAACTCAGTAAAGTATCTCGTCCACTGACAACTTGAACAAAGACACCCCATTGTTTAGTAAACCCATTTAGGGCTATTCTCGCTAGGTCATCATCACTAGGGCTATCTCCAATAGCTGCTAACTCATCCTTGACAAGTCTGAGCCTGGTGAGGTAACTTGTGACGTCTTCTCCCTGATTCATCCGGGTATTCTTTACCTTCTCTTTGAGAATCAACTTCCTGTTGGTGGTAGCATTCTGGTACAAATTTAGAATGGCGTCCCACATCTTCTTTGCTATATCTAGCTCCGAGATATGTGGAACAATATGATCCTTGACACCATCAAGGATAATCTTCCTCGCTTTGGCATCGTCCTTCCTATATGTTGCAAGCTGTGTTGCATCCGTTGGTACAGGTACACCACTGGTAGCATAATCCTTGATACCATTCTCTTCCAACAATAAAGAAATTCTGGCCTTCCAGACACCAAAATTTGAGGCACCATCCAATCTATCCTGATCTCTCAAACTAGCTGAAGCCATCTCAAGGGTTTAAAGCAATAATAAATCTAAAGAGATCAAAATTTCTTTCCTAGGGAAAAACTCTTCTACCCTTAACAATGCTCTGATACCATGTGAAAAATCAACTATTGCAGTCACTGATTATTAATCTCCTATCATAAATGATTATTAAACTGCTGAAAACCTATCATAAATGATTATTAAACTGCTGAAAACAAATTTCCAACTAATATCGAAAAATAACACAACTGCAACTTCACTTATAAAATACGGAAAGAAATGCGCAACACAATGAACACAATATTTTCGGACAAATTGTCCCTAGAAAAACCCCTAAGGGAAAACCAATTCTACAGATGAGGAATTATATTAAACTTCAGCAAATCAAGAGATACAAAAATTCCTTGCCTCTCACTAGCAGAATTTCGACAACCTCCTAATTTCTCCCGTTGATATTCCTCACTGCTATCCCCACGCTAACACTGCACCCTTGCTAACACTGCAAACGTTTCTCCAAAACTTCTTATCCAAATGACCCAATGACCCCTTTTTATACTACTTCTGTTGGTAAACCAACGATCGAGATTAAATCAAACCAACGGCTGAGATTAAGACAACTCGACAACCAATAATAGAATTGGTTGCAAGGTGTCCAAAAGGGAATCTCTAAAATTAGTAAATAATAACCATTTACTAATTCTTGGCAAGTGGACAAACAGCTGTCCAAACCACCCATAAATACTACTACTATTCATAGATAAGGACGAACAGCTGTCCAAGCTACCCATAAATACTACTGCTATTTCCAGGTCAGAAATAACAGATGTCCAACTAACAATAATTAACAACATACTCCATCTCCTGCCCTTTGTTAGTGATTGTCACTCGATCTACATACATGGGAATAAAAGAATTATCCTCGACAAAAGCCTGGACAAGAAATATTTGACTAGTCGCTGATTGATTTTTCATGGCCTGCAGAGATGAGATGTTGCCTGGAATCCCTCCTGAAAATCTGTCAGACGAAAGATCCAAGATTTGAAGAAGTGGCAACGCTGTAACTTGTGAAGGTATTATGCCTTCAAATCTATTTGATCTTAAGATCAATATCTTGAGATTTGAAAGTTTCTCTATCCAATTTGGAATGGTCCCCTTCAATTTGTTATTGCCCAAATCAAGTATCTCCAATAGGTTACAGTTTGCTAGAGAGGATGGGATATACGAATTCAATCCATTCCCACTTAATTTTAGTGTTTGAAGAATCAAAATATCTCCGAGCCACCTTGGCAACTCGCCCTCCAAATAATTTTTCTCTAGGTTCAACATAGTAATAGAAGAGTTATTTTTGAAACAGGTAGGAATCTTACCTGTAAGCTTGTTATTTGAGAGATCCACAATCTGTAGTTGGCATATAGAAGATGGAATGTTACCTGTCAGATTATTTCGAGAGAGAGACAGATAATCAAGACCTGAATATTCTGCTGGAATGGATCCACTTAGTCGATTCTCTGACAAGTCCAACACAGCCAAGCCATGACCTTGTAAATTGTTGCTCTGCAAATCCAGAATCCCCATTTTCGACCGAGTTTCCCTTAGGTCCCGTTTGGTTGCTGGAATATGAGTGGAATAGGAAAACGAAATTAGAATATGTTTTATATTCGTTGTTCGGTAAGCTCAATCGGAATTGGGAATAGGAAGACATATTCCAATTTTGCTCCTAAAATGAGCATATGTCTATGCCAAAAAATATATGTTATTGGAATAGGCCATTTCCATTCCCATTCCGATTTTCCATTAAAAAAAATTAATTAATTTTTTTTTTTTTTTCACTTTTACTTTTTGAATTTTTTTTGTTAAATTTTTTTTAATAACATTTTTTAAAATTATATCTATTTGTTTAAAAAAATGAAAATGAAAATGAATTAACTAAAAAAATAATAAATTAAAAAAAAATTAAGAAAAATATTTTTAAAAATACAAAACTTAACCTTATTCCTATTCTATTTTTGTACAACCAAACAATAGATTAACATATTCCCAGTCGAATTCCAAGTGCACCAAACATGATTGGAATTGCCTACTTCTATTCTCATTCCTCATTTCCATTCCCATTCCATTTTTCTATTCTAATTTTCTATTCCTATGCCAGCAACCAAACGGGGCCTTAAGGTATTAGGTAGAACTCCTGCAAAGGAATTATGAGAAAGATTAAGATACCTGAGAGAATTGTTGGCAGATATTAATTTTTCCACCAACCCGTCGAAAGAAGCTGACAATATGTCATCCAAGCACTGTCCAACACACCAGCTGCACCGTCCAACATTAATTGTAATAGCTAACTCTATGCATAGTCAATATAGCATTTACTATGTATTTCTCTATAAATTAATAGACTGGGCCTGTGATCAGTAGAGCCCATTTTGGGTTTCTCATATCTCTTATGGTTTCTCCCTTGGTTTCTCTTTCCACTGCATGTTTAGTGTTGTGTTATATTTTCATCATGGTATCAGAGCCAATGGAAAAACGACCTTGAAAGTTTTTGAATAGATTGGTTGGAATGAGAAGTGCTAGCCATTAAGTATTTTGTTGCTAAGGTTGAGGCAATGTAGCCCAGCAGGAAATGGAATTCGAAGCTGTCCTTTGTGTCATTAGATCTGCAAAGACAAGAGCTAGGGTAAGAAAATCCTGTCACTATTTGTGACAGATGAATCAGATCTAGGTCAATGGAGAATCCTGTCACCATTTGTGACAGAAGATTAAATCTACTAGTGAATCCTATCACCATTGGTGATAGATGTCATAAGGAAGCTTATCAAAATTTCTCGTGGATCCTATCCCCATTTGTGATAGAAGTTAAGAAAGGGAGACCTTGTCACTAGTTGTGGAAAACCTTCGAAAGAGAAATTTGTTGCAAGGAAATTTTTAGTTGTTGAAGAAAACTCAGCTGTAGCTGAAGATGAATTTGTTGAAAAAGATCCAGCTAGTGTTGAAGATGAGGAATGTGTGTCTAGTATTATAAGTCACTTGTACGAGTTAGCATTCATTAGGAAATGAGATGGCATGCTAGAGTTGGTTGTCATAGTGCAAAACTTTGTGTGTGTGCTGATTTGAGATTTAAGTGTTGGATTAGAAGTGAGAGAATATATCTATTTAAATGTGTTGTTGTCAAGATACATTGTATGAGGAAGATCAAAGTTGGCAGTAGATTGAAACTGTGATAGGTTTTCTATCCTCAAGGGCTATGTATTTTGGACAAATTTGTTGACTGTGAATTGTGTTTGTTAAAGGCAAATTTAGACATTGTACTGTACCTAAGTTGTTATAAGGGGTGCATTATCGATTTTACCCAACACCCTAGAGTTTGGCTTAATATATTGATGAACCATGTATCTGAAAAGGAAACCTATAGAACTAGCGAGTACAACGATTGGGTACCCATGTATCACAGTAGATGGATTTCTTTTTATATGGACTCAATAACCAGTTTGATGCAGGTCAAGAAGGAGAAAAGCCAAAGTGATAATAGTTTTCCCATCATGTGAGTTTTTAGTAATCTAAATCATTTGCGATGTTTCCACATCATGTGAGTTAGTGGTAATCTGCAATAATTTTGTGTTGTTTGGTGGTTTGTCGTCACCACTCTTATGTGAGGTTTGTGGTTAGTCAAAACCATTCAAATGAAATTTTTTTGGTCAGCTAGAAACCATTTGTATTACATTGGTTAGGGGCAAGCCGTAAAAATCAAAGTGATTATGACAAAGGAAAACAATATAAATGTTGTAGCATTAGTGGAAGAAATTAAGGGGGAGTGTTGGCAGATATTAATTTCTCCACCAACCTGCCGAAAGAAGCTGGCAATATGCCATCCAAGCACCGTCCAACACACCAACTACATCGTCCAACATTAATTGTAATAGCTAACTCTACGCATAGTCAAGATAGCATTTACTATGCATTTCTCTATAAATTAATAGACTAAGCCTGTGATCAGTAGAGCCCATTTTGAATTTCTCTCATCTCTTATGGTTTCTCCCTTAGTTTCTCTTTCCATTGAATGTTCAGTGTTGTGTTATATTTACATCAAGAATTGATACCCCATACCCACTGTGGAATATATCCCGCAATATGCAGTTGCTCAAATCTAGAATCTCAACATGATATTGAGTTATTAGGAATGTTGGAAACTAGCCTTGCATGTTATATGAACTTAATCGCAGAGTAGTCAAGGAGAATTTTGAAATCCATGTCGAACTGTACTTGACAGTTAAAAGATTCTCGAAAATGTCTAGCTCACCTAGTTGACTGAGACCATCAATGTGAGACTCTAAAAAAATCCCAGTTAATGCATTGTGGCTCAAATCGACTTTGTAAGGTAGCCTAGCTTACTTTAGGGGGGCAGAGTGTTGCCATTCAGTTGATTGTAACTCAGATCAACATATTGGAGATTTGGGAATGCAGTGAAGAGCATTGTGGGAATGGGACCATCTAGCTGGTTATGGGAAAGATCAATATGGGCCAATGGAAAAGGTCTTCCCAAGGGAAGAGATCTATTCCCAAACGGTGGAATCTGCCTTCTTAACATGTTATAACTCATATCCAAATTTTTAAGCTTTGTAATATTTGCCTTCTTAATTGGAATACTCTCAACATGGCAATATGAGAGATCCAAGATAGTTAAAGAGGACATGTTCTTAGATATTTTGCACATGGCACACACTAAGCTTAATTTCTAGACTAAAAGTGTTAAATAGTCAAAGTTGACTTGTTTTTCCCAAATTTATTTTTTCCCTTAATGTATGATGTTTAAAGGTGGCCTTCTTTTCTGTAGTTTTGAGCGCCTCGAATTAGATAATTAAAGAATGACTCCAATCCTGTGTGTGCGCAACTCAGGAACATCGAAGAGAATAATGGGAAACTTGACATCGGGTGACAACCTTGACATTATTACTACGCAGTGGAGGGGGCTTCTTACAAACTTCCTCCCTCTAACTAAACGACAAACCGCGTTATAGTCGATCAATTTTGAGTTTTTTTCTCTTGAAACCGCTTCCACCAGACTGTTGAGTGGCGTACCTTCTTCGAAATTCTAATTAATATAAGTATAGCTCTAATAAAAATAACTATGTAATTGGACATCACACCGTGTGTAAAATGGAGCAATTTTTTGTTTGTACCAGTCTTTATATTCATAATTTATAATTAGGTTGGGAGTCTTTAATATAGGATTCGTTTCGTAAGAAGATAAAATCGATTAATATTACAATCTGTGAAAAATCTAACTATTGCAGTCATGGATTATTAATCTCCTATCATAAACAATTATTAAACTGCTGAAAACAAATTCTCAGCTAATATCGAAAAATAACACAACTGCAACTTCACTTATAAAATACGGAAAGAAATGTGCAACACAATGAACACAATATTTTTGGACAAATTGTCCCTGGAAAAAATCCTAAGGGAAAACCAGTTCTACAGATGAGAAATTATATTAAACTTCAGCAAATCAAGAGATACAAAATTTCTTGCCTCTTACTGGCAGAACTTCGACAACCTCCTAATGTATCCCGTTGATATTCTCCACTGCTATTCCCGTGCTAACATTGTGCCCTTGCTAACACTGCAAGACTGTTTGCTAATACTGCAAACGTTTCTCCAAACTTCTTGTTCTCCAAATGCCTCCTATACCCCCTTTTATACTACTCTCGTTGGTAAACCAACGGCCGAGATTGATTTACAATCGATGGTGGAGATATATAAAAATTTACCAACCCTAACAAAATTGGTTTCTAGTTGCTTCTAAAAGAAGTCAATTATTTAATAAATAATTGTCCTTGCTCTAACCAATTTGTTAGCAAAAACAATTAGATACTAAATAATAGCAAATGGACAAACAACTGTCCAAGCTAACAAAACTAACACAATCCACATGAAATATTATCATCTAAACATAATTCTAATAGTTTCTAGTACATTGACAGAAGAAAGAGTAGATCTTAAAACTCAGAACAGACAATAGTGACAAAGTCAGTTCAGTGTCTATAGTCAAATATTATCGCAACGTATTGTTAGGGGTTTAAAAAGTACTCTTGTGCTGGTTTTCTGCCTCTCGTGTTTCTATGCATCTGCCTGGCAATGCACGGTAGATTCAATCGTGTATGTGTGGGGATCCATTTCCTATTTTTCAAAGTCACGCAAATTGGTAGATGGAATTGGGAGCTTTTAAAAGTAAATGAAAAGTCACCCAAATCAGTTGAAGGAAGTTCCATGTTTTTTCTAGTTACTCCGCTTTTCCTCCTTTTCTTTTCATTTCTGTCTTCATGGGAGATTGAAACGGTTTCAACTTCATCTTGTGAATAGATTTTCTACACAAATAAAGAATCAAATTATTTTTTATTTATTTATATATGTTAAATGTAATAAAGAATTAGTATTCTCTTTCCTATTATTTAAACTTTCCATGCTCTCAACGATTGTGAAGGTGTAAAAAGTTAAGCTCTTAAGACGAAAAAATTTGATGTTATATAAATTGTAATTAAATGGTATTAAAAACTCTTATGATGATTCAAATTTGTATATAAAAATTAAAATTTATTAAAAAGTTAATTGTATGTAATAAATATTACACATGTTTGATCAAGATTTCTTTATTATTATTACAGCGTATTGGAAGGGGCTAAAATTGAATATTCTTATGTTGTTTATCTATCTGTCGTGTCTATGTGCAACTGTTGTGCATTTGACGAGAAATTGAGTCCCTCTCAACTTCATCTTTGTGGATTCTTTTTCTACGGATTCATTTTCTACGCCAATGAATTTGAACTTTTCAAAGTAAACCAAAGTCTAGCAAATCAGAAAATGGAAGTTTCTTTTATCTCCTTTCGACATCTTCTCTTCATTTCTTCCATGTAGAGGGGTGAATGCTTTACCTACTAATGACTAGCTATGCGGGAACCAGAGGTAACTGTCAAGCCCAATCTTAAATGGTTTTGTTTTTTTTCTTATTTCAATAATTTTAAATGTGTACTTAAAACTTCCCTAATTTTTCTACTAGTAAATGTAGTAAATGTTTAGTATGGTTATATTTTCTTGGCTCCATTTCTAGGTGAACTGTAATTTTTATAGATTATTTTTTATTAAATTTATTTAGCTTTTAATTTTTGGAATCAAGCACAAGATCTTTTTATTACAAAGAAAAGTAGCAATCGTTGCACTGCACATTAATACTTTGATTTTAATAGATTTCATATTATATTACATTCATATATACATATATATGTGAGATTTTTAACTAATGAGCATAATTTTATATAGTATGAAACATGTCTATTTCAAAAATACTATACTTCATTGTATTTTTAATATAGAAATTTAAAAAAGGTTTGCATCTATAATATATTTATTTTTCTTTAGTTCTTTTAGTTGTTGTGATTAATAGGTGAGGATGTATGATTTAATAAAACAAGAAATGTCTTTGGCTAGAGCACTAAGCTAGAAACAAGTGAGGGGTTTGAAATATTGTAGATAAGCTTTCTTGCTCTTTCATTTACAATTGTAGATAGAAACCACATTTTTAACCCAATTTATAAAGGAAATTTATTTTCCTCTTCTTCTTTTTTTTATGTATTGTTCATCATGTAGCTTTGTACTTTTATTTCTAGATGATTATAAACAATCTGGATGATACTGACAAACCTATTAACCATGGCAACACTTATGGAGAGACAAAAGCCATTGCATTTCAATTGTTTTGACCCAACTTTATTCTCCTCTCTAATCAACACTCATCTTTCCTAACCCTGTCTTTGTTTTGTGCATTGCAAGTCAAACGCAACTCTTGAATTGAAATTTTTCTTTCAAGATTGTCATAACCCGCAAAATATTATAGATTTCCTTGGATTCCATTACACTTCTCTCTATGCTTCAAAATGAGTTATCTAGGGCGGACTAAAAGATAGTGGAAGACAAAATACAAAACACAATTATTATTCGCTTAGTTCAATCAATTACAATGTACTATATAATTATCTTTGTAGGAGAAAAATTTGTAAGAACAATACTTGATTGTGCTAGATAGTACTTGAAGCTTCTATTTTAAATGCATTTCTTAACAATACATTATTGTTTGGTTTAATGTTGATTGTCAATAGTAAAATAATTCTCACCAATACTCTCCCTTAATTTCAACCACAAATTCTATTGCATTTACAAATTGGCTATAGTTTTCTTTTACCTCTTTCTAGTGTCCATACTCAAGTCCTTAGAATTTATCGAATCCTTTCATTTCTAAATTATAATTTTCCCCTTTTAACTCTTTTTCTAACTTGTCCCATTGAAATTTTTTTTTAAAATTGAAAAAAGAGGGGTAAAAACTTTATTGAACTTTAGAACAACTCATTACAAAACAGCAAAGGGCCAAAGCCCCAGGAACCACCAGAGACCACAAGAAAAGGCAAGAACTAGATCATCCCTCCCTAATACCACTTACATCTTCTGCAAAAGTCCTCTCCGGGTCTTGACATAACTCGTAGAGCATTTGCTCCCACTCATCAATCTTCCCGCCATCTATATATTTTGACACCCATTTTGCCAGACAATCGGCCGCCCTATTCCATTCCCTTGGAATATGGACATAAGACACTAAATCCATCAACAAGGTAACCTGTAATATCTGTTGCACTATCGTAGACAACTGCCAGCTAACATCAGAAATCTTCCTCTCAAGAAGTAGATTGACTAGAACCTGAGAGTTTGACTCACAAATCACCTTACGCCACCCTAGAGAATAAGCTCGCTTCAAAGCAAATAAGATAGTCAAACCTTTCATCCTATTAATAGTCTGCATCCCTTTATTAGCCGAGAAAATAAAAACCACTAATCCAAAAGAATCCCTACCTATCCCACCAATCCCAACTGGACCTGGATTACCCCTGGAAGAGCATTCCATATTAATTTTCAAAAAACAAACAGGAGGGCGTAGCCATCTCCCCATCCTTTGAACTTTTTGCTTCATGCGTCTACCTCTCCTGATGCAAGATGAGGCCGAAGATATCCCCTATATTCCAAACCTATCAACCATCTCAACATCACCTTTCTCAAGAAGCAACACAATCTCACTCTTAGCTTCGACAATATCTTGGATCATTCCCATAAGCTAGAGTTGTAGGGTGAAAGAGTAGTATAAGAATAAGTGTGGAGAGTCTTCCTCCCCACTACTACAAAGAACACACCTCGAAGGGCCAAAAAAACCCCTCTTTCAGATATTTTCCCAAGTCAAGCATCTATTTCAGACCAAGGTCCAAATAAAGCAGTTACACTTTGGCCAAGAAAACTTATTCCAAACTTTCTTCCACCAATGAACCTCTCCCCCCACAAGTTGTTGGGAGAGCAATTCCTGATACCCAGAAGAAACAGCGTAACCACCCTTGGGATTAGAGGACCAGGCCAACACATCATCATCCAAAAGGGCGCTACAGTTTCGACAAGAAAGAATGTAATGAAGCTCAGCGCACTCCACCTCCAAACCAAAAATAGGCCATTCCTCTAGGTTCTTCCATCTTGCCTCCACCAACTGCCCCTGAAGGGAAAAGGAGTTAAAGTCACACACCCTTGACCATCCAGCTTCACAAAACCTTTGGGACAATATACGCAAATGAGGATATTGGACAAACAAGGGAGGGTAGCCATCCCAAGCATCATGCTAGAAATGTTCCTCTAACCCACTCTTGCAGATCCAAAATGGGCCACCCTTAATGAGTGCAACCCCTTTCTTGAGAGTATTCCAAATCATCGAACCTTTCCCTGTCAAGCTATACCGAGGGATATCTTTCTGGGGGATCCTTAGAAAATACTTTTGAGTCAAAATTTTGGCCCACACCAGATCCTATTCCACACACCATTGCCAATACAATTTGGTTGCCAAAGCAGCACCAGATAGTAATGATTGTTGTAATCCAAGACCACCAAACTATTTTGGGCTACAAACAACCTCCCATTTAACAAGGCTCCACTTAGTTGATGATAAATTACCAACCCATAAAATTTATCTTGCTAAGGAATCAAGGTCCTTAACAAAGCTCATCGGTGCCACCTGATTCATACACCTATAGAGAGGAAGAGCCTGAACCACAGATTGGAGTAGTTGGACCCGACCAGCAAAGGATAGCCAACAATGGGTCCAATGAGTGACTTTGACATGGAATTTATCCAAAATAACTCGCCAAGAATCCCTAGACTACCTGCCAACTAAGATAGGAATCCCAAGGTAGAGCACTGGAAGGCTCCCAATTTGGAATCTAAGAATATGAGAAACTCTCCTCTAAATGGATGACAGAGTGTTGAAGAAAAAATGGAAGACTTGCCCTTGTTAATTAACTGGCCTAAAGCAGCAAGATAAACATCCAACACCTTGTGCATATAAGAAGCCTCCCTAATGGTAGCCATGCCCATCAAAGTCGTATCATCCACAAACTATAGGTGAGATTGTACAGGAAGGCCCCCTCCCCATTGCCAACCCTGAATGAAGCCCCCTTCAACATTCCTTTTTATCAACTGTCCCAAACCTTCCACCAAAAGAAGAAACAAGTAGGGAGAGAGAGGGTAACCTTGCCGTAGACCCCGAGAGGCACCAAAGAGATCAGAATGCCCATTGAAATAAATTAGACTCATTTTATTTCCACTTATTTTTGTTAGACTGGTTTATTTATTTTTAGTTTTTTTTAATATCAATTTGCAATCAACTTAGCTAATTGACGTATTTTGCTTAACTTCCATATTTTAATTTTTACTTCTAGTTTTTTATCGAACAAATTATGATCAAGTAAATTGTTTCACTATAGATTGTGACTAATATAAATGGCTCAGGAAAAAAAAAAAGCATCTTACCACTCTTAACCTGTAAAACGTCCATCACTCCTAATAGCATTTTGATGGTGGTAATTTTAATAGCAAGTATAAAATTTCTAGGAATGTTAGACTTGGTGCTCTAACTTGGCATTTCCTCTCTTCTTCTATTAGTGGACCACACAATTTTGCTACTTTAAATTATCTTGGATATCTTTTGAGATTCTAAATAATTCCTTGATATCCAATAGTTCCTAACCAATATAATTTACCATGAAACCTCTTTATTGTTATAATAATTACTTACCAAAATAATTATTATGGTTGGCACAGACCAAAGATAGCATAGACTATAACATAGACCAAGAAGTTTCTAGTCTTCCATTTAAAATACACGTGCAACCATTTTTCCCCAACCGCCCAACAACCTTTCAAACAAAATATCACAAATATTGTGTCTACTTCTTTAACTGCAGTGGTGGTACATTTATTACAAATTTGGTCATAAATAGAATGCATGAGCTTGATATTGAAACACTCAATTTAGAGAAATATTATGTTTGGTTTGAGTATTTTATTGTGGTATATGTTTCTCATAGTATTGGAGGAATTGTGTTTTTCAACATTTATGAAGTTGATCTTGCATAAAAAAAATCATTCCAAACTTCTATAACATTATCTTAGTAGTATCTTTTGAGGTGGACACTCTTCAACAATTTTCCTTTGTAGGCATCACCACAACAAACTTACTAACTAGTGACTGCCTCATATTTAGATACCACTTCAAAATATCTAGCATTTCCACCATGGGCTTTGATAGCATACTAAAAGATAAAGGAAGAAAAAATACAATACACAATTACTATTCACTTTGTTCAGTCTATTATAACAACATATTTTTACAAAGGTTTTACAACTCTCTAGAATGCTATACAGTTATAGAATAGAATCAATATTCATGTGAATGATTAAGATGATGAACTCTTCTATGTGGGTGTTTAAGCCCAAAAAATGCTTGTCTACTAAAACTATATGGTTTTCATTTTGGTGATATTTATGAAGGCTCCCTCTACTTAAGACACTTTATTTTGCCACTTAAAAACATGTGGCATCAAACTGCTATTAACAATCCGAACTATAATTTTATACTCTCTCTCTCTCTCTCTCTCTCTCTCTCTCTCTCTCTCTCTCTCTCTCTCTCTCTCTCTCTCTCTCTCTCTCTCTCTTCTATAGGCTTTTCCTCCATTCATAATATTAAACCTTGTGTTGAAAGTGATATGATCTTAAAAAATAGAACATGAAAGTATATTTTAAAGAGCTAGAGAAGACATATGATATATTATAGTCAATTATATAATATATTAGTGTTAAAACCACAATGCCTTTAGGGAAATGATAAATGTAAAAATATCAAAAATAACATCCGCATTAAGAGGAAAAGTAGAACCAGATGATAAACATCAACCGAGAAAAATAAAGACGAGCAAGGCAAGTAAATCAATCCAAGTGAGTTAAGTGTTAAAATATCTTACCATGAAATAACCAAGTTCCAAGAGAATACACCAGTAGAAAGAAAAAAAATGGACAAATATTTTGAGAGTAGGGATAAATTTAAGAAACCCCTCCCGAAAAAAAAGCCTAAAATGCTAGCGAATCCAACATTTTGTGAGCAGGAAAATTTTAATATCGAGGGCAATTTTTTTGTTCCATATAAGGAAATAAAATATTATATGTTGGCGATTTTTTTTTTGCCCTAACAAAAATCATTTTAAATGTGGCGAATTAATTTTTTTTTTGCCTATGGATAAATAAATGATGGCTATTTTTTCCCTTGCCAAAAATGAATTAATAATGTCAAAGGCGAATTACTTGTTTTGTAGGAAAATGAATAATAATGGTTTTGGCTAATCTTCAGTGGTAACTAAAAAATTGTTTAATCTGAAAGCAAAATTTGCACATGTATTGGCTAGTGACTATACTAACTACTAAGTAGTCACTTCAAGTATCAACTTGTGTATTGTCTTAGGTTTGTTATTAATACTGTCGTAACATCGTTATGTTAGTGTCACTATTACCAAGTCGACTACCATCACTTTTATATTGTTAATAGTAAATACAATAGTTTTATTGATTGTTGATTAATTAGAGATCAATGATAGAAGATGCATCTCGGGGCCACTTGCTTGAAAAGACCTAAAGTCACACAAAATTCTCCAAAATGGAGACACGTGGAAAGGTTTGCATGGAAATCATTACTCAATGTCAGAAACTTTCAACTATACGACATTAATGCCAGTACATTTCAGTGTTTCACACACTTGAAAATTAATAGGAATACGAAAAAATAAGATATGAAAGATTGCAAATGCCAAAGAATTAAATGCAACTGCCATTAAATAGCCTTTTCAATTCCTCTTTCATTATCATTTCTCATATTCTTCAATCTGAATTCGGTTTGTAGTTGCAGTTTGCAGAGTTTCTTGAATCTTAGTCATGGATACACCAATTAGCCTAAAATGCACTACAATGGCTCCGCAAAAGTCCTTTTTGGCAGGATTCCTGTCGATTTCCTTGCCATGGTTTGCAAGGTAGGTGCCCGAAGTCCTTTTATCTGCCATGCTATATTCATGGTACTCGGCCATGAATTCTTGAGAAATGATAAGAGTACCATGTGTCCATAGATATTACCTCGCACTTCTTCGCATCTCTTCTCGACCTTGGAGACAGTCAAATAGACATTTTGATGCTTCTGTGTAACACTTTTAAGAAAATGTTTTTAGAAGATGATGTCAAAATTCTTGTATTAGCCAAGCAGGTACCAGGGCCGAGCATTGGCATCTCTTTTGCAAATGTAGCAAACAAGTGTTGGGAGGAAATCATAGGGTGCATTATACA
Organism: Cupressus sempervirens; assembly: GCA_028749045.1. Classification (NCBI taxonomy): domain Eukaryota; kingdom Viridiplantae; phylum Streptophyta; class Pinopsida; order Cupressales; family Cupressaceae; genus Cupressus; species Cupressus sempervirens. The sequence goes on from CM053786.1 coordinate 49,032,934, forward strand.
TAAGCATCCTTTCTTGCTCAACATGAACGAAGGGCAATTGACTCACCATCAGAAGTGGGCGCGGCTCGGAAGGGATTTTTTATGGAAATGGTTGTTGTTGGACGACATTAGCAAGACTGACTTCACATGGTTGGACGAGTTTAGCAACATCATCTTCTCCAACAAATTCCTCACGGACAAACTTGAATACCTTTTTGATTAAAGGCTTCAAGCCCTCAGCCCCTCAGCCCACTCATGCTTCCAGCCTCCTTGGTTCCCTAGTTCCCTATTCCCTGTTTTCGAATATTGTTTCCTTATTCGTTGCCCTTAGGGAAAAAAAATGTTTTAAAGATATTTGTATTTTTCTTTGGATTGGGCCTTGCCCTTTTTTGTAAATTGCGAAATAGTAAAACCAGGTTGATTTAATCAGCTATTTTGAATATCTATGCTATGAATCAGTACTATGTACATTGTACAGTCCAAAATATTATCAATCAAAACAATAGTTTTGGGCTTCTCAAATCATTGTTCTCATTAGTCTATGACTTTGTAAGTTTGTTTTTGGCATCTTGATTCTCAATGCACTGTTGAAAATTTGAAATGTTACTGTTAGTCTACGAATTTGTTAAAAATAGTTAATTGTTAATAATTAACTATTTTTCTTTAATCTGATTGGTTAAAACAAATGGAGCTTCTAGGAAAACTAAAGATTAATAGATTATAACCTTAACAAAGTTAAATATAATTTTGATAATTTATGTGTCAAATTTTTATTTCATACCTATCTTGTCACCTATTTCTAACTTTTTTTTCATTATGAAATCTTTTAAATGATGAAGAATAGTTTATAAAAAATTATCACAATTTTCAATATATATGTTAAATTTTAATAATTTATAAATATTTTAACTATATTATATTTTAATTTTGAAACTAAATAATAAATATGAATAAAAATATAGCATTTGCAATTATATTTTTAAATTTTAATTATTTTATTTACATTAAACTATTGTCATTATTATTATTCCATGATATCTTGCACCAATTTTATTTTATAAAATTTAATATATCTTCATTGAATTTTTCATATCATCTAAGATCTTTACAATAAAAAGCTTATGATAGAAAAGAAAATCATTTCTATAATGGAAAAGAAAATCTTTTATTTATATATATTAAAACTATTATAATAATAATTATAAATTATATTATATATATAATATTTTATATAAATAATTAAATTAACATCATGATTTTGACATGCTCATTGCTCAAGCTTAAAAGTAAAACAAGTGCCACGTAGTGGCTAAGTACTTGCCTTTAGTTATAAATTAATTATAGCTTTAATTTTATAAATAATTTATTTTAGATATTAAATATGTTTATATTTTAATCTTTGAAATATTGTGTGTGTGTGTGTGTGTGTGTGTGTGTAATGATCATTAAAATATAAAATTATAATTTATTTAAAATTATAAGAGTATATCAAGATATATATATATAATGCTTGATATAAATTATATAATTTTATATTAAATTATTGTTTGAATTTATAATGCATAAACTATTATATTTTAAAAATATTATAATATGTTACTAATATATTTTTATATAAACACATTTGAATAGAATTAAAATAATGCATGTTATAAATTATATATGTTTACATTAAATTTATAAATTATATATGTTTATAATTTGAGTGATTCGACATAAGATTTGATTATAAGGCAATTTCGAAGGTCTTGAGACTAGTTTGACCCTTGTTTTGTGATGGGAAAACTTGTGAGGACTATGGCACCTAGCTCTAGTGTCCGACCATTTTAAGCTAGATATGTTGATGGTAGTTTTAACATTTAACATATTGATTGAGATGTTGATTGTCTAATATAGTATGTCTCGCTAATGTGATCATTTTGTTCCACTACATGGATCACCCAACACAACACATAATGTTGGGAAGTGGAATTCATGGATTCTCTCATCAATTGGTGTACAATTATTCTTTCATAATCTAAGTCCGTTGTTTTTAAGCAATCACATCAGGTAACAATGTGCACACATGTAGTAATCCAATAATCAACCACATAATGTTATAAGCATCAAACATAAGGAAGAAAAAGGAGTACAATCAGCATTATTATAATATAGAAATCAAATCAGCAAGTCATCAACAAGCATTATGAATATACCTTTAGCAATATCATGTAACAACAGGAAACAGAAGACAATAAAGCAGACCCAAAGATCATGGTAAATAGCAGAGTTATAAGCATATCATCAACAAGCATTATGTCCAGTAATCTAATCCAATTGAGTTATAAATGTAAGACAAAGATCAAGATGTGACTAAGCATAAGGTTTTCTTTTTGGAATGCAAGTTCAGCAAGCAGGTGGTTGAATCTTTTCTTTTCAACAGTTGAACTTCTCTACCTGTGCAACTATGCTGCAAAGAGATCAAGATTGCTCATACATTACCCAAGACATAACCACAAATGAAGTTCAATGTTGAATTTGGTAGTAAAAGATGGCATTTCTATCTTAAAGAATCTTTGGAAGGAAAATAAAATAAAAGTAACGAGATTCTTGAAAGAAGGGCAAAAAATTGACCTGATTATGCTTTGAAACCTTGTGGCCTCAAGTACATATATTCTAATACGTGGCACTGTATTTGTGACCATATGAAAGCATCATGCATCTAAGATGTCATCCTAAGCCATAGAAATATCCCCTATTTTTTAATTTGCATCAATGAAGTGACAACTGATATCTCAACACAGAAGATAATAACTGCTATGCATCAACATCAATCAAGCACATAATTTGAAAGAGGATTTTTGCTACTACAATCACTGCCAAACCTAAATGTAATAAATATGATAAACAGTAACAAAAATTAAGTTGATTTGTGTAACAGATGCTGAAATGTAATCCTTGTTATAAACTTGTGGCTGTATATAAAGACAGTTGTAATTACAAACTCTCGTGAAATCCCTATTTGCATTAAAGCATCATCAGCTCAAAACCATTGCATTTGTTAAAAATGTGTTTGTATGGGTGTCTCCTAGTACTTTTCAAAATGAATGGCGAATATTAAAATTTCGCTTAAAATATCCGAAGTGCCTCCTAAAATTAAAGTTGAAGGCAAACTGAGCAATGCGCTCAAGCTAAATCCCTCTGTCTACGAGCATTCGGCAAGCACCCATGTATTCAAATTTCCTTCTTTTACCTTCTCTATTGTATTGCAGGTATTTTTCAGTGAACAGTGTGAAATAACCTACTAGGTCTGATGGAATTTTATCAAATTTTGATTTTGAGTTGGTGAGTTTGAAGGTTGTAAGTATATAACAAAACATACATCTGCATAAGTATAAAGCATACATACATTAGGGTTTATGGATTTACATTGTCCAACAACATTTTTTGATTAGTTATGTCTCCTTATTTGATATGGCAAATAGACAATTTTGAAACAATAGGACCCTAGATTGATTTGCCACGAGTGCAAACCCTAGATTGATAAGATGGGTTTTTGCTACACACTTTGTCTATGCATTCACATCTATTAAAATAGCAACCTCAATCTATGTTTTCAATTTGAAAAAATGAAAAATGACACAAATAGACAAATTAGCAAATTTTCTTTGGGGGCTTCTTAAACGAGGAGGTCAAAAAATTAGTTTCAACAGTCATATATCAAAAACCCTCATTTTCATAACCCAAGCGGTCATATTAGACGAAATGGAAAGATGCATACCAAATGCGTGGGGAAAGCAGTGAAAATGGGGAAAGTGGGGAAAGTGGGGAAATCTTTAGCAAACAAGAAATCATACAAAATTTGTGGGGAAAGTGATGAGGACATACCTGCAAAGAATGTCCATAGAAAAGGCTCAGACTAACATAAAACAATAGTGTATTAACAATGCTAGGGAACAACAGAAAAAGTGGTAAGGATACCTACAAATATGCATTGTGTTTGGCAACACAAGAAAAGTCCTGCCAAAAAATAAAAAACCCAAAATCCATTAGATGCAAAAAGTATAAAATCCAAGAAACTGTGAAAGGGCTTTGCTTCATATCAAGCAGAGATTGGTACGTGCTATGAAGGACATACAAGGTTGGCTCTCTCAAATGCTCGACTAGAACAGATGGAAAATCATTGCATCGAGTGGCAGAATGAACAGATGGAAAATCACATCGAGTGGCAAAATGAAATGGGAGTCAAACTCACGGACCCGACAGGAAATTCTATTTTCTTTACTAAAAAGTGGATTAAGAATAGACTATTCTTATTCCAACTTTTTTAAGGAACTCTGCTATGCCCATTTTAGGGTAAAATGAGGAGAGGAGGATTCTAATTCCACTTTTATTTTTTGCACACAAACATTAAATTGGTGAATTCTAGTATAAAACTTTTCCTATTCTGCTCCAATTCTCGCAACCAAACGGGGCCTAAGTAAACGCATGTCTCCAAACCGCCGTGGCAACTTTCCCTCTTCAACATCTCAATAGAAGAGCTATCTTTGAAACAGATAGGAACCTTTGCCATGTCCCCAATTTTCTGGTGACAGTTCAATTTAATTAATTTAATTAATGGTTGTCCAAGGACGACTAATTAGTTATTTTAATTAAATAAATAAATATTAAAAGATGACCTTGTATTTAATAAAGTGACTTTAGTATTTAATAAAGTTACTTGGAGTATTTAATAAAGTCACTTGAGGGATAAGATCAAAAAGATTCTAGAAGTCTCTAGAGAGGATGGAGAAAAAGAATAAATAGGCACCCCGGGGCTCCATTCGAATCAAGCTGTTGATTATTTCTCTTTGTATTTTCAGATTGTGATTCAATCACGGGTGCGTTGTGGAAACCTAGGGTTTCGGCAATTGTCACAGTTGGCCATTGAGAACGATAACTCTCAATCGGTACGCGATTTTGAGGGTGTGAAATATCATCCGAATTATTGCAGATTGGAGGTGATGCTGCAGTCATTTCATCAGGGACAAATCTGTGGCCTGAGGCCAAATCTTGTGATTCATTGATCATTGGAGGTTCAGTTAGAAAGGGATTAACTAATCGCAATCCTGGAAATGGTACTTCAGCCATTTCATTGAAGCAAAGTTGTGGCCTAAGGCCAGATTTCCGCAGAAGTTTTTAACAGGGGGAGAGAATTAATCCGAGATAGAGTGAGGGTTTCCTGACGGCCAACCACGCCCGCAAAGACCAGTTATTTTGAGCCAACATTGTCATCCGAGTGCGTGGGTCTTGATTCGTCACATTCCGCAGTAGGATCACACAGGCGTCAGTTCTGAGGAGTGCATATCATATAAAGGTGGATAGTCAGCGCGACCGGCAGAAGCATCAGCACCAATTCATTAGGAGTTAGAAAACAATCTCGAATTCATTTCGCCGACAGCAGCAGTCAAAGATCAGATTAATAGTGAATCTGCTTGGGTCGCGCGATCACATTGGGCGGAGGTGCATTCGGTCCTTCACACCAATCCGCAGGTTTGGCATTTCCCTTGGACAGTCGGCGTTATCATTGTACAGGCGCAGCAGCTGAGGCAAAGGCAGTAAATAATCCCATAGATTCACCAGCGGCAACAACGACAGAGAGAAAGGAGGCAAGGGTAGTCCAATCTTCCTGTGAGTGGATTTGCGACAAGTCACACTTGTGCAAAATTGGACCTGTATTGAATATTGTTGCCCGGAGAAGTTGACGTGCTGGGTTTGTGAGTTTGCATGGATAACATAATGAGCCGATTAATGCTATTTTTCGTGATTCCTACCTTTGGGAGCTTGTGATTATATTGGTGCAAATACTCGTCTCTGGTGCTTGCTATTCTTTACCCAGTGTGGCTTCTCATATTCATTACAGGATAAGTTCTAGATGCTATTCTTGGTTCTAATCATTCAGGGATCCTATTTCCTTACCAACTTTGGCATTCCTTGTTGGTGCGATCATTTGGTATGAGAACTGAAACCTAGGAGTCACTTAAGCAACATCTGCATTGTAAAAATGAAGCGTCCATGCAGTTCGAATAGGGTCTGAGTATCTGATGAGCCGGGAATCGATAAGGTCTGCATATCATCCTTATACTCCAGATTTATTGGAAGTTGTAGTTGGTTTCCTTCAGACACGAATGAACAGAGTTTGCTCGTACATATGAAAAAGGTCAGAACTATTTCTCTTGGTTCAGTACTGAATAGAGGTTCGGAATGAATGTATTGGTATATGCACATCTCCCATAAAAGGACAGTGACTGCTTGTAAATCAAAGAGAGTATGCCAAGTGTTTGATGGAATTTCTCTGGAGAATAAATGTAAATTCTGGATATTACATTCGTCCAAGTGTTTCACCAAGTGCCCATTGTATGGACTTGTAAAGTGTGATGCAATTTGAGGCGAATATCCTGTCGGGGATATTTCAACCTTACCTATAAGTTTTTTATTTGAGAGATCCACAATCTGTACTTGGCATATAGAAGGTGGAATGCTACTGCTGAGTTGATTTTTGGAGAGAGATAGATATTCAAGATCATTATTGCTACCAATTTCTTCTAGAATGGATCCACTTATTTGATTCTCTGACAAGTCCAACAACCACAGTTCTTCACTACTAGAAACTGGTGGAATTTGACCTTGTAAATTATTGCTATGGAAATCCAGTCTACGCAAATTACCTCCCATTAACAAGTGAGGTACTACTCCTGCAAAGTTATTGTGAGAAAGATTCAGATACATGATGGAATTAATACTCCATATCCACTCGAGAATATTTCCTATAAGACTGCAGTTAGACAAATCCACATCATAAACTTCAGATTGAGTTATTAGGAAAATTGGGAATACCTCCATCTTGCATGAACCTAATCCAAGCGTTTGCAAAGAAAATTTCAGAATCCATGTTGGGCTGAACTTGACATTTATTAGATTATCTGAAATGTGTAGCTCGACAAGTTGGCTGAGATTATGAAGGTAAGACTCTAAAAAATCCCCACTTAACCAGTTTGACTCCAAGTGTAGGGTCTTTAGTTTAGAAATATCTGATATGCTAAGAGGGATGACACCTTCTGAATTGTTGTTTCTCAGCTCAAGCTTTTCCACATATGAAAGTTAGCCAATAGAAAGGGGAATTTTACCTGTTAACACATTGTGGCTCAGATGGAGCTTTGTAAGGTAGTGTAGCTTACTTGCAGGGGATGGAATGCTTCCCTTCAATTGATTGTTACTCAGATCAACACTTTTGAGGTTCGAAAATGCAGTGAAGAGCATTGGGGGAATAGGACCATATAGTTGGTTATAGGAAAGATCAATATGGGCCAAAGGAAAAGGTCTTCCCAAGGTAGGAGATCTATCCCAAAATGGTGGGATGTGCCCTCTTAACATGTTACCATAGAGATATGATTCTTTAAGCGTTGTAAGATTCATCATGCTAGTTAACAAACTCTCAACATAACAATCTGTTAGATCCAAGATAGAAAATTTGGAAATGTTGGCAATGGAATCCAGAATACTTCCTCCCACTATTGTGCTTGATAGAATAAGGGTGTGAAGGGAAGCAAAGTGTTGTGGCAGAATGCTCGACATGTTCCCTCTCAGATGATAGCTACCGTACAAGTCCAGTAGTTGCAATCTTGGAAGGCTGAGTAGGGCAGAAGGGAACTACAATTCAAATCATTTGTACCAAGTTTGATGTGGGTGAGATTGGTGAGGTTGGAAATGGAAGGGGTAAATTCTCCAGACAGGGCACACTAGATAATTTGAAGATGGCTTAGAGAATACATGGTGGAGAGAGCGCTATCCAAGTCATCGTTATCCACTCCTGACATATCCACTTGGTCCAGGATAAGCTCCCTCAAATCTCTCATGTTTCATGTCCACATCCACATATCCACCATTCTCAAATTGAAGCTATTGCTAGAGAGATCCAAGTGCTGCAAATTAGATTGAACAATGGGGAAAGACCATCCCTAGTTCGATTACTCAGGGGACTTTTGAGATGAGAATCATTACCAAAATTGTAACAAGCATCAAAGGAACTGTGCAGATCCAGACTAGTGACATGAAGTGTGTGAGGATGGCACTGAATTCCATTCCACTCACAACAGTTGAAACCATGCCATGATTTCAATACTTGATTAGAGGGATCAAGAACAGATGCCTTGAAATGCAGAAGTGAATCTCTTTCATTGCCTCCACAACACGCACAACCATAAAGCTGCAAGAGCAAAACAAAGAGTATAGTTGCCCAAAACATTTTCATCATAAGCCACATGCACTCATTTCCCCTTTTATGTGGCTCTTTAAGCGCCTATAGTTGAATTTATAGGGAATGACTCTAAGCCCTCTTCCTTTCTCTATGGACGCAAGCGCAAATGTGATCATAGATTCAACAATATCAAAACAAATTCATGCAATGTGAATTTTGAAATAGAATTGTAAGGAAGCAAAGGTGCGTAGAATTGCTTCCTACACTAATCTTTGAGAGGACGATTATGCAAATTCAACTAACTATTGCAGAGATCTCAAGAAATGCATAATAACACAATCAAAATAACAATACATAGTTATTACCATGGGGAAACCCTCCTGGGAGAAAAACCCCACCCTCCAAAACCTGCACAATGTATTATCAAACCAAGATGATTACAATACACTTGCAATGCAAGTTCTTATAGGAGTGCATCACCATAACTCAAACTTAGAGAGATTCCTAGCACCAGTCTTGCAAACTGAACCCAATTACACAAACACCTCACCAAGCCCTCCTTTTATAGTGATTTTACAACCTGGAAACCACTTATGGTTTTACAAAACCATGGGCAAAACTACCATGCCACATGTTACCCATTTTTGACATTTACATTTCCAATATGGAAAAACAAGCAGGTTAAAATAGTAATCACGTCCATAATTTTGTCTCTTAGTTTAGACCCCCATAAAAGTCATAAAACAAGCTAACTATGCTCTAAAAATGACCCACCTATATTCTACTATGGACAAGACTCATTTTTGACAAATCATTAACCAATTGCCAATGTATAAACATGTGGAAAACTACAACAAACAAATTCCGAAATTTTCTAGAAAAAGATTGCAAGGTTGAGACACATGTTTCTCAACATTCTCCCACTTGTCAAACACCTTGCAAGAGTCAGGGGATCCAAAATATCATGGACTTAATTGCTAGGGGCCGAGAGGCCCATAGACTCTGAACACCATCTGAATTTCTCTGTGCTCACTGGCTTAGTTAATGCATCAGCAACATTCACCAAAGTCTCTACCTTTTCCAACTTCACCTTACTGTCCTCAACTATATCTCTAACAAAATGATATTGTACATCAATGTGCTTGGTCCTGGCATGAAAAGTCGGGTTCTTCGCTAGGCAGATTGCACTCTGGCTATCACTATAAATTGTCACTGCATCCTATTTGAACTCTATATATAAACACAATCTCTTTAGCCAGATGGCTTCCTTGCAGGCATGAGTAGCTATCATATACTCTGCCTCAGTAGTGAACAAAGCGACCACAACCTGTCACTTGCTCATCCAACTGATTGCACCACCAAATAATGTAAACACATATGCACTAGTGGATCTTCTTCTATCAACATCATCGGCCCAATCTGAATCCACATAGCCTCGAATATCCAAGGAATGCTTGTTTCCTGTTCTATGAAAACATATCGAGTACTCTGAGGTACCCCACAAGTATCTGAAAACTCTTTTTACTGCATCCCAATGTGCCCTTCTTGGATTAGACATATAACGAGAAAGTACTCCCACTACTTGGGCAATGTCTGGTCTTGTACAAACCATAGCATACATCAAACTTCCAATAGCACTCTGATATGGTACTCGACTCATCTCTTCCATCTCCAATAGGGATGAAGGACACTGTGAGCTAGAACGCTTTGTTCCCATAGTAACAGGAACACTCAATGGTCTTGAATCCTGCATATTAAACCTTTTCAAAATAGTACCAACATACTTACTCTGGCCTAACCAAAGCTTTCTGTTCTATCTATCTCTTATAATCTCCATTCCCAGAGTGTGCCTAGCTGCACCAAGATCTTTCATTTCAAACTTTATCGAGAGTTGAGATTTTAACTCTATAATCAAGCCTTTTCCTTTGCCAATAAACATGTCATCGACATACAAAGCAATAACCAGGAAATGATCACCATTAGATTTGAAATATATATAGTGATCAGATTTAGATCGCACAAATCCCAAACTCAACACATATGTATCAAACTTATGGTACCACATCCTAGGACTCTGTTTTAAACCATACAAGGATTTCTTCAATTTACAGACCAAATGAATTTTACCTTTTACCACATAGTGCTCTAGCTGTGACATGTAAATTTTTTCCTCCAAATCTCCATGAAGAAAAGTAGTTTTCACATCCATTTGCTCAATCTCTAGATCATAAGCTTCTGCAATAGAAAGAAAAAATCTAATGGATGTCATTTTGGCTACTGGAGAAAAAAATCTCACCATAATCTACTCCCTCAACCCGAGAGTAACCTTTTGCAATCAAATGTGCTTTATACTTCTCAATGCTTCCATCTGAACCCATCTTTCTTTTGAGCACCCATTTACAACCAATAGGATTTCATCCTTCAGGTAATGGTATAAGGTCCTACATTTGATTCCTCTTAAGAGCTGTTATTTCTTCATCCATGGTTATTTTCTAGGACTGAATCATTCATACCAAGAGCCTCTTCTACAGATCTCAGTTCATCAATGTTAGCATTTAATGCAAATATGCATCTCCAATCATCAGGAGGATACCCATACCTTTCAGGTGGTTTCCTTTGTTTAGTAGATCTTCGAACAAGATCCAGTTTAGGTTCATGATCAAGTTCTCCCTCTTCCTCCGATGATTTAGAACTCGTAGAGCTCTCTTCAACAACTTGTCTTTCTAAGGACCTTGATTCAACTTTCTCTGGTGTAGCAGGAAGTTGAATCACATTTTTTTTTTCTTCTATCTATTCTGGCTGCACTGTAACAGAAGAAGGCTTAGTTTCTCTAAAAATAAAACTTCTGGAATAAAATACCTTTTGTGCAACAGGATCCCAGAGCTTGTATCCTTTCACACCATAACTATATCCGATGAAGATACATTTGACAGCTTTGTTGTCCAATTTTGTCCGCTTCTCCTTTGGCACATGAGCATATGCTTCGCAACCAAACACTCTCAAATGTCTAAGTGAAGGCTTGTGGCCTGACCACGCTTCCATTGGTGTCTTATCAACAAGAGTTGATGTAGAAGACCTATTTATTAGGTAGCAGGCAGTGGCTACAGCTTTAGCCCAGAACTTTTGTTCTAGTCTAGCACCACTCAACATACTCTTAGCCTTCTCCATCAAGGTCCTATTCATTCTTTCTGCAACTCCATTCTGTTGTGGAGAATACAGAGTTGTCTTCTCTCTTTTAATACCACAATCTTTACAAAATGTGTTAAAATCATTGGAGAAAAATTCACCACCATTATCATTTCTTAAACATTTTATTTTCTTTCCAGTCTGCAATTTAACCATTGCTTTAAATTCTTTGAAACGACTAAAAACTTCAGCTTTACTCTTAAGGAAATAAACCCATGTTCTTCTACTAAAATCATCAATGAAAGAAACATAATAAACTAATCTACCAATAGAAGGAACATCAACTGGACCAAATACATCCGAATGGATTAGATCCAAAATACATGAGGACTTATGAGAACTTGAGTAAAACTGAATGCGTTTTTATTTACCATAGATATAATGCTCACAAAAATCAAATTCAAGATTGCAGTCATTTAACCCATCAACAAGGTTCTTATTTTTCAAAGTCCGTAGACCCTTCTCACCTATGTGGCCGAGTCTCTAGTGCCATAACATGGTCTTCTCTACAGGTAACTTTGATTCAGTAGACAGAGCACCCTTGGGTACCCAAAAACCATGACCATATGTTGAAAGAGAAACCCTCTCCTTTTCTAATTGAGTAGTCTCTTTCACAATCTTATTAGAAGTACTATTACACTCAACTGTGCATGCATCAAGCTAGTACAATGTACCCAATCTGCTTCCTCTTGCTATTACCATAGCACCTCTCACCATTTTTACACCTGCTTCATAAAACTGTACATGCACACCTGCATCTATTAGCTTACTAACAGATAATAAATTCTTTGCTAGTCCCAAGATATGCAAGACACCATCAAATCTTCTAATTCTACCATCAAAAAATTTCACATGAATACTTCCACAATCAACAATATCAAGTACTGAGTTATCACCCAAATACACGTTACCACCATCAAAATTTTCATACTTACTAAACCAGTTTCTATTAGGAGTCATGTGGAAAGATGCACCTGAGTCTATTAACCATGCATTTTCACCTGCATGAGTGGCCAAGGCTACGATGAAAGCATCTCCATCTTCCTTCTCAGACTCAGAATTAGAATCTTTCTTCTTCTTCTTTTTCTTCTCCTCTTTGCAGTCCTCTCGGAAGTGACCAGGTTTGCCACAATTACAGCAGATTGCCTTGGACTTACCAGGAGATTTTTATCTCCCCTTATTTTTGGACATAGAACGGCCATGCTACTTTTCATTCTGGCCTCTTTCTTTTGGTCTTCCTCGAACACTCAAAGCCTCTTTGGCATTCAGAGAGACCTTCCTTCTCATCTCCTCAAAAAGTAGTGAACCAACAACGTCCTCCATCTTCAAGACAATTGAAGTGCTCCCTATAGCCATCACAAGACTATCCCATGTGTCTGGCAACGAACATAGCAAGATTTGACACCTTTCTTCTTCATCCATTGGCACCCCTACTGAGGTCAATTGAGTCACCAACATATTAAATCTCCAGATGCTCAAAAATCCATCCACCTTCTTCCATTCTCAAGGAATACAACTTCTTCCTTAAGAAAGTCATGTTCACAAGTGATTTCGCTTGATAGATCTCACATAGCTTTTTCCAAAGCTTCTTCGCGGTAGGTTCTTCATGGACATTAATCAGAATCGAGTTTGCAAGACACAATCTGATGAGACCTTTAGCTTTTCTGTCTGTCACATCATATTATGCAGCTAAAGTCAGATCTGTGGGCCTCAACTTTTTCTCATCAATTGCATCCCATAGATCTTGATTAGTCAATAGATCTTCCATCTTCAACTTCCACATCTCAAATTTTGTGCCAAAAAACTTTTCAACATCAATTCTCCCTGACATGCTTGCCATCTTTTCAATCCTGCAACACAGAAATGAAATACTCTGCACAAGCTCCCACTCAAACCTTGATTAGCTCAAAAAACCCTGTACCCAACAAATAGAACCAAAACTGGCCAAGCTCTAATACCACTTGAAAGCATCTAAGGTGCGTAGAATCGCTTCCTATGCTAATCTTTGAGAGGAAAATTATGCAAATTCAACTAACTATTGCAGAGATCTCAAGAAATGCATAATAACACAATCAACATAACAATGAATACATAACACAGTGATTACCGTGGGAAAACCCTTCCGGGAGAAAAACTCCACCCTCCAAAACCTACACAATGTATTATCAAACCAAGATGATTATAATACACTTGTAATGCAAGTTCTTACAGGAGCGCATCACCACAACTTGAACTCGGAGAGACTCCTTCTAGCACCAGTCTTGCAAACTGAACCCAATTACACAAATGCCTCCCCAAGCCCTCCTTTTATAGTGATTTTACAACCTGGAAACCACTTGTGGTTTTACAAAACCATGGGCAAAACTACCATGCCACATGTTACCCATTTTTGACATTTACATTTCCAATATGGAAAAACAACCTGGTTAAAATAGTAATTTCGTCCATAATTTAGTCTCTTAGTTTAGACCCCCATAAAAGTCATAAAACAAGCCAACTATGCTCTAAAAATGACCCACCTATATTCTACTATGGACAAGACTCATTTTTGACAACTCATTAACTAATTTCCAATGTATAAACATGTGGAAAACTACCACAAACAAATTCTGAAATTTTCTAGAAAAAGATTGCAAAGTTGAGACACATGTTTCTGAACAAGAATCAACAAATTCAAATATTGATGTTTCATGAAATGTTCTTTTTTTGCATGATTCCTACCTAGCTACCTTGTTGTCCATTCCACAATCTTCTACAACATAACTGTAATTACTTTTACTAGCTATTTTGATCAAACTTGATTTTGATAAAGCCTGTGATAGAATACGTTGGAGCTTCATTCTTAAAATGCTTCAGTGGTTGGGATTTGGACCTAAGTTTCAAGCTCATGTGTGAATGTTGTTCAATGATGCTAATGCTAAAATCATCATTAATAATATGATAATGGATCCATTTCTACTACAATGGTCTATATGACAGGGCTGCCCTCTATCTCCATACCTTTATGCACTTTCAGTTGATGCTTTGGGATATATACTCCTTTACGCTAATAACATGAAATGGATTTTAGGAGTCTCCATCCCATGTAGTGTTTCGGTCATTAATTCACACTATGTTGATGACAGCATGTTGTTTCTTCAAAACTCTCCAAAAGATATAATTAATACTTTGGAGAATTTAGAGCTATATTGTGCAGTTTCAAGCTCCAAGTTAGCTGATGAAAAAAACTAAATTCCTGATGGTGGAATCTAGTCCAATCCCTCATTGGGTCCCTAGGGAATGGAAGCAAATCAAACATGGGGAAATCATGAGGTATCTTGGTATTCCATTTGGTATTGGGGTATCTCTTTCTGATATGTGGAGATGGTATCTTGATAGGGTAAGAAATAAATTGTGTAATTGGGGAAATAAGTTTCTTTCCTTGGCTAGTAAACTACAAGTTGCCAATAAAAAATTTCTAGCAACTCATGTTTATTATTCCTCATGTTGGATGCCAACTAAAAAGGGATATCAGGACTTAACCACAATAATTTGTCAATTTCTATCAACTAAATGGGATGGTACTAGAGGGTTTACTACTACTTCTTGGTCTCATTGCATTCAGCCTAAAAGCAAAGGTGGATTGGGATTAATAGATCCAAGAATACAAGGTCTATGCTTAGCTGCCAAATGGATTATTAGAGTTGCTCATGGGAATGAACCTTGGAAGATACTCATACGAAACCGTATTGATTTAGCTGTTGTCAAAGGTAAATGGCAGCATGTGGGACGACTAGATAAAGTTCTCCATGCCCCTTTTTTCTCCATCAAGGCCTCTTTTCCCTTTCAGTCTATATGGAGGTCTTGGCAGCAGGTTTGCCATCTTATAAGCTGGAAGGGAAACTCTCTTTAGCATGGATTCAGTTTTTCCACTTTGTCTATATGGTGGAACAGGCACATCCGATACCAAAATCAACCTCTTTCCTTAATGTTTCCAAAGAATTCTTACTATCTATTTAAAAAAGGCATTTGTTCAGTGGGAGACCTTTGGGATTTTCATACTATGGATTGGTTATCATGGCATACTGTCAAAGCCAAATTCAGTTTGAGTAACCATTATAAAGTGTTTCTTATTTTTGTTCGATCTCTAGTTCCTTTGGAATTGTCTATGAAATTATGTAATCCAATTCAATGACTTTTTCAAGGATTGGCAATGGATGTCTGAATATCCATTTTTCCAGTTTCCTTTGAAGAAGGTTTACTTACATTTGCTCCCACAATTGCATGTGAAACAAGGACTGAATTCTAAATGGAAATGTAGATTCAATGAAGTTTTTTGGCTAAAACTGTTAGCTCAAATTTGGAAATCCAAAATTGATGTGGATACCCAAATGCTCGCTTGGAAGATTTTACATTGCAAGCTGCCCATTGGGGACAGACTGAAATGTATGATGGTCCAGCCAATCAATTGTCCATTTTGTTGTAAACCAGAAAGTGTGAGGCACATTTTTTGGGGATGTCAGTTTGCTAGAAGACAATGGAATTCTATTTTCAATGATTTGTTTGCTATTTTTTATCATAAATTAAGCTGGAAAGAGGCTCTTCTTGGGGTTGGTTTGCATACAAATATTATTGGTAATGGTGTGAGACTAGTTATATTGCGGCATATATGGAGGACAAGATATTTGGCTATCTTTGATAATCACAATGATCTTCAGCAGGAATTTGTAATTCTAAGGCTTTACTCAGACATTTTTTATTGTCTGGCATCTCTTTTTTCTCAACTACAGGCTGATGCGGAAAAGGACTTACAATTGGATTTTCAAATTCAACGAATTCAAGCTCAAATTACTCAACTACTCAGCAGAAAAAAGATCAACATTGGACATCACTTGAGAGTTCTTTTACAGGGTTGATCTTGCTTTTGCTCATGTTGGTGCTCTTTTTTATAACCTCTTATATGTATTGCTGTAGCTAGTTGTCTTTCTTGCTTCCAGCTAATTCTTTTTGTAGCCTTTTGCTGCAACTCTTTGTAACTAGCATTTTATCAATAAAAAAATTTTACTTTTACTAAGAAATAAAGTACCAAATGTTCCATTTTTGCCCAAAGTATCCGCTTCGTTTCATACCCATTTTCTGCCCTGCTGCCACACTGATTCTTTTTGCAGCCTTTTGCTGCAACTCTTTGTAACTAGCATTTTATCAATTAAAAAAAAATTACTTTTACTAAGAAATAAAGTACCAAATGTTCCATTTTTGCCCGAAGTATCCGCTTCGTTTCATACCCATTTTCTGCCCTGCTGCCACACAATTTTGTTACGTCAAGGACCATAATTTGACAAGCAATAACTTATTACAGACGATAATTTCCAAGTTTGTGAATAGATACGTCCCCTGCATCATGCAAGAAAATTGAATTGAATTCTGATGCAGTCAGACGAGATGAGATTTGAATGGGAAAGTACAAAGAAAATCGGAATTGTAACTACATCACGCAAGAAAATCAGAGATTGCATTCTGACGTAGCCGGTCAAGATAAGATTTGCTTGGGAATTAGGTATAAAGAAAATTGCAATGGAATTCTGATGCAATCGGACGAGAAAAGACTTGAATGGGAAAGTACACGACCGTGAAATTTTCGTAATTATATTTAAAAAGATGCATTCCTGTAAATATCCCATCTTTGGGACGCCTAAACCCGCAGTTAATTTGTCAAACTTTCTGCCAGGTGTTATCGAATAGTGTTGAATGGGCAATAAATAGATGTCCAAAACGTCCGTATTTTGTTTCAATGAATTAAATTCACAGTAATTGTGGCGTGAACAACACACAATGTGGGCACACTCAGGAAAACTATGGAACACTTGAGATGGTCGTCATCATTCCAGTGTAGTGGACGGGACTATAAGAGCCATCATCTCTCCTAGTCATCCCAGAATGAATCTTAGATTTTAATAATGTCTATGAGGTCGAAGTAGTCTATGGAACTCACGAGCCAACATACATTCTCAGAAAAGACGAAAGATCCTAAGCAAGCTGTGGTCGAAGTAGTCTATGGAACCCACAAGCCAACACACATTCTTAGAAAAGAGGAAAGATCCTAAGCAAACTGTAATCTCTTGATTAACTCATCTTTTATGTGGTGAATTTTGATAATCAGATTTACAATTTTGTCTAATTGTCTTTCTTCAAATAAGTAGTTCAAGTTAACTCTCTAAAATCTCCACATAGTCATCTCTGATGTCACTGTACATCGGGCACTCCTTAAGAAAGTGACGCTCCATCTCCACAGCCCCCCATGGTGCAAAATAAGCACATCATGTTTTCCCATTCCATTTTTGGCCCCTGGCATCTACCCGTTTCACATCTCAACTGATGAGAGCTAGTTCTAAGCTTGGCAATGAACATTTTTGCTCTCCATTTAATAGTTGCTCTTAATACGCTCTTTCCTCATGACTAGTATTGGGATTAAACTCTTTTATACAATAAGATTTTTTCCACCGCTTATGTCTTGTACATATGATGTTATGAACTTTTTCATGAACAAAATTATTTATTTCTTCATTACTAATTGGATGCCTATGAATGTTAATATCCCATTTTTTGCATCCACTTGACAACGTGCTTCATCTTTGTGCCTTTTCTCCTATCAAGCTTTTCCTCTTTGACTAATTTAGGCTAACAATGATATTCCATACTTTGTATTTTCTTTAAGTAACTTAGCATTCAAACCAAAGTAGCAACTTCTAACATAGAGGAACCAAAGGAAGAGAGAAATCTGAATATGCTCATTTGAATGTCTTTCATTTCATTGTTTCACAAACATATAAATTGTCAAATAAATATTTAATTTAAATAAGTATATAAAAATATTATTTTAAATTTTTAATTAATTGTATCAATAGTATCTATTAGAGATGAACAAAATTAATGTTACAATTTAAATAATTTATAAAGTTCATATTGAAAAATATTCAAGACAACTCTATTTAAAAAATCAAAACTCTTTATTTTATTTATTGAAGATTATAAATTAATATATAATTTTGTCTCAAATAAATATCATTAAATTGTATTTAAGTCCTAAGAAACTAGGTGGTGGAATCATGGAGTCTCTAATTTTATTCAAAGTGGCAAGACCACAAAGACACATAATATTTCTAGGGAAAGTGATTGATCACACAATGCAAATGAGTTATAATGGACCCACATGTCATGGTGATTACAATTGTTTTGGGGATTCTAAATCAAAATTTTATCAATGTAGATCACATTAAATAGTGAATACAAGATTGGTGCAGTCTTTATGGCAACATTACTTCACATGGCTTTGAGTAAAGGGGTTGTAAAAAGGATTTTTTTCTCTCAGATATGGCAAGAATTCTGAAGAACATAGATGATAATCTCATGATTCCGAGATAGAGGAATTATGATATTGCAATAATCAATGAACACCCTTCAAAATAAATCTGATACTAGAGATTGGGGATCAAAATATTTTCAAGTATAGGAGATTTGGGATTCACTACAAGGTTGACTTCCTGAAGAGGCTCCTTAAGCTTTGCCATGACAAAGGCCTAAGTTGGGTTAGATATTTTCTCAAAAGAGAGAATTGAGTGGGACAAAATAAAGGAGACCAAAAGATGAGAAATATGGAGACAAGTCTTCTTACAATATTTGGTTCTTAGGGTTCACAACATAAGACATTGAAGCATTTCACATGATACGAATCGGTATGCAAAGCATATCATTATGAGAACTCTATAAGAATATGCGCTAGTACATGTACAAAGAGGTATGCCAATGATCCATTTGCAAAGGATGGTAGATGTTAAACATGGCATGACGAAAGGGAGCAAGAGAGGAAGAGGAAAAGCTCGCACACACCCAAGAGGGGACTAGTTAATCTTTCCTCTAGTTTCAATGAAAACTCTGTAGCTCCTTTTTGGTTTTGTATTTTAAGATGAAAGAAAGAGCATAGATATCTCTTTGAAGAAATACTTTTGTTCACTTATTTATTTATTTTTAAGTGGATTATCTATAGTAGGTGCTTAGAGTAGGAATTTAATCAGACTTCGCTTTCTTCCTACTTTTTATACACATTATGCATACTTTGTATATTTTAGACTAATAATTATTAATATAATCCTAGTCTTACTCTTTTACTGATTGAAATTTTTTTCTAAAATCGTATATATATTGATACCAAATGATAGTAACAATTAATAATAATGTATTTCAAAATATTTAAGTACTCATAAGTAAGTTTTTAAAGTCACTTTAGAAAGTATTTTGAAAAGAATACTTTTAAAATTAAATTTTACAATAATTTTAAATTCAAATTAGAAGCTTCTTTTTCAAAATATTTCAAATCAATTTACATTTTATAGTGCATATTATAAAATGATATGCATTGGTATAATAAATTAGAATATTATAATATATTTACTTATAATAAGTAATTAAAAGTGTTAAATATATACTTTCATAAAAAATAGTATATCATTTAAATTTTTAAGAGGTCAACATGGGATAGTAGTGGAACAAAATGTGGCTTATAGTAGAAATTTAAAAATATATGTAATTTAACTTTTGAAATTATTAAAAAAAATTAATTTCAGAAATTTTAATTTTAAAATGTCATTATTTGTTTATTTCAAAAATTAAGTAAATAAATATTACATGTATTTTTGTAATAAATTGGTTTTAATATGTATGTTTTTATTTATACGATTGAATGTTAGAGAAAGATGTGAAGAAACAAAGATGTGATTTGTAGTAGTTGGTCTCTAACTGAACTTGAGACAAAATACAACCAGGAACTATGGTGTAGAAGCACATTCAAGTTGTAAATCAAGCCAAAGGGAATAGATTATCTAAGTAGGACGAACTTCTTGTAGTGAGACTCCAAAGACCATTTGGGTCTAGGATGTAAGGTGTACCAAATTGCAAGCCAAAGTTGGCACTAAATTTGAACTTAGGACCTTTTAGGGATTTTGATGTAAATTGAGGCCAAGGGGTTAAAATGTGCAAGGAAACCCTTAGGGTATGGTGATTGAGTCGTTTGGATGTTATCTAGACCAAATGTGAAGTGATTAAGGTCCTATAATAGTTCTAAGGTCAAGTTACAAAGTTGCCCAAATTTTGTCATGGCAACTTGACACCGTTCTAGTGCCTGGTTGCAAAATGGTTGCAAACAGTCACCTAACTTCAAATCTAGTTGGGAACTATTGATTTATGTTTGACATAGTCTTTAGAAGGATTGAAGATAATGGTTGTGGAATTTGGAGAAGTATGCAACAATAAAGAACTGGAACATTATGTGAAAACCATGTAATTCTTGTTCATTCTCTATGGTCTTGGATTAAAGTGATCATGTTTTGTCTATAGATCTTGAAACTACTTTGTATTACCTTCATTTTTCATTTGATTTGAAGTTTCTAAGTTGCAGGAAACTAAATTGGTGAAATATTCTTTGTTGGCTACCATGTAACCCTCACAAATGTAGGGTTTGTAGGAAATCACGAATTTTGTGCCATCATTTTCCAATCAAAAATTATGAATCTCTTGGGCTGATGGGTTAATCTATGACTAGTAAAATAAAGCAATTTTTAGCATGCTCGATGTGTGTGGCTAATTATGGTAGGAAGCTCTAAGCCTTGCATCCCTATGTGCATAGTATTTTTTAGTGGCTAATATTCGTAAATTGGCTAATTTTAGAATTTTTTTGCTAGTACTTTGGCAATTTAAGATTTAATGAAACCTAAATCGCCACATTTTTATTAAATTTAGTTCTAAAATATTTTAAATTGCTCAATAATTTATTTTATTAAAAAATTTAAAGTCAAAGATTCGTCACAATATTTGATACATGACTAGATTCAATTCACCTAATATTATATATTATCAAAGAAATTAAAATTAATTCACCAATAATTATCATAATTATTAGTTACTTTAGGGATATATCACCAATATTTAGTTTTCACTATTGATTTAAAATATAATGCAATTATCCTCATAATTTCCATGAGATAAAACATATTCAATTTTGATTTGTAATATTCCATGAGGATTAGTGGACTTCCTATTATTATCAAGAGATTTGCAAATATTTTTTACTAAAAAATTATGATTCCAAAATAATCGCCAATGTAAATAATATTTCAAATTAAAAAACTGAGATATTCACTGATAAAAATAATCTGATTTTTCCAAATAATCAAAGATTCGCCAATATTTTATATCTTTTTCTGGAGGGGGGTTTCTTAAAGTTTACCATGCCTATGTGATAGGATAGTGTACATGCAAATAGTTTGAATTAGGTTGGAAAGGAGTTTGAATGGATGTAATGTGTTGATCAAGGGTTGTTCCATATATTCATGATGATTAGAGTTATGGATTGGAGATAAATTTCATTAGAACCAAGGCATTTGCAGTAAACTGGCCTAATTATCCCTATAGGCCTTATTGGCAATTTACAAGGAAAATGTACGTAGATCAATTGATTTGATCTTGGTTTTGAGATATTGTGTGGAAGACCAAAAGGGTATCTTGATTTAGCCTTAGTTTGGAAAGATTCATCTAAGTTAAAAGTGAGAAGTTAAATACCTACTAGGTTGACCTAATCAGGCTACTACCCCTAATTGTGAGAAGTTGGTGCAATCGGTTACAAAACCAAACTTGCAACCCCCAAACCAGTCAAGTTGTTGTTTGTTTGGTGTAAGGAGATTGCACCTAAGATTAGGAGAGAGGGAGTTAAAGGTATGGAATTCCAACCCTGGGTTATCAAGAGAACCTAAAAGAGGAAACAAGGTAACAATTTGGCAGAGATCTTGAACAAGGTGTGTTCAAGGAAAGAATGAATGGAAGATAAGATAATTAAGGTTTATGTTGGGTATGTGTAGACCAAGGTGTGTAAGACCCTTTGGAAGATGCTTAAGGGGACATTTGGGGATTTAAACATAGAAGAGAGATTAGGGACAATTGTAAGGTAAAAGACCATCCTATTGTAAGGTGAAATACTATCCAATCATCTTGTCTCCTAATAATTATGGGTCTACAAAAATTTGAAACCCTAAAATTATGGTGTAGATTTTTTGAAGAGTTATTAGGGGATTTGAATGTTGTCCACGATTTGGACCAGAATCTTGTGATTTCATATATTGTGGACTATCATTATCTCAGAGTACCAAGAAATAACCACAACCTTGTTAATGAAGTGGTGATGAAAATGGAGAAAATAGATATAAGTGTTTGTGTTGGTGATGAAAATGAAGAAAGGGAGTAGGGGCAAGCCTAGGAAGAATGTCAAAGCTACTAAGGATGAACCTAGTTGGGCACATGACGAGGCCAAACCTTTTCCTTCAAGTGGTGCACATCTTCCACCTTATGGAGATTGTATCTATGTAGACTGCATCCTTCTAGAATGAAAAATAAAATGACAAAGGTAAGCTTAGATAGGTTATAGTTTCTAGGTTACAAGTCTATGTTTCCAAGAGAAGATATAGAATGTGATATATGTATTACATTTGTATACGCATAAATATTTGTTGTATCTCCATGCTACATAAAGCTATAATGATCAAGATATGTTGGGTTTGTGTTTGTATGAAAGTTTTTGGACTAGTCATGTAGGGGTTTGTATGGACATTGTGGACTTTCAAATATGTGGTGTCATGATTTTGCATGGAGTAGTTTAAGTGTAGTAGTGTGGGATCAATGTTTCCATTGTGACGTGTTTGGTTGATTACAAAATAGGGCCACCATTATTATCATTTGTAATTAATCATTAATATAATGGCATTGTGTATATACTATTGAAAGAAAATTGAAGCAAACTATATTAAAACTGTTAAAACTAAAAAATTTACATTTTATAGTTGAAAGTTGCATTCCAAGTCTCACTAATTGTTCAAATTTCTCCTTACTTTTATAAAGTCTAATTACTTGTACAAATTTTTCAATGTGAATCTCGACTTGTTCCTGCACTTTTTAGTTGAAAATCACACAGCTAACAACTACTGATTTTAGGTTCCCATATTTGGAGTTATAGCAAAAAGTGACATTTTTGCAATAGTTGAATTCATTGTATAAAGGTGAACCTTCCTCTTCTCATTCTAAGGTGAGATCATTCTTTATGTTTCCCTCTTGCACTTACCGTCATAAATTAGATATGTTATCATACATAGATCTAGCTTCCATTTATCATATCACATCACAACATTACCCTAACAAAAAAATCCAAATAGCTCCTTAAGCATAGATCTTGCATTAGCACCTTTCATCGTTCTTGGTTGTGCTAACAATATTCATTTAAGGGTAGATTTGGATTCCAAAGCATAATAACCACTAGGAATTTCATGAGTAATTCTACATCCTAACATTTCTCGCCATTTACTAATGTACAGTTGTTAATGGTCTTAGACATGACCATCATAAACATAAAGAGAATAAATATTGTGTCATTATAGCATTGACAATAGAAAATAAATAAAAAAACATAGGACACTTCACTCATCCAACTCATTTGATCTCGCAACCTATCTTTTGTAGAACATCATATCAATCATTAATTAGGATCTTAAGAAGTTCCTTGTAATTTCCTTAACTATTTTATCTAGTCTAGGCATCTTTTCTACAAGCAACATAGAAAAGTGACTAAATTGTGCATCACCCTCTAGATGAACCTTGGGATACTTTCATTCTTTTTTCTCCTATTTGCAACTCTAATCTTCAACTTGACCAACTCCACAACCACCTCCTTACAATCAACATATGTCCCAAGCCTAACATTTTGACAACTCTTAGTAGCCACCTCCTCTTCTAGCATCATTTCGTTGGTAGGGTCTAGAAAACCAAACCTCTGGCTTTTGAACACATGAAAGTAGTAATCTTTAAGCTACCTTCAAGCTTAGTTTCCTGGCCATTTAACATTTTCTTCCTCTACTCTTTTCGTCACTCTCCTCTCTCACAACCTTTGTCTTCTTCAGAACCATAACTCCACATTCTGAAGAACCATAACTCCACATTCTCCTTC
Source organism: Cupressus sempervirens (assembly GCA_028749045.1). Lineage (NCBI taxonomy): Eukaryota > Viridiplantae > Streptophyta > Pinopsida > Cupressales > Cupressaceae > Cupressus > Cupressus sempervirens. The sequence goes on from CM053786.1 coordinate 49,057,332, forward strand.
AACTTTTCCTTTTCATAAGACCATGTGACAATGTTTTGAGAGTGCCTTAAGGTACTCACCTGTTAAGGTTGTAGCTTCTGTTGGATTGATTTTAACATGAGATACCTTGTTGATGGTAAATCAGCTTTAAGATAAATATCTTATAAATATAAGATATATTATATATGTAATATAAGATATATTATTTATGTAATATAATATACATTATACATTATTACATATATGGTTAACATATTAATATTACATATATGCTTAAGATGAGTTACATATATGGTTATTTATATTACTATTATATTAATATGTTAACTAGCGGTGTTTAACCATAGAGACATGTCTCCTCCTCTCATATTTATAAGCCTTCATTTGCATTTGGAACACAATTAATAAAAATGGCATTGTTAGCCATTATTCATTCCAAAACAGGAACTCTTTATACAAGGACATGCAATTGACAATGTTTTAACATAAAATGACAAGTCTGTGAATGAGCTATAGCTAGTTAGCATCTATAGGTGATTCATTGTGTAACTTATGTTTAGAAAACTTGGTAATCAAATAAAATATATACAGAGAGATTGAAAGTGAATGCGAGTAAGCAGACGACATAAAACAATTAAAGCATAAGGAAATTAAGAGGCCATATGAGGTTCGAAGTACACACACATTGTTCTACCAAGTTCGGATGTCAATGGAGGGAAAAGCACAAGTTGTGAAGGTGAAAATGATATTTGTCAAACTTTTGGAAATTGTAAGAAAGTTTGGTGGAAGGATGCGCACTTATGCCCTTTTATTTGCTAGACATGATGTTAATTCTTCTATTTCTATGCGTATTGACACACGTGGTGGGTGCAAACTAGTTTGGAATGAGAAGTTGCAAGTGAGTATTATTGGCGGATCGTATGTTTTTCGTCTTAACAAAAATATCATTGCCAAAAATCTAGCACATCAGGCTATGTGGAAAAAGGAGTGATCAATGTCATTGGGAGATTCGCTTGGGACCCAATGAGAGATCATGTAGCAGAGACCAATCAAGGAATAAGGAACATTGTACATGTTGAGTCAAATACACTGCAATAAAAGTTAACATTGCTATATCATGAAAACGATTGGAAGATTCAACATCATTTACCTTACTCCATTGAGGGAAGCACACTCAACACCAAAGTGGACAAACTATCATGCTAATTGTATGTTGGCTCCCAAGAGATAGTGAAAGGTTGTGTAATCATATAGAGAAGAGATTATAATCGTACATAAAAATCATATTGGTGAAATCGAGCATTACATTACCTCCGACTATTACTTTGGACAGTCGATCCATTCAAAAATATATGGATAAGGCCAACTAAACTATTATAAGGAATAGCGGAAATATTCACTATTTACTGAGACAAGCCCATATAATAATTGTGAAGGAGGGATGCGAGGATTGTAATTATTCCACCATAAGATGCCACATCACTCCATTAAGTAGGAAGGAGACTCATAACCACATATAGTGGAGGTTGCCAGCAAGGTACCGAGTATTGGGGTCCACTCATAAGAAAGTAAATTAAGGAAGAGGGAGATTGAGATTCAGAGGGAGACTAACATTTGATTAGAAGCAACTTTGAAAGAGAGGCAGAAAATAGATAATATGATTCATTCAACCTTTTGTGATCTCAATCATAAATTTGGAATACACAGATTGCAAAATGTGTGTAATATAGGTTTAATCAAAAGATCAAACAAATATCTTTGTATGAACAAAGGGAATTTGACTTGTTGTGAGACGTTAATGAAGTTCTTAAGAATTCATTTGAACCATCTACGATTCTCTCCTTGATGAATGAAACTCAACGTATGAGTCATAAATTCACACATGTGGTAGAATCATACTCAATCAAGATATTGGCATACTATAGACAAGTTTGAGAAAATGGAAGGACATGTTCGCTTCTATTGTTAAGCTAAATGAATATTTGGAACTTAAACGGATGAAAAGAGCAAGTTGGAACTTAGAAAAGAGTTGTCATATTTGATACAAAATTGTTCAACAATATAAGAGTGAGTGAAAATTTTACATTCTAGGGGAAAAATAGTCAATGATTTGATTAAGTAAAAATAGGTTATGAAAGGACATGAAACCTTGTACAAAGAGACAAGAAAGATATATCAATGAAAGATCTTAATACAACTATGGAACACCACCCGATAAACTAGAGGGACACACCATAGTTCCCAACAAGAGGGCTAAAAACCGGCCCAAAAAAAAGAGACCATCAAAATTTACATTTTGGTCCAATCTTTTGAGAACATAAAGACATAGTCAATGTTCCATTCCCACTTGAACCTTATTTAGAGGGGAGATGTTCCATTCTCAAATAATCTAAAAAGACAATTTCTAAAACTTCATGTGCAGATAAGTATTTTTATCTTTTACATTTATCTACTCTTTGTAGTCTCTTTCTTATTTGTAATTCTATACATACTATAAGGGTTATTTTCCTTGATCTTTTCCTTTATGGTTGAGGATATTCTTATAGGAAAAGATGGTTGGTACTTTACATATGCTACCAAATATTGTGCAAACTCAATCTAATGATAGTAGCTCCAAAGACCCTAATGATCAAGATGCATTAACTAAGGCTTTTGAAGAAAAAATCTTTAATGATTGAGATCATGAGATCCTTCTACATTAAGAGGAAGTATGACACCTCTTCTAAAAAGGAGCTTAGAAGATTGATACTCAAAGGGAGTTTGTAAATACATGTGTGTAACTACATGATTTTGATGGGCCTACTCTTGAGTGCATCATGAGAAAGTATTGACTTATTACTAGAAAATTAAAAAAGATTGATATAAGATTCAAAGTGAGTTTGACAGGCATCCTTGGGTGAAGAGAGTTTCTGACAAAGTAACTACAGGACCTGACTTCCTAGGATCATGTTTAGAAGGAAAAATTTTGAAATGCAATCCTTTGTGGATGATATCTTCTCTATGAGGAAAAGTTCTAAGTGAAATTCCTTGTAATGTGCTCTCCTCTGTGAGAGAGAAGTCTGAGGTGAAAATCCTTGTTCCACCCTCTAGTAGCAGCTATGGTGGTTCATGGTGGATATCATGTAAGTTACTACATGATGTTGTTATGATATGTAATGAAAGGTGACGATCTTTCATTGACATATATAAACAAAAGGTAACCATTATAAGATGAAGATCTTATAAATGGTAGACCTATTATCATGACAAACTTCATTAAATTGTTGTCCTAGAGTGCTGGAAGTCATGATAACGAACATACAAAAGGTGACCATTGTAAGGTAGCAATCTTATAAATGGTAGACCTATTATCATGGTTCTTTGGGCCAGATTGTGCCAAATGCCATGATATTCTATGTATGCTTCTGGGTGAGATTGTGTGTTATTTTGATAGCATCAACGTTTCGGATCATACTCAATGATCCATCATCAGGATGAGAGAGCTAAGAGAACATAATGATAGGTTCTTTGGGTGGTGTAGTAGCACCCTGATAACCAACATGTTATGGTTCTTTGGGTGGTGCAAGAGCACCCTTCCAAGGCTCCCACCATCACATTTTTGTTGTAATTGAACTTCTTCTAAGAAGCATGTAAGTAGAATAAGAGATTAAAACTCATTTGGTGTGTTTAGGACTAGTTTAGGTCCTTGGTCTTTGGAGATGGCAACGCCTCAATGTATATTGTCATCATGTGACTTTTGCCTTATTGTGTGCTTAGGGTATCTAAATGATGTAGTGGGTGAAGTTTGAAGCCCAAGAATGCCTTGGGAAGACCTAGCAATGGTCTTAGTCATGTTGGAGCAAAACTGCTTGGGCAACAAAAAGTTGCTCAAAAGTTGCTAGCAACTTTTGAAAAGTTGCAGCAACTTTTCCCTTTGTAAAGGTTTGCACCAAGAAACTATGCAATCGAGTGGAAGCCCAATCTTGCCAAAGCATTGTAAAGGTGTTAAATGATCCAAAACCATCTTGGAACTCACAAAAATCCCTGTTAGAGGTTGGAAGGAGTTGGAAGCCTAGAATACCCTAAAGAGCCTATGTAAGGAGTAGGTACTAGAGATCAAAGCTTGAGATGCTAAAAGATGAGTTAGTTTAACTTGGTGGGAAGGTTAGGGCAGGTAAGTAGATTCTCTAAGCAAAAAGAAATCCTATAGACTTCATAGGTGTCTAGAGAACACTTGGATCCTAGGGAGGATAAGACATAGACTAGCTAGTCTATCCTAGCCTCCCCATCATTGGGCCAGATCTTGTCGGACACCATGACATAGTTTCTATTATAGACCACACTTAAAGTGGTGTTTAAGCTTATATTAAAGTTATGAAATTTAGTTCAATTGTGTGTTATGAAAGGTGAGAAATTTAGCCTTATAGTGAATTGAATATCATACTGAGATGACATCTCTTCATATTCTTGAGAGCATAATGTGTTCTATAAATCCTCCCTAACTAAGGGGGAGTGTTAAGGTTGTAACTTCCATCGGATTGATTTTAACATGAGATACCTTGTTGATGGTAAATCATTTTTAAGATAAATATCTTATATATAATATATATATTATATATTATACATTATTACATATATGGTTAACATATTAATATTACATATATGCTTAAGATGAGTTACATGTATGGTTATTTATATTACTATTATATTAATATGTTAACTAGTGATGTTTAACCGTAGAGACATGTCTCCTCTCATATTTATAAGCCTCCATTTGCATTTAGAACACAATCAATAAAAATGGCATTGTTAGTACATTTGCAGCGATCCTAGAAATTAACATCGCCTCCACAGTGTCTCATCCTCAAATCCTACTTGAAATGTAAATTTGGCATTTTATTCATAAGGCCCTTCCTCTTTCAATCAACAACTCTGACTTAACAATCATGTGGGTAGACACTTTAAGTTAGCTTGGTGGGAAGAAATTTTAAAGATAGAGATTTTAAAGCACTTCTTTTTACCTATATATTAAGAAAGCAAATTTCAAACATAATATGTTATTAAAATTCATAATATGTAATTAACGTAACTATAGAATGAAAGGAAGAATATAAAGTGTAGATGGAAATAATAGGTGTGAACTAAACATTATAGAATTAAAGAAGTGTGTGGCGCACATTTTGTAAAGCACAACTACAAATATTTAGAAAACAAAACAATCAAAGAAAGTATCATCCAGTGGAAGTACTTGTCTTTCTAGTCTAGTAATTAATTTTAATTATAATAGTAAATATAATTTTGATTCTAAATGTAATATTTTTATTATATGTTATGAACTATAATTCTTTATAATATAAATTACATACTTATAATAATAACTTATAATATAATTTTATATGTAATAATTTTAAACAAAAAAATTTAAACCTTTTTACTATAAAATTTGTCAATAAATTATAATTCATTATTATAATTAATTTTACATATAATAAAGTGAAAGAAAAATCTGAAATTAAGAATTAACGATTTAATATATTCTAAACCTTTTGATGCAATGTAATCAAAAAAAATTAAATTGACATACTGATAAATATTGATTTGTTCAATATATATATATATATATATATATATATATATATATATATATATATATATATATATATATATATATATATATATATATATATATATATATAAAGTTTTTCACTTAATATTTTATTTAATAAATCTTAAATAAAATAATTTACACATTTTTAACTAAATTTAAATATATTTTTAAAACTCTAATGTAATAAAATCAAATATTTATTTGTTAAATCTTATGTGAATATAATTGCAATGGAATGTTATATTATATATTACATGTTAAAATTTAAAATTACTTTATTGCACTCCAATTTAATATAAATTATTAAATATATTTCTAAAACATTATATTAATAAATAAGAAATAACAAGAACATAGTTGAAACATCTATAGCATTAACATGACATTATTATATTCTCATAGTATATTTAGAGTTTACCTTGAATTGCTCAACAATGTATCAGATCCAAAGCATGTTTCCTCAGTAAAATGCGCAAATCTTCACTATAAGGCCAGCTCAGGTTGTACTCACGATAAAAATTCCTTGAATTATAATTTGGAATTTCTTTATCATTACATTTATCTTTATCATTATGTTTATCAGCTTTTTTTTAGCGTAATTAATACAGGACTCCAACTCGGACCAACCTTAAACATCACACACTAAGACAAAAATTAAGCTTGGAAAAAATAAGTCAACTTTGACTATTTAACACTTTTAGTGTAGGAATGAAGCTTAGTGTGTGATGTTTAAGCCGTTTCCTCCAGCTCAGCCTATCTAATCTAAGACTTCAATCTGCTGATCTTACAGAGCAATACAATAGTGTATATTTTGACCACATAAACATTCCATGTTCGCCACGTTAACCATCAGCAATACTATCTAACTCAAAAAAGGATGTAACAAAGCCTTTCAAGAAGAGAGAAATAAAACATCTAATGATCATTGACTCACCAAAATTGACCAAATCAACCAACGAAGCAACTATACAACTAGCTCGGATCTAGAAATATGTAATAAGAGTAGACAGATACTGAATGTTGGTATCATAGTTCTTGAATATTAGCTCTAGGAAAGAAAATAAGTATGACCTTACGACGTCCATCAAATACCATATTTTGTTCAAAACTATAGCTGCTAAAAATTACAAAGAGAAGTAAATATTTGATGGGAAAAGAACTTGTAATCAAGATATTCAAAAGAATAAAAATACAATGCAGATTGTTTACATTGAATATGGCATCTGCTGCTCTCAAAATAAACTGTCTTGAAGCAACTCATCCCAAAACGATAAGTTTCTTCAAATCCATAGCTGCCGCAAGTTATCAAGAATTAAAATACATAAAAGATTAAAATGGCAATTGTGGTATCCAAATATCAATCCTGATTGCTAATGTTGAATATGGTTTCTACAGGTCCCATGATAGCCTCCAATTGTCTTGAAGCGTCCCAGAATGATAATTTTCCTGTTTATGGGTTTACAAAAGATAATGGAGTTTTCCCTGGGCACATCCAGGAGTGGGAAGAGGACCTACCTTGTCACACAGATATGCACCGAAAACAAGGCGCAGTACAGGAACTCAACGAAAGAATTTTATTTAGTCCGATGGATATCAGATATAATTTTCGATTAACATTACAAAATATGGCCAATTATGCCACTTCCCAATATATTTGTGATTGTCAACACACTGTATTTACGCCATTATCTCATCATTATAGGACCTATCTAAAGAGTTTATCGTATTAATTAAGCCCTTAGAAAGGGAATCTCAAGTTTCTCGTTAAACTGTGATGGGATCATTTTATCAGCATCCAAGACTTGTGAAAACATATTCTGTCCCATTTTTCAGACCTAACTGAATATTCAGTCCACCTAAAAAAGTTTGGAGAAATGGGCAAGATGCAGTACGATTATCCTTCAGAGACAATTATAAAGAATTTCTGAGGTATTGAAGAATTTTGGATGGATGATTATGATGTCACCAACCCCCAACCTTCTTGTTCTATTTGAAAAAGAATTTCCAGATTTCTCGAACATTGGAAGCACCATCTGAAATGTCGACCACCAAATGAGCTCCCAGAATACCTGGAAGAGTATGAAGTAATTTCATTACAAGAGTAAATGCAAATTTCTGAACTCTTGTAGGCGTAGCTACAAATTGAAGAAATGAATTATTTCTTCCAACACTTTTTAGAATAAACTAAAAAAGAGAGAAAATGCCAAAATATGTTTTTTTTTTAAAGAGAATATTGAAGAAAGATATCAAGCAATATCATATCCAGTATAAGGATTTACTATGCATCAAAAACAACTCTCATGTTACAGGGACTCCCACAAGGGACGGAATAATTAGTTCATATAGAGTTACCCAACATTATCATAATAACCAGAAAAGCCTTTAAGTTTATTTCCATCATAAACAGCTGGTATGTTGATCACAAAGCACGGCCTACATAAACTTTCTGATTAGGAGTTATACATGAAAAAGAATGGAGGCATTTTATGAGCCAGAAAATCCATAACCAACCTTTACAACTACAATTAGTGCATATCCAGAAAGATTCTATCTTACAAGCTTGTAGAAATAAAAATGCCAAATGCCAAATATTTTATGTGGGCCAATGTCACTTCATTAAAATAAAATACGTCTTATGAATGCTCAAATTTAATGAAACCATATAACGGCAAAAATCACCAACCTTTTGGTGAAATGGTGGGACTTCTTGCCTGTAGAGTCAACAACCAAGATTCAAACCTCATGGAGTTGCTCTTTTTTGTGTCAACAATTGAAGAGCTCCTGAGATCTTGTATCTTGATTTACCTGTGGGATGTGGAGTGGAGCATTTGCATTCTGCCTAGGGATTACATCCCTAGCCTAAAATTAAAAAATTTAGAGGTGATCCTAGGATGAAATGATTGCGCTTCTTGTCTATAGTGCCTACAACCAAGGTGCAAACTGCATGGAGTTAATCTACCACATCGAGATTGCAAATATTGGGGTAACCCTTTGGTGAAATGGTGGGACTTTTTGCCTATATTACCTACAATCAAGATTCAAACCTGGCAAGGTTACTCTCTACTGCATCAATGATTAAGATTGTTTATGCTCAATTTTTAAAGGAGCAACCCTTTGTTGAAATAGTGCGACTCCTTACTTGGAGTGTCAGAAACCAAGGTTCAAAGGTCACAGGGTTACTCTCTACCACATCAACAACTAAGGGGCCCCCAAGATCTTGTATCTTGATTTACCTTGGTGATGCGGAGTGTGGTATTTTGAAAGGTCCATGGGTTTTTAACATATCACTGTTTAGTTGCATCTTTCTTAATCCCACATCCTTTTATATTATGCTCTTTCGAAATGGCATAACTTAATAAATAAAATATGGTAACTACTAAACTTGGTTTGTGTTCTTAATATTCTGGTTTCCTTGTAATATCGCTGCTTAATATCTGACATAGACATCTGACGGGTTCTCATCAACTATGTTAGTCTTCGATCCTTTTAGGATTATCGGACTGCCTTGTTTTTAAACATTATCGGCATCTTTAATTATTAACTTTGGTGATGTCTTTATATTAAAATTGATAACTTTGTTTTGCTTCTTTAATCGCACAACCTCTGATACATATGGAAGATTGCCGTATGATTATATTCATTTCATAATGATTCGATCAAACTTTGCAGTTCTGTCATTCACAATATCTTCCCTTTATCCAATTTGCGGATTCATTTATGTTTGGTTGAACTCCGCTCTGGATTTTAGAGACCCACGTAATCTCAGTTGTCATCTTTGTGCTTAGTTGGAATGATGCTTAATTGTTGATGTGGAATGACACGTTACGGACTGACTCAGGAAAGCCAATGAAGTTCATTGGTATTTGCAATATGACATCGAAGTTCGACTTTTTGTGTATTCTGCTGCTGTTCTGCACACATTCGAAGAGTTCTGAATCCCCACAGTGCCATTGGCATTATTATCTCCTCTTATTATGAATTCACCGTGACCTTGATCTTGTTCTTGTGCGATTGACTCCTTCCGGGAATGTTGTATCATGCCCGTATCTATTGCTGTTTTTAATCTTTTATTCACTGATGCATATGTAGTCTGACTTCTACAAATAAGTCGACCATGTCCATTGGTTATTAAACACACATCATTCAAACGCCCAACAATGTCCGTGTTTGTTGACTAGGAATCCACGCTAACTTACTATAGGTCTTTTCCACCTTTATAATGTTCTTCCAAACAACTGTTTATATGCCCAGACTTAATTTTTTATTGTTATCACTGCATATGCTCATTTACCCATTGTTGCTCCATAGATGAAGCAAGAATGCTGCACTTGTGCATATTGACAAATGAATCACTTCATATTGCTGCACTTCAAATAAGTTGTCGTTTTCCTCCTCCCTAAATTCCCATCACTTTTGTTGACCTTCTAATGGAGATTGACGTCTTTATCATGTTACATTCTGTCGTGTCTATTCATATGAACTGTGTGTATCTTCCATATCTGAATATATGACTCATACACCGTTTTGGCACTAAACATAGTGGTATTCTCTCTTCCCGATAGTCAAGACCATTGCTGCTTCTTATTATGTTGCTGTATATTATATATCTGAACTGATAATTATCAATATCATGATTTCATTTGTATCAGACAAGATTGTATTAATGATGTAAGCCTTTGAGTCTTCCTACTAATCTATACGGTTGCTGCCTTCTTAAACATTTCTACCATACACGCATTTTCCTCTGTTATAAATGCTTTGGTTCATAAGGATATTATTTTCAACAATCTCAAATACAAAGCTTTGACATCAATGACAATACTTTCATCATATGCATCTCCTCATAAGTGATAAAGCACACAAATCATATAGTGTTTGCTCTCTAATCCTTTGATCCTCTTCTAATGCTCTTTGTCTTTTGATGCCCAACTTCTCAAACAATTCATTAGGGATACTCTCCTAAGTCTCTATCAAATTTCTCTTGAAAGTTAGCAAGTAAGCAATAACTGAATCTTCTAATAAATTATTATTTTCATGCTCATACTTGTGATAATACTCCTCCAACTAATTGATCAGACCATCCTTCTCAATCCTTTCAGTTATCATTTTCATACCTGGTTTCCACTTGCTCTTTTCATCATCCTTCTTTACCTTTGATTGTGCTTTTACTTTGATGGTTCCTTATCCTTCATTGTTTTCTTGGTGTCAGTAACTTTGGCTTCTTTGGACTTGGTCCCTTAGCCTTAGCCTTGGGTCTTGGAGTCCGAGAAGTCTGTGAAGGCTCTGCAGCAACTTTCTCTACCTTGACAGGTGGAGTTATCCTTGAAGACTTTCTTCTTGCTCGTAACCTCATACTTCACAACCACTTCTGATGGTAAATCTAGTACCTCTAGTGGTTGCACATCATCAATTACCTCTTCAAGTGGTCTCTCAAAAGTAGAGACATCAATCTTAGCTTGTTTAATCACTTCGCTCTCCATATCATATAGTGTTTGCTCTCTAATCCTTTGATCCTCTTCTAATGCTCTTTGTCTTCTGATGCCCAACTTCTCAAACAATTCATTAGGGATACTCCCCTAAGTCTCTATCAAATTTCTCTTGAAAGTTGGCAAGTAAGCAATAACTGAATCTTCTAATAAATTATTATCTTCATGCTCATACTTGTGATAATACTTCTCCAACTAATTGATCAGACCATCCTTCTCAATCCTTTCAGTTATCATTTTCATATCTGGTTTCCACTTGCTCTTTTCATCATCCTTCTTTACCTTTGATTGTGCTTTTACTTTTGATGGTTCCTTATCCTTCAATGTTTTCTTGGTCTCAGTAACTTTAGGCTTCTTTGGACTTGGTCCCTTAGCCTTAGCCTTGGGTCTTGGAGTCCTAGAAGTTTGTGAAGGCTCTGCAGCAACTTTCTCTACCTTGGCAGGTGGAATTATCCTTGAAGACTTCCTTCTTGCTCGTAACCTCAGACTTCACAACCACTTCTGATGGTAAATCTAGTACCTCTAGTGGTTGCACATCATCAATTACCTCTTCAATTGGTCTCTCAAAAGTAGAGACATCAATCTTAGCTTGTTTAATCACTTTGCTCTCCTTCCTAAGAGCGACCATCTGCTCCTTGGTAATTCCTTCCTTTTCTACAATCTTATCCACAATTTCTCAATGTTTCTCTTCCTAGAGCCTCTAGTTAGCTCTTCCCTTACCTTATTGTACTTTTCTTCATAGGTGGGGTATCTCTCTATACTAGGTTTGTTATGAGATGCAAGAATAGCATCTACATGTTATACCACAATGAATAGGTCTACCTTATATCCCATGGGTAGGATCCATTGAACCCTTGGTTCAACTGCTTCCATACACATGTTGTCAATTTCCACCATAAAACACATTGAATCTGCATATATCTCTACAATCTCCCTAGGAATCCTAACCCTTTGCTTCATCTCCCTTTGGAATCCTTTGAACAAACCAAATAGGTCACTATTTATCATCTTCTTCTCCTACATTCTATAATGCTCAATGGTCAAAAGTGTTGTAGGAATGTCGTCTCTCCATGCATGAGGATGCATGCTAGGAAATTTGTGAATGATGTGAACAAACATATGAATAATCAATGATCCAAATATAAACATTTCCTTTATCCTTCTAATGTTTTCCAACAATTGTTGCCTCAGAATTTCACATATATCAAAATCTTCATACTAAATTACCATCTTATATGCAGTATGAATGTACCTACAGATACTAAGCTATGTTTATTGTTGTAATCAATGATCCAAATATAAACATTTCCTTTATCCTTCTAATGTTTTCCAACAATTGTTGCCTCAGAATTTCACATATATCAAAATCTTCATACTAAATTACCATCTTATATGCAGTATGAATGTACCTACAGATACTAAGCTATGTTTATTGTTGTAATGCATCTTGTATCCCATAATTTTGGAAATCAACCTCACATCCTTCTACCTGATATTTGTGAGTCATGGCGTGTTTCTCCCACTTAGAACCATTATTTTTCTCAACCTCCTTATCAAGCTTTGTCGCAGTAGGTACAATCCTAGCATTGTCAAAATCAATAACAAGATGAATAAGTTTCTTTGTGATTTTCACTAATTGGTCTACCTTAAAAAAATAATCATGACTCCAACTCAATACAATCTTAATCCATTCCAATTGCTCCAATTCCTCAAAATCCATGACTTGCACAATGTTTAGGGTTTCCAAGTTTTTGAATTCACTCTTGTAGGTTCTATCCTCATTATATGTCTTGCAAATCACTCCAAATGTCGGCATTTCCTATGGTTTCATATATGCAATGAATGTATGCCCTTATATCTTCTACATGTAACACTACGTCGAGGGTTTGTGAGAACGCAACCTTAGGGTCATCCTCCATGGATTGAAAAGAATGTTTCTTGAAGTGATATCATGCCCTTTCCTCAACATCATAAATGTGAGATGTATCCATCTCTAATCAACTATAAATAACCCCAAACAAAGCTTGTGATACAAATTAAATACCTTTTATGTCATCATGGTAGAGACATTCCATGAAAACCTTTGCACAACTGCTCAATTCTCCCTCAACTCACTTTGGTCTCTGGTAATGTAAACGGTGAAGAATCAATCCAATTTACCCATTAAATCCTTGCAAATTGATATGCAATTAACGCATTAGGTTGCAACCAAGAAAAAGCTACTACAGAGACAATAGCCATGAAAACTCACAACGATGTCTCAAATCACCACATCAATGCTTGCAATCAAAGACATCATGTCTTTGAATCTTGAATCACCTTAATCCAAGCTCGCACCTTTTAACTCTGTGAATATGGAGGCAAGATATTCTCTGTACAACTACTCCCCCTAAGGCTATGCTAGCCAATTCAAGATGAAGAGGGTTTAGTGCTTGGCACTAACTCTCCCTCGTCTAATGATACATTCTAATCTTTTTCTTTCCATACTTTCTCATTTTCATTCTTGTTTTCTTTCACAAATGTCATGTTGGTGTTTTCATAGTTTACCTGGTTTGATCCATTATTCCTTCTTGTATTGTAATTGTTCCTTCCAACATTAGGCATTCTTCCATTGTTCACAAATCCATTAAATCTGCAACATCTAGTTGTATGCCCTAGATTATTACACTTAAACATGTAACAACTAAATATTCATACCTTGGTCCATTCTAATTCACTTGCAATCTGCAATCTCTAGCAATATGTCCAAAATTGTTGGCACTTGTGGAGGTATAACATTGTTGCTTCCAATAGGTCTTCTAGCATTAGGTCTCTCATTTGTCCTCTAATTAGATTTAGCTTTGCATTCATGTGACTTGTTCCCATAAAGCCAACAATTGAAACAACAACCAATAAAAGTCTTAGTATCAGTATTACCTTTGCAATCATCTTTTTTCATGTGTTCGTACTTGGTACTCGCATAGAATCTTCCTTTGATCTTCTTTGTCTACTCGTTAGGTTCTTCAATCTGAATAGATGTCTAAATAGGATCTTGCATCGGTCTTTCCTTTGCTGCCTTGGAACTTTCACCATCATAGTAACCAATTCTAGTCATGTCTCCCTTAGGGCTGTTGCAATTGCTCATCAAGTTTGCCAATACCTGAATAAAGCTTCTCAAGATGTAACTTTGCTTCCACAAGTTCACCCTTTACAATATTGGTATGCTTTACAAGTTCTTGATAATTAGATCTTGAATCTTCAAGTTCCAATTCACTTGCCCAAGTTGAGTACTCAAAACATGACACTCATCTGTTTTCTTCTTCTGATCTGCTTCAAGCTTTTCTTTCTGCACTTTCCCATCTTCAATCTCTTTGGCCATCTGAAGAGTAGTAATCTCAAATTCATGTCTAAGTGCTTCTTTCCCTTTCTGAAGTTTCTCAACTAGATTTGATTCATCTTCATCTGACTTAGCCTCATTGATCTGCTCAACTAGTTTCTTTCTCTTCACTCTTAAAATATCAATCTGATCCTTGAATTTTCTGATGTAATCTTGTGCATCTCTAAGCTTTAATTTCAACCTTTCCTTGTTTGCATTTGCTTTATCTAGATCTTCAAGTGCAGCATTAAAATTATTATATGAGGTGCTTGCATCCATCAGGATCCTCCTAAATTTGTATGACTCCTGAGGAACTAAGCTCTGATACCAATTGTTAGGATCAAGCAACATTGAGCAGGGGCGAGGGGGGAGCGGGGGGTGCAAATCAGTGTTGCTGAACTTTCAAACCAATTTCATACTTTACAACTTAACCAAAAACATCCACAAAGTACAATGAATAAAAGTAAACCATACATCAAGAAAGAACTCATAACACCGTGATTTTATGTTTGAGGAAATTTTGGCCAAGCGAAAACACCAGTAGAAATGGTACCCACAAGATGATGCACTAATCTAAAAATTCTCTGCTAGGAGATCCGACCCTGTTAGAGTCTTTACATATAGCATTTAGCACATTGGTCCTTGTTAGAGGACTAGACATTGTTAGAGGCCTGCAACCTTGTTAGGAGTTGAGAACAAAATGGGAGCACACTTGGTCAAGAATGAAGGTTAAATCCACATTTTGGACTCAATGTCCAAATACAAAGAAAGTATTACAAAAATACAAAACTATACTTGACATCACAATATCTAGCTAGTCCAAATGAAGCTCGCATTTTTTTCTCATCCAGCATCAAGGCTTGCACATCATACATCACATATATCATATGGCACATCTGCTATAACAATACCATGATCGCATCCAAAACAAATCCATCCTTTATACCTTTGAATATAATTTATCTTGTCAGCTTACCAATTACTTTACCAAACATGTCCACACAAATATCAATAAGCAATATAGAATTGTGCTATCCAAGAGTTAAGGTCTTGGATGTCATCCTTGCATCGCCAAGCAATTGAATTGACCAAACAATTCAATTTCCTAGGCCAAAATGCCTGATCACATAAACTGTCTTGTACCACTCCTATAGTGAACCAGTTCTCCTTTGTGCCACCAAAACATATGTTAATGATCACATACGCATAAGCGACCATACCAGAAGCATATTGACTAATGAGTAAACGATGAAACTCAGATTTTCTGGCCCATTTAGATGCCCTCTACGCAGTGCACATGAAGAGAACCTAGATCATCTACTTGTTCAATGCAAAATGGCACAAGTTTGCTAGACTCACTTCTATTGTAAACTATTTTGGCATAGTCCCTTCCCAAGCACACCATGTGAGATATTCACGTGTTGGCCAACACTCAAAAAAGGCTCCTTACAAGTCGGTTTATAGTCTGCTACACCGACCACGATCAAATGGCGAATTTGCTATCCACGATTGGCACATTACTGAACTGGATAGAAATTGGAGGAAGTGAACATCTGAATGTAAAAGTGGTAGCTAGGAAATCCTAATTATATTCTTCCTAGGATGGTCAAGTGCAGTCTGGAATCACTTAATCCCCCTACATGGGAACTCTGTCAAAAATAAATGTGATCATTCCTTGTCCTGTTGGTTACTCCCTTCAATGGGTCCTCCACAGGCAATCCTAGCCATTTCGGCACTGGCTTCATAATTCAAAATAATGGTGGTCAGCTTGTGTGGGGTGGTCCATCTAATTTCCTGATAGCACCAGTATTGATGCAGAATATGTTGCACTCCACACTACTTCGACATTGTGCAGAACTAAAAATATTTACTTCTCAGATGGCATAGAGAATTCACTCGATATAATTAGTATAGTAACCTCAAATAATGCTCCCAGCTGAAAATCAAAAATGTGTTATGGCATCTATGGCATTTTGGACGAACTTGAAGATTCCACTGTCAAACATATTTTTCTATAAGCACAATGTCAATGCAGACCTCCTTTCTAATTATGTTTTCAATCAAATGGAACACTTCAATCATTTCAAGTGATGTTTCCTCTTGGGATGGGCTGCAAAAAAACATCAGAAAATGAAGTAGAGGGATGAGGAATATGAAGTGACAAAAGAGGTGAGTACTTAAAATTTGACATGAATCTTCAACGGCTGTTTGGACTCTCACCATACCCATGACAATTTTTTTACCTATCAACCTCGCACCTCATTGACAAATATAAGGGTGTTTCCTTGGGTTTAATAACAACTCAAAATGGCTAGTACTTTGGAGGCTTCCAGCTTGCAGGCCTACATTCAAATACCAAAATGTGGTTGTACAGCAACCAGTGTGTGGTCTTTGACCAGTTGAAAGAGTTTTTTTCAATCAAGGTGCATGTGGAGGATTTGGTGTGCAAGATTGTTGGGGAATTAAATCTCAGTCACACACATACAACAATGCAGAAATATCAGAGCAGCTCATTTAAGATATCACAAGAACTAACTAGGACTATGAAAAAAAAGGATGCCATACACAGGCTGATTTGGCCAGAATTAGAACTCTACACTATGATGTTCCCAAATTTTACAGTAATAATCTAATTAAATAAATTGATTAATTGGCCCCAAAAATTAAGTTAAATAATAAAAGGGCCTTTAATTCATTATTTTAATTCATAAATATGGGGCCTAAATTAATAAAATAATAAATTATGGGCTAGAGACATATTGTAATACCCTAGACTCTTGGAGGCATGTATATGTAGCAGCTCGACATTATAATTGATCGTGGATTGAATTTGATTAACTTTGTAATTCCGGAGGCTGAAGGCTGAGGAAGTTGTGCACAGTTTTGGAGGTGGAAGACCCACCCTATTCTGCCTGTCACAATTTTGGTGGTTCAACACCACCCTATTCTATCGTTGGAGATATCATAAGAATATTTCACTTGTGTGCCTGATCTATCTATTGATCATCATCATTTGGTGACTACTCTCTATCTACTCAGAATCTCACCATAAAGGCCCTTGTAGTTGACTCTGTCCAGCCTCCTTATACCACCTTCATACAACTCAACTTACATTGACCATACATCACTGTCACCTCTATACGACAACACAGAAACATCACCGTATGCCCTCCTCTACGTACAACATTCTACTTCCTACGAATTTGCCCCTCCATTCTCCATTCCAATTGCCATACACCTCTACCATACATTGGCACTAATCATCGTGCAGCCTATGATAGGACAAGTTTGTGCTTAGTTATTGTGCGACATCTTGGAGTTGCTAACCCACACAAGGAATCAGCATTGAGATAGGGTGTTGGCGATGCATAATGATTTGTAGTGTGCCCCAACAAAACCTCCAAATTGTGACTACCACCAATGAATGGGTACATTACAATGGTATCAGAACTGGTGATCTTGCCAAAATCTTGGGTTGATTGAGGCATTTTGGGATTTGGATCACATTATGGTGCCCAGGAGTGATGGATAGTGGTGGTTGAGGCACAACAAAAGATTCACAAAGAGCTCAGCAAGGGTGTTGATCTTCCATTAGATATATTGGAAGTATGTTTGTGTAAGGAGACCAATTACCTTAAAGATTTATAAAGAGGATCCTTTCTCCAATTAAGGATGTCTCAACCCAAGCTATTGAGACACAGTGACAAGGAAATGAAGTTGGCAGTTGCAGCATGTCTCACGAGATCTTGAGAATCTCAACTCCTAAAGCACCGTATGATGATAACACCATGATAAAGATATTGCATTTGATCATTGACAACTTCCAAAGCCTTGACAACATCAGTGGTGATCTTTTTGGCATGAGATCTACAATATTGGAGAATTGAGCAAATGTCAAAGTAAACTCATCTTAGATCTAGAGTTGCAAGACTTGATCCATGATATGTTTCATCACTTCTTGGATACAATCAAGGAGTGTCATGATACTAAGGTTTTTGTTGCCATGGAGAGTCTTATGATTTCGTGCATTGAGGAGATGGATGAAATATCCCAACCTATCATATCTATGTTGTGGGTTGTTTGTAATCTAGAATGTTTCTCTTCTATAGAACCATGTAGATTGGTCAGTAATGTATTCAAACATTGTGAAAAAAAACTAAAATCTCATTTGCACAAGTGGGAGAAAGTAGATGACTACAATAAGGGTCAAGCATTACATTAGGAGGATGAAGGCATGATTATAGGGCTTCTCCAGGAGGATCTACTAAAACTTTCTACTACACCTATTTGTGGAGAACACCTAAAAAAAGAAGAGATTGTTTGCATGGATGTTGCCAAGACGACATATCAAGGTGACATAAGCTCTGCCACTACTCTGTTTCATGAGTCAGGCCTTCAATTCGTAGAGTATGGAGCCCTTCCTTATGTGTAGCAAGTTCTATCCGTTACCAACACTATATTCATAGCCAAGGTTGTGTCTGTCGTTGGGGCTTTGTCCTTCGCTAAGGCTGTATCTGTCGTTGAGGCTACGTTTATTGCCGAGGCCCTAACTATTGCCGAGGTTGTGTCTGTCGCCATCAAGGCTCAATCTATTGCCGATATTCTATCCATGGCCAAGGCCCTATTTGTTGCCAAGGCTCCGTCTGTCATTGGGAATGTGTCCATCATCAAGGCTGTGTCTATTGTCGAGGCTCTGTGTGTCGCCAAGGTTGTGTTTGTCGCTAAGGTTGTGCGCTACGAGGTTGTGTTTGTCACCGGGGTTTTGTCTATTATCGAGGCTTGGTTCATCATTGTCAAGTCTCTGTCTGTCGCCAAGGCTATGTCTATCACCAAGGTTGTGTCTGTTGTCAAGATTATGTCTGTCATCACTGCTAAAGCCATGTTCGTTGCCAATGTTGTATGTATCACCAAGGATCTGCCTGTTGCTGAGGCTTTATTTGTTATTGTGATTGTGTCTATCACTAAGGCTATCTTCGTCATCGAGGTTGTGTCCATTGCCGTTGTCATCATTGTGTCCATGTTTGTAGCTATGTCTATTGTCGTGGTTGTGTCTATGTCTGTCGTCGTTATGTCTATGGTTGTAACTATGTTTGTATCTATGGCTATACCTGTGTGTGTGGTTGCCTTAGAGACTGTGTTCGTCGCTAATGCTCTATTCATCATCGGAGTTGTCTTTTGTCACTATGTCCATGTCCATAGCTATGTATGTCATCATGATTGTGTCTGTGTTCATCATTGTTGTGTCCATGTTCGTGGTTGGGACAGTATTTGTGTCTCTGGTTGCACCCATGTCCATGGTTGTGTTTGTGTGCATGGTTGTGTCTATGGTTGTGTTCAAGTCGGTGGCTAAGTCTGTATCAGCGCCCATGGAAGTTGTACCCATTTTGTGCTTGTGCTTGTGTCAGTGTTCGTGTTCATACTCGTGTCAACATCCGCATCCACATTTGACTTCACACCAAAAAAAAGAAATTAACAAGCAACTATATGCTAATATTGAAGTAAGACTTCAAAGGAAGCAAAATGCAAATCCTGCTTAGAACGGAAATCTATTAGCTACTCCAAAAGAGAGTATGGAAAATATGAATAATAGGGCATGGGGGGAAGGTGCAAAAACTACCATCACACTTTTACAGGAACAATCAATTGATTTTAGAGCTTTTGGGAGGAGGAAGAAAACATCTTCACTTAACTGGAGGCAAGAAACCAATGGTACATCAGACTCACTACCGTACGATTGTGTCACATGACATTTCCACCATACAGACGTACGGACCAGACAAATTGGTCATTGTATGGTGCTCTTTTGCCACCCCACTGCACACTCGGAATCTCACCATACGACCCTTTTAGTTGACTATGTTTGACCTCCTTATACCACCTTTGTATAGCTCAACTTACCTTGATTGTACATCCTTGTCACCTCCCTACAAAAATACATAAACATCACCATACACCCTCTTTTGCATACAGCATTCCGCTTCCCTACAACATTGCCCCTTCGTTCTACATTCGAGTTTCCATACACCACCATTGTACATCGACACTCATCACTGTGCGGCCTACGACAAGACAAGTTGGTGCTTAGTTTGTTTACCATACAGGGTAAACGGATACTTATCGCATGTAGTACAGTAAGATATAACACAGAACAGATACTTTATTCATATACACAATATGCACTCCAATGCTTACAATATGATTATGGTGATGTCTCAATAGTCCCTTCCAGACGGTGTAAATATATTTTCCTGAAGGAGTGACTCAACCATCACAACCCTTTCGAATACACTTCAGCTACACTAGATTTTACCAAGAACATCATCCCCCCCAAAAAGTAAAGTCGTCTCCTGACGACAATTACAAAATGTCCGAGACAGATTAACAAAATGGAATACATTAACCATGACAACTATAACAAGATAGATTTTTTTCCGTCACATCACATTCAATTTCTCCCGTGCCTGCACCAGACTGGTCTCCAAAAACACATTGCATCTGTAGCCTCTGCTAACACAATACTCTCCCAAGTCAATCTGACCTTGATACCACCCATGTCGCCTTCTCTACTTCCAACTCCTAGGTACGTTGAGCCAAGTGTCGCTCTACTACCTCCAACTGGATGGTCAGCTCCTCCCAAGCTCTCTATGCATCCATCAAGACAGCCTCACGTCCAACACCTACTCAGAGTACCTCAAAGCGTAGCGCCCCTCTCGAAAGGCTTGCTCCAGTGTTCTCTCCACCTCAGGCAAAAAGACACTCCATGCTTGCAGCAGCTCTCGGTTTCATCAACTGGTCACACTTCCCAAGAGTAATAATTGAACTGACCAGGGATCTAGGGGGCAACGCCCCCAACGGGGTCGAGGGCAGCGGCCCTGTAGCCAAGACCAAATTAGCACCCTCAAAGCCACTCAGAAGTCCATGGAACACACCACTTTTGTGATTTTCTTCCGATCCCATACTCTTTCTACCAATTGCTTATGTTTTCTTCACTACCTATTTATGTCTTTCTCTTCGATACCATACGTTATTCATTGTGAACTGGTTTTATTTTTCATCGTTTTTTTTGTTTTTTTTAAAGAAAAGATAATAAAAACTCCTTGTGTTTTCCTTGCCCCCTTCTTTGTATTAGCCATATGGTAGTTCTTCCTACCAAAAAAATATCCGTATGGTACTCTTGTCCTTCCAATTGCTCACCGTACCATGTGTGCTTCTTGCCACTATGTCTGTTTGCTCTCCAATCTGTACAGTACATTTTCAATACTCTTGACGCACAAGTCTTCACCTGTAGGCCCATACCTTATATTTGTCTTGAACTACTATGGCCATATGGTATCCCTCCCTCTTAATGTGTTTTCCAAGTCCGTACGTTCGTATAGTGTTATTAATGGCTATTAATGACTCCCTCATGTGTCCGTACGGTGCACTTCTACGGCCGTGCGGCATATTTACATACTGATAACCTCTGTGTCTATGGTTATAGCTGTGCGGCAATTCGGTACCCTCCTCGCTGTACGATATGCTCAAAAAGGGATTATACAGTATGTTTTCTATCCACAGGTATCTGCAGGCCGTACAATATACTCTCTATCCACAGGTATCTGTAGGCCATACAGTATACTCCCTATCCCTTGGCCTTACAATTCACACTTTTGTCCTTCAGTTCCTGAAACGTTATGTCCCTACAAAATGTCTCACAAGCTTGTTCCCTATTAAGGAGTCCGTATGATGTACGGCGATGATGGCTTGCCCTTCTCAGTTTACCTTGCTTACTTGTTGTCGTACAGTTATACGGTTGATGTATGCTTTCTCTGTCTTGGCCGTATGTTAATATAGCCGTCTGGTGCCTATCTGTTCTTCTCCTTTACTTATTAGTTGGCCGTACAGTACCTGTTGTGTGCTATAATACCATACAGTGCTAATGATGTTCTCTCCTACCACTAGATGTTCCCTTAATACCGTACGGTATTGCTTCTACTCTTCTAATTGATGACCGTAATGGTACAATATTGTTTTACTCCCATGTTTTTCCTTGATGTCGTATGGTATTGATTGCACTCTTCCTTCTGATTGATGCTCGATGTCCATATATTATGCTCATTTGACTGCTTTATTTTGTACCTACTTATTATAATTACTTATATTTACATATATACATCACTTATTATTATGTTTATACTCTTTTTGCATTGTTTGAAGGCACGTTATTTCTTTCATGATAAGCTTTCAGCTTCGACCCATTCACTGCATCGAGTACTTCTTTCCCGTCGAGCGTCCATAATTTTATTGCTCTATTATTGCCAACTTTGTGGATCTTGTATGGTCCTACCCATTTCACTATGAACTTTCCTGGTTTGATCTTGTTACGCCCATTATACTTTAAAACTAATTGGCCTGGTTGAAATTTGTTCGATTTTAAATGCTTGTTATGCTATGCCTTATGCCTGTTTTGTGTAACCTTCGTGGCCCATTGTCCCTATAGTCCTCACTCATCAAGTTTATTTAAGTTGGACAATCTTTCCCTCAGGCTATCCATATCTCCCAACTTGTTTTCGATCGCAATCCTCAAACTTGGTACCATGAATTTTGTCGGCTGCCACTCCTTGTCATCAATAACTGTATTCTTAATTCTAGAACCTTCACTCTGTACTATTGAAGTTTTTATTAAGACCTTCCTCTTTGTTTCCTGTGTAAACCGTACAATGTGTTTTCCTTGCTGCCCGCATGTTTCTACTAAATCCGTGGTGCGGTGTAACCTTTTCTATCCACGCGGTCCGTTCACCGTGTACCGTACGGTGGAATCTTTCCTTTTGCTGGGTTCGTACAGTATGTTCTTCCTCTTGTACTGGCCATATAGTATGTTCTTTCCTTCAACTTCAACCATAACTGCCTTTCCTTCTTTAGCTTCTCTATTTTCCTTCGGACATTTATTTTCCTCTCCTTTATTACCTTCGTTGACCCTTAACATATTACAGCTCAGAAAGAGCTCGTAGTCCTCCATCTAACAATGGAGTAGGTCGTTCATCAAGTCTAAGTCATCATCGTTAAAGCCTCCTTCTAGTCTCAATACTCCCTCTTCATCAGGTTCCATTCTCTTCTTCCCCTCGTCATCCCCTCTTCCTTCGCCTTCAAAATCCGAT
Source organism: Cupressus sempervirens (assembly GCA_028749045.1). NCBI lineage: Eukaryota > Viridiplantae > Streptophyta > Pinopsida > Cupressales > Cupressaceae > Cupressus > Cupressus sempervirens. The sequence continues at coordinate 49,080,876 of CM053786.1, forward strand.
GACCCTGCCTCCTCACCTATCATCTGTGTGTGTAAGTCGATTACAAATCTTTGGCCTCCACGTTCCAAGGACAGGGTATTTCGTTTCCTATCATGTTTCACCTTTGCCTGTACCACCTAGCCCCGTCCAAGGATGGCGTCATACTTTTTTCTTTTTAATGGAATGACCACAAAATCTAATAAGAATGGTTGTATCCTGATGGTTACAGGCTGCACCATCAGAGTCCATAAGGGCTTGATTCTGTGCTAATTGGCAATGAGTAGTTCAAATGTAGGTGGCCACAATGTAGGTTGTCCCGACCTTTTCCATATATCCTCCGGTAGCACGTTTACTCCTAAGCCTCCATCTACGATTGTGTCTGTAAGTACAGTTCCTAGGATACCCATCTCTACTACTGTCGAATGTCTTCCCGTAGTGAGTGCCAGTAGCATTGGGTCTATTGCAGTCGCTCCGCTGCCATCCTTTCCTGTCTCTTCCGTTGCTTTCGGGAGTGGTGTTATGTTCAGTATTGTCGTTCGCAACTGAGGCATTGTAAGGTCATTTAATTTCATAGGAACTTCTATTTGCATTTCTTGCCTTATAATATTTTGTTCTGCCAGGTTCCTCTTCGAGGTGCCGGCAATGTCTCTTGTTTGTAATTCTTTTGTTTCCAATTTGTTTTTCTAGCTCTGTTCGTGCTTGCTGCAACCTCTTCTTTTCTTCCTCTGCATCTGGGTACATTGCCTTCTTTGCTTGTTCGTGAGTAATGGCTAGTGTTTCATCACATGTTTCGATGCTTAACAAGTTCACCCCTTGCTTTGGGCATTTCAAATCCTCGTGGTCTCTTGGACCACACCATTTGCACAACTATGGTGTTTCCTTCGTGGTATAGTCTTTTCCGAAGTGCCCCCAAACGTTGCACGCACGGCATTGTATCATCGGCCGTCCACTCAAGTCGTACTGTAATCGACTTCAGCCTCCATTATTATTATTATTGTTATTGTTACCGCCTCGTCCACGCCAATTATTGTTATGATATCATCCTGAGGTTGCGTCGTTGTTTGTGTTCATTCCTGCTCCTGAAGTGGATACTTCCTGTGTCAATAACACTTGCCGATGTCCCTTCATCTTCATATTGAATAGGCATTCCTTGGTGGAATATCCAACAATCTGGCAGATATCGCAAAATCGTTTTTTCAGGCAGGAGCCCTTTGTGTGGCCCTCCTTACAGTTTGTACACCACAATTCCCCTTTCACCGAGTTAGGATTCTTTTTCAAATTTTTTAACTCCTTCATCGTTCATAACATATCCTTCTACAACGCTCGAACTTTCTTACTTGATTCTTCGTCGCTATTGCTACTTTCAAAAGATGAATCCTCTGAGTCCAACGATTTGTGTTTCTTCTTTTTGCCCATTTTTTGCTCACTCTCTAGGTCCATCGCCCGATTATACACATCTATGTACAATGCTAGAGGTACAATTTTCATTTTTTTCTTTAGTGCTGACTGTAGCCCTTACCATCATTTCTTTAATCCGTCGGCTGGTTGGCTCTCCATTTTCCCCACCAACTCCTTCATCTTTCTTGCATATACCTGGATTGTTTCGTTCTTCCCCTATTTTGTACTGTATATTTCCGCTACTATTTCATTATCATCCCTCAATAGTCAGAATTCTGCTATGAATTCTTTCTTAACGTTCGGCCATGTAGTTAATTTCTACGGATTAGCATCTGAAGACCAATCAATTGCTACACCCCGTAGGGTCGCCGGGAACTGTCAAACCCAGTCATCTTGGTCCGTTACACCATTCGTTGTCCATATTGTTTCGCATGTTTTGCAATGTCTGATCGGATTTGTCGTCCCATCACTGTTGAACTTCAGCAATTTTCCCTTTGGTCCTATCATTGCTACTTTCTTCTGATTCTGTGGTACTTGCTGTGTACCCGCACCGTTCTGAGCACCCGCACTATTCTGCACAACCGCATTGCTTAGGAGAACCACCCTACTTTAGACAATTGCATTACCTGGTGAGAAAAGATCTTCCTCAAGTGAAGTTGTTTGATTCTCTGCCTGTATCTGTTCGTCGGGTGTATCGAGAACAAAGAGTTCACTCCACGCTCATGCTCCTTCGGCACTTCGAGCCGTGCGAGTTACTTCCCTTCCGTTTGGATTCTCTACCCTCAGCGTATACAAGTTAAGGAACTCCTCCCTTGTCTCTTCCACCAAATTCAATTGCTGTCAAGTTTCTTCGGGCAATTCCTCAGCACTCTTCAGTCTGCTAGGTGAATGCACTCCCTTCATCTGTGCTCCTTTACCTCTTTGGTGTCCGTCAGTAAGTTGTTAAAGCTTCTATCTGCACTCCGCCTGTTGTGCTAAAATTAATACTTCTTGTGTTGTGCATATCTCATCCTTATCTTTCACCTTATTCCTATCTTTATCAAGCACATTCGGCATTAATCTTCATAACACTTCCTTTGTTCCAGGTTTGACTGGTAGCGGTGCCAAATGTTTACCGTACAAGGTAAACGGATACTTATCGCATGTAGTATAGTAAGATATAACACAGAACAAATACTTTATTCATATATGCAATATGCACTCCAATGCTTACAATATGATTATGGTGATGTCTCAATAGTCCCTTCCAGATGGTGTACATATACTTTCCCGAAGAAGTGACTCAATCGTCAAGTGCCCTTTCGGATACACTTCTACCCGTCAGCTACACTATAGATTTTACCGACAACATAGTTATTGTGCGACATCTTGGAGTTGCTAGCCCATGCAAGGAAGCAGCATATTGATAGGGTGTTGGTAATGCTAGCGTGCCCCAATGAAGCCCTCCAAACTATGTGACTACCACCGAAAAACAAGTACATTATATACACAATCTAAACAAGAACCCAACTGCCAGGATGATTGGTGATGTCATGTGCATAGACACAATATCAAAAAATAGTGCAATGAAGAACTTGATTGCTCTACTCCCAAATGGAATTCGTAGGAATAATGTGGACAAGTATGTTTTTGCTCTAAGGGTCAACAAGAACATTTTATTTCCTGTACAAACTAAGTGAACATAAGACATTACAAAGGCTCTCTGTATCTTCTTGTTCACTCTTTGTTGCTAGGTTTTTAATTGTATTAAACTCTTATTTAATGAAACGGGGCTACCCCCTCTGGTAGCAATTTGCCAAAACAAAAACACATGAGAAGACCTACAAAGTTGCTTAGACTACCATTAATAATCAACTATCCTAAATTGGCATACAATTTGAAAAGAGATGAAAGCCAGACAAATCAAATAATCCCATCTCCCAACAACCACTAAAGCTTTTGAGAGCCACATCAAAAAACTATCAGAAAAGAAATTATGAATGCTAAAGGAATTACATCTACAAACTATGTACATACCAAACACCATTTGTCTACAACAAACAAATTAAGATAAACATATTTCACACCAAAGCCTGTATGCAAGGTAGCACTATTTGATATCAGTTATCCATCAGTGAGCTGTTAGATATAGTCATGAGCATAGACATAGTATGACAAAAATGGGAGTAAATGTTTGTATTTTACCATCCGCTTCAACTAAAGATTTGAATTGTCGAGTACCACCACCCACCCCAAAATAGTGTCTTTTAGCAGCCAAATAAACAACACCATATGGGGGTCGCAAACACTGTCAAAGAAGCAAGCATTAGATAAATTGTGTAAAGGTGAAACTCATTTGTTGAGTAAAATAATTCCACTTCTGGCTATCATTTCAAACAGGAGCTCAAAGTGACTACAGCATAGTTCACCTTTCTTATTAAGAACAATCGAAAAGAATGAATTCTTCAAATTTAAAACTAACCTTTTTAATAAGCTGATACAGTTTCTGCATTGAGCCTATAGAATAAATAGTTTCTGCCGTCAAGATTATATCATAGCCCCCTTCAGAAATATCTCTATCTCTGGCCCGCTCACAAGCAGGGCTCCGGGAATGCTTCCTACCGCACTCTACATCTTTAACCTGAGGAAAACTTGTGGGTGTTTCCTGATTATTAGTACTTGTATCTTGATAAGAAAAATTGGCTAGAGGCAAACCATTCTCAGGTAAACATTGGTCAGCCTCCTCCAATGAATCAACCTGATCAGTTGCGACCATAGACAACAAAGAATGCAATTCTCCCCAATCGCCTGCATAGAAATGTATATCTGGTGCTATAGAATTTACTGTTGTTGAGGCCACTGCACCATCAGCATGGCGAGGGAGTTTCTCATTAGCCTGCTCAAGGTTTGCATTCACATTTGGTATGGTAAGGCATCTTAAAACCTCAGCATTGAAGTCTTGAAAATGAATTGTCAAAGCACCCTGCATAACAAGAGAAAATGGGAGTATAAGCAGACAAGGTGATGAAAGGCACAGGCCAAGAATAAAAACCTACTAATATATTTATTATTAAGATGTCCTACCTTCAGGCAAGCAAATATTCCTGGAAGTCCATGTCCACAACCAAGCTGGAAATAACAGGAGACAAAATAAGTGATCTTGTAATCCTACCACAATTTTCAGAAGAAAACAATATCCATAGCCACAAGATTTAACAAACCATCAAATTCATTTGCCTCACTTTGAACTGAAATTACAGTTTTACAGAATAGCTGAAGTTCAGCCAACAGATAGAGTCAGGCAGCCAATATCAGCATTTTTCCTGATATCTGTCTCCAGCGTAAGTATTAATATTACAATCAAGAGTGTAGGACAAAAAAAAGACAACTGACCTATGTATTAATATCAACCTGGTATAAATTCTTGTGCAAGATGCTTTTGGATTCAATTCTGTATATTTTTTGTTTGAAAAAATACAAAATAAATATAATACTAACTTCATGGACTGGAAAACTCATGCCTACAACAATACAAATGCTTCAGCATATTCAGAAATAAATCAAACCCTTGAGGTAGGGCAACACCATTCCATATTCCTTATTAAAAGAAGGTACTCCCCACGATATTTCCATATGGAAACCAAATCCATAAAATACTCTTCCTTTATCTCATATGATATAATCCTGAGCTATCTACCACTAGATACCCACATGTGGGAAGATACTTTTATTCTAACTAGTGGAATGACTATCAAAGCAGCACCCAGATCTTTATTTATTACTAAATAATACATCTTAGTATCATATACCATACACATTGCTTGGAATAGAATTACATTAGACATTATAGAAAAAGAATCAAGGGAAGTGTAGCATTATAACACTTAGGTGACTGCTGTGAGGATGAATGGGATCGAACATTCACCACTTAAATCAAGCACTGTATATTAAAACATGGATGCAATATGGATGCTTATAGATACAATAATGGATGTATGCAGACACTATAACGAGGGTCTGGTTTCTGATACTCCCAGGAAGAGGAGAGCATACTCTCTACCTTGTCTTTACAAACAGATCGTTGACACACTAAGAACGTTTGAACAGATTAATGCTAGTTGAGACCACACTAGGACTTGTCTTCTCCCTCTACCTTGCCGTCCCATATTTCACTCCTATATATAGGAGGGTCAGGGCTGATCTTATTACCCAGCTTTGGATAGGCATTTGGAATCCGTCCATATGGAGCTAACACCTAGCACTTTATCTAGAAACTTTATCTACAAGTAAGTCCTAAATAGTCACCGCACTAAGAAAAGTGGGTGAACAGTAACAAGATATCCAACAAATATGAAGGATTGTGTCACAACACGTCTCTTTACACCTAAAAGAGAATGCGGGGATTTTGCTTTTATTTAAGCATGGAGCAACCATGGACCCTATTTAGGAGTCGGGCTAACCCGTTTGAACAATGGTTGCATCTGCCCCCAATTTTCCTGCGGACATGGGTTACCGGTTACACTGATTATAAAGGCCTTGGATGCTTGGGTGAGTGACTTTGAGTCATAGTCATCATCATAGGAATCTTCTCCTAGTGAAGTGCACAAAACAGAAGCCAATCGCTCTTCTAGAGATTCTTCCTTCTAGAGAATTCTTCAACATAGGTGAACATGTGCATGATGTTTCCCAATGCCAATAATCTGTGGTTCTAGCCTCCTTCAGTAAGTGGTAAAGATCCAAATACGTTTTCTTGTGGATGTATGCATCCATTCATGAAGACTATAGAGTTCAATAGTGTTCTGGTGCTGATATTTTGGACCATAAAGAGAAAACATACCTATTTATGGGGTTAAAAATATAAGAATGAAATGTTACTTTATGAAGGTACCCATAGTTATAGATTATTGGCTATAGTCGATGATCATGTGGAAATACAACTCTGAAATAGTTCTCCAACTAATTGGCTCCCAGTCATCCTTCTTTCCTTAGGATATAGAAGTTGAGTAGGTCACTCAAAGGATGTAGCACTTGTGACTCTGTGCAGAAAATAGGCTGTAATTATCATTAACTGGTTGACAAGGTTGCCTTTGAATAACTATGTTTGTCAGGAGTTTTCTTGAAGCTTGAAAGTGATAATCTCTTTGTTCTTGATACAAAAGATATGTAAGAGCTTCTAAATTATCCTGCCAAAGAGTATTACTAATGAAGTCATACTCTTCTTTTCTTTCCCTGATCATCTTGGCATTATGCTAGTTTAGTTGGTGTCCTTAGTTGAATTCTTCTACCAATACTCTTTTGTGATCTTAATAGAGTTGTTCAATTCAAGGGCAAGTATCAGCATGAACTCGAAAGAACCAACTAAGGTCATGTATTATATCTTCTTGTAATAACCCCAACCAGTTATAACTTCAACAAACACCAAATTCTTTTATAATTCAGTTATTTGACGTTTCGTCAAACACTTTGCAAGCAAGCTTTGATACCACTGTAATATCCCTTGTCAATTCATACCTCAACTTGTTGATTTGTAGGTCACGGAATATTGTCAAACACTTCCAATACGATCTCTATGCTTGTTGTTTCTGAGTTTCAGACTGATTATGCTTGCTTGAAATGATATCAAAGGGAATCTAAAAGCCTGTAATTGATTACTACTATATCTAAGAAAAGAACTAAATGCATATGCAATTCTCTTTTGGCTTTTCAAATGCATACAGAGGAATTCTAAATGAAACATGTGCACTTACAGCCAATTGGTATATTGTCAAACATTTGGCATGCATACTATTATGTCAATCATGGAAGATATAAATATGCACATTACATCAAATATATAGACCTGCAACTTATCACTCCTTTAGTGAGATATTTTCTAATTCAATGCTTAACATAATATTCCAAGGCTCTTGGCTTTGCAACCCCAAAAAAAACTAAGTAGAAATGACATTATAAATCTGATATAAAATGTGCATCTACAGCTACTTATGACAGCCACCTTTACAATGCCAAATGACCAATTTAAATGATGCAAATTGATTGTAGAACCTCATATACAAATTGCCCAATGAAGGAGATGAAATTGCAATCATAATCAAGCCAAGTACTGTAGCGCAGGTACTGCTCACGGCACTATTCATGTCACTATTCACGGCACTGTAGCAGCCAAAAATAAATATATTCTCCAATTTAAGCACAAATAGAACTCCAGAATGAAGCTCTCCTGAATGCCAAATTTAGTGGATATTTCACCACCTCAAATGGTTGCAACACTGAAGAATTGATGCTCTCCAATAGCTAACTGAAATCAAAAACCCTTAGTTTCTTCTCCCAAGTTTATATCAAATGCAATTGACAATAATTGGATGCCTAACAATGAAGCTCTCGCCTCTATTTATTCTTTTCCTTCACCCTTCTAAAAGGAAATAAAATATTATTTAATTGCACTCTCTAGAAGCTTCCCCCTTTCCAATGCAATAATTAGTTGTACTTCTAGAAAATGCACTCTCTAGAAGCTTCCCCCTTTCCAATACAATAATTAGTTGTGCTTCTAGAAAATTAAATTAATTAAATATAAAATCACCTTTAGATTTATTTTGTTGACTTTAAGTTAATTTATTTCTCCTTATTTCTCAATTTAGCCTTCGGAGAACGAAAAGCTAAGAACTCCATTGACGGTCTAAAAGATGGGGAACATTACAGTCCGCCCTCCCTGAAATTGCTTGTCCTCAAGCAATCCAGCAACAGAATGAATTCCAACGTGTCAACTTTGAACCAACTGCATACCACTAACATCATTAGGACCTGCAATATAGAACTCAAAACCTGTGCTAATGATGTAGGAGTTAGAATATCACCAGAAGAAAACCCCACAAGAAATATCTTCATCCTGGTCCCAACCTATATAATATATACTAGACTGAAATCCTAATCAACGATCCCTTGAAGAGACGTAGCTACAGGAGAACCATATGCACTCATGCCAATTGTATCAACAATAGGCGTAGCCACGTCAAAACCTGTGGACACAGGAACATTACCAACTGTCGCAACACAAAACTAAATCTTTACAGATGGTGAAAACTTAGCCCAACTCCACTCAGGTGAGTAATCAACATCAACCTCAAACATCAGATTGTCATAAGACAATGTTGCATCCATGTCGAACATAGTACTGTCCATGAAGTGAACATCAACACTTTGTTGATCAATAGTATAACATGACTCTATCACTATATCACTCACCTCATCAGCAATAACAAGTGTACTATCATCAGAGCACACATCTACATCCGCATGCATACTGCTAAACTCCTCATTGGATGGCTCAACCGACACAGAAGTGGCTGTTGATATGACAGTATCCTCGCATGCTCCTACTGCCACTATTGCTACATCACCATCAAATACATGATCCAGGGAACTCATGCCAACAACTGCATCATCTGACTTAACCTGACATGAATTCTCATCACATTCCACCTCAATTGTACCCAACTCATGTAGTGTTTCATAAGAAATGTCCTGCAAATCTGAAGTCGCAACTGTAACATCACATTTCGCTCTTTGAAAAAGCGATATCATGCTCTACTCAAATCTCGGATTCAAACTCAGTTGGGTCATTCGTTTATGATTTCGATTCATCTCATTCACTAGAACATCCAACTGTTTCAAAATACCCTGTATCTCAGAATCTCCATCCCTTGGCAAAGAAGTATGCCCTCTGCGGGTATAATGAATTCCAAACCTTCTATCACCATCCATAACGCTGAAAACCAAGCCCTCCACCTGTGGGTTGAAAGAAAAGTGATGAGCACTCCTCATAGTGTAATGCCAATAAAAACTCTCAATCTCTGTCAAGGGCTCATAATCATCAAAATGGGAATTAGAAGATGGCTCCAATCTCTGACTCCAAACTATTGGTCGGGCAAGATCCTGGGCAACCCTCTCAGCAAACCCAACCACAAAATCCCCATTGAGAAGCATTGTAGCCAAGGTCTCTACAATCTTCCTCACCAATCGCCGTATAGAATGAGAGCCCCGAATGAGAGTACCCTCAGATATATTGTATGAAACCTCCTACAAATCCAAGCTCTCAAGCAAATACTCCATGAATGACTCAGTACAGTAAAAATTATATGTAGAAGCATCAATTTGTTCCCCTGCTATCCATAGCTGATCTCTCTGAAAATGTGACAATGTCAACTGTCCAATGCTACTAGCTATATGAAAAGAAGAAATAGATTCACTTCCAATAGAAGGAAGCAAATCACCTTGAGAGCCCGTCTCCACTGATGCTCTCACTTCCTCTGTACACACTACACTCATATCCTGGACGAATGTGCTTGCTACATCATCATATCCCTCATCCTCAACTGTAGAAGCAAACTCACCACCAACCACAATATGTAACTGAATAGGGTTTGGGACTGGTGTCGACTGTACCCACTCTAACTCCAAGATAACCTCATCCAACTATGGTTGTGACTCCTGAAGAGCCAACTGAGTATACTGAAGAGAGTCTACAGTCACCTCAAGCTCTTGGGTGAGCTCACCCACCTCCTCCTCTTTCCCTAACAACATCTCACAGCATGTACTACCCCACTCCAAAAGGTAATCCCTGTTAGCAACTAACTGAGAGTAACTATGCTTCAAGACCCTAACAGCCTCTTGAAGCGCATGAACCTCTGCTAGAGAAAGAGTACTATCACCATGCTCATCAAACATAGGAGCACCCCAACCAGATGTAGGTAATATCTAACGGATAGCATCATAAGGGTCAAGAGCTAAAGAAATGTTACTATCACTCACCTTTAGCTGACAAGTCACATGATACCTCTGCAATCCCTGACTCCTTGCAAGCTCTTTGTCTCACTAACTACACTGAGATAGGAAACTAAATTAGAACCCTCCACCACAAGATCGCTCATACGGGTGCTATCTTCCTCGCACAATTCTACATCCAACATACAACTGCCATGTACCTTAACCAACTCCAAATCCGAAGAAATGGAAGCCCTTGTATCAATCTCCTCACATGTCTTAGCTTCCACCGCAATGGTAGGATCCTGTAAGCATCGATCCTGGGACCTATCCAAAACCTCCTTGGAGTCATCACCCAATATCTAACAAGGGGTGTCATACCCAGTACATCTCATAGCATCATCAAATGGATCATCAGATGTGTCCATACTATCTGCATCAACATCTCCTGACAAAGCCTCAACTGCGGACTCCTGACTCTACACACATGACTCAACGCCAGGCTGTGAATCAATAATACTAGAGCATAAGCCCACATCTACTGACTGCGCTGAAACACCCACATCACCAACATCATAGTTGGGTGACTCTATACATGCCTTGGTCACACTTGAGGAAGCAACTGCCTTTTGCACTATAGCAACACCATGAGATCTCACATACAAATCTCCAATAATAATCCTATCCTCAAGAGAGTCGAAAGTATCAGTGGTAACAACTGCATCAACTGTCTCTGCACTATCTATAGCAACAGCTCTGGGAGCCTTAACCTGCTGAAGCTCGATGCCACTAAGTCCATCGTCAACACTACAGATAGGACTAGCAAGTGTCATACTAAATATAGGTACATCTGCATCAGGGGCTCCTGGCAGGGAAAACTCAAGCTTCCTTCCTTGCAACCTCGATGTCGGCCTTCTAAAGGCAGAAACCATATACCTTACTGCCCTTTCAATTATCTCTGGATCTGACAAGCTCTTCGTCAATCTCTGTTGATGAAGCTTAAGTCTCTCCATACTCTCCTGCAAAGCATTCATCTTCGCACTAACTCTCTCATTACTCCACTAACTTCTAGAACTGCCAATCCTTCTATGTTTGTCCATGGCTAGAAAATGCTAGAGTGCTGGTCACTCCAAATGCAACAGCAAATCTAACAATAATATAAATTTGCTACCCCACAGGATGGCAGGAAACCATTGTAATAACCCCAACCAGTTATAACTTCAACAAACACCAAATTCTTTTATAATTCAATAGTCTGACATTTCGTCAAACACTTTGCAAGCAAGCTCTGATACCACTATAATATCCCTTGTCAATTCGTACCTCAACTTGTTGATTTGTAGGTCAAGGAATATTGTCAAACACTTCCAATACGATCTCTATGCTTGTTGTTTTTGAGTTTCAGACTGATTATGCTTGCTTGAAATGATATCAAAGGGAATCTAAAAGCCTGTAATTGATTACTATATCTAAGAAAAGAACTAAATGCATATGCAATTCTCTTTTGGCTTTTCAAATGCATATAGATGAATTCTAAATGAAACATGTGCATTTACAGCCAATTGGTATTTTGTCACACTTGGCATGCATACTATTATGTCAATCATGGAAGATATAAATATGCACATTACATAAATATATAGACTTGCAACTTATCACTCCTTTAGTGAGATATTTTCTATTTCAATGCTTAACATAATATTCCAAGGCTCTTGGCTTTGCAACCCCAAAAAAAACTTAGTAGAAATGACATTATAAATCTGATATAAAATGTGCATCTACAGCTACTTATGACAGCCACCTTTACAATGCCAAATGACTAATTTAAATGATGCAAATTGATTGTAGAACCTGATATACAAATCACCCAATAAAGGAGATGAAATTGCAATCATAATCAAGCCAAGTACTATAGCGCGGGTACTGTTCACGTCACTGTTCACGGCACTGTAGCAACTAGAAATAAATGTATTCTCCAATTTAAGCACAAATAGAACTCCAAAATGAAGCTCTCCTGAATGCCAAATTCAGTGGATATTTCACCACCTCAAATGGTTGCAGCACTGAAGAATTGACGCTCTCCAATGGCTAACTGAAATCAAAAACCCTTGGTTTCTTCTCCCAAGATTATATCAAATGCAATTGACAATAATCAGATGCCTAACAATGAAGCTCTCGCCTCTATTTATTCTTTTCCTTCACCCTTCTAGAAGGAAATAAAATATTATTTAATTGCACTCTCTAGAAACTTCCCCCTTTCCAATGCAATAATTAGTTGTACTTCTAGAAAATGCACTCTCTAGAAGCTTCACCCTTTCCAATACAATAATTAGTTGTGCTTCTAGAAAATTAAATTAATTAAATATAAAGTCACCTTTAGATTTATTTATTTATTGACTTTAATTTAATTTATTTCTCCTTATTTCTTCATTTAGCCTTCGGAGAATGAAAAGATAAGAACTCCATTGAGGGTCTAAAAGATGGGGAACATTACACTTATTGAGATTGATCTCTTTCTATCAGGAGATTAGGCTGATCTACTACCTGTCTATCTTCTCCAAGCTCAATCTGATTCAAACTCTAAACAACATGATCCGGAACATACCTTTGATATGTTATGTTTCTAAATCAAATGTATTGAGAAATTGTGTCCATCTTAACAATCTTGCTTGTACAACCTTATTTCTTGATTCCTTCTTGGAAAATCCAGGCAAATGTTTTAGATCACTCAAAACAAATTTTTGAGTCACCAATAAAATTGAAATTTCTTTAAGGCATTGACAACAGTCAAAAGTTCTTCATGCATCGAATGATAATTCACTTCTACGCCTTTGAAGGACCCAAATTCATATCATACAATTTCTTCTTTGATTCGATCTCCATGTTTCACTTCTTCTAATAACACTGCACCGCATGTTATGTTGCTAGAATCTGTTTGCACAATTTTCTTGCCATTTCCTGGAATCTTAAGCTGAGATAGATTTTGATATTGTTGTTTAATCTGTTGGATAGCGTTATCATGCACTGCTGACCAAGGCGGCCCATTCTTCTTAAAAAAATTATTGAACTCTTTGCGTGCTTCAGCTATATTCTTGAAGTAAACTGCAATGTAGTTAACTAATCTAAGAAATCTTTGAAGTGATTTCTTATCCTTTACCTCAACCTTTTGAATTGTTCAAGCAAATGCTTCTGTGGATATATTTTTCCATTCGGCTATATTTTGGTGCCTATGAAGATGAGACTTTCTGTAAACAAACTCATTTTAGAGGGATTGAGACAAATTCCATTAGTTTGACAAATTGACAAAACTTTCTTGAGATCCTCCAAATGGCTTTTATGATCTTGACAGAAAATCAAGATACCATCCAATATAGGATTCAATAAATTTGGCATATGGAGAGAAGATCATATACATTATACCTTGGAAAATGGATGGAGCGGCTTTGATGCCAAATGGTAGAACTGTCCATTCATATAGGCCATGAGGAACTGAGAATGTTGTTTTATAGCGATCTTCTTCCTTGATCTTGAGCTGCCATAAACCTTTTGATAGATAAAATTTACTAAATACATTGCATCCTTGAATTCTTTGCCAAACGTAGTATTTACTAGGTAATGGTTGCTGATTGCTTTCAAGACAAGCATTCAGAGATTTATAGTTAACAACCAAACACTTCTCTGAAATCTCGTTACCATGTTCATCCTTTTTTGGGACGTACATCACATTACAAGAGAAGGGGCTTGTGCTTGGTCTAATTAATCCCTTTTGTAAGAGATAAGCAATCTCTCTCACATAACTCTTGATCTGATTTTGATAAGATAATTGGCTTTTCTGGCTGGGGATCATTTCCTTACCATTCTGATTATTCTTCAATCTCAGGGAGCATTTGAATGATCTCTGATCTTTGTCCAAATCTTTAGTGAGAACTGTTTCTGCTAATTCCATCTGAATCTTCTCTAGACTAGACTTGGTATTTTTCGCTTGATGGGTAAACCAAACATGTTGTCCTAATTTAACAATCTTATCTTTCTTTTCGAATGAGAGCAAAGCTTTGGCTTCATTTATCTGTGTGACAGTACCAAATTTGAAAGAAATGCTCGAACCTGATTCTCCTACTGTATCCGGACTCCATTGTCGCAGAGTGGAACTCCCTATGACACAATCATAATAATCTACCGGGAACTCACAAAACTTTGAATAATGTACTGCACTATCAAACTGCAAAGGAATAAGAACTCTGTACCTTATACGATTGCCTTTATCAGTGATAGAGCTAATTGTAGTCTTTGTATGAGTCCAGCAATCTTGTGGAAAACAATATGCATGAGCCAAGTTGCAATCTGCTCCGGAATCCAGTAGAGCACATAACGGGTAGTCTTTTAGACCAGGTAACTAAATTGTAATTAAAAAAGCAGGGTAAGGCTTGGAGAATCCTTTCAGATAAGCATTGACTTTAGAATCATTATTCTTTTCTTCTTATGGTTTTTCTAATTTTTCCTGAACCAGTTCTGTCACGGGTGTGAAGCAAGGTTCTTCACACTATAGTTGTTCAAGTTCAGCTAAATATTTATCTAAAGAACTAAACGCTTGATGATGCATTATTTTTTCTGAGTTCTTTCTAAACGTTCTAAATTTCCTTTTCTACATCAGTTCTGACTGTATACAGAAAAGCTAAGCGGTTTTGCAACCACTCATTTCTTGATGATTATTGAAACGGTTTTTGTGTTATGGGATTATAGATGTATCCTGATGTAGACTTTTCAGGTTCTTTGTCTGCTTCATTTGTCCAATACTTTTCTTGCAGACTGGAATAGTGACTAATAATATCATCCTTTTCAATTTCCAATTCAACTAAATCTTGAGTAATTCTTTGATGTCTGAAAAGAAGTAGATTCTGATTCTGAAGGAAATTGATGGCCAAAGTGGTGAGCGAGAGGTTCTTGTTCAACTGAAATATCTGAATCATATTCCTGAAGACAAATGTCTTCAAAAGAAGAGGACAAAGAGCTATGTACTTCAGTTAGAGGGAAGCAGTCTAATCTTTTAGCTTATGTAAATTTGTCTCCATAGGTGTAGACATAGGTTTGCAATCCATCATTCACAACCTTTTCAAAATATCAGTAGTGTACTTTCATTGGTTTAGAATAATATTGTAAGCATGCTGCCATACTTCTAAACCAAGAAAATAGTGTAGAAGGCCTAAGTCCTTCATGTCAAATTCAGATGCTAGATCTTGCTTGCACTGGGTAATGAGGTGGTCTTCTCCTGTAATTAGTAAATCATCAACATAAAGAATGAGAATTAACATGTCACCGTTATTTACCTCAAAGTAAAGGTTCGGATCCGCATCATTTTTGGTGAATCCTATTCCTGAAAGATATTTGTCTATTCCTGTAATTCTTTGATATTTGTTTAAGTCTGTATAGAGTCTTCTTTAATTTGCAAACATGAGACCTATTATTATGGATCACAAATACTTCAGGTTGCTCTAGGTAGACTTCTATTACACCATTAAGAAAAGCAGTCTTTACATCCATTTAATGAATTTTCCATTTCTTTGATGTAGCAATGGCAATCGTAGCCCTGACTGAGGTATATCAAGTCACAGGAGAAAAAGTTTCTTCGTAGTCAATTCCTTCTTTTTGAGAGAATCCTCGGGCAACAAATCTTGCTTTATATTTTTCAATACTACCATTTGTGGCATGCTTGATTTTGAAGAGCCATTTAAATGAGACTACTAATTTGTCTTTGGCTCTAGGTACCATGTCTCAAACATCATTCTTAAGAATTGATTGAAATTCTTCTGTCGTAACATCTTTCCAAACTTGATGTTTAAGTGTTTCCTCGACATTAGAAGGTTTTGATCTGATAAGTTCAAAGTGCCACATAGCTGGACTACCTTTGTGGTCTTTTGCATTCCCTGAAGGTTCCTCTTGGAGCTGCATAATTTTCAGCTCCTTGAACCATTTTCCTTGCCCAAAGAGGTTTTTTCTGACTCATAGTTGTGTTTCTAGGCTCATCTATAGAATACATGGTGTTGAAATGATAGCTTTGTTCAGATACTAATGAACGATAATATCAATACAATGATCTGTAGATTATATGCATGCATATACATCAATATACATTGTGTATATTGATGTATATACATACATATTAAATATCAATACATTATATTAATTATAATTAACTATCGAATCTGATTATTACTTCCAAATATAAATCTGATCTAATAGATCTGTATTTGATCAGTATGTACTGGCATTAAGATACATTGAAGTCCAATATATGAGAAATGTTATCAATGTTACATCAGTTCTGAGTCTAATTATATCTGTTTATGTTGCCGATGAAAAACTACCTTAGTTATGAGTGTATTAGTGCCAATTTGAAACATTATTAAGGTAACATAAGGGTATTGTTCGTGAAGAGAGATGTCAATGAACAGACTTGTCTCCACTCTCGTGAAGGCATGTCTATTCATTGGCATGTCCCAAAGAGTTTGTATATATATCTAGCCCGATTGGTCTAGAAGGAAACTACAGCAATCAATTAGTGCAAGCCTCTTTGAGTTCAATCACTTTCAGATATTCATATTCAGTTTTGTAAATACAATAATCACAACTCATCATTCTTGTTTCAAGTTCATTTCAATATTGGGAATTATAATTATTATCTTCATTCTGATTATAATCCTCAAAAGAAACAATTAGTGAGTAAGATTATTGTTCAAGAAAATTTAAAAGGTATACATATTCTAATCTGCAATAAATCTAGTCCATTTTAACACGTGGGTTCACTTTGATTGCTTTCTTCTATGCGTTCATGAGTCTCCCTCTGAATCTCAGGAGTGGAATCTTCTTCTATATCTTGAGGAATTTCATGACCTTCAATGTCTATTTCATGAACATCTTTGGATCTTTTGAATACAATACCTTTTTCAAAAATTACATCTCTGCTTAGTTCAGTTAATTTTTGTCCCAGGATGTAAATTTTGTAAGCTTTAGATGTTTCACTGTAGCCAACAAATATTCCCTTTTGCCCTTAAGGTTCTTATTTGGATCTCTTTTCTTTGGGTATATGAATACAAACGGGACAACCAAAGATTCTCAAATGACTTATATCAGATTTTGCTTTTGTGAATGCTTCTTCAAGAGTTTTGTTGTCCAAAAGGGATTGAGGACATTTATTTTGAATATAGACACCAGTATTAGCAGCCTCAACCTAAAAATAAGTGTTAAGGTTTTGGTCATGCAGCATGGCTTTGCCTGCTTCTACAATTGTTTTATTTTTCTTTCAGCTACCCCATTTTGTTGAGGGTTGTAGGGAACAGTAAACTCCCTCTTGATCCCAGCATTATTACAGAAGATTTTAAAGTTATCAGATATGTATTCCCCCCATTATCTGATCTTAGGATTTTAATTCTCATGCCTGACATATTTTCTATGAAAGCATTGAATTCTTTGAATCTCAATAGAACTTCATCAGATTCTTTACATTTTAGGAAATATAGCCAAATTTTCATAGAATAGTCATGTACAAAGATAACATAGTACAAGAATCCTCCTAAGGATTTTACTGTCATTGGCCCACATAAGTCTAAGTGAACAAGTTCTAATACATCTTTAGACCTATTTTCACTATTATGAAATGTGCTTTTAATGTTATTCCCAAGTATGCATCCTTCGCAGGTTCATTCATGGTCTAGTTTGAATTTAGGTAATCCTATTATTAATTTTTCCATTGAAGGCAAGGCACAATAACGTAGATGTCCTAATATTTTGTGCCAAATCTCACTTGAGTTTAAGGATTCATGAATCAATGCTTGAGGGGATGAAGTGCAAAGTTTGTATAAACATCCATGTCGCATTCCTGTAGTGTGAGCTTTCTTAATGTTTGGATTTTTAAGCCAAGCTAGAACTTTACCATCCATAAAGGTAATTCAATGTCCTTTGTCTTCAAGGTTGAGATTGAAACCAGATTTCCTTTGGTACCTGGTATGAATAGTATGTTTGTTAATTGGAGAGAGATATCTAAGATCAATTGTATGGTGCAGGTTCCAATTCCTTTCACGGGATAGTTTGAATCATCCCAATAGTGACTTCTCATTTGATTCTTGTATAAGACTATCTAGGACTTCTTTGAATCCAGTTATGTGATGAGATGCTCCAATGTCTATGACCCACGTATTTAGAATGGTTGTCACTTAGCTTGAAAGGGCTGAATAAAACACAAGTCTTTCACAGTCCCTATCTGAGCTTTCTCTATTAACTTCAGCAATGGAAGCTTGAGGTTTAGGTCTGTCTGGGCATTTCATTGCAAGATGACCAAATTTGTCGCATCCAAAGCATTGTAATATGAAATAGGTCCCTCTTCCTTTTGAATGATTGTTTTCTATTTGTGTCTTTTCCTTTCTTCCTCTTCAAGTTATTTTTCTTTCCTTTATTGTGTGCATGTGAGTTCAAGACTTGCGTGTCATTATTCTGAGAATTCGAACCAATCCCTCTGGTAATAAGTCTAGGCTCTTCTTGGATGCAGTCAGTTTTCAAACAATCAAACTTAAGAAGTTTAGATCAAGCTCTTATTCCTCGTATGAAAGACTCCCAGGATGTAGGGAGGCCGTTAAGGGCTAGCATCGTTAATTCTTTGCTGTCAATTATATGATCAATAGCAGATAATTTATCCCTTAACTCTGTGATTCTCAGGAAGTATGATGTAAGAGTTTCACTTTTGTTCATTTTGCGATCATGTAGTTGTATTAGGGCAAGAGCTCTACTTGTATTATTCAGCTCGTGCATGTTTTCTAAAAATGTGAGCACGTCATGTGTATCACTTAGTTTTGATATAACTAGAACTATATGATCTTTTACAGCATCTACTAAGATTTTCATTGCTCTGTCATTGTTTTTCATCCATAGTTGTTTTTCACTTTCTTCACTGGGAATGGAAGGTTCCTTTTCAATAAATGATTCTAACTCATGTTCTTTCAATGCAAGCATTATCCTCAATCAAGTCGATCTTCAAATCTAACATTGTTCACCATTTTGTATATTTAGGAAATTTGATAGATTCTAAAGGCAATTTAGATGATCTCTTCTATAAATCTGATTAGGATCTTCTTTAACAAGGCTCTGATACCATGTTAACTTATATCAGATTTAATTGGTGGGCAATTTGAAATTTATTTGAACTATTATTTTTGACTTTGTAATGTCTCTAATGTTGTCTTCAATGCAAATTTGCAGAACTAGAATATAAGATCAAAATTATTGTCAGTTAGTATGATGATCTTTTGATACTTGAGAAGGTAAATATTAATACTGCGCTTCTCTTGTACTTGCACTTTTTGTTTTCTGTACTTTCCAAGATTTGACTTGTAATAATATATATACATTGATGAACAGACATGTCTCATGTATGAGGCATGTCCCTTCCATTCCAATGGCACTGTTTCATAACATACAGTTATCTCTTCAATAACCACGGTAGTGTGGTTGTAGTATCGTGATTAGAGCAATGCTCAATAATCACATGATACTGTTTAACATTCACGATACTGCAGTTTGATTTCCACGATGGCATTCCATTGTATATCTGTGGTAATATCCACAATAGCATTATCTCTGTGGTAATATCCATGTATTGCTGTGATTACATTCACGATGGCATTTCCATATATATTGCTGAGATATTAACAGTTAATGCAGGAGAGTTTATCAACCAATGTATAGTTGATATCAAGAATATGCATCATGTAAAATGTATGATCGATTTCACATAATTGATAGTCAGTCTTACTCAAAGTGAAATGATCAATAATCATTTTATCTATGTATGAATGAGATATCAAAATGATTATTAATCATTTGATGCTTATAGCAGTTTGCGTAGAATACAAATTATGAATGCATGTATGTGTGTATGTTTACATAAGATATCAAAATTATTATTTATCATTTAATGCTTATACAATTTGAGTAGAATACAAATTATGAATGCTTCAGGACTGAATTCATAAATTTGATTTATCCGACTGATGCTACATATCATTAACACACTTCTGCATTGCATTTAAAAAGATCCTATTCTAACTGCAATATTAGATTTTCCAACTGCTAGAATTTTGATGCAACTCCGCTGCTTGCTGTATTGCTAGTATTTACTGATGTGAATATATTTGTTATTCATCAAAACAAAAATAGAATCCTTTGTGATGTGAATTGCTTTTGAGATAGCAACATATTTGCTATAATTATCTTGTGTAGCCTACTTCTGATTGTGATTTCCCCATTCGAAATAGACTTTAGTAATAAAGAATCATTAAATAATAATATAATTATAAATTTATAACCATAACAATAAATCTATCATAAAATATGATATATTATAATAATCATATAGTAAATAAATAATGAGTATAATATTAAAATAAAATGAATAGTATATATATACAACTATTATAATTACAATTTATAATAGTATATATATACAGCTATTATAATTACAATTTATAAGTACATTGATTTAATTATCCATTCATCATAAAGTTGAACAAATAAAATAATACAATTGCAAGAGGCTGCAAGACAATGACTATGAGATATGACATGGCTATGATAAATTAGTGGTCGTTGTTATAAATCAGTATCAACTAAACAAGGACTATGGATATGATAAAGTCTTAAGTCAATGGCGAATCAACTCACATAATGGTAACTAGACTATGCTATACTAATCCATCGCACTGAAATATATTGGCAATCACCGTTCAGGGAAGAATTAAGAAAAATATTAATTATAGTTTGGGGGGGTGTAAGTACGTGTTGCCGGGATAATGGGTAGTTAGATGGCTGGCATATCCGAGGGAGTTACACGGTAGTGACGGTTTGCCTCGCGACCCCTCCAATACTATATGTAACCATTATTCCCTTTCATGGAGATATATTGGTATGGAATACTATTGTGTACGATGACTAAGCAATGTATATAATATGATTGCTCTTTACTTCTATTCTATGTTAAGTACCTTTCCTTCTATATGCATTAATTTTGTCACCCAGTAGGGAAAACATTTGGCATCGTCATTGTTTCAAATCTGGGAAAGCGATGTGACCAATTGCATAATACACATAGAGTCAATGGGAATACCCCTGGAGGAGAACGTGAGTGAATGCAAATGGAATTCTCAAGCTGTACGACAGAGAGTACGAACTGATGGAGAACTTCTATATTTTATTTCGCTCGAGCATTGAAACTTGTGTACGGAGAGAAGCCGTACGGGAAGAGGTTCCAGAGGACATGGTGTGGGACTCCCTTAACGTAAGCCCTACCGCCAACCGACTGCTACATTAGTTTCCCAAACTGTTCGCACAAGCCTTCCTGGCACAGCAACGTCAGCGTGAGGAGATTGAACAGGAACAGCGAAGGCAACAGACCCTTCAGAACTTTAGGGAACACATCTGGCAAGAATCAAAAGAGTGTGATGGAAGCCATCGATGCCCCACCCATGAGCCTAAGGCCGTGGGAATGTGAGTAAAGTGTGACAGAAAAGAGCTGTAACCTTAGTAACGGTCGCACAGACGACCATAATGATGTATAGAGACTTATATAAATAAAAGTGTTCATTTATATAGGTGTTGCTTTCAAATTCACCCATGAAAAGTATATGCCAAACACACCAAATAAGGATAGAAATAGAAGGGAACAAATCAATGTCGTACAAGCCAAACATCAAGCCTTAATTCTTGCACAACAAACCAAGCGATGACAAAGGTTAAAGCAACTCATCTAAGGGAACCACGAGGGTGTCAAGGAGGGTGACCACGAGGGTACCGCGGGAGTAGTGACCGAAGGAGAATGATTTGATTCGCTAGAACACCGGCAAGCAAGTAGTGTGGAACTTTTGGCAACGACATGATAGAGATTGGATTTAATAGAAGAGACACGTGAACAACTGTTAAATCTATCCATCACACTTTGGGCAGAAGGAAACTGAGGCAGAACCACCTGATGAGAAGAGGAAGCAAAGAAGGCAGAAGACATTGAGGCAGCCAGAAGTGTCGAAAGGACAAAACACGCTAGTTAGGGAAACCCTCCACAATCCAATCCTAGCAGTAGCAGTTCGAGAACACAAGTGGGTCAAGCGCCGCAATGAAACATGTCGCAGAAACAGAAACTTCCCAAGTTTACTAGCGATGGGAAGGAAGATCCTATCAGACACTGTCGTACCTGTGAAACTATCAAGGCGGCAAACGGGGTGACCGATCACGACGAATGGCTTAACCAATTTCTTGCAACCCTACGGAGCATTATCATCAACTGGCACTCAGACATGGACAAAACAAAAATAAGTTCATGGGCCAACCTCAAGAAGGTATTCCATGCGGAATTCAAATTACTTCGCAACAATAATGAGATCGTCAAAGAAATCTATAGTGCCAAACAAGGGCGAAAGGAAACTGTCTGAGCCTATAATATAGGTTGAAAGAGTTGATTGGGAAAGTGGAAACCCAACCCACGGACGAATTGAAGAACAAATGGTTCGTCAATGGACTGAATACATTTCTAAGAAGAAAAATGAGGATAG
This sequence comes from Cupressus sempervirens, assembly GCA_028749045.1. Taxonomy (NCBI): domain Eukaryota; kingdom Viridiplantae; phylum Streptophyta; class Pinopsida; order Cupressales; family Cupressaceae; genus Cupressus; species Cupressus sempervirens. The sequence goes on from CM053786.1 coordinate 49,103,579, forward strand.
TACCGCTGACGTTGTACGAAGATTCATATGACAGGTCTATGAATTTGGAAAGTGAAAACAAAACACTAAAGAAGAAGAAGAAAAGCAAGTCATCATCTGGAAGTGACAAATCATCTAATGAGGATAGTAGCAGCGATGAGGAACCAAATAAAAAAGTACAAGCACTGCAAAAAGATATGGAGCGTATGATGCGAGAATTCAAAACAATGAAAGGAGGTGTCGAGCAAAATGAAGAGGGAGAATTATGGGGCATAGAGTGCAAAGGAAATGACCACACAAAAGGAGCATGTCCTAAGAATTTAATATGTGGCATTTGCGAGGTGACGGCCTGCTCTACCAAAAACTGCCCATATAACTTATAGACAAGAGGGCCCTAGGTACTCTTCACCTAGGAGCAACCATCTACCTCTGGGGCAGCCACCACCAATCAACAAACAAATAATGCATCATCTGGCGGCTTCTGAAACAACCGAGGAAGAGGAGGTAATAAAAACAAAAGCCAGATACAATATAACTCAAAGGGCCGACCAATGATTTAGTGTCAGGCGTGCAACCAGTGGGGCCACTTCGCCTGAGATTGCGAGAAGAATGACACACCACAGAAATTGTGTCGATGGTGTGGTCCCAGAGATCACAAGGAAGCCAATTGTCTAAAACCATGGGTGAATTTACTCAACATTGAAGAGGAAGACATACTGGTAGTCACTTGCAATTAGGCAAAGCAAGCCATGTACCCTAATCCTCGCACAAAAAAGTAGAGAGTACAGGAAGCAAAGGAGGAAATAGAGAAGGCAATGAAATCCAAAAGGGATTCACGCATGGTTGCAAGTACATCGGGACGAATAGAGGCCAAGAACAACGTACTGGGACGAATATTGCAAATGGAGGTTTCAATGAAGATACAAGACCTCCACACGATACCTTAGTTGAAAACGACATTGTTGAATACGCACACGGTTCCACCAAGTACACAGCAACCAAACATTGTCAGAGGCTCAACCATAGACCCTATGATACTGGCGTTGAACAATGGACGATACCCCGCGGTCGTTGAGATGGGTATCCTTGGGACAATTCTCACCGAGACCATCGTTGATGGAGGGTCGAGAGTAAACGTGCTTTCGAAAGAAACATGGAAGAAACTTGGGCAGCCTACCCTATGGCCTCCCACCTTCAACCTACTCGATGCAGACCAACATGGAATTAAGCCCATCGAAAAATTGATGGCTCATCCCATCACCATCGGAACCCAACCTTTTGTGTTGGATTTTATTTAATTCCATTGAAAAAGAAGGGGTATAATGCCATACTTGGAAGGGGATGGTTAGTAGTAGCAAGGGCGAACCATAATTGGAAGAAAAACACACTCTCGTTGGAGAATGGTGGGAGGAGATTTGTTGTTGATCTTTGTACTCAGATGGTGAGCGAGGAGATGGCTTTGGAGTCAAACTTCGACAAAGAATCTGATGGAAAGGACAAGGGAAGGAACAACATGGAGCCTAATGATGAAGGTGTGTCGAAACTACATAGATGTTCCGATGAGGACTTGGATTCTTTGAATGGACTATTTCATTGGCAAATGGAAGATTACGAGATATTTCCAAGTTGTAATATGCTAGGAATAGACGGAATGGATGAAGAAGAAAAAGAAGTTTTTCCGCTGGAGTACAAGGAATACAAGGAAAGAGAAGCCAAGGTGAATGAAAACAGTTCACAACTTCGACACAAGGAAATCAATAAAGTGCGAAGAGCCATCCGTACGGGTTACGAATTTTGGGGACAAAGAAAACCCGTGCAACATACTGGTTGGCAATGATTGGAATCCTGTTTTAAAGACGACAACATTTAAAATCTTCATGGAATATAAAGATGTGTTCACCTGGAGTTACAAGGACCTGAAGGGTGTCCCACCAAAATTGTGCGTATACTATATACCCCTAGTGTCAGGAGTTGTACTTGTGCGGAAGAGACAGTACAGGATGAATAAGAATTACGCAGCAAGGGTGGATGAAAAGATACAACGTATGCTGGAGGCAGGAATCATATTTCGAGTAGAAACAAGAGAATGGGTCTCACCAATTGTGATATCATTGAAAAAGGAAGTGAATTAGATTAGGATCTGTGTTGATTTCTATTGCTTGAATGCAGTCACTATAAAGGACCCTTTCCCTATACCATTCACAGACCCAATATTGGAAAAAGTTGTTGGGCACAAGATATACTCATTTATGGACGAGTTCTCTGGTTATAACCATATATCAATCGCCAACGAGGATAAGTTGAAGACCACCTTTGTGGTGGAGGACGGTGTGTATGCTTATAACCGGATGCCCTTTGGGTTGTGCAACGCACCAACAACCTTCTAGAGGATAATTCTTATCTTCAATAAAATGTTTGTAAGTGAATTTTTGGATGAATGGTCTATCTTGAGTGTACAAGACACGCATTTAGCAACACTAGGAGAATGCATGGAAAGGTGTCATTAGGCTAGGCTAGCCCTGAACCTAAAGAAGTCTAGATTCATGGTACCTCAGGGTAAGCCGTTGGACCACATTGTATGCAAGACTAGACTTAAAACTGATCCTAAAAAGGTATGCGTGATAGTAGAGATGGAAGCGTCGACTGATGTCAACGGGGTAAAATCTTTTTTGGGACACATTGGGTATTATCGAAGGTTTATAAAGAACTTTGCCCAAGTTTCATGCCCCCTTGGCAGGCTAACAAGAAAAGCAAAACCCTATGTTTGGGGTTCAGAGCAAGAAACCTCCTTTCAAGAATTAAAGACGAGGTTGCTAGGGGCACCAGTCTTAGCATACCCAAATTGGGATAAAGAGTTTCATGTGCATGTGGACGCCTCTAACTTTGCAATTGGCACAACACTTGCATAGACAGGTGATCATGGCCTGGATCATCCTATCTATTTTGCCAGTAGATTATTATCAAGAGCAAAAAGGAACTATAGTACAATGGAGCGAGAGGCTCTAAGAATGGTTTACGTCGTACAAAAATTCAGACACTACTTGTTAGCAATGCCCTTCTTATTCTACGTAGACCATCAAGCGTTGATGCACTTAGTAAATAAACCCATTATTTAGGGGAGAGTGAGCCGATGGCTATTGCTACTTCAGGAATTTACATTCACAATCGTAGTATGACCTGGGAAGAGCCATGTCATAGTTGATCAACTCTCTCGAATCAAATCAGGAGAGATGCTGAAAGGAGTCAATAATGACTTCCCAGATGTGCATCTATTCCATATAGCCATCCTTCCAGAGTGGTATAAAAGCATTAGCAACTACCTCTCCACTTTGCAATTTTCGAGAGAGATGCTACTTGGAGAACGACAAAAGTTAGTACTGAGGAGTAGAACTTTCTCTCTAATCAATGGTCTATTGGACAAAATGGGACTAGAACAAATATTGAGAAGATGTGTCATGGAGGAGGTACTGAGTGTCCTTTGGGAAGCCCACGAAGGCCCGACAGGAGGGCATATCGGACCGGACACAACACAAAAGGTACTCCTCGCAGGACTATGGTGGCCTACACTATATAATGATGTCATGGAGTAGGTGGTAAGCTGTGACACTTGCCAACGTGCAGGTAAACCCTTGAAACGGGATTTCATGCCACTAAATCTATCACATGCCTAGGAGTTGTTTGAATGGTGGGCCTTAGATTTTGTGGGGACCCTTAAGCTAGGTAGGACTTGGAGGTGCCACTACATCGTGGTAGCAACGAAGTATTTGATGAAGTGGGTCGAGGCACGAACATTATGGGACAACTCAGCTGTCAGCACAACGAAGTTTATCTATGAGCAGATCATCACGTATTATGGCATCCGTATTCAATTGACTAGTGATAGAGTAGGTCACTTCACCAACCATGTGATTCGCTTGCTCACGATCAAGTTTAAAAAATTTCACTACCCGTCGAGTCCATACTACCTGAGGGCCAATGGTCAGGCAGAGGCAACAAATAAAATCCTTGTGTCTATCATCTATAAGTCATGTGGGGTCGAGCAAGCTAATTGGGAAGAGAAACTGCCATCAACACTTTGGGCGGTACACATAATATATAAAGTGACAACCAGACAAATGTCGTTCCAATTAATGTTTGGACAAGAAGCAGGAGTACCAGCCAAATTCATGGTTCCAAGCCTTTGAATAGCAATTGATAATAGGTTGGGCGACATGGAAAGTCTTCGGGAGCAAATGTATAGACTAAACAAACTGGACAAATAAAGACTAATGGCACAATGGGCTACCGAGGTGGCCTAGACTCATCGTAAGGCTTGGCACGATAAACACCTGAAGCGGACAAGTTTTCAGCCCAAACAGTTGATACTAAAATACAATGGACGCAATGAGATTAAGTAGAGGAAGTTCAAGGTGAAATGGCTAGGACCCTACAAAGCACAAGAAGTCAGCGACAACGAAGCAATCAAACTGTGGACCCTTGACGGACAGGAGATTGCCAACTCAGTTAATGGCTCGAAACTCAAAATCTACCACCAACGGCATGAAGGGAGCCAAGTGAACTAACAAGGTCCAATAGTCAAATATTAAAATATATATATATATAAATTATAAAAATAAAAATAAAAAATTACAAAAAAATATTTTAAAATAAGGGATGAAGTGTCATGCGGACATGACCTAGGCCGCAAACACGCAATGTCCCGCAAACATGACGTGGGCCACAGACACATCGTGTTACACAAACACCGAATGTCTCATGGACACAAGTCTCCCACGGGCACAAGTGTGTCTAAAGCTCATTTTCACGAGATGCCGCAAGTGTAAGAAAGACATGTCGTAGGGGGAGTAAGGGAAAAAAACATACTGCGGGGGGGGGGGGGGGAGTGAGAAAAAGACATGTTGTCGGTAAAATGTATAGCATAGCCAACAGGTAGAGTAGTGTCCGAACGGGCGCGTGACGCTTGAGTCATCACCCATTCAGAAAGGTATATGTACACGTCCGAGATGGACTTTGGAAGCATCCTGATAATCATTGTAATCATTGATCATTGTAGTCATTGTAATCGGATTGTAATCAGCAAGTGCATACACGAATAAAGTACCTGTTCTGCATTGAGTCGTGTTATACATGTGTTAAACTTCTTAACCTGTACAGTAAACATTTGGCGTCGTTGCCAGACGTACCTGGAACGAAGGAATGATATGATGATTAATGCCGAATTTTCCAAACAAGGATCGGAATAAGGTGAAAGATAAAAATGAATTAAGTATAGCAAAAGAAATTTTAATTTTAACATAGCAAGTAGAGCGCAGACAGAGACTTCAACAGATTGTCGAGGGGCACCGAAGGGGTGAAGAGGCACGGATGGAGGGAGTGCACTCACCTAGTAGGCTGAGGAGTGCCGAGGTATTGCTGGAAGAAACTCGACAATGCATGAATTTGGTAGAGGAAACAAGGGAAGAGTTCCTTAACCTGTATACGCCAAGGGGAGAGTGTTCGAACGGAAGGGAAACAACTCGCACGGCTCGAAGTGCTAAGGGAGCACGAGCGTGAATTGATCTCTTTGTTCCCGATACACCAGACGAACGGATACAGGCAGAGAATGTGATGACCCTTACTATAAGGGTTATCCAAACTGACTTTTGGCAATTCACTAAACACTTAGCATGCAACCATAAATGTGTGAAGATATAATGTTTGAAACAATTCACCAAGTAAACAGATGAAACAAGTGCAGTAGATACCAACAATATTTAGGAAAAATTGATTGTTATTAGCATTCAGAGATTGATTTGTACAAACTCTAATGGAAATAGCAATTTTTGCAATGTTTCAATTAAAGGTAACAGCTTCTAAGCATCTACAGTCCTAAACCTAATTTTTAAAATCAAGAACCTGGAATTTTGCAGTCACGTGTGTCACATGTATGAACCTTTAAATGGCACCTCTTCCTGACCGTCTGCAACCCTGCTGGTGTAAATCGTTGAATGTGGTTCAGGTCTACTCCTGTCTGTTACAGCACTGTCGTACCTGTACGGCCTCGCACGATTTTTAATATAAATTCCCCAGCCCTCCAAACAGTCCCCAAATGGTATATGATGAATCGCCTAGTATGAATGAAATAGCCTCCAAAAATAACGAAGGTAATTCTAGACAGTTTGTGATATGGAGACGATTTTGTGACCTGTGCCCTGGTACGGCTCTAACATGTACGGCCCTGTTCAACAAATAATTGGCTGTGTATTGGATTCTTTTCTTGGTAAAATCTGAGAAGCCTTAGGGTAATGTATAACCCCTTCCCAAGCAAAAATTCAGACTCCTGTGCTGAGAAAAGTTGTGAGCAAAATATGAGTTCAGACCTTATCAAAATCCCATCCGAAAAAGCACAGTTTTTCTCCTAAATTTGGCCAATTGATCCTGTAAGAAGAGGATGAACTCCGAACCCTTGCAAAGAACTAAAATCCTCAAAACCACCCTTCAGAAATGATCCTTCATGAAATGGCAGAATACCATCTCCAATGAGCAACCCTTTAGAAGATATCTCACTTCCTCAATTATGCAGATCCAAGGGAGTTTTCATTCCCAAAGACCTAAAGGAAATTTGTAGACCGAAGACCACAAATTGCTCCAATATGATAAGTAGTAGAATCCACAAAATCGCTTGTTCAAATGGGTGCCTCCTATCCTCTATTTATTCACTTTTTTGAGAAGTCACTGGAAGCTTCTAGAAACGTCTTTTATAATATCTTATTATAATGCACTTTATTATTAAATAACTTTATAAAATTAAATAAATAACTTTATAAAATTAAAAGTGCAATCTCAATTCAACATTAGAACATGTAGGCCCCACTTACTAGATGTAGGATTAATTATACTCTCTGAGAGCAAAATTCAATCATCTGGCAACGAGATGACTCTCTCTCCAAAATCATTTGCCTACAAGAGTCGATGATAGGCAAATCTACTGTAGGAATCGTGTCACTAGAAAGGGGACATGACAGAGAATAGAACGACATCACTTGAAGACTTTTCACCAGACAACGCAGTTGTTGGAAACAAGACTGTTATCCAGAACAGCACGGAAGTCCAGAACAGCGCGGGAGCACAGAACGTGGGAATCCAGAATAGTGCGGGAGCTCAGAACAGCGCAGGTACACAAGTACCTCAGAATCAAAGGAAAGTAACGATGGCAAGCCCTAAAGAAAAGTTACCCAAGTTTCAGGGTGATGGTTCAGCAAACCCTATCAGACATTGTAAAACATGTAAAACCATATGGACGGCAAATGGTGTGACAAATGAGGATGATTGGGTAAGACAATTTCCAGCGACCCTACTGGGTGTGGCAATAGATTGGTTTTCTAACACCAATCCTCAGAAACTTAATACATGGGAGAATGTTAAAAAAGAATTTATAGCAGAATTCAGATTGCTCGGAGATGATAATGAAATAGTGGCAAAGATATACAGCACCAAACAAGGAAAGAATGAGATAGTCCGAACCTGTCAGGCGACTGAAAGAATTTGATCAGAAAGATGGAGAGTCAACCAGCAGATGGGCTGAAAAAACAGTGGTTCGTGGAGGGGCTATGGCCGGCTCTTAAAAAGAAAATGAAGATTGTACCACCAACATCATACACCGATGGGTATACTCGCACTATGGATTTGGAAAGTGAACAAAAGACGAGTAAGAAGAAAAAGCATAAGTCCTCTGATTCGGATGACTCATCCTCAGAAAGCAGCAGTAGCGATGAGGAATCAAACAAGAAGGTGAAAGCACTACAGAAAGACATGCTTCAATTGATGAAAGAATTCAAGAATTTGAAAAAGAATCCAAATACAGTAAAAGGAGAACTGTGGTGCATAGATTGCAAGGAGGACAGCCATACGAAGGGTTCATGCCCGAAGAAGCAATTTTGTGACATTTGCCAAGTGACGGAGCATTCCCTGAAAGAGTACCCATTTAACTTGAAAGCAAAGGGACACCAGCAGGTGTTACTCACGCAGGAAGCATCGAACAATAGCAATAACACGGGCAATGATGCAACTTCAGGTGGCTATCGAAATAATAATAGACGCGGAAGGGGTGGAAACAATAACAATAACAATGGAGGCCGGAGTAGAATACAATATGATGCGAGTGGACGGCCGATGATATAGTGTCGGGCATGTAATCTTTGGGGTCACTTCATGAGGGATTGTACTATGAAGGAGACGCCGCAGCTACTGTGCAGATTGGTGTGGTCCAGGGGACCATGAAGATTCAAAATGTCCAAAGCAAGGCGTAAATTTATTAAGTATTGAAACGTGTGATGAGAACGTGTTGGTGATCACATGGAAGCACACGAGGAAAGCAAAATATCCGAATGTAGAAGAAGAGAAGGAGAGGTTACAAAAAGCCCGAACAGAGATAGAGAAGCAGATGAAAGCGGAGAAGTCACAAGTAAAAGACACTGCTGAAACTCCGAAAGGAAACTTGGCAGAACAAAACATGATGAAACAGATAATGCAAATGGAAGTGCCAATTAAATTAAATGATCTTCTTCTCACCATGCCACAATTGCGTACGGCTATTATAAATATGACACCATCCCCAAGAGTAATGGAGGAAGCAAAGGATAGTAAGGAAACAACCATGGCAGCAGTAACAAACCCGATGTTACTAGCACTTACGATAGGTAGACACCCAGCAGTGGTGGACATGAGCATTCTGGGTACGGTGCTAACAAATACAATAGTAGATGGAGGATCGGGAGTGAACGTGCTGCCAGAAGATATCTGGAAAAAACTTGGACAACCAACACTATGGCCACCCACCTTTCAATTACTTACAGCAGATCAACATGGGATAAAACCCTTGGGAACATTGATGGCACAGCCAGTAACAATTGGGACACAACCATTTTTACTGGATTTCGTAGTCATTCCACTAAAGAGAAGAGGGTACGACGCCATCCTGGGATGAGGGTGGCTGGTGCAAGCTAAGGTAAAGCATGATTGGAAAAAAAAACACCCTGTCCATGGAGAAAGGAGGTAGGAGATTTATAATCGATTTGCATACACAAATGGTAGGAGAAGAAGCAACATCGTCGGACTCAGAAGGCGAAGGCGAGAATGATGACAAAGGAAAAAAAAGGATGGAACCAGATGATGAAGGGATGCTGAGATTAGGAGGGTCAATTGATGACGACCTAGATTCAGTAAACAGATTGCTACATTGGCAAATGGAAAACTATGAGGTCTTTCCGAGCTGCAATATTTTGAGTGTCAAGGAAGGAAAAGAAGGCCATGAATTTCCGAGGGAGTACAGTGAACTGAAGGAGGGAGAAGCACAAGTGGATGAAACAGCTGCCCATACGTTCAATAAAGATAAACCGATGAAGTATGAAGAGCCGACGGTGAAAACAATGAACTTGGGTGATGAGGAAAATCCAAAGAACATTCTTGTAGGAGATGATTGGAACCCAGTGTTGAAGGCGGCAACATTCAAGATATTCATGGAGTACAAAGATGTTTTTGCTTGGATGTATAAGGACTTAAAAGGAGTACCACTAGAGCTATGTGTCCATCAGTTACCATTAATCGAAGGTGCAGTACCTGTACAGAAGAAGCCGTACCGAATGAATAAGACCTATGCAGCATGGGCCACGGAACTTGCACAAAATAAGTGGAAGGTATGGCATCAGAAGCATTTAAAGTTAAACAACTTTCAACCAGGCCAGTTAGTATTGAAGTATAACAGATAGAATGAAATCAGACCTGGGAAGTTCAAAGTTAAATGGGTCGGACCATACAAGATACGGGAAGTTGGATTTAACGGGGCAATTAAACTATGGACACTGGACGGAAAAGAAATACCAGATGCAGTAAATGGATCGAAGTTAAAAATATACCATGAAAGGAATGGTCCCCCGCCGAAATAATGTACAACTGAGAAAGGGAAAAAAAACGTTTGTAAATAATGTATATATGTATAATAAGAAAATAAAATAAGGAGTTAGACATAGTTTCTAAGTGTAGAATGAAGTATTAAAAGAGTAGGAAGTAAAATTAGAATATAATTGTGAAATTGAATGAAAAAAGCAGGAGTATGGCCTACCGTACGGCCTGAGTCCGTACAAACTTAAAGAAGCATGCCATAAAGGAATTAAGACCCTGTACGGCTGGATAACACGAGGAAGAAACTTAAAGCCATACGGCCAAAGAGAACATAAGAGGAAGCCGTACGACCAGAGGCAGAACATAGAAGGTGATAATGTGAATCCCGTACGGCCAATACCAGAAAGAGGAATTAAGACCGTACGACCAGGCAAATCATCAAGTCATAAAAGACCTCGTACGACTAGAGAAGATAGGAGGAAAGTTTGAATTGAGGACCGTACGGCTAGGCAATTACATTCTGAGGAGGGATTGTACGGCTGAGTAAAGAGGCATTATGAAGGAAAAATGACCGTATGGCCTTAAATGTATATGAAAGATACCGTGCGAAATAAAACAAGGAGAATGTTTGAAGTCTTGACATCATATAGCTTCCAAAGATAGGTAAATATGGACCGTACGGCTTGAGGGATAGGAAGAGACCATCTGTACGGCATTAAAGAAGAGCACTGCAAGTGAAGGTTGGTATAAAACAAGCAGACAAAGGGAATTTATTACACTTCAAGAATTCACAACATATTGGGAATAGACAGAAGGAATTGCGGCATATATTGGGACCGTACGGCCACTAGGAAGGAGATGAGATGACCGTACGGCTTCAAGAAAGTGTTACATTTTGGAAAAAACTAAGTACTATACGGTCGTAGGAGAATAAGGAGGGCCTTTGTTGCATCTTTAAATCAGTAATTTGGACTGTATGGCGAGAGCAAAAAGGAGGAAGACCGTAGGAAAAGGAGGGTCGTACGATAGGAGAGTGCTCGGAATTGGTCGTACAGTGGGAAGAGTTAAGTTGTTTCAGAATAACAAGGAAACCATACAAAGCAGAGAGGAAGCCAAGTACCATCATAGGAGGAGCCGATTCAGTAAGGAAGGAGAAGAATTTTTGTGTGTCGAGGGATAACTGGCCCAACCTAGCAGAGGAACAAATGAAGTCTGCAGGAAAGGGGAAGTGGAAGAGCTAAAAAAAAAAAAAACGACAACAAATTAGAAATAATGAATAATATTTGATGCCGAAGGGAAGGGAAAGACATAAACAGGTAGAAAACGCAAGCAATTGCCAGAAAGCGTAGAATCGGAAGAAAATGCCAAAAATAGTGTGTTCGATGCAGTTTTCTGTGGCTTTGAGACTGCTAATTTGGTCTTGGCGGAGAGGGCGCTGCCCCTCGACCCCACGGGGGCACTACCCCCTAGACCCCTAGTCGCTATGGTTATCAGTCGTGGGAAGTCTGACCAGTTGATGAAGACTTGGAGCTGCTACAGGCATGGAATGTCTATGTACCAAAGGCACTTGGAGTAGGTGTTGGCCGTGAAGTTGTCTTGGTGGATGCATGGAGAACTCGGGAGGAGTTGATCATCTAGTTGAAGGCAGTACAGTGACACCTGGCTCAGTGTACCTAGGAGTTGGAAGCAGAGAAAGTAGCACAGGTGGCTATCAAGGTCAGCTAAGGAGACAGTATTGTGTTGGCAAAGGCTGCAGATGCAATGTGGTTTAGAGACCAATTTGGTGCAAGCACAGGACGAATGTGGAAGTGATCTATCTTGTTGTAGTTAGTCAGTTAATGTATTTTGTTGTTAATTTGTCTCAGATATTTTGTAATTGTCATCTGGAAACGACTTTTTCTTTTTGGGGGGGATGATGTTGTCTGTAAAATGTATAACATAGCCGACGGGTAGAGTAGTGTCCGAACGGGCGCGTGACGCTTGAGTCATCACCCCCTCGGAAAGGTATATGTACACGTCCGAGATGGACTTTGGAAGCATCCTATTAATTGTTGTAATCATTGATCATTGTAGTCATTGTAATCGGATTGTAATCAGCAAGTGCATACAAGAATAAAGTACCTATTCTGCATTGAGTCGTGTTATACATGTGTTAAGCTTTTACCCTGTATGGTAAACAACATGCCGTGGGAGAGTGATAGAAAAAGATGCAGGGGAGTATAGGAAAAAGACATTGGTTGGAGAGGGCACTCCAAATCGGGGAGAACGCATTGCACAATACAACAGAGAACCACAGGCAGAGATTGCCAGTCATAAAGGAGAGAATGGAAGGTCGTGTTGAGGAGCGGAAGTGGGAGGAGGAAAGAAAGGAAATTGGCATTATAAGTCCGCAGAGAAGGGACAACCATCGACCAACTCCAGATCACCACAGGGAAGCAAGACAAGCCAATGGACAAATATGGCAAAGGAAGAAGAGTTGCATATGGACTACCACAGGAAGGAGTTGGATGCCACGAGAATCATCCCCTAACCGTTTTTTTGCAATGCGACAAAACAAGAAACAGTTACTAGTTTGAGTATGCAATCGGTAGGAAAGAGGCGATAGTGGAAGGATCAATTGAAGGAGAATATTTCCCAGATGAACAAGAATGCAAGAGTTTTGCTCTCAGGAGTCGGTGTTGCAGGGCCACGGGCATCAAGTAGCAAGAAGCAAAAGGTGTGTCCTAAAGTGTAGCAGTCATCACAAAAGGCTAACATTTCTCATCTTACCGTACAGTTCGAAGGATTGAATGACATTGAATGTCGGAGACAGTTGCAAGAGACACCAGAGGCAAACCTCGTCAAGCAAATACTAGTCCGTGCACAGGTACATTGGGCAATCCAAATGCTTATCTTTTCTAGTCAGCTATTTGAGCAGGTGTTGTGCACCATGATTGAATCGTTTGACAAGTATAGCCGGCAAAGTTCCTTTGAGTATAGGAAACATCCCATTACAATTTCATTCAAACCTCATGATTTTACAAGAGTATTCGGGATTCCAAGGCAAGGAGGACGTAAAGTAGTAACGAAAAATCATAAGCTTCCACAAGACAGGAAAGAGCACTAGACTAAGTTAGTTGGTCGTGACCTCACACCCAAGGAATTCAATTTGGTCCTAAAAGGCACCAAAAGTCATGGAATGCGACGGGATTTTATCAGGGAAGAGTCGTAGCATTGTATCATGGATGTCATGAAATGTCGGCTGACCGAGGCCAGCAGGGCTTTCGACATAGCTTTACCTCAGATAGTTTTCATGAATGGGATTATGAACAGGTTGGTCTATGACTGGGCATCTGTCTTGGAAGAACACATGGAGTTCATGACATTGCAGCATCAGACTTTATACATGTCGCACCATGTGATTGGATTATTTTTGGAGGTCGCACTTCATCAAATTCCTACAGATGTGTTATAGGTTCTGCCGAAAGGCAAACTGGCAAAGGATGAGCCTCCCATTTTCTACTGGCGACATTTGTACACGGGTGGCACAATGGCTGGCCAGAAGAGGGTGATGTAGGAATCAAATGCCTAAGGTGGTGACACTGATAGCAGTCGAGAGGATACCACAGAGAGTAGTGGGACTATTTCAAAGGGAGATAGTACCTCGACTGAGGTAGGAAACGATGAGACAAATGCGGGGTCCCCACCTAGAACGCTCTTCACTCCTCAGTTGCCTACTTCGGCACATTTGACAGCCACCACTCCCATGCCGCCTATTCACCAATCGGCTAGAGGCATGCGCCAATTGTTATGACACCACCCACGGCCATGACGGAGACCACAATAGTATCTGCCTAGATGGAGGTTGTCGAGGAACCATCCCAGCCACCCACCCCTGAGGGAACTGAAGTCGTTGGCGTTCATTCAGCTGCCTTAGATCTAGTAGCTGCAATTCCAACTGAAGGGCTCGTGGAAATGCACCAAGTGCCATGATGAAGACCACAATAGTATTTGCCTAGATGGAGGTTGTCGAGGAACCATCCCAGCTAGCCACCCCTGAGGGAACTCAAGTCATGGACGTCTCCGTGGATTCAACTGCCCTAGATCCAGTAGCTGCAATTCCATCCGAAGGGCTCGTAGAAATGCACCAGGTGCCAGAACCAGATGAGAGTGGTCTATGACTGAGCATTGGTCTTGGCGAAATGCATGGAGGAGTTCATGACGTTGCAGCATCAAACTTTTTACGTGCCACACCATGCAATTGGATTATTTTTGGAGGTCGCGCTTCATCAGATTCTAGCAAATGTGTTAGAGGTTCCATCGAAAGGAAAATTGGCAAAGGATGAGCCTCCCATTTTCTATTGGCGACATTTGGACACGGGTGGCACAATGGCTGGCTAGAAGAGGGTGATGCAGGAATTAGATGCCTAAGGCGGTGACACTGATAGCGGTCGGGAGTATACCACGGAGAGTGGTGGGGCTGTTTCAAAGGGAGATAGCACTTCGGCTGAGGTAGGAAACGATGAGACAGATGCGGGGTCCCCACCTAGAACACTCTTCACTCCTCAGTTGCCTACTTCAGCGCATTTGACAGCCACCACTCCCATGCCGCCTATTCCACCATTCGGCCAGAGGCATGCACTAATTATTATGACACCACCCACGGCCATGACAGAGACCACAGTAATATCTACCCAGACGAAGGTTGTCGAGGAACCATCCCAGCTAGCCACCCATGAGGGAACTCAAGTCGTCGACGTCCTCGTGGATTCAATTACCCCAGATCCTGTAGCTGCAATTCCACCCAAAGGGCTCGTGGAAATACACCAAGTGCCAAAACCAGATGAGAGTGGATTACCGAAGCCTCAAGTTTGACTTGAGGTGATTGGCACAAACATTGTTGTTACTATAGCTTCATCATTGTTGGTCGAACCTGTGGGTATGGCCCAGCCACCACAGCTAGAGGTCAAGGATATTTAAGTGATGGATTGAGCCAATGTGTTCTTAAGACAGCAGTTCCAGCTCACCCCTACAGATGTCAGTCCCTCCATCCAGTCCCCGAGACAGGGAGGTCTTGACAAGAGCATCTGCCATTCTAGCACCACAGGAGTTGAGGGTGCCACAGTCCGAGGATGTGCCCAGAGATGAGGGGGTTGCACCGGAGGTGGGCGTTCCTATCACAGAAGGGGCAAAGATGGATATAGAGATGGATACGAAGCTGGATACCGATACCGAGGACAGGTTAGACTATGGATTGAATGTGGAGAGAACCATGGTGTACATTAGGACCCTAGAGGATGTGTTGGAGAGAGGTCGAATCATTGGACAACATGCTTTAACCCTCAGAAGAGAGTTGCAGTTGATCTAAGCCTATATCCAAAGGGGTTGTCCCAAGCGCTTTCGCTCTTGCTTTGAGGCAAGAGGATGCCCAGCCATGGAAATGCCAAAGATGTTGGCTAATTGGGCTACAGAACTCAAGTTGGGACCATGCAACACAGCCATGGAGAAGCTTGCACATGAGATAGTAGGGGCATATAAAGACGCCTATTATACTTAGCGGTGTGCAGAGGTGGATAGAGAGGCAAAAAGGGTTGCAACTACGAGGTCCAAGGCAGTAGAAAAAAGGCTCAAGAGGAGCTAGCTGCTGAATTGGCTAGTCAGCAGGCAGCATGGGCAGCAAAGCGAGCAGCACTCTTGCAAGACAAAGAAAAGGCTGAAAAGGGATTGCAGGCGACTCAGGCACAGGCTATGGAGGCAGCACTTCTACTGAAGGAATTTGTGGAGGTCAACACAAGAACACAGAAGGACTTGCACATTCAGACGGACCCGATCTATAAGTTGCTTCAATTGTTGGACACTCCAGGGACACAACCTCTCCCTTAGTCTCTGTTTTGATGTATTTAGTTCATTATCTCCTATTTTGTAAAATTGTACGTCATCAAGACAATTTTTCTTTTGGGGGGGATGATGTTGTCGGGATAATGGGTAGTTAGATGGTTGGCATATCTGAGGGAGATACACGGTCGCGACAGTTCGCCTCGTGACCCCTCGGACACTATATGTAACCATTATTCCCTTTCATGGAGACATGTTGGTATGGAATATTATTGTGTATGATGACTAAGCAATGAATATAATATGATTGTTCTTTACTTCCATTCTGTGTTAAGCACTTTTCCTTCTATATGCATTAATTCTATTTAGCCAGTACGGAAAACAGTACGAGTGTCATATATTTGTCAACATGCCTTATCATTGCCGATAGAACTTATATATAGACAATCATGTAATCATTCTTGGGAGATATACGATACATTTTCTACATCACAAAATTTCCCTTGCTGGACATGCTATCAGCTGTCTTCTTTTTACAATAACCTTCCTTAATTTAGAAATAAGAACAAGTGCCAAATAAGGGTAAGGAGGAAAACCAGAAAACTACTAATAAAAGGAAGTGGAAAATAAGAGTGAACGGGGATAGAAGGAAGTCGCGGATCAGGAAGGGGATTAAAGTAAGTAAAAGCAACTGCCCACGCATAGGAGATAATAAGGTGATTTGTACCATTACTATATATGGTACATGAGACCAAGGAATTAATGATAGGAAGGTAGCGATATAAGGTGATAAAGGTGATTAAACAAAAAGGCATAAAATATTAAGGAAGAAATATATACGTTCATGAAGTACCTAGGATATATTTATATGGTAGAGACTATTCATAAGAGTATATAGAGCACCTTGGTACTCCTCATAACAGAGAAATAGAAAGGAGGGGAAATTGCACATGCTGTTATTATAGTCTATAAGCAAGGAAATGAAGCAATAAATCCCTCACCATAAGGTGATCTCAAAAAAGGGGCATTACAGTTCATGTTGGAATATTAATTTTTCAACCATATCATATTGCATAAATATTGTGGATTGAATCTCGATAAGTAATTTCTATTGAGGCTAATATCCAATATTCAGCTCAAGTGCAAGATTTAGATATAGTAAGTGGGACAAATTGCAGTTATTTCCCTAATATTCTAAGTCACCTAACCAAGGGACATTAAACTGATATTCTACTCGAAACATCAATTATAGAGAAAATAATGTGGATCAAGCAACTTTGGATTTAGCTGAAAGAAGCCATCCACGCCTTGGCAATAACATATGCAAAATATCAAATTACACCATCCTTCAGCATCCAATTGTAATGTTTGTTTCTCAAATCACCTTATACTTTGCACTAAATTAACAAAAGCAAAACGAATTAAAGAGCAAAATATTGTTAGAGATGTAATCCTCACTCAAGAATAACATAAGCCTGTTTTGGAAACCTGCAGTTAGATTATTAGATAATAGTATAAATTTAACACATGAAATACATCCAAATCTAGGGCAAGGAAATATATATCGATCTACAAAACAGATCACAATGATTATATGGGAGCTCAACCATAATGAGGGTAGTGATGGAATGAGATGTCCCTGTCTAGATCAAAACTATTTTTGTGATTTCTTTTCAAATAAACAAGCCAAATAGCTATTCCTGTGCCCAATTCAATATTAAAATAATGCAACAGAACAAAGATAAGAGAGCATAGCTTCTCAACTTCTGATTTCAGAGTTACAAGTGCAGCAATATGGATATGTTGACGGCTATTACCAATAGTAGAGAGCAGCCTGTTGAAAAGTCTTGGCAGCATTCACATTTACTGAAATACTCAAATGATAATGGAGTTTTGTAGTTTGTATGAGACTAGGAAACACCAACCAAAGTCAAGAAAGTGTTTTCAACAAGAACAAGATTTGGTGCTAAGAATCAATAGTGTTCTTCAAAATGGTTTGAATCCCCTTTCTCATTATTCATAGTAGCAGACTCCATGTAGCCTTTCAGACAACTATTTCTAGCAAGCTCCTTGTGATGGAAAGCTAAAGCAACTTCGAATACTGTTTCTTATTTTTGCTTTTATTAAATTTCTTCATTGTTGTTCTCCCGAGCAAAAATAGTGCCTATTTGCTCCCCTTTTGATTAAGATTACACTTCCCCAAGTCGTAGTTTTATTATGGGAAGATCTCAAGCCTTTGGTCTTTGTGTTTACTGAAATATGTAACTTTGAACCTCACAATCGAAGTTCATCGGTTCAAGGTTCATTTTGCACATGTATACGTCTTGTCTCTCTTTTAAGTCCCGCATATTTGTTAGATGTAAGTTTGTGAAGTGTAAAGCAAGTTGTCGGGTTTTGAACTTGAACCTTCGTACCTAATGTCGGTTCAAAGTATGGTTCGTCACACACGAGGATATCAAGACGAATGGAATGAAGCAAAATAATTTAAATGAAGTACATTTTCGGTGTCTCGTGAAGTCTAAATTTGTTTTTTTTTTTTAAATTAATTTTCAAAAGGTAATGATTATCTAGTAAGACCTCATGCAAAAAGTGACTAGTAATAAATAGTCATATCAGAAATATATCAAATCAAGTAATTTGGCATGAACGAGCCAATGTTTCAAATTTGGCAATTATAAACGCGGAATTTATGTCGTTTAATAGGCATCAAATGATCTAGTTCGACACAAATCAGCAAGCGAAGTGAATGGCATTGGAGGGAATGAATTTTCTTTCTCAAAACTAGCAGGAAACATGGATTCCATGAAAGGTGAGTTACAATATTTCCCGCCACTATTTCCGTAGCTGAAAGAAACTGTTTTGGGTTTCCTGCATATTCAGCTAGTTTCGTCAATTTTACTTCCTCTTTATTACAAATTGTCAATATAAAATTCATTAGCCAAAGTTCTGAGCATGGCTGTAGTCTTGTTTATTCTCTGCTGGAATTTGGGGATACTTCTTTAGTTCATTACAGTCTAGAAGATTTGAGGAATAGAGCTAGGCAAGTTCTCCCATTATGCAAAAATAATATATAGTGGCCTCATAGAAGCAGCGGTTTTTCCCATAGTTGTGCAATGCTTAGAGCTAGAATCACAATGCATGAATAGATACAACCCATGAAGTAGATGCATTATGGCTACAAAGGGTGACGTATTGTTGACTATTATCAAAGAAACTATAGTGGTTGTCATGAGAATTCTGCCACAGGAGGATTATGCAGACTTCAACATCACTTTGTCTTATTGCCTGTTTTCAGAGAAGAAAGGAAAATACAGAAGAACAGTTGCTAGAAATTGGATCCTAAAATTTTATAAGGGTGGTTCGAGACTACCTAGGCCTTTAAACAGGGAGCATTTAATGACGGAAATTAAAGACATTATCATATTGTTGCACAGACTTAAGGAAACCCAACAGGCATATTTCTGGGAGAACTGGATGTACTTTATACAGATAATTTTAAAGGGAGAACAATATCTGGACTGGGTGGAAATTATAGTTGGATGCCTACGTGAGGGTTTGAGAATTTCCCTTGGATATAGCAATTTCTACATGTACTCATATCTATTTTATTGCCTGGCATCTGCAAGAGAGTGTAAAGGGCTACATCATCAACCCTTCGAAGAAGGAATTAGAATTTATGATTACTAATCCCACTTACAAATGCAAAAATATCATGAAAATTACAGGAGAGAAAATGATGTTTTTACAGGAAGAATGGTTCATGAGTTACAGGGAAATGTGCATAAACGGATGTCTGATGAAGCAATGCAACTGGTAAGTACTCACAGTAGTCATTTCATCCAATTCCCCAAATTTATCTACCTTAGGGTTGGAGAATTTGAAGGGGAACCAATCATATTGCCTAGGTATGCTGTGGACCATTTCGTGTTAATTGAATTATGTAGGTAATTAGCTCATATTGACAAGAAATCCTTAACCAAACAGAAATCAGGAGTTTCTTTCCCTGTTGAGCTTGGTCATTATATTTGTAAATTGATTTCAGATGCTTTAAATTTGGAAGTGGACTTGAAAAGTTCAAATCGTAGTATTACAAGGCCAGGCCTAAATTTGATAGTAAGTGTTTTGCTAAGGCTCACTTAAATTTTGGAACAGAGTTTTCACACATTCCTCAAGAAGCAAGAACAAAGAAAAGAAGAGTCTTATTGAACAAGTGGTCGTGGACCTAGACACTATAGAGGAGATTGACAATGCGATAAGTGACCAAAGCTTCGATGTACCCATGGTGGATAGAGCTGATATAGGGAAGCAGATTGAACCTACACAGGTTTCTACAAGTGCAATAACATTACTGTATGTGACCCCGAGCCAGATTACTCCAAAAAAGTGGGCTAGTGTTACAACTCCTCAGTGGCTAGAAAGTTCAATAAGCAAGAAGACGAGTTTAGATCCAATATCCTTACCTATAGAAGATATGGTTAGTACCTGCCTGGGAAAAACTCCCAAATCAAAGAAGTTCAAAACTACTGCCAGAGTGGGTTATAGCCCCGATTTAGGGAATTGGAATGCTGAAGTGACTTGCCCATTGACTGCTAACGAAATTGAAGGCCCACCAGTAAAAAGATTTCGTAATGGAAAAGGTTGACCTTGGATGTAACATCAGATTATTCTACCTCCATATGTAACATCAGATTATTCTATGTAACATCAGATTATTTTACCTCCATATGTAACATCAGATTATTCTACAATTACAATTCAGCTGATAAGAAATATCTAAACTAATACTGAAGTTAATCTAAAACTCTACATCTATAGTATTTTCATTACTGATTATCAAATTTATTCTAAATTATTGACAGAAAACTGTATCTATTCTACTTTAAGAATCAATTTATGAAACATCTAATTACAGGGAAGAATCTATCAGTTATAGAAATAAAGAAAAATGAAACAAAGATACGTACTGATTTACTTGAAAGACTTTTCCAATTAATTGACCAAGCTCTGACTTTGGTGAGAGGAGAAGCATTAACATAGGCTTAACCTCCCAACCACGGACCTTTTTACTTATCCCCCACAAGTTCTAAATAAATAGAACGGCCCTCCCTACCCTGAGGTCAGGCTTGGGATGTTCATCGATCCAGTCATCGGAGTACTCAGGTGGGTTGAGGTCCCAACAACTATTTGATTGAATAGTTGAAGTATCAGGACAACAACATGATCATTTTGTTGTGGCATGTTCGCCCTTTTATCGCCCTGGCCAGGGATTTCAGAGGTGGGTTTTTATAACCCGATCTCCACCGCTCAGCTTGACAATTAATTCTTCAAAGTGGGTTTTACATGAGCTAAATCAGATTATATATATTTAATAACAATTACTAATAACCTTTCTTATTTTTCTTGTGATAGATTCATCTACACTTTTCATCATCAGCAGATCGTTAGATCGGTGATTCCTCAATGCCTAAATCCATTACATCTTAATCATAAGATTTTGGTTCTACCTACTCAAATCTTCCTTAGTATTCAGACTTGATCTTTATTACTGGTTTTTATGGATTTATACAGAACAGTTTAAAACATAACTTCATAGTTTTATGTCATGGATTGATATTGGTATAATTTTCACACAAGAAAGAAATATCATTGAGGCAGAGTCAGACAATAAAAGAGATCAGAGGTCTTATTAATTTCTTTATCAACTCAGTCTAAGACACTGCTTACTGTTATTGCTGAACAACTAACGTGATAAGCACAAGTGATGAAATATGACTCAATCTGTATATTCATCTTATTCACAGTGATTCAACTCGGCTCAGAAAAGAGGACAGGAAAAGAGATGGAAAATGAATCGTATGCAAGAAAATGTAAATGTTCTCAGTTCACCCTTACTTGTCTGTAGTATACTGTGCGTTCTGATTGAGGAAGTCTGCAGCCCACACTGAAGTTTGTAGCTCAGACTGTATGCAAGGATGCTTCACGTAAATACAGTTGAATGATTTGTAATGGAACCAGATCTTAAAGCAATATGCTGGAGGCTGAACAGAGAGGTCGATGGATACTTGGGTGGAAGACCCAGGGCCGACTACTCACAGCAGAGAGAGACTTCTTCATGCACTAGCTCAAGTTACAGAGAAACAAAAACTCAGACCAAGGCAAGAACGTGAATAGGCAGATATCTTCTTCTTGTCTCCCAAAAACGACAAGACAACATATAAATTCATATGCACGGCGTTACATCTTCCACCGTTACAAGAATGCATTGCGTTTTTGAAATTCCATCGATTGGAATACGATTAGTTGGAACAAGAGGTGGATAAAGGTTTTACTAATATAAATTTTAATGTTGTATTATTATTTTGGTTAAATTATAATTAAGTATAAATAAGGTGACATTATTGTATTATAGATCTAATATAATAGTGCCACTTTATAAATATTTAATTATGATTTTAATCAAAATAATGATATATTATTAAATGATATTACTATTAAATAAAGGTAAGAATTTTCTTATTTAGTTTTTTTTTTAAATCTTATATTATTTTTAGCTCATGTAACTTCCCACTTTGTTATTTGTTGTCAAGCTTTAACAATCCTACCATGGCGACTTTTGATCAACCCTGATATTCCTGATAACTATATCATATGATCATTCCATTTCCGTATGACCTCATTTCATAATGCTTCCCCTCCTTTTCGAGTCTTTATCCTGCAACCTTCAAAAACAATCATTCTCGCCAAAACATCAATTTCATAATTAAATAATATCGTTAGGAATTTCATCATACGTAATAACTGATTGAACAATGGTTTAAGAAAAATTATATTTGTTTTGGCTATAACCTATATTCATTTCACATGAACACAACGGCTATAAACTATATTCATTTCACATGAACACAACGGCTATAAACTATATTCATTTCACATGAACACAACAGCTATAAACTATATTCATTTCACATGATCACAACGACTATCTTTTAAAAAGAAATTAGGGCAAAAATTGGGATGTAACATTGGAGTTGCTTAGCAGGCTGTAGATGCGCATCACCTGGAAACTTCTACCAAGAAAACGGTTGATAGAACTTGGAAGGACGAGAAGGATGAGAAAGAATTGAAGCAAACCTTGTGTCTTATGGTTGAATACATTGATGTTATCCATAGGTCGAGCCCACAGCCTGTGTCTTAGTTACCTACCACATTTGATCCCAAGTCTCCGGCCAAATAGAACATGTTAGATCAGATAGAGAGGAGCAAAATGGTGGTTGAGGTTTTCAACGACTGGCTAGAAGGGGTTATCCAAGAAGGCACCAAGTACATTACTGATCTGAGAAACATTTATGATGATGTTGTAGAGGTCATCAAAGAGTTAGAATCAGAAGTTGCCTCTTGGAAAAAGGAAAAGGTAAAATGGGCAGTTGTGGTCTCTCAAATGACTGAAATCCAAAAGTATGGCATAGTTAAATTCTTAACAGAAATGGCTGTGGCCAACTTAGACGACAATGTGCATTGATAGTGAAACAGGAGCATGATGAGTGCATCAAGTTGCTGAAAGAAACAATGGAGCTCACTCAGTCTATGCAGAATGGTCTGAAGTGTATTAATGTAAATTGCTTAAAAGATGATGGCAAGACTGTGTAAGCTATGGACGTCATGATTCAATCTTTTAAAGAAAAGATTGAATATGTGAAATGTAAATGATTAAACTTATATCAGACTGTAGGTTCTTTAATTTTACCACTGGTTATTGATGACAGTTTTACTCTTGTATGTGTAGACTCACCCTTATTAATATTGTACAATATTCTTTATTCTGCAATATATGAATCGCACTGTGTTAGTGAATACGATCTGCAAGTAATATCAATCTCTAAGTATGAGTGTCAGTCTCTCAGACTACACAGGTACGTTGATCTGCAAGTGCAATACAAATTAGACTGCAACAATGAAATGTAGAGCAATATGGAAGGATATCGATCTGCTGTAAGTATTGATCATTTATTGATTTCGATGTCAATACTACAATCATTGATGCACATATATATTGTATTCAATAGATGCCTCTCAAGATAGGTCATGATCTTTCAATACCACGTCACAATTTGCTTATGTATTTAGTTAGTATTAACTAACTAATCTGATCTCCTACAAGATCTGATTAGCTAGTTACTACTAACTAATTGTGACTGTAATATATCAGGAGGCATATTTGATCAATCTACAAGACCATCAGGTTTGATATGTATATATACATGCACAGTATTTCATCTCAGTTTGATATGAATGTGCTTGGGCAGTATTAGACACATTATCAGTTTGATTATAATATGTATGTGAGTGTATGTCATAATATGTATGTGAGTGTATGTAAGACATACGCTCACATACATATACATTTTACAGTCTCAAGAGATCTGACCGACGCTATTCAGTAACACTCCCTTTTGGCTAGGGAATAACTAAGTATGAATTTTAGATATCACCTTACTTGTGATATCAAGGAGTATATTGAACACCAAGTCTCATGATATTCATATATCCTTGTTATGGTATGTGCACTGACATCATGTCGCATGATGTCTACCATAACACATCATGGCGTCTCACCATGATTATCTCATAAAGAACATGATGATCTGAAAGATATCACGTCTCATGATATCCATCAGAATCTTCTAGAGAAATTACTATCATGACCTACATAAAGATATAATGTCACATGATATCCATCATGATAAGAAACATTGTAAAGTCGTCACCTCACAATGTTTGATACAAGTGTACATTATCAGAAAGATCGTCACCTTAACGTAATATACATAGGAAGAGGGCTCATGAGTCATAGAGTCGCACATATGACAAAAGAGTTTACACATTAAACATCTTTAATATATAATTTTAGAAAGGAAATAAATTAGAAACTTGAGTCTCAATTACATTTCAATGACACCAAGTTTCTTTTTGAAGTGTTCCACTTTAACTATGGAAAGAGGCTTGGTGAGAATGTCTGCAGTTTGATCACTAGTGTTAATATACTCTAATTGGATGGCTTCCCTCTCTACCATATCTCTAACATAGTGAAAAGGAATTTCAATATGCTTGGATTGATCATGGAATACTAGATTTTTTGACATCTTGATACAACTTTGATTATCACATAGAATAGTAGTAGGCTTTAGAAGTTTTCCAAATAGTCCCACAATCAACTTCTTAAGCCATATAGCTTCTCTGGCTCCCATAGCAGCTGCAATATATTCTGCTTCTATAGAACTTTGTACTACGGAGGATTGTTTTTTGCTTGTCCAAGAGATCATAGCGGATCCTAGACTGAAACAATACATGGATGTGCTATTCCGATTTGTCACACTGCCAGCCCAATCTGAATCCATGAATCCATGTAGATCCAAATCAATCTTCTTGTATTTTAGGCCATATCCAATAGTACCCTGTAGGTATCTCAAAATATGTTTAGCAACTACAAGATGAATTTCACGAGGCTCACACATGAACTGACTTAAAGCATTCACTGCATGGCATATGTTAGGTCTAGTGTTAACCAAATACATAAGTGACCCAATAATCTGTCTATAAAGTGTAGGCTCAGCAAATTTAGATTTTGTTGTAGCTTCTTTTAGCTTGTGCAAGTTTGTCTCCATGGGATTGGACATTGGTCTACAATTTAACATTCCAAATCTCGTAAGTATATAAATGGTGTATTTTCCCTGGTTTAGAAAGATACCATCAAGTTTTTGCCATACTTCCAATCCTAGCAAATAGTGTAGAATACCGAAATCTTTCATTTCAAATTCTGAAGTTTGCATTCAGCAATAAGATGATCTTCTCCTGTGAGTAATAAGTCATCAACATAAAGAATTAGAATTAGCATATCACCATTAATAATTTTAAAATAGAGATTTGGATCAGCAACATTCTTTGAGAATTTTAATCTCATGAGTTATTTGTCAATTCTTTCATACTAGGCTCGGGGAGCCTGTTTGAGTCCATATAGAGCCTTCTTTAATTTGCATACATGAGATTCTGCATTATGAACTATAAATCCTTCAAGTTGTTCCAGATGGACTTCTTCTTCTATAGTTCCATTTACAAATGCAGTCTTAACATCCATTTGGTGAACCTTCCAATCTTTGGCTGCTACAAAGGCTAACACAGCTCGAACAGAGGTATATCGAGCTACAATTGCAAAGGTTTCTTCGTAGTCAATACCTTCCTTCTGAGATAATCCTCTAGCAACAAAACGTGCCTTGCGTTTTACTATGCTACTATATGCAGCATGTTTAAGTTTGAACAACCACTTGGAGGAAACAACTGATTTTCCATTTGGTCTAGGAACTGCCTCAAACATCATTCTTTAAAATGGAGTGATATTCTTCTGTCATAGCATCTTTCCAGGCTTTTTGTTTGAGGGCTTCATTAGTATTGGTTGGTTCAAAGTCAAGAATTTCACTCATCAATGCATTATATGTTAGTTTGTGGGGCCTTTTGCTTTCTCTAAATGTATCATCAAGCGCTACAAAGTTTTCAGCTTTCTTCACAATTTTCCTAGCCCAAAGTGGTTGTTTTCTTTTGTTGGTATTTTGATTCTCATCATGATACTCCCTTTGAGTCTCAGACTTAGGTGGATTTTCATATGAGGAATCTTCAGGACATTCTGACTGAATCTCAAGAATAGAACATATATCCTTGTTTAAGGTTTGATTTTGATTTTGTAACTCATCATAATTCTTTGCCCTTTTGAAGGCAATATCTTCCTCAAATATTACATCTCCACTAAGTTCTATTTGCTTTTGTCCAGGAATGAATATTCTATATGCCTTTAAAGTTTCACTATATCCCACAAAGATTCCTTTTCTTCCGGAGGGTTCTAGTTTTGTTCTCTTTCTTTGGGTACATGAATGTACACTGGGCAGCCAAAGATCCTTAGATGACTTATATTAGGTTTCTGCCCGGTAAATGTCTCCTCAGGTGTTTTGTTATTAAGATGAGAATGTGGACATCTATTTGAATATAAACAGCTGCTATAGATGCTTCTGCCTAGAAAGAGGAATCTAGATTTTGATCAAACATCATGGATTTTTCTGCCTCCACTATAGTTCTATTTTTCCTTTCAGCTACCCCATTTTGTTAAGGATTGTAGGGTACAGTGGACTCCCTCTTAATCCCTAAACTAA
The DNA here is from genome assembly GCA_028749045.1 of Cupressus sempervirens. Classification (NCBI taxonomy): domain Eukaryota; kingdom Viridiplantae; phylum Streptophyta; class Pinopsida; order Cupressales; family Cupressaceae; genus Cupressus; species Cupressus sempervirens. The sequence goes on from CM053786.1 coordinate 49,130,446, forward strand.
CACAATATTCTTTGAACAATTCTAAAATGTACTCTATCCCATTGTCAGTTCTCAGGGTCTTAATTTTCTTCCCAAAGAAATTCAGTTAGAGCTTTAAACTCTTTGAAACTATTTAGGATTTCCTTAGATTCTTTACATTTTAGGAAATATATTCATGTTTCATTGAGAAATCATCTATGAAGATTACATAGTATAGGGCTCCTCCCTTGGAGGGTGTTGACATAGGTCCACATAGGTCAGAGTAGACTAATTCCAATATGTTTTTGGTTTTGCTTGAACTATTTTGGAATGATCCTCTGCATGTTCGACAATGTGAGGAGGTTAGTTTGGGTAGTCCGATCACCAATTTATCCATTAAATTTAAGGCTTGAAAGTGTATGTGCCCTAATCTTTTGTGCCAAACTTCATTTATATCGGGAGATTCATAAATGAGAGCTTGCTTAGGTTCGATACACAATTTATATAGATAACCTTGCCTTATACCTATAGGTTTGGCTTTCTTAAATGTGGTGGATTTGCGCCACACCAAAACTCTCCCATCCATTAATGTGATCTTGTATCCATTATCTTCAAGAGCCGATATAGATATTAAGTTTCTTTTGATTTCAGGTACGTATAGTACATCCTTCAATTGAATTATCATGCTTGATTCTAGTTTGATGTTACAGGTCCCTACACCTTTTACAGGATGTGCAAAATCATCTCCGATGGTCACTGCTTCACTTGTTTCTTCTACCGTAGTTTCCATATTTTTTCAGAATCCAATAATATGTCTAGATGACCCACTATCAATTACTCAAGTGCTTGATTTGTTTGATACTTGATTCAATAGAGCTGAATAAAATACAAACTTCTCAGATTTTTCTTGTGAGTTTACTTTTCCAACGTAGGCATAAAATGATTGTTTCTTTGTTCTGTCAGGACAATGTACAGCATAGTGCCCATATTGGTCACATCTAAAGCATTAGACTTGTGAAGCATCTTTTCTATATTTTCCTTTCCCATGATAATTCTTCTTTCTTTTGAAGTTCTTCTTTTCTTTCTTCTTAATATTTGTATTAAGAACTTGTATGTCTTCATCTAAGGATTTTTGTTTGATTCTTTTTGGTAACAGCCTAGCTGCTTCTTGTAGACAGTCAGATCTTAGTCGGTTTAGCTTAGGGAATTTTGATCTTGCACTAATGCCTTGTTTGAATGGTTCCCATGAACTTGGGAGGCCACATAAGGCTGTTAGGGACAATTCCTTGCTGTTTATTTCATACCCAACATTAGACAATTGATCCCTTAATTCTATAATTCTCATAAAGTAGGCATTTACGGATTCACCTTTGTTCATACTTATGTGGTTCAGTTGTGTTTTGAGTGCAAGATTTCTTCAGGTATTATTTACCTCAAATGTGTTTTCTAAGGACTTGAGCATCAGGTATGAAGTTGTTTGTTTGCTAGAATAGGCACAATGTGATTCCTTACAAAATCCACTATTAATTTCATAGCTTTCTTATTGTTTTCAATCCATTGGGATTTTTCAGGCTCCGTACTTTTATTTTTAACAAATGAATCTACTTTGTTTTCATCCAATACCATCATGATTCGTTGTTTCCATGCTATGAAGTTACTCAAGACGATCCTCAAGTCTGATTGCACTTGTCATTTTGAAAGATAAATTTTGATAGTATGCAATCTGAATTCTCAAGTTTAATTTTAGGTCTCTTATAACCGTGGCTTTGAGACCATGTAAATGATTAAACTTATATCAGACTGTAGGTTCTTTAATTTTACCACTGGTTATTGATGACAGCTTTATTCTTGTATGTGTAAATTCACCCTTATTAATATTGTACAATATTCTTTATTCTGCAATATATGAATCGCGCTGTGTTAGTGAATACAATCTGCGAGTAATATCAATCTCCAAGTATGAGTGTCAGTCTGTCAGACTACACAGGTACGTTGATCTGCAAGTGCAATACAAATTTGAATGCAAGGATGAAATGCAGAGCAATATGGAAGGATATCGATCTGCTGTAAGTACTGATCATTTATTGATTTTGATGTCAATAGTACAATCATTGATGCACATATATATTGTATTCAATAGATGCCTCTCAAGATAGGTCATGATCTTTCAATACCGAGAGTCATGATTTGCTTATGTATTTAGTTAGTATTAACTCACTACTCTGATTAGTTAGTTAATACTAACTAATTGTGACTGCTATATCATAGTTTGCAAACTCTCCGAGTACTCTCAGAGTTGCCGAGTACTCCCCAAGTTTTTTGTTGGGCGAGTACTCTCAAGTTTAACTCTCGTGTATTTATAGATGTAAAAAAATGTCAATGTAGGGAAAACATTGCATTAGATGCACTTTTCACATCATTTTAGTGCTATAAACTACACATTTTCTCTATTGAGATGTCAATTACTAATTTAATACATTTTGTAATTGTATTCTACAAAAAAAAAAAATGTTTCTTTAAGAGATTTTGAATTTTAGTACTTTCTGAGTTGTCGAGTTTTCCCTGAGATTTTGTCTAGTGTATGCCAAGTTTTTTCTGAGTTGAGAATTTTGGGCTTGCCAAGTACTCTATGAGTCCGAGTCTGCAAACACTGTGTTATATATTAGGAGGCATATTTGATTGATCTACAAGACAATCACGTTTGATATTGAATGTATATATATATATATGCACAGTATTTCATCTCAGTTTGATAAGAATGTGCTTGGTCAGTATTAAGGCATATTATAAGTTTGATTATAATATGTATATGTATGTGACATACATATACATTTTACAGTCTCAGGAGATCTGACCGACGCTATGCAGTAACATGAAAGAATCCAAAACCCTGGCAATCGACAATTTCTTGAGGGTGGCTAAGATTCAGTCTTTGCTGACTCTTTGCATTGATCAACTCTAAAGTCACACGAGCAAAGTGATCAAGGTTCGGAGAGAAAAAGAAGTTTGGAAGCAACAAATTCTGCACATTAACCTTCCCAACTTCCAATGATTCAACAATTCTCCACTACACATTAAGAGTGGAAAGCACAATATGTCTCCTCGGCAGGGCAGGGTCACACTAGAGATTCCACAACGCCACCACAAACATGATCTTACGTGATGAATCTAATTGTTTCATTTTCCTAGTTTAATGTGGATATCCTTGGATTAGTCTTTCAATTATGAAAAACTAAATTTTACTCTGGTTCGGAGTTAGTTAACTCTGAGTTTTAAAGACAATTCTCTTGGAAGAGACTATACATATGTTTTTAAAAGACTTTTAGAGGGTCCAAAAAAATTTCATGAGATAGACTTGAAATTACAGTTATGATATATGTTATGTTTTTCAAAAACTTTATCTGTGAATGAAGAAGATAGATGCTCATTGTTGCTTAAAATCTGTGTTTAAGTGGATGGAAGTGAGTTTCAGTGTGAATTCATTTTCAAATTTGTGATTATTTATCCTTTGTGAACCTGTCATATATCTAATCGTGTATCTCAGTTTATGAATTTAGAAAAGGAAATTTTATATACATTGGAATGGGGTTCTGTGTGCTCTGCTTCTTGAATTACTTATTTGAAATTTCACAAAATCGCATTCATGTCATGATGATGAATGGATGTCAGTAAATCCTATATTACTTTTTGGTTAAAAGTATGTCCAAATTTATTTTTATTGAAATTATTCATTGAATATCATTGAAAGGGATTTGTGCCTTAATTCAGAGTGAAACTAATCCTAGTTTACCCAACTGTGGTTGCTTATTTGTTCTTAATGAAGATGGGTTACACGGTAAGATAAAACAAATTATTAATAAGGACAAATATGTTAACCAACAGATACAAAGATGCCAAACATTACATTTTCTCAGTTCATTCCCAGCAATACTCTTGTATGTTTCACTCTTCAAATGCTTATGATCAACCAATGTACCATTGAATAATATCCTAAGAATATATAACCACGAGCTTTATATATGTTCGCACAGCAGATATGAACTATAGGAAATATCAAATATTTTATTAATTTTTCATTAATAGTTAAGTCACCCAATATTTCGCCTTCAGTATCAAGATTACTGCTTTTATCAAATTAATCTCCTTTAAATTGCCCAATAACAAATGATAGGGGAGGAGATTTATTTCTACTATTATGCAATGGCAAGGAAATCTGTAATTGTCTTCTTCAAGCCGAGCCAATATTCCATAGTTGCAGCAATTGAACTAAAACCTTCTTCTTCACATTTATTCCTCTAGTATCCCCGATCTGTGAGGTACATATCAATTTTCATTTACCATTCCCAAGGAGCCTATTTTTAGGCCATAGAGTGCTTTTACCAATTTGAGTACCCAATGCTCTTTATAGGCAACTCTGAATCCAAGAGGCTGCATCATGTACACCTCCTGTAAATCACCATTGAGGAAAGCACTTTTGATGCCCATGTAATGTACCTTCCAGTCACACTAAGTTGTCATGGCTAGGACTAATTTGATGGTGCTCCTCTTTGTTGTTGGAGCAAAGCTTTCCTCATAATAAATCCATTCACACTGAGAGAAGACTCTAGCAACAAGACATGCCTTCTACTTATCTAAAGTACCAATAACCTTGTATTTGACTTTGAAGACCCATTTGCATCCGATGGGTTTCTTTTCTAAAGGCGGATCTGACAAAACCTCAATATTATTTTCCAACAGACTATGATGCTAGTTTTTATAGCTTCTTCGCTTTTCGCCTCTATGTATGTTTAAAGGCTTATACACACGGTGAATGTTTTCCATGAGAGCAAAATTTATAATATCAAAAGGTTTGCTTTTCTAAGTTCCTCGAAGCAGCTCTACCTTTGACGAGATTACTTTTGCCAATTGTCTTGGCCCACCATTTAGGCAGGAGAGTAGAAGTCCAACATTAGAAACAGGAGATCCAATGGGATCATCATAATCATACACACAGCGATTGTTTACTGTGAGAGCAAGGCTTACAAAATCAAAAGCTTAGCTTTTCTTCCAAGTAGTTCTACCTTCGATGAGCTTACCACTGCCAATTATCTTAGCCCAACATTTAGGTCGGAGACTAGAGGTCCCAACATCAGAAGTAGGAGGTCCAATGGGATCATCATCATCAAATAGAAGATGGGATGGATCCTTGAGAAAATCAAGTGTAGTTGCATGTCTGAGTAAGCCTAAAAGAGATGGAACTGATGTCATGCTTTCATCCTGTCAGCTAAGAATCATTTTTGTCACCGTCCTACATCTTTCCTCTTCTCAAAAACTCTACTTTTACTACAGAAAAGTCCAAATCAGGTTTTAGTAGTTTATGCTACTTATTGGGTTTTTAGGATCTCCACCACCTATTACGCTCATCAGAAAACCCATGTGCAAGCTACCCATCTAATTCCCTGCATTTCGAGTCAAGCCAATGATGTTTTGATGCCTATCTTAGAGTGATATGACAGTCACACTTTAGGTCGTTACGATAAGTCAAAACCCAACGAGTGGCAATTCTCCATCCCTCCAAATTTGTTCAAGGTAAACAAGTTTGAAAATAGCACTTCTTGACTACCAAGCCCAATCAGGAAAGTTACTGAAGAGGTGCCAATCCTAAGCTTACTCATCAATTAAGGAAAAAGATTGCGATTAGCATCTAGGATAATCAAAAGAGGAATATTCCATGGATATTCGCCCAAAGAAGTGTTATATGGTGGTCCTTATCAAGCGCAAACGAAAAGTAATAGTCATTCGGGCATCGAAGTATTTGTATGCCCCATTCTTTGGAAAAGGCACCAAAAGAGTGTCATTCCCAAATGGTCATGTAAAGCCACTTGAAGAGGATAATCCTGACCTAGGTCTTGCATAAAAAGAGGATGGTACCATAATAAAGGGGATTGTGCTAAAATGAAGGCCAATCAAGGGGAAGGCCTAAATATTTTACTGTTGGTCAAGAATAACAATTGTGGTGGCTGAAATCCTAAATCCGAATAATGTTGCAAAATCAAATTTGATGATGGTGTAATCCAACCACCATATTTAATGAACATGCCATTATAACAGGATGGCAATCAGAGAATGTTTTATCAAAATTAAATGCATTTATTACAGAAGTAGATGGTAAATACTTGCATGTTATTAACAGACACCGAGAGGTCTATATAAACAAAAGAATAAAGCGATGTTTCCTTAGGAAACAATTGTAAAGAATAGAAATATTCTACTCCAGCTAAAAGAAAGCTAACAGATAACTACAGCTAACTAATATTAGAAACATTCTAATATTTACAATAGATTACAAACAGATAATCATTAACTAATAATAGAAGCTTTTCTATTATCGTGATACCCTCCCTTAATGGTAATCTATTCACAACACCAAACTGTCCTCTGAATTTGACAAACTTATCTAGACCAAGAGGCTTGGTGAGAATGTCTGCAGTCTGATCCGTGGTAGGAACATACTGAAATTCTATTGTCTTGCCTACAACCAGCTATCGTATGTAGTGACAATGAACATCCACATGCTTGGTTCGTTCATGGAAGACATGATTTTGTGCTAACGTGATAACACCTTCATTATCAACAAACAAAGCAGTCGGTCCTGCTAGTGACATCTGCATATCCCCAAGCATCCAATGAAGCCAAACAGCTTCACACCTACCTTGACTATCCCTCTATATTCGACCTCTATAGAGGAGAGAGAAATCACCTGCTGCTTCTTACAGATCCATGTGACGACACCTGATCCCAAACTAAACACATATCCAGAAGTTGACTTTTTATCGTCAACAGAGCCTGCCCAATCTAAATCTATGAACCCACTGAGTCTAGGATTAGAACTTCAAGAGAAAAGTTCATAATCTGAAGTGCCCTTCATATAACGAAGCACACACTTTGCTGCAATCCATGATCAGCTTGGGGGCTGTCATAAAGCGTGAGATGTAGTTGACTGCGAAGCTGATATCAGGCCTAGTAGCAGAGAGGTAGATGAGGGTGCCTGCTAGTTGCATGTATGTAGTATCATCAATGGGAGGGGAATTAGACTTTGCTGATAACTTCAGCCCTTTCTCCATGGATGTAGATGTAGGCTTGCAAACCTGCATGGAGAATTTGTCTAACAGAGCCCTAGCATATTTGGACTAAGAGATGAATATACCAAAAAATTGTTCTCGGACCTCAACACCTAGGCAATAACGCATGAGCCCAAGGTCAGTCATATATCAAAAGACTAGGATAAATTCTATTTGGTTCCCTAAATCAAACATGTCGAATTGCCAATGATGATCAATTCATCCACATAAATAACCAGAAGGATGATGTCACTGTCAATAGTCTTGATGTACAAATTTGAGTCTGAAGAACTCCTCTAGAAGCCTTGATCATAGAGGTACTTATCAATTTTCATGTACCATCCCCTAGGGGCCTACTTCAAGCCATAGAGAGCTTTCATCAATCTGAGAACCTGATGGTCTTTACCAACAACCTTTAAACTAGGAGGCTGTGTCATGTAGACCTTTTCGTGGAGATCACTATTCAAGAAAGCACTTTTGACGTACATCTGATGGACCTTCCAACCAAACTGTGCTGCCATGGCTAAGGCTAATTGATTGTGTTCATCTTTGTAGTAGGAGCAAAGGTCTCCTCATAATCAATGCCCTGACGTTGAGAAAAGCCCTTCACAACTAAAAGAGCTTTGTACTTGTCCAAAGTACCATCAGATTTGTATTTGATTTTGTAAACCCATTTGCAGCCAATGGGTTTCTTCCCTGTTGGAAGATCATAAAAGACCTAGGTGTTATTCTTCAAAATGCTCTAATGTTCAAATGTCATGGCCTATTCCCACTTTGGAATTCCTTTCGCCTTGGAATATGTTTGAGGTTCAATCACACTATAAATGTTGGCCATGAGAGCAAAGTTAACAGACTCTGTAGATTTCCTCTTTTTTCGAGCAATTCTCCCATCAATGAGCTCATCTTCACGAAGATCAACAAGTGTCTTAGCTCACCATTTAGGCCAGAGATGCTTGGTGATCAGGTTCCTCATCGGAAGAATATGGATCAAGCTCAAGTGAAGCATCTACAATCAAGGTGATCCTGCAGGAGAAGCTGGAAGTATCTGTATATGGATCACTTCTATAATTGGAGTTGCAAGAGCTACTAGAGTCCGGCCATCATGTGGACCTAAGGGAAGCCTAACTCCCAAATCATGAGCCTTCACAAGCTGGTCTGTTGGATCAAGAACAAGAGAAACATGCATCAATGGTCCTCACTGCTCATCAAAGACTACACACGACTATATATGAGACAAGATGTCTTAGTGTTGAACAAGCGGTAGGCTTTGTGAAGACTATTGTATCAGGCAAGCATAAGTTTCTAACTCTCGGCATCCAACTCAGTGCATGATGCATCAAGGATCCAAACAAAAGCAAGGGAGCCAAAAACCTTCAAGTGACTAATTATGGGCTTGCGACCTAACCAGGCCTCTTCTAGAGTCTTAGCTTTGACCGCCACTGGAGGTGACCGGTTCAAAAGATAAACTGTAGTATTGACAACTTCTTTCCAAAACTGCTTCAGAACACGTCTTTGTTCAATAATGATCGAGCCATCTCGGTGATTCAAATGTTCCGATGTTCAACTACATTGTTCTTTTGTAGTGTGTGGGGTGTGGTTAACTGGCGTTTGATGCCATGAGTATCCAAGAGGATAGAGAATTCATTAGAACAAAATTCCCCCCCATTGGCTGATCTAAGAGTAATAATAGATTTCCCAGACTCTTTTTCAACTAAAGGTTTAAACTTCTTAAATACAGGAAATGCATCTGATTTCTTTTTAAGAAAATACAACCACATTTTTCTACTAAAATCATCAACAAACAACAAAAAATACCTAGACCCAAGAACAGGAGTGGTCATAGGGCCACGGATATTGGCATGAACAAGTTGAAGTACTTGAGAAGCTCGCCATGAATTGCCACTAGTAAAAGGTGTGCGATGTTGCTTCCCAACTTGGCATGCATCACAAACTCCAAGCTATTGAGTCTAAATCTCTAGCAAAGCGAGTACAAGCTCTTCTCGAGCAAGCTAAGAGAGATAATGCACATTTAAGTGCTCATATCGTTGATGCCAAAGTGTGCTAACAGAAGACCATCGAGCAGCCATAGCTAAGTCCCAAGAATCACTAGAATTCGTAAGGTGGAAACAACCATGATCCTCAAGACTCACTCCAACAATAGACTGAGTCGCCCTATCAGTGATGGTACACTAATATGAACTGAAGGTGACATCCAAGCGTGGAGAATGTTGCAGTAACTGACTGAGTGAAAGAAAATTTAGTTCCATCCCTGGAACATGGTACACATCGAGGAAAATGGGATTCCTCCCGGCAGACTGCATTTGAATGTTGCCTTTACCGACAACGGTGTACTCTTCTTCGCCACAAAAAAATCACAGAATCTGAGTAAGGCTGGTAGTCAGTGAACCAATCTCAACAGTGGGTGAAATGACAAGAGGCACCTGAATCAATGTACCAGGCAGACGACTTCACATGATCTGGAGGTCTTTTAGCCATTAAGGTGTAAAAGGCAGATTCTATTTGCTCAATGTGCTCTGCAACCTTCATGTGACCAAACTTGTGGCAATAGTTGCATTGAATGTTCTTCTTTTGGGAGCCCTTTGAAGCTGGAGAAGAGGACTTCTAGTGAGAAGACTGTTGAGACTTGCCTTTATCCTTCTGAAGGATTTGGTAGCAAAGGCTTGCTCTGTGGAGATGGAGTTGGGACAGCTACCGAACTGTTGTTTTCACTGATCTTGTTGAAGCAGAAGTGTGCAGAGATTGGTGAACTTTAAATCAACACCAGAAGATGTGATGTTGAGAGTCTCGATAAAATGCTCGTAGGACTTGGTAAACTCCAGAGAGTGATAACCACAATGTCCTCTTCCTCCATCTTGCGACCAATGGCAAACAACTGATCACAAATTTCCTAAATCCTATTTAGGTGAGCCTGGAGCAATGTTAGCTCATCCATGATAATAGAAAACAGTGTTCTACAAGAAGAAAGCTTTGTTTTTGCCAGAAGTCTTATGAAGATTTTTGAGATGTGCCCATATCTTGGCAGTTGTCTTGCCAAATGGAATATGAGAGAGTTGATCATCAACTACGAATAATTTGAGAAGCATCACTGCCTCCCGATTATTCAAATCCCATGTATCTTGATCAGTACCAAGCGTAGTCGAACGCTGTGTAACACCCAGAACAATCTGATCAGTATTCCAATATTCAAAAATTGCTATTATCCGCAGCTTCCAAGTGCCATAATTGCAACCATTGAATTTTGAATTACTCCCAAGCAAAATATTAGTCAATGATGCCATAGCACGTTTTCCAATAAAAAAGCGTGAAAATCTATAAAGGCACATTCTTCAAGGCAAAAAAATGGAAAACCAAAAAAAATTGAAGGTGTACCCAGAAGAGAGCTCGAAAAATCCAAAAACAATATGTTGTCAATTTTGAGATCCGTTGGCTCAAAAATCGAGGCACCTAAAAAAATCGGACAACTTAGCAAAGCTCTTGAAAAACCCACCAAGAATTTGTAATCAGAAAAAAATCTGAGCCCAAAAATTAGGGTTTTAAAGAAAACTCTAGTCCTCTGATTATATTCTTGGAGCAAGATATCTTCCATGATTGGGACCATGTGAGCAGGATATACTTCTATAATAGATAGAGCAGCTAGACGATTTGCTTGAGTTTGACTTCCAAGAGTCTTGGTCATATTGATTTAGAGGGAATAGACCATGTTGAGACTCGATATGGTGTCTCTGGTGATCAAGAAACTATAGCAATCAAAGGACTAGGATTCATGGGATTGAGTTCTGTGTATTTAGGCTAGAAGACCTTTATGCTAACACCTAGGTCATAATATTCTTGAATAGATGGATACTTTGTGAGCTTGGGATTCACCAACTGTGATGCAAATCCCAACCTTATATTTCATTACAGGTCAAAGCATGTAGAGATCAAATATGATATTAGAGATACGGTGCAAAGGAATGCTATTTCATTGAGGTACATTAGTACTAATGATCAAATGGTAGATATTCTAACCAAGCCCCTTGCCAGAGAAAAGTTTGTGCATTTTTTAGACAAGCCTGGCTTTGTGAAGAATGAAGCCCTTGCCGAGAGGGAGTCTGCATCAATGATTTATAAAAATTTACTTTAATGTATTCTTCTCTGTGGGAAGAAGTTTGAGGTACAAGCCCTTGTTAATGCATTCTTCTCTGTGAGGGAGAAATTTGAGGTGCAAGCCCTTGTTAATGCATTCTTCTCTACGAAAGAAAAGTTTGAGGTGAAAGCCCTTGTTCCACCCTTTGGGAATAGCCATGGTGGATGTCATATGAGAGACTCCATGACTTAGCACTTGTGTTTATTCACCCTCTAGGAGTAGCCATGGCGAATGTCATGAGAGATGACAACATCGCATTGAGTATTTCTTTGATAGACACTTGTACTCATTTGCATTTCCATACATGGGAGTAACCATGATGGACCCACCCTCTCAGAGCAGCCATGGTGGAGGTCATGTGAGAGACTTCATGACTTAGCACTTGTGTTGAATCACCCTCGAGGAGTATCCATGGTGAATGTCATGATGAAATGACATCACATTGAGTGATTTTGTAATGAGAACTTGAGTTAATTTGCATTTCCATTCATGGGAGTAGCCATGATGGACCCACCCTCTGGGAGTAACCATGGTGGATATCATTACATAACTCAAATATCAAGAAGGATTCCCCCCTAGCTAAGAGGGAGTGATGTTATTTTAGCTATGGTCGGATTCCTTCAGGCCGACATAGATAACATAAAGGTTGTCATAGTATAATTATTATATCACAATAATTATATTATCACATAATATAATAATATAATTTTATTGATAATGAATTATATGATATAGAATTTAATGGGTAATAATTATATATTAGTTACATATTAACATAATTATATGAATTAATTAATTCAGCCAACTTGTAAGAGAGGTCTCCCTTGGTGAAAGGGCACCACCAATAGATATAAAGGAAGATTAAATCGTCCTCTCTTGGCAATGAAATAATACACACAATCTGCATTATTGAGAAGTAGTGCTCATGGGAGACAATTGGGTGTTGTCTATGGTTGGGAAGGCAAATCATTGCATGTGGTTAAACAAGCACATAAAATCAACATACTGGAATCATTACTCGTGGCTAAATGAGTACAATCAGAAAAACAACATTCAACACCAACCTCACCCAAGACACAAGGAAAAATCGGGTGATGTCTCTTGCCAAGTAGAGATATCTCTTTTATTAAGGAATGTCTCCTACTTGACACTCCTATGTACCCTACTACAAAGTATGCACCTATTGACATCAGCGATTTTTCAACTTAATGTGCTAATTATACATTGTATTATATAATTAACAACACTTAAAAATGTTAAGATTTCAACGATTTTATATTGTTCCAAGCATTGGTATAGACATTGTATTATATAATTAACAACACTTTAAAATGCTAAGGTTTCAATGATATTATTTTGTTCCAAGCATTGGTATAGACATTGTATTATATAATTAACAATGTTTCAATAAACAATTCCTTGCATAACTTCAACAATTCTCATCCAAAAGACATGATTCCTACATGCCATTAGTGAAAATAAATTGTCAACCTTCAATAGTAATTATATATTGTGATTATATATTCAGGCAATTAAAAATGGACATAGTGGAACAAGAATTTGGTTCTAGGTACGATCACCCACACAAAGCACATAAAAATGTAAGAATCCTAAAGACTCATCCAAAATGTGAATATAATGTCTCCTAAATTGAGATATGGAATAAATAATGTTAGTTATCTAATATTAGTTAATATTCCATGAAGTAATATTTATATAATTAGTCATAATAAATGATTATTATTTAATATTAGTTAATAAATCAAAAACTAATATAAAACAACAGCTCTTGGGAGCTGGAGTCCCTGCCTTTAGCCTTTTAGAAATGAGAGTATCCATGAAGTTGTAAAATATAAATCATATAAGAAGAAGAATAGTTAAAATAGCTTCCATATTTTTTTATTTTAAAAATAGTAATTAAATATGTGCGAAAGGAAATTGAAACTTAATATTATTTTTTTTAAAAAATTTAAGTTAATACGTTATTTATTTTAAGTGCTCAAAAACTACTTATCTTTTATAATCACTTTTTAAAAATTATCTAATTTTAAATAATCTTAACTAATTTTTACTTTTAGATTTATGCAATATTAAAAATATATATTATTTTAAAAAACTTAAAGTTATAAGTTATATATTATTAAAAGAATAAATTTAGGTAAAGATATATTTTCTTAAAAATATTATTAATATTTTAATAAAAATAACTTTTACATAATATTTTATTTAATTTTAATATTGATTTAAAACTTAACAAATTTAAAAATAAGCTAAAGAATATAGTAAAAATGGTATAAACTACTTACATGCCCCTTTATACATTTATTGTTTAAGTTAAAAGTTAATAATAGTAGTGGAAGTACAGCGTACAGGCGGCTGCAGTGAAAAGTAATATGATGCAATGGCATGTCACGGGGTTGGATAGCATGTGACGTCCATGGATAGCCGCTGCCGTGTTTCAGTCTGAAAAGTGCCTCATAAATATTAGCCGTGCAAACCAGTCCATGGAAATTTAAATTTAGATGGCACGACACTGACCAACATTAAATTTGTTCTTATCTCTTTTTATTTTTTCAACTAAAAAACAGATTTATACCCACGAAATTGGTTCCAGACCAATGAAAAATGAGAAATTTGATTGTGACAATTGAATTAAAAAATACACATCCAAAAAATCTTAGCTTTTGATATTTTTGGCTGCCATCTTTGTTAAATAACAATAGATGCAATGCGTCATAGTTCCTGCCTAATGCATAATAAAATTTGATTGTGACAATTGAATTAAAAAATACACATCCAAAAAACCTTAGCTTTTGATATTTTTGGCTGCCATCAATTTAATGCAAGGGAGTATAATGAAGGACTAATAAGGCTGTCTTATATATAAGGCAGGGACTAATAATTAAGTAAAGGCTTTGTTAAATAACAATAGATGCAATGCGTCATAGTTCCTGCCTAATGCATAATGGTTGTAGAAGTGTAGGTGAGTGAGAATCTAAATTAACATTATGAATGCATTAATTTTTGCCTAGAAATGCACTTGTGATCTGATACGATTGCTCATATTTTGTTATTAAATTCTGCTCTTAGAAATGCGCTTGTGATCTGGTAGGATGGCTCATATTTTGTTATTAAGTGCTCGTGCTATATTATTATATCTTTGGGCATTTAAGCCCAAGAATAAGAGGCCAAAGTCCCCAATATGGCACTATGTACTTAATATCATACTACGATCAATACATATGCTTTAGACAAATTTGCACCTTCTACATTGACAACTTAAATTATGTGCAATGAGGAAAGATATCCATACCAATATTTGAATTATAGAACTTGAAGAAGTGATGAAGCATTTGGAGTATCACATTATATGTTTAAACATACCATGCATGCTACTAGACAACCATAAGTAGTTGGAATAACTCCCCCAACTATGTATTATTCTTATCTTGATTATCAAATGGAATTCACACTATTTTTAATCATTAGCAGTATAGATAGAGATATAGATAGAGATAAATAGCAATATACAACAATAACAACATAAACATATATGCAGAAGAAAAAATGATAGATAATATAAAGGAAGAAGAGGAAGAGAGATAAAATAGTAAGATAGAGTGATACCAACATAAGTTGTGTGTGTGTGTGAGAGAATTAAATATATATTTTTTTTTAATAAAACAAATAGTCAAAATAAAATCATGGTTATAATAAAAAATTAAAATATATTATATTTTAATAAATGAAACTAGGAATTTAATTTTTATATTAAAACTCACATTTCTATAAAAAAAATGAAATGTATTGAAATATAAAAATATTTTATAAGTAAAACTAATTGTTTAATTTTGTGTTTATTTCTTCAGTATGTTTTTTGATATAAAATATAATTATTAATTTAATATTAAAATATATATTTAAGTTTTAAATGTATTTAAACTAAATGATAAATTGTTTAAATAAAAAATATTATTAATAATAAATAATATAATTTAAAAATTGTAACACTTATCAATTATACATATTACAAGTACTATTATAAAATATAATTAAAAAATAATATTGTTTAATTTATTTTTTATAAAAGTAAAACAATAGTAATAATTTAACTACTTTTATTAAAAAAGCAAAAGTTTTAAAAAAATTAGAAATTCAAATACAAAGATATAACATATTGAAATTATATTAAAAAGACATATTTATTAGTTATATATATAGAAGTATAATTTGAACTTATGCATTACACGAAGTTTTAGAAACAAGTTATATCAAATAGTAAAAAATAAACATCAATGTAAAACTAAAAATAAATATATTTAAAATATAAAATAAAAAATATTTAATAGATTGTGATAATTAATATTGATTAGACATGTTCTGTGAGGTGGAAGATAAAATGATTGAAAAAATAAAATCTTATCAAACTTGTTACAAATGTAGAAAAGATAAAGTTATAATTAATACATTTATTAATGCAAAATAAAGTTGTTAGAAAATATTTGTATTTTTTTGTAGAAAATTAATTTTTTCCCCACCAAAAATAGTATGGACCAATAGAATAGATTAAAAATATGATTTATAAAATAATGAAAAATTAAAAAAAGATATAAACATTTGAAATCTCATATAATCTTTTAAATTCTTGAATTTGACTGGTTAGTAGTAATGTTATATTGGATTGACATGAATGCATAAGTATTCCTGCCTTGACAGGAACTAATAATAAATATCAGTTCGAGGAAGTTTTACGGGAAAGCTTCTTTAAAGAAGCATTCTCGAATGTTGAAAGGAGGTTAGAGGAGGTTGGAAAATTTAAGAATGTTATTACACTTGTCTCATAATAGGGACTACCAGGTCATTTCACCAATGTCAGAACTGGTTTAACGATTCATATCGTATGCAGTTAGTCGGTGGAATTGCAGGCCGAAGGATATGGAAACACGATGAATATCGCCTATCTTCCTTAATGAATAAAAGAGTTTTGAATGCCTTTTGCTTCACCGAATAACAGCGGCAAAGGCTGGGAGATAGGACGGAAGTGTTGTCGAAACAATCTAACGGGGAGTGTCCGCGGAGAGCCAGCGTGTCAAAGCCAACGGAGCCGACTCATTATAAAATGTGAGATAAGTGGCATTCCATTATGGCAAATCCTGCCGTCTTCTCACATATTCACTCTGCCACGGAGACAGTAAAATACAAGAGAGTTTGTAGTATCTGGTTGCCACCGTGTCCCTAGATCTCAGAAACCCCAAGCCACATTGAGTTTATTATCTAGCGGATGAATATGAATCCTTCAACCATAACGGGCATTCTCTACAGAGCAAGGCGGATGCGGTAAAAACCACCCAGAAGTTAAAGTGCCACACCGTGTTTAGTGATTGGGAGGAAGTAATACATCTGGTGTGACGTGTATCCTGGGTTGCGGACTGTGCATTGTTGTGTCAATAACTCTAGAGAAACGGTACCGTGAGTTTCCATACTAGTGTTCACAGACTTACCAGCATGGACTATATATTAGTGTTACTGTGATGCGTGCGGAGTCTATCCAGATTCGTGGCTGTAAGACTGGAATCTAGAAGGAATGACTATGTAACACCTTCTTGGCATTTATAATCGACTTTCATTGCTGGGTTTCCTGTAAATGAAGTGTGCAGTATGATCTGTATTGTTTCTGCTTTCAAAGAAATGTTTCCATGCATAATTCTGACCAAACTGCAATAGAGGAGCGAAGAGTTGTAATGTTTGTGTTAATTATTTGTTCTCTGTTCTGTTGGTTCAGTTTTAGCTGAATATTTAGTTCAGAACTGAACACATCTCTTCTACGTCATTGGTGTAAGACATTGGTGTTTATGTATACTGCTGATGGTATGAATATAAATTCAGTAACAGTTTGGTAATTTATATCTGTTCTTTCAGTCCATACCTTTGATTCTGTATATATGTATCTCTGTATTGGAGGGCAAACCAAAATTTACCAGAATATATTTGCCGACTGTTCGACAATATGTCAAAATCTGAATCCGTCAGGAAACTGAATATCAATGCAAACATTTAGTTGAACGCAAACACGAGTATTTCATTCCAATTGTTTTGTCAAAATTAAAGGAAGGCAAGCTATTCGGACAAGATCCTTTTAGGGATTTTACACTGAAAGACAACAATTGTAAGTGAAGTCTACTTTGATAAACAAAATGACCAACAATCAATCAAGAAACTCTTGCAAATATATAGTCTTGATGAAAAAAGCATGCAATGAACAACTATCATACATCATTATATGATAGTAACAACATTATTGTGGAAATAAAAAAATTCATTTTGTTGCCAAGAAAGTGTAGAAGATAAGGAGAGAGAGACAGAAAGCTACAAATTCTTACTTAAGAAATCATTACCTCCAATACTTGCTTGCCCCTAAATGATAACTGTCCATCTTGAATTTCACGTTTGAGTGTATTGACTAAATCTATGGAACTTTCCCACAGTTTTAGCCCTCCTAATCATTATAAAAGGAAATATTACTCCAAATCATTATGCTAACTGATCATAATAATGTAAAGAACTACAAGACAACAAAACTGTTATAGGCAGAAAATATCTACAAAAAACAAAGAACATATTATTATGTATAATGCATCAGTTACCTTCATACTTCCCAGGGACCAGATCTGAATTAGAAACTCCAAAAACATCACTAGTATTGACTCGTCCCTACAAGCATGGAACAACCGGTTTTAATGGAAATTCCAGTCCAAAGTTTTAGACGATAAACTTCTTGAAGACCACAAGATCAGTTCAGTTGTATAAACTAGGCCACAGAATTTTCTGAACCGTCCTCAAACATTGCATATGCACTATACCTTAAACATTACAAGGCCTCCGTGCAAGCTAACAGGCTCAGCAACATACTTCTCCAATTGCACACCCTATTAAATTACAAAACACGGGTCAATGAGTCTGACTCAAAAAACTAAATAATTGAATCCTGATAGCAATATCACAATTTGACATGCTGTGGAAAATATCTCCTACTTATCAAAACATAGTTAAACAGAGTTATCTCCAAGCAATCAATATAGACAATCTTCAGCATGTTTTGACGACATTTAAGACAATGCAATACTCATAGCATCGACTGATATCCTGTCTAGACCTGTTAATATCCAACAGACTCAGAAACTAAGCATAAGCTGTGATGCTTTTAATCCTAAAAGCAGAAATTTGCAATTTACTTGAAAAACAAAGAATTATGGAACTAGATCTTATCGAAGCAATAGAAAACTATAATCAGAATCTTATAAAAAGAAACTTCGAAAGTAATCAATTTGTGTTATACAAATCAAAAATTAGTTTCACTATATTTCATCGAAATTACAATGTCTTAAACTTTTCCCCATGTCAGTAAACCCATTCCCTTTGTCACAATGGACTGGTGCCTAAATTGGAAAGAATCCTCCTTTGAAATGTGTGAAGCTTGTGAATTGCAATATAATAACGCCTTATTAATAAGGATAGCTGATGTGTTGCATTTTCCTAGACCGGCATTTAAGCAATGCTTTAACATATTTTTTAATCTATA
This sequence comes from Cupressus sempervirens, assembly GCA_028749045.1. Classification (NCBI taxonomy): domain Eukaryota; kingdom Viridiplantae; phylum Streptophyta; class Pinopsida; order Cupressales; family Cupressaceae; genus Cupressus; species Cupressus sempervirens. The sequence continues at coordinate 49,149,230 of CM053786.1, forward strand.
GTTGTTCTTTTGCCATGTGGATTCAAGGAAGACTAGTCCAATTATAGTTAACTGGATTGTGGCTTATTTGAACAATCTAACTACCAAGTACAATCCCGATTCCAGATGAGATTGCACTAGAAGAACCTTTTGTTGTGCCAGTTTCTAACAATGATGAGATTGCACTAGAAGAACCTTTTGTTGTGCCAGTTTCTAACAATGTGGTTGATATGCATCAATGCATTTAAAACTACATGACTTGTCTTAGTCCACACATCCCAAATCCTACTGGGTCCCATCTTGACATCTATGAGGGAATGTGCCAAAAGCCCAAAATTAGAATGGACATATACAAGATGTTTTGTTTGCCTTAGTGAACCTTTTAAACTTCAAAAATTTGATCAAACCATATATGCTCCATATTACAAAGTAACTGGTAAATATTTGCTTGATATTAACAATGATCAAGATTCAAGAGATCAATATATACAAAAGAATAGACAATGTTTCCTAAAGAAACAATCGTAAAGAATAGAAACATTCTATTCAGGAAACTAAATATTAGAAACATTCTAATATTTACAAGAGATTACAATAGATAACCATTAAATAATAAATAATAATAATAGAAACTATCAATTATCACAATACCCTCCCTTAATGGTTAATCTATCCACAACACCAAGCTATCCTCTGAATTGGACAAACTTATCTGGACCAAGAGGCTTGGTGAGAATGTTTGCAGTCTGATCCGTTGTAGGAATCCATTGCAAGTCAATTGTCATGTCTTCAGCCAGCTACCATATGTAGTGACAATGAACATCCACATGCTTGGTTTGTTCATGGAAGACTAGATTTCGAGCTAACTTGATAATACTTTGGTTCTGAACAAACAAAGTTGTCGGGCCTACTTACGACATTTGCATATCCCCAAGCATCTGACGAAGCTAAACAACTTCACATCCTGCCTTCACTATCCCTCCGTATTCAACCTCTGTAGTGGAGAGAGAAATTGCCTGTTGCTTCTTACTGGTCCATGTGACGGCACCGAAACCCAAACTAAACACATATCCAGAAGTTGACTTTTTATCAACAAAACCTGCCCAGTTTGAATGTGTGAACCCACTAAATTTAGGACTAGAACTTCGAGAGTAAAGAAGTCCATAATCAATAGTACCCTTCACATAACGAAGCACACACTTTGCTACGATCCCATGATCAACCTTAGAAGCTATCATAAACCATGAAATGTAGTTGACTATGAACCTAATATCAGGTCTAGTAGCAGAGAGGTAGATGAGGTTGCCTACTAGTTGCCTGTATGTAGTATCAGCAACTAGAGGAGAATCAGACTTGGCTCATAACTTCAGACCTTTCTCCATGGGTGTAGATGTAGGCTTGCAATCTTGCATACGAAACTTGTCTAACAGAACCCTGGCATATTTGGACTAGGACATGAATATACCAATAGACTGCTGCCAAACCTCAACACCTAGGGAACAATGCATGAGCCCAAGGTTAGTCGTATTAGAAGACTAGCACACTCTGTTTAATTACCTGAATCAAAAATATCGAGCTTCCAGTGATCAAATCATCCACATAAATGACCAGGAGGATGATATCACAATGAGTAGTCTTGATGTACAAATTTGAGTCAGAAGAACTCCCCTTGAAGCCTTGATCACTGAGGTATTTATCAATTTTCATGTACCATGCCCTAGGGGTACCACTATTCTTTACCAACAACCTTAAAACTAGGAGGTTGTGTCATGTAGACCTCTACTTGTAGGTCACCATTCAAAAAATCACTCTTGACATCCATCCGATGGACCTTCTAGCCAAACTGTGCTACAATGGCTAAGACTAATCTAATTATGCTCATTTTTGTAGTAGGAGCAAAGGTCTTCTCATAATCAATGCCCTGATGATGAGAAAAGCCCTTTGTAACTAATCGAGTTTTGTACTTATCCAAAATACCATCAGACTTGTATTTGATTTTGTAAACCCATTTGTAGCCAATGGGTTTCTTCCCTGGGTTTGTTCCCACTCTGGAATTTCTTTTGCCTCAAAATATGTTTGAGGTTCAAACACACTATGAATGTTGGCCATGAGAGCAAAGTTAACAAACTCTATAGGTTTGCTCTTTTTCCGAGCAATTCTCCCATCAATGAGCTTATCATCTCGAAGATCAACAAGTGTCTTAGCTTGTTACTTAGGCCAGAGAAGAGAACGACCAACATTAGTATCAGGAGATGCTCTAATCGAGATCAAATTTAGGTGAAGCATCTGCACATCGAGGTGATCTTGCAAGAGAAACCGGAGGTGTCAATACAGGAATCACTGGTAAAACTGGAGCTACAAGAGTTGTTGGAGCCCTCCCATCAGGTGGACCTAATGGAAGCCAAACTCCCAAGTCATGAGCCTTCATAGGCTGGTATGCTGGATCAGGAACAAGAGAAATGGGCATGAATGGTCATCATTGCTCATCAAAGACTACATCATGACTGTACAAGACACGAGATGTCTCAGTGACGATCAAGCAGTAAGCTTTGTTAAAACTATTGTATCCAGCAAGCATGAGTTTTTGACTCTTGGCATCCAACTTGGTGCGAGATGCATCAAGGATCCAAACAAAAGCAAGAGAGCCAAAAACCTTCAATTGACTAATTCTAGGCTTGCGACTTGATCAGGCCTCCTCCGGAGTCTTATCTTTGACTGCCACCGTGGGTGGCCAATTCAAAAGATAAACTGTAGCGTTAACTGCTTCTGCTCAAAACTTCTTCTAAACATGTCTATGTTCGAGCATGGATCGAGCCATCTCAATGATTGTTTTGTTCTGACATTCAACTACACTATTATGTTGTGGTGTGTGGGGTGTGGTTAACTAGCACTTGATGCCATGAGTATCACAAAAGCTAGAGAATTCATAAGAACAAACTTTTCCCCCATTGTCGGACCTAAGTGCAATAATAGATTTCCCAGACTCTTTTTCAGCTAAAGGTTTAAACTTCTGAAATACACTAAATGCTTTTGATTTCTTTTTAAGAAAATATACTCACATTTTTCTACTAAAATTATCAACAAACAACAAAAAAATACTTGGACCCAAAAATAGGAGTGACCTTAGAGCTGTAGACATCGACATGAACAAGCTGAAGTACTTGAGAAGCTTGCCATGAATCGCCACTGGTGAAAGGTGTGTGATGTTGCTTCCCAGCCTGACATGCATCACAAACTCCAAGCTATTGAATTTGAATCTTGGCAATCCGAGGACAAGCTCTTCCCGAGCAAGCTAAGAGAGTTAATGCACATTTAAGTGCCCATACCGCTGATGCCAAAGTGTGCTGACAAAAGATCACCGAGCAGCCATAGCCAAGTCCTGAGAATCACTGGAATCGATAATTAAAAAGACCATGATCCTCAAGAGCCACTACAACAATAGAATGGGTCGCCCTATCAGTGATGGTGAACTGAAGGTGACATCCAAATGTGGAGTGTCACGGCAACTAACTGACTAAGAGTAGATTTAGTTCCATCCCTGGAATGTAGTACACATCGAGGAAAATGAGATTCATCCCAGTAGACTGAATCTAAATGTTGCCTTGCCAATAGTGGCATGTTGTGATGGTTAAGTTGTTGTGTTGTTATCCTTGCCATCAAGGTTCAAATCTCATGGGGATGAGGTCCCCCGTTTGTGGCCTCACTGGTTCATAGCTCCAAGTCAAAGCGTTTACCCCTCTTTTCAAAAAAAAAAAGAATCTAAATGTTGCCTTTGCCAACAATGTTGTACTCTTCCCCTCCACCAAAAATAATAGAATCTAAATAAGGTTGGTAGTTAGTGAACTAGTCTCTATAGTAGGTGAAGTGGGTGAAATGACAAGAGGCACATGAATCAATGTACTAGCAAACGACTTCACATGATCTGTAGGTCTTTTAGCCATGAAGACGTAAAAGGAAGATTACACCTGCTTAGTGTGCTTTGCATTGTTCGCTTTGGGCTGCAAACTAAATTGCTTAGTTTGGGCAGCTAAACATTTCTGACATTCAACCTTCATGTGACCATACTTGTGGCAGTAGTTACATTGAATGTTCTTTTTCTTGGAGCCTTCTGATGCTGGAGCAAAGGACTTCTACTGAGAAGACTATTGTGAATGAGACTTGTCTTTATCCTTCTAAAAGGATTTAACAGCAAAGGCTTGCGCTATGGAGGTGGTGCTAGAACTACTACCAAATTGTTGTTTCCACTGATCTTGCTGAAGCAACATTGTGTAAAGATCGGCGAAATTCAGATCAACACTAGTAGAAGTGATGTTGAGAGTCTTGATAAAATGCATGTAGGACCTGGGTAAACTTTTGAAGGTTATGATCACAATGCCCTCTTCCTTCATCTTGCATCCAATGGCAAGCAACTGATCACGGATTTCCTGAATCCTATTCAAGTGTTCCTAGAGCAATTTTCACTCATCCATGATAATAGAAAACAAGGTGTTCTTGAGAAAGAAGGCCCTTCTTTTGTCTGAAGTTTCTATAGATGCTCCCATATCTCGGCAGTTGTTTTGCCTAATGGAATCTGAGGGAGTTGATCATCAGGTACTGTTAGTGAGATAAGATTGACTATTTTGTAACTTGTAATAGCACTTGTGGATATTTTATGTGTTTTCCAACTTACTATAAGAATGAATATATATATTTGATATAAAGAGGCATGTTTCTTTAATATATTAACTTACATTAGTTATACTTATAACACAAGTAATATACCCTTAATATATTATTATGATTATATATATATCACTCTTAATATAAGTTAATTATTCCATATATAATATTTGTCATACATTATATATCTCATATATATAATATAATTTATCCGACAGAATTATAACATTAACACTCCCTCTTAATGAAGAAGGATAAAACACAGATATTACACCATAGGTAATATTTCAAAAATAATACATATAGGAAATCTTTGATCAGAATATTTCCAGTAAATGGTATCATATAAGTATTGGCCTATCAAAATATCAACATATGATATTCACCAATTACTATTTGATATCATATTAGGTAACATGAACATTGGCTTATCAAAATATCAACAATATGATATTCACCAAGCTCTCAAGAGTAATGGCCTATCAGAAACATCAATTGAATGATGATCACCAAGTACTCAGTGTGGTATTGGCCTATCATAATATCAGGGCAAGATATTCACCAAGTACCGAAAATATATCTATACAAGCAACTTGTAGATAATCAAATTAATGATATCAAACGCCTAGTTGTTGATTTATAAGATAAAGCCTTTACATGAAACAATTTCACAAAATGAATCATGCTACAAGTTATTGTAAGGACGTCACTTTACAACAACTTCTCCTGATACAAGTGATAATCATTTAGAAGTCATCACTTCTTCATGATGTACACAGGGGGCAGGCTCATACATGTATGACATCAAAAGTTCACATGAAGTCTCCACGAATACTGTCATGTGGTGTTGTCACAACATTCACCATAAAACATATCAGAGAATAAGGTTTCTCCCTCTTAGTTTGATATCAACTTTTCTGACCTCTTAGCACAAGGTTCTCTCCGATGAAGTATCAGACTTCCTCTGAATCTGTTATCATCCTTCTAACCTCTTGGTAGCAAGTCATGTCATGCTTCCTTAGTTCAATGGTTATCCTGATAGCATAAGGCCTTCCAGCCTACATACATGAGACTTTATCCCATGAATCATAGTCCTTTAGTTGTTATAGTTTCTGACTAGTGTTGAATCCATCAACAAGGTCTACTCCTTCTGAACCGATATCATCAAAAGTTTGATTGAAGCATTTTTTTTTCTGCTCCCTCTCTTTTTCCAAGGTTGCCTCTAATGAATTGTCAGACTCCCTCTCATAATTTCAATCATCAAGGATATTTGCTTCAAGAAACTCACAATATCCAACCTAATCATCAGATGATTCGTGAATCCTAAATCACTGCTTCTTTGATGCTACTATCATAAGATTGAGTCTGCACAATATTTGGTAGCATGCCTAACGTACCAATCTTCTTTTCCTGCAAGAACATCCTCAGAGACAACGGAAAAAAAAATAGCTCTTTATAGTAATTACATAAATACAAAATAAGAGAGAGACTACAATAAGTAGATACATCCAATACCCGAGGATAATAAATACTTATCTACAATAATAATATAAATTGCTCCAATGAAGGTCCATATGCATCAAATCATGAAATGCCTCCATGTAAGAATTTGTCAAACAATTTGAGTACGTCTTTTCTACTCCCATATAAGGACAGTTCAAATGGAAATAGAACATTGGTTATCATTCCCCCTTACAATGTTAGATTCCCACTCTTATATCGTCAAGTAATTTTGCATCACATCACATATGGAAAACTTCTTTGTGTTCTTTTTCTTCATTTCAAAGAATCATCCATGGAGAATTAAGAAAATAACAAGAGCATAATAAAGAAAATAACTCTTATATTATATGCGTGGATTAGTTAAGAGATTACCTACAATATGCAAATAAATGTAATAATCAAGAAACAAAGAACTTATCTCATTATACAGGAGCAACTAGAACAAGCTTTCAACCCTTGCAGAGAATCACATCATAATCATAATCAGAGTCCCTAAGGCCTCCCATAGAACTCGATAACTCATGTACTACACAGTTAGTTTCTACAGTATTCATCTTCCTTCAGTAATTTATCTAAGACTTGGTTATTCGCCTCAGACCTAATCACAAACTCATGGTTGAGTGTCTTCTCTGATTTGCTAGGCTTTCAGCTTATCTCACGAACACTTCTTAGGAATATTTGTTGAGTAAACAAAGAAGCCAACTAAGAAGGAAAGGACTCACATGTTTTCACTTTCTCTGTTAATCAATACTCCCAACGACAAACGAAATAGATTTTCGCTACACATACACATCCCCACAATGCAAATTATCGATGCTTTTAAGGTTCCACCAAATAATAGCTTCTTGGTTAAGATAGATCAAATATATCAAACTCCTAATACTATTGTGTCTTTCATGTCATCTCAAATGTATTCGAGCACCAACTATAGAAGACATACACCTCCCATTTGTAACCTCAAACTTGCTGCCATAAATTTGGTGCAACTGCAGTCCGCTCAAAACCAACAGTTAAATCCCAAAAATTTCAAATTTGAGAAGATGGACAATGTATACATCATCACATTAATCTCAACTATTAAATGACACTTGTATGAGAGACAAATAAATGAATTTGGGACAATAATAAATACTGTTGGAATATACTTATCCATGTAATCACCACACTTGATGACCACATGATAATTTTTAATTTCACCCGGAATGGATCCATTGATTAAACTCTCCTAGTTTATTAAGTCTCCAAAAAGAAGGTGAAAGTGCAATCAGTTGGTGTTAATTTATTATTGTCTTCTATAGAAGCAAGGAATCCTATCAACTGTGACTGGTCTGATGCTAATGAATATTATGAAAATATCCAATGATTGTAAACTCATGAATCCCCAACTTCACCACAACTGTGTCCTTATTGGCAATGATCCCCCATGGCAACCATGATGCCGATGTTATATATCGATGGGTCATCTGACTCAACAAAGGAGTATATCTTCAAATCCCCGTCATCTATTGTACTCACGCATTCCACTTATGTTACATAAATAAAAGACTCTCGAAGCTACTCCATTAAATCGTCAAATATTCCTTTACATGAATGTCTGATTATTAATAATCAACTTCTATCACCTTGCTTTGCCAACAGTAATGTGTTTAGCAGATGGGTTGACAATGCTTCAAAAACTACAATTTATAGAAGATTCAGCTTGAGAAGTCCATATGCCAGTTTACCAGAAGAGTAAATGTTTTCTCCTCTCATTGTAGTGACATTGACGGTGAACTTATCCACAAAATCAATTGCTGAGAGTAGGCAATGTAGACAACAACCAAGTGCAGAAGAAACAATGCCTTGTGATGATCTCATGTTTGGAGTCTAATGCCATTTTGAGGGCAATCTGATCTATTCGCCATGTGCATTTGTGTAAGAGAGAGAGTTAACAAAAACTAGTGCAGAGGCTTGACTTCCCTCCTTTCAACTTAGGTTTAGGTTGAAATGAGGAAACCATAGAACATTCAAAATTGGGAAATTCGAGAAGACATTTCCAAAACCCTTCCTTTAAATTGTATGCTGCTACTCCTCCACTTTCACCCTTTCGCCTATTATTACACAAATAATCTCCTACAATAATAAAGCGCCCATCATGTATCTGAAAGTAGGGAGGGAGAAACGTTGATGGCATCGTTGCAAACTCTCTCCACTTCCATAGCAGCTCATCTTTGTCATCTTGAAACAACTCCAAGATAATCATGCCTTTTGACGAATCCGTCATTGCTATCACTAGAATGGACAACCCATATGCAAGCATGAATAATTGATGTGCATTATCATCTCCAGCTGTGGCGAGGAAATGCGGCTACTCTCACAGGCTTAATAAAATCATCTCGAATGCTATAACCTGCAATAACTATAGGCCATTGTGCCCTAAAGAAAACAAATATGTCCTTACCTTCATGTCAATTCGGATAGGGCACTATTATTATCTAGTCATTTCATTTTTCAAATGGTCACCTTCAAGGATTCCCTAGTTAAGGTTGCACAATAATTTAGTGGACTTTGAGTGCTGGCGATTCTAAATATTGTCTCCAGTTTTAAAATAATATAGTTCCTACCCTCATCCTATGAATCTTTTATCGTCCGTAACATGAGCCCTCCACTTGGTTGACTCAATCCGGTTAACACCCATCCTACCACCGGAGGAATTGTGTTATGGTTCGATATAAGAATTGATCAAGCAATTTTCTATACACGCACCACCTCAACACAAGAGCATAGAAATAGCCAACTTTGGATGTGCAGTGTTGTGGATTGCATTGAGTGTTCTTTTGTTTTGTGTTGCTTCACTAGGAGAAACTAATCCTCCATCAATAAACATTGGAGCCATACTGGCATTGGACACAACCAGTGGAAAAATAGCAAAGACAACTATTGAATTTGTAGTTGAAGACGTAAACATAAACTTAGTTACTCCACATTATTGTAGATAACCCCATCAACGTTGATATGTTTGTAAGAATAATTCTTCCAGGATTGTAACTCTGCTCTGATATCATGTTACTGAGATAAGATTGACTATTCTGTAACTTGTAATAGCACTTATGGATATTTTATGTGTTTTCCAAGTTACTATAAGAATGAATATATATATGTGATATAAAGAGGCATGTCTCTTTAATATATTAACTTACATTAGTTATAGTTATAACACAAGTAATATACCCTTAATATATTATTATGATTTTATATATAAGTTAATTATTCCATATATAATATTTGTCATACATTATATATCTCATACATATGATAATTTATCCGACAGAATTATAACATTAACAGCTATGATTAATTTGAGAAGCATCACTGCCTCTCGATTATTCTGATCCCATTGAGTAGGTCGAGTTGTAGTACCCAGAACCACCTTATCACTATCGCAATATTTGAAGATGGTTAGCATCTATTGTTTCCACGTGCCATAATTGCAACCATTTAACTTCTGATTTCCCTCAAGCAAAATATTAGTCAAATGCCATTTTACGTTTTCAAGTGAAAATCTGTGAAGGCACATACTTCAAGGCAAAAAATGGAAGACCCAACAAAAATCAAGAGGTACCCAAAAGAGAGCTTAAAAAAACCAAAAAGACTATTGTCCGATTCTAGATCTATTGGCTCAAAAATTGAGGCACCCAGAAAAAAACGAACAACCCAATTGAAATCTTGAAAAACCCACCAAGAATTTCTAAAACAATTTCAATCCAGTACAAAAATTTAGGTTTTTGACCAAAACAGCCCTGGCTACAAAAAACCAAAAAAAATGGCGAAAATATACCCAAAAAAAACATAGTTTCTAGGCGTGGATCTGAGATTGAGAGTTTGAAAAAACCTAGACGTCACTAAGTAGAGCAAAAACAACCATAACACAGGCAAAAATGGCTGTTATTTTTGTAGGAAAAAATGACCACAAACAAGTTGCAAAAATGCATGAAAATTGAGTATGATTTTACCAAAAAATTATAGACGGCAGTTGTAGAAAAAATGGTCGTAAGTTGTAGACAAAAATATGCCTTAGACAAAGCAAATATCACAGAAAATAATTTCAAAAAATATTATAATTTCTCGACTAAAAATATTTGTCTTATTATTTGAAATTATTTTTAAAAATATTATAATTTCTCAACTGAAATTATTTGTCTTATTATTTGAAATTATTTTATGGAATTTGTTCAATGGTTTTTCAGAATTTTGTTTTGCAACCCGTCTAGGATTTTTTGTGCCTTCATTGGAGCCATTTTTTGAAAACCTTCATCTATTGTCATGTGACTTCTTTCCAAGTGTTTTTTGTCTGCAAACCCTACCATTTTTTGTCGTTCTTTGTTCTTGACCCGTTTGAAGTCTTTTTTTTTGCACAACTAAAGCCGTCATAACAGGTTATTTCTCCCTATTTTTCATCAATCTGCGAAAGGCGTCGTGTTTTTCTAGTCTTTTTTCCTACCCACAACAGGTCGAGCTTTGATTTTTCTACACCATATGTTATCTATAAATTGTGTTTTTCGTCATTTTTTGGCCTAGGCTGTGATGATTGATTTTTCCTGAAATGGTAGTCCTTTCTCAAAAAATATCTAGTTTTCTAGTTCATCCATGGCCGCCTAGGGTTGTACAAATTCAACTAGGGTTTTGACCCTTCATTTCAAGTCAAAAATTTACTTTCGTTGCAGATTTCTTGTGATTTTTCGAAAGCTCAACTAGGTCATTGTCATAATTTGGTGGGTGTCTCAATTTCAATGCCTCAAGTTTTGCACCAATCAGTTTTTTGAGATCTCTTCTATGTCTTTGACGAATTTTTCTAGGTCAATTGAGAAAATTTCTCGAAACTTGTGCCAAGCATACATCATTTTTTTAAGTTTGTACCTGCATTTGCCTCTATTTTTTGCATTGGAATTCATACTACAGATTTTGTGCTTTCACCTCTTCTACGTTTTTGTTTTTCATGCTTTGAGAAATGTGCAAGATGGTGTCATTGACCAACTTAACGTTGGAAGGTAGTAAAAGATTCAACGGCAAAAATTATAATACCTGGAAGTAGTGCATGCTAACAATCTTCATATGAGCTTGTTTTGAGTTCAAAGACTCGTTATGCCACACTTGAAGTAGACCAAGACAAATTTGATGACCGAAATCAAGAAGCTATCAAGCTTCTCAAGCTCTTTGTCGCAGATGATCAGTTGCCTCATATTCATTCTAGCAAGTCAGTGTCGAAAATCTAGAAGCATCTAAAGGAGTTGCATGAGACATCTCACAAAAGTAGAGTGTTCTTCCTGTATTGAGAACCAATTGTTCTCCATCATGATGGATGAACCCATGTCCTTCCAGGAGTATCTCACAAAGATTAAGGACATTCAAGATCAGCTTGAAGCTATTAATCGGAAATGGTGAAAGAAGATATGGTAATAATCACCCTAAAGAGTCTACCAAAATCTTATGAGCACTTTATAGAGACTCTCGACATTACTTCCATTAGTGTTGATCTGAAATTTTTAGAGTTGTGCACCAAACTTCAACAACAAGATCATTGGAAACAACAATTTGGTAGTGGTGTCACTTCGTCCTCCTCAAAGCAAGTCTTTTCAACCAAATCTTTCACAAGGATAAAGGCAAATCTCAACATTCTCAGCCATCTTAGTAGAAGGGCTCCAATTAGTGTTAGGATAGTTGAAAGAAGAAGGTGTGGTGTAATTATTGTAACAAATATGGCCACTTGCTCAAGGATTGTCACAATTTGTTGGCTTCTAAACAACAAAAGCAGGGAGGGTCTCAGCCTAAAGCCAATGTTGTTGAGAACACAGCAAAAAGAGTCTACCTTTTATGAATTTGTAGCTAAAAGACCTAGATTCTAGTGTTTCTCTACATTTCACTCACAGGTATGATTGGTTTACAAATGTTTCTCCCTCTACTAAATTAATCGTTTTTGGAGATGAAGAGAATATTGTTGTCGGCAAGGGCAACATTCAGATACAGTTTGGTGGGGCAAATCTCATTTTCCTCAATGTATACTCTGTTTCTGGCATGGAACTAAACTTACCCTTAGTGAGTCTAATCATGCAACATTCTCCTCGATGTGATGTGGTATTTAGTACACATGTTTGGTTGTTGTTGGCATTGACGATCATGGTCTATACAGGCTTGTGGATATTGGTGATTCTCTTGAGCATGCCTTCACAGCAAAATCATCTTCTATCAGCAGACTCAAGCATCAACGATATGGTCACCTGAATATTCACTATCTTGCTTAGCTTGTTCAGGATGATTTAATACTTGGTCTACCTGAAATTCAAACTTAGAATCAATGAATTTATGGAGCTTGTCAAGCTAGAAAGCAACATAGGACATTGTTCAAGGATGGTGACTCATGGTGAGCCTCTAAGGTACTTAATTGGTCCACATTGGTGTATGTGGTTCAACGAATACTCCTTTTGTTATTGGGTGCAGGTATTTCTTACTTTTTGTTGATGATTTCAGTCGTAAAATGTGGGTGTACTTAGACAGAAATGATGTGTTTAGTGTATTCAAAAATTTAAGGCCATAGTGGAAAAAGAGTCTAGTTGTTCTATTATATCTCCAAGTCTAATAATGGGGGGATTTTTGTTCTACTTCTTTCTCCACTTTTTGTGATACACATGGCATAAAACGTCAATAAACCACACCATACATCCCTCAACAAAATGATATTGAAGAACCTCACAACCGCACCATTACAAAAATGGCTAGGTCGATGATCTCCCATAGAAATGTTCCTAAGAAATATTGGGTAGAAGCAGTGTTTACAGTGGTCTGTCTCCTTAGTCGTCCTCCTACACATGCAGTTAAGGGAAAGACTCTTGAGGAAGCCTAGACAGGATGCAAACCTAGGATCAGCTACTTGAAATTTTTTGGCTCTTTAGCATATGCATGGATTCCAAATGCCCAACATTCCAAATTGGGTTCCAAGAGTCGGAAGCTTATGTTTACAAATTACAGTGGCAACCATAAGGCTTACTAGCTAATTGATGTAGACATTGATTGTCTTATATTTAGCCACGATGTTGTCTTTGATGAAGAACAAGGACCATTTCAGCCTTCCTCGTTTGAGCCAAATTTAGGGGATCAACCTTTGAAGGCTTTTGATTCAAGTGTTTGTCTTCCATTGGGTTCGCCTGATGGGAGGGATGATGCAAATTTTGCATTTGACGATGCACTACCTGAATTTCCTCCAGACGATGTCGATCTTCCACCTCCATGTTACATCCCAATTTTTTGACCTAATTTAAAATGTTCATATAGCCGTTGAGGTTCACATGAAGTCAGTTGACAGTTAAATTCGTTATAATCCTGCAAAATGGTAAGATGGTTAGTCATTATAATTTCATGTGAAGATAATATGCTAATTGATTATTTATCACGAATTCATAGAATTGAAAAGGCAGTTAGCCATTATGATTAATTATGATTAAATAACTTGTTATGGTAATATGATTTAACTGTGAAAAATTTCCTTGTAAGAAGCACGTCTAAGGGGTGGAAGCATTGTCAGAAATGAATTAGGCACAGGAGCATCACCATCACTAAGCAAGTGGGTATGAATCGTGAATCACCATGGTTGAAATTGAAAACCTAGTGACTTGAACATCAGGATACAATCGATGGAACCGTATGCGCTATTAAATAAACAATTTAAAATATAAAATAATTTAATTAAAATATAATATATACCTCAAAGATTTTTTATTGATTTTTTTTTCACATCATTATAATACATACCTACGTACGTACACATAGATATAAGAATAAAGTGACATCATAATATTATATTTCTTTATAATAAAATGATGCCACCTCATAAGTATATCTATGTGCATGTAAACAGATATAAACTATAATTATTTCCATCTTTTTATTCATTTTCTTACTTGAAAACCGATTGAACACTTGGCATTTGGTGTTCATGAGCCAAGATATTCTTTATGTTATGGAAGTCAAGGAGACACATTATTTCTTTTTAATAGAAGTCAAGAGTGAGAGGCGGATATATCTATTCAAGCACCTGACTACCTTTCTCAAGATCGACTCCCTCTATCATTTCTGACTTCATTATTTCTGTCCTTCCTTTGCTCATATTTCCGACTTCCATTTACCATTCGAATCTCTGCAAACTCCAATTGAAATCTCTGCAGATTATAGCGTTGTCATTCTTGTTACAAGACTGTCGTATATTGTTCTTCCTTGCTGAAGTTGAGGTTGCATTTACAAACTGTAGATACGCCTAGTAATCAATTTGAAGAAGAGCTGATACACAAGCGTCTAGCAAGACTCAGACATTTCCAGAATTTATACCAGGTCATGTGGTTGATCATTTTCCAAATATTGCTACAATTCCTTTAACTATTAATGCATTTTGATTTCTATAGCAGTAAATTGCAGATTATACTCATTCATACTTAAATAACTTTAGGAAGTTGTTACTATGTCATGAATTATTTTTGCCATTGGAAATCAGAATCAAATGACTTATTTTTGAAAATCAGAATCATGTATATTATTTTCTCCTGTTGTCAAGTCGAGTGATGTGATTAGATACCAAGATGCTCAGTGGCTGACAAGGTGTTTCATATCTATTCTGGATAGGGAGGGCCTTTCTAGTTAAGGAAAGTGTGGGGATAAGTTTAAAGTCTATGGTTGGAAGGTTAAGCCCCTGACAATGTTTCCCCTCTCCACAAGATGTCGAGACGTGTATCAAATAAAGATAAGCTATGCATTCAAACGTTTGTCTAAAATAGGTATTTTTACTTTTATGAGGTATATTCAAGTAGAAGGTAAGATTAATTGAATTGTATCATTGTTACAGTTATTTCTTTAAAAGAAAGCAACTCTTATCGTCAATGTAATTGGCAACCAGTTAGATCGATTAATCTTCTAACTAAACATGGAATATATTTATTTGCGAGAGAGATTTATCTAATGGATTGTTATTTCAATCTTTCATTTATAAGAATAATGATTATGAGCATACCTTCTAATCTTATGTTATTGTTACAGTTAAGCAATCGTAAGGAAAGTTATTGCTATAGTTAAGCAATTGTAAGGAAAGAAATGATACAGTGGTATCCGATGCCCTAAATGATCCAATGGTAATTGATGATACAATGGCATCTGAAGCCCTAAATGATACAGTGGTATCTAATGCCATAAATGACCAAATGGTAATTGATGCCCTAATTGATACAGTGATATGTGATGCCCTAAATGATATAATGGTATTTGATGGTAATCGTCATTTGATTTTGATATTTGTGGACTAATCTGGGTGATTGCAAAAGCATCCCTACATTGATTTTCGGTTTGAATTCCATGGTATGTAGATTTTAATTTCCATAGTGAATTCATTGATGGTGTTTTCAGATGTTAGTTATGAGTTTTCCGTTTAAGCAATTGTAACTATTAATCTCATTCACATGAACATAACTAATATAACTATCTTTCTTTGATATGTTAGTTGTTAATTTAGACCCGAAAAAAGTGCATGTTACACTCCAGCTCCAGTTATTACTCCTAATTTTGGCACATCTAATCTCTAGCCTAAATGGTGATCTAAGACCATCAGTGATCTTCGTCCTGGTGAGCTCGCTGAGGGTATATCATCTCGAAATAAGGGCACGCATCCAAATACAGTTAACTTCACTCTCATAGCCAACCTTCATAGTATCTATGAGCCCCAGAGATTTACAGAGGCAAAAGGGATTCCAGAGTGGGAATAGGCTATGGATGCGGAATACCAAAGTCTTATGAAGAGCAACACTTGGGTTCTCTTTGATCTTCCTCCAGGGAAGAAGCCCATTATTTGCAAATAGGTGTATAGGCTCAAGTATCATACAAATGGTACCCTAGATAAATACAAGGCCAAATTAGTGTTGATGCGAGTTTTGTATCACTTACATAACATATTAGGATTTGGATATTCGATACAGAATATCAAACATACAATTCCTCTCTTGAAAAGTTATCGCTCACGAGATGTGAGAACAACTCCAATGTTCCTTACACTTGTGGATACTCACTCAATTTTATCGATGTGATTCGCTGGTAATCACATAGGCAGCCTTGCGTTTTTCATTCAAGGATGACTTGGACTTTGGTGGGATGAAAGTGATGGTGGCTCAGTTTGTGAAATGTGCGGAGGCAGATAATGTGATGGTGGTGATGATGGAGAATGTGTCTGCCAAGGATGATGTTGATGGGAAAGTGATGGTGGTGGAAGGTGAATGGATGTATTCTAATGCTTGACCTACTCCTTCTAACTTCCCTCTCTAAAATTTGACTACCCAGCTACTCACTATTACACTCCTACTCCTATGAATAGAAGGGGATCGAACCTAATGAGAGCTGACCAACGGCCTCACTTCCACAGGTGCAGTGATTCAAAGGAATAATAAATTAGTTTACCACACAAAGCTTCCCACCAGCCACTAGGATGCTATTGGTCTAGTATTGATCCCTATCAAACATTTACCAATGCTACCATACAACTATCCATCTACTTTAACCTCACTTAAACAACTCAAAATGAAATTTGCTTCAACAGCTTGCAAGGAAATCTAACTATGTGGAAGTAGAAAACATGCAATAACACCCAATGTTCTTAATCAACATGCAAATCGCAAAAATGAAAAAGAGAGCAATTTTGGTATTATCTTCGCAACAATTTCTCCAACACTTTACAAATGAGAGCAAATGGCCTTATATAGGGGCCAAAAATACAACGGACGGTGGAGATCAAAACAAGATCAACGATCCAGATTGGATCCTAAAAACCCTAATTAGGGTTGCCACCCCATCGGCCAATGAGAAGATGCCACCTCATCAATGGACCAATGAAAAAAGTGCAAAAAGTGGCAATCAATGAGAAGGCACCAAAATGGTGGCCAATCAAAAATAGACACTTGTCCTATTCTAGAAGAAAGAGAAATTTGCCACTTGGGCTTACATCAAATGATCTTCTAATATAAATCTTCCCTTTTCTTTTGTTTTCTTGTCTAAGGCAATGAACTTAGCTAGCCTTTCGTTAACTTCTTCTATAGGAGGACAAGGTGTGTGCTTTGCCCTGAGTTCCGCTGACTTTGTCACGCTGCTTGTTGCTTGTAGTATATTTTTGTGATCCTTCTCATATTCTTTCGCAAATCCAATAAAAGCATTGAGAGAGGAAAGGGTGCCCAAATGCTTCTTCTTGATAGCAACCTTTCCAACTCATCCAACCTCGATCCAAAATCTGTTTCATTGACATCATCTTCTCTAATATCCTCAGAATCAAGTGCCACCTCAACGTCGCCCATCATGGTTGAAATGGAAGCATCAACGCTGCTTGTGATGTGCAACTGCCTTTTGTATATCCTTTTTATTGTACCACCATTGGTATCAGTTATTCGCCTCATTTTTGAGAAGGGTGTTTTGGGCATCATATCCTCTTTGCCTTTCTTAGTGTTTGTCTACTTGGGATTCTTGCTTGTACTAACATCTTCCATCTCGTCGCCCTATTACAGGATGGTAAAGTGGTGGACAATTAGACTAGCAAAACCAAGGGAAGCAATCCTTAGACTGGAACGAAAGAAGGATGTCAGCTTAAGGACCCCTTGCAGCTCTAAATGATTTGAAATTACCTATAGCCAAGGGGGATTGTCCTTCCTTCAGCGTGTCCTTCATCCGTATCATGTCCACTGCACCGATATCGGTGTCGGTTATTCTCTTCATTTTCGAGAAGAAGGGTATTTTGGGCATCATATCCTCTCTATCTTTCTTAGTGTTTGTTCGCTTGAGATTCTTACTTGCACTAACATCCTCCATACTCGTCACCCTATTACGGGATGGTAGAGTGGTGGACTAAAAGGCAAGTAGAACCAAGGGAAGCAATCCTTAGACTAGAACAAAAGAAAGATGTCATCTTAAGGACCCCTTGCAACTCTAGATGATGAAAATTCACCTTAACTAATAATCGTACGACGACTTTTCGGAATTAGGACAAGACCTCGAGAACTTCAAATCCACTTGCAAATCAAAAATTTATCATGTAATTCACCTCCAAATAAAATTACCCAACCTAGGGCCAAAAATCGCAGCGTCTTGCAAAAATCAAAATTTTATCTTCCACAGATTTCAGCCCCCACGAATTTCGGCCTCCACAAAATTTGGCTCCCACAAATTTCAGCTCCCACAAATTTCGGCCCCCTCAAATTTTGGCTTCCATAAAATTCGCCTTCCACAAAATTCACCAAGCAAGAAGAGTGCAGATCTACTCTTGCAAAATCACCAACACCTTGAGAAGGAGAAGTGAGAAGTGAGGAAGAAATGGGAGAGAGACCTCCACTTATACCCAACTTTCTTACTCCCCCCAAGCTAGCCGACTTGGACCCTAGGAGCAAGAAAAACAATAATTAATGCAAAATTATGGCCCACAATTAAATACTTAGCTAAAATTAATTTTGCCATGATGAAAATTGCCTTTTAAAATTGCCAATTAGCTCCAAATTGCAAAAAAAAATTAAATGATGCCTTGGAGATGTTAAATATTTTCATTTAATGAGGATTTAATAATTAATACGTCATTAAAATTGGATTTTGGAAAACCAAAAGCCATTTTTCAATATTAAATTACCAATTTCATTAAAGGCAAAAAGTTTTCAAGGCAATTTTAATCTATTAAAGCCAATTTTTTGCAATTTCATTTAAATCGATTTTGCTAAGCAATTTTAATTTTATAACACAAATAAAATTATTTCTCTAGAGCTTGAAATTGATTCCACAATTTTATTTCACCGTCACAAAAATTAATCCTTTTCACCAAAAATAATCAAGATTTTCCAAAAGACCAAATTTAACAAAATTTTCATTTTTGAAAATTATCCAAATTTACACAATTATATCCAAATTTTCAAAAGAAAATGTCTAAGTACAAAATTTACAATTTTATCCTGCCAAGTGTTGCTCTTTAAAATTTGTTCGGCCTAAGGATAGAATTGGTGGCTCTAGAAAATCAAGTTGAAACCGGGTGAAAATAAAGCTAACCCTCTCCCCACTGACCCTGAAGGTGCCCAAGGTGTGAAATCTTCAAATTTGAAACCTCTAGACCAAAAAATTGCTAAGGCAATCAAAAAAAAAGGGGTCCCCAAAATTTTGGGACGATGGTGTGAAAACCTCACAACAATTAGTTGCTCGAGGGTTCACACCACAAGAGGGCATTTGACTTGGAGGAGACTTTTGCTCCTAGTACCAAGATGAGTACAATTCATATTCTTCTCTCCATTGCAGCACAGTATGGATGGAAAGCACATCATATGGATGTTAAGAGAACCTTCCTCAATGATGAGTTGCACGAAGAAGTCTACATGACGCAATCCCCTAATTTCATGGTCATTGGCAAAAAACACTGCATATGTTGACTCAAAAAAGCACTCTATGGACTCAAACAGGCCCCTCAAGCGAGGTACGTCAAGATTGATCAGCACTTGGTTGGTCATGGTTTTTAGCAGTGCACTTCTGACAGTAATTTATATATCGAATGCTCTAGTCACAATATTCTCTTTCTTGTTGTCTATGTCGATGACTTGATCATTACTAGCGATTCAGCACATTTGATTGCAGAAATCAAACAAGACCTATGCAAGGATTTTGATATGACATATTTGGGGCCTCTCCATTACTATTAAGTGTTGAGGTTTGGCAGATTGATGGTAGCATTTTTATTTCTGAGTCGCTTGATAGGTTTTGAATGCAGGATTGTAAACTTGCTTCCACACCTATTGAGAAAGGACTCAAGTTGTCAGCCAAGTCTGATTCTCCTCTTGTTGATGAAACCACTTACAACCAACTAGTGGTCAATCTGATCTACCTCGTTGCTATTAGACCTAATCTCATTTTTGTAGTGAGCTTCATTTCATGCTTCATGATAGCCCCTAAGGTTGAGCATTGGGTAGCAATGAAGTGTGTGCTAAGTTATGTAAAGGGTACCTCTAATTATGGACTTGTTTACATTAGGAGTCATGAATCCAGACTCAATGGGTTCACAGATTCAGATTGGGAAGGTTCAATTGATGATATGATGTCAACCTCTAGATATGTGTTTGGTTTGGGATCTAGTGCAATCACCTAGACTAGTAAAACGTAGCATGCAGCATCACTCTCCTCCAAAGAAGCGGAGTATTGAGGAGTTGTTTAGGTAGCTTGTGAGGTAGTTTAAGCTTCATCAAATGCTTTCGGATATGCATTTATCTCTAGTAGGTATGTTTCCCTTGCTCTTAGATAATCAAGGAGTTCTCAAATTTTCCAAGAACCTGATCTTTCATGCAAAAACCAAACATATGGATGTTCATTGTCATTACAATCGTAGTTGGTTGTATTACGAAGTAATTGGAAAATATTTGCTTGTTATTAACAGAGACTGAGAGGTCTATATATACAACAGAATGGAACGATGTTTCCCTAGGATACGATGGTAAAGAATAGAAACTTTCTATTCTAGTTAAGAGAAAACTAACAGTTATCTACAACTAACTAAATATTAGAAACATTCTAATATTTAAAATGGATTACAAATAGATTACCATTAATTAATCATAGACATTTATCTATTATCGTAATACCCTCCCTTAATGGTTAATCTATCCACAAAACCAAGTTGTCCTTTGAATTTGACAAACTTATTAGGACCAAGAGCCTTTGTGAGAATGTCTGTAGTCTGATCTGTGGTAGGAACATACTACAAATCTATTGTCTCGTCTTCAACCAGCTGTCGTATGTAGAGACAATGAACATCAACATGCTTGGTTCATTCATGGAAAACTGGATTTCAGGCTAACTTGATAATGCCTTCGTTGTCAACAAATAGAGTAGTCAGTCCTACTAGTGACATTTTCATATCCTCAGACATCCGACGAATCCAAACAGCTTCACATCCTACCTTAACAATCCCTCTGTATTCGGCCTTTGAAGAGGAGAGAGAAACTACCTGCTGCTTCTTACTGGTCCATGTGATGGCATCAGATCCCAAACTAAACACATATCCAGAAGTTGACTTTTTATCGTCAATAGAATCTGCCCAATCTGAATCTGTGAACCCACTGAGTCTAGGATTAGAACTTCGAGAGTAAAGAAGTCCATTATCTGAAGTGCCCTTCACATAACGAAGCACACGCTTTGCGGTCATCCAGTGATCAGCCTTGGGAGCTGTCATAAAGCGTGAGATGTAGCTAACTGCGAAACTGATTTCAAGGCTAGTAGCACAGAGGTAGATGAGGTTGCCTACTAGTTGCCTATATGCAGTATCATCAACGAGAGAAGAATCAAACTTTGTGGATAACTTGAGACCTTTCTCCATGGGTGTAGATGCAGGCTTGCAATCCTGCATACGGAATTTGTCTAACAGAGCCCTGGCATATTTGGACTGAGAGATGAATATACCAGAAGATTATTGCCAAACCTCAACACCTAGGCAATAATGCATGAGCCCAAGGTCAGTCATATCAAAAGACTGGCATAAATTCTGTTTGGTTACCTGAATCAAAGATGTCGAACTGCCAGCAATAATCAAATCATCCACATAAGTAACCAAAAGGATGATGTCACTATCAACAGTCTTGATGTACAAATTGAGTCTAAAGAACTCCTCTAGAAGCCTCGATCACTAAGGTACTTATCAATTTTCATGTACCATGCCCAAGGGGCCCGCTTCAAGCCATAGAGAGCTTTCACCAACCTGATGGTGAACTTGATGGTCTTTACCAATAACCTTGAAACTAGGAGGTTGCATCATGTAGACCTCTTTGTAGAGATCACCATTCAGGAAAGCACTCTTGACATCCATCTGATGGACCTTCCAACTAAACAATATCACCATGGCTAGGACTAATCTAATTGTGCTCATCTTTGCAGTAGGAGAAAAGGTCTCATAATCAATGCCCTGATGCTGAGAAAATCCCTTTGCAACTAAACGAGCTTTGTACTTATCCAAAGTACCATCAGATTTGTATTTGATTTTGTAAACCCATTTGTAGCCAATGGGTTTCTTCCCTGGTAAAAGATCAGAAAAGACCCAAGTGTTATTCTTTAGCAGGCTCTGGTATTCAAATGTCATGGCCTGTTCCCACTCTGGAATTCCTTTAGCCTCGGAATATGTTTGAGGTTCAAACACACTATGAATGTTGGCTATGAGAGAAAAGTTAGCAAACTCCATAGGTTTGCTCTTTTTCCAAGCAATTCTCCCATCAATGAGCTCATCATCACAAAGATTAGCAAGTGTCTTAGCCCACCACTTAGGCTGAAGAGGAGAGTGACCAACATTAGGATCAAGAGATGCTTGGTAATTAGGTTCCTCATCAGAAGAATCTGGATCAAACTCAGGTGAAGCATCTACAAATCGAGGCGATCCTACAGGAAAAGTTGGAGGTGTATGTATAGGGATCATTGGTATAACTAGAGCTACAAGAGCTACTAGAGCACTCCAATCAGGTGGACTTAATGGAAGCCTAACTCCCAAATCATGCGCCTTCATAGGCTGGTCTACTGGATCAAGAACAGGAGAAACAGGCATGAATGGTCCTCATTGTTCATCAAAGACTATATCAAGACTCTACAAGAGACAAAATGTCTCAATGTCAATCAAGCGATAATCTTTGTGAAGACTACTATATCGAGCAAGCATGAGTTTCCGACACTTGGCAGCCAACTTGGTGCGTGACGCATCAAGGACCAAACCTTTAAGTGACTGATTATGGGCTTGCAACCTGACCAAGCCTCTTCCAAAGTTTTACCTTTGACCGCCACTGTGGGTGACCAATTCAAAAGATAAACTGCAATGTTGACTACTTTTGCACAGAACTTCTTCGGAACATGTTTGTGTTTGAGCATGGTTCGAGCCATTTCGATGATTGTTCTATTCTGACATTCAACTACACTGTTTAGTTGTGGTGTGTGGTGTGTGGTTAACTGGGGCTTGATGCCATGAGTATCCAAGAAGCTAGAGAATTCATTAGAACAAAATTCCCCCTCATTGTCTGATCTAAGTGTAATAATAGATTTCCTAGACTCTTTTTCAACTAAACATTTAAACTTTTGAAATACAGGAAATGCATCTGATTTCTTTTTAAGAAAATACACCCACATTTTTCTACTGAAATCATCAACAAACAATAGAAAATACCTAGACCCAAGAATAGAAGGAGTGGCCATAGGGTTGCAGATATCGGCATGAACAAGTTGAAGTACCTAAGAAGCTCACCATGAATTGCCACAGGTAAAAGGTGTGTGTGATGTTGCTTCCCAGCCTAGCATGCATCACAAACTCCAAGCTGCTGAGTCTGAATCTCTGGCTGACCGAGGACAAGCTCTTCCTGAGCAAGCTGAGAGAAATAATGCACATTTAAGTGCCCATTCCGTTGATGCCAAAGTGTGCTAACAAAAGACTATCGAGCAGCCATAGCTAAGTCTTGAGAATCACCAGAATTAGTAAGTCGGAAAAGACCATGATCCTCAATACCCACTACAACAATAGACTGAATCATAGTACACTAATGTGAACTGAAGGTAACATCCAAGTCTGGATAATGTCGTAGCAACTGACTAACTAAGAGTAGATTTAGTTCCATCCCTAGAACATAGTACACATCGAAGAAATTGAGATTCCTACCAACAGATTGAATCTAAATGTTGCCTTTACCGACAACGGTGTACTCTTCTCCGCCACCAAAAATAACAGAATCTGTGTAAGGTTGGTAGTCAATGAACCAGTCTCTGCCATGGGTGAAGTGACGACAACAGTGTACTCTTCTCCAGCACCAAAAATAATAGAATCTATGTAAGGCTAGTAGTCAGTGAACCAATCTCTACGGTGGGTGAAGTGATGAGAGGCATCTGAATCAATGCAACAAGAAGACGATTTCACATGATCTGTTGGTCTTTGAGCCATGAAGGTATAAGAGGTAGATTTGGTCTGCTCAATGTGCTCTACAGTGTTCGCTTTGGGCTACAAACCTAATTGCTTAGATAGGGCAGCTAAGCATTTCCGACATTCAACCTTCATGTGACCAAACTTGTGGCAATAGTTGTGTTGGTTCCCAAAACTGCAGATTGGAAATCCAAGAGCTTGCCACTTCTCCAATAGGACTTCTCAATCAATTATGGCCAACGAACGGGAATACTTCTTGATTCCCTTGCACTTCAGGCTCCGCTACACCCAGGCAAGTAAACCTTCACCTCAAATGCTGACTATCTGGTTCAAGGCTTTTCTATAGTGAATTTAAGCTTCTGAGTTCTCTGGGTGGCAAAGTCCTCGAACTCAATTAAAATGAAGACCGGATGCTGAGTGTTTGAATGTTTTGTATAATTGAATAATAATGAATTTGATGCTTGTAGGAGGAACATATAGATTTTCGGACTTCAATAATAGAAAGACCAGTGCCTCTGCTCATTCGGGCAATAGAGTCAACTTCAGTGAATTTTCACGTACAACTTCATAAAGTTCTTATGCACTTATACTGCCAACAATTAAATAATCAAGATGCGACAAATCAAATATTATGCAATCTTAAATTAGTCCAGCTTGAATTTTAACTCCTCTGGTAGGGAGGCAAACTAGACACAGATACAAAAACAATTTAATATTTCACACTATCTGTGATGATCGAATTTAAATGCTAAATGACCATGTCCACTTATCTGACATTTAAATTGTATACAGAATTCCAAATAATAATTACAAAGGACAATTCATCTGCAGTTTAAATCTCCATGCCATTTAGAGATAAACAAAGGACTTTTTATTTTATTATAAAAAATAAAATAATTGAATTTCTATTATAAAGTCATATTAAGCTCCTTATCCCTCCATATAAAATAATATAAAATACTTCTTGTGAATGTCCAAATATGTCTTCTTACAAATGAATGTCTCCTTATTTATATCTTAAAAATATAGAGATATGACTTTTCAAAGTGAATAGTCACATTATTAAAAATAAATAATTACACCATTTCAGTAGTAAAGTTCTTTTAATTTAGCTTGGCTTAATACAATCATTTCCCTCAAATATTTTCCCGATATAAACATGTGCAGTATATTTCCGTCTCCTTGAACTTTATAACTCCTCATCTCTGTGTACGCATTCAGTTCAGAAGTTCTCCTGTTCCTTGTGCGGTTTCACTCATACTCAAAAATGTGTTGTTTTCTTCAACATAGAAATACTAGACCCCATTGTGATATATTTATATCTTTGCATACATACTGATATCCTCCATGGCGCTAGATTTGTTTTTATTTGAATCATGAATTGTTCTTCATCATTTTGTATGTCCAAAAACATATCATTTCAAAAATACATTGCTCCCAATATCATATGTGCATCCCTTCAATATGTTTGACAACATCTGTTTGATTTGAATATTTGATTTGCACTAAGTAATCCAGTAGTGGATTATCATAGGACTCACGACATAGGGAAATGTCCAGTCATGTGCTCAACCCAATTTATAACATGAAGTCACAATATATTAATTCTTCAAACACCGGTTCTGAGACTGGATATCTGTCTTTACTATTGATGGAACAAATACTTTGCCACAATAATCATCTATAAACTTTTAATCACGTCACCTTCTCTGTTTCATAATCATTTATACCATCCATTGTATTTTGTATTCTTGATTCATACACTTGTGCAAAGGGTGGCAGGGCTCTATTCAGATAATGATATATTCTTGACGGCATACTGTCAATTCCAGAACATTCATTGTTGCCGGTTATCTTCAAACATTTGGAGATTCCTTTTCATTTACTGGATATTATACGTTTAATAATGATTGCCAATACTATTCAATACTGTTCGCTGATGAACACAAAATTGATATTGACGTGATTGGAAAACCAAGTCACTTCCTTTACCATCAGGTTTCTTTCTTGCTAATGGATCAATGATTTTTGCTTTATATATATCGCTGAATATTTTGTTACTGGCAGAATCATCATATATATCAACAGTCCAAATTTAAAACATTCAGGGATAAATGTTCCTAATAACTTATGGGTTACTTGTTGATGGTTTGAACATAACTGGCAGATTAGATGATGCTTATAAACTATTTAGAGTGTTACAATAATCCAGTACTGTAACTTTGGTTCAAATGACAAACAACTCAATTTGCAACATTATGCTATGCCGCACAAAGAAAGGATTTTCTAGTAAGCTTTTCCTAAAGACTGTTTGAAAGGATATAGATTTCTGATAAGCTCCATGAAACTAATATTCCATCTCAGATTTCTGAAACTATAGTGGATAACAGAGGATGTATTGGTTCTATTTGTTTGCTCTATTCACTCCTCTTATTAGCCTTCACATCAGTATTATTACTTTTCTTTGTATTAGTTTAATCATGGACTTGAATATATATTTCAAACATAGGCATATCCTGGTTACATCTTTCTGATTAACCATAATAACCATAACGCTTCCATTGGCTGACATGACATGGATAACGAAGTGATAGGAGAGTGTGCAAAAATGGAGACTAGAATTTGGGCTCCATCAAGTTGCATTGAATGTTCTTCTTCCAGGAGCCTTCTAAAGCTGGAGCAAAGGACTTCTGCTGAGAAGATTGTTGAGACTAACCTTTATCCTTCTGAAAGAATTTAGCTGCAAAGGCTTTCTTTGTGGAGGTGGAGCTGGAACTGTTACCAAACTGTTGTTTCCACTGATCTTGCTGGAGCAAAAGTGTGCAGAGATCAATGAACTTCAGATCAACACCAAAAGACATGATGTTGAGAGGCTCGATAAAATGCTAATCGGACTTTGGTAAACTCCAAAGAGTGATAACCACATTGTCCTCAAGCCGATTGCAAGCAACTGATCACGGATTTCCTAAATCCTATTCAGGGGAGCCTACAGCGAGGTTCACTCATCCATGATAATAGAAAACATAGTGTTCTTCAAGAAGAAAGTTCTTTTGTCAGAAGACTCATGAAGACCTTTGAGATGTGCCCATATCTCCGCAGTTGTCTTGCTGGATGGAATCAGAGAAAGTTGATCATCAGCTACAGGTAATTTGAGAAGCATTATCGTCTCCCAATTATTCAGATCCCATTTATGTTGATTAGTACCAGGGGCAGTCGGACACTTCGTAACACCCAGAACAATTTGATCTTCCAATATTCAAAAATTGCTATGATCTGCTAGTTCCAAGTGCCATAATTCCGACCATTGAATTTTGAATTGCTCTCGAGCAGAATATTAATCAATGATGCCATAGCATGCTTTTCAACAAACAAATGTGAAAATCTATAAAAGCACATTGTTCGAGGCAAAAAAACAAAAGACCCAAAAAAATTGAACGATGACCCATAAGAGAGATCAAAAAACCCAAAAAGAATATATTGTCAATTTCTGGATCCGTTGGCTCAAAAATTGAGGCCCCCAGAAAAAATAGATGGTAACCCAGTTGAGATCTCAAAAAACCCACCATAAATTTGTAAAAAAAAAATTGATCCGGTACAAAAAATCAGGGTTTTGAACAAAAATGGGCCCAACTGCAAAAAAACCACAAAAAATGGCAGAAATGTGTAGAAAAAACAAATGGATCTGGACAGAAATGGGTTGCAGAACCAAACCAGAAGTCGGCAGATTCAGATCTCTCAGAATGGAAACCCTAGTCGGATTATAGAGAGAGTTGGAAGCAAATATGCATGTAAATAATTTCGAAAATAAAAGGCAGATAATTTCAACCAAGAAATTATAATTATTTTCGAAAAAATTTAGAGTATTGGCTCTGATACCATATTACTAAGTAATTGGAAAATATTTGCTTGTTATTAATAGAGACTAAGAGGTCTATATTTACAAAAGAATGGAATCGTAAAGAATAGAAACTATCTATTCTAGCTAAGAGAAAACTAACAATTATCTACAGCTAACTAAATATTAGAAACATTCTAATATTTACAATAGATTACAAATAGATTACCATTAACTAATAATAGACATTTATCTATTATCGTAATAAGTTGAAGACAAGACAGAGAGTTCACTTGCAGTATGTTCCAACAACAGATCAAACTGCAAACATTCTCACCAAGCCTCTATAAGTTTGTTAAATTTAGGGGACAGCTTGGCATTGTTGACAAATTGACCATTAAGGGAGAGTATTAAAATATTATTATATTACTTTAATATAATATGTAAATTAGGTAGATAAGATTGTTTCTATGATCTTCTTCAGTTTCCTATTACAAGCTTCTTGTTTTGTGCCTATTGTAAATTATTTATAATGATCTCTTTGATCATTTCTTTTATTTGATAGGTAACATTTTTTTTATTGATTATAAAGATGATTCTTACAATAGTGTGCCATGGTGTTAAGTGGACACTATAAAAGTCCTCATAAAAAAACCCCGATAACAAAAGAGTTAATACATACTATAAACAAAAGGCATTAACACCTACAAACAAAACCCATCCCATTACATTATGTAAACACAAAAACTGGGAAAGCAACCATTCATCCAGAAAAAGATCCTGCCCATTCACCAAGTTGCAGCCTCCTCCATAGTGAAATTCGGCATGGAGAGGTCATCCTCCACAAATCGTCGCTTCTTGCCAGAACGGCTCATTCCCGCCTCCCTTGCCAAAGACACATCGACCGACATGCCTGCTCACATGGATTCCCCAGCAGCCTCACATCTTTCCTTGCCTAGCTAGTATCTCAACGGCTCTCCAAGTGGTCGCACACTTTTCCTTGGTGTCGTCTTCATAAAGCCCTTCTTCCCGTCATCCAGCACCCAGATCTTTTCCTGTAGAAAGTGAATCACCTTCCTCCACCCTTCAGTCGCTTTTGGCATGGGTTCCCCACGAGAAGTTGTAGACAACCACACAACTAGGAATTGCAGCGAAGTATCCCCACCTCCAATCAGCCTCCAAGGTTCCTGCCCCATAT
This sequence comes from Cupressus sempervirens, assembly GCA_028749045.1. Lineage (NCBI taxonomy): Eukaryota > Viridiplantae > Streptophyta > Pinopsida > Cupressales > Cupressaceae > Cupressus > Cupressus sempervirens. The sequence goes on from CM053786.1 coordinate 49,178,351, forward strand.
CCAGCCCTACACCCAGCTCAGCTCTATCAATGACCTCGTCTACTCCCAGCAGCCATTGCGGGTCAATACACACAGCAATGACCTTGCGCACTTCCTCTTTTGACTCTTCGACTAGCAAAGCCAAGGCCACAAAGAGGAAAACGATGTCCAGATTGGACCTTCTCCTCCAATAGGAGTCCAATTATTCTGGGCCAAACATCTCCATGATGCCACTCATGAAATCTTGGTCTTCAATGAGGAATAAATTCTTCAAGCGCCTCACTATGATCTTCCCATCGTAAGCTTGGGTCTGATTGTCTAACTCCAATGCAAAGTTGGCCTCCATCTCAAAAAGCTCTGCTAAATTTCTTGCACAAAAAAGAAACCCCTCCCTTCTTTAAAACTCTCCCACGAAAGATCTAGAAGCTCACAATTCGAGATCTTAATGAATGCGGATCCTTTGTCATGCACAAAGGATTACTTGCTCATGAGTGTCCTTGATATCGGGGGTAATAATTAGAAATTAATCCATTAAGGAGGCATATGAACATAGTGCCACTAAAACACACCAGCCTTAGTTGAATTTAAGAAGCTTAATGTCTTCAAAAATGTCATTCTGTTCCCCAAAGGGGGCATTCGCTCCTAGGTTGGCCAACTTATCTGCCACCTTATTCATCTACCTATATACACGGGATATCCTAAAGTCCTCAAACTCCTTCAGCAAACACTTTATCTGGCTAATGTGCTTATCAAGATGCCAAGACTTCAATTTGCCTTTCTTGATCCCATTTAAGATTATCTATGAATCTCCTTCCAGGTGCACTCACCCAATACCCAGTTTGACTCCTAACACTACAGCCTCTTTTGTTGCTTCGCATTCTGCCACATTGTTGGTCCCATCCCTTAATCTTTTAGCAACCAGAGCTACTGAATTACCTTCATGATCCCTTGCTATACATCCACATCCTGACATACCCGAGTTTCTTCGGGCAGCCCCATCAAAATTTATTTTTATCCATCCTTCCTTTGGTGGTTGCCAAAAACACCTTTCCTTCCTTTGTCGAGGATTAATGCTTGAAGGCCCATTAATGGGCCTCTTTGATCATTTGTTGATACAACAAATAATTTACCATTTAGTTGGATAATAATAATTCAAGATCAATGATTCATGACAAGAGTTTATCTATTGTATAAGTGAAGACATCCTACATTTTACTTCATCTACATTTCAACATGCAAGCAAGTGGACATCTTTGTCGATAGTGGATCTGCATCCATCCACGAGCATTTGGCAAGCAAGGTGAATACTAACATTTATCTTGTTTTCTATGCTTTACTTCTTTTTTTCAAGGTTAGTTCCTAAACGAGTGCTTGACCAAGACAAGCCCCCTTCCACAAATAATTTCCCCCTTTTTTCTTGTGTGCAGGTGCAGGTTTACAAAATTGTCAATTAGAAAAAGATACAAAAAAATAGTTTCCGTCACACATCTGAAATCTCTATTTTTAGCTCTTGTAGATATAGGTCGCCCAAAACCAACATATACCAGGCATAGGTCACCCAAAAGAAGCTTGTTCCTAGTGGTCTAAGATTTCTAAAATCAAGAGTTACAGGTCTTTGGATTCCAAATCTTCGTCTATTTCTGATTTCAATGCAATCTGATAGGATTATTTCAGATAGCATTGCCCAAGGTCATTGTATTGCCTCAAGCAAGCTCCCAGGGTGTGGTATGCATGTATTGATAGTTACTTACAAAGCTTGAGCTTCACCAAGAGTGAGACAAATCCAAGTTTGTACTGTAAATTTTTATATATAATTGGTGTAAATCTCAATTTCTATATATAGTGAATTGAAAGACTTTAGATTCCTAAGGTAGATATGATCATACAATAAGAAAATTATATATATTAATGTCTTGTTTACGTATGTATTGAAAAAATACACTATAGCTTATATGTGATGGGAATATACTTGATTGCCTTGGTGATTGATTGAGTATATCCATCGCATTATATGTATATCTCTGAAGCGCAGCGGAAGAGGACATGTCCCTTAGTCGGGACTGTCCAATCAGCAAGTATAATGTGCATACAGCGCCGACAGACCAGGATCAATAATGCCGATAACAAATCATTCGATAAAGGTGGTAAAGATAAATACCAAAGGGTTATTACAAAATGCTCGACTTATATTAGTAATATAAAATACATATATATGTATAATATTATATATGTATGATATTATATATATATATATATATATATAATATTATATGTATATATGTATATGATATATATACAATCAATAAGCAATAGATAATAATGTAATAACGTATAGATACACATGATAGATCTAAAGACACAAATTAATTCCAATTTCTCACATGGCTAACATATTTAACACTCCCTCTTTAGCAAAAGGGAAATTGAAAGAAAATAAAAAAACAACTTACACAATAAAGTGTTATCATCATAGTGTTTGGTAAGGTTTAACCCAAGAATCAAAACACAATGGATTTTCATGGTGTTCGGCAAAATCCGGCCCGAAGAACCATGAAGGTTATCAATGTGTCTGGCAAAATCCGGCCCGAAGAACAAGGATAACCTTAACTTCAAACATTTCTGTTTGAAAACAGATCAACTATAAATAAAGTCGTCACTTTATAATAGGATCAGAACACTAGAAAGATCGTCACCTTTCACAACACAAGCTTGCAAGCAAATTTTATATTCATGAATATGATAGTTTAATAAATGCATTTACAACAATGTCATACCAAGTTTACCTCTGAAGTACACAAGTTTCAACTTTGCAAGAGGCTTGGTAAAAATATCAGCATTTTGCTCATTTGTAATGATGTAACTTAATTTAATACCATCTCTGCCAACCATATCTCTTATATAGTGATAAGGAGTCTCATTATGCTTTGATCAAATGTGGAAAACTGGATTTGCAGAAAGTTTGATACAACTCTGATTATCACAATGAATCACTGTAGGATTTAGAGGTTTTCCAAATAACCCAAATAATAGTTTCCTTAGCCAAATTGCTTCACGTACTCCCATGGAGGCAGCTACATACTCAGCTTCAGTAGAACTTAAGGCAACAACTGGTTGTATTCTACTAAACCAAGATATCATTGCTGACCCAAGATTGAAACAACAACCTATAGTGCTTTTACGATTTGAGGAGCAACCTCCCCAATCCGAGTCGGTATACCCTTCAAGATTTATCTCAACATTTTTATACTTTAAACCAAAACCAATAGTTCCTCGTAAGTATCTCAAGATGTGTTTGGCAGCCATTAAGTGAATTTTCTTAGATTTACACACGAAATGACTCAAGACATTGGTAGCATAGCATATGTCCAGTTTGGTATTTACAAGATACATAAGTGATCCAATGATCTATCTGAAGAGAGTAGGATCAATGTCCTCAAAGTTTATAGCTTCTTCTTTCAATTTGTGCAAGTTTGTTTCCATCAAAGTAGATAAGGGCTTACTATCCATCATTCCGAACCTAGTCAGAATATCTTGAGTATACTTTCCTTGATGTAAGAAATTGTAGTCTTTTTTTTGACTAACTTCTAGTCCCAAGAAGTAGTGTAGTAACCCTAGATCTTTCATCTCAAATTCGGCTATTAGGTCTTGTTTGCATTTTTCAATCAATTTATCATCTCCTATTATTAGTAAATCATCAACATATAGAACAAGTATTAAGATCTCATCCTTTGAGGTTTTGAAGTATATGTTTGAGTCGGCTTCATTCTTTGAGTATCCAAGTTTGGATAAATAGTTGTCTATCCTTTCATACCAAGCTCGAGGGGCTTGTTTGAGACCATAGAGTGCTTTCTTGAGTTTGCATACATACAACTTTTTATCTTTCACAGTGAACCCTTCAGGTTGTTCTATCTAGACTTCTTCACTAATGATCCCATTTAGGAATGTAGTTTTACATCCATCTAATGAATCTTCCATCCTTTGGATGTTGCAATTGCAATGATTGTTCTTACAGAGGTGTAATGGGCTACTGGAGCAAAAGTTTCTTCATAGTCAATGCCAGCTTTCTGAGAAAACCCTCAAGCAACAAATCTAGCTTTGTGTTTTTCAATACTTCCATCTGCGGCATATTTGATTTTATATAACCATTTTGAAGATACAACTGATTTGTCTTTAGGTCTAGGTACAATATCCTAGACATCGTTTTGAAGTATGGAATTTTATTCTTCCACCATGGCATCTTTCCACTCTTGTGAATTTAGAGCTTCTTCAATTGTTGATGGTTTGGTTTTAATTAGCTCAGTTATCAAAGCAGTGTAACATGATTGATTTCGAGTTCTCTTGCTTTCTTTTGAGATCTCATCTAGTTCTACATTGTTTTCTTCAAACATCTTCCTTGCCCATAATGGTCTTTTCTTCCCATTAGTAATTTCCTCATTAGCTATATCTGATTCTCTTCCTTCAGATGTGTTCTCCCTCTGAGTTTCAGTTTGTCTAGATTCTTCAACATCTGAATTCAATTCATCTTCTATGCCGGTTGAAAGTTTTAGAGTAGAGTATTCTTCAAAAATTACATCTCTACTTATTTCAACTGATCTTTGTCCAAGAATGTAAATTCTATAACCCTTGGAATTTTCACTGTATCCTATAAATATACCTCTCTTTCCAGAAGGTTCGAGTTTAGTCCTTTTTCTTTGGGTATGTGCATGTAGACTGGACATCCGAATATTCTAAGATGACTTAAATCTGGTTTAGTCCCTGAGAAAACTTCTTCTGGTGTGGTATTTTTTAGAATTGAATGTGGACATCTGTTTTGAATGTATACTAGTAGTCTTAGAGGCTTCTGCCCAAAATGAAGCGTGCATATTTTGATCATGTAACATAGCTTTTGTGGCTTCAATGATGGTTCTATTTTTTCTTTCTGTGACTCCATTTTGTTGAGGATTATAAGGTACGGTATACTCCCTCTTAATCCCAACAGAATTGCAAAAACTTTTGAAGATTTTAGATGTATATTCACCTCCATTGTCTGATCTTAATGTTTTAATCCTTTTGCCGGTCTGATTTTCCACTAAGGCTCTGAAGGTTTTGAATTTTGATAGTACTTCATTAGACTCTTTGAATTTCAAAAAATAGATCCAAGTCTTCCTAGAGAAGTCATCAATGAAAGATATATAATAAAGGAATCCCCCTAGAGATGGTGTGGGCATGGGTCCACATAAGTTTGAGTGGACTAGTTCCAAGACTAATTTTTACTTGCGTTTACTAGAGGGGAATGGTTTTTATGATTTTCCCTAGAGCACACCCTTTGCAAATTCCTATATGGGTTAAGTCTAGTTTAGGGGTTCTAGAAGTGATCTTTTCTAAATTTGGAAGTGAGCTTAACCCAAGATGCCCAAGTCGTCTATGCCATAATTCATTAACATTTGATGTTTCATGACTAAGGGATAGCTTTTGAGTATTGCTTAATCTATATAATGTTCCAACTCTGGACCTTATGATAATAGCTCTTTTTAGATTTGAGTTATTAAGCTAGTATAGTACTTTGTCTTTGTTGAAGATGACTTGATATCCATCATCGGTTAGGCTCAAGATTGAAACTAGATTTCTCTTTATACCTGGTACAAATAAGACATCTTTAAGATTAGGTGTAGCTCCATCTTTTAATTTGATGGAACAGGTCCCAATACCTTTGACAGGATAGGTGGAGTTGTCTCCAATTGTGACTCCTTCAGTAATATAAATTCCAAATGTATCAAACATATCTCTGAATCCAGAGATGTGACGAGATGCACCACTGTCTACAATCCAAGCTTCCTTATTTGAATTTACTTCACTTGAAAGTGCAGAATAGTATAGTTGATTTTCATCTTCCTTTGTTTCAGCTAGGGAGGCTAGTATTTTTTCTCTCTCTGGACAGTTTCTGAAGGTGTGTCCCATCTTCTCACACTTGAAACACTTAACTTTGGAGTAATCATTATTTCTAAAATTCTTTTTCTTATTATTGAATTTCCTCTTTCGTTTATTTGAGACAGTGTGAAGAGCTTGATTTTCTCCCTCTTGATTTGACGTGATTCCTTTGGAGATTAACCTTGACTCTTTTGATATGCATTCATTTTTTAGCTGATCAAAAGTAGGAATTGAAGGTCTACTTACCACTTGAATGAATGTATCCCAAGACATTGGTAGTCCTCTAAGGGCTATTAATGAAATCTCTTGATCTTCTATTTTGTTTCCAATAGATGGTAAGTGTTTCTTTATTTCAGAAATTTTCTTGAAATAAGATTGAACAGAATCTCCTTTTTCCATTTTAGTATTCAGTAGTTGAGTTTTTAAGGTGATCAATCTACATGAGTTATTTATCTTAAATGTATTTTTTATGGTCTTAAATACCTCATATGCACTTTTGATATCTGATATAGAAGGAAGAATGTGATCCTTTACTAAATCGACGATAATTTTCCTTGCTTTATGGTTCTGTCTTTTCCAGGTGAGCCTTTCTAATTCATTTTGAGGTATTGGAATATCTTCAATGAAGGTTTCTAGTTCCAATTCTTCAAGAATCATAATAATACAAGTTTTCCAAGAGAAAAAAATTTGATGCACCTTCAAGTCTATCTTCCACTCTAACATTGTTTGTCATTATGTCTTCCCTTTTTAACTAAGATGAAATTTGAGATTTCTCTACCAATTTGGCTCTAATACCATGTAAAGTTTTATATATAATTGGTGTAAATCTCAATTTCTATATATAATGAATTGAAAGACTTTAGATTCCTAAGGTAGATATGATCATACAATAAGAAAATTATACATATTAATGTCTTATTTATGTATGTATTGAAAAAATACACTATAGCTTATATGCGATGGGAATATACTTGATTGCCTTGGTGATTGATCGAGTATATCCATCGCATTATATGTATATCTCTGAAGCGCAGCGGAAGAGGACATGTCCCTTAGTCGGGATTGTCCAATCGGCAAGTACAATGTCCATACAACACTGATAGACCAGGATCAATAATGCCGATAATAAACCATTCGATAAAGATGGTAAAGATAAATACCAACGGGTTATTACAAAATGCTCAACTTATATTAGTAATATAAAATACATATATATGTATAATATTATATATGTATGATATATATATATATATATATATATATATATATATATATATATATATATATATATATATATATATATATATATATATATATATATATATATATATATATATATATATATATATAGTATTATATGTATATATGTATATGATATATATACAATCAATGAGCAATAGATAATAATGTAATAATGTATAGATACACATGATAGATCCATAGACACAAATTAATTCCAATTTCTCACACAGCTAACATATTTAACATGTACTACATTCAGGTGAAGGGTGAGCCTCTCATATTGGTGTTGTATATTGATGACTTTTTTCTCATTGGGTCTAAAGAGCTCATAGCACAAGTAAGATCTTGCAAGAGAGTTCGAGATAAAGGGCTTGGGGTTGATGCATTACATTTTGAGATTGGAGTTGTGGTAGACAGAGGGAGAGATCTTCCTTGTACTAGGGAAGTACACAGCTAAGATCTTGAAGTAATTAAAGATGGTGGACTATAAGCCAATTTCCACGCCACTTGTGACCAAATGGAAGAAGATTGATGCTTCCAAACCAGAGGCAGTGGACTCAACTTTATATAGACAATTGATTGGCTCTCTTACATATCTAGTCAACACCGGGCCAGATATTTGTTTTGCAGTCAACTCACTCAGTCAGTTTATGGTAGAGCTTAAGCAAGTACGTTGGGTTGCTGCCAAGTATGTTTTGAAGGTATCTCTGAAGCACAAATGATTATGTGCTAGTTATATTCAGCAGGATGGAGTGAAGCTCGAGGGGTTCACTGATGTAGATTGGGCAAGCAATATGGCTAAAAGTAAAAGCACTTCAGGTGCAATTTCAGTTTGGGATCAGAAGCAATCTCGTGGCACAGTGGCAAATAAAAGGCAGTTTCATTCATTGAGTTTTGCAGAGGCCGAGTTATGGTAGCTAGTATGATTGCATGTGAGGCTATCTGGCTTTGGAAACATTTAGTTGGGCTTTTTAATCAGAAGCTAGATCCTCGAATCTTTTAGTGTGATAATCAGAGTTGCATAAACCCTTTGAGAATCTAGTCTTTCATGACAACTCCAAGCACATTGAGATCAAGTACCGCTTCATCAAAGATTGTGTGAAAAAGGGGATAGTGAAGTTGCAGTACATTCCAACAAGTTAGCAAGTTGCAGACATCTTGATCAAGGCCTTGATGAAGGGCGAGTTTGTATACTTCAAGGATAAGCTGGGTGTTTTGCAGAACACCTCCCTCACTAAGAGGGAATGAAGCGTTGAGTTCTACAGCTTGAAAGTTATTTGCATGTTGAGTCTTTTCTTAGTGTGCATGAGGAAGTTCAAACTTCAGTTTACTTTTCTCCAAATTTAGGTAAAAATCAGTGTTTCTTTCTAGTAGGCATTATTCATGTAAAATGTCTAAATATAGACCTGCTGTCAAACTATCGAAGTTAAACTCAACAAATGTTCTTGTAGTCAAAACTTATAAATGGAGCTTATGCATGAGGCAAGGACAAAGGTTTTTTATTAGCACCAGCTGGTGATTAGGTGAGAGCGAGTGTTTGGACAAAGAAAGAAGATTGTGAGGCTGAAATTTTCTCTGTATAATTGTTGTGGCAACCTTGTAATCTGTTGTATGATTCTCGCTCCTGAAGTTGAATAAAGGAGTGGTTGCAGATTTTTCCCACACTGGATTTCCTGGTTATATTTGGGTTATTCATTATTGTTTCATGTAAATGCTTCCACTGTTCATTGTTGTTCATTGTTGTTAATTAACCCAAAGTATTGGTAGTTACAAATCAGATAGATAAAAATTATTTGCTGAGCAGTTAATCTGCAACTGGGTTATAGATCTTAACACCCAACAAGAGAGGTCAGTTGCAAATCCTCGACAAACCTAGCCAAAGAAATGTATCTGAGTTGTGTCATTTAAATTATAAACAATGCACAAGGAGAATGGACGAACCAAAATAAAGTCTTTACACATGTAGAATGTGACCTGGCTAACAGATATGACCAGATGCAATTGCTGGAAGAATCTAACCCAAAAAAGGTCCCCTAAATGATAGCATCTGAGCAGAAGAGTACCAGCCAAAATTGTGATTTAAAAAGTTATGATAAAAAATAAATAGGTATTTAATTCTTAAATGAATAGATGCGAATATACAATGTAGATTACAAACCTAAGATTTCAATTACAATATTCATTGCTAATATTGAATAACTACTGCCCGATATATACAGCTATTATAATCCTGAACTTCAAAATACAAGCTTCGTTAGCACCGATAAATCATTACCCTACTGTAAACAAATTTAACGAAACTGAACTCCAAATTACAGTCTTCATTAATATTGAGAAATTAATTGCCCATAACGGAGAAAATAAGAATACTAACTTCTGAAAGTAGCACTTCTACCGGTGGTGGAGCAGGTGGCAGAGATTCTTCGGAAAGACCAAATAGAGACTGGCTCTTGTCCAGCGACTGAAATAGACTCTGAGGCAAGCACCCAAAAAGCTTCGTTTCCATTTCTTCCCTTTAACAGGACTCGCAAACGTCCTGCTTCGAAGCACAACATGGAACAAGTGAAAGACGTTGGAATCAAAAAGCTCATAATCAAATAGCTATGAGCTTTTTGCAAAGAACTCCTCTCCGTTAAAGTTCTCCTGGATTTCCACCGCAGATTTTATAATCGAGATCTACTAGCAACCATGTCCGTCCGATTTCTCTCACTAGGAGAAAGTTTAAGCTAATAAAATATGTTAGTAAAGCTCTGCGGAATATATCTAATGGAGAGCTGCATCGGATCTCGAATTTGATGGTCTAAATGGCCGTATTTTTTTAACCTTTTTGATCTTGTATGACGACTTAAAATTTATTGAAGTTAACAAAATTGTAAAAATAGCATTAGATATTTAAAAAGCTGTGAATACGAGAATTTAATTTTTAATAAATTGTGGAATTTAATTTAGCAAAATTAATTTTTTGATGAAAAATTTGCAAGTTGTTGGGAAAGTTATCAGTTTGATCGAAAAATTGAAAATCTTTCTTGTTAATTATTTACTAGCCATTTTTTTAATCCCACAACTTTTAACTCTTGTTTTGATAATTTATTAGTTGTTATCTCCACTTTTAACTATTGTTTTTCTTTTTTCTTCTTTTTTGCAGGCAAGAGCTTACAACGCATCGGTAAATTGCGAGCCTCTCATCGGAGAGGTCTTTGATTCGAATCTATTTGTGATTAACACATAATAATAATTAATCTTAATAATAATAATAAATAACCTAGGCTTCGGTCGTTTACCTATCAAAAGAAAAAACTATTGTTTTTCCTTTTCTATTTATTAGTTGTGATCTCCACATTAGCTCATGTTGTGATCTATTCATTTAACTTTTGATTTTTAAAATTGATTTAGATTTTAGTTTTTAAATTATTTTAATTTTTTTTTATATTAGTTTAATTTTTTTTAATTAACCTTTGAAATAGGTTTCATATATATATAATAGCTTCGTTTACTTTGCTTTTTTTTTTTAAATCTTTAAATATTATTTTTTAGTTTCTATAATTGATTTAGTCAATAGAATATTTGTTAGATATATTTATTTTTGTATTTTTCTTATTAATTTTTCCTAATAGATTTTTTATGGGTTTTTTTAAATAATTGTTTTTTTCATATTTGATAAATTTAATTTAAATAAATAATATTTATTAATCTATTTAGAATATTTTAGTAAATATTATGTTATTTAAATTAAAAATTATTAATAATCTAATTTCTTCACATAAGATTATATTTTAAATATCCACTTTTAACTCTTATTTTTCTTTTCTCATTTATTTAAAAAATAATTACTTGTGATCTCCACATCAGATTATGTTGTGATCTCTATTTATTAAACTTTTGACTTTTTAAATTGATTTAGGTTTTAGTTTTTAAATTACTTTAAATTATTTTTCTATATTAGTTCAGTTTTTTCTTTAAATTTTTTTTTTCAGTTTCTATAATTTATTTAGTCAGTAGAATATTTGTTAGTCGCTATTTTTCTTTTTCTTTTTTGTATTTCTCATATTAATTTTTCATAATAAATTTTTTGATGGGTTTTTTTTTAAATGATTGTTTTTTTCATATTTGATAAATTGAATTTAATTGTAAAATCTTGAAATTATTGAACACATTTCTTAAGCAATATTCAATTTTTTTTATATTAAGTATAGGTAGATCAAAGATAAAAAAATCCTCCAAGAGTATCAAAAAAAGAGGCCCAGCCTCACCACGAACTCAAAGTATCATATAAACAACAAGACAGCAAGAGAGAAGGAAGCAAGGATCATTTAATGTAAGACATCGTGATATGTATCAACCCAAGCAATCCAACCAAGAGGGCCCTCCATCCAAACTATGTTCTTACACTCCTAGATCTAAGTCAGCATAAAAAGCTCTTCTTTCTTGGGCTTAACATTCTTCTTGATTTCTTGGTTCAACCTTCTGCAAGTTTGTTCAAATATTTGGAGGTCGTCAATGGTTCTCCTCCACTTGTACCCATGTTTCAACTCATAGAAGAAAAAAGTGGCATGCCCATCCTTAAGGAATCTTCTCAGCTTATATTTTTCTATCATCATAGTCGTATGGACTTGCAAAAAGATTTTAAAATGTGAGTTTTTGAAAAAACTCAGTAAGCACTCTAGGGTTACCTTGACACCTTTCCTCATTCCTGCACTTCCAGATCTGCCAAAGGATGTTAGAAGACAACATATTCCAAAATAAATTTGCATCTTTGTGAAGACCATCAATATGACCAGTAACAATTTCTAAAATATTCACCTTAATAGGGTAAAAGATACCAAACATGTTCCATATTTCTTTAGCAAAAATGTAATAAAAAATAATATGTCTTCCAGTTTTAGGAAGCCTACAAAGATTACAAATATCAGTAGTATGACCATCTTTTTTAATAGGGAATCTATCCAGTAGAGTTAACCATTTAAAACATCTGATTTTGGGTTCAACAAGGCCTTTCCAGAGAACATCAAAATACTTCTTCCAAGAGCCAGCATCAAGAGAGGAATACCAAATAGAATTAATGTGATTAATAATATCTTCATTATGATCAATGATTCTATAAATGTTCTTTGCTTTGAGGTTAGCCATAATGACCCCATCCGGCCAGTTGCACTTTAATTGTCTATGGGAATCCACATCACAAAGCGAGGGAAGGTCTTTAGTAGCTTGGACGATCATATATAAGTGTTTTTTGAGAGGCAGGAATATTATACTTGTTCTTGAGCTCATCCCACTGAATGAGTTTATTATGTTCAAATAGGTCAATAAGCTGGGATATCCCCAACTTAGCCCATAATCTAGTAGAGCATCCTTGGGAGAGGGCTAAGGGTTTACCATTTAGGTGAAAATTCCACCAAATGGATCTTTCACCATGGAGTTGGTTATCATCATAAAAATCCTTATTAGTGATGTAATTCCTAACATGGTCACAGGCTCTCCAAATGGATTTAAAAATAGCAGAGTCTTGGACAATGACCGGGAATTTGCCAACAATAAGATCACAAAAGGGGAGATTTTTCCAACTTTTGGCTTTTTTAGGAAAGCCTCTTTCAATATTGTGCCTAACCAACACTTTCCAAGGATCGTTGCCCTCCAAGGAATGAAAGATCCATTTGGTAGATAAAGCAATACCTTGAGTTTTAAGGTCTTTAAGCCCTAGCCCCCCAAGGAGTTTGTCAGTATGACACCAGTCCCATTTGACCGCATGCATTTTGCTATTGCCTTTACCATAAGACCAAAGGAAATTTCTTATAGCCTTTTGAATTTCTAAAATTTGGTAGTTATTGAACATCCACGCAGAGGAATAATATATGCTATAAGATGATAACATCTTCTGACAGATTTGAATTCTACCAGCAAGAGATAAGGATCTGTTATGCCATTTATTAAGCTTCTTATCAATTTTAACCTTAATCCAAGACCATATATCTTTAAGAGAGGGCTCAATAGAAAATGGAATACCAAGATATTTGACAATCTTACTAGGCCCACCCCACTAAAAATTATACTAAGAGAACCAACTAGGAGGCTATTCTTCTCACCCTAGTCAAATGGATTTGGTTTGGGAAATATGAGCACCGAAAATAGAGCAGAACAGGTCAAGTTTGGCTTGTAGGGTTTTAAAATTCTTATCGAAAAGCTCAAAAAATAAAGCAGTATCATCAGTAAATTGACAATTAATAAGCTCATCATTATTAGGAAGATAGAGGCCTCTAACGTCAAGGGATAGCGAGTTGTCTCTAAGGATATAATAAAGGGCTTCTAAAGCTATAACAAACAAAGCAGGGGCTAACGAGCAACCTTGTCTGATGGACTGGCCAAGGGGAAAAGGATTAAAGAGGGAACCATTGACTTCCACCTAGGTAGACGCATTATTCAGCAAAACTTGAATAGAATTGCAGAAGAAGGTGAGGAAACCAAAAGCTTGAAGCATCATAATGATAAATTTCCATTCAACCCTATCATAGGCTTTCTCAAAATCCAAGAGTAACATCGCAGAGTTCTAATGGGAGCACTTAGCCCAATCCATGGCTTCCTAGCTAGTAATTAAGTTTTCCAAGATGTATTTGCCTTTGATAAAACTGGTTTGGGTAGCACAAACAAACTTAGGAAGGATATGCATAAGTCTAAGGGCCAAGACCTTGGCCAAAATTTTATAAGAAACATTGAGGAGATTGATAGGCCTCTAATTTTTTTAAGATCTTTGTCCCCATCTTTGTGAAGGAGCTTGATGATGCCACTATTAATTTTAGGGCCAAAAGAGCCATTAGCAATGACTTCAACGTAAATGTCATGTAAATCTTTGCAGACCCAATTGATATTGGCCTTATAAAATTCAATAGGGAGCCCATCAGGGTCAAGAGCCTTATCATTATTAAGGGCTTTTATAGCAGCTTCTATCTCATCCAAAGAGATTTCCTTAGATAGGATGGATATATCATCATTCTCCAACCTACTAGGGATAAGAGGTTTACACTTACTCCTAAGGTCCTCAGCCTCCCTAGAATCTTCAGAGGTGAAGAGATTTCTATAGTAATCAGCAAAAGCCTGCTTGATGATAATAGGATCAGAAACATCCTGATTGTCTATTGAGAACCTGTCTATAAAGACTCTTTGGCTTGCATTTGTTTAAGAAGGCTAAAGAAAAATTTGGAACCACAGTCCCCATGCTAGATCCAATAGGCTCGAGATCTAATTTTAGCCCCATGGATCTTAAATTGTTGATGCTTCCTTGGGGCATCCTTAGCAGACATAACCTGGGATAGAAGATCAATGTTGGAAGAATTATCCTAATTGTTGTTTTTCGCATCCTGGAGATTAGAGGAAATATGTTTCTCAATGAATCTATAATCCTTGGCTTTCTTTTGCCCAATGGTTTTGAGGAGACATTTCCAAGCTGGGAGATTAACCTTCCATCTTCTTATCATGGAAAGGTCGGGGAAGTCAAGGAAGTTGACTTTATTAATATTCTAAATAATCTAGATGGCAGCAAGAACGTCTTCATCGAGAAGGAGATTGGAGTTCAAAATGAATTTGGGATTAGTCACTCTAGGGTGAACAGGGGCAAAGTTGAGGATGACACAAGTAAATATTGGGTGATGATCAGAGAGGGTGGTGGTTGTGACAAGGACAACGTTACCCTGGTTGTCAGGGAGGAAGGAAAAGAAGTGTTTATTGCCATAAAAATGGTCAAGTATGGAGTAAATCTGAGAGTAGCCTTGCTGGAAGTTGCACCATGTGTGCCAAATCCTGGGGTTAGAATCCTTGTTGTCGGCTAAGGGTTCAAACAGAGACTTAGAGTTTATAAATATGTTCCAATGAATTTTTTCACTATCCTTCCAATCAAAAGGATTGCCACCAGATTTATCGTATTGAGATTCAACCATATTAAAATCTCCACCAAACAGCCAAGGGATATCAAGGAGAGTAGTCATCTAGCTCCAAAGAGTAGCCCTCTCCTTAGGGTCATTAGAGGCATAGATAGAACAAATGCCAAAAAGATTGTTATTATGATTAATAGTGATCCAGACATCCCTTTGGCAGGGAGAGGTGCCATTAGCAGTTATATACACCCTCCATTTGGGGTTGATTAGGAGAGCAATTCCACCTCTTCCTCTATTATGATTAGTGTAAAATTTGATAACATCATTCCAAATAAAATTAAGGTTGGTTTCAAGCATGAAAACAATGGCTTTAACTTCTTGCATCATGATCAGATCCATAGAATTGAAGGAGTCAAAAAGATGCTTAATAACATATTTCCTATCTGGGGATTCAAGACCCCTAACATTCCAAGAGAGACAATTCATTGGGAAACAATTGAGAGGGTAGGGTACACAACACTAGCACCATCAACTGAAGGTAATGACTTATTCGAGCAATCCCCTACTTTCTTGCGAGAGGTTTTATTCTTAGATCCTAGAGGCCTTCCCCTTCATTTTGAAGCAAGGGTATCAGCTTTAGGATCATCTTAATATTCAGACTAGGAATCCACATCCATAGATGGCAAGTTTGGGGTGACTTCCAAAAGAGGTTTAGCAAGGATAATTACTAATGAACAATCATCACTGAGCTCTTTAAAAAATAATGGTGGGAGTTTCCGAGAGGTATCTATAGTAGTGTTAATACTGGAATTGTTAATACCAATAATCGGACTGCAAGGAGGATTGTCACTGAGAACATCAACCACAAGGTCAATAATAATGGGAGTATGTGAGAGGAGCTTCTTGGAGGAGGCAAGATTTGGAGCTTTGGGTTGGCTATTATTGTTACCTTTTTTCTTCTTCTTATTACGGACAATCAAGATGCCATCATCAGTACTAGCAGAATCGAAACCCATGTCCGAAGATGGGCCAAAGAAAGGAGCAGAAGGGAGGTCCAAAGAAGTTGATTCAAAAGCAAGAGGTAGCTTGCGAGTATATCATCTTAGCATATTCTTGATAGTAGGTTGAGGGTTAAGGTTAATCAAATTGGAGGGAGGAGTAGGGTTAGACAAGGTAGGGTTTTTAGCAGGATTCTTTTTAATTATGGGGTAATCTTTTCTAAGGTGGCCCTCTTTTCGACATAGAAAGCAAGCATTTAGCCCACTCAAAATTTCAATAGGGCAAACAAAAGTTTCATTCATGATATTAACAAAGATGTTAGTAGGGATTTCCTTCCCTAGTAGAAGAGAGATAAGGATTCTTAGAAGATGCTTAGAAGAAACGAATTGGAAGGATAAGAAAAATATCCTTGAGGAGCTACAAAGATATATTTGATCAAGAAGGATCAAGTACCGAAGCCAGAATTGAGATCTGAATTAGCAAAGATAGGTTTGCATCAGCAATCAGGCTATTTCATTATTACTCTCTAACCATTGTAGCAATGTATCAAATCTCTTAACAGAGTTACCCTAACAGCTATTTGTAAATCCTCTAACAAGGTTGCATTTCTAGATTGAAGTGTCTAAAGACCTCTAACAAGGCCATGTTGATCTCATTT
Organism: Cupressus sempervirens; assembly: GCA_028749045.1. NCBI lineage: Eukaryota > Viridiplantae > Streptophyta > Pinopsida > Cupressales > Cupressaceae > Cupressus > Cupressus sempervirens. Next base: position 49,194,998 of record CM053786.1, read on the forward strand.
TGGTTTTGACATATCATTGACAATACACTTAAGTCATTACTTAACAGTACTTAGTGCATTCTAAGCAAGTAGTGTATGTCGAGAAAGTAGTGTATGTCAAGCATAAGATGTCAGATAATGCATGTCAAGCAGATAGTTAGTGCTAAGTCACTCCAATGATGAGCAAGCTAATACATGCCGAGTGATTAAGATATCGAGTGAACAGTGATTGCTAATTCATTTAGAGGTTGAGTTACAATAGTGAAGATATAGTGGATGTCGAGCATCAAAGGCTTCAAGTGCCAAGTAAACAGTTTTGGACATAGTTGTTTGTAATGACACAAACTCCTGTGTAAACCATTTTTGGGCCGACTTAAGGATTGTTTTATGATTCTAGAAGATATATTCTAAGGTATATTGAGGATCCCTATGCAGTACATGCAACCAATCAAATTAAGGGATGTTCTAAGTGGCAAAATGAGTGAATCACAGTTGTTGATTCCTACCTAACCCTAGCTCACCTAAATTTTCTTAAGGAGGACACACCTTAAAGAGTATGAATGTGCGGATGAGAAGAGAAGGGTGAATTCATGGTGACTAAGATGGTTGTGATCATGTTAGGAATTGCAGAATCAGTTAGAGAGATAGAGGAAAGCAGTTAAAGGACAGAAGAGATACATTTGATCAGGAGTATCAAGTACACACTAGGGAAGAGAAGATCTGACATCTAGCAACCTAATGCTAACCAAAGGATCAAGGCTAAAACATTCTAATAGGTGAACCAGTAAAAATCTCTTAACTAAGTAGTCCTAGCAAGCTTTGTAAATCCTTTAGTAGGGTGCTTACTTTATTGTAAGTTGAAGTCCTTTAACCAGGCACATTTTTAGTATGGTGTTGAAATCTTTTAATGGGGTAAGATTTAACAGTCTTTGTAAGCCTTTAACAGGGTAGATCTTTCACAGAGTAGATCACAGTTTATGATCAAACTTATTGTAACCTTAATTGCCTACATTTTACAATTGTAGTAGTGAAGATTTGTGGGTGTCATCCCCACCCCAGTTTTCCTTTCTTATTGGAGATTTTTTGGGTAACCAAATATCTTGTGTCATATGTGTTAATTGTTTCATGCTATGGATGAATATGTTTAGTTTGGTATTTTATTTTACATGCAAATTGTGAGATGGAGGTGTGGTGAATGCTTTTGTGGATAAAGTTTTGAAGTACTAATTCACCCCCCTCTTAGAGTTTACTTTCCCATTGTTAATTCCAGTAATTGGTATCAAAGCCTTGTTCTCTAGAAAGGAAAGCTTTGTAGCTTTGAGGAAAGATCTTGAAGATGGAAGTCTGCAAGTTAGGAAAAGTCATTGGGAACTAGAAGATTGAAATCCAACTTGCCCTACACCAACTAAATGAAGCAAGAGGCAAGTTAAAGTGCTCATTAAAGAGAAGGAAAGAGATAGATATTGCAGAAACTGACACACATTACCAAGAGGAAGACACTACTGAATTGTTTGCAGGTGGAAAATCGAGTTTGATGCAACAATTGTAGATATGATGGAAAAGAATGGTTCTTTAACTAAAGAGGTCAGAAATCTTAAGATAGAATAAGAAGTCCAATCAGTATTGCTATGTGAGGTGACTAAGTAGAAAAAGAAAGTTGTGGAAGACAAAGTCATGATTGAAGATGAAAAAAGGACACTGACCAACATACTAGAAGAGAATACATTAGAGGTACAAAGGATTGCTAACATGCGACTGAAAACAATGAATCAAGTGATGATTACCAATCATAAATTGAATGGAAAGGACATTGAGATCACAACCCTAAAGTTATAGAATGAACAATTGAGGAATGGACTAAGAAGAGAAAAAGAATTTGCTGAAAGTTTCAACAAACCTAGTGAAGCCATCAAATACTTTGAGAAATTGATGAGATCTCCTAGATCTAACAATGATACTACTGGATTGGGATACACCAGTACTGAGAAAGGAGAATCATCTAAAAGTGGTGAACAAAGAAACAACAAAGGTAAGAACTACAAACCCACCTATCATAATTATGGAAAGTTAGGTCATACAACAAATATTTGCAGGAACAACAATGCAAATCAGAACCCTAAGTAGAAATTCATGGGTTACTATCATAAGTGCAACAAGAAAGGACATTGGACACATGAATGCAAGACCAAGAATTCAATCACACAAAAATTTGAAGGATATTTCCACAATTGTTAGAAGTATGGACATAAAGCATATGAATGCAAATCTAATGCCAAGTGGACATCAAACAAGCAAACAAAGGGACAACAAAATGGAAAATCCTACAATTGGGATTACAATACAAGGTATAGTTGTCACTATTGTCAAGAGTATGGACATGCTTCTGAGAATTGTATTAGAACACATTTTAGAAGTGATTACAATAGATGCTTGAGTCAAAGTACATGTTTTAGTTGTTTGAAGACTGGTCACATCAATAGAAATTCTCCAACAAGGTTAGAAGCACCAACTAGTGAGTTCAATAAAGGCAAAGAGAAGGTTGATGTTGAGAAATTCAAAGTGCAAAAGAACAAGACATGGAAGAAAAAAGAAGATTGTAGTACATCAAGTTCAAATAAGGTCACCTCATCGAATGGATCAGGTGATCACATCACCCCCAACTAAGTCTCATAAAAGGTATGTGGGACTGATATTTCAATGATAGATTTTACATTAGTTCCAAGAATCTAAGTTCTGAAAAGATTATATATGCATGAATTAAGATGAAATGTATTGATTATAACCTGGAAGAAATCTATAAGTTTTGTTAGTTTTCATGTTGTTGTTGAGCATGAAAAGTTTCACAGTTGTTGTCGAGTAAAAATGAAATTTCAGTTGTTGTCAAGCTATTAAGGGTGATAGTATTGGTCAAGCTCACTATGGTTTCTAAGCATAGTAGAAATTATATGTAAGTTGAGTGAGTTGAAATTTCTATGATATCCGAGCTTACAACTATGTAAGCATTAAGCATTTATTGTCAAGTTTTAAGGGTTATAAAGTCAATTTTTTACTCATTTGCATTCATTTGAGATCAAAGAGAGCACATAGCGAATAAGGAGAACTAAGGAGAAAGATTCAAGCATTTGTGAATTGGATTCAGTTGCTACTTGTCACCAATCATCATATTCATAAGGTATTTATTATGCGTCGAGCTACGTTGTCTAAATTATCACAAACCCTAGTTATTTAAATATGATGTCTAGCTCCTCTACTATTGTTAGGAAGGAAGGAAATGAAGTTTTGAATGTTCAATTAATAAGTAATGAGATCATACAACCAACCTTCTAAACTATTCCTTAGATAGCATATAAGGGAGCTCCTTTTGGTGCGTTATCGATGATACCACCATAGGTTTTGATGACACAAGATGTTAGATGCTGCTACACTTGTAAAGTTGGAAGTATTGGAGACATGAAAATTAGAGATTTGTATGGAAAACTGTGTGTAGATGGAGTATTGAAGGAGGAAAACAAAATTGTAGAGAGAAAAGAGTTAACCTGTGCCCTAGATTTTCCAAATGTATTCAAAATGGAATGGATTAAGATTGTACTTAGCAGAATGCATGATCACTCTGTATGGTTGGAAAATGAACCTATTAGTATCACAAAAAGAATCATCCACCAAGTAACAAGATATCCTACCCTAGATAGACCCAAGACCATTCAAAGTGATGCTAAGGAGATAATAGAGAAGAATACAAGGGCAATATGGAATAAAAGAGGAATGACTATAGACAAAATTATTGATCTCTTAATTGCATTTGCAGTGAGAATAATTGCTCACAAATTTTTTCAATCTAGCAGATAAAATAGTGTCTTGTATGGTAGCTAATTTAGGCTACAAGATAGTGAAGAAGGACCACACTTATGACCTTGTCGAGTTGCAACTCCAACAATTATCAAAAAACTTGGAGGCCATAAGACAAACAAAGAGTGCACGATGTAAATTTGGTTCACTACTAGTTTGCATATTATTTTTATGCACATAGCACATTTCCTTCATTTGGAAAAGTAGCTTGGAACGCAAACCGGTCTATTGTAGTTCAAATTGGAGAGTTCATAGAGCAACTTGGGGATAACTTTGAGTTAGTAATGACAAGTTATTTTGAGGACTTTAAGAAGTTTATAAAATAGAGACTGAGGATTCCAATATCACTAATGGAGAAATATTATAATGATGTTTTCTTTCTAGTTGATGCCGATCATACATATGTTCAAGAAATTGTTCCAAGGGTCAGATGGCTCAGGCCATTGCCTTATGAAATCAATGTGGATGAGGCATCTGCAACCATCACAACTTTATTGGTAGAAGAAATAGATAAGAGTGCAACCTCATTTGGCAATTATGAGGAAGCCAAATCAAGAATCACAATAGACTTGAAGACAACTTCTGTGGTAAGAAAGAAAAAAAAGCTTGTGAAGAAGCTTAAAGAAAGATTTGGTGAAGGGGAAGAAGAAGAAGATGATGATGAGAATGATGAAGAAGATCAACCAACCCAAGCTCTACTTGCATTTACACAAGGTCGAGGAGAGTGTAAGAATTTGGCTTAGGCCAGAATTCACTCAAGAACTAAAGAACTCAACACAAGCACATAGTAGACCAAAATAGATAGAGTATGATCATAATGACAATATTCATTCAATGACTGCTTGAGAGTACACTAGGAGTGCTTGAATATAAAGGCCACAAGAGAGCTTCTAGAATGCATAGAAGTCAGCATCATGATATGTCATACAACCAGGCACATGTCCACCAGATATGGGTTATCCTCCATTAAGCATGGGATTAAGTGTGATGATGTGAGGATAAGTCTACAATGGTGTAGCACACAAATCAGTGGTGTAGACAACATGTGCTAAATGAGGAGTATGGATAACTGTGTTGTCAACATGACAACTCAGTGAATGATGCATACTCTTGTGTTGTAGACACCATGTGCATAATTAGAGTTGCATAACTCAATGAGAGTTCACAAACTCCTAAGTGTCTCACCTAAAATAATAATAAAATAATGCAAAATAATTAAATAATGCATTAACCTAAGTAAACTTAAGTAAGTGTAATAAGTAAACACTTATTTACACCAATAGAGAGGACCAAGAAGAAGTAGAACATGATGAAGGTGTTGTGGAAGAAGAAGCCAAGGAAGCACCTAAACCAACAGAAAAGAAGAGGAGAAAAGCTAAGGAGCCAACAGTGAGTAAACCAAAGAAAATTGTGAAACGTACACAACAAAAGTCAGCAGTACTTGTTACAAGGGCTAGCACAAGGGCAATTGCAAAGAAGACACAAGAAGGTGAGAAGATTAAAGGCAAACAAGCTATTGTTGCTACAAAGGAGGATGAGCCTAAGAAGAGACAGAGGAGAAAGTATTTTGCTCCAACCAAATTAGACAAGGAGAGGACAATATCAAATGACAACAGTCAATTCTAAGTGGTAAGCCACATCCCCTCTTCTGATTTAGACAACTTGTGTGACAACATAAAAACTAATGTAGATTTATCAGGATTCACACATGTTGAGTTTGATAAACTTGGAAAGTTAGACATGAATAAGGTGGAAGAGTCTATATATAAGATGATGGTCACATTTAAGAACACTCCTATTAAGATTGGTGACTCATTACCCAAAAGTCTATATGATAGAAATGAGCAGAAGTGGCAATACAGTTTAACAATTGAAAGATAGATAAGGGAGACTACTTTAGCCAACTTAATGCCAAATTTGGATAACTCAACAATGACTAGGGCCATAAACAAATATAAGGGGAGATTTGCTCCAAAATACAAAGCTTTCAATATTATATAGAATAATATTGAGGAGGTTGTCAAATGGAGCACCCAGATATGGATAGTCATCTATGGGTTGACAACAGAAAAGGTAATTGAAAAAGCACCTAGGGAGGTTGATGAAGAAAAAGATGATCAAGAGGTAGTAGAAATTGCTAAGGATGTATCTGTCAAAGATAGACATGAGGGAGGCACAGAGAAGGAAGCAGATGAAGAGGCTACAACTAAAGAAGAGTAGGAGAAAGATCAGAATGTACCTAAGGTACAAATGTTGAGTGCCAGTCCCCCTCATGTGGACCAAGCAAGTCAGTAGGATACAATAAAGATAAAGGATGTTTCTGATAACATAGTTCAGAACATCAATCCTTTGATAGAGGAAGACTAGGAAAATTTATTATAGGATTCTACTTTAGTTATAAAATTATGCACTAATCTTGTATTAGTAAGCACAATTGAGATTAAAAAAGCATCAATAGGGGAGAAGAAAATTGACACATCTAGTGTAGCCCCTACATATACAGAGACAAAAGGTACAGAAGGACTACATGGTGTCACCACTAACATACATGTTTCAATGCCCATTGTGGTATATCAAGTGAAGGACACGGTCACATCTGATGCCAGCACATTAGTACTGAATGCTTTAATGTAAGCAATTTTGGCAGAAGAGGAAGATAGGATAGAAGAGTCAGTCTTGACTACGAAACCAAAGGAACAAATAGCAATTCAAACATTGGTTACACTACCAGTCTTTGCATCCCCTATTCCTATTCAAACTCTTCATAGGTTGAGTGTAGATGTTATACCATTACAATCATCAAGGCTTAGTCCTGATATATCTAAGATTGGAGAAGGCACATCTTATGGAGATGTGAATTTAGATGAGGTGGTTGAACTTCCAAAGTTTGATCTTACAACAATCACCATAGAAGAAATGAGCATATTGCAAGAAGCTCTAGCAAGATAGAAGCACCAAGAGTTACTCAGAAGAGAGCATAAGCAAAGACAAGTTCTACATGACATCAAAGAAATATTTCTTGATGCATTTAGCCTCCCAACACTTAATGAGGAAAAACCTATTATTGAGCAACTGATGAATACAGTTGATAAGATCAGTGATGCAGACCTTGATACAAATACTAAACTTCTAGAATGGTCTGAGAAAAGGTTTCAAACAAAGGTCAATGAAAATATTTCTAGTGTCATTGCACTACGACAGGTTGACTTAACAACCAAGATGGAGAGTGTAAAGAAGGTGTTAGAGAATATATTTTCTCTATACACACAACTTTGTGATATGGATTTATTCACACAAGGAGTTCAGAGGGCCATTGACCAACTACAGGGAGACCTACAAACAAAAAATAACATTCTCAAGTTATCTCCTAGTCAGAGCCAAGCTCATTTTCAAAGATTGTTATCCACTCAAGGTCAGCTAGTTGCATTACATGCACAAGATACAAACATTCGGGCTACCTTGATAAGTATTCAATCCATGTTGGCCCCACACATGGGGGTGTTGCACAAGGAACTAGCCTTCACTGAAACATTGATGAAGAAAGATTCTCATCTTTCCACTCATGATGGCTTAGTAGACATTGCTACCAAGCTAGATGTTCAATTTCAATCTCTAGAGGTAACATGCAACAATTGGGATGCAACACTCAATATTATAATGGAGGTCCATAAATTTTTTTTGGACAAACACACTATTAGTATACCACCCATGACATAAGTGTCAAAAAAGGGGGATATTGTATTGAGACAAAAAGGAGAGAATACACAAAAGGGGAGTAAATGTAGAAATAGAGGAAGACAATAGTGCAGCCAAAATTTACTCAATAGGAGTATTAGATTCAAATACAACAAAGGACAATCAACTTAGGGGGAGTTATGAAGTTATGAGGTATGACTGATAAGTCATCATTTTTTGCAAAATTTTGACATTTTGAAATTTTGTATGCAAGCCAAGTAAGAATATAGATTATCTGAGTTATGCTAATAAGTTAAGGTTATCTATGCATGACAAGGTGTTTTTGCCACTCATATCAAAGGGTGAGATTGTTGATCTCATTTTGGTTTTGACATATGAGTGACAATACACTTAAGTCATCACTTAATAGTACTTAGTGCATGTCAAGCAAGTAGTGAATGTCGAGCATAAGATGTCAAATAATGCATGTAATATATAGTATGTGTCGAGCAGGCAGTTAGTGTCGAGACACTCCAATGACGAGCAAGCTAATACATGCCGAGGGATTTATATGCTGAGTAAACAATGGATGTTGAGTCATTTAGAGGTCAAATTATAGCATTGAAGATATAGTGGATGTTGAGCATTAGAGGCTTTAAGTGACGAGTAAACAGTTTTGGACATAAGTTGTTTGTAATGGAAAATACTCCTATATAAACTACTTTTGGGCTGACTTAAGAATTATTTTATGATTCTAGAAGATATTTTCTAAGGTATATTGAGGATCCCTATGCATTACATGCAACCAATTAGATTAAGGGGTGTTCTAAGCAATAAAATGGGTGAATTACAGTCATTGACTCCTACCTAACCCTAACTCACCTAAGTCTTCTTAAGGGGGACAAGCCCTAAAGAATATGAATGTGTGGATGGGAAGAGAAGGGTGAATTCATGGTGACTAAGATGTTTTTGGTCATGTTAGGAATTGCAGAATCAGTTAGAGAGAACAAAGGAAAGTAGTTAAAGGACATAAGAGATACATCTAATCAAGAGGATCAATTACACAAGGGAAGAAAAGATCTGACATCTAGCAACCTAGTGCTAACCAAAGGATCAAGGTTGATTCTAATAGGTGAATCAGTAAAAATCACACAGTAGATCATATTTTATGATCAAACTTAGTGTAACCTTACTTGGCTACACTTTACAACTGCAGTAGTGAAGATTTGTGAGTGTTATCCCCACCCTAGTTTTACCTTCTCATTGGAGAGTTTTTGGGTAACCAAATATCTTGTGTCATATGTGTTAATTCTTTCATGCTATGGATGAATATGTTTAGTTTGGTATTTCAGTTTACATGCAAATTGTGAGATGGATATGTGGTGAATGCTTTTGTGGTTAAAGTTTTAAAGTACTGATTCACCACACCCCCCCCCCTTTACTTTCCCACTATTAATTCCAACAGGCCACTCCTAATAGGGTGATTAAATCCTCTAATAGGGTCACACCTAATAGTGTATTTTGTAACCTTTAACATGGTTAGCTCCTCATAGGGCTCACTTTAGAAGAGTGAAAAATAGTAACTAGTTGCAATTGGTGGTTTTTCCCAAATTGGGTTTTCAAATTAAATCTTGGTGTCACTTGTGTTCATGCTATTTATTCTATGTGTATGCAATTAAGGTTAATCACACTCAATATATTAAGATCTACATGTTCAGTATTTGTCGAGTAATAGTTGTTATTACAGTGCTTGTTGAGTTACAACATATTGATAGTGCTAACTGAGTGCCTTTGTGTTAACCAAGTTACAATAGTTTTAGTAGAGTTTATGTTTTGTATTGACATCTAAGGGATCTAGGATTTATTCTTGTAGTAACTGATTCACCCCTCCCCTCTCAGTTACTCCTCTTATGTTTCCAATAATTGGTATCAGATCTCTTTTGGTGCTTGTAGAGAAGGTTTCAAGGACCTAAGCTAAAGATCGGGATGTCTTACAGAAGAGAAATTCCCAAGTTGAATAGAGATAACTTCGAGGCATGGCAGGAACTTAAGAAGTTGCATTTGACAACCATCAGTGATTAACGTTTGAAATATTTGATCAACCCTTACAAGGCTCCTACTAGAACATTGATTGTAGAAGAAATTGTTGAAAAGAAAAATCATAATATCATGATGATTAACATTACATCTACTATTAATTATGTTGAATTTGATGAAGTCAAAGGTTGTACCACTACTCATGAGATGTGGAAAAAGCTAAAAGTTATATTTGGAGGTGATGATAATGTGAGAAGAGCCAAGAAAGAAAGCTTAAGAGGTCAGATTGATCAGATGAAGATGAGAGAAGATGAAAACATTGTAAAATATGTTGAAAGAATCAAAGCTAGTGTAAGTGCAATCAAAACCGCTAGAGGGAAAATTTATGATGCAATAGTTGTAAGAAGGGTACTAAGAACCTTCCTTCCTATCTATGTAATTAGAGTGTTAGCTATTCAAGAGATGATATGTGATCCCAATAAAAAGATAAATTTGGATGCTCTAGTGAGAAGGTGATACAGTGCAAGGTCGAAGAATCCCCAAAGGAGATGTCCAAGCCCCCAACAAATAACCACACAACAGAAACACAATAGAAAGAAGAAACAATGCAATATAAAACCCAATCTTAGCTAGTCTAGATACACAACTAGATAAGAAAACCAAGAAGAATCCACACTTATACCCTTAGGTCCACCAAGAGATCCTCTAGTTCTTAAGCCGCAACTCTAGCTCTTCAAATTTGCGTCTATTCTTCATTCTATCCCAGCTCAATAATGACTAAAAGACTCCACAAGACCCTTACTTATACAAATCTAAGCCACAAGTCATCCCAAAACACAAATTAAATACAAATACATAAATTAAATGCCACAAGTCAACCTGCAACAATAATTAAATGTGCAAAAATTGATATCCAAACAAAATTGTGATATCTCACAACTCTGATTGAATTAAAACTCATGCTTCAAACCATAGGTAGAAATTTAGGTCCTATAAAACCCATTAAATGCACAAAGTCTGATTCCCCAAGGAAAAGTGTGTATCCATCCTGAAAGTCATGCACATAAAACTGTCACGTGAAACTACCAGAAATTGATACTCCAGGAGAATTGCCATATCTCCCAACCTATAATGAGTTAGGACTTGCTCCTTGGACCATATATAGTAATCTAGGCCCTCTTAAATCATTTAAGTACGAAGCCTCTCATTCATTATGAAAAATTAGTTACATGTCTCACAACAGGCATCCAAAAACCAGAAAAACACAATTCTAGCAGCAAGGTAAAAATGACTCAAACTTTAACTCAATCCATCCAATATCTATGCAATCATGAGGAAAGGTTCCCCAATGTGTCTCCAAAAAATCCCTAACCATGAAATCATAGCTTCACCAAAATCCAAGCTCGATGCTCCTCAACACTTAGCCCAAATTCCTCCAAACATGTTGGATTGCAATCAAGCTTGGGATGCTCCTGCATTAGACACCCCAGGTTCGAAAAGATGTTCTAGTAATTGGAAGAACATCTTCTAGGATTCATCAATAAATCCCAAAATGGTTCTTCACATACATTTCCTCCAAGTCTTCAACTTGCACACTCTTTCCCTTGTTTTTCTTCTTCTTCTTCACATCCACCACATGTGTTCCATAGGTTTGCTTTCCATGTTGATCTCCAACCTTATCAAAATCTACCAACTCAACTCAGTTGCCAATACTCAGGTTCCTCCTACCGACCTCTTCATTCTACAAAGGAATCAACGAAAACTTCCTACCACCTTTCTCAATAGTAAACACTTTCCTAACACAATATGCACAACCCTGCAATCATACTACCAAGGTCTACCAAGTAACAGATAAAAACTGTTCATATCCACAATAGCTCACAACACTTGATCCTTATATTGCCCAATCTAGAAATCAACAAGGCAATGCTCCCTTACTTCCAAAGCATGCTCACCTTGCAACCAACCAATCTGATAAGGATAAGGATGTCTCACTCTTTTCAAACCAAGTTTATGAACCATCTCTTCAGCAATAAGGTTATCAGTACTACCACCATCTACAATCACTTTGCAGACTTTGCCACCAAACTTACAACAAGTTCTGAACAAGCTAGTCCTCTAACAAGAATCTAATGTCCTCTCACCAACCAGTAGTCATCAAGCCATAAAACTCTCTCCTTGCTAAGGATGACTATCCTGGACTGCAACCTCATTCACAATAGTAGTTGTCCTTCTAATCAAACATTCAAAAGATCTATGCCCTTCTTGACCACACTTGAAACAATTACCTCTAAACCCACCTCCACCTGTCCTTATTTTCTATTCAACAGGTTTTGGTTCACCTTCTAATTTTGGTTTAGCTTGTGCCAAACTTTCTTGCTTCTCCTTCCCTCGAGAACTACCTTGATTCTTCCTTTTTAGCTTCTCCTTTGCTCTCAAAGCATACTGATAAGCATCCTCAACTGAAGAAATATTCAGCATACCAACCTTATCCTAAATATTGAATCTCAAACCATTAATGTACTGTGCTACCTTCTCCTTTGACAATTCTCTATGCCCAAACCGAATAGTCAACTTGTAGAACTCCTCTGTATAATCTTTCACAGTCATATCCTTTTGTTTCTAATTCTACAACTTCTTAAACAACTCAAGTTCATAATCAGTAGGAATGAACTTAGCCTTCAACTTAGTCACCATCAACCTCCATCTAGATATCTTCATTTCACCTTCCTCTTCTTTGTCTCTTTGTAGTTCTTTCCACCAAAGAGTAGCATATTCCTTTAGCTTAGTTTGTGCCAACCTTAATCTGAGTAGATCCTCAATATCCTCAAGCTCAAAGTAGTCTTCCAATTGACCAATCCAATCAATCAAGTCTTTAGGATTCAAAGTACCTAAAAAATTAGAAACCTTCATCTTATGCTTCAGCTTCAACTGAGATCCAGGTCGAGCAAACTGACCATCCCTAATTCCAATAGGTCTCTCCAAATGATCAGTTCTGTCCTCACCACTTGATCTAGCAACTTCAAAGTCTTTGACAACTTCTTCATAATTGCCTTCAGTACCCACATGCCTAGGTACACCACCTAAAGTACTTGAAATTTTAGCAATCATTTCACTCTTCATCAATGCAATCTCAAATTTGAACTCTGCTCTTATATTCTCTGAGATCCTTTCTTCCACAACATTACTAAGATCATCAATAACCCTAGGGTCCAATCTTCTTGGAGGTATCTTCCAAAGTTTTAGCAAACCCTAAGCAAAAAATCCACCAATCCAAAAGATCAATCAACCACAAGATCAACCTTCTTTACAAATCTTGGTGTAAACCGCCTTAGCTTCATGGATCTATCAACACACTCATGAACAACCTTTGCTCTAATACCATCTGACATAGTGCAAGCTTGGAGAATCCCCAAAGGAGATGTCCAAGCCCCTAGCTAATAACTACATAGTGGAAACACAACAACAACAAGAAACAATGCAACATAAAACCCAATCTCAGCTAGTCCAGATACACAACTGGATAAGAACACCAAGAAGAATCTGTACTTGTACCCTTAGGTCCACCAAGAGATCCTGTAGTTCCTAAGCCCTAGCTCTAGCTCTTCAAATTCACATCTATTCTTCATTCCATACCAACTCAGTAATGACTAAAAGACTCCATAAGACCCCTAATTATACTAATCTAAGACACAAGTCATCCCAGAACACAAATTAAATACAAATACATAAATTAAATGCCACAAGTCGGCCTACAACAATAATCAAATGTCCAAAAATTGATACCTGAGAAAAATTGCAATATCTCACAACTTCGATTGAATTAGAAATCATGCTTTGAACCATAGGTAGAACATTAGGTCCTTTACAACCCCTTAAATGTACAAAGTTTGATTCCCCAAGCAAAAGTTTGCATCCATCCTAAAAATCACGCACAAAAAACTATCGCGTGAAACTGCCAAAAATCAATACTCCAGGAAATTTGCCATATCTTCCAACTTATAATGAGTTAGGACTTGTGCCTTGGACCATAGATAGTATTCTAGGCTATCTTCAATCCTTGAAGTGTGCAACTTCTCATTTATTGTGAAAAATTAGTTACATGTCTCACAACAGGCATCCAGAAACTAGAAAAACACAGTTCCAGCAACAAGGTAAAAATGACTCAAACTTTAACTCAATCCATCCAATCTCTATGCAATCATGAGGAAAGGTTCCCCAATGTGTCTCCAAAAAATCCCTAACTATGAAATCATAGCTTCACCAAAATCCAAGCTTGATGCTCCTCAACACTTTACCAAAATTCCTCCAAACATGTAGGATTGCAGGCAAGCCTAGGATGCTCCTACATCAAAAGGTTGACAACATTTGAGCTAGATTACTATGATAACTATGTTCCTAGTTCTAAAAATCTCGAGTCTAAATTTGAAGCTAGGTTATCACTCAAGTAGAAAGCTACAAAGTTTAAAGAAAAACAATTTGAAAGTGAAGAGGAAGATAGTTTTGACAACGATCTTGAAGTCATTAAAGCCTTGCTTGCAAGAAGATATCCTAAAGGAAAAGGAAAGTACTAAGGTAAAATTCCTCTAATCTATTTCTCTTGTGAAGAAGTTGGTCACATTGCTGCAAGGTGTCCAAATAGAGAAGACAAAGAAGAAAAGAAGAACAACAAGTATAAAAGCAAGAAAGATTTCAAAAACTATAAGAACTACAAGGATAAAGGTAAGAAGTCTTGTTTCATAGCTAAAGATTTAGATAGTAGTGATGATGATGAAATGATTTACATTGTTATAAAAGATGAATAAAATAATGAAGATGATAAGATGGCACTTATTTCTTATGTTAGCAAAAATGATACATAGACTATTGATAGTGATTGTTCTCATCATAAGATTGGTGATAAAACAAAGTTTTAGCATATGAAAAACTATGATGGTGGAAGTGTTTGAAGACAATGAACCATGTTCCATAAAAGGAAATGGTTGTATTTCTCTAACCAATGAACTCATATGTGACAATGCTTATGGGTTGAAGGACTAAAGAATAATTTGTTGAGTGTGGCACAATTGAATAACATTGGATTCAAGGTAGAATTCATGAATGGCAAGGCCAAGCTGCTAGATGGAAAAGGAAAGCTAGTTGGATCTGGTAATCAAACAAAAGGTAACCTATTCTACCTAGATCTTAGTGAAAGTTCATCTTTCATTCTCAAGTAGAAGAAAGCTAGTTATGGCATAAAATGTTGTGTCATATAAATTTTGATAACTTGATCAAGATAAGCAAAAACAAAAGAGTGAGAGGTATTCCTAGTCTAAGGAAACCTAATATGGGCCTATGCAAAAATTGTCATATTGGTAAGATGGGAAAGACAAGTTTCAAAAGAAAGAACTATCATTTTGAAGAAGTCTTGGAACTGGTTCATACAAACCTTTGTGGACCTATTGGCATTGACAGCTAAAATGGAGATAAGTATTTTATTTTATTTGTTGATGATTATTCTAGGATGATGATAGTAATGTATCTAAAAGATAAGTCTGAAGCTTTTCAAAAGTTCAAATGGTATTTGGCTAGAGTTGAGAAAGAAACTGAAGTGTTTGAGGTCAGATAGAGGAGGAGAGTTCATTTCTAATGAATTCAATGAATTCTACATTGAAAGAGGAATCAAAAGACAAGTATTAGCCCCTAGTACACCTCAGCAAAATGGTATAGCAGAAAGAAGAAATAGATCAATCATGGATTGTGCAAGAAACTTGATGATAAAAAAGAATGTTGCAATCAAATACTGGAAGGAAGCAATTAGTACAATAGTTCAAACCTTAAATAGAGTACATCTGAAGAAAGACTCAAATCAAACTCCTTATGAACTATGGTATGGCTACAAACCTAATGTAAGTTACTTTAAAGTATTTGGTAGCAAATGTTATATCTTGAAAGAGACTAGGAAAGGTAAATTTGATATCAAAAGTGATGAAGGCATATTCCTAAGATACTCCAACAGAAGCAAAGCATATAAATGTTTGAATCTAACTACTCATAAGACCATAGAAAGTGCACATTTGAAGATTGATGAGTTTGCAGAAAAGAGTGAAGAAGAGAGCAATAAAGAACCTGAAGAGTAATCTAATTAGAAGTCAGTAGACTTCACCTCTCAAGTTCCCAAAATCTCTAGAAGCACCCGAGTTGCAGCCAATGCAACCTAAGTCACAGTCTGAAGGACTCGAGTCATAGTTAGAAGCTATCGAGTTGCAGCCAATGCAACCCAAGTCTGAGTCTAAAGGACACAAGTCATAGACAATGGGACCCAAACATGATGCAGAAGATCATGGTGAGGCAAGTGGAACAAATTCTAAATCTAAAGTACCTGTATTGGCAAGATATGTCAAAAATAACCATGCACCTGAGCAGATCATTGGAGACAATCAGAAGGTACAATGACAAGGAACAAATTGAAAGGTACATGTTTTCTTATTGAATTTGAACCTAGAATAGTTAAAGATAATTTTGATAAGGAAATATGGATTGAAGCAATGAATGAAGAGATAGAACATATAGAAAGGAATAAGATTTGGACTCATGTTCCTAGACCCAAGGATAAGAATGTAATTGGCACAAAGTGGGTGTCCAAAAATAAGCTAAATGAAGATGGAGAAGTTTCAAGAAATAAAGCAAGGTTAGAATGCAAAGGTTATTCTCAAGAAGGTATTGATTATGGTGAAACTTTTGCCCCTATTGCAAGATTAGAAGGTGTTAAGACTTTACTTGCTTATGCTGCACATAAAGGACTTAAAGCATATCAGATCGATGTGAAATCTACATCCTTGAATGAAATTCTAAAAGAAGAAGTCTACATAGATCAACCTGAAGGTTTTGTAGATCCTAGCAAAAGGGATATGGTTTGTAAATTGCACAAACCATTGTATGGTCTCAAACAAGCTCCCAGAGTTTGGTACGAAAGACTTCATAATTATTTGATGAAGATTTGTTTTCAAAGGATAAATGATAACAACATCCTATACATCAAAGAAGGACTAGATAAGAAAATTTTGTTGGAAGAAATCTTTGTGGATGATACATTGTTTACTGGAAATGATGATTTGTGTGAATCTTTTTCAAAGGAAACAAGTAAGGAATTTGAGATGTCAATGTTTGGAGAGATCAAATTCTTTGTTGGCTTGCATATTTAATAGAAGAAAGATGGTATCTACATTACTTAATCTAAGTATATCAAGGAGATATTGAAGAAATTTGGAATGGAGGATTCAAGAGAAGTTGGAACACCTATGTCTACTAGACATAAGCTTTCCAAAAATGATAATTCCAAGGAGGTAGATTAGACCACATACAAATCAATGATTGGAAAACTGCAGTATGTAGTACATACTAGGCCTGATATTACTCTTGTAGTTGGTATGGTGGCAAGATTTTTAGCTAATCCTAAAAAAAATCATATGATGGCAATAAAGAAAATCATGAGGTATTTGAAGGGTACTGAAGACTATGGATTATGCTACAAAAAAGGAGGCAACTTTGATTTAAAAGCCTTCACTGATGTTGATTGGGCATGAAGTGTTGATGACAGGAAAAACACTAGTGGTGGAGCATTCTTTCTTGGTAAGAGACTAGTGTCTTGGACTGGTAAGAGACTAGTGGCAGGTATGAAGGTAGAAACCAAGGATCCAGTGGTTATCTTTTGTGATGACACTAGTATATCAAAGAATCCTATGATGCATACCAAGACCAAACACATTGCAATAAAATATCATTTTTTGAGAGAATTGGTGCAAGACAAAGAGGTCAGATTGAAATATGTGAATACTAAAGACCAAATTGCAAACATATTCACTGAGCCATTACCAAAGGATGCATTTTTGTATATGAGGTAAGCTAGGGGTTATTCCCCTATCTGAAGCTCACTAAATGAAGTTTAGTGATGCATCAACTAGAGCATGTTGAAGATCAATCATGTTGATGCAGTAATGAAAGGGAAGACTACATATGAATATTTACATCAAGTACATTAAAATTCATTGAATATTGTCTTTGGCATAAGATGTCAAAGAAGAAGAGTTTGTTGTCATATCACAGAAATTTTGTTGAAAGATGTCAAAGAAGGAGAACTTGGTTTGATATCAAAGAGTGAAGTTTTTCACTATAAGAAGAAGATGTTGAAGACAGAGTAAACTTGGAGAGTTTTTTTATAGAGGGAGAAATTGAAGTCAGAGGGAGTTCACACTGATAGAGGGATTTCTCATGGATGAGAATCATAATGAAACTAAGGATATTATCCTTACTTTTATTTATCTTTAAAAATTCATTGTATTATGACATGTTGTGTTACCATCAATGCTAAAGAGGGAAATTGTTGAAAACAATTGATCAATTGTATATTGTCTTTGATGTTACACAAAATGTCATATATTTACCAATCAGTGTATGCCAAGCTTACTCAAGCAATGAAGACAATTTCATGTGTTTGCCAAGCATTCCATTGTTTGCCAAGTTGAGAAGATAGTGTCTACCGATTTCACTTGGGCTTCGAAGAGAAGTTCATAGAAATTGAGTGTTAATTGAGCTCACTTGGTTACCAAAGGTAGTTTACAAAGTTACAGTGTTAACTGGGTTCACTTGGTTAACATAAGAAAATCATTTCAGTGTTAGTGTCTACTGAACAGGGTTGGTTAATAAAGGATTTTTTTGTTTTGGTAAATTGAGTTTAATGGATTTATTTGTTGGTTCTAGCTGACTGAAGAGATGAATATTAATTATTCTAAGGTGTATTCAAGCTGAATTAACAATATATATGATATATGTATAAGGTCAAGTTGAGGATTGAATGGAAGTAAGCATGTGTGGTAGATAAGAAGATGCTTAGAAGAAGTTAATTGGAAGGATAAGAAGAATATCCTTGAGGAGCTGCAAAGATATATCTAATCAAGAAAGATCAAGTACTGAAGCTAGAATTGAGATCTAAAATCAACAAAGATAAGTTTGCATTAGCAATCAGGTCATTTCATTGTTTCTCGCTAACCATTGTAGCAGTGTATCAAATCTCCTAACAAAGTTAGCTTAACAACTATTTGTAGATCCTCTAACAAGATGGCATTTCTGGATTGATGTGTCTAAAGACCTCTAATAAGGAAACTCCTAATAGGGTGATTAAATCCTCTAACAACATCACACCTAACAGTGTGTTTTGTAACCTTTAATAGGGTTGGTTCCTAACAGGGCTCACTCCAAAAGAGTGAAAAATAATAACTAGTTGCAATTGGTGATTTTCCCAAATTGAGTTTCCATGTTAAATCTTGGTGTCACTTGTGTTATGTTATTTCTTTTATGTGTATGCAATTAAATTTAATCACACTTAATATCTTAAGATTTGCATGTTTAGTATTTATTGAGTGACAATTGTTATTACAGTGCTTGCTGAGTTTCAACATATTGATAGTGTTAACTGAGTACCTGTGTGTTAACCGAGTTATGACAATTTTGGTAGAGTTTATGTTTCGTATTGACATATAAGGGATCTGGGATTTATTTTTGTAGTAACTGATTCACCCCTCCCCTCTTAGTTACTCCTCTTGTATTTCCAAAAAAGAGGAAGAGCTCCAAATTTTGAGAAGACAAAATGATGTCTTGTGAGGGTTTGTAGAAGAGGTGGCAGGTCCTATTGACCTAAAGCACCCAAAGGATGTACTAATGGTTGCCCTTGAGGAACAAGCTCCAACCACAAGACCTAGTGATTCATTTTTGGATGCATGCAAGAGATGGTACCACAATTTTGAGGATAAGGGAGTATATATCATAGAAGATAATATGCATTTTTTGTATAGCATACAAAAAAATGTAGAGAGACCTGCAATAGTGGTCAACCAGGATTTTGGGCTTGTTGGTGTAAATACGTATTTTACTATTTACACTTACTTAAGTTTACTTAGGTTAATGTATTATTTAATTATTTTGCATTATTTTATTATTTTTATTTGTGAGACACTTGGGAGTTTGCACACCTTTTGAGTTGTCATGTTGAAAACACAGGAGTATGCAACTCTATTTAAGCACATGGTGTCTACAACACTATTTTGCATGTTACACCCTTGTAGGCTTATCCTCACATCACCGCACTTACTTCTGTGCTTAATGGAGGATAACCCATATTTGGTGGACATGTGCTTGGTTGTATGACACATCATGATGCTAACTTCTATGCATTCTAGAAGCTCTCCTAAGGCCTTTATATTCAGGCACTCCTAGTGTACTCTCATAATGAGGAACCAATTATTGAATACATTGTTATTCTGATCATACTCTCTCTCTCTCTCTGGTCTATTGTGTGCTTGTGTTTGAGTTCTTAGTTCCTGGGTGAATTTTTCCCTTAGGAAAATTCTTACAGGGCTAATGGATGAAGTGTTCACCTAGATGAATGACCTAGATACATTGTGGGTAATAAAGGGATAGAGATATCAAATGCTACTTAATGTATATGCAAGAGAAGAGCTCAACAAGATCAATGACTGGATTAAGAAGATTCAATTATGAAACAAGGTCATGCTAGCCTTATATGAGGACATCTAGGATATGTAAGCAAGGACTTAGGGCCAAATTTTGGAAGCAGATAAATATTATAGTGTGACTAGTTTAAATATTTTTAGTGATGACTCCAGGGCTCATCTATGCTCAATGAAAGTAGTCGTACAATAATTCAAGGAAACTCTTGAAGTAGTGTCCTCTAATGATGATGTATGACACATATTGAAAGATGAAAAGGTACTACATGAATTGAACTCCAAGATGGAGGATTTTGTTGAGGTAAGGCAAGAAGTCAAGGATTTTAACATAGAAGTGAGAGGCAGATATCAAGCCCTTGACTTATCAGATCCTCGGGAGATTGCCACTATCATTGAGAAGTCTAAGGTAACACATCCAAACATCATTTTGGTAGAGAGTAAAGAAGACTTGGATGTTAAAAAATGAACTTTTGGGACTTAGAAAAAATTTAGCTAGTTTTGACCATGTGATACCTCAAGGTGCGTAGGCTCGTAGGTGTACAATTTTCCAAGGTGTGCAGATGTGTTAATTCTTTAGATTAATTGTGGTGACACTGACAGTTATCTGCTAGTTCTATTGTTTGAGTGCACCAAAAATGCATTTTGGTGGCAATTTAATTGATAGAGACACACAAAGAAGCCCGAGTTTGCATTTTTAGAATTTCTAGAGACTCCCAGATCATCCAACATCTTCTCTTTTCTTATTTATTAGTTTTGGAGTCATGTAAAGGTCCACACACCATATAATTAATAAAATAAAGAGTGTTGGCCTACTTAGGAGTCTGTTTGTACATAATTTGTTTAAAATTAATGATTTTAACATTTTTTTTGTAAGGAAAAAGCCTTAGATCCAAAAATTGCATGAAGGACGAGGTTTCTTATAAATACAAAGATGTAATATGTATTCAAGGCTAGTATTTTGATGCAATAAATTATGCTATTGGTGTTCTTATTCTGTGTGCAGTATTTCTTGTTGGAATGTGTGTTTCCTTTATGAATTTTGTATTCATGAATAATGATGGAGCTAATTGTTTTATTGTATGTTAATGCTTATGCAATCAATTATTTTTGGTGTTTTTCATATTTGCTAACAAATTCCTCTGTTGTGATGAATTGGATAGAGGACTGCCTTTGAGTTCTTGAATAGAGATTTGTCTTGTGTGTGCACACTTCCCATGGCTGCATGATTTGATGAGTTGTGAAATATCATATGGTTTTCATTATTTCCTTTGAGGATTTCATTGGTGGAGTTGAGGATGCACTGTAACATCTAGGTCCCTATTATCTTTCTCCACATCATGTAACATTGTTAGGCTAACTATTGGGGGCCCATTGTCATACATGGTTTTCTTTGTAAGTAGCATAATAGGCCCTCTTTCTCTCATTGTTCCCATACTTTTGGGGCAAGGGAACTCTCTCAATATTTCTCATTCTTCCAAAGATCCACTACTTCTTTATTGTGTGTTATTTGTTTATCATGCAACATCCAATCTTATATAATTTGTCATTGGATTTTCATGGTAAATAGATCACTTACCCTGTAGTCTCATAATAGTGTGTCATCCCTTGCAAGGATTTACTTTCTCACTTCTTACATGGCATCTCATCACATTCTTCCCTTCCATGGCCTCATAGGAATTGTGACTTCTTTGGTTTGGACTAGGTGTTGCTTGCAGATGCTATCTTGATGTTAAAATTATTTTGTCCTTCTTCATTACTTCCTTAAGAAGTTAAAATATGTAATCCCTTACCCAGAGATCCTTGGAACACAAGGATAAAATGTGCATAAGTTACTAACAAAAACATAAAGTAACTAAGTGCAAGAGTGAAACAAGTATACAAGATAATAAAACAAGGAACATGGCTAAGCTCACATGTTCATTTCTACTAGCTGAGGTCTTACAGACACTTCCAAAGATCTCCAAGTACTAAACCATAACTGACAAACCAAAGATCACAAGAATCATGAGAATACACAAGGAGAGATGTTCTTTTAAGCCCCCAAAGAACAAGTTCCTTGCATGGTTAAACATACAAGTCTATTTCTAACTAAACATAACATGATCAATAATTACAAGTAAAGACCAACAACGGCCACGCATAAGACGAGGGCTCAAAGTTACCACCACTCATCTACTAGACACCATAATGAAAGATAAATACTGACTCCTAAAATTTGGGTAAGTCTAAATTTTTGAAGCCCTAAAGTTTCCTAGAATCTTTATCTTAACTCGGAGAGGTCTGGAACCTATCTCAAATGAATTGTCATATATATTAAAATATATCTTAAGTATAAGGAATTATGATATATTTTAAACCCCATTAATTTTTTTTTTGAAATAGGAAGGTGTGAAACCCAATAGGGTGTTCAAAATAAACTTCCAAACTTTCCTCGACCAAGTCAAAATGCTCATTGTTTCTCGTGCGAGGAAACACTGGTCTCCAGGTACACGTGAGACTTTGCACTACTATGCACGAGAGCATGCATTACTATGCATGAGAGAGTGAATTAGTGCACATGAGGAGGCACATAAGTGCACATGAGGAAATATAAGGATGCATGTGAGGAAGTAAACGTGCCACACAAGGAAGTGCACACACTGCGCGAGGCTTCATTTCTCTACACAAGGAAGTACATTCTGGCAGGAGAAATTGTCCTTCCCATTTGAGAAAACAACCAACAATACAACCAAAAAGGTAAAGAGGAAGCATACAAATGAGAAACCTCCACACCAGAGAGTACTAGATTCACATAAATTGAGGAATGATCACTCAAGAGCATAAAAGAGATCAAATAACTCTAACATCTAATCCATTGCATCTAATGTAATCGTGCGGCAAGCAACATCACAATGAATAGACATGAGCATAAATAAAATATTATGAGAAGGAAACACAACCAATGAAGCCACCAAACTAGCAACCACCATGCTCATTTTCTCCCATCCATAATAGCATCATGAGACCTCAAAGGCCCTAGCCATTCTCCATGCATGTATCTCAAATTGCCAATAAGATAGTTGGAGTTGTATCATGAGATCATTCTCACCAATACTATCAATAACAACATAAGGGAAAAGTACACCCAGTCATGCTAATCTATCAATAGCAACACTATCCCAAGCAATGGTAAGGAATCTCATCTAAACCACAAGATACAACATCATAATAAGGAATGCATCAAAAAACAACTACTATCATCTAAAATGATATCAAATGCATCCAAAGCAAAACATAAATCACAAGGAAACATACTCTGGACACATTGAAGTACCAAGTGAATATCCAACATTGGCCTCAAACTAGAAATAGACCATCTCTGTACACTAGTACCTAGCAGTGGTATAGGTAGCTACGCCTCCCAACTACATGGAACCCGCAGGCCTACTCCCATCGTGCTGATGGAGATAATGATCCAACCACAAACACACATAAAACATACATCCATGGCTAACACTCATGCCAAATAGTAAAGAGGATTGAAACCAAGATCATGAGATAATACAATACAACAGGTCCTAGTCAGACGCTTTATGGGTCAACTGTGCAGGGACTATAATGGAGTGTAAGTCACTTGGCATCAGAAAGCCCAAGCTAAATTGGGTGCGGAATGAATCCCTTAGGAAATCATCACACCATGCCTTCAGAGGCACCGTATAGGCATTCACTTATCCGAGTTAAGTTTTATTACCCATTTATTAATTTAGTTATCACTTGTTAAAACTTCTTCGCACTACCTTTTCAAAAAACAACTAGGGTATATGAGAGAAGCCACTCCACACATCTACCCTACATACCCATGCTCATATCACAATGAGTGCCTAGAGGAATTGCAAGTTCCCAACCCAACCCCAAATGAACAATCCCTTAACCGACCTATATCTAGGAGTTCAGGTCTCACAAGATCCCATCAAACACAGGTGCATGTGCTCGTGTGTAGGCACAACAACTACACAAAATAATCAAGTAACCAATGCAAGGGTTGGATATGAGAAAAATAACAATCAAACAAGTACAACAATCTCACTTAACTGACCTATATCCAGCAGTACAGATGTGACACACATCCCAATGCAAACATAAAGATGCAACAGTGGTCAAATTGAAATCCTACAGATAATAAAAATCCATGACCAACACCATGCCAAGAAAACTTGAGAAAATTGGGTGACATACAAATCGAGGCAAAAACCTTAAAAACCCAAAATTGACAAAAATCCACGAAAATAAAACCCATTCTATCTTGGGATAAATGAGCCACATAAATCCAATAAAACTTGGGTTTGAACCCCATATGCAAAAATGACCAGTATAATAGTGTAAAAACCCAAACCACCCTCCTAAAAAATGGGAAAATACTCATACCTGCCCAACCAGGTAGAGCTAACAATCATAAATGGAGGGGAACACTAGTTCTCAACCTCCTAACAAATGACTACCAAAAATAGAAGCAAAAAAGAGGCTGAAATAGTAAAACAAGAGAACCCTACCTAATAGAAAAAAGGACAAATATGGAAACCCAAGTAGTAAAATAGAAACCCCACATAAACTATCGAAAGTCATGAAAATCCAAGGTCTACCTAGGATGGATGCAATGAGGCCAACCTCGCAATGATCCCACGCTCGTAGCTCCTATAGCGAACAAAATAATATTTCCTCTTGAAGAGGATTTGGAATTTTCTCTCAATTTTCTATTTCAAAAAGTGAGAAGTAAGGAATAAAATTCCTTTATGGATATATATTCACTTTTCAAGTGAATAAAGGATTAGGGTAATCAACTAGATCAGCTAGTTAAATCCTTAAGCAACCAAAACAAAGACATGCTATTCCAAGTAATTGGAATTGAAATACGACAAAGCTATTGAGAATAAAATAAAATAAAATAAAGCCCAAAATTCCCTTAAACCAATAAATCACATAATTCTTTAATAAATTTCGTGGTAAATGCGAACCTCTAAATGCATAGATACGCTCACTAGTCTAATCACATAATACAAATGAGTCCAAATTTATTAAATCATAGGAGTATTTAATTTAATCAACTAAATAGGATACATCAACCATACAGGGACGACATTGGCTAGATATGAACAACTGAATCATTAACTCCACGTGCCACTGCCAGGGACATAAATCCTTCACACTAAACAACACAATCAATTGCAATTGCATATAATAATATAGCCAAATAAATAAATGCATTAAAATACCTAATTTAACCATTTATTTAATTGTACTGAAATAATCCATTTACATCACTCACTTTTGCATAAAAATCACAAAGCAAGAATGAAGTAAATATCTGACAAGTCCAACATATAAACATGAATAGAATATATGTCCAAATACAAAATAACCAAATATCATCATAAAATATCTTGTCATATACAAAAGGCATCATCATGCATATATGATCAAATTGAAAAACATAGTAATCTAACATCTATGATACTAGTAATCAAAATATAACATATAACCATCAAGTCATCTCAAATGTAAAATAACATGAGTACCAAAGTATCTCACAAACATAAATAGATCAAGGTACATAATGCAAACATAGGAGGCACTACAAAATAAATACTTATTTTTTCATCATTGGGGGGGAGGGTGGTGAGGGGTGAATACATGGTCCACTTATTTTTATATATTTTTATTTATTTCAAGCACAACTTATAAGAGTACACTTGTATGACACAACTTTCTAGGACCAGCTACTCTCCCTTTTTTTACATGTCCTAGATTGGTTGACTAGCATGCCACACACACTTGCTAAGCCATTTGACCTATCCTAACACATTCAAAAACCACTATCATGGTATATGATTACTATATCATGAGGGTGTAAAGATGTCACAAGGTTTAAAATTTTTGGGATAGAATACCAGACACACAAAATCATTAGACCATTTAATCCTACTTTTTTTGACTTCTGTACTTTCAATATGCTAATTTTTTTACATAGGTATCACATTAAAAAATTCAAACATGCTAAGTCCCATACACAAGTAACACATTTTTACCTTCCCTTTGGTGTGGTTCACAATAAGAAATACAAGCATTATTAGATGAGTTGATAATGCTTTCTCTCTCCCTCCCTCCCTCTCTCTGTGATGTAATAGATCCTGGTCGAGTAGTCCTTTGATTAACAACTAGTCCTTAGATCCCTTTCATTGAAGATATG
Organism: Cupressus sempervirens; assembly: GCA_028749045.1. Lineage (NCBI taxonomy): Eukaryota > Viridiplantae > Streptophyta > Pinopsida > Cupressales > Cupressaceae > Cupressus > Cupressus sempervirens. Next base: position 49,221,263 of record CM053786.1, read on the forward strand.
CCAAACAAAAATGTCCTTTATCTTGCCCAAATGTGCTTAAGCACCAATCACAAGTGATCAAATAGGGTGTTAGGTTATCACAACCAATCTCACAAAAAATTAAATTCCAATCACAAGTGAAACCCTTCAAACTAGACAACTTATCGCAAATTGCCCAAATTTGCACATATTGACAATTTCTGACACAAGACCCCAAAACACAAAATAAGACTAGAGGATACTCAAGGATGTAATTGTAGTCTATTTAGGTAACATAAGGTGGAATGATGGTTAGAACCAAACTATGCAACATTTATCATACTGTTGCTTCACAAGTCCACCATATTTGGCTTATAGCCCTTTTTCATGAAAATCAGACTTAAATTCAGACTTCTCCACATAACCTTATAGATAAATAACATATTAAATTACCCTTTTGGGTTTTACTAAACATACCCAAATTACCAAGATAAGGAGTTACAAACAAATTGGGTTTTCCTCAATTTCTTCCCTAGGCAATTAGCCTTATTAGGTCTCCAAATACAAAGGAGATATACTTTGTAAAGGCCCAAACTTTAAACCAATGATTTAAACATGAAGGGGCAAGCATAAACATATAGAAAACCTATTTTCAAGACTTGGTGTCACTTTTGGAGCAAGTTATGGGAGATGTTGATCAAGGTTATGAGCATGCACATGGGTCTTACATGCCTAGGGAAACAAATTCCTACTGGCCACCTACATCTACAAGATTGAGACCAAATATATCTTAAATTACATAATTCACACTTGGATTTCACCAGAGGCCATCAAATTCCCATGGTGAAATCCTAACATATGGAAATTTCTTATTGAAACCCTAGGTATGACAACTTTTCTAAATAACTTTTACAAAAATCCAGATATCTTGAGTTCATAGATTGATCAAGACCTCAAACAAAGTGAATTGAAAATATGATTCATCCAAATTTCTTAAAATGTAGGTTAGACACCCTGGTGCATCTGTACAGGTATGTACACATTGTTACAACATCAAATTGGCAGGAAATCTGAGTTATTTTTATTGATTTGAATGCAAAAGTACATCATTATACCTACCACCTACCTAAAAGGGCTTATGTAGGAATCCCCAATGGTCAAAATATATTTTCAAACCATTTTTGGCTATTGGGGATCAATTTACAAGTTTTTGCAATTTTTGCTTAAAAGTTGCTAGACAACTTTTGAGCAATTTTTGCATTTTATGCAACTTTTGCAATTTGTGAACAAAATATGTCCAAAACTTAACTAAATAATCCAACTAGGATCAAAACATGCTATAAAAATGAAAACATGAAATAATATTTTAAGTCATTTGACCACCCTTGACCATAGTTGACCAAGGGCTTATAATTATGCCAATCCTAGAACTAGGCCTTACAAATAGGTCCAAATGCTTAGATGTTAAATCTAGCCATCCTATAATTTCTTAGGACTTTAAAGATTCCTCATTCGATGTGGGTTATCCTACACCATACTTGATGCAATGGAGCCTGGTGGAGTAGTCCTTTGATTAACAACTAGTCCTTAGATCCCCTTCACTGAAGATATGCCAAAAAATAGTGTCCTTTGTCCTAGCCAAATGTGTTTAAGCATCAATCACAAGTGCTCAAATAGGATGTTACGTTATCACAACCAATATCCCAAATAAGGAAATTCCAATCATAAGTAAAACCCTTCAAACTATACAACTTATCACAAATTGCCCAAATTTGCACATATTGACAATTTTTGACACAAGACCCCAAAAGACAAAATAAGACTAGGGGAGACTCAAGGATGGACTTGTAGTCTATTTAGGTCTTAACATTTATCATATGGTTGTTTCACAAATCCACCATATTTGGCTTATAGCCCAATTTCATGAAAATATGACTTAAATTTAGAAATATCCACATAACCTTATGGATAAATCACATATCCAAGTACCATTTTGGGTTTTACTAAACATACCCAAACACCAGGACATGGAGTTACAAAAAAATTGGGTTTTCCTCAATTTCTTCCCTAGGCAATTAGCCCTATTAGGTCTTCAAATACAAAGGAAATATACTTTGCAAAGGCCCAAACTTCAAAAAAATGATTGGAAATTGAAGGGGAAAGAATAAATATATAGAAAACCTAATTTCAAGACTTGGTGTTACTTCTGGAGTGAGTTATGGGAGATGTTGATCAACGTTATGAGCATGTACATGGATCTTGCATGCCTAGGGCATCAGATTCCTATTGGTCACTTGCACATACAAGTGTGAGAAAAAATGAATCGTAAACTAGATAATCCAAACTTAGATTTCACCAGAGGCCATCAAAATCCCATGGTGAAATCCTAAGATATGGTAATTTCTTATTGAAACCCTAGGTATGAAAACTTTTACAAAAATTTAGATATCTTGAGTTAGGATATTGATCAACACCTCAAACCAAGTGAATTTGAAATATGATTCATCCACCTTTTTGAAAATGTAGGTTAGATACCCTAGTGCGTTCATACATGTTGTTACAACATCAAATTGATAGAAAATTTGAGTTATTTTTATTGATTTGAATGCAAAAGTACATCATTATACCTACCACCTGCCTGAAAGGGTTTATGTAGGCATCCTCAATGATAAAAATAGATTTTCAAACCATTTTTGGCCATTGGGGATCAATTTAAAAGAATTTGCAATTTTTGCTTAAAAGTTGCTTGACAACTTTTGAGCAATTTTTGCATTAATTTGTGAACAAAATATGTTCAAACCTTAACTAAATGATCCAACTAGGATAAAAACATGCTAAAAAAATGAAAACATGAAATATCCTAAGATTTTAAGTCATTTGACCACCTTTGACCATAGTTGACCAAGGGCCTATAATTATGCCAATCTTGGAACTAGGCCTTACAAATAAGTCCAAATGCTTAGATGTTAAATCTAACCTATCCTATAGGTTCTTAGGACTTTTATTATCCATCATTTGATGTGGGTGCTCCTGCACCATACTCCCCTTGACTTTTCGAACTCAAGTTCCTACTTGAGGTTAACGTTTCCATAGAGGTGCCATGTTGCTTGATTTGATCCTTTGCCATCCAAGTTGCATCAATGTTAGGAAGTCCTTTCTATTTCAGTAGATGTTGCATGTATTTGTTATGCCTTTTTAGTTTTAGCAATTGGTATCCAATATTGCCTCCAACTCAACTAGTTTTCTTTGAGGGAGGCTAGTGACATAATCTTCATCCATTTTAATTTGCTGACCTTGTTCACTTGTTGAACCTATCAAAACTTTATAAGAAGTGAGGTCTACAACATTGGAAATTGGAGAGATCTGCAAGGTAGGGGAAAGCAATATCTCATAGGTATTCTTACCCATTTTGCTGAGTATGGAGCAAGGTCCAACCTTCTTAATGTGAAGTTTTGTGTATCTACCCTTAGGTAGTCTCTCTTTCCTCATGAATGCCCATACCTTGTCTTTGACCCACCTCACAATAGGTGTATCATAGTCATGCACTAGGCCTTGCTTAGGAATAATATATTCATTATAAGGACTATTTCTCCCACTATGAGGTGCATTTAATCTTATCAACCTAAGGATGTATACTTGAAATGGTCGGCACAATATGTGCACTAGGTCTCTTAATGAGTCACTAAGCTTATGCTGCAGGAAAGTAAAAATGCAAGGAAAAGAAATTACACTATTGCTGCAGGAAACTAACACCCTTAACTCTATGAATACTAGAAATACAATGAAAAGATAGAAAATATTCCAACTTGGCTCATCCACTAAAACCGTTCTCACATATGCTGCAGGAACATTCACAAAGTGCGATGCTACAGGAAGGAACTCACAACTTCTAACTAAGATACTATGAATTCTTAGAAATAAATCTAGTCTATCCTAATCTAATCCACCTTCCAAGTGGGCCCCTTGGTCAGCTTCTCTAAGCTACTAACACAATATGAAAGCTGAAAACTATTTCATTCAATTTAGAAATCCATTACATAACACAGAACTGTAAAAATACAACTATAAAAGTTAATAGTTGGTTCTCTAAATTATTTCTTCTAACTAGTTCTAAAAAGTTAACACACTTTGGTCAATTCCTATATATATAGGAAATCACCATTTATTTCATAGCAGAAAAGTAAATGTCCTAGCTTAAAATCTGCAAGAGAGAAATAGGAAGATAACAACTAAAGGCGGGAAGAAGGAATAATGGCTTAAGGCGGGAAAATAAAGTCTGAACATCCACCCACCATAGAGTAAATGCAGAGAAGGTAATAGGTCTTCATAATTCCTCCTTACTTGCTGTCATGTCTTCTAGGACCATTACAACTTCCTCCACTGTGGTTGCTCCTTGGCTTTCTCTTCTCTTTAAATGTCGTTGATGCTTAGCTTTTGAATTCCTCCAATCATCTTTCAGTGTTCATTAATAGGTTAGTTATAACACAAAACATGTTTGAAAATAAACATTTATTAAATTAGATTCAAATATAAGAGTGTACATTTTGATAACTATATGAAATACTGCACACTATATATAATATTAGCAAAAGATGGCATAGTTTCTACCCCATAGGTTTATCATAGGTTTGGTAAACATAGGTCCACAAATGTTTCAACAAAGATAAATAGAGTATCAACAAAGTATCTTAAAACTTCATAAAATAAAGACAAATTTTGGTCTCATCAGTCTCCAATTTTGAAATGGATTTACCTTCTTCTCTTGTCTACTTGTTCTTTGTATTTCATGCTAGATTTCTGCAATGCTTCTTTCACTTCATGTTGCACCTTGATGATGAGCTCTGCAAGTTCCTCTCCTTATGCATTGACCTTGAAATCTAAAGGTAACTCGACCAAATCCAAAGGACCTTTGGGATGAAGGCCATAAACTTCTTGGACAGGAGTTTTTCCAATAGACCTATTCATGGAGTCATTGAAGACAAATTATGCTTGTGGTAAGAGCAAATCCCAACTTTGATCATGTTTCTTTGTTAGAAATCTTATGAGGTTTCCTAGTGACCTATTCACCACCTTAGTCTAACCATCAGTTTATGGGTTATAGGTAGAGCTATAGGTCAAGTTAGTTCCCAATTTTTTGAAAAGAGTTCTCCAAAAATGCCCTTGAAACTTTACATCTCTATTTGATACAATGGTTTGGGGTAGGCCATGGATTTTGAGTACTTCTTTAAAGAAGAAGTGTACAATGTGAGGTGCATCATTAGTGCTCTTCAAGGGTACAAAGTGAACCATCTTGCTAAATCTGTCCACTATGACAAACACACTGTCAAATCCTTGTTTTGTTCTAGGCAGACCGTTTACAAAATCCATTGAAATGAATTCCCAAAGCCTTGTGGGAATTGGTAAAGGTTGATATAATCTCTAATTTATAGATACTCCTTTGGCTTGTTAGAAAATGGTACATGTTTCAATGAACTTCTTGATATCATTTCTCATCTTTGACCAAAAAAAACTTCTATTTACCATGTCTATTGTTTTGTCTATACCAAAGTGACCACCTAAGACACCATAATTCTTCTCCCTTATAATTTTTTTCCTCATGGAACACTTAGTAATTCATAGTTGATCCCCCTTGAATAGGAGCCCATTCTAAATCAGATATTCAGAAAAATTAGTATGGTATTTGCCTACCATTTTTTTGCATACTTCAAAGGCTTCTCCAAAATCTAGATCACTTGCATATAATTGATTTCATGAGTCTATGCCCACACTCTAGATTTGAACTTCTTCAACTAATCCCACTCTTCTTCTAAGGGCATCATCCACTTTTTTTTCTACACCCTTCTTATGTTTGATATTCAAAGTGTATGCTTGTAGTTGCTCCATCCATTTGAGATGCTTAACTGATAAATTTTCTCGAGAATTTAGAAAACTTGATGCATGATTATCAGTATAAACCTCAAATTCCTTAGGGATTAGGTAGTCTCTCCATTTCTTTAGGGCTTGTACCATATCATACAACTCTAGGTCATATGTAGAGTACTTCTTTGCTTCATTTAGTTTTTCTAAAAATAATGCTACTAGTTTTCCCTATTGGCTTAAGACTACACCTATTTCCAAGTTGCTTTCATTAGTCTCAACAGTGGAGACTTTATTGAAATATGGGAGCACCAAGATAGGGTATTGAGAAACTCTATTCTTCAAATACTAAAAAGCATCATTATCTTCCTTTGTCCATGCAAACTTGTTCTTCCTTCCTCCTTTGATGGTGTCTAGCATAGGAGCACACACATGACTAAAATTCTTGATGAATTTCCTATTGAAAGTGGCAAGGCCATGGAAGCTCCTTACATTACCTTGGTTCTTTGGTTGGGGCTGGTTGACAATGGCTTCAACCTTCTCAGGGTCCATCTTGAGGGTGCCTTGTGAAATGACAAAGCCTAGGAACACAAGTTCCTTCTTCACAAAGATACACTTTTCTGAGTTGATCACCAACTTGTGTTGATGAAGTATCCTCAAGACCTATTCCACATGATCAAGATGTTCATCTCTACTATGACTAAATATTAGTATATCATCAAGATTTATGACAACAAATTTTCCTATGAAATCAATGAATATCTCAATCATAAGCCTCATAAATGTACTAGTTGCATTACTTAACCCAAAAGGCATTACCAACCATTCAAACAGACCTTCAATAGTTTTAAATGTTGTCTTGCATTCATCACTTGGCTTGATCCTAATTTGATGGTAGCCTGGCTTCAAGTCAATTTTGGTGAAATAGCAAGCACCTCCTAGTTGATCCAATAGATCCTCAATTCTTGGCATGGGAAATCTATATCTTATTGTGATTTTATTTATTGCCCTACTGTTAGTACATAACCTCCACTTTCCATACTTTTTAAGAGTAAAGATAGTTGATGGGACTGCACAAGGACTTAGGCTTCTCTAAATCAACCCTTTCTCTAGCAGATCATTGACTTGTTTTGCAATCTCTGCATGTGTACTGGTGTCATTTTGTAGGGTTCTTTATTGGGTAGGGAGGAGCCAAGAATCAAGTCAATCTAATGATTGATATCTCTTATGGGAAGAAGGCTTAAGGGCATATCATAGGCAATGACATCATTCTATTTGAGAAGTAGATCCTTGACTTCTTCATCTATTATAGGGTCTTTGTCCTTAGTACTGATGTTCTCCTTAGGTTTAGAAACTAGTATTAATCCTTGGGAGTCAGGTTCTCTCAATGCCTTCATCATTTCCTTCTCTCCTATGGTGACTACAGTAGACTCTGCCTGAGGATTAGGCATTGGTTTCATTGTAAAAGTTACCCCATTCTTTGTTATGGAATAGGTGTTTTTCCTACAATGGTGTGTAGCAGCTACATCATATTGCCATGGTCTACCACAGAGAATGTGGGAGGCATCCATCTCAACCACATCACAAAGAACTTTGTCCTTAAAATCTGCAAGTGAGAATTCTATCCAAGCTTATTTAGTTACTAAGGTTTGTTGACCTTTTGTGAGCCAAGAGACATGATAGGGGAAGGGATGGGGCTTCTTAGGCAACTTAAGTTTCTCAACCATTTCAAAGGACACCAAATTCTCAATTGATCGGGAATCAATTAAAAAACTACATACCTTGCCTTGGCATTTGATCTTTTTTTTGAATAGGTTCTTCCTTTGGGGTGGCTCTTGGGTTTGAGGTATTTGCAAGAAGTCTTGCCACATCATCAGACATATAGCTTCCTCAGGTTCAAGATCCCTGTAGTCAAGTTGATTTTCTTCAATCAATTGAGTTCTCCTCTCCCCTTGATTGTTGTTCCTCTTCTTAGGACACTTTCCTACATGGTGAACTAATTGATTGTAGTTGTAGAACTTGATGGTGCTATTACCTCTTCCTTTGCCTCTGCCAAAGGTCTTTCCTCCTCTATAGTTCCCTTTGGAACTAGATTCTCCCCGATCTCTATTCTGATAAGAAGTTTTATTGCCATTATTTTTCCCTTTGCTCCAAGAGTTGTTTTTGCCCTTGAAGTTCTTGTTCTTGTTATTTTCCTTCCCTTTTCTTTGGTCCTACCCCCTCTTCCATGCCTCTTCCACTTTGATGGCTAATTGATAACACTTATTCATAGAAGTGGGGAGTGTGAAGGCTAAGTTCCTCTTGGATGGTTACCTTAAGGCCATTCATGTACCTTGCAAGTTTTTCTTCCTCATCCTCCACTGTGTTAGTCTTCATCCATAACTTTAGGAACTCCTCTGTATAGGAACTAACATCTAGGTCTTTTTGTTTTAGACTCTGCTTCCTCCTATAGAGTTGTACCCCATAGTCTTCAGGCACATAGGTTTTTCTGACTAGTGCCATCATTCTATCCCAAGAAAAAATCATGCTTCTTCCTTTCTTCACCCTTTCTATTTGGATGAAGTTCCACCAAGTTAGGGCTGCCCCCTTCAACTTGGACTTTTCCATTTTTACTCTTTGTTTCTCTGGAATGTCTTCACATTCAAAGAAACTAGTTAGGGCCTCTATCTAAACTAAGGCCACATCACCATTCATCTTGCCATTGAAAGTTGGTAGTTCCAACTTCCACTCCATGGTTCTCTTCTCCATGGGACTTGATAAATTTTAATAGAGGTCTTTTTTCTGTACACACTTCATCATTGTCCTCAAGGTCTTTAGCCTCATCATTCTTGTCTTCTTCAGATTATGCCTCCTTATTCTTATCCAACTTGCTTTCAAGTTCCTTCAACCTCTTTGCTTGAGCAAAGTTAGTTGCCCTTTTTTATCTCATGATCTTTGCAAATTTAGATTTGGTTAACCTTGTAGGTATTTCTTCTTCTTCACTAAGAGACACAACTCTGATACCACTTGATGCAATGGAGCCTAGTGGATTAGTCCTTTGATTAACAACTAGTCCCTAGATCCCCTTCACTCAAGATATGTTAAAAAATAGTGTCATTTATCCTGCCCAAATGTACATAAGCACGAATGAAAAAAGCTCAAATAGGATGTTAGGTTATCACAACCAATCTCCCAAACAAGGAAATCCCAATCACAAGGAAAACCCTTCAAACTAGACAACTTATCACAAATTGCCCAAATTTGCCCATATTGATAATTTTTGACACAAGACCCCAGAACAAAAAATAAGACTAGGAGAGACTCAAGGATGGAATTTTAGTCTATTTAGGTCTAACATAAGATGGAATTGTTAGAAAAAGAGATTACTGAGAGGGGGGGTGAATCAGTAATCTATAAACTTTAGTCGCTAACTGGATATTATTTCTTACTTTAAACCATGCATAACAAAGCAATAAAGTAATGTTGAACAGTAATAGTAACAATCACAAAGATAACTCATAACACCATATTTTTTTAACTAGGGAAACCCTAGCCAAAGGAAAATCTTGGTGGGGATGATACCCACTAGATAATATACTGATATATAAGTTCCTTGTTAAAGGATGGACTCTGTTAGGAGTCAATGACCAAATTCAATATAAGGAGTCCCTATTAGGAGACTTTGAATCCTTGTTAGGAGATTCCAACCCTATTAAGAGTTGTAGATTAGTAAATGCAAGATGAGCCCACTGCCCAAACATGCACTTCTAATTACAAGGAGAGCTCACTGCCCAAATATGCACTTCTAATTACAAGAAGAGCTCACTGCTCAAACAAGTAATCAGATTTTTGAAATATAATTATTGTATCTTCTTCCTTGACTAATCTCTGATCTTCAGCTCAATCTCAGATGAAAAAATAGCTCATATAAAACTTTGCATATATCACTTTCACAAAAGTTTGAATATAATCACAATTACAAGATAACACTTGCAATTACACTTCTCATCGCAAGATGTCCTTTGCATAAATACCATGCCTTTACATAATTTTTTGTTGGGTCAGCTAAGACCACAATCCATTTTTCCAACTTAGACTAAACATCTAGGATGTTGGCCCTAATTGGACAAATAATTACTTTGTAAACAAAACAATTCTTTCCTTCAATTCTGCTATCCTGTTTCACTAAAATATGGTTATCTATGTTTCATACAGTTTGTATTGACTTCCAAGGTTATACACATCATCACCATCATGTATAATATCTCCATCTAACTTTGCTAGTCATAATATGAGGTCAACAACAAGTTATAAACAAAATAATACACTACTGTAAACCAAATTCTATACTTGACAATTTTCTGATTGCTAAACACTAACTATCTTTATTTCTGAGGTTTCCTGTGAGCATGTACATTATGTGTTGCCATAAATGACAACAATTACATATCACTATTGGCCAATTTTCAACAATCTTCCCCTTTGGCATTGATGACAACAAAATAGGGAAAATTGACTAAGTGACAAAAACTTAACACAACAAAAATAAACAACATATTACATTACATCTATTACAACTTGTTCATCATTACATAAGCTCTCCCTTACAATATGCTTTACAATTCCCTATAACTACTCCCCCTTTGACATAATGAAAAAGGTCAAAATGTCAAAAACTGTCCAAAAATGTTGTCCTTCCTTATGCTGATATGATCTTCATGCAATCATCAAAGTTTGCCTTAAGACCGTCCATACCCTTAGTCCATGTGTCCTTGGTGGATTTAGCTGAGGTGAGAATTGCACATAGAGAATATGATGAAATCTCAATTGCATTAAGATCTGAATATAAAAAGTTAGAATATGTGTCCTTGGCCTTGACACATTCCTCCAACTATTTCTCAACAAAAGATAATTTCAGAGCAATAGACTCTATGAAATTTGATATCCTCTTCAAAATTTGTTCTCTCCAAAGTTCTAGTTTCTTGATATCATTGTGAATACTATCCACTTGTCCTTCAAAATCATCAACTTTACAAGATGGATGCTAGATTTGGTTGGATAGAGCCTCTAGCTCACTCATCTTTCCTTCTATCTGACTGTCAATGTCCTTAGTCAGTTTGTATGATAAAGTACACTTAATGTACACAATTTTCCCATCCTGTTGACATTTTTGAAGTTCCTTGATACAAGTATCAAGATTAACCAAAGCATTCTTAATGTTCTGATAGATGGTGCTAAACAAGTTAGCATCATGTGAAATCTATGCCTTTGCTTCTGCAACATTTAACAAATTAGTAAACTCTTCATCGAATGATTTTAGCACTACTTGCGCCCTTTGTTCAGGATCTGATTTTGTGTGTTGTACTACCAAAGTACTGTGCAATCTATCAGTAACTTCCATTAAGGTTTTTTGTAAGATTTTCACTATTATATTCTTCTATATAAGCTTAGATAGGGATGAGATCAAATCAGTTTGATCATCATCATCAGCTACTAAGCTGGTGTGAGGCCTCACCCGGACCGTCATGGCATAGATGACACATTTGTATTGTGATACTTCTAGTTCAACATTTTGGTACACTTTTGAGACTATAAGGTTTTATCATTCTAATATATGCATTCCGATGACCCACACATTAGGACCTAATTGATTAGATTAATGATTTCCATTTCATGTTCTAAATCATTTCAATTAGAAAATTTGAATTTTGAAGAAATGGTAAGGCTACTTGCTTTGTAGATATTCAGGATTTGGATATTCAAGACTTAGAAGGAAAATGTCTTATTTTAATAGTGTTTGTAATTATAAAATGTACTAAGGACCTAATTTTATGTGTATGTAATGATCAAACATATTTTAAAACTATATTCTCCACTTAGGTTTATGTGTGTCTTATGAACATTTATCCTAATTGATTTATCTCTCAATAAATGTTTTTGGAAATGGCAATTGAACCCATACTATGATGAAGAGATGCCATAATTTAAATTAGATTTAAGATACTCTATAGTCATTTCTGGATACATATGAGTTCATGAGGGAGTTTCCTTAGAAAGGTGTTGATTTATACCGTTATGGAAGCTATGAATTAATAATATAAAGATGGTAACCAAATGCTAAAATTTTCCTAGATAATGTTTACTTGTATGAATATGCATATGGTTACTTGGGCAAAAAAAAAGAATCATTACAAATTGTATATGGAAATTCCATTAGACGAACAAGTGTTGCAAGGTAAGAATATTGGAAGGTAATAGAATGCTAGTGTTTATTATTCAAAATATATTGGAAACATAGGATGTAGTTCTTTCACTTGATGATTGAATTCGAAAATATGTTGACATCATTACGTTACATCCTAGCTAGTTAAGTGTTTCTATGAGTTATACTCCTAACTCTATTATGCTTACCTCTCTATGATGATTGACTATTTTAAGTAATTTTGTGAGGGATAATTGATCTAAAAGGATAAAATGTGGCCAAGGCCCCACTTTGATCCCATAATAGCACTTGACACACTTTTATATCAGGTTCGATTTGTTGATAAATCATATTGATGACTAATGAATTTGACTACTATGATAGGAATGGATATTGTAGGATGTAATATTTTTACATGTTGATTTATGATTTGAATGTAGATAAATGATAATTTGTTAATTATGACTTAATGTAATATGAAAATAAATGTTCATTTGATCATGATGATTTAATGCGATACACAGGCAGATGTTGATTTGATTTTGATGATTTGTAATATGCAGATCCTGATATTCTTACATTTTGAATAATTTATTTGAATTTAAGATTGCGTAACATTTGAAATTATATGGAATTATGATATTTATTTTTGTAACCTCCTTGGACTACTGATGCTCGAGTTGAATGTGCAAGACGTGGAACCATGGAAATTCTTGGGGGGAGCTAGTTCCAAACCTGTGTGAACATAATCTACCCAAGGCAAATCTTTGGAAGATTCAAAAGCCTCATTGTGAAAGTATTTTTCCTTCGTAAATGTGAAGTTGCTTGCACATGGGAATGTTTAATCGTAAAGATGCATTAGGGGGCATGTCATGGTGATGTAAAATGTATTTTTATGTGTCACTTGACACTTGTGAATTTTTGTGTGCAAAAACATGTCATCTAGGGTTTTGATTATGATGGAGTTTTACCCAAAAATTAATTACCTTCTTAATGAATTAGAAAACCCACTTGAAAAGGGGTAGGATGGGTCACCATCATAGAAAATTCGAATTTGGATTTGCCTAGGGTTTTGAGGGGTCATTAGGTGGTCCCAAAGTGTCTTTTAGGTGAAAATAAGTTACCTATATGATAGTACATCATGTCAAGGACATAATTTTGATCATGTGAGTGCCTAGACAGCCTAGGGAGCCCCTTTACCCATGTGTTCTTCTATCAATTCGAATTTGGAGTTGTCATATGTGTTTTCCCCATGTTCCCACTAAGTAAAAAATAGAAAAGTTAGAGGAGACAAGTTTGTAAGAGAAAGTGGCTTAGTGTTTTTGCTAAAAATAGTTAGTGTGAAGGCCTTATTAGAGGGTCTTGGACAAACTAGTGGGGTGTTCACCCACTCTCTAATTTTAGACACAACTAAGTTTTGGAGGGAGAGGAAGGGAGCTTTACTACAACTATCCTTATCCTAGCTTGGACAAAGGTTAGTGTTTCAAACCATGCTTCATTCTCATTCTTGAGTATTGTAAAGTAGATTTGCAAGTATGAGGAATGTGTCAATGGAGTATGCGTTATAGAGGGAGTCTTGCATCATGGGTTGATATTGTGTTGTGGTATTGTGAGAATATGTTGTGTTTTTGTTACATAATGGATTTTGATATTGTGTTGTGGCATTGTAAGAATGTGATGTGATCTTAGAGATTTCTTCTTGGTTTTTGCTTTGCTTGTCTCTCCTCTTTTATTTCTTGTTTGAATGTAAGTGTTGAATGTGCTTATGGGTGTGAAGGCTTCACTCACCCTTTGGAGGGAAGAGAAGCCTTGGGTGAAGGGCATAAGTTAGGCTTGACATTGCAATTGAGAGAATTACCTCATGATGAGGGTTTCTTTATATTATGGAGTATGGGCTCCATTAAGGCCTTAAATCTTGTTTTTTTGGGAGGTACAAGGAGGTTTTGGTGAATGAGGAGGAGATGATTGTTTTGAAGGCCTTGAGAGGCAACTGCAATGGCAATATGTTGTTTATGATTATGGTGGCCTTGAGAGGCAAAATGCAATGGCATTATGCTATTTATGTTGTTATAATATCTCCTCTTTGAAGAGCCCACCTTCACCCAATGTTTTATGATTCCAATGGAGAATCATTGTGCAAGCCATGGGAGGGAGTTGTTTTTGTTTTGTGTAGTGTTTCATGCAATGTCTAGTGATGTATGTGTGTAACCTATTTGGTTCTTGTTTCCCCTGCTCGATGGGTGGCCTCCTTGAGGCCTAGGTTGGGAGGTGAGCCTCCATGGTTCCTATTTTGTGTGTTATGTGCAGGTTATGTGAAGATGCATGCCATGAAGTGTTAGAGTTTCACTCTTGTTTGAGTGGAGAAGATCCAAGTGTGTAAAGTAAACTCAATGTTAATATTTTCTCAAGTGGTTATGATTTTGAAAGTCTCTGGTATTGTCGCAATGTGATGTATGGAGATTGTTCCATTGTTACCATCTAAAAATGTAAAAGGAAGAATTTAAGAAGATGTACACATATGTTTATATGTAAAGAAATGATCATTTTAAAGGTTATATCTGTTATGAAAGGATTGGTATAAGTTGTATAATAGATTGGTATCATTATGCTACCATTTGAAGATTGTGGAAGGAAGATTGAAGAATTTTATGCTTATGTTTTACTTGTAATGGAATTCTCTATGTTAAATTTCATGTGTTATGAAAAGAGGTTGTAGATAATTCTTATCTTGGATGTATTGTCGATATATATTTTATAAGTGACATGTAGAAATAATGTTATGAAAGTAGTTAGTAAGATTCAAAATGTACAAGTTATATGCTGTGTATTTCATAACTTAGAATAAAATTATTATGTTTGATAACTCACTATGCATGTATAAACATTATGCATTTGGATCTCAAGTTCAATTAATGTTGCTAAGAAGACACAACCATCCTACCAATAAATATATTTAGGAATGAAATGAGGTTTTACATGAGTAGAAAAAATGCATATTTCAAGCTTGTTGTAGGTCCACATTTTCCTCTCTGGAAAATGTATGAGGATTGAAAAAGTAATCTTTCCTATTACAATCCATTAAAAAAATTCAAAAGAATATTCTCATAATCTTGTTAAAAAATTTTAAAAAAATTAAATTATATATATATATATATATATATATATATATATATATATATATATATATATATATATATATATATATATATAAACAAATGAAAAATCAAATGGGATCCTAATAACATAACTAGATACCTAAGCTATCTCAATTCACTCTAAGAAGTACTAAACATCCCATCACCAAATAGAGTGAAGTGAAATTAAACCAAAAAAAAATAGAGAAAGAATGACTCATAAATATGTCACACTACTTAAAATAAATCACTAAATTTAAAAACATCTTAACTGTAGCCTAGCAAGTCCAAAAATTTAAATATATACCATCTCACCTCAAATGTCTTCCAAACAAACAAAAACAATATGCAATAAAATTACGTGACCCCACTAGGAGAGTACCTTGGCTGACCTTGGAAACATAAAAAAAAGAAAAAAGAAGTAATTAGGAGCTTTAGACATGACATAATCCTTTTTTTATTACCCCTTCCTAGGCAGCCAACAAGAATGAACTTGGGGCAGATTTTGTTTGACTTAAACTTTACTCCACCATGCCTAGGTAAATGGGAACCATACGTATGACAAGGACGGCATTACAAGTTTGGAGGAAACTCATTTTTTTTCGGAGGAATGTGCTTGCATTTTGTAAGGGACTTTTGCTTGGAGATGGTGACATGTCCTTATCACATGTCAGTGTCTTGATCCTGTCAAGGCTACTTAGGAGATAGGATAGTCTAGGTAAATAAAAAGGAAAAGAGTGTAACTAATGACTTTTCCCTTCCTATTAATAAATGATAAGGCTTCTAATTATTGTTAAGAGAATTATTAGTTCCTACCAAGGCAGGAATACTTATGCATTCATGTCAATGCAAACATGACATTAAGACAAACCAATCAAATCAAAGTATTTAAAAAATTATATAAGATTTCAAATGTTTATACATTTTTCTAATTTTTCATTATTTTATAAATCACATTTTTCATCCATTCTATTGGTCCATACTATTTTTGGTGGGGGAGAAAATTAATTTCCTTCAACAAAAAATACAAATATTTTCTAACAACTTCCTCTTGCATTAATGAATGTATTAATTAAAACTTTATCTTTTCCACATTTGTGACAAGTTGATAAGATTTTATTTTTTCAATCATTTTATCTTCCACCTCATACAACATATCTAATCAATATTAATTATCACAATCTATTACATATTTTAATTTCTTATTTTAAATATATTTATTATTAGTTTTACATTGATTTTTATTTTTGACTATTTGATATAACTTGTTCCTAAAACTTCATGTAATGCATAAGTTTAAATTATACTCCTATATATATAACTAATAAATATGTCTTTTTAATATAATTTCAATATGTTATATCTTTATATTTGAATTTCTAATTTTTTTAAAACTTTGTTTTTTTAATAAAAGTAGTTAAAATTTACTATTATTTTACTTTTATAAAAATAAATCAAACAATATTATTTTTTAATTATATTTTACAAAAGTGTTTGTAATATGTATAACTGATAAGTGTTACAATTTATAAATTATATCATTTATTATTATTAATATTTTTTATTTTAACAATTTATCATTTAGTTTAAATACATTTAAAACTTAAATATATATTTTAATATTAAATTAATAATTATATTTTATATCAAAAAAAAATTAAAGAAATAATCACAAAAAAAAAGAAATAATTCAATTCTAAAAATATATAAATTATTATTGAATTTTTATAAACTATGTATTAAAATTAAATAGTTATATTTTATTTCTTATTTATTACATCATATTTATTCATCAACATCAAATTTATGTGTATTAAATCTATTTATTATTTACAAATGTACATATTAAATTATATAGATATTATTTCATAATTAAAAATTACTTAATTTTATGAAAAAATTGGAAATACAAAACATTAAATAGTAAATCTTCTCTAATTGTGTAAAATTAAACAATTAGTTTTACTTATAAAATATTTTAATATTTCAACACATTTCATTTTTTCTTATACAAATGTGAGTTTTAATATAAAAATTAAATTCTTAATTTCATTAATTAAAATATAATATATTTTAATTTTTTATTATAACCATGATTTTATTTTGACTATTTGTTTTATTAAGAAAAATAATTATATTTAATTCTCTCTCTCTCTCCACACACAAAAATGTTGGTATCACTCTATCTTACTATTTTATCTCTCTTCCTCTTCCTCCTCTATATTATCTACCTTCTTCTTTTTTCCCCTCTGCATATATGTTTATGTCGTTATTGTTTTATACTGCTATTTATCTCTATCTATATCTCTATCCTAGTTTTTGTCCAGTGCTAATGATTAAAAATATGAGCCATCCTATCAAATCACAAGTGCATTTCTAGGACGAGAATTTAACAACAAAATATAACCAATCCTATCAGATCACAAGTGCATTTCTAGGCAAAAATTAATGCATTCACAATGTTAATTTAGATTCTCACTCATCTACACCTCTACAACCATTATGCGTTAGGCAGGAACTATGACGCATCGCGTCTCTTGTCTAATCATGTGTTGAATTAGGTTTAAGTAATTACTTGGAAAAGTGTAAGTGCACATTTAAGATATTTTAAATAATAATAATAATAGTGTAATGATAAAGTAATTACATTTTAGGTGATTGATTTTTTTTTAAAACAACTAAAGTATGTAATAATGTAATAATGGATTTGCTTCAAATTTAATAGATCTTAAATTATGTCATGAGGCTAAATAAATTGGAGCAATTATATTATGGAGTTAATAAGCCTTTGTTACTATTGAAAAATGGTCAGAAAGAAAACAATAAGCTTATGACTTTAGTAGTATGAGTTGAATGTGTTGTTGAATCAATTATGCAAATGAAAAGATTTGCTTAGGAGTTGGTAAACAAGGAATGAAAATTGTTAAAGGGGGACATTGGCAAATGTTTTATTAATTTCAAATTACTAAGACATATATATAATTCAATTATTAAGTGAACAAGATTAGATTAATTGTTTTATGTCAAACTAACATTGGATTGTATGATTAATTGAGTCAGTGAAGAGATATTGTGGGGCTAGTATGTAGGTTTAGGAGATGTTAGTTTTGGGAAGAAAGAATTATCATTCTGAAACCACGTGTTAGTGAGCCATAGGTTAGTCTTGAAGTTATGATTTATTTTCTTTTAATAATTAACAAGAAAAATAATAAAGAAACAATATTGCAAATAATAATAAATTAATTATGTATTTAGGGAGTGCTTTTAAATCTTGGACGAATGAGGATAGGAGTGTACTAGAAAGTTAAGATTTGAGTTGTATTATAGAATAATACACCAAGTTAATTAATTTATGGAGGTTGAGTAGTTAGTAGGTTAATTAATTAATTAATTATTTTATTAAAAAAAGAAAGAAAGAAATTTGTTGTGTTTTGCCTTGTTAAATTTAGGGCATGACAGCTGGCAAGAGAGAGTGGAGTGGATGAACTAGATGGTTTAGTATCATCCTCCATTTGTTTCTTAGTTGCCTCTTTTATTCTTCTCTCTTCTTCTTCTTCTTTATTTTCTCTTTCCTTTCTTTCCTTTTCACTCTTCTCTTCCAATCTCTTCTTCTCATCTTCCTCTATTTTCATTCTCATTTCTTCTTCTGCTTCTCTTTTCTTTTCTTCCTCTTCCTTTCTTTTCTTCTCTTCCTCAAGTAATTTATGCTTGGCCTCTTCTATTTTCTTCTTTTCTTCCTCAAGTAGCCTCTTCTCCTCTACAATCTATCTAAGTTTGTCCTCAATATCCTCGATATTAGGTTCATTAGGTTTAGAATCTTCAAATGGATTAGTATCATCGATGTTAATGGTAACATTGGTCTGATCAATCTGCATAGTGTTATTGCTCACTAACACTTTTGAGGTTCTAGGTGCTAGAGGAGATGCTGCCTTTGACTCTGTCAACATCTAACTGATTGCTGCTACAGTCTCACTTCTTAGTTTATCTTTTTCACCAACCATAAATAGGAATGGTCTCACTTTATTCCTCAAATATGGTGCGATGTTATTCAACAATCTTTTAATCTCTTCTTCGTCATCAGGCTTGCAAATAGTTATAAGCATAGACTTCCAAAGTTCTAGATCTTCTTCTCTTGTTGGAGCCTTCTTCTGAATGAGTCTTTCATAGACTTTCTGGTTAATTACGCTCTCAAGATCCTTCAATTTTAGATTATTTACTATGATGTATCTCACAATGGAGATGTCAATTTGGTCCTTCTCAAAACTATTATACAAATCATAAAAATTGTTCATCTGAACAAAGTTACCTTCATTAGCAATAGTTGTGTTAATCTTCTCTATCTTTGGCTTCCAAGGTTGTCGAGCTTTGCTCGCTAATTGTTTCGATGGAGTCACTTTCTTTGCTTGCTTATCCTCTTGTTCTTCTTCCTCTTCATCACTAGACTCAATAATTTTCAATAATGTTTTATGTCTTTTGCCTGGTTCAGTAGCTTATTGTTTTACCTTCTTTGTCTTATTGGTCACTGCTTCCACCAATCTTTCAGAATTTCTCTTCGGCTCACTGGGTTACACATCTAACACTGCTGCATATGAAATAATTTTCTCTGAAGATGTTTCTGCAATAGATACTGATAAAGATTGCATATTCAGTATTCCTTGCTTCATAGTTTTTCTTATAGCCTCAGACTCATTCTCAATCATTCTAACATCTGATAGTGCTTTCTTCATAATAGATTCTATCTTTTTGTGTGATGCCTTCTCCAAGGTTGCCTAATGAGATGACTGGGTAATCTCATCATATGTACCAAATTTGTATTTTGCTTTATCCTTCTCCAACTTCAACAATAAATCAATATAACTAACTATTGTATCATCATTCAATTCATAATCCAAGGGATCAAGAAATGTTTCCTGAGGTTCTACTACTTGAATATAGATAAAATATGTATCAACCATAATGAAAATGTCTTCCTTAAATTTGTCAATTTTTAGTATGGTTGATACATATTTTATCTATATTCAAGCAGTAGAACCTTGGGAAACATTTCTTGATCCCTCGGGTTATGAACTGAATGATGATACAATAGTTAGTTATATTGATTTATTATTGAAGTCAAAGAAGGATAAAGAAAAATACAAATTTGGTACATATGATGAGATTACCCAGTCATCTCATCAGACAACCTTGGAGAAGGCATCACACAATAAGATAGAATCTATTATGAAGAAAGCACTATCAGATGTCAGAATGATTGAGAGTGAGTCTGAGGCTATAAGACAAACTATGAAGCAAGGAATACTAAATATACAACCTTTATCAGTATCTGTTGCAGAAATTTGATAGTGCTTTCTTCGTAATAGATTTTATCTTTTTGTGTGATGCCTTCTCCAAGGTTGAGTAATGAGATGACTGGGTAATCTCATCATATGTACCAAATTTATATTTTGCTTCATCCTTCTCTAACTTCAACAATAAATCAATATAACTAACTGTTGTATCATCATTTAGTTCATAACCCAAGGGATTGAGAAATGTTTCCCAAGGTTCTATTGCTTGAATATAGATAAAATATGTATCAACCATAATGCAAATGTCTTCCTTAAATCTATCAATAATTGCAAGTGCAATTCTGTTCTTCTGTATAAGCTTTGATAGGGATGAGATCAAATTAGTTTGATCATCATCATCAGTTGCTAAGCTGGCATGAGAGAGCAGAGTGGATGAACTAGATGGTTTAGTATCATACTTGCTCGTTGATTGCTTTGATGGAGTCACTTTCTCTACTTGCTTATCCTCTTGTTCTTCTTCCTCTTCATCACTGGACTCAACAATTATCAACAATGTTTTATGTCTTTTGCCTAGTTTGGTGGCTTATTGTTTTACCCTCTTTGTCTTAGTGGTCACTACTTCCACCAATCTTTCAAATTTTCTCTTTGGCTCACTGGGTTGCACATCTGACACTGCTGCATATGAAATGCTTTGCTCCAAAGATGTTTCTACAATAGATACTAATAAAGGTTGCATATTGAATATTCCTTGCTTCATAATTTGTCTTGTAGCCTCAGATTCACTCTCAGTCATTCCAACATCTGATAGTTCTTTCTTCATAATAGATTCTATCTTTTTGTATGATGCCTTCTCCAAGGTTTCTTGATGAGATGACTGGGTAATCTCATCATATGAACCAAACTTGTATCCTTCTCTGACTTCAACAATAAATCAATATAACTAGCTACTATATCATCATTCAGTTCATAACCCAAGGGATCAAGAAATATTTCCCGAGGTTCTACTGCTTGAATATAGATAAAATATGTATCAACCATAATGCAAATGTCTTCCTTAAATCTGTCAACAATTGCAAGTGCAATTTTGAATCTTTGTTTCATTTCATTATGAAATGTTCTCATTATTAGGTTGCTATTGTCCAATATCTTATCTGCAGGATGCCTTCTGCATACTTCTGTAATCTTCTCGATTGTACATCTATCACTACTCATTATCTTTGTAACTTTTTTTGAAAATAGGGTTTTCTTCGAAATCACTTTGACAAGTCACTTCTAAGTGCTCTTTCTTTCAGATAAATTTACAATGAAGTGAGAATCAATTTTGTACTCTGTTTATTCCATCAACTTGAACTTTCATTAATATCATACTTTGCAAACACAAAAAAAGTTGTCAATTACATTCTGTAATCAAATAACTACTCAAGATCATCTATCTGATCTTCAAATGCCACCCAAGGTTTACCATAGCTATTTTCCATCATGAAAAAACTCTACAAGACTCTGCTTCCCGAAATTCTCTGGAAAAACATATTTTTCATCTTCTGCTACAGAATTAACCTTTTCTATAATACCAGTAACTCTAAATTCATTCATAACTTGTTTAGATAAGCTCCAAATTACAAGCGAGCTTAGGTATCATCTAAACTTTACTAGATACATCTTTTCCCAACTTTGCTACTTCTAGTTCGATCTCTGGATGAAGTTTTCAAATTTTGATGTTGTGAACAAGCTTAATTAAACTTAATTGAATCAAACTCAACAACTAAATTCAATCTTCCTATCTCACTATCATCTAGCTTTTCCTTTGAGATATCTACTCCTTTTACAAATGCCTCATTAAGTTCTTCTCAAAGTTCAATGATAATGTTTCTTTGTTCCTCATTATCTTTGTTAGTTTCGAAGTTCCTTTCATGGTTCCTGCTGTCATTTCTAATGTTCTTTCCATTATTCCTTCTATTCCTAAAGTTTCTTCCATTGTTCCTTCTATCTTCTAAGTTTCTATCCATTCTACAATACTTTGTTGTATGTCCGAAGTTGTTGCATAACTGACATATTGGTGCTCTACTTCTAGGATTCTGCTAATCATTAGGTGCATGACAATTTCAAGCAACGTGTCCTAAGTTGTTACACTTATAACACATGATCTTTCCTCTATCTTCATAAGATCTTCCTTCTCTTGATGTTCTTTCATTAGATCTTCTTGTATCTACAGTGTTAGTATTTCTAGACATTCTACTATTCCTTCTATCATTAACATACTTAGGTTTCTTACAATCAATTGCTTTATGACCCATACCATGACAATTATGACAATAAAAGTCCTTAACATGATTAAATGACTTATTAGTACACTCTCTTTTCATATGACCTATTTCATTACATAAAAAAACACTTACCTCTAAATTCATACTTGGTTTCTTTAGGAGATTCCACTTGCTTTTGTTCATCCAAAATTTCAACTTCCTTGTCTTGCTCAATTTCTTTAGATTTATTAGAAGATTGACTGTATTCAATCTTATCATCAGATTTATCTTTTTTTTTTCAGATCTAATCTAATCTCAGGTTTCTTTGCAGACATGTTAATTAGATAACCAAGACTAGTCTTATCATAGGTAGGTCTCTGTATTGACATTGAATCATCAAGTTTTTCTCTGCTAGAATAAAGCTTCTCAAGTAGCTGCTTGCACTGAGTTAATTCACCTTTCACAATGGTATTATACTTATGAAGTTCTTCATCATCTCCTTTCAATGTTTGAAACTTAGATGTTTTCTTTGCTTGACTTGCTATCAGATCTACATTTTCAGTCTTCAAATTAGACTCAACTTTGCTAGGACCACTCCTCAAAGTCAACTTTAGATTTTTAATTTTCAACTCATGTTTCAAGATCTTGTATTTTGACTTCAACTTTGAATAATCATCATCACTTGTTTTAGATTCAGTAGGTTCAGGCTTGTATTTGAGATGTTCAATTTTTTCTTTCAATTGTCCAATGTACACTTTGGAGTCTTCATATCTATCCTTTAGTTTATCTCTTTCTTCAGTAAGGAGATCAATTTGTTCAAGAGCTTCTTCAAGGTTCTTGATCAACTATTCCATATCCATAGGGATCTTACTCTAGCTGTTAAGCCTCTTCAAAGTAATTGTGCTCTAATACCAATTGTTAGAAATAGGGATTAGTTAGAGGGGGGGGGGGGGTGTTGAATTAGTAATCTACAAACTTTAGTCACTAACTGGATATTATTTCTTACTTTAAACCATGCATAACAAAGCAATAAAGTAATGCTGAATAGAAATAGTAACAATGCACAAAGATAACTCATAACACCATATTTTGTTAACTAGGGAAACCCTGGCCAAGGGAAAACCCCAGTGGAGATGATATCCACTAGATAATATACTGATATATAAGTTCCTTGTTAGAGGATGGACCCTGTTAGGAGTCAATGAGAAAATTTAGTATAAGGAGTCCCTATTAGGAGACTTTGAATCCCTATTAGGAGATTCCAACCCTATTAGGAGTTGTCGAACAGCAAATGCAAGATGAGCCCACTGCCCAAACATGCACTTCTAATTACAAGAAGAGCTCATTGCCCAAACAAGTAATTGAACTTTTGGAATATAAGTACTATATCTTCTTCCTTGACTAATCTCTAATCTTTATCTCAATCTTAGATCACAAAATAGCTCATATAAACTTCACATATATCACTTTCACAAAAGTTCGCATATAATCACAATTACAAGATAACACTTGCAATCACACTTCTCATCGCAAGATGTCCTTTGCATAAATACCATGCCCTTACACAAATTGTTGCTAGGTTGGCTAAGACCAAAATCCATTTTCCAACTTAGAGTAAACATCTAGGATGTCGGCCCTAATTGGACAAATAATTACTTTGTAAACAAAATAATTATTTCCTTCAATTTCGCTGTCCTATTTTACTAAAACATGATTATCTTTGTTTCATACAGTCCATACTAACTTTTGAGGTTATAAACATCATCACAAACATGTATACTATCTCCATCTAACTTTTCTAGTCATAATATGATGTCAGCAACAAGTTGTAAGCAAAACAATACACTGTTGTAAACCAAATTCTATACTTAGACAATTTTTTGATTGCCAAACACTAAGTATCTTTATTTTTGAGGTTTCCTGTGAGCATGTAAATCATGTGTTTCCATTACATCATGTGTTTCCATAAATGACAACAATTACATATCACTATTATCCAATTGTCAATAGGAATGATGACTAAAACCAAACTATGTAATATTTATCATATGGTTGCTTCACAAATCCACCATATTTGGTTTGTAGCCCCTTTTCATGAAAATCTGACTTAAATTCAAAAGTCTCAACATAACCTTATGGATAAATCACATATTAAAGTACCCTTTTGGGTTTTACTAAACATACCCAAACACCAGGACATGGAGTTACAAATAAATTGTGTTTTCCTCAATTTCTTCCCTAGGCAATTAGCCCTATTAGGTCCTCAAATACAAAGGA
The DNA here is from genome assembly GCA_028749045.1 of Cupressus sempervirens. Lineage (NCBI taxonomy): Eukaryota > Viridiplantae > Streptophyta > Pinopsida > Cupressales > Cupressaceae > Cupressus > Cupressus sempervirens. The sequence continues at coordinate 49,246,200 of CM053786.1, forward strand.
GATATACTTTGCAAAGGCCCAAACTTAAATAAAGTTATTGTAACATGAAGGGGATAGAATAAATGGATATCAAACCCAATTTTAAGACTTGGTGTCACTTCTGGAGTGAGATATGGGAGATGCTGATCAACATTATGATCATGCACAAGGGTCTTGCATGCCTAGGGGATCAGGTTCCTATTGTCCACCTCCACATACAAGCTTGAGACCAAATTCATATTAAATTAAATAATTCACACTTGGATTTCACCAGACACCATCAAATTCCCATGGTGAAATCCTGAGATATGGCAATTTCTTATTGAAACCCTAAGTATGACAACTTTTACAAAAATCCAGATATCTTAATTTAGGAGATTGATCAAGACCTCAAACTAAGTGCATTGGAAATATTATTCATCCAACTTTTTGAAAATATAGGTTAGACACCTTGGTGCATCCATACAAGTCCATACACGTTGTTACAACATCAAATTGGTAGGAAATCTGAGTTATTTTTATTGATTTGAATGCAAAAGTACATCATTATACGTACCACCTGCTTAAAAGGGATTATTTAGGCATCTAAAATGGTCAAAAAATAATTTCAAACAATTTTTGGTCATTGGGGATCAACTTACAAGTTTTTACAATTTTTGCTTAAAAGTTGCTTGACAACTTTTGAGCAATTTTTGCATTTTATGCAACTTTTGCAATTTGTGAACAAAATACGTTAAAACCTTAACTAAATGATCCAACTAGGATCAAAAAATGCTAGAAACATGAAAACATGAAATATCCTAAGAATTTAAGTCATTTGACCACCTTTGACCATAGTTGACCAAGGGCTTATAATTATGCCAGTCCTAGAACTAGGCCATACAAATAGGTCCAAATGCTTAGATTTTAAATCTAACCTATCCTATAGGTTCTGAGGAATTTGAAGATTCCTCATTTGATGTGGATTTTCCTACACCATACGTGATGCAATGGAGCCTGGTGGAGTAGTCCTTTAATTTACAACTAGTCTTTAGATCCCCTTCATTGAAGATATGCCAAACAATAGTGTCCTTTATCTTGCCCAAATGTACTTAAGCACCAATCACAAGTGATAAAATAGGATGTTAGTATATCACAACCAATATCCCAAACAAGGAAATCCCAATCACAAGGAAAACCCTTCAAACTAGACAACTTATCACAAATTACCCAAATTTGCACATATTGACAATTTTTGACACAAGACCCCGAAACACAAAATAAGACTAGGGGAGACTCAATGATGTAGTTGTAGTCTATTTAGGTCTAACATAAGGTGGAATTATTGTTAAAACCAAACTATGCAACATTTATCATATGGTTGTTTCACAAATCCACCATATTTGGCTTGTAGCCCTTTTTAATGAATAGCTGACTTAAATTCAAAAATCTCCACATAACCTTATGGATAAATCACATATTAAAGTACCCTTTTGGATTTTACTAAACATACCCAAACACTAGGACATGGAGTTACAAAAAAATTGGGTTTTCTTAAATTTCTTCCCTAGGCAATTAGCCCTATTAGGTCTTCAAGTACAAAGGAGATATAATTTGCAAAGGCCCAAAATTCAAAAAAATTATTGTAACATGAAGGGGAAAGAATAAATAGATATCAAACCTAATTTGTAGACCTGGTGTCACTTTTGGAGTGAGTTATGGGAGATGTTGATCAATGTTATGAGAATGCACATTGGTCTTGCATGCCTAGGGCATCAGATTCCTGTTGGCCACCTTCACATACAAGATTGAGACAAAATTAATCTTAGAGTACATAATCCACACTTGGATTTCACCAGAGGCCATCAAATTCCCATGGTGAAATCTTGAGATATGGCAATTTCTTATTGAAACCCTAGGTATGACAACTTTTCTAAATAACTTTTACAAAAATCCAGATATTTTGAGTTAGGAGATTGATCAAGAACTCAAACCAAGTGAATTTAAAATATTATTCATCCAAATTTATGAAAATGTAGGTTAGACACCTTGATGCATCTGTACAAGTTTGTAGACATTGTTATAACTTCAAATTGGTAGGAAATCTAAGTTATCTTTATTGATTTGAATGCAAAAGTACATCATTATACCTACCACCCACTTGAAAGGGCTTATGTAGGCATCCCAAATGGTCACAAAATATTTTCAAACTATTTTTTTCCTTTGTTGATCAATTTACAAGTTTTTGCAATTTTTGCTTAAAAGTTGCTTGACAACTTTTGAGCAATTTTTGCATTTTATGCAACTTTTGCAATTTGTGAACAAAATATGTTCAAACATTAACTAAATGATCCAAATAGGATAAAAAAATTCTAGAAACATGAAAACATGAATTATCTTAAGAATTTAAGTCATTTGACCACTTTTGACCATAGTTGACCAAGGGCTTATAATTATGCCAATCCTCGAACTAGGCCTTACAAATAGGTCCAAATGCTTAGATTTTAAATCTAACCTATCCTATTGGTTCATAGGAATTTGAAGATTCCTCATTTTAAGTGGGTTATCCTACACCATACTTGATGCAATAGAGCCTCATGGAGTAATCCTTTAATTAACAACTAGTCCTTAGATCCCCTTCACTGAAGATATGCCAAACAATAGTGTCCTTTATCCTATCCAAATGAGCTTAAGTACCAATGAAAAGTGCTCAAATAGGATGTTAGGTTATCACAACCAATCTCTCAAAGGAGGAAATCCCAATCACAAGGAAAACCCTTTAAACTAGACAACTTATCACAAATTGCCCAAATTTGCACATATTGACAATTTTTGACATAAGACCCCAAAACAAAAAATAAGACTAAGGGAGACTCAAGGATGGAATTTTATCCTATTTAGGTCTAACATAAGGTGGAATGATGGTTAAAACCAAACTATTCAAAATTTATCATATGGTTTCTTCACAAATCTACCATATTTAGTTTGTAGCCCTTTTTCATGAAAATCTGACATAAATTCAGCAATCTCTCTCTCTCTCTCTCTCTCTCTCTCTCTCTCTCTCTCTCTCTCTCTCTCTCTCTCTCTCTTCTCTCTCTCTCTCTCTCTCTCTCTCTCTCTCTCTCTCTCTCTCTCTCTCTCTCTCTCTCTCTCTCTCTCTCTCTCTCTCTCTCTCTCCTATGCATTTAGATAGGTATACACTCTATCATAACTTGAGCTAGGTGTAAGCCTCGATTGATAGTGGGAGATAATTAGTTGATGATGTTATGATTGTGTATAAATGAGTCTTATTAGTTGTTATATTATCATTGATGTCAAAGTCATAGTTGGCTAGACATTATGCTAACTCAAGAAAGTATCATATCATTTAGATTGATGAGGAGGATTTAATTGATGAACGGTATTTGAAGATGAAGATAGAAGTGATATGTGAGGTATTTAATGAGTACTTGATTGAGTTGGACAATGATATTGTATTATTGGTTTGATTAGTTTACAATCATGTATTGTTACAATATTTTGAAGAACACAAGCTTAACCAAGTCACAAGGTTAATGAAGGGAGACTATATTTACCGAGTCACTATAGTATTTATCGAGTGTTTGCTAAAGGAAGAAGGAAAACAAAATGTTACCCAAGTGAGTTAGCATTAACCGAGTTATATGTTACTCGAATAAATGTTATGTTTACTGAGTAACACATGGATAAAAAAGTTTGGAAAATTGGAATCTAAGGCCAAATTTTGATGAAATTTTGGAAAGCTTGAGAAGGTCTAAGGCATGAGTCAAAGTTTGTTGCAAGATCTATGAGGGAGAAAATTCAAGAAGGATCTAATGAAGGAAATTGAATAAAGATAAGGATGGACACATAGTTATATGCAAGATATATTTTCTAAGCATCTAAATTCATCGTATGAAGGAATTATGTCATAACCCTAAGATCGATGAAGACGATTAAATGAAAAAATATGGAAGGATCTAAAAGCATTGAAAAACTATTAAAGGAGGAGAATAAGATAATTTTAGGTTGTATGTTGTTGTTATTGAGTTTTCTACTGATTATATTGCTAAGAGGAGATCAAAGTGAAAAGGTAAAGAAAGTAAAAGGAGATTGTTGATCCAAGTGAACTTAGCAGTGAAAGGAGAAAGAGAAGGAGTTATATAGCCAAGTCAATGTACAAAGTGAAGGAATATCCAAGACAAAGATCAAATAAACAGAGAGAAAGAACATAGATCTGAACAAGAAAAGTTAGTTGCGATTCTTAAGACATATCACTTTATGCTATTACTATTTGACTATTGTAGCAAAAAATCTTAAAAGTATGGAGTGGACCTAACAAGTTTATGAAATCCTATATGGTAAAATTGATCAATGGTGTTTGTAAGTCCTTTAAATTAGGAAACTCTTTTTAGTCAAACATAGGGAGTGATAAGCTGTAGATGATCTTTTGGTGAAATCCTCTAACAAGGTAACTTTAACAAAGTGTATGTAACCTTTAACAAGGTTGTCTCCTAGTAGAGATCACTTTAGAAGAGTGAAATGTTTGGGTTGCCCATCCCAGGTTATTTTTCCCTTAAAAAGGGTTCCATGTTAAAATCTTGGTGTTAATTGTGCGGATGTTATTTGTGTTGCAATTTATTTTACATGTTTTACAGTTTATTGCAACTCAATAATAACTAAGATATCACTAAGTAATAACTAAAAATTTACTATGAGTCGGTAATGCAAGGAACAATTGATAAGAGTTTGAAAAGAAGTTAATGATTGGGTTAAGTATTGAGTTGGATGTTCACACTGAGTAATTGAAGTTATTGTTGTTGATGTTTATGATGCTTTGATGATATTGAAATGTTTGAAAGGGACTGTATGATAATTGAACATAATTGATTCTCCCCCCCCAGTTATCTAATAAAGATGATTGCTTGAAGAAATAAGTATAAAGGAACTTGAGCTAAAGATCAAAGATGTATAAGAGAGATCCACCAAATCTAAACAAGGAGAACTTTTCCTCATGGAAAGATTGAATGAAACTGCATCTTTTTGGTATTGGAGATAATGGCACACATTAGTTGGAGAATGAATACACTACCCCTGTTGGTCACCTGACTATGAAACAAATGAATGAAAAGAGTAATCATAATAGTACGATGATTGGTATTGCATTTAATCTCAACAATGTCAAATTTGATGATATCAAGAATTTTGCAAATGCTAATAAAATGTGGTATAAAATGAAGCTTGTATATTGAGGAGATGATGATATAAAGAGAGCCAAAGCTAAAAGCTTGAGAGGTGAGTATGATGACATGAGAATGAAAGAAGGTGAGAATAATGCACAATATGTAAACTAAATCAAATATGTTGTAAGTACAATTAGAGCTACTAGAGTAGCCACCTTGGATTTTGAAATTATAAGTAAAGTTTTGAGAACTCTTCTACATGTTTATGTTATTAAAGTTTCTATTATTCAAGAAGTAAGAGCTATTCCTAGAAATGATCTAACACTTGATGGTCTAGTTGGTTGGTTGATTGCATTTTAGTTGAACAATTATGATAACAGTATGGTCATAATGGGAAATGCTTTTAAATTTTCACTAACGATCGACAATTCAAATAAAGAGAAAAAACCAAAGAAGAAAGTGAGTCTAGAACTGAAGATGATCTAGATGAGATTGAAGCATTTCTTGCAAGAAGGCTATCAAGAGGTAAAGGTAAATACAAAGGAAAACTACCCTTGATCTATTTAAAATGTAATGAGGTTGGTCACTTTGTTGTTAAATGTCTTAATAGAAGCAAGTTTGATATAAATGATAGAAACAACAAGAAAGAGTACAAGTACATGAATAAGAAAGATTACAAAGACAAAGGCAAGAAGTCATGCTACATTTCTGAAGAAGAGTATACCAAGTCAAGTTATGATGATGACATGGAAGTAGTTGGAATGGTCTATATTGTAATCAAGGAAGATCCAAACTATGAAAGGTATGAGAATGAAACTGCCCTTATTTCACATGTTACTAAGAATGACTCATGGATTATTGATAGTGGTTGCTCACATCACATGACTGGTGATCTAAATAAGTTTGATAAATTTGAAGAAATTGATGATGGTGGAACTGTTAAGTTTGGTAGTGATGTTCCATATTTGATGAAAGGTAAAGGATCACTAATGTTGAATGATAAGATCAGATTTTATGATGCATACTAGGTTGAAGGACTTAAATATAATCTTTTGAGTGTTTCTCAGTTGAATAACTCATGTCACAATCTAGAATTTGTGAAAAGGAAGGTCAAGAAATTTGATGATGAAGGTAATTTGATTGGAACAAGAATGAAAAAAAAAAGGTAACTTATTCACTAGTAAAATTTGACTCATTTTTCAATGAAAATTGGTTGAATTTTTTACCCATGTTGGTCTAATTTTTGACCAATTGGTTTGTCAGTATTTTTGTTGTCAAAATTTTAACCAAAGCTTGTATTGGTGAAAATTTTGACAATTTATCTGGTCAAAATTAAAGTAATTTTTCATTGCATCCTGGTGAATGCATTGGTCAAAATTGCCACCAAGATTGGTCGAAAGTTCCACCAATATTGGTCGATGCATTGGTCAAAATGTTGATAAATCTTTGGACAAAATTGCCACCAACATTAGTTGAAAGTTCCACCAATGTTGGTCAATGCATTGGTCAAATTCTTAACATATCTTTGGTCAAAATTGCCACCAACGTTGGTTGAAAGTTCCACCAATGTTGGTCGATGCATTGGTAAAATTCTTAACAAATCTTTGGTCAAAATTGACACTAAGATTGGTTGAAAGTTCCACCAATGTTGGTCGATGCATTGGTGGAAATTTTGACCAACTTATTTTGTTTAAAAAAAAAACATTGCTTCACAACTACTAGACATGAAATGTTTGGCAATTCTGAAGCAACGAAAAGGCAAAGATAACTATCTTACAACCAACTATTTTATGCCATCGCAGTTTCATGACTTTATTTCTTCATTGAACATGTAGACTTATGAAGTTGGAAAGAAAAATTTCAAACGTTGATCACTCCATCACGATTGCTTGCTATTTCTTTCCACTGATTGTTGTGGAATGATGATAACCACTAGACTAACTGCCATCACACCATCACAACTTAGGTTCTTAACTCAACAAGTAACCTTGTGATGGTGTGAACAATGACTACGCAACTATACAACCTTGAACAAGGTTTGCACTTAACTCTTTCCAACAATGCAAACAATGCATTTTGCATCATCACCATCTTGACCCTAGGTTAACCTTGATCACTTGTGATGGTGTGAAATGGACTGATCTAGTTATCTTTTAAGTCATCACAACATAAAATCTAAAGCTCATTTCGATGGAATGTATTGATCAAAACTAGTTTGCATCTATCAAAGGGATACTCCTTTGAAAACTAAATATGAACTAGTCTACATCTATCGAAGAGATATTCCTTTGAAAACTGAATATGATTTTTTTTTTCTAATAACCAAGTAAATGTATCTATCTCAAATTAAGATAATCTCAATGATTGCTAACTTAAGGTGGCTCTTTAGTAGTGCTACAACTATACATCAAAAACAAGTTATGTAGAAAAAATGTATTTTTCAAACTTTTTTTTACAAAGAATGAAAAAAGACAACCCATTGAAATCACTCCTCCCTTTGGTTCCCATCTATTAGGTCCCCAACCTGTGAAGTAGTGCACATAAGCTTAACTTTTGACCAAAAGATGTTGACTGTAATCATAAGCTTAGACATATGTAGTCTAAAAGACAAAAGAAATATATATCAAAACTTATTATATGCTCAACAATAATCAAAGATCAACATCTTTTCAACTCCTAGAAGAATCTATAGATCCATAGCCTCAAATCCCTAGCTACTACTTCCCCTAAAAAATATGGAAAATCCCAAATGTGATTTAAAGAATTATTAAATAATGTAAAAGAGAGAATGCAAAATGCAATATTGATATTCATAAATTTGTATTGTATTGTATTCATAAATTTGTATTGATATTGAATAGATGATTCTGCAACTTAGGTTAATGTATTGTATTCATAGATGCATAGAGCCAAGTATACCTATCAATGAAAATGTTGAGCATTAAAGAAAGTTGGTATACATATGAATTAAAGTATAGAAATGTAGTTAACAAACAATTACAAAAAAGTACCTGATCAAGGTTGATTGTTGTTGCAATTCTTGATAGGGGAGAAGTAACATGATCTAGATAAGCAACAGGACTAAGCATTGCTAATTTCTTTATAAGGCTTGCAAGATTGTTGTTTGTGAATCCAAAAAATCCTGTCATGGCTCCCTACATTATTAAGATACAAAATTCAGCTAGTTATATGAAATTCTTTTCTATATATGTATATGTATAGATTGAATTGAAGGTGAGTTCAGAGGTTGCTGATTGCAACGAGATTTGATAGTAGGTATAGTGGTCATCATGGAAGAAAATATGGATGCAAGGTGCATTCAAAAGTCATCCATATCCATTTGAAATCCCTAAAATTTTGTTACCCTAATGAATTTTTTCCCTAGATTCTTAAAAGTGGGTTTACATTGTTTGCATTTTTAAGAATGTGTGAGAGTTTTTCCACTCAATTTTTAAGGTTTTCCTGCTTTATTTTTTAAATTCCTAACTTTTTGTTAACCCTTGCGATGATGCGATGAGGACCTCATATGCACCTGGGCCACCAAGAAACATGTAAAAAGCTCATATTCCCACATTGGCTAAACTTTGTGCATCTTCAGAAAGCACAAATTTCGCTAGCGATTGGTCTAACGAGATTTTATGGTTATGAAAATCATGGGCCCCAAGAGGTATTCTTAAGGCAAAACTTGACCTATGACTATGCGATGTATTGTTAGTCACAACTTTGTGACTTAAAACTGGATGCTATCCTTCTAAGCTGCGAAGTTGACCTAACTATTAAGATGACCGTGTCGCACCTTCGTGACCCCTCTGACAATTAAGTAATGAATTGGGGCAATGGAGTGAAAATAGGTAATTAAATTTTTGCAACTTTAAAATCTTCATTCAATGAAAAAGAAACGGACAATGTAATTACCTCTAGATGCATGGCAATAAATGAAGACTAGATGCAGAAGACAAGACTCAGTCTAAGGGTTAGCTACTTCCTATATTCAACCAAATTCTCTTTAGATCTAGACAAACTTCCATTGAATCACATGGACTCTCTACACTTTAGGCTCTATAATAACTCCTTGATTACAAAACCATGATTGAAGATGACAAAAGGGTTTTGACAAGTATATTGGAAGAGAGATCATTAGAGGTAACTAGGATTGCTAACATGCACTTATAAACTTTGGGTCAACTAATGAATGCCAACCATGAACTAAATTCCAAGGACATTGAGATAACAAAACTGAAGTTGCAAAATGAATAGTTGAGCAATGACCTAAAAAAGAAAAAGGAGTTTGCTAAGAGTTTTAATAAACCTAGTGAAGCCATCAAGTACATTGAACAATTGATGAGATCCCCTAGATCTAACAATGATACATCTAGACTAGGATATACAAGTACTGAAGAAGGAGAATCATCCAAAAGTGCTAAAGAAAGGAGTAACAAAGGTAAGAATTCCAAACCTACTTGTCATAATTGTGGTAAGAAAGGACATACTACCAATGTATGCAAGAGCAAAACTGTAAATCAGAATGATAAGAAGAAAAGCATGGGTCACTACCATAGGTGCAACAAACAAGGTCATCAAGCACATGAATGAAGAACTAAGACCATGCACACTCAAATATTTGAAGGATATTGCTATAACTGTAAGAAGTATGGACATAGAGATTTTGAGTGCAGATCCAACCCACTATGGTCATCAAACAAGCAAACAAAGGTAAAGAACAATGACAACTTTTATAATTGGGACTATAATACAAGGTATAGTTGTCACTACTATCAAGAGTATGGAAATATTCTTGAGAATTGTATTAGAACACACTTCAGGAGTGACTACAAAAGGTGGTTGAGTCAAACCACATGTTTTAGCTATTTGAAGACTGGTCATATAAGCTAATATTGTCCAAAAAGGTCAAAGGCACCAAGTTGTGAGTTCAATAAAGGAAAATGCAAGGTAGATATTGAAAATGTCAGAAATGAAATGAAAAAGACATGGAAGAGAAAGGAGGATTGCAATACATCAAGTGGAGGAGGGATCACTTTACCCAATCAGTCAGGTGATCACACCTCATCAAACTAAGAAATTAAGAGGTATATGGGATTGATATTTAAAAGTTATACCATACATTAGTTCCAAAGGATTTAGTTCTGAAAATATTACATAAGCATGCATAAAGATGCAAGGTATTATTAGGAATTAAAAAAAAAACTTTAAGTTTTGTCAGTCTTTCATGTTACTGCTGATCATGAAAAGTTTCCTATGGTTGCCGAGTGAAATGTTAGTTGATGCCGAGCTTGTAATAGTTGCCGAGTGAATGGTAAGACAAGTGGATGCCAAGTGAGCCAAAAATTAGTTGGTACCAAGCTTACAGCTATGTAAGCACTTAGCATTAATTGTAGTGCTTTAAAGGGCTATTTGATTGATTTCTACTAATTTAACATCATTCAAATTTAGGAGAGAGCAAGAAGAGCTAAAGGCGATTTGATAATTTCATCTAAAGCATTTGCAGGAGATTTGAGCAGTTGTTCGACATCATTTCATCAGGATTTATAAGGTATTTATCATGTGCCGAGCTACACTATTTTGAATTTCATAAACCCTAGATTTATAAAATGGCATCTAGTTCTTCAAAAGAAAAAGGTGTAGAGGGAAAAGAAGTTTTAAATGTTTAGTTAGTTAGCAATAAGATAAAACAACCTATTTTCAAGGCCATTCTAGACATAACATACAAACAAGATCCCTCCAGTGCGTTATCTATGATACCACCACAAGTTTTAATGATTCAAGATGTTAGAAAGTGTTATAATTGTAAGATTGGTAGTATCGGTGACATGGAAATCAGAGAAGCATATGGAAAACTATGTGAAAATAGTGTGTTGAGGGAAGAATTCAAGATTGCAGAAAAGAAAGGGTTAACTTGTGCCCTAGATTTCCCTAACATTTTCAAAACTGAGTGGATTAGGATTGTTTTGAGTAGAATTCATGATATCTTGGTGTGGTTAGATAATGGACCAATCAAAATCATAAAGAGGATAATTCATAAGGTAACAGGATATCCAACCATAGATCAACCAAGGACTATGAGAAATGAGTCCAAAGAAGTTATTGAAAAGAACATAGGGGTTGTGTGGAACAAGAGAGGAATGACCATAGACACAATAATAGATCCTCTAATAACTTTTGTAGTAAGGGTAATTGCACATAAGTTTTATCAATCAAGTAGATTGAACAGTGTACCCTGCATTGTAGTGGATATGGGCTACAAGATTGTAAAGAAGGACCATACATATGATCTTGCTAAGCTACAACTACAACAATTAATTGAAAACCTAGGAGCAATAAGGAAAACAAAGAGTGCTCAGTGTAAATTTAGATCTATTTTGGTATGTATCTTCTTTTATGTACATAACACATTTCCTACATTTGGTACTATTGCATGGAAGACAAATAGGTCTGCTGCAATTCAAATAGGAGAATTCATTGAATAGTTAGGTGAAAATTTTGAGTCAGTAATGACTAGTTATTTTGAGGATTTCAAAAAATCCATGAAGAAGAGATTAAGGATTCCAATATCATTAGTGAAAAAACATTATGATGATGTTTGTTTCCTAGTTGATGCTAATCACACATTTGTTTAGGAAACAATTCATAGAGTGAGATGGCTAAGGCCATTAGGTTATGAGATTAATGTTGATGAGGCCTCTGCAATAATCACAACATTACTTGTAGAAGAAGTGGACAAAAATGCCAAATCTTTTGGTAACTACGAGTTGGCCAAATCAAATATTACTATGGATTTGAAGACTACCTCTATCATTAGAAAGAAGGATAAACTGGTAAAGAAATTTTAAATTTTTATTGGTGAAGGTGCTAAGGAGGAAGAAGAGGAAGAGGATGAAGAAGAAGAAGACACTTAGATTCAAGTACCACTTGCATTGACACAAGGATAGGATGAGAATCAACAAGAGGAAGAAATAGAGATTGTAGAAGGTGTTGAGGAAGAAGAAGCTAAGGAAGCACCTATTCCTATTGATCAAAAGAAGAGAAAGGCCAAGGAACAAGTAAAGACAAGACCTTAGAAGGTTGCTAAACCAAGCCAACCCAAACCTACAACACCTACCACAAGGTAAAGTACACATGTCATTGAACAAAAGGCTAAAAAGAAAGCCAAGCCTACAGAGTAGAAAGGTGGAGCATAGAAAAGAACTAGAAGAAAATATATTGCTCAGGCTGAATCTGATGAGGAAAGGACTAAATCTAATGACAATAGCCAATTCCAAGTGGTGAGTTATTATCCATCTTCAAATTTGGATAACATATGTGAGAATGTTAGAAATAATGCTAACTTATCAAGTTTCACTCACATTGATTTTGAAACTCTTGGAAAAGTTGAGAAGAATCAAGTGGAGGAGGCAATATATGCCATGATGGTTACTTTTAAGAAGGCTTCTATATAAATTTCCAATTCCATACCTAAAAGTTTATATTAAAGATTTGAGAAAAAATGGCATTATTGTTTGAGCTTAGAAAGGAAAATTAGGGAGACATCCCTTGCCCAAGTTATGCTAGAAATCAGCAAGGCAAAAATATCCAAAGTCATAAATAAATATGTTATTAGATTTGTCCCTAAGTATAGGGCATTTAACATACTACAAAACAACATTGAGGATGTTGTTCATAAGTCTAAACAAATGTGGAAGATCACATATGTACTAGCCATAGTGAAAGAAGGTGAACAAGAACCTATTGAGGTCAAAGATGATGAAGATGATAACAATAAAGAAGGCACAGTTGAGGGAGGCACTTATATGAATATAGATGATTAGGCAACAGCTAAGGAAGAGTAGCAACGAGAACATAGTGTACAAGATACACAAATACTGAGTGTCAGCCCTTCATAGATAATAAGTGTAAGTACTGAAACTATTACAGAAAAGGATGTTTGTGATCTTACTGCTTAGAACATCAATCCCCTAATAGAGGAAGACTTGAAAAAGATACTTGACCAATCTACACTACAGGCCAAATCATGTGATAACCCTGTATTGGTGAGTGTAGATGAAATTTAGAAATCAGTGACTATAACTACAAGGGAGGAGGTGAAAACACATGAACTACCTACAATCACTCCTCAAGTCACTAGTGTACAACCTTCACAACCCTTGGTTGAATATTAGAAGAGGGAGATAGAAAAATGCATTATTAGTACACACACAGTTTGCACTCTAGTCTTAGAAAATGTATCAGAAGTTGCAATAGAAAAGGTTGAGACAATTGGAGAAGATAAAGTGGAAACTCAAGTCACTAATGAGACACAGATTCAAATAGGTTGGTAGATTTACCCGCACCTCCAGCACAACAACAAGGTGCAATGCAAATCAATAAGGTAGAAAAGGACAAGCCTAAAGAGACTATTTTGACACCCAAGCCAAAGGAGTTAGCAATAATTCAAGCACTGGTAACTTTACCAGAATTTGACACTCTTTCAAGTCAAACTCTTTAGAGGCCAAGCACAGATGCAACATCTTTACAATTCTCAGTGTCAAGTTCAAGTTCATCCAAGGTAGACGAGGTAATAACATATGGAGATATTAGCCTAGATGAAGAAATTATATTGCTTAAGTTTGATCTTGCAACAATAAAAATTGAGCAGATGGGTATACTTCAAGAGGCCCTAGCTCGAAAAAAACATCAAGAACTGCTCAAAAGGGAGAATAGGCAGAAGCAAGCTTTGATTGAGATCAAAGACATCTTCTTAGATGTATTTAGTCTACCTACTCCAGATGAAATAAAGCCAATCATTGAACAATTGACCAACATAGTGGAAAAAGTAAGTGATACAGACCTGGATACTAATGCAAAATTATTATAATGGTCTGAGAAGAGATTTCAAAGTAAAGTAAGTGAAAAGATATCCAGTGACATAGCACTTACCCAAATTGTATTGGCAACTAAGATAGACAGTGTGAAGAAGATACTAGAGAATGTTTTCTCTCTGTATACCAAACTATGTAATCCTACACTCTTCACACAAGAGACCATGAATCAAATCCTGAACTTGAAGAGTCAAATGAATTCATCAAGTGCTACATTGCCCATGACTCCAGTTCAAAGTGAGAAACACTTCAAGACCCTATTGCAAACCTAGAGTAAGTTATCAACACTATCTACAGATGAAGCCAACATAAGGGCTAAACTGATAAGCATCCAGACTACATTGAATCCTCACATGAAGATTCTACACAAGGAGTTAGGCTATGCAGAAACTCTTATGAAGAAAGACCCCAATCTTTCTACATTAGATGGCCTAGTACACCTTGCTTCCAAGTTGGCCATCCAAATCAAGTCTTTGGAGGTAGCTTGTGACAATTGGGATGTCGCTCTTAAGATTATTCTTGAGGTCCATAAATAATTTTTGGACAAACACACTATTAGTGTATAACCCATTGACATAAGTGTCAAAAAGGGGGAGTAAGAGCTTGGGGGAGCAAGCATGGGAGAGAAAGAGAAAAGCAACAAACTAAGAGTAGAAAGTAGAACACACAAAAAGAGTATCAATTGAGGCAAAATAGAATAGATCAAACAACTTACGGGGAATTATGAGATTTTGAGGTATAAATCATGTTGCAAAATTTTGATATTTTGAAATTTTGTATAGAAGTTGAATAATATTTTATGTTATGCTCGTAAGAATAATAGTATTAATGTATGACCAAATATTTTTGACACTCATGTCAAAGGGGGAGATTGTTAGAATCCCATATTGGTTTTGACTAGTGAGTGTCTATAGACTTAAGTGATTTACTTAGTTCATGCCGAACAAGTAACATATGCACAGCACACCATATAAATTAGTGCATGCCAAGTCAACAGTGAGTGCCGAGACACTCATGTGCTGAGTCACTCAAGTGCCGAGTAGACAATATGTGCCAAGTGATTCAAGAGTCGAGCAAGCAATGCATGCCGAGTCATTCAGATGGCAAGTGATAGTATTGAAGTTAGTATGTGCTGAGCACCAGGGACTTTAGATGCCGAGTAACATAGTTTTCTCATAGTTATTTGTATTGGCACAAACTACTATGTAAACCATTTTTGAGATGACTTAAAGATTGAATTACCATATTTTGGTGATAAGGACGAATCTTAAGTTGGAATTCCTTTAATAGGGTAAGACCTAAAAGTCTTTGTAAGCCTTTAACAGGGCAGACCTTTCATAGGGTAGATCATGATTCATGATCAAACATTGTAACCTTAATTGGATACACTTTATTACTACAGTAGTAAAGATTAGTGGGTGTCATCCCCACCCTAGTTTTACCTTCTCATTGGCGAGTTTCTGGGTAATCATTTCTAGTATCATATGTGTGAATGCTTACTTGTTTACATGCTTTACATGGTATTTTAGTTTACTTATTGAATATATGAGATGGATGTGTGGTGAATATTTTATGGGTCAAAGTTTGAAGCATTTATTCACCACCCCCCCAAACCCCCCTCTCAAAAGTTTACCTTTCCTATTGTAATTCCAACAACTAGTACTGAGACCTGCTGATAAAAATATGATTGGAACAAAGTGGATTTTCATAAATAAGTTAAATGAGAATGGAGAAGTGGTAAGAAACAAGGAATGATTGGTTTTCAAAGGATATGAACAAGAAGAAGGACTTGACTATGGTGAAACTTTTGCACATGTTGCAAGATTGGAAGGTGTAAGAACATTTTTGGCTTATGCTACATACAAGAAGTTCAAGGTCTACCAAATGGATGTAAAATATGCATTTTTGAATAGAATATTTGAAGAGGAAGTCTATATTGAATAGTATGAAGGATTCATTAAACCTAGAAAGAAGGACATGGTCTACAAGTTTAACAAAGCATTGTATGGACTAGAACAAGCCCCAAGAGCATGGTATAAAAGGTAACACTCTTATTTGATTAAGATTAGATTTGATAGAACAAATGAAAACAATAATATTTATTTGAAGAATGAATCTCAAGATATGGTTTTAATTTATTAAATATATATTGATGATATAATATTTGGTGGAAATGATATGTTGAATAAGACTTATGTTGAACAAATGAGCATTGAATCTAAAATGTCGATATTTGGAGAGATAGAAAATTTCATTGGATTGTAAGTCTATCAAACATAGAAAGGTATCTAAAACTTGTTGAAGATGAACTAAAAGCTATTTAACAAAGGAAGAGAACAGATAAAGGTGCATTTAAGGGAACTTGCTATAGACGTGGTGAAGAAGAACACAAATATTTTGAATATTTTATTTTAAAATATCAATGGAGACTTTCTCCAATATTTTATGTTAAAATTTATTTTCATTTCTCTATAGCAACAATGATTGTGTATATGTGTCTAGATCATTAATCTTTTCAACAATTTGTGCTAGTTGATCCAATATAAGGGCCTTCTCATTTAGAACAATTCTTGGAATAGCTTTTAGAAAAATATATTTTACCTCATGTAATTCTTTCTTTTGTTTGTGTTCTCTTCTCAATCTTGCTTACTCCTTTCTCTCACATAGCTTAGTATAGATTTCCATACATTCATCATCCAATGTATTTGGATCCCAGTTTGGTATGATAATTTCCTCCTGTAGTGTGAATGGGTTTGACCTTTGTGCTTGTGAATCCTTCTTCTTTCTATTTCTCTTCTTTCTTTTACTAGTGCTCGAGGAAATAGTTTGCTACATGAGAACTTGTATTTCTAGATTTTGCATTGTAGCTCCAGATTCTTTTTTGGTTCTCCTTGTTCAAAGGTTCTCCAGTAGCTATAACAATTGGTGGAACAAATGGTTCTAGTTCCATACTTGGTAAGTGACTTTCTACCTCTTCTTTCTATGGTTTCTCGCTCCATGGCTCCTGTAGCTCAACTTTAGGTAATCTTGGAACCATCATCTGTAAAACACATTGAATCAATGGAAAAACTTGAAAATAGATTTAGAAAAGTAATTCCTCCTATCTTTTTTTCCTTGGAAATAACTAATTGACCTTGCCCAATTGTTCCCTCACTAGGAGGTCCATGGGTTGGTGCTTCATCACCTGTAGCATAAATGTTTGCATTGTACTTTGTGGAGTCTCTAACAATTTGAGCATGTTTAGTATTTTTTTTATCATCTCTAATATTTTCTCCTCCTTGTCCCCCTTTTACATTTTGATCCTATTGCTTGATTTCTAGATTTGTTTGTTGTCCCTCAGTGCTCAAGGTAGTATCTTCTAACATGTGTAATGAACCGATAGGAATATCACTCACATATTGTTCTATTGGTTTGGGAAATTCCTTTACTCTTTGAATTATTGGATCAAAGCCAAGGATCTATGCATGTGCAAGCTCGGTAAATGTAGATTCCTTAATGTTTACCTTAGTTACTGCTATGATATCTTCATCTTTCTTTAATTGCTCAACAAGGTCCTCTTTAGGTATATCTTCAATAGTAACTTTATCTTTTTTCCCAATAATATCTCTGACCATTTCATGCACTAAATTTGCAAAGCCCTGTGGAGTAATAGCATCAAACTCATCATCCTAATTGTTAAGTTCAAAATTATGCTCAGTTCCAACATCATCAAAATCAATTGTTTCATGTGGATCTTTGATGTTATACACTTGTCTCTATATCGTCTCAGAGTCTTCATCAACTAATTTCAAGTTACCAGACATAACATAAATGTCTCTATGCTTTAGAACTATGTTTATATTTCTCCAATGCCTCGATTATGTCATCCAGTCCAAAATTGACATAATATTAGCCAATGCTCTTCCTCTCATTTCCTTTTCATTTTTGAGTGCATATTTCCACCAACTATCAATTCTATTATATAATTTAGCAAGTATTTGATCTCCTATTTCTAGTGGTGCATACTTGAATTTTGTCATGATGACAATTAGAGAATCTTCAATTTTCCTTTTGTCCCCATTATTCATCTTTTCATACTTCTAATATTTGAAAGTTCCTAGACTACTACTTTCACTAAGAGCATGCATAATCTCATCTATAGTCTTAGGCCTTTTAAATGTAATATCTTGAACATTACTTACCTCATTTGATTCGGTTCTCTCACTGTCCTCTACTTCCTCCTCTTGATCTTCTTTTAGAATTAGTCTTCTTCTTCTTTGAGTTAATCTCTTTACTAGTTTTCTTGCAATATTCTTCTTTTTTGTTTCATATGTTCCCAACTCGGGAGTACGTGGATTAACTGGTTCATTAAGTAATTCTTTAATTTCCTTAGTGGCTTGATCTATGTTAACCTCATAATCTAATGGTTCTAACCATGGAACCTTAGGTTTGACAACCTTCACAATAGTATTATCCGTATCAACCAAAAAAACAAAAATCATTGTGATATTTCAACTAGTACCAGGGGAATCCTAAATCTCTTATCCATTCTCTCTTTAAAATTCTGAAAGTGATCATTCATGAAACTATCAAAGTTGTTTATGAGTGTTTAAATATAATCATAAATTTGATACATAATTGGTTTATATGTTATCCAATTGACAAGACCAATATTAGGGAAATAATTTTTCATATAAAAGAAAATACATACCAATAGAGAACCACATTTTCATGTGTTAGACCATGCCACTCTGATTGTTTTCATATTGTTAGTAAGTTGACATAGTTGTAGCTCAACAAGATTGTAACTATGATTTTTCTTCACAATTTTGTAGGCTAGGTCAACAACCATAAAAGGTGTGTTGTCTGGTCAACTTGATTGGAATATCTTGTAGGCAACAACATATACACCAAATTTAAGTTTTAGGTCATTGATTGGAGTAACCTTCAAAGCTCTATTGTCCAATTGTGCTTTGGTATTATCTTCAATTTCATTCTTTGAGGCCATATAGAAGGTTTTAACCTTCTCATTTATAGGATAACATGTTACCATATGAATTACATCTCAAGTTATTGGAACATGTTCATCCAAACATAATTTCATATTGTGTACATGGCTCAAAAAAATACAAATCCAGTCATGTTTAAATTCATTGAGGAAATGTAGGAATGTATCAGACCCTTCTTTTACAAATATTTGAATTCGTCTCTCAGTTTCCCATTTTCACACAATTGTTCATATATCTCTCTCAGTTTGAAATCACAAACTTCACCATTTTTTTAGTGATAGAATGAACAAACATCATTTACCAACAAAACCCTAGGTTGAATCAAAGATAGGGTACCCATCTTGTCAATTTTCACAAAAATCTCAGGGTGTAACTTGTAGTTGGGTTCTTCATACGCTTCATTCCTAATCATCTTGACTGAGATTTTCTTTGAAATCTTCCTAACAGATGTTGAGATTGAGTTCATTGTTGTGATTTAAGGTTTTGGTAAATACAACACTTCACACTTCACTTGTTTCTTAGTAAATTCCTTATCACACTTAAATTTTAGTTGACTTTCTCATTCAAAAATCTTAGATTTTACCAATTCTTGACAAATCACTCAAGTTTTCTCTATGCTCTTCGAATACAAGGAAAACAAAAAGAATTGCATTTTCCTATTAAGTATGCAAAATGTTAGTTTTGATAGCACATTAAGGTCAATCAACATGATTACCACTTACAACTCATCTATTTCATGTTCATTCATCAACTCAGTTAATACTAAGATGTTACTATACAACACGGTAACCATGTTAACTCACTCTTGCAATATCATTTGATTAGCTAGCACTAAGTATTTAATTATTGATCCAATTGATGAATTATGCTAAACTCTCACACTTCACAAATTGTCCTTATGCATCATCTTATATGTTGACATGGACTTCTTTCCATTGCACTATAGGAAGTAATGTAAGATATGCCAATAATATTATAGTTCTTTACCTCCTCATATGATTTAGTTATAGATGGAGGTTTCCCCTAATCTATTGGATGAGATGTCACTACTTGATGTCTCATTATCTTATGTCTTCCTTATCCACTTCTTGTTCATCTATTCAAGAATTTTATCCAAATTCATTTTTTCTTTACCCTTGGAATCTTTCTCATTGGATGCTAATAATCAGTTCCTACAATTCCTTCTTATATGGCCAACCTTGTCATAGTGATAACATGCCATTCCAATATTCCTCCAATTACCATATCTTCCTCCAAATTGTAATCTCATGCAATTTTTAGTAACATGACCATATTTTCCACATGTAGTACATGAATACCATGTATTGTAATCCCTATTGATTGTATTCCCTTTCTTTCTTAGTTTCTAGTTAGACTTCACTTGTGATCAACAATCTTGAGACTTGTGTCCAAACCTATTACAAGTATAACAATACCCATTGAATGCATACTTCTTAGGTGACTAGCTAAAATTGTATCTACACTCAAATTCTTGATGTCCATACTTATTTCAAAGATAACAATAACCATAAAACTTGGGAGTAATATTGCTCTTACCATTTTTGTTGTTTTGTATACATTTTTTGTGTGTCTAGGCTTTCTACAATGATAACAAGTTGGTTTCTTTGGATTTTGATTGGCGTACACATTTCTTTTCTTGAAGTTATTTGATGATTCACCTTTCTTGGTAATAGAGTGCTCAGTATAGCCTAAGTCAGTTATATCTCTCAGTCACCTTTTTCCTTTGAGTTGTTCATTCAATATCTCGACACTTTCTTGTGATCTTTTCATTCTCTTAGTTAGTTCTTTCTTAGATTTTAGTTCACTCTTCAACTTTTCATTTTTAGTCCTTAATTCAACAATTTATTCCATCTTCCTACCAATTTTATGATTTGCTTCTAGTCTTGCAACAACTTGTCTCTTATCTTCTGCAATCATATTCTAATCATCCTCAACTTTTCTTTTCTACTCCCTCAATTCACAGTACCTCATAGAATAAACTTCATGTTCCCTTTTTAGTACTTTTACTTGCTTGGTAGGGCTATGGGTTTTCTCCAATAGATCAACTATAGTGACATCATATTTGTATAACATATTTCCATCTAAAATTTATTTAATTACTTGTTCCTAATAGGTTTCCTTGTTGGTTTGCTAGGTGATTTCCTTCCTCCAATTCAATGATAGCTTTAGGTTGTTCTTCAATTCACTAATTTGACTCATGGCCATCGGCAACTCCAATATATGATTCTCAATAGTATTATCCAGTCTATACTTCTCCATGACTCAAATATTTACTCTCAAGTGGGAAGACCTTCAAAAAGAGAAATGGGCTCTAATACCAATTGTTGGAATACTAGATAGAAAAGATGATGAGAAGGGGATGAATCAGTATCCTCTAAAACTCTTACCTTTTAAGAGAATACATATTTACTTTGCTTCCTCTGTTACTTGGTAAACACTAAACATATACTAGTTTACTTGTAAATGAAAGAAATGCAACTAACTCAACATATAACAATTACAAACACATAAGCTCATGAAACATAACAAATAACACAATCATTTGGTATCACAAAAACCCTTGGTCAGAGGGAAAACTACGATGGGGATGGTACCCACAAAACTATCACTATTGCAATGAGAGGGTACATACAAGACTATTAAGTCCACTCTATAATGGATTTGGAAAACTACTACAATGATTAGAAAGTAGCAGCAAATGATCTATATAGTAGCAACTTGCTTGATTAGAACCCTCTTCTGCTCACTAATTATCACCTTCCTGTGATAGATTTGCAATTTTTAAGATTAACGTAGTACCAAGATTTAATGTAGTTCACCCAATCCATGGGCTACATCCACCAAATAGCAAGTCCAATATTATTATTATCTAGTGATTACAACCAAATTACAATTTTTAATCCCTTACAAATCAATACCACTGCAAGAACAATTATCGCATCACACCTTATGAAATCCCTAACCATAAGCCATTTTATACAAGTATTTTTCCACTTTAGGGTTAAAATTAGTAATAACATCCCGACCAAAAAAATGCCAATAAAATAGCCCTAAAAATAGCCCTAAAACCTGTCGAGGAATTATGGAGTATGCACAATACTATTAGAATATATAGTCCACTAATATAACTAAGAGCCGGGGGGGGGGGGGGGGGGGGGGGGGGTGTGAATCAGTTATATGAATAATATCACCAATAACAACTTTAAACAATCTTAACCATATGAGTAATGTAAACTGAAACCACAACAAGATACTCATACACAATAACACCAGATATGTTAACTAGGGAAACCCTTGATTAGAGGGAAAACCCCAATAGGGGTGGTACCAACAAAATGATGTACTAATATAAATATTCCTTGTTAGAGGATAGACCCTGTTAAGAGTTTGTTACAATATTTAGTACATATGAGTCCTTGTTAGGAGACTTTGAATCCCTAGGAGTTATGCCAACCCTGTTAGGAGTTGTGGAAGATAGCTGGACGCACTGTCCAAATGATGTAACCCAAACTCTCTAAACAATAAACTAGAAAATGATACAACTCAGAAGTTTCAAAATGCCATAATTCTTCATTAAAAATTCACAACTCTACTCTACCTCTACAATGAAATAAAACACCTACTTATATTACAATTATGAAAATTACCATGTTTGGCAATTTTTTAGGAAAAATAGATTTTTCCATTATTGGTAATTTTCAAAACCCATCCTATAAATCCCAATTTTTCCCAAGAAAAGTCCCCAACTAAGGAAAGATGAATTGCCAACTAATCAATGAAATCAAAAAACTGATTTTAGATTTATTACAAAAACAACTTTCTAAAACAAATTGGAAAAGACACAAAAAACCAATTTTGGAGGTCAAGACAATATTGCAGGCTCCCAAAAAATGTCAAAATGGCCACCTATCAAGCTAAGCTCAGTTGGAAATCCAACTAACTCCTCCTCATGCAACTGCCTATAAAATTTCAGCCAAAACCCACATTTGAGTTAGCAGCCTTGACCCTCAGATGCCCCTACATCATTCTCTCCTCCTTGAAAAGATTGCAACTCCTACAAGTTCTAGTCCTCAAACTACTTCCATTTATGCTCATCTAGCTTCTACAAATCCCATTCCATAATCTAGGTGCTCTTTTTCAGTGCCAACGCTTCCCAATACACAAGATATCTATTATAATCACCCTAGCAAGTCTGAACAATCTTCTTGTCTAGAATCTGTGCAATATTTTCTCTTTTCTTGATGGAGATGGTGTGTGCCTAGTCTACCACATACTCCTTTTCAATAGAGGCACCATCACCATGGAAAGTATATAAATCATAAATATTAAAACCATAAGATATATCAAGACTATTGGGGAGCTCTACCTCATAAGCATTATCATTAATCTTCTTCAGAATCTTGTAGGGACCAATCTTCTTATATTTCAATTTATGATAAGTCCTAGTAGGAAACCTCTCCTTTCTAAGATAAACAATCACTAGATCACCTGCACTAAAAACTTGATACCTTCGAGTAGCATCTATGGAAGCTCTTTACCACTCATTGTTGTCCTGCAACTTCTGTCTCACATCTTCCTGCAACTGGTAGAGTTGCTCTACAAAGGCTTCTCCATCATCACTTACTCTATCACCCAAGGGAAGCTGCACCAAATTGAGAACACCCTAAGGATTATGACCATAAACAACCTGAAATGATGACTTGCTAGTTGACCTATTCATTGAGCTATTATAAGAAAATTCTACCTAGGGCAATGCCAAATCCCATTGTTTGGGCTTCTCTCCAACAATACATCGCAATAGATTACCCAAACTGTGATTGACAACTTCTATTTGTCCATCAATTTGTGGATGGTAAGCACTATTGAACTATAACTTTTTTCCCATCTTCTTCCATAACGTCCTCCAAAAATGACTCAAGAACTTAGTATCTCGATCAGAGGTGATCACTTTTGGAACTCCATGCAATCTCACTATTTTTTTAAAAATAACTCTGCCACCCTAGTAGCATCACTAGTTTATTTTCAAGCAATGAAATGAGCCATTTTTGAGAATCTATCCACAAATACAAAGATAGAGTCATTACCTCACTATGTATGTGGCAATCCCAATACAAAATCCATACTCAAGTCTATCTACGATCCTACCGGTACTAGTAATGGCATGTACAATCCAATGTTTTGAGAGTGCCCTTTGGCTACTTGACAAATTCCACACATTTCTATGAACCTGGTGATATCTCACTTCATCTTTGGCCAGTAGTACTTATCTACCACCAAAGATATTGTTTTATCCTTCCCAAAATGCCCAACCATACCACTACTATGAAATTCTCTAATAATATTTTCCCACATCGAGCCTATAGGAACACACAATAGCTTCCCCTTGAATAAGTAACCATCTTGTATTAGATACTCACCTTGAATAATGTCTGCGTGCCCAGGTACTGGATTCTTTAATTGATCAACAACTTCCCAAAAGTCACTATCAAATCCATACAAGCCTTTGATTGCATCAAAGAAAACCACCTCTATTTCCATGATGGTTAGAAGAACAACTCACCTACTCAAGGCATCTACAACTTGATTCTGTTTCCCCGATTTATGCTTCAGAACAAAGGTAAACCCCTGTAGGAAAGAGACCCACTTTGCATGTCTAGTGTTCAATTTCTTTTGTGTGTTAAGTATTTTAGAGCAATATGGTCTATAAATAACACAAATTCTTTGGCTACAAAAATTCTTTGGCTACGAGATAATGCTTCTAGCACCTCAAAGCTTGCATAATTGTATGGAATTCTATATCATATGTAGAATATTTCTTTTGTACATCATTCTATTTTTCACTAAAAAAGGCAATGCGCCTACCTTCTTGGCTAAGTACAACACCAATGCCCACATGTGAGGCATCACAGTCCACTTCAAATACTTTATCAAAATCTAGTAGGGCTAGTATTAGAGCTTTAGTGACCACCTTCTGTAGGTATTCTAAACTCTCTTCAGCCTCTTTGGTCCATGAAAACTCTTGACCTTTAGTGTAGTCTGTCATAGGTGCTACAATATTGCTGAAATTATGAATGAACTTTCTATAGAAAGTAGCCAATCCATGAAAACTTCTCACCTTGGTGATACTACGTGGACTATGCCATTCAAGAATGGCTCAAACTTTTTCTAGATCCATCTGTAGAAATGAAAAACCCCAAAAAAAACCAAACTTTCTTGCATGAACCTACACTTCTTCAAATTAACATAGAGATTTTCTCTTCTTAGTACCCCCAATATGATCCTCAAGTTTTGCAGATGTTCTTCCCTTCCCTTATTAAAAATTAGTATATCATCAAAATAAACTACAAACATACCAATGTAGGAATGCAACACAATGTTCATGAGTCTCATAAAAGTACTAGGTGCATTGGATAAACCAAAAGGCATAACCTTCCATTTATACAAAGCATCCCTAGTTTTGAAAGTTGTCTTCCACTCATCCCCCTCTTGGGTGCAGATCTGATGGTACCCACTTTGTAGATCAATCTTAGAGAAATACGTTGCTCCAGCAAGAACATCCATCATGTCATCCAAACATGGGATAGGAAAATGATACCTGATGGTTATCCTATTGATGGCTCAATTATTTGTACACATCCTCCATGTTCCATCTTTCTTTGGAGTTAATAATGCTAGTACAACATAGGGACTCATGCTTTCTTGTACTAATCCTTTTTGTATGAGTCTAATCACCTGTTTGTCCAGTTCTGCATACTATGTCAAACTCATTTGGTATGCTACTTGATTGGAAAGAATTTCTCTTGGAATAAGATCAATATGATGTTGGATATCTCATTTTGGGGGTAGTCCATCAGGTAGCTCCTCTAGAATAACATTTGAATATTCTTCCAACACTGCAGCTAATTCTAGTGGTATAGTCAAGTCTTCCTCTCTCCCCTTTTGTACTACTAATGTGCAACAACACCCTGTTACTTTCATCTTCTTGACAGGTTCTTTTTCATAAAGCATACTTTCAATTTTCCCGTCACCCTTGAGAGGTAATAAGACTACCTTAGATCCATCCACTAGTACATTTGGGTTCATTTTTTGACATTTATTAGTTGATTTTTCGACCCAATTTTTGACCAACTTTCAACCAACCCATTGGTCGATATTTTTCTGGTTGAAATTTTGACCAACTCACTAGTTGGTTGAAATTTTGACCAATCTATTGGTCGAAAACTTTCCAAAGCCATTGTGTGGATTCAAATAGGAATTGGTCAAAATTTTGACCAACAAAGGTAGAAAAAAATTTACACGTTGGTGGAAATTTTGACCAACAAAGGTGGAAAAAAAATTTAGGCATTAGTGGAAATTTCGACCAACAAAGGTGGAAAAAAATTTAAGCGTTGGTGGAAATTTTGACCAATGAAGGTGGAAATTTCGACAAACAAAGGTAGAAAAAAATTTAGGCATTGGTGGAAATTTCGACCAATGAAAGTGGAAATTTTGACCAACAAAGGTAGAAAAAAATTTAAGCGTTGGTGGAAATTTCCACCAATAAAGGTAGAAAAAGCCCAGGCATTGGTGGAAATTTCGACCAATGAAGGTGGAAATTTCCACCAACAGCTAGGTGTAAATTTTTTTTAGGCATTCTATAAAATAGTTCACATGTCTTGCTTATGATATGACATTTTACATGCATCCTACACTCTCTCATCCAGCTGATGATGGATTACGCAAAGTGATTTGAAACCATGATTCTAAAAAACACACAATCAAATCCAAAATGAACTTGCACTACAAATGGATTGTAGAAATCTGATATTGTTAATTTTGCATGCATGTCTACTAGGAAAAATGTATGTTCAAGTTGTGATTGTCCTGGTAGACATGCATGCAATTTTACCAATATTAGATTTCCACAATCCATTTGCAGTGCAAGTTCATTTTGGATTTGATTGTGTGTTTTTTAGGATCATGGTTTTAGAGGACTCTGTGTAATCCATCATTAGTTGGATGAGAGAGAGTGCAGGATGCATGCAAAATGCGATATCATACGCAAGGCATGTGAACTATTTTATAGAATGCCTGAAAAACACCGATAGTAACTAATATGAAGAATATATAATTAGTTATATGATTGAGACAAATCATGTACTAGTGAGTTGGTCAAAATTTTGACCAAAAAAATTTTGACCAATGGGTTGGTCGAATTTGGTAGAAAATTGGGTCAGAAATTCAACCAATAAAGGTCAAAAAATGAACCCAAATGTACTAGTGCAAGTATGCTCACCAAGTTGACTCTTTGAGTTCAATCATCAAGTCACCCCACCAAAGTGCCTCATCAAGGTCAGTTGTTAGGTCCACTCATCGAGCTTTCTCACTAAGTCAGCTTGCCATGTCGCGTCTCTAAGTGGCCTCGCTAGGTCGGCTCACCGACTTGCCCCACCAAGTTGCCACTTTAAGCCCACTCACCATGTTAGATCACCAGGCCGACTCCCCAAGTCAACTCAACAAGATGACAATTGAAGTACGCTCACCAAGTCGACTCTCTAAGTTCACTCACCAAGTCTTCCCCCTAAGCCAACTCTCCAGGTCAGCTCACCAAGTCACCCCCACTTGCCCCACCAACTCACCACTTTAAGTCAACTCGACATGTCAGCTTGCCAGGCCGACTGGCCTAATCGAAACTCCTTATACAAAAATAAATTTTATAATCAAAATCTACAAATCACATGTATTTTTTCATTGACATTTTTGCATTTTAAAGTTAATACTAGCACCACCTTTGACTGAAGATAACCACCAAATATTTGTTGAATGAACATAGTCACATGTGCTATTGGATGAATGGCTTCCTCTCCACCAGCTTCATCAAGGCATATCGACTACATAGTATCAATTGCAAATCTAAAAGGGAAAATAAAAACAAGATATCAATCTGTGTGTGTGCGTGTACACACGCGAGCATGCATGCGTGTGCCATGTAAGTATGTTTAAGCACATCAATGTAAATGATACAAGATTATAAATAAACTCATGAAGGTATTATCATTCTACCATTATAAACTTTGAGATTGGTTTTTCCAATAGTCATTTGGATTGACATAGACCATAAAACAAGAGGGAAAAGCATGTGCTCTCAAATAGAATAAAATGTTGGCACATACTTGTTTTCCACATTCCGATTCCAATGGAAAAAGTCACCAACATAGATATTATGCTGAGTTATTGATAATAGATTCTAATGCATACATTCAAATGGAAAATATGAAAATAAACAAGTGGAATAGCCTCGGTTATTTACCTTTGGGAACACCCAGTTTAGGGAAAACTCTAGTGCATGTTCTTGTTCCATTGCCTACGTACCTTTCTATGCAATAGTGTTCTCTCTCACATGTGGGGGTAGGGGAGACAAGGAGGCTCCTTTGTTGTCTCCTTGGCTATGCAATAGTTCTGCAACACCCTGCCCCCCTCTCTCTCTATGCAATAGTTCAAAGGTATAATCCACATTTGAAATGTGGAAAGTTACCATTTATTCTAGTTTACTCTCTTTTGTTCTTTTTCACATAATAGGAGACCCTGTAG
This sequence comes from Cupressus sempervirens, assembly GCA_028749045.1. Classification (NCBI taxonomy): domain Eukaryota; kingdom Viridiplantae; phylum Streptophyta; class Pinopsida; order Cupressales; family Cupressaceae; genus Cupressus; species Cupressus sempervirens. Next base: position 49,274,790 of record CM053786.1, read on the forward strand.
TAATGGAGTTGTGTTTCCCTAGCACACGATCTAATTCATCATTCAATCCAAGACCTTGACCAAGAAGCTCCTCGTCCCTGCATTAAATTTGAAATAAAGGTGAACCAACTAGATAATGGGCTAATAAAACATGCTTTATTGCTAGTGAGAAGCATAAAATACTAGTTCACTTTGCATTTGTAACCTTGGGTAGGGTATTAGCAACATGCTCACATTGAACCTTTCATGTAAAGGAGAAGTGCACAAGCTCACAACCCTCAGGAAGGCTTTCTTAGATAAGAAGTTTTTGAGCAGACACAAATCCTCACTAATAATGCTGATGTGATTTTCTTATTTAAATCCAAAAAAAGTTGTATTATCTTGGGTAGAGGAGACTACTATTGTTTGTGGTTAAGGATCCTTTAGGTCAGTAGAATCACATGCAAACTAGATGTGACATTGTAGTAAGAAAATTGTAATAAGAGCTAGTAGCTTGCCTAGTGATCAAGGCTTGAGACTGGACACTGCATGAAGCATTTGTAGGCATTTGAGTCTCAAGCGTCACCAGCTCAAAATCAAACTGAAAAGGAAACTTGGCGAATAAAACTAAATAAAAATAGTCTTCTTGAGTAAGCATCAACATTGTATGAACAATACCATTACAATGCAATATACTTGGTACAAATATATTGTTGGCCGAGTATAAAGAACATTGGTGGTGAATTCAAGTCCAAGCTGCAAAAGCAAAGACATTTACATAAAAACTAAGCAACCCTATCTGCAAATAAAAGATATATAGAGATTTTTGACTAAAATTACAAATTGATGCTAAAAAACTTAAACCATAAGAATTGTTTTGTAGAATAATAAAGAATAAAGATGAAGAATCAAACACCTGAATGATACAATGTTGATGTAGCTTCAGAAAGATTGTCCAAAAGACATCATATGCTCAGGCTAAAGGAGCTTTGAGATTCATTACTACACTAGGAATGGGCTCATCTTCAATCTTCTGAAGACTGAAGATGAGCCCATTCCCGAGTGTAGTAATGAATCTCATTTAATGCAACAAAGAAATAACATCAATGAGAGTAACCATACCATCTCTTAGCATCCTCAGTATTGCCATTGGCACATAAAGAACTAGGCTAAACTTCACAATGCCAAAACCTTGAGTAGAATTCACTGTGGGAAGAAGCAAGTTATGTTTCCTTGGCAGGTGTTAGCTAGCTAAAAAGCTAGACTGAATATAATAATACTAACACATCAAAGATACATAAATTGATTACAAAATCACCTTATTTGGATGCAAATACACGCAACTTAAAAATTGGAAATGTGAACTTACTTCAAGTATTGTCAGCCATCAAAGCCAATAAGAGCATACAAAGCTCCACCAAAAATTGCTCCTACTAAAGCAAATCACTGCCAAAGTAGAGATCCAGACAAACAAAACACAAAATATTTATATTAGCAATAAGTACAAACAGATTTAGTAAACAAGAAAAAACTACAATCAAGGGCAAACAAAATTGAAGTAATGAAATAACTCCTCAAGAGATGACTAGGCCAAGGAAGGAGAGGGATACGCACTCAACTATGCCAAAGAGGGACTTTGAGTAGAGCAATGCAAGCTTGCCCGGGAGAATCAGATCGATCATTCGTTCCAACATGGAGTTTGAGTAAGCTAGTTCACATTAACAATGAAACATTTCTTAATTGATCATGATTTGTTTACATTGGTAGTCCAACAGGGAGTTTGTGTATGTTTTAATTCACACCAACAATGAAACATTTATTAATTGATCACAATTTCTTTATCTCTTACAAAAGTTTGAATTATAGATTGGAGATTATATAATATTTTTGAACCATCTAACATTGATTTATTACATAAAGTATTTATTTTTGTAGAAAAATAAGTTTGCAAGACCTTTATTTGCCAAATCAAATGCAATGTCCTTATTAAAAACTGTCTCTAAGAACTTTATTTGTAAAATCAGAAGCAATGTCCTTATTTCTTTATAATGCCTATACCACCTTGATTGAGAATTTAAAAATTTTATTTTTTTACATTGTAAGATGAATTTGTGGATTTAACTGAGTATACATTAACAGACTTGAATTAAAATTTGACTACTCTACAACTTTCAGAGTAGGTGGAAAGGTGAAAATGTTCATGAGGCTGACATTGCACATATTGGAAGGTCCATTTAAGTGCTTATGTCATGGACTTTGTCATTAAAACAATACCTTTGACCGTTTGTATAACATTTTTATCCACAATATAAAAATGGTCATTTTTTATCATATGATAAAGTTGTGGATTTAACAGACATGACCTTAAATTTGGCTCCTATAATTCTTTCAGTGCATGATGAAAAGGTGAAAATGTTCATGGAGCTCACATTGAACATGTTGGAAGGTCCTTGTCAGACATGGGTGCAGTCCTCATAATAGGATTTCTTTCAAAGAAGTTTGTTGGCTTCAGTTCAAAAGCAGAAGAGACTATTGGCATGATTGGGTAGTCCTCTTGGCAAGGAAGATGATGGAAGCCCATTGTGTACCAAAGTACAATGTCCTTTTTCTCAATTGGGTGATCCCTGAAACACAAAATCATAAAGAGCTTCATATAAAGATTGGGTCCCTTTTATAAATTGAGTCTGATAAGTTTGGTTATTAAAACTTAATAGAAATTTGGGGAAAGTGATTCTTACATTTGAGATTTGAGTAAGTTCAACTTAGAGAAACTAATTCAATGCAATTCAGTCTATAGAAATACATTAATCTATTTGTGTCCATGAAAAACTCATTGTAAATGTATGAATTCCATGGTATTCAAACTTACCTGTCAGACCACGCAGCCAGAGTATCATCACCTTGGCTTTGATAAGAATACAGCCCACCAGACCACTCCTCACTATAGTTGTATGGAGTTATCCATATCTAATACATGAAAAAGTATTTAGTGCCATCAAGCAAGGTAGATTCGGACTTAATGTTTAATTTTGATTCTAAATAAACTTCAACAGAAACAATGGACAAAAAAAGCATGGCCAACTACAGTGCACAATTTGGTTTTGGCCACATATACCAACATTAATTTCAAAAAAAAATATAAGAGATGAAATTCAAAGTCTGATTGGGTTCATCCCATAGTGTTTTGGTTTTATGATGGTGATATTGTTGTGACCATAAAGGCTCAAACTCCTGTTGGCTCATTGTGATCGTAGTTTTGTACCTTTAACAATCTAATGTGCTAGTAGGTTTGAGCATTAATATTGATAATTGGGAATGAGGTTCATTGTTTGTGGCCTCACTAATTTATAGATCTAGGTCAAAAGCATTTCATGTTTCATGTATTGGAAGAGTGTCATGCCAACATCACTGGTCACCTTCAATGCTCTAATGTGCTCACAGGTTTGAGCATCGGTATTGATAATTGGGGATGAGTTTCCTTGTTTGTGACCTCCCTAATTCATAGCTTAGGTCAAAAACCTTTCATGTAAGGGAAGGGTGCCATGATAGCATCACTGATTACTGAAAAAGTTCACCAATATTTAAAAGAAAAATGAAATTCAAAGTCTGGTATAGACTTGGTTGTTAGTGAAGGAACCTCAAAGTTGAGGAGGATCATTGTGATCAAGAAAGCTTGCGGCTATGCCCCCAGGGACAATTTTGTATCCTACTAGATTTCCTATCTTTTTCTTCCTCAATGGATTGATCATATGAAACTTGGATGGATGATAGAGGTTCAGCTTAATTTGAGCATCCTTCTCTGTTTTGGCAATGTGTATCTCTGCTGTCCAAAAAATTTTCCTTGGAGTTGATCCATCCTTCACCCTATGCTTCGCCATCTTCACCTAAACAAAGGAGTTGTCTCTACTGTCAATATCCATGTCCAAGTAGAATGTCAAGAAATGTTCATGGATAACACCAATTATGTAAAGAATCTACAAATACCAAGAGAAAGAGAAAACCACAAGAATTTCCTGCAAATAGTTTATAGACAACATACATATCTAGAATAGCAATCAACTCATTCATATGTGAAGGTAAAAATAATTAAACAACAAAAAGAGAGTGAGGAGATGAGAACAAGGAAATTTCATTGATTCTGAGGCATTGAACTAGTTTCACTAGATCAAAAATAGCAACAAGAATCAAAGGAATTTCTCCTTTGTATTTAACTTTCAAAATGAGAAGGAACCTCTTGAAAATGAGGAATATGGAGCTTTTATTCCCCTTGAGACTGGTGAGAAGGCTTAAAACTGACAACATATTTTGGAAGAATGTGTATTCATGTGAGTGCTCCAAAAAATGTAATGCTTTGGAATGGCGATACTGTTAATGCCAGAATCAAACTTTTCACAACTCAGATGAAACTGAAGAGAACCAAGAGGAACTTACTCAACATTCCCCAAAATAACTCGACACAACACAACATACTATTCCTCATTAATGTCTAGGTCTGAAAATGGAACACTATAAAGAATAAGCAATAATAGTAAGTCAAACATTCCTTCTTAAATAAAGAATATGCGTATTAAAGGAAAGAATATTTTGGAATTCAAACATTTAAAAAAATCCCACCAAGACGTCATCTTTGAACATAATCTTTCGTACCTCAGGTAGGAGCAAGATAAACACCAACATCATATGCCAAACCACCATTCATTAATCTATTATTGCTAAAACCATGTATTATAATTGATGATATACTTGTGAACATACAACTTCAAATATCAATAGATAAGTCCCTAACTGAAAAATTTAGAACCATGTACTTCATAATTACCATAACATTTATAAGTAGACTCCAACAAAAATACTAAGAACATTTTACTCTTGGGATATGAGATGAAATAAGTACCTCAGTAACATCCTAAAAATTCTCAAATATAAACATTAAAATGGATCACAAATCTCAAGACTCATAAACCCAAGGATGCAGACTGCTCTGCTAGTCAGACACACCCTTTGGAAACCATAGGGAAATTTCTTTCTTTGCACTTTCCACTGCATCACTACCATGGATGACATTCCTGCAAGCATTGCATATTATTAGAACAATAGGATACAATTTTTTAAAACAATCCAAAAAAGAGTTTCCCAAATTGTTATAAACATTGAACCTGAATCATTTCCTACATCAGCTAGACATCTACGATTATACTTTTATGAACTTTTATGAATTAAAATAAAAAAAACTTCCACTGGAAGTCAACATTAATAATAACAGAAAAATAGATCACAAATTGCACTATCAGTTACACATAGATATCAAAAAACATGTCGAACATCTCTCAATTTTAAATATATTACTAATTTAATCACAACTAATTTCACTCATTTCAAATAATGCAAACTACATCATTAAAATTCATTACAGGTTTGAACACTTACAAACATCAAAAATTTAGAACAACCCATTGCTATAAGGTATAACATAAATAGAAGAAAGGGGTCATTCTAGTGGTATGATAGTCTAGCCAAAAGGGTATGGGATAGTGATGCTTTGATAGTCTAAATTATAACTTTAATTCATTAACTGTAGACATCAACATCAATTGGTATTCCCCATGAACAGTCATACAACAACCTGAAGATTCAATGCTTCTACATATTGGTGGTGATGACCTTGACAAAACAATCAAATCTAGGCAGGCCAACAGATTATTCAACATCTAATTACCTAATTGAACCCACAAATCCATCTAGTTATATTAAAATCTGGGCAGGTTGTAGCTGTATATCTATAAGGGAGAGTTACATATATCTTGAGCCCTCCTCTTGTACCCCTATCCATCATCACATCCCAAAAGAGGTTTATGATGTTAAGAAAAATGAATTTGTGAAAACAATCGTTGGCCTACATTTCACAAAGGAGAGACATGAAAGGAGGAAGAGATTGTGGATGAAGCAAAATGCCAAAAGAACAAAAAATGGAAAGTTGATGTGCAAAAAAAATTCCAATACAAATGATAGAATAAAGAAGTCCATGAAGGAAAATTTAGAAGTCTCGTATGGTCAAAAAAAATGGGCACAAAAAACACAATTATATCAAAGAATTCAAACCCTCGAAGATCACAAATAGAAAGCATATATTAAGGAGCAAATACTGAATGGAGAGCTAAAGTGCCCATAATGTAGCTTAGGACAAGTTCTCATCATTTGACGAGTGAAACAAGTAGGTACCTGGGGAAGAATGAAAGGAGACAATATTTTGCAACATAGGAGTGGTAGAGATAGAGTGGCATTTATCATGGAGTGCCCAACATACAATGACATCCGCTTCATGTTTTGGGAGATTTTAGAAGGCACAATTCAGGTACTTTTGAAAAAATAGTGAGACATGATAGAAAACTTAGTGGTCAAAATTAAATGTCCATGAACACACTTAAAGAAGCATACAGCAGGCACGTATGTTTTTTCAATCTCCTAAAGTGTAGTCATTCCTTGGCTAGTATATATGTAATGTTTGATAGTATTCCTTAGCTTGTTTGTATTGCGATTGTTGCATTCATTTGCAACAATAAAGTGAGTTTCACTATAACTGAAATCCATTGTTGAGCAGCCATTCTATGCTGTGAAACTCCAGTTAAATTTGTACTACAATATTGCCTTTAACTTACAGCAATTGGGTGCATATCATCTGTTTGTTAAAATGCTTGATTAATGAAACCATTTTTGTAATGAAGTATAAGGAGAGTGTTACAATGACATGACCTTAGTGGCTTTGCTTAAGCTATTTGTTTGCAAGACAACTATTTGATAAAATTTCCACCAGTCGAAGTACTCAATATTTGATTTATTTAGGTGGAGAATATTACAGTGGTGTTCAGTTATTTTCCTTGACATTGAGATCTGAGTATTTCTTGAAAGTCTGTTAGTAGTCAGCTCAGCAAGGTTACAGTGGCAACAGTAATTGATATTTGGGTTGCACATCAACTGTTTGTTGAAATTCCTCTAGGCAGAAAATCTAAAATATTGTGTCAATTCCAAAAAAGATCATTACAAGTACCCTTTATTTTTTTTGAATTGGACATGAACAAGCACTTTCTTATGAACTTGAGGAATAACACTAGAGATCATTTTAGATTTATATAGTTGGGACTCTTCAATATCTACCGGTTTTGAAAAATTTAGGTGGATACTTTTTGTCCACTAATTTAGAACAATAAAGTGTGATGCATAGATATGACCCCAATCAAAATTTTTACATTGGCAATCCTCTTCTCTTTTCTTAACCAATCCCTTCTCTCAATAATTGTGGCATCTGAGGCTTGACGTCTATTCTTAAGTTATTATGGTGCTCCTTAGTGCAGCTCTATTTGAGCATAGGTTGTCTATATCTACAGTTTGATATTAGATAGTAATGACTAATTGCATATGTCCTTTGCACCTCTGAAATGATTTGACATTCATAATAGTTTGAGGAAATTCATGGTGTGTTCTATTTATCAATTCAGCTCTATAAGATCTAAGTTTAACTAAGAATAGATGATTTGTTAAATACTAGAATATGGCTATTATTTATCCCATGTATTATTCTGTGCATATGTAGTTGCAGTTAGCTAACAATATTGTTTTATTTGACAAAATTATACTGTAACCATTCTGGTTGCTGCTTCAATTGCTTCATGGCTAGTGCTCATTTAAGGAATGTTTATGGCATTACTGAATAGATCTTTAATCTATTTGATAAAAATTGCAACGGAGTCATTGAATTTGGAGAATTTGTTCATGGTCTCGACATTTTCCATCCAAATGCATCCCAAGAGGTCAAGATTAACTGTAAGTACAGAAAGATGTCTCCTTTTCTATGTCATTCATCCCTTACTCCATACTTTCATATGTTGCACCATTTCAAAAATGAAAAAGCAACTTATGTTTATAAAATTGACAAGACAATTTTCTCTGGGATTTCACATGTAGTTGCTTTTAAACTTTACGATGTGAGGCAGACGGGTTATATTGAGCATGAAGAAGTATGTATATAATCTTTTTGGTGAGAATTATTAAGTTCATGTATGAACTTTGGAGATTCGAACTCTCCAAATGTAAATTATCAAACTAACTAGAGATTTGTGACAGCTTCAAAAAGAGGCCCCCAACTTTCTTTTATAAAAGTTTGCAAATCTTTGCAAATTGTATTAATTTTCTTGGTGAATATTTTATTTTATTTTTTTTTAAAAATTATTTTTTGATGAATATTTGCATATTTCAATACAAATTTGTACAAAATTCTTACAAATCTTGGAAAATAGTAGGTAAGTGCATTTATGCAATCACAATCTAAATGTCCAATTTAATCATTGAATTCAAAAAGATTCATTGTTTTTACCAAGACCCAAGTGTCATGAGACCGTAATGATACCACCAATGATATACGATTAGGATGCAAGAAGCCATATTCTTTTCTAATTTCCAATAATTAATTGATTGTGAGCACAATAAATATATTGTTCACAGAAATGGCCTGGTTGTTAATGTGTTGACAAAAGTTTGTTAGAATTTTGAACAAAAAAGGGGTAGCATCTTTCAGTTTGGAAAAAATAAAATGAGGACAATGGCAGATCCGAAAAGTGAACTGTTCTTTGAAGCATTCAATGGTACATTCAATGCTGAACAACTAAGGGACTTGCAAAATGAAAAAGAAATAGAAAAACTTACTCTATATAAGGGTACTACAACTGAAGTCCATGAAATTTCCCAATGGTTTTCTCTACAACATGAAGGAATTGGATTCATATTTGTCCAAAGTGGACCAGCCAAATTGCAAGCTTCTAAATTGAGCCTTGTAGCCCTCATTGATTTCTTTGGTTTGGTACAGGCTTTTGTAACATTCGCGCTTTGGTTTGGTACAGGTATTTGGAACATCCGTGTGAAGTAAGACTTGCAATTGCTTCTTGTTACAACGAGATCATAAGAATAACAGCTCCTATAGCTCCCCTATAATGATGAAATACTAAGGAAGGTTCCACAGTTGATTGTGAAAAAAAATGATTTTTCATATGTTTCAATACTTCTTACGAAAATCAGGTAATAGCTGATTGTGGAGTCTTCTTTAAAAAAGCACTGCCAATTGTTCAAGAAAATGTCCTAGTTGTTGATGGAGTGAAAAGGGTTTGTTAAAATTTAGGAGAATAGGGGTAGCATCTTTCAATTTAGCAAAAAAAATTAAGACAATGGCAGATCACAAAAGTGATTTTTTACTCAAAGCATTCAATGATACATTCAATGGTGAACAACTAGGAGACTTGCAAAAAGTAAAAGAAATAGGAAATTAAGTCTATGTAATGGGACTACAATTGGAGTTTAAAATTTCCTGATGGTGTTCTCTCCAAGCTGGAGGAATTAGATTCATATTTGTCCAAAGTGGGCCAGTTAGACTAGAAGATTTTGAATTAGGCTTTGCAGCCCTCAATGCTCTCTCTTAGGTTCTGTACAAGTTTTTGGAACACTAGTGTGAAGTAAGACTTGCAGTTGCTTCTTGTTACAATGAGATTGTAAGAATAAAAGCTCATGCAGCCCCTATATTGATGACATACTAAGGCTCTACAAGTGAAAGTACAGTGCCCTTATGGGTTACATGATACTGAAGCCCTAACTTTTGGTGAGAGGGCTAAGATTTTAGAAACTATGGCAAGAACTATATCCTTTATCATTATGTTGAAACTCAAGAGTGAAAAAAGTATTCTTAAAATGTTTCAATGCTTCTTGAAAAAAATTAAAAAGCATCATTTAGACAATGTGAGATTTTTTATGCAAATCATTATGTCCTTAATCTTAAATGACAATGATAAGCTTCTATTAGACTTGTTGGCCATTTTCCAAAAGGAGCAGGCTATATCACCTATAGCTTATAGGGTTTCCAAAAGATTGATTGACCATAAAATTGAAACAGTACACTTCACATTTATTATGTATTTCTATATATTGGATGAATTAGTAATGCAATCTCAGAGCTCTTTTACAGAGTTTCTCCTTTGTGCCTTGTTTTCTAGCTTGGTATCAGAGCTGATGGTTTTGGTGATATTGGTGGATGTCACTTTGTCTAAAATTGCTTACAGTTGTGGATACTCTATTAAGGATGTTGCTGAAAGGAGGTAGCCATCAAGAAATCTAAAAGTTGCTCAGTCAAAGGAAACCATTGTTTCAAGTCAGTGCTGAAGTTGCTGATTATATATCTTGCTATATGTGCAGATCACCACTTTCTAAAATAAGGAGAAATAAAAAATCAAAAATAGTTGCCAAAGTTTAAATCTATTGACATGCTGAATGGTGCTGCCACTAGTTGAGCATTATAAGCTATTATCAACCATTGGCTTGTTGATCACTTTAATGTCATAAACATTTGAGGTGTTCCAATCAAAAGGCTCTAGAAGAATACTTCCCATTTTCTTTTTATTGAAGTATGAATCCAAGATCAGTGTGTTGTCGATGTATTTCTTTGAGAAAGTCCTCAACCTAAACAACTTCATGTTTTCTGTTCTAATTTAGCAATGCCTCCATAAGAATGTATCAAAGTCATCTTGACAATCTTCTTATAAATCCTCAAGGCAAGGGAGGTGACCACCATAGCTAGTGGTAAATGTCTTGTTTAACTTACCTCTTGGTGTAAAAATTGGGCCTCAACAAGTAGAACTTTCTCAGTTTAAGGATTTCCAATTTGACACTTGCATCTTTAGCAGTTGCCAAAGTGCACCTGTATCCTCTACATGATAATGAGAGCCCCACAACTTTTACCTTTTCTATGGAAAATACATTATGTACATCCAGGATTTACTTGTAGAACTCGAGCATGATGATTTGATCACTATAATGTTGAGGTAGTAGATAGGGATGTCATTAGAACCCATACACATGGATATAGGTGTGTCACCAACTCTTTATGAACCACATCCCCCATGGCTTGATAAAGGTTTTCTCCTTCTTGGACAATTAAAATATGGGGTCCCCTTGTAGGCATATTATTGTGTTGTATAGGAATGTACCATTAGCCTTGCAAAATATTGCAAAACATATTTCAAAATGGAGCCCCCATGTGGTCTTTAGTCTCCAATGCTTCAAATTGTCAACACAAATCTATCATCCAAACTACTTAAGATGTCATATAAAAATTGTGAGTCTGCTACAACTCTTTTAGTTGTCAACCAATATTTTCAAAGATCTTTTGTGCCTAGTCAAAAAAGGTAGTAGATTCAATAATGTTGAGATTAGATAATACATCCTTGGGGAATATTCTTTCACATTTAATTCCATAAATATGCGACATAAAATAAGGATGATCCCTTGGATGGGTAATATGACTTTTTTTCTAGAGATAGTGGGTGAGGAGGATTATCCATTATGTGTTCACTTATTGCTTGCATTCATGCTCCATGGATTGATACTCGCTAAGGGTAAAGACCTTATTGTTCAAAGTCATGTACTTTCTTCTAGGACTCTGGAAGACTATGGTTGTGTTGATAGAATCAAGGGCAACAATGATAGTATTGTCTGGTAGGGAACAAAATCATGTAGCTAGTGAGTAATTATTGTCCAAGGTGTTGCTGATTTTTGGACAGTGAATGGATGTAAGAAAGAAGCATTTCTAAACTATCCTAGACTAAGAAGGTTGGTATAGTATTCCTATTGAGAAAAATTTCCTTTGTGTACATCTTCTTGGATTTCCTCTTAAGTTGCATTCTTTGATGTCTATGTCCATTAGAAACCAAACCAAGTTCTCTATCTTCAACACTTGGAGCACATCATCCTTCATATATTTCATTGTTAGCACTACCTTTTCAAACTCTTTGATCAACTTTTCTCTTCTTTGCCATGTGTTTGATTATACTTGTGTTAGGTTTCCGTTGGTTTGGATGATGAGGAAGCTATGCTCTTGACTCTATCTTTTCCTACGAGATAATATTTTATTAGTATACAAAGCCAACACAATCTTAGTAAAACCCAAATTGAATTATTACTTGTGTCCAAGCCTCGAAGTTTCTAATTACTCATTCACAAGTTACTTAACAAGGATTAAGGAAACTTGAAGCTTTGATATTAAAATCCATAATATGTTCTCAGGTAATTGATGTTGGAGTAGGATTAAAGAGGAAAATATTCCCCCAAAAGATAATCACTTGATGAACATTATAACAAGGGCTTGGGTATGCAAAAATCATTTCTTTAATACCAACTGTGAGAAAAAGAGTTAGTGGTAGAATGAGATCCTAGAACCTAACGATCTAATGTCTAGTTTTGAATAAAGGGTGTCAAACCAAAACTAACAAGGGTACTTCTGATGTGCGACCTGTTATTGGGCCAATGTTAAAGAGGGTTTCAATGGAAACCCTCTTTTCAACTACAATTTTGGACAATGCACTTGGGGGGGGAGTACTTCAAATACCAAGGGAAGGATCATGAAAGGCCAAATTAGGGCATCAAAAGATAAGCTCCAAGGGAACTTCCTTCTACACATTTCTGACACAAAAATCGCTAACCTTTCAAAAACCCTTTCAAAGATATGCCCCAAAGGTGTCTTAGATCCAAGAGGAAGAAGCCCAAAAAGAAGACCAAATTTAGGCAAGGTAGAACACTCAACAACCTAAGACTAGGATATGCACCAAAGGTAAATTCCCTGTGAGTGAGAAAATGGAGGATATTTTTGCCTTGTAAAAATGGTGTTCTATTCAATGCAGTTCTGTAAGCATTGGACATCTGCGGAGCAATCTTCAGGGGGTTTGTGTGTTGAAAGAAAAATGTGAAGCATCTCCTTCAACTGGCCCTCTATAAATGGGCAGTATGGTGCGAGATTGACAAGAGTAGGGGATGCAAATGGCATTTTGTGATAGTAAAATGTGCAACGTAATTCAGTCTAATGACATTACACCAATGGCATTATCGGTGGAAGGCTTTAGGTTTTCAATAAACCTCATGAAAGAAGAGCATGCCATATTTAGTGTAAGCACCTAAGTGTGAGACAACTCAAACCACTGGAAGAAATGAAATAATCAACCAAACGTATGAAAACATAAAAAATGTATGAGGTAAATACCAGTTTAAGTGCAAAAAGTGCTAGATTCAGAGCCAGATGCGAGAGATGGAGTCCAATGTTCCAGATGAGGAGCCAGCGGTGGGAAAGCAAGCAACATTGGCATGGGTCGGCCCAAGGTTCTATAGCTCTAGCTACTTCTTGTGCTCAATGTCAATGAAATTGAAAATAATTTTGCATGTTAAAGTTAAGCCCGTGTTGGTCAAAATTTCAACCAACACGAGCTTAGATTTTTAAAAACAAGAAAATTTTCCTTCTACAATCTGACCAATCAAAACCTTATTAATTGATGGTCAAAATTTTTGGTCAAAAAATGACCTCAAATGTATTAGTGTATCAATGTTTTTTGCTCAAGCAAAGCACAAACGTTATCAAAATCTTTAGCATTGAGGACAATATCAAGAGAGGGATTACCTTGTGGAACATCTTGGGAATGAATTTGCGCAAACATTTGTTCAACGGAGCCATTCTCACCAACAATAGTAGCTCCAACACCAACATCAACTCCTAGGCCAGAGAAGGCTGAGGCCATAATAACCTAAAAATATTCTCGCAGCAAATGTCATATGACAGGTGGCAAGAATAAAAGGATTTAGAGGAAAATTGTACGAATCTTGCATCTACACATTTAGAAATAGGCTCTTGATAAGAGCTATTTGAGTGTAAAACAAGGCCTGAACATTCTCCTTCTTAGCCTCCTCTTGCTATCTTATCGTTGGCTATGAAGGCATCGTAATCAGCTACCTCTACATATCTTGATTCAACAATCCCTCACAAATATTTTCCTATAAAAAATAGATATCAATTTGATGCACCAATAGTTGCACTCATTACCATCAAATTTAAGGATGGACAATGCTTTATAATTCAACAGAGAATGTAGGCTTCATTTCTCACTAGGTTGCCTCACAAGTCTAAACCCTCCAAAAAAAAAAAAAAATTCAACAGAGAATAAAAATAAATCAAAAGAAATACCTTCTCTGATAGCAACTGTACTAAAACATGCCCTATCCTTACCAAATTAAGTTCAAATAATCATAACTGCAGAAACATATGACAAATAGAATTTAAAAAAGCCTATGCAACTCATTAAATAACAATAGACATTCAAGAATATTCAAAAGAAAATATCCGACAGAGGTAGAGTAATCTATTTTCTATGGTGCACTGCAGATGTTATTCTAGCTTGCAAAACAATACAAATGTTGGTTATCATGGTAAACAGAACAAGGCATGAATTGGATATGCCAAGCATGACTTGTTATGCTTGATTAATTATTACACAATGAGCATTTGAAGTGGCAGTTCCTCTAAACTAATTTATTCAACTATTCTAAACTACTGATCAACCAATAAAGACTTAATATTTAATTCACAAAATGACCATTATAAATGGGTCACATATGTTGACTATATACAAAAATTTTGTAACTCAACTAGACCACTTTAAGATTCGATATAAGAGTAAATGCAATCAGGTAAAGAGTGCAATGTGAAGCAATTTTTGATAAAGAGATGAGTCAAACTCGGTATACAATAAAGAGAAGTTGGAAGAGGTGTGAAGAGTGGAATTCCAATTTTGTGTGTTTTTGAAAATTAACAAATTTTTTTGATAGTGCGCTGATTAGCACATTTTTGACACAAAAATCACTAACCTTTCAAAAACCCTTTCAAAGATATGCCCCAAAGGTGTCTTAGATCTAAGAGGAAGAAGCCCAAAAACAAGACCAAATTTAGGCAAGGTAGAACACCCAACAAGCTATGACTAGGATACACACCAAAGGAAAATTTTTTGTGAGTGAGGAAATGGGAGGACATTTTTGCCTTGTAAAAAAGGTGTTCTGTTCAATGCAGTTCTGCAAGCATTGGACATCTGCGAAGCAATCTTTAGGGGGTTTGTGTGTTGAAAGCAAAATGTGAAGCGTCTCCTTCAATTGGCCCTCTATAAATGGGTAGTATGGCGTGAGATTGACAAGAGTAGGGGACGCAAATGGAATTTTATGACAGTAAAATGTGCAACATAATTCAGTCTAATGACATTACACCAATGGCATTACCGGTGGAAGGCTTTAGGTTTTCAATAAACCTCATGAAAGAAGAGCATGCCATATTTAGTGTAAGCGTCTAAGCGCGAGACAACTCAAACCACTGGAAGAAATGAAATAATAAACCAAACATATGAAAACATAAACTAGTGCTTGTACCCCGGTAGGGTCCAAGAGTATAGCCGATAGGCTTTGGTGTTAAAATCTGTAGTGGAGGTCAAAACAGATGTATGATCGGATATAGGCTGATTAATTTTCAAATATACAAATTAAAAAGGTGCCTGAAGAGCTACACACGCTGTAGTAATAATTTTGCATTACATAGATCAGCAGTAACAAAATAATAGATTCAACAGTAACAAAATGACATTGTGAATGTAGGAGGTGTATTAAGACAAAGCAAGAGTTTGATACAAAAGAGATCCAATATAAAATTTTCATTGCTTGACCATCTTTCAAGACCAGTCTAGAGTCATTTCAAGCAACTCGAAAGTATAGCATCTAATGGTATTCTCTTGTTTTGGAAATTAGAGTTACATCTCTGTTTGCTATGTTTACTCTATTGAAATGAGGTTTTTTAGTATATGTTGCAATGCATTGAGAATGGAGGCACAAAATATCACCTTGGTGAGCCAAGAACTATTGAGAAACAAACAAGGTTACATTTGTAAGAAAGTATGTATTAAATTGTGCTGGAATACAATAATGAGAAATAGTAAGCTGAAATCACAACAAATTAAAGTAAGCTAAAAAAAATAAAATTATAAATAATAATAATAAATGAAACTGTAGATGTCACTTGAAACCAAGCATTATTTTGATTACATAATGTGCTAGTCCACTATACCTATATAATGAAAGGTGATGCCTTCCATCCCCTGTTCTTTTCTTATTCCAACCATTGAAAAATTATGGCCTTGGGGGGAATTCTAGCCAAGAAGATTTATTTGGCTATAGGCACAATAGTTTTGGCAGTTGAGAGAAACACCAAGCCCTATCCCAACATCTCTATGTGCTTGGGTGACAACAGACTGATAGATTGATTGCAGAATGAAGGTTGGAATGGTTGTGACCAAACAAATGGTGGATCTGGTGTTGATATGTGCTCCTTGGGATGTCTGAATAGTTGGCCAAGTTGTGTTATTTGAAACTAAGGTAGCTACTTTGTTAAATAGACCTAATTAGGCCTACTTCCCAAATTGATTTTTTAGGATCGGCCTGGAGTTCTCTGTGTTTGTAAATATACTGTGCTTCTCAAGAATAACATCAATACCAAAATGAAGTGCCATATAAATATAGCACAAATCGAGTTTTTCTAAAAAAGCCATATGAATATACTACAATCACCAAGGAAACTAAAAAATGGAGCTGAAAATACTCTTCAAATTTCTCTCCAGTTTCAGAAAAACATTTTGAATGACTGCAGATAAAATTGGCAATTAATGTTTGATTCTCTCGAGTACATTCACTTGAAACATAGCAGTCTTTAAAATTGGGAATTTGTTTTTAAATTCTGCAACCTTTCAAAATCACTAGTAATAACCAACGAATTATAAGATCAGGGATTGGCACATGCCTAATTTTTTTGATTATAAAACACTACTTCTATTTGCTGGTTTCTTAATACTTTTAGTATTTAACTGTTAATAATATAATTCAATTATTTTCATGAAACTAAAATAAAAATTGGACGCATGTGCGGTGCTCATTCTACTCTGGATCCTCATCTTTTCCCTAATGCCTTACCCACTGAATGATGCTATGCTATAGAGGGAAAAATCTCCTTTGGAAAGATGAACATGTGAAAAATTAAATATGGAAACATAGGTGAGATGCATAATCTATCTGATAGAGGGCTTCAAAAAGATGTGTTTTATGTAAACCCTAATGATTTGAGGAAATGTGGAACCTTAGGCAAGGCACATGAACTGTCTCATACAATGCTTCATAAAGATGTGTTTATTTTCATGTAGACTATAATAATCTTAGGCTATGCACATAATGAATTTGTTGAAAATGCTTTGGGAAACTTAAAAGAAATCAACTTCCACAACAGTGACAAAATAAAATTGAAATCATGTGAAAAAATTTCTATTTACATTTGGCCTAGCTTGAATATGGGTGAACTATACAAGGCAGCAGGAGGATCTGATAAAATTTGTTGAATATGTCATTTCTCTATTTCTTCACCTGACTGTACTGAATCGGTTTGGGTGTTTATTTTGTTTAGTCTTTAAGGCATCTTTTGAAATAGTCTGATACTTCCATTAGGATTTGACTACTACATTATTCATTTGCACAGAAGTAATATGAATTCGATAACAATTGTTAAAAATAAAAGTTTGAAAATCAAATAGATTTACTTCGTATCTGAATTGGTAAACATGTATGGATAGATGTGTCTTGCATGAGACATGACTCTCCATGATGAACTGAAGTGTGATCATATATAGTTTATAGTTCTAATAAACAATATTTTGCGGTTATGTTTAGAATCTACAGTCATGTTTTGGATTATGAGTAATATAATTTATTATTTTACTATTCATCCATGTTCATATTTCATGGATTAATTATCAAGATCCCAGAGATACTTTTGGAGTAGAAATGAGACACACTTACAGATTTACAAGAGCAAAGGCCTCTTAATATACTTACAGATTTAAAAGAGTAAAGGCCTCTCAATATAAAGGATTTCTACAAAGTATCATATTTTACAATCGTATTCAATGAAATAGATACAATATCTATATTTATATTATGCAAATAATTCATTTACAGTAACTTTCACGTAAAAGAGGGTTCCTGGTTGTTAAAAATTGATTGGAATCATGTTACTTTCATCGGCATTAAGCATCGGTTGCGGCCCCCGGGGGATAAAACCATGTCAAGTCATGTTGGCCCTACAGCTACTGAAGGACCACAAAAGCACAAAAGAGTTCGAGTGTATCCTAGCTTCAAAAAGCCCATGCACTCACTATGGCTGATAGAATCTAGGCGTTATGAAGGTTACCTAACAGGGCATCCATCTATGCTCCAGGATAACCAATCTGTAGCCGATGGTAAAAAATAAATCATAGCCCTCATATTTTCATTATTTTGAATTGTCAAGAACGATTAATTCTTAAATAAACATAAAAAAGTATTAAAAATTGGTATCATTTACGTCAAACATAACATCTGAATTTTCTAAATTTTTAAAACTGGTTTCAATAAATAGAACAACCTGTAGTGGTAGATGTCAAAGACAAGAAAATAGAAAAACATGGAATCACATAATGCCATTTTACCAAAATCGATGGGAAGAACTCGAAGCTGATATTGTCCACCTCTTCTACTGTCTACCTAGTGCCTGTAGGAAGCAAAAGAACATGATCTAAGCAAGGTTATTGAGGACCAGTAAGCATTTAAACAAAATGTAAAGAAACTAGTAGAGCAAGAATACCTGTTTAATCAATAGCATACGAGTGATCCCTTACAAAAACCCCTTAGGAGCTGAATTTATAAGATATTTGGGCAGTCAAACTGTAGAGAGATAGTGCATTCCAGTGGTTATCCTATCGACTACCTCATGGCCTTCTGCCTGGCTCCATAGCAACTCTGTAGCATCTGAAGCTCCCCTGAGGTGCTTGGTCATGTGTAGAGAAGGAGAGTGGCAAGCTGCTGCTGCCAACGAAGCTAAGGAAATCTCAGCAGCCCTGAGGAAGCAGGTGTGTGAGGAAATGCCGCTGGGCTATTGCCCAAGTGAAAGCCTATCAAAAAAAATGTATGAGGTAAATACTAGTTTAAGTGCTAGACTCAGAGCCGGATGTGAGAGATGGAGTCTAGTGTTCCAGATGAGGAGCCAGCAGCGGGAAAGCAAGCAACATTGGCATGGGTTGACCCAAGGTTCTATAGCTCCAGCTACTTCATGCGCTCAACGTCAATGAAATTGAAAACAATTTTGCATGTTAAAATTAAGCCCGTGTTGGCCAAAATTTTGACCAACATGGGCTTAGATTTTTAAAAATTGAAATTTTTCCTTCTACAATCCGACCAATCAAAACCTCATTAATTGATGGTCAAAATTTTTGGTCAAAATATGACCTCAAATGTACTAGTGATCCTTCCAAAAGGTGTAAGTATTCTTTTCCACATTATGATTAACCTTTCTGTCATACTACCAGGGATGACCCAAGAGGACATGGCATGCATCCATCAAAATCACATCAGACCATAGCTCATCCTTGTAGACCTTTCCTATGGAAAATTTAACAAGGCACCTCTTATCTACTGTGACTTCACTTCCCTTTTTAAACCACGCAATTCGATAAGGATGAGGGTGCTTTTCACACTAGAGATTTAATTTCTCCACCATTTCTTTAGAAACCATATTCTCACAACTTCCTCTATCAACAATTACTTGACATACATTTCCTCATGAGGTACACCTTGTTGGCATTAAGTTATTATTGCCATTAGTGACAACACTTATCTATATCAATATAGCTATCGAGCTCAACACTTAGTTTCCTACACTCATCGAGCATTCTAGTGTTAACCAAGCTTCGAAGTGTTCATTAATTTACACCGAGTAGAATAGTGGCTACCAAGTGAATACAGGAAATGTGAAGATCGATAGTGTCTACCAAGCTTCATAGTGTCTACCGAGCTTCATAGTGTCTATCAAGCAAAAAATTTGTGTCATGGAAATTCAGTGTAAACCAAGTGTTGGAAGAAGTAGTGTTTATCAAGTGAAGCAAGGTAGACTCAGCATGCAGTATCTATCGAGTGACACTACATCTATCGAGTCACCAGTGGTCACCGAGTTTAGAACAATGTCATGTGATTAGTATGGACTGAGCATCACTTCTACTAAGTGCATGAAAATGCCGTCTAATGCAATGGACGCCAAGTATTAGAACGTCACCGAGTCAGTTCAGTGAACTCGAGTTATCTACTATTTGGCCAACTCAGTAATATTTTGTTTACTTGTATTTTGGTCGACCTTGCAATTTTGTAAATTGGAAAGGTATATATGTAAGATGCATTGTAAGATATTAAAGTATTAAAGTACTAAGAAGTATTTTTGAGAAGTACATGCGAAGGATTATCAACAACAGTTTAAGGAATGCAACAAGGTCAATATAGGAGCCAAAAAGTCATATCTATCACATAAGGTGATCAGTGCATAAAGGATCTTATTGGCAATTAGTTGTAAGTAGATCCACTGCTTCATCCTGATAGGTGAATCAGTTTTCTAAATCCTTTAACAGGGTAGACTTAACAGTCTTTGTATAAATCTCTTAACCAAGTGCATACTTCATTTTATGTTTGTAAATCCTCTAACAAGGTGGACCTAGCAATCCTATTTGCTCCTAACAGGGCAGATCATTAGAAGTGGTCAATTTAAGCCTTAATAAGCCAACTTTATACTGCAGTAGTGAAGTTTTGTGGGTATCATTTCCACCCCAGTTTTACTTTCTATTTGGAAGGTTTCTGGGTCACCAAATATTGTTTCATATGTTGTGAATGTTTATCTTTCATGCATGAAGTAGATTAGAAGAATAAATGGTGAATTAATTATATGGTTAAAGTGCTAAATTGATTTAAAGTTTTTGAGGTTACTGATTCACACCTCCCCTCTTAGTAACCTAGCTCGTCTTGATTATTTCCAAAAATTGGTATCATAGATTTGTGGTTCTTAGGATAAAGTTTGATATCTTGAGCAAAAATCAAGGGTAATGGAGATATTCAGACTTGACAAAGCTATTGAAAATGAAAATCTAGATCTGGAAATGGCCATAGCTCAACTCAAAGAAGAAAAAGAGCATCTTTTCCAATCCCTAAAAAGAAGGAAAGAACTTGCAAGAGAAATGAATGACCATTAGTATGTTGAGGCAAAAATTGGAGACTTTTTCCCATCAAGCAGTTCAGATGAAGCCAATGAGGCAATCAAAGAACTCCTAGAAAATAATGGCTCTCTATAAGAAGAGGTAAGAAAATTGAAAAGAGAACAAGAAATTCAGTCATTAAGAATGTGTGAGATTTTGGAACAAAGAAAGAAGGCAAAAGAAGACTTAGAGGCAAGAAACAATGAAGAAAAAAATCAATCCACTCAGCATGAAGACCTTATTGATCAAATCATTGAAGCAAATGAAGAAATTAGGATTCTCAAAGCAGAAAATGAAAGAATAAGGAATGATCTGAATTTTGAAAGTCAAATCAATGAAAGAACAATAAGGGAGCTGAGATCTAAAAAGAAAATCAATGAGAGATTGAAGAATGACCTAAACACTAAAAAATAAGTCAATGAAAGGATGATGAAATCTCAAGCAAACATGAATCAATTGAATCAGCAAAATGAGCAGAATCTTCATAGACAAAAAGGTAAAGAAGGACTTGGATACAATGAAGAAGAAGGTGAATCTTCCAAGAAAGATGCAAAAAGGAATAAAAAACCCTCATGCAATCATTATGGGAAAATTGGTCATACATCAAACAAATGTTGGAGCAATGGAAAAGAAAAAATTAATGGAAAGTGGTACAACTGCAATCAGCATGGTCACAAAGCTAATGAATGCAAGGAGAAACCAAAATTTGAAGGTAAATGTCATAAATACAAAAAGCATGGTTAGAACACAACTCAATGCAAATCCAAATAATCCAATCTAGCTGAACAACTTGTAAAGGCAATATTTGGATGGGATTACAATACTTGGTGTAGATGTCATTATTGTGGAGAATATGGACACACTGGCATAAATATTGCAAGGCATCACCTAAGAAAGAAGGATACTACTATAAGGTGTTACACATGCACTAAACTCAATCATATAGCTAAAAATTGCATGCATATAAGCAAAGATGAAGATGAAAAGAAAGCTCGAGCTGACAACATCCAGAAGTAAATAAAGTAGTAATGGATTCCAAAATCCACTGAGGATACTTGCTAAAATCATGGAAGTGAAGTCACTCAAGAAGTGGGTGACTTCATCCTCTCAAACTAAATTTCTAAGAATGTGTTGGAGTTGTACTTAGCAAGAAAATCATAAGTAGTTACAACAAATATGAAGAATGCAAATGATCCAATCAGTATTCCAGATATAGAAAGGTTATCTTTCATCGAGTTGCATCTAACTCCACTAAGGAAAGTTGGTTGAAGACCTTACCGAGTGAGGTCAGGAGTAAAGGAAATTTTGTTTGTTTGTCAAGTTGATACTCTTGTCAAGTTAGGTTAGTGGATGATAGTCTATCACATATTGTGTCATTATGGTGCCGAGCATTTATGAAAATTTCTCAACAAAAGGGGCAATTTCAACTTCATTTTTTCATTGCATTCTCAACATTTGAAGAGCAGAGCAATTTGAAAGAGCATTATAGTGTTTTCAAGAAATTTAGCAGTGAGATCTTCATGAATTCTATCATCTACCAAGCAGTGATGAAATCTACCAGTGGAAGCAACACTAAACCAAAGAAGGGTTTTGAAATGCTGGTTAAAGGCATTGAATGAAATGCACCAAATTTCAAGCTCGTTCTGACCGTTGCTCAATCACTTGATCCTTACAGTGCTCAGTTGCAAATCCTATCAAAGGTACTCTTAGTTAATGACATAAGAACTCATTTTAAATGTACTATTTAAGAATTAGGAACATTAGAAATGGATAATGCCCTAGCTGAAATGTGTGTTGACAGAGTTTTGAAACTCGAGCATAAGCATTTGGAAATGAAAGGATTAACTCATATCCCTCACTTGCCACAAAATTTCCAAGTAAAATGGATAAGGTGCATATTGAGTCAGTTTCACAATGGAAAATTATGGTTGGAGCAACCCATTCTGATTACAAAGAAGATGATATACAAGGTTACGAGTTTGCCAATGCTAAGCAAAGCTAAGACAACCAAAACCCTAGGTCAGGAGGAACTGCAAAAGAACTCCATAGCTAAATAGGATGGTAGAGGTTTGAAAATAAGCAATGTCACTAAAATAGAGCTTAGGTTTGGCATCCACATCATTGCACACAAGATCTACAACTCAAGTCGGTTGAATAGTGTTCCTTGTGAGGCAGTTGACCTAGCATATAAAGTTGTAAAGAAGAACCTTGAATACAATCTGTCAGATGTGTTATTGAAGCAATTGAACAAAAGCATTGATAGTGTGAAGACTTCCAAGAACAATCCCTTAAAGTTTAGTTCGTTGCTAACTTGCTTATTCTTTTATGTTCAAAAATTCTTTCCATCTAAGGGCACAGTCGTGTGGAGGAAAGACACCCCTATTCTTTATCAGATAAATGAATTTATTAAAGAAATGGGTGAAAATTTTGAAAAGGTTATGGATAACTATTTTGAGGTGTTCAAGGAGAAAATGAACAATAGATTTTGAATCACACCCGAGCTTGTAGAAGACTACAAGGATCATATATGCTTCATGGTGGACTGTGATAGAGTGTACATTCAAGCCATCATACCTAGAGTGGCATGGGTAAAACCATTGTCTTATGAAATTAACATTGATGAAGCTAGAGACATCATTGAGGCATTAGTAAATGAGCCAGCCAACCCTAATCTTCCTGCATTTGGCACATATGAGGAAGTCAAGAAGAGGATAGAGCTTACTATTAAGATTCCTCAAGATCTCAGCAGAGGAAAGAATAGAGTTGCTAAGTTAAAAATAGCTAAAGGTCTTCCAATGCTTACCGAGGGTAAGGGTGAGGAAGAAGAGGAGGAATCTGAAGAAGAAAAGGAAGAATTAGAGAAAGAGAAACCAACAAGGAAGAAAGGTAAAGTGTTTATCACCAAAACTCAGAAGCAACCAAGTGCAGTGTTCTCAAGGAGAACCAAGGGAGGTAAGAAGGGAAGTGAACCAATACTTGTATGGCCTCCACTCTCATTTGAGGAAAGGCTAAAATAGCTAAGAGTTGGAGCAGGAATTTGCAACTTCAAAGCTCTTAAGTATGAAACTTAGACTCTTGCAGAGCAGAAGGAGATTGAAGATTTGGTAATGGAGAAGTTAGGAATTTGGAAATTCTCTCCTGAACAATTTGCATCTCAAATTCTAGTAGTACTCCTTGATAAAATCAAAGTTAGATGGGAGAACATGGTGCAAACTGTAAAGGACATCTTTGAACACTAGCTGAGACAGTTGGTACCAAATCTAACCGATGTAGAAGTGAAGAAGGCAATAAAAGAGCATGAGGATAGAATGATTCTAAAGCTTAACACATGCTTCATATTAATGAAGAATATAGAATTAGTGGTTAAGCATGCCTTAGACATTTGGAGAGATGTCTATCATCTCAAGAAGCCAACTAATGATCCAGTTGAAATTAAGGATGATGACAGTGACCGAGAGGATGAGGAAGATGATAATACTCCCTCAGTCATAGTAACTGAAGAAGATATGCAAGAGTTGGTGAAGGAGAAGGAAGAAGAAGAAAAGGAGGAAGAAGTAGAAGAGGAAGAAAAGGATGAAGATGATCCAGTCAGAATAGCAGTCGAAGCAATTACATCTCTTCCTCACTCTCCACCAAATATTGTCACATTTGTGGAGATAGCTTCTACTAGTGAGATTGTAAGCACAATAGTAACATCAATTGCTCAATCTTCACCAACCACCTCCTAGCTCCAGGTATTTGCAATGGAAGTGTCAAGCACTTCATCTACTAAGCTAACTATTACTTCTTCAGCTACTAAGTTAGCCCCCTCTACTCCTACATCATCAGTAAGTGCAACAGTGGAGTTCTACAATTTTATCTTCATCGATTCCAGTTAGCTCTACATTTTTTTTTTCACTAGCATTATCTGTATCCACTTTGATTCCAGTTAGTTTAGATATTTCTATGGGTATTCTATCGAGTGTAGCACCATTTTTGGAAAGTGTTTCAGTTTTTTATTCGGTTAGTACTCCCATTGGTATTCAATCCTTAAGTCCTATCCCATTTTTCACTGCTAGCCCTTCTATCTCCACTATTATGTCTATTCCAAAGGTCAAACTAGTAATCATAGAAGTAAAACAAAGGAAACCATTGAAACTTCTGATCACTGGAAAGGAAATTGAAGAAGACATTGACTTAGACATAGAGATAGTAATACCTAAGATTGACTTTGATACTGCTACTATTGAAGAGATGAGGTTAGCAAGTCAACTCATAGAGAAGAAAGCTAGGTAGAAGCAGTTAAGATCTGAAAGGGATAAGGAGTTTAGGATAATTGAGAATGCCAAGAATATAATTACAGAAGCTATAGGTGTTGAAGTAGATTCCACTCAACACATTTTGATTCAATTAGAAGAGGTTGTACAAAAATATAATGAGGACTCTTCTGGACAAGAGAAGCTAATTGAAAAGGTTGAAAGGAAGTTTGATGATAAGGTGCTAGAACATATTGCTTAGCAATTTTCAATCAAACAAGTTGAGTTGTCTAAATTTCTAGGTAATTTTGAAAATTCTTTTAATAGTGCAGCATCACTTTTTGCCAAACTTTGTGATTTCTCTTGTTTTACTAAAAAAATAAAGGAGAAGCTAAATAAGATTGATGATGATATGCAATCAAGTGCATCAAAGTTGTAGACTAACCCCTCCTCCAGCTCCTCTCATCACACCAAGGTGAAATATCTGGTAGATGTCCAGGCATAACTTCTAAGAGAAGAAGCAAGAATAAGAGCAAACTTAATTGATATTTAGAACATGGTCTTGCCAATAATGGATACAATGCAGAAACATATTGCTCATTGCAAAACATTGGTCTAGGATCATAACTTCTCAGTGGCTAATCACATGATCAAATTATTAGCAGGAGTTTAGGTTGCCCTCTCCACCTACCAAATTTTGCAAGAGAATTGGGATAGCTCATTTGCCCTTATTCTCAAGGCACATCAAGAATTTCTATCTCATTTTGGTGTAACTATATAATTATTATATGCAGCCCTTTGGCATTACTATCAAAAAGGGGGCGAGATATTAGTATAAGCAAAAAAGGGGGAAACACTGTATATAAGAAGAGATATCAGTACAAGTGAAAGGGGGAGATAGCACTCAATTGAATCTGCATGTATATGTGTATAAGCTATGTACATAAGTATCTTTGTATATACATTATGTGTCATCAAAGAGATATATTTAGGAATGTATATGCAACAGCTTTGTAAAGATCAATTTTGAAAAAAAAAATTCAGTGAGTCAGATTATGTACATATGTTTTGGCTTATAAGTTTTTTGTCACTAATCCCAAAGGGGGAGATCTGGCATTAAGTTATTATTTCCATTACTAACAACACTTATCTATATCAGTATAGCTATCGAGCTCAGCACTTCATTTCCTACACTCACCGAGCATTCTAGTGTTAACCAAGCTTCAAAGTGTTCAATAGTTTACACTGAGAAAAACAATGGCTACCGAGTGAATATACGTAATGTAAAGACCAACAATGTCTACCAAGCAAAAATTTTGTGTCATGGAAATTCAATGTAAACCAAGTGTTGGAAGAAGTAGTGTTTACCGAGTGAAGCAAGGTAAACTCAGCATGTAGTATCTACCGAGTGACACTACATCTACCGAGTTACTAGTGGTCATCGAGTTTAGTACTATGTCATGTGATTAGTATGGATGGAGCCTTCACTTCTACCAAGTGCATGACGATGTTGTGTAATGCAGTGGACATCGAGTATCAGACTGAGTCAATTTAGTGAACCCAAGTTATCTACTGTTTGGCCAACTCAGTAATGTTTTGTTTACTTGTATTTTGGCCAACCTTGTAGTTTTGTAAATTGGAGAGGTATATATGTAAGATGCATTGTAAGATATTAAAGTATTGAAGTACTAAGAAGTATTTTTGAGAAGTGCATGCAAAGGATTATTAGCCGCAGTTTAAGGAATGCAGCAAGGTCAATATAGGAGCAGAAAAGTCATATCTATCACATAAGGTGATTAGTACATAAAGGATCTTATCAGCAATTAGTTCTAAGTAGATCCATTGCTTCATCTTGATAGGTGAATCAATTTTTTAAATCCTTTAACAGGGTAGACTTAACAATCTTTGTATAAATCTCTTAACCGAGTGCATACTTCATTGTATGTTTGTAAATCCTCTAACAAGGTGGACCCAGTAGTCCTATTTGCTCCTAATAGGGTAGATCATCAGAAATGGTCAATGTAAGCCTTAACAGGCCAACTTTATACTACAGTAGTGAAGTTTTGTGGGTATCATCCCCACCCCAATTTTACTTTCTATTTGGAAGGTTTCTGGGTCACCAAATATTGTGTTCATATGTTGTGAATGTTTATCTTTCATGCATGCAGTAGATTAGAAGAATAAATGGTGAATTAATTATATGATTAAAGTGCTGAATTGATTTAAAGTTTTTGAGGTTACTGATTCACCCCTCCCCTCTCGATAACCTAGCTAGTCTTGATTATTTCCAATAATTTGTATCAGAGATTTGTGGTTCTCAAGATAAAGTTTGATAGCTTGAGAAAAGATCAAGGGCAATGGAGATATTCAAACTTGACAAAGCTATTGAAAATAAAAATCTAGATCTAGAAATGGTCATAGCTCAACTCAAAGAAGCTAAAGAGCATCTTTCCCAATCCCTAAAAAGAAGGAAGGAACTTGCAAGAGAAATGAATGACCATTAGTATGTTGAGGCAAAAATTGAAGACTTTTTCCCATCAAGCAGTTCAGATGAAGCCAATGATGCAATCAAAATTTCTTCTGTCATAGGCTTCCATTCGAAAAATTTCTCCATCTTGTTTAGCCAGTCTATTAGTTCTTCTGGCTTAAGACTACTAGCATAGTCTAAATTGTCAACCTTTATGACTTCACTTCTTCCTTCTAAAGCCCTGAGAACTCTATCTTCATAGCTCATTTCTCCTAGCCTTTCATCTACATTTTCTCCCTCTTCATCAGATTCATTTCCTCTTTGTATTCCTTGATTATCTAGTTGCTCATTGAGTCATTCAATCTCCCTCTACATATCCAACACCAATCTTTGCATCTGTGTGACACCTTCTCTTCCTCTTCCTCTTCTTCTCCCAACCATCTCTTTCTTTGATACCAAATGATGTAACCCAAACTCTCTAAACAATAAAATAGAAAATGATACAACACAGAAGTTTCAAAATGCCATAATTATTCATTAAACTTTCGTAACACTACTCTGCCTCTATAATAAAATAAAACACCTACTTATTACAATTCCAAAAATTACCATATTTGGTAATTTTTTGGGAAAAATAGATTTCTCCATTTTTGTTAATTTTCAAAACCCATCCTATGATTCCTAATTTTCCCCAAGAAAATCCCCCAACTATGGCAAGATGAATTTCCAACTAATCAACGAAATCAAAAAACTAATTTCAGATTTATTATAAAAACAACTTTCTAAATTTTTTTTGGAAAAAACACAAAAAACCAATTTTGGAGGTCAAGACGATATTTTAGGCTACCAAAAAAATGTCAAAATGACCACCTATTGAGCTAAGATCATTAAAAATTCAAATAACTCCTCCTTACACAACTGCTTGTAAAATTTCAGCCAAAACTCACATCTGAGTCAGTAGCCTTGACCCTTGGATGTCCCTGCATCACTAAACAGCTTCAAGGGCAAGATCAATGAACCCACTTTCCAAATGAGCTTGATATTATTCCTTGTAGAATAATAAAACTTATTTTTACTTCCTTCCTCTTTCTTTGTCCTATCAACCAGACTTCTGCTCCTTCAGATCTTGTAACTAGATCTCGAACTGTGCATCTAATAATCCTTTGGATCACTTACACACATTCAATCAATACTTTGCTTCTTTTTGCAATTCACACTTTAACAACAATCCCAATGCTTCAACACACATTACAATCAAGGAAAGCAACTTTCCTTTATACCATATCTTCATAATAATTCTTTGAGTCGACCTTAAGGCTTTCCCAATTAATTAAAATAAGATATATAATTAATTACAATTACAATAGCACTGTTGGCTCATAGCCTATGCAAAAATTTACACGTGTGACTCCAAGTCTTGTGCACTTGCTGACATTATCACCTGAATATCCTCTATCACTAGCTAACTGCACATCACCTCTTTATATCTTGGCTAAAAGATATAATGCAAATATCAAAAACTGCTAAATAGATGCTCTGTTTCTACATTGCTCACAGTAAATCATATACAACAGTCATACATCCTCAATTTGGACTTTTTCCTCTTAACCACATCATTAGGAAGCTCTTATGGACATGTCCATAACAACACATCACTTAACCATTACTCAGTTACTGCGCATCATGAGATCTTCGACTACTATTCTTCCAGCTTCTACAAAAACACTGCTATGTTGACATCAATGAAAAACACAGTCATGAATGCAACATATCAATACTCTCCAATGCTTAGGATACTCCCCCAATGTAGTATCATCAAAATTCATGCTAACAAGTACTTCACTGATTAGTCACCACAAACTAACATCAATTCCTTCCTATAATGTCTTTGTTTTTTATCTTTAATATGCATACTAAACTTTGATCTCTCTTTCTCACTTCAATACTTCATTTAAGGCATCCAATTATTCACCATACTGGAAATAACTTCTAAATTGTTCTTGTCATGTCCTTAAACAATTTTCTTTTTCCTTTTTTATTTTCTAACCTAATTAGGGTTTTGGGACTTTCTAGAATTGAACTGTAATC
This sequence comes from Cupressus sempervirens, assembly GCA_028749045.1. NCBI lineage: Eukaryota > Viridiplantae > Streptophyta > Pinopsida > Cupressales > Cupressaceae > Cupressus > Cupressus sempervirens. The sequence goes on from CM053786.1 coordinate 49,304,519, forward strand.
ATAATCAAAAGTTAGAATTATTTTCCATTCTATTCCTCTTTCATCCTTTATCATTATTGGTTCTTCAAGCCTTGTGATTATCATCAATCAATTCACATTCTTCAAGAAAGTCATTTCAAATATTTGCCTAAAACTATTTTCCCTGCTTGGTATGATTGTGTTGCATCATGTTTTGTGCCAATTCAAATGTTGGTATAGCCTTTGTATCACTTGGTACACACAATGTTCTTACATACTGACACTTTATATAAAATTTTCTCGATGTCCTCTACATAGCTTAGTAGTCTCTATCTATTTGGTATTGTCTTTTTCTCGGTAGATATGTAGGCGCATCTGTAAGAAGTGAGCTTGGGTATGATAGTAAGATCATTCATCTCCTCCTTCATTTCTCAGACAATATGTTAGCTCTATTACAATTTTGACACTAATTAGCAATATGATTCCTTGAAGGTGTAACATAAAAATTACTATGGAATAGGCATAATCATGTCTCACTAAAGCTTGATCCCCAAAGGTAAGGGGATGAGTAAGAAGATTGGAGAAATTGTTCATCTCTTGCATCCAAATGTTGTTATGAGAGAGATACATTTTAGGAGAAGGAATCAATATTATCTTTCAATATCTCAGACTTTGGAGACACTACAACATTTGGGGTCAAATTGCGATGACAATTTCCAATGGTGGTGTAATTTGTGGTGATTTTCATGTTTTTGTTTTTGCAATTGTTCTCAATGTCATCACAATATCAACATCAATGGTAGTAATTGCAATGGTGGCATGATTATAAACAAAAACAAAGAAACACAAAAGTAATCATTCCAATTTTATTGATTGCAGAGAGCTATGCATGAAAGATTGTGGAGAGCTCTGAACAAGGGTATAAAGAAGTTGTGAAAGAGTGTGGAATGTAGAGATCTACAATTTCCTACCTGTGCCCTTACTTTGCATTTTGTTACCCTTTCTCTACATTTTGTTGCCGTGGTATTTTTCTTATAATACATTCTCCTCATTATTTAGTCTTTCTATTATTTCACACTAATTTTGAATATCTTCCTCCCTATATGAGATATTAAACTTGATAAAATATGTTTGTTGTTGTCCATGACATAAAATGAGCTTGATTCTATTGTAATAATCTCTAGTCTATCTATGGTCATTCCCTAGCTTTGCAATTGCATTTCTCTACCATGCCCTTGTGATCTTTGTGCCCTTGCCCTTACTCTATCCTTGCTGCATACATATTTGACATAGGAGCATCCAAAGGTGTAAGGGCAATCCTGTGTCAACCAAAAAAATGTACTTAGACTTAGTTTCTATTTCATGCATTTTCATTTTTGGATACACATTTGGGTCAAATAAAGGTTCCAACTCTCACAGTTCCCCTATAAGTGTTCTAGGATAGAGTATTTGAACACCTTGGGATATGTGTAAATGCCAAAAAATAGGAGTATATAATTGAGCCATAATTTTGGTGAACTAGGTGTAACTTGGTTGAATGAATGTAATTGTAATTTAGAGCATTCCAGAAAAAGAATCAGGTCAAAAGGCCCCACGGTTTGAAAGTTATTGCAGTTTTTTGGTTCTTGGAGACCTCCTAAGAATGCTTCAAAGTCAAGTTAGGGGCATCAAATGACCTTGAATAGGGCCAAAAAATGTGATATGAGTGAAGCTGGTCCACACGTCTATAGAGCACTTCGAGAGCTTTTCAAAAATGTAAACGGTTCGTCAATCGGAGCTACGGTTCAAAAGTTATGCCTCTCGAAAGTTCAATTACTGTTTTTGGATTCTTCTAGATTTGCACCAACTTCTAATGTAGCTTCTGGAGCCTTCTACTTGGTCGATGGATGCCTACTAGCACTTTCTAAAATGTATTCCTAATCCTTAACCCTCCAGGGTCTATTTAAGGACATTTCTGGCATTGTAAAAGGCAGTTCGAAGTGGGGTTTGAGAGGAGGTACTGAAAGGAGAATTTATCTCCAAATTTATGCTAATGTAAGCCCATAGGGCATGTTTTGAAGTCTATTTTTATTTGTACTAAATGTATTAGCCTATCTACAAAGTTAATAAAATTTCCCTTTCCTGTTGTGTCCATTCTGTGCTTGGGTTGCGTTCCCATCAAGTGGTATAAGAGCAGGTTTTCCTGAGTGTGTAGACAGAGTGCTGACTGTGAGGTAGTTTGCACCAGGACTCTGTGGTTTTGGGTTTGAGTTAAGAAGATGCCTCCATGAAGAGAGCATGGTGGAAGGGTTGGAGCTATTAATCCTAAGGAGGTTAGAGCCCTCCAGAGGCAGGTACAAGCGTTGTAGGAGGAGCTCCGTAGAGGAACAAATGTTACTGCAGGTGACGAAAGTGAGGATGACAATGAAGAAGAAGAAATTGGACCAGGAGGGGAATTTGATGGGGAAGTTCTAAATCAAGCAGAGGAAAGGCTTTTTAGGGCCATTACTAAGTTTGGGAAAATACCTACAATTGATGTGGGTGTATTTTCAGGAAATATGAAACTAGATGAGTTGATTGACTGGATCAATGAACTGCAAGAGTACTTTGAGTATGAGGATATCAAGGATCCAGATAGGGTTAAGTTTGCAAAGGCTAAACTAAAGGGCCATGCCAAAATCTGGTGGTAAGAGGTTCAATTGGAAAGAAACATAAGAGGAAAAGAGAAGATCACAAGGTGGGATCATATGGTAGACAAATTGAAGAAGCAATTCATTCCTATTGATTATGAGCTTGATTTGTTTAAGAAGATGCATGGGTTAAAGCAAACAAGAAGAACAGTCCAAGAATATACAGAGGAGTTTTACCGACTCTTGATTAGGGTAGGGCATGCAGAAGCAAATAAGGAGAAGGTTGCTTGTTATATCAGTGGGTTGCGACCTAGCATCCAGGAGGAATTAAGTCTGGTAAGAATGACTAGCATTGAAGAGGCATACTAGTTTTCCCTACGAGTTGAAGAGAAGCTAAATAAGAGGTTTGAAGGGAGACAAAGAGGGCATAGTCAAGGAGGAAGGGGTAGTGGTAGGTCATCTAGAGGCTGAAATGAAACCCAAAAGAAGAATGAAGATGTGGGTACTAGCAGGAACCAAAGGAATGAGGGTTTCAACCACTCCTGTGATCAAGACTTTGGAAATCAGAGAGGAAGAGGTAGAGGATGTGGACAAGGAAGAGGAGGCTTCCGTGGTACCTATTTCCATTGCAATGAAGAAGGTCATAGTGCCTTTGAATGCCCTCAATGACAAGGAAGGATAGATAGGAGAGTTGAGGGTCAAGCTAGGGTTGCTCATGTGGATGAGGATGCATAATCATCACATTTAGAAGATGCAAAAGAGGAGAGACTTTAGTAAATGAAAGGGTCCTACTAAGTGGTGAGATTGAACCAAGAAAAAGGAGGAGTTTATTCTGTACCAGGTGCAAGTGTGAGGATAAATGTTTTGATATGATCATTGATGGTGGTAGCACTGATAACTTAGTATTAGAGGAGATGGTCTCTAAGCTAAAGCTCAAAAATGAGAAACACCCCCAGCCCTATCAGATTGCTTGGGTGAAAGATGATCATAAGGTCCTAGTAAGTGAACAATGTTTAGTGAAATTCAAAATTGGGAGTTACCATGATGAAGTTCTCTATGATGTTATTCCAATGGATGTTTTCCATCTATTGTTGGGAAGACCATGGCAGTTTGATATGCATGCTGTACATGATGGTCATGCAAACACATACTCTCTAACAAAGGATGGAGTTTGCCACAAAGTGAAGCCCATGAAAAAGGAAGGTGAAAAGGTATATAACAGTGCTAGGATTTGTCTTTTTGATGGAAGGAAGTATTTAGATGGCATGAAACATCAGCGTATGTGCTATGCTTTGACTCCTAGGAAAGATAAAGAAGGTAGTAGTGAAATACCACTTGAAGTTTCAGATTTACTAGGTGAGTTTGGAGATATCATCTTTGATAATGTTCCAAAAGGATTGCCACCAGTAAGGCAAATCAGTCATTAGATAGATTTGATCCCAAGAGCTAGTTTGCCTAACAAGGCTACTTATAGGATGACTCCTACTGAAACTGAGGAGCTAAATAGATAGGTTCAGGAGCTATTGAGGAAGGGCTTGATTCAGGAGAGCCTAAGTGCATGTGCATACCTACAGTATTGGTACCAAAGAAGGATGGAGAGTGGAGGGTGTTTATAGATTCCTGAGCTATAAATAGGATAACCATCAAGTATCAGTTTCCTTTGACAAGAATGGATGATCTTATGGATTGATTGAGTGGAGCTCAGTACTTCAAATAGATAGATCTCAAGAGTGGCTATCATCAAATATGGATACGAGAAGGAGATGAGTGGAAAAAAACCTTCAAGACCAAGGAGGCTCTTTATGAGTGGTTAGTCATGCCCTTTGGGTTGACGAACACCCCAAGCACCTTCATGCGGCTTATGAATGAGGTACTTAAGAAGTTCTTGAGAAAATTTGTTATTGTCTATTTGGATGATATTTTAATTTTTAGTAAGACTTTGGAAGAAAATTTATTGCATATTCATAGTTTCCTTGAAAGGTTAAGGGAAGAGAAACTGTTAATTAATCTGAAGGAGTGTATATTTTCAAAAAGGGAGTTAGTCTACTTGGGATTTGTTATATCACCTGAAGGTCTTAAAATGGATCCAGAGAAGGTAAAATCCATCTTGGAATGACCTACTCCAAGGTCTACTACTGAGGTAAGATCATTTCATGGTCTGGTTAGTTTTTATAGGAAGTTCATTAAGAATTTTAGTGGCATATGTGCACCCCTGACTAACACAATAAGAGGGGATAGAAAAGAGTTCAAATGGACTGTGGCAGCTGTGAGAAGTTTTGAATTGCTAAAGAAGAAGGTGACAGAACAACCTATGTTGGCAATTCCAAATTTTAGAAAGGTGTTCCAGGTGGATTGTGATGCTAGTGGCAGTGCTATTGGAGCTGTATTAAGCCAAGAAGGTAAGCCTATTGCATATTTTAGTGAAAAATTGAATGATGCAAAAGAGAAGTATTCTGTTTATGATCAAGAGTTCTATGCAATAGTTCAGGCCTTAAAGAAATGGAGGCATTATTTATTGCCAAAGGAATTTGTTTTGTATATTGATCATCAGGCATTAAAGTACCTAAATAGCCAAGGTAAATTGAATCAGAAGCATATGAAGTGGGTAGAGTTCTTGCAGAGCTATACATTTGTGTTGAAGCATAGAAGTGGAAAATCTAATAGGGTTGCAGATGCATTAAGTAGGAGACAGTTGTTGAAAATAATAATGCAGGTTGAAGTAGTTGGGTTTGATGAACTCAAGAATCTATACCCTATGGATCCTGATTTTTTTGAAGCATGGAAAGCTTGTAAAGAGCCTATTGCTATAGACAAAACTAAGTGGTGAGACTATCTGATTCAGGATGGTATGTTATTCAAGGGCAGCCAATTGTGCATTTCAAGGAGTTCGATGAGGGAAAATCTGATTAAAGAGAAACATAGTGGAGGGATGGAAGGACATTTTGGTCGAGATAAGACCATTGCCATTCTTAGAGAACATTATTTGTGGCTTTAGATTTCACAAGATGTGAAGAAGTTTGTACAGAGTTGTTAGATTTGTCAAGTTGCCAAGGGATTTAGTCACAATACTGAACTATATCAGCCATTGCCTATTCCATCAAAGCCATGGGAGGACATAAGTATGGATTTTGTTCTTGGATTGCTGAGAACACAAATGGGTAATGACTCAGTATTTGTGGTGGTTGATAGGTTCTCCAAAATGGCACATTTCATTCCATGTCACAAAACTCATGATGCTGTCCATATTGCAGACTTGTTTTTTGAAGATGTGGTGAGACTACATGGTCTCCCAAGGAGTATAGTTTCTGACAGAGATACTAACTTTGTGGGGTATTTCTGGAGAACATTGTGGAAAAAGTTGAGAACAGACCTAAAATTCAGTTCCACACATCACCCGTAGACTGACTGCCAAATAGCAGCGGTAAACAGAAGTTTGGGCAATTTGCTGAGATGTTTAGTTGGGGATAAGCCTAAGGGGTGGGATTTGATTCTACCACAAGCTGATTTTGCTTACAATAACTCTATAAATAGGAGTACTAGTAGATCACCATTCCAAATTGTATATGGAAGTAGCCCAAGGACTGCACTAGAATTGAGGAAGATAGAGCAAGGGGAGAGGACAAGTGCTGAAGCTGAAGAATTTGTTGAACATATCAAGCATCTACATGAGGAGGTTTAAGCACACATTACCAAGATGAATCAAGAGTATAAAGGTAGGGCTGATGAAAGGAGAAGACATAAGGAATTCCAAGTAGGGGATCTAGTCATGGTACACTTAAGAAAAGAAAGATTTCTAGTCAGTACTTACAACAAGCTGAAAATGAAGAAATTTGGCCCCTGCAAAATTTTGAAGAAACATGACTCAGGAAATGCATATGAAGTAGAGTTACCAGATGAAATTCACATTTCTCCTATTTTCAACATTGCAGACTTAACAAAGTATCATGATGATGGTGCAGATGAGAAGCTGATGTTAGAGCCATGTCCAATTCTTACTTCTAAGAAGGAGGAGATAGAAGACATTCTAGATCATCGTGTGGGTAGGAGTACTAGAAATAGGCAATATGAAGAGTATTTGGTCAAGTGGAAAGGACGGCCGACGGAGGACTCAACTTGGATTTCAGCAGCCGAGGTTTCCCATTTGGGATTTCCTCTACCATACATAAAGTGACAGGGTCACTTTTCAATCTACCCTGGGTGTCTGATGCAAGAGCATCCAGAGGTGTAAAGGCAATCCTGTGTCAACCAAAAAAATGTACTTAGACTTAGTTTATGTTTCATGCATTTTCATTTCTGGATACCCATTTGGGTCAAATAAAGGTTCCAACTCTCATAGTTCCACTATCAGTGTTCTAGGATAGAGTATTTGAACAACTTGGGATACGTGTAAATGCTAGAAAAATAGGAGTATGTAATTGAGCCATCATTTTGGTGAACTAGAAGGTGTAAATTGGCCAGATGAATGTAATTGTAATTTAGAGCATTCTAGAAAAAGAATTAGGTCAAAAGGCCCCACGGTTTGAAAGTTATTGCAATTTTTTAGTTTTTGAAGACCTAAGAATGCTTCAAATTTAGGTTAGGGGCATTAAATGACCTTGAACAGGGCCAAAAAATGGGGGATGAGTGAAGCTGGTCCATAGGGCTATAAAGCGCTTTGAGAGCTTTTCAAAAATGTAAATAGTTTGTCAATCGAAGCTACGGTTCAAAAGTTATGCCTCCCAAAAGTTCGGTTACCGTTTGGATTCTTCTAGATTTGCACCAACTTCTAACGCAGCTTCTGGAGCCTTCTACTTGGTCAGTGGATGCCTAGTAGCACTTTCTAAAATTTATTCCTAATCCTTAACCCTTTGGGGTCTATTTAAGGACATTTCTGGCATTGTAAAAGGCAGTTTGGAGTGGAGTTTGAGAGGAGGTACTAAAAGGAGAATTTATCTCCAGATTTATGCTAATGTAAGCCCATAGCGCATGTTTTGAAGTCTATTTTTCTATGTACTGAGTGTATTAGCCTATCTACAAAGTTAATAAAATTTCCCTTTCCTGTTGTGTCCATTTTGTGCTTGGGTTGCATCCCCATCAATATTCCAGAATGGTTGGATATAAAGGCTCCATACATTAGCCCAACAATGGAAGCCAAGGATGTAACCATGCATGTATTGACACAGTCTCCCTGTGAGGATCCCAAGTATCTATTGTTGTTGTTCATTTGGGCATCACTATGATCTAGAATGTTATGAAGTACTAAAGCTAGTAGTAACTTATCCCATGTCTCTAAAAAACATAGCATAGGTTCAGGGTCCCTTGGCTCCTAGGAATTTGTAGTAGTTATTCTCATTGCTATAAGAATTAATTCAATGAAGAGTTGAGTGCAAGGAGTTGAAGAAGAAAGTTTTTCTTCTATCTAAATGCCATAATCATGAGGGTCATTCCCTTGTAGAAGCCTCTGCCACAATGAAATTACCTTTAAACCATGCAATGGATGTTGAAGTGGTTCCCAACCTTGAAACACTCTTATAAGTAATGGATACTTGGGATCATCATAGGGAGAGTGTGCCAATACTTGAAACACTCTTATAAGAAAATGTAGATGCAATACATGAAAAATTGCACAACTTGTAGTCCTCCCAATATTTGGATTATTAATTCTCAGAGACACTTGCAAGTGATTCCAATATCATAGTACCTACTACAACACATTTCTAGATTCTATTTGATGTCACTCCCATAATATCCTCTATATTGTCTAGTTCTTGTTTCCATCATGCAGTCTCTTGCATATACATTATTCTAGAGGTTTTTTGGTGGCACTTCTAAAATATGCGTGATTTCTCCATTTAGGGTTGTGAATGTCCATTGCTCATCAACCTTTAGCCCCAAAATGGATGTAGCAATGGTCTAAAGTTGAATCATAAACATTCATTCTATTGTCCATCACCATTATTATGTAGATCATATAGACCATATTTCACATGTCATTCTTATATAGAAGAGAGTGTTACCAAAAGAATTTGAGTAGAGGAGGACTAAACAACTGCCTTACCTCACTTCTTGTCTTTCAAGGCCTTTATTTTATAGTAAAACTCAAATTGATCCCTTTACTAATTTTTTTAAATGTATTTTTAGTTGTGAATGAGACTATTGTGAGAGAGGTGATCAATTATTTTTCATTTTCACTTTAAACATTAGTTGTCATTCATCATTAATAGGAAACTGAGGTTTAGGGTTGTGTGTGTTGGTGTTCCATAAAGTATAGTTACATCTATTTATTGTGCTAATAGTCTAATGATATTGAAATATTTTTGGGCTAGTTTAGTTTTTGCATGGTGTTACTATATGATTCTTTTACTCTTCATCAATTTAGATATAAATCCTCACTCAATTAGGGGATTGAACCTCAAGTTTGGAATCTTCCTTCGTTGGTAGCCATTTCATTCTTATTTGAACTATCTTGTGTTTCATATCAATATTTCTGACAACATTTCATTTATAGTCCTTTCCTATATGATCATCTTGATTGCGAATTATGACATTTAATCTAAATAGGTGTTTGAAGAAAAGATAACTGACATAATTCAATTTTAAAAAAGTTCAATATAATATGTATTCATATGCCACTCATAGATCTTATGCTAGGTAAGCTAACTGTTGTCAATGGAGATATTTATGAACCTCATTGCAAAATACTTAACCTATCCACAATTATCTTATTCAATTAAGCCCTAGTTAAATTCTAAAACCTTCACATTACAGTTGAAAGATGAGGTAATGTATTCATTAATGCAAATTAGCAACAAACATCAAAGACCTTAAAATTGACAATTTCAATATATATCCAATTTTTTTACCATTTAAATGTTCATTATAGTAAAATTTTGCCCTTCAATTCATAATTATCTCACTAGCATGGCATCAATAATGCATATGAATATTGGTTAAATAGATATAGTTCTTGATTTAGCTCTATTTCTTCTAAAAAGTTATGTATAGGTTGAAATAAAAACTAGTCTAATCGAAACAAAATAGGATTCGTAATAACAGTTTTCTATGCTTTCGCAAAATATATTATTGTAAATTGGTGAATAAAAATACTTTTTTTAATTTACATTGAGAGTTTGGGGATTATCACAATGTATTTCAATTTTATTTGTTAGTCCCTGGACTATAGTTTTCAAGTCAATCTAGTCTATAGTTATTTTTGGAAAATTTCATAAAATTATTCTTATCATATGTTAAATTTTCATTTTTATATTTAAAGGTAAATTTTGGTTTTTTATTTCTTATTTTTTATTGGTTATACTTATTTTTCTAGGCATTATTTTGTTTTTTTGAGAAAAATTAATAGAAAATAAGGTCACTACAAACATGCCAAGTTGGATGTCTTTCACATGTCTCCTGAAGCTTGCATAGATGACATTGCTATCAGACATGTTCCTTTTTTTCGAGAGCTCAAACTCTACCAAAATTTGATTCTCTTATCAGACCCATTAAAGTATCACTTGCATTAGAAACAAAGGAACTAAGAATACCATTAAGGATAGAAGCACCCACAAAGGTAGATACAAAGGTGAAGGACCAAGAAGATACTAATTTTGTTGACCCAATACCATTAGAAGCTACTGATTTTGTTGACCCAACACCATTAGCAATTCACCTACAATGGATCAACATGGAGAACATAAAGCAAAAGATCTTCCTTAAGTTTTAAAGTCAACGACTATTCCAATAGAGGTTGAGTTTGATTGGGAAGAAGCAAAGACATTGGATTTATTTTACCTAATTCAAATAATTAGATAGGCATAATCCCTTTGCGCATATCCATATTCACTAGTAGTAGAAAAGACACCTAAAACTAAGATAGGGTGTTGCACATGACCTATTTAGTTTTAAGGGTGTTTGCAGTTTCTAGAGATTATTTGTATGACCATTTAGTACTTGAATTTTATGTAGTCAGAAAATAGTTGGAGGTAGTGTTGAATGTACATTTATATTTGATCTCATTCAAAATTGTGGCTCCTACAAATGGTTTTTGACACTTAGGAGATTTCTCTTGGGAAAGGTATGTTGACATTAAGGTCAATTTGTCTATTAGTGATTCACACTTAGTCAATGTATAGTAGCTATTGAGTTAGTTGCTACCGAGCTTCAGAACCTATGTACAATTTATGCTGAGTGTAGCAGTGTTTACCGATTTGTTTAGTACAAATGAAGGAAACTCTAGTGTTAGCCAAGTTCCATAATGTTAATCAAGTTTCATAGTGTTAACCATGTTCTCTAGTGTCTACCAAGCCAACAGTATTAGCAATGTGAATCTGGTGTTTACCGAGCCATGGAGTGTCAACCAAGTGATTCAATATATGTTGAGTTTCGTAGTGTTCACTGAGTCACATAGTATTGAGCAAGTTCAAGATACTTGGAAGTGATCAGTATGAACTAAGATTCTTCAGCAACTAAGTGCCAGACAATGTTGAGTGTTGATAGTGGTTTCTGAGTATCATAGCATCATCGAGTTTGTCTTCAGAACCCGAGTTCTAGGAGTTGGACTGACTTTGTGAATTTTGGTGAAACTTGTATTGTAGTCGACTCCAGTAAGTTGTGATTTGGATTTCTATATATGTAATACATTGTATCATATCCAAATAAGAAGAGTAAGCATATGATGAGTAGAAGTATGAATTAAACAAGGCTACAAGAAGTATAAGGGACAACAAAGTATTATCTATCACAACAAGGTGATCATTAAAATTCAAGGAATCTCATTAGTAAATCAAAGTTTCAGATCAAAGATCAACCACTAGTTCATGGTAATAGGTGTATCAGTCAAATCCTTTAATAGGGTAGACTTAATAGTCTTTGATAAATCTCTTTATCGAGTGCATACTTTATTGTATGTTTGTAAATCCTTTAACAAGGTGGGCCTCATAGTCCTTATTTCTCCTAATAGGGTAGATCATCAGAAGTGATCAATTATAAGTCTTAATAGGCCAAATTTATACTATAGTACTAAATCTTGTGGGTATTATCCCCACCCCATTTTTACTTTCTATTTGGAAGGTTTCTGGGTCACCATATCTTATGTCAAACTGCTATGAATGTTTATTTGCTTTCATTCTTTCATGCATGCAATTAGATCATAATATTATATGAAGGATTAATTGGTGAAATAAGATTAAGTTTTATTGGTTTCTGATTCACCCCTCCCCTCTTAGTAACCTTGCCTACCTCATATTTCCAACAATTGGTATCAGAGCTTTTTGGTTCTCAGAGAAGAAGTTTAATAGCTTAAGCATAGATAAGAGGGAATGGAGGTATGCATGATAGATAAGGCTATTGACAATGAAAATTTGGATCTTCAATTAGCTATTGGGCAACTAAAGAAAGCAAAGGAGCAACTCTCTCAATCATTGAAAAGAAGGAAATATCTTGCAATACAAATGAATGACAATCTCTACACTAAAGAAAGATTGAAGATATATATCCAGAAAGAAACTCAGATGAAGCTGATGAAGAAATCAAAGACCTATTAGAAAAGACTTCCAATCTTTAAGAAGTTAGAAAGGCGATAAGAGAACAAGAAATCCAGTCAATAAGATTATGTGAATTCATGGAAGAAAAATACAAAACCAAAGAAGAGATAGAAGAAAAGAACAATGAAATTCAACATCTATCCCTTCAGCAAACAAACTTCATTGATCAACTCACTAATGAAAATGAAGAACTCATGAATCTAAGGTGAGAAAATGAAAAACTACAGAATGATCTAAACACTGAAAAGAAAACTAATGAAAGGATAATGAAATATCAAGAAATCTTGAATCAATTGAATGAATTAAGTCAGTACAGACACAAGGGAAAACTTGGAATAGGATACACAGAAGAAGGTGAATCATCCAAGCAAGGAGCTCAAAAGAATCAAAGGTCTACTTGCAATCATTGTGGTAAGATAGGTCATACATCAAACAAATGTTGGAGTAATGGTAAAGAAAAATTCAATGGAAAGTGTTATAGTTGCAATAAGCATGGTCACAGAGCAAGTGAATGCAAAGAAAAACTTGTGTTTGAAGGTAAATGTCACAATTGTAAGAAACAAGGACACAAATCTTTTGAATGCAAAACCAAGATATTGAATCCAACAGAATAGATTGTGAAAGAAATATTTGGATGGGACTACAACACATGGTGTAGATGTCACTACTGTGGTGAATTTGGGCACATTGGAGCAAATTGTGTAAAACATCGTATAAGGAAAAGAGACACCACTAAAAGATGCTTTATTTGTACAGAATTTGGACATCTTGCCAAGAACTGTATGAACATAGGAAGAATTGAAGATGAAAAGAAAGACAAAGCTAACAATATCAAAAAGTAGATGAAGCAAATATGGATACCAAAATCTCCTGTGAATGCAACTCCGAGTCATGAAGTAGATGTCACTCATGAGTTGGGTGACTCAAGCATCTCAACTTGAATCCCTATGGGAATAACTAGAAATGAGACTCTAAAATAGACATCTCTCATCAGTTTCAACCAACAAGAAGAAGAGATCCATATCAACATTTAGGATGCACGAGGATTACCGAGTGGTCACAAAAATCATAGACCTTACCGAGCATTAAAAGTTGAACCAAGTGGAAGATAACCTGTCACCGAGCGATCAAATGTACCAAGTATTAATGGTGATTGTGAAGAGGAAATTCATTAAAAGGAAGAAAGTGAATGCATTGTTTCACCATGAATTTCTAGAGCTTAAGAATGATTTGTGTGTTTTTTGTTGAAGAAATTTTGAGTTTTCCAAAATCCTACCGAGCATGGTGTCTTCTAGTAGCAAAACCAAAAGGGGGTCTAAAATGTTGGCTCGAGGAATCGATTATAAGGTGCCAAATTTCAAATTAAGTCCAACAATTGCAGAAGTGCTTGACCTAGTTGGTGTGCAATCGACACAAATTTTTCCCAAGGTCTTGCTCATACATGATATCTATTCATATTATAAATGTTGTATTCAAGATCTAGGCACTCATGAGATGAATGAAGCATTGAACAAGTTATGTGTGAATGGAATTCTAAAACCTAAGCATCAACATCTAGAAGCTAAGGGCTTAACACATATTTCACATATACTAAGGAACTTTTAGTCAAAGTGGATAAGACCAACCCATTCTAATCACAAGGAAAATGATTCATAGAATTATTGGTCTTCCAATGTTGGACAAAGAAAAAGTCACCAAAACCCTAAGCTAGGTTCAACTGGAAAAGAAAAATCTTGCCAAGTGGGATGGTAGAGGAATGAAGATTGGCAATGTCACTGACATGGAATTGAAATTTGGCATCCATATCATTTCTCACAAGATCTATAGCTCCAGTCATCTCAACAGTGTGTCATGTGAAGCAGTTAGTCTGGCTCTTAAAGTAGTGAAGAATAGCATGTCATTTGACCTTGTCGAGTTGGTATTGAATCAATTCAATAAGAACATGGAGAGCATTAGAGGTTCCAAGAATAATTTGTGTAAATTTGGTTCACTCTTGACTTGTTTATTTTTCTTTGTGCAAAAATTCTTCCCTTCTAAAGGATCAGTTGTATGGAGAAAAGATGTCCCTATTTTATATCAAATAAATGAGTATATAGCATAAATGGGTGAAAATTTTGATAGCATCATGGACAAATACTTTGAAACAATCAAAGAGAAGATGTAGAATAGATATAGAATACCTGTGAAGCTTGTAGATGGCTACAATAATGATATCTATTTTATGGTAGATTGTGACAAGGTATATATTCAGGCAGTGAGGCCTAGAATAGCATGGGTTAAACCTCTGGAGTATGAGGTTAACATAGACGAGACTTGATATATCATTGAGGCTCTGCTGAATGAGCATGTGGACCCTAAGGAACCATATTTTGGGACTTATGAAGAAGCCAAGGCAAGAATAGAATTTGAAATTAAGCTTCCTTGAGTAGTTGTCAAAGGGAAAAAGAGGATATCAAATCTAAAACAAGCAAGTTCTACTCTCCTGCTGACTAGAGGAAAAGGTGATGATGTGGAAGAAGACAATGTAGAGGATGAAGATGAGGAATCCAAATCTGAGGAAGAAGAGCCTATAAGAAAGAAAGGTAAGGTTATCATAACCAAACCTACTAAGTCATCCACTATTGTATTCACAAGAAGGGCACCAAAATCTAGGAAGAAATTGAAGTTAGGTGAGGAGGATGCTAAGAAAATTATCTTCAAAAATCCTCTACCTTCACTTCAAGAAAAGTTAAAGGAATTGGAAGAAGGAGCTAGAATGGAAATTTTCAAATCTCTTAGATATGAAACTAGAAATATAGATGAGAAAAAGCCAATTAAGGACATGTTGATGACAAAATTGGGAAAATGGAAGTACTCACATGATCATCTTGTACAACAAATTCTTGATGAGCTTATGCAAGTAATCAAGCCTAGATTGGATCATGCAAATAAGACTACAAAAGATATATTTGAATAGACTCTGAGGCAACTCATGTTGAGTCTCAGTGAAAAAGAGGTAAAAGAATCTTTAAAGAAAAATGAAGAAAAGATCACTCTTAAATTCAATACATGTATGATATTGATAAAAGACATTGAATATGTAGTGAAGGAAGCCACAACCACATGGAAAAAAATTTACAAACTGCATCAACCTAGTAATTTTGTTGTCCATGTTAATGACAAAGATGATGATGAGGATGAAGAGTATGTAGAAACAAAAGATGATGTAGTAGATGATGCAAATTTGGATGATGAGGAGGAAGAACTGGAAGCTACTGGAGGAAGTTTTCTAGAGATTCAAAGCATTGAGGAAAATGATGCAAAAAAGATTGTAGCTGCAGTAATGGCTTCATTTCCTCATTCTTTCAGTAAAGCCTTAGTGCAATCTAGCTCTAAGAAAGCTTCTATTGAATTGATTGTGACTACCACTACAACACCATGCACCCAACCAAGCTCAGGACCTATTCAACTGAGTATTCCATTAACTGAAGTGGCCAACACTTTATTTATCGAGTAGCAAGCACCTCCATCATCAAGTTTTATCATACAACAAGGTATTTCTACTATTAGTACTATATCTACATTTGTTGCTAGCCCCTTTGTTTCTACTATTGTTTCCATTCCACATATAGCTAGTACAATGACAGTTGAGAACAAGTCTCAATTGAGTACTAAAGTTTCAAATAAGGATAAGGGTAAAGAAGATGATATTGATCTTGATGAGGATATAGTTATTATAAATTAGGATATCTCTACTCTCAATCCTAATCAAATAAACATCATGGGTAAATTATTACAAAAGAGAGCTAAGCAATATAAGCTTAGAGAAGAGAAGAAAAAGAAAACTCAAGTTCTTGAAGATGTAAAGGACATATTTTTAAGTGCACTAAGTATTGAGGTTGATAGTACACAACCTATTTTGGATCAGTTAGCAAAAGTTGTCCATAAATTAAATGAAGACTTAAATGGACAAGATAAGTTGATACAAAGAGAAGAAAGAAAATTTGAGAACAAGGTATTGGAACAAGTGGTACAAAAAATTGCAATAAACCAAATAGAATTGTCTACTACTCTTGTTTCATTGGATACATCTATAAATAATGCAACTATATTATTTGTTAAGTTGTGTGATACATATATCTTCACACAAGACATTAAAAATAAACTCTCAAAGATAGATGATGACATGAAGGCAAGTGCACACTAGTTGTCACTTGACCCAAGCTATAGTTCTGCTCATTATTCAAAGATCAGATTTTTGACAAACTTGCAAGCATAATTACTAAAGGAAGAAGCCAGGATTAGGGCCACACTTGAAAAAATCCAAGGCATGATTCTTCCAAACATGGATGCATTGTAGACACACATTGCACATGCTAAGACACTCATCCATGACAATAACTTCTCCATAGTTGATCACATGATGGAGCTATCAACAAAAGTTTAGATTGCATTACATGCAAGCAAGGTGTGACAAGAAAATTGGGACAAGACAATGGCATTAATCTTGAAGGTACACTCTGAATTCTTGTCACATTTTGGTATTAACATATAATATACACCTTTGGCATTTATCTCAAAAAGGGGGAGAAGTATAGATAATTATATTTATGTATAAAGAGGGAGAACCATATGTAAGTATACGTAAAGGATACATGTATGGGGGAGCAATACTCCAGGTATACATATGGGAAAAGTAGAAATAAGCAATATAGATAGGTAGAAAACATCTTTTACAAAAGCAATTTTGAAAAATCTTTTTAAAAAAATAGAGTTGTTACCGAGTTGTAGACACAAAATGGAGATAAAAGAATGTTTTGACTTATAATTTTGAGTATTTAGTTTTTGGATGATAAGTGTTTTTGTCACTAATACAAAAGGGAGAGATTATTGACATTAAGGTCAGTTTATCTATTAGTGACTCACACTTAGTCAATGTACAATTGCTACCGAGTTACTCAGTTGTTGTCGAGCTTCAGAACCTATATACAGTTTATGCTGAGTGTAGTAGTGTTTACAAAGTTGTTTCGTACAAGCAATGGAAACTCTAGTGTTAACTAAGTTCCATAATTTTAACTGAGTTTCATAGTGTTAACCATGTCCTCTAGTGTCTACCAAGCCAGTAGTATTAGTGATGTGAATCTAGTGTTGATCGAGCCATGGAGTGTCAATCGAGTGATTTAGTATATGTTGAGTTTTGCAGTGTTCACCGAGTCAGAAAGTGTGGACTGAGTTTAAGCTACTTGGAAGTGATTAGTATGAACCAAGCCTCTTTATCAACCAAGTGCTAGATGATGTCGAGTGTTGATAGTGGTTGTTGAGTATCATAACATCACCAAGTTTGTCTTTAGGACCTGAGTTCCAGTAGTTGGGCTGACTTTGTGAATTTTGGTGAAACTTGTATTGTAGCCGACTCTAGTAAGTTTTGATTTGGATTGCTATATATGTAATGCATTGTATCATATCCAAATAAGAAGAGTAAGCATATGATGAGAAAAAGTGTGAATTAAGCAAGGCTACAAATAGTTATAAGGGACAACAAAGTATTATCTATCACAACAAGGTGATCATTACAATTCAAGGAGTCTCACCAGTAAATTAGAGTTGTAGATCAGAGATGAGCCACTGGTTCATCCTAATAGGTGTATCAGTCAAATTATTTAACAAGGAGTGCATACTTCATTGTATGTTTGTAAATCCTTTAACAAGGTGGACCTCATAGTCCTTATTGCTCCTAACAGGGAAAATCATCAAAAGTGATCAATTGTAAGCCTTAACATGTCAACTTTATAATGCAGTACTAAAGCTTGTGGGTATTATCCCCACCCTGGTTTTACTTTCTATTTGGAAGATTTTTGGGTCACTATATCTTGTGTCAAATTGCTATGAATGTTTATTTTCTTTCATTCTTTCATGCATGCAATTGGATCAGAATATTATATGAAGGATTAATTGTTCAAATAAGATTAAGTTTTATTGGTTCCTGATTCATCCCTCCCCTCTTAGTAACCTCTCCTACCTCATATTTCCAACAAGGTACAATTTTGCTCTCAATTGAAATGTAAAGAGAATTTTTTTATAATTGTAAATATTTATAAATTTGTTCCCAATATTCAGTGCTATTGAAATTTATGTCTATTCATGACTAGGTTTTAATATAAGTGAATGTGCCTCTTAGACTATCAATGTGTAAATTTGATGCCAATTATTTGAAATCATAAATATTTGTAGTTCACATTCCTAAAAAAATTCCCTAGAACAAGAAACACCCTTGTTCTATGTTGGGGTTATAGTGTAGTGTCTATTTAAGCATTTAAGATATGCAAAGACAAGGAAGAAATGTGGAATATTGGACTTGGGGGCATTGGGAAAATTAGTGTGAAGATTTGCAAGGAACTTGGACATCATTTGACTATTATAAGCTCTTACAATAAGAAAAGAGAAGAGGTACTGAATGTCCTTTGAGAAGATGAATACCTTTTTGGAAATGATGCTACCCAAAATCAAGTTTTTTTTAAACAAAAGAAGCATACCGACAATTTTATTTGAATGATCTATTTAAGGATCAAATATTATTGCCCTTATTTGCTAATTTGTTGCTTGTAAAAGTTTTAAATTTTTATTGATGATAATTTTTATTAAGATTATGATGCTAAATCACAAATACCATGCAAATTTCCAATCGCATAATTAGCATCAACTTTAGTATTTTTTTATGCATATATTAAGGAGAAGTTTTATGCTCTAGCTTGTAGTTTTGTAGCAGAATAAGTAGTTAAGAGTCCAAGAATAAATGCATGATTTCACATACATATCAAACTATTTTTTATGTCCAATAAACCATGTACAACATGTTTAGGAGTTGCTAAGACTTTCTTGCTTCTTTCAATTAATTTAGGAATTTGATTTGCAATCTACATTAGTAGGAAAAAAATAAAACTATGATTTGTATTCAGCTTTTGTGTGGAGTTTATGAAGAGAGAAATATTTCATTTAATTAGATATTATTGCATAAAACTTTGGATTTATTTTCTTTAAAATGGGGCATTCTCTATTACAAAATAAAGCATCAGTATTTCCATTTTGTGCATAGAATATTGGAGTGGTGTGTTGACCTTATGGCTAGAATATTTGTCAATTAGTGCCAAAACACTTGATCATTTGGTCGGTTACATTGTTATCAAGCACCATAAAGTAAACCTTGTAGATAGTGTTAATCAAGCAGACCATTCATGAAGTTTTAACTAAGTAAAGCAAAAAGATAATGTTAATCAAGCTAGGAGTGTTAACCAAGTAGAGTAAAAGTAGCGTTGACCAAGTTGCAATACTAACCAAGTTATTATTGTGTCAACTGAGCTCTTCAATGTTTGTTGAGACATCAGTGTTAATCGAGTTCTCACCTACTCTTGAGTGATCAATATGGACTGTGCACTAGTGTTAACTGAGTGCCAAAGATTGTCAAGTTTACTATTTTTCCAAGTGTTAGTATATCACCTGAGTGGACTTCTGAACCAAAGTGTCAACATTGAGCTGACTTAGTGAAGATTGTTGAATATGGTATTGTAGCTAACTCTAGAAGGTAATTATTTGGATTGGTATAAATGAGAGATATCTTTTCATATCCAAGTATGCATGCAAATATATATGGTATATGAAGAACATGAAAGTTTGAAGATTGACTAAAGACTACAAGAAGTATAAGGAAAAATAGAGTCTTGTCCATAACATTAAGGTGATCATTCTACACTAAAGGAATCTCATTCAACAAACTAAGTTGCATAATAGAGATCATCTACCGGTTCATCCTAAAAAATGCATCAATTAAATCATCTAACAAGGTGGACTTAACAGTCTTATGCAAAATCTCCTAACCAAGTGCATACTTCATTGCATTTTATAAATCCTTTAACAAGGTGGACCTAATAGTCCTTATTGCTCCTAATAGGGCATATCACCATAAGTGATCACTTATAAGCCTTAATAGGCCAACTTTAAGTTGTAGTACTAAAGCTATGGGTATCATCCCCACTCTAGTTTTACTTTATATTTGGAAGGTTTCTGGGTCACCAATTATTGTGTCAAGTATTATGTATGTTTTATTGTTTTCTATCTTTCATGCATGCAATTAGATCATAATAGTTTATGAAAGATTAATTAGTGAATTAAAGTTAAAGTTTTATTGGTTCCTGACTCACCCCCCCTGACCCCCCTCTCAGTCACCTAGCCTTCTCTACATTTCCAACAATTGGTATCAGAGCATTTGGATCTCATATTAGAAGTTTAGTAGCTTGAGAAAAGATCAGAGGTAATGGAAGTGTAAAAACTAGATAAAGCTATTAAAAATGAATGGATTTGCAGATGGTCATGGATCAATTCAAGAAAATAAAAGAGAAACTCTCTAAATCCTTGCAAAGAAGAACATAACTACACAGATGAATGAATCTCTACATGAAAGAATTGAAGATATTTGTCAAGACAAAAATTCAAATGAAACCGATGCATTAATTAAAGATTTACTTGAAAAGAATCTCACTCTACATGAAGAAGTTAGAAAGATGAAAAGAGAACAAGAAATTTAGTCAGTCAAAATGTGTGAAGACATGAAACAAAAGACATAGCAAAAGAAGAGAAAATATTGTTAACTAAAAAGATAGAAGAAAAGGATAATGAAATTCAACACCTATCTCTTTAGCAAGCAGATTTGATAAATCAACTCAATTGTGCAAATCAAGATCTTATCAAATTGAGGATTGAGAATGAAATGTTGTAGAATGATCTCAGCATAGAAAGGAAAACCAATGAAAGGATAATGGAATCTTAAGAAAGCATGAATCAATTGGACAAGAAAACTCAATTTAGACACAAAGACAAAGTTGGATAAGGCTATATAGATGAAGGTCAATCATCACAACAAGGAGCTCAGAAGAACAAAAGGCTTACATGTAATCATTGTGGAAAGACAAGGCATACATAAAAAAAGTATTAGAGCAATGGTAAATCAAAATTTAGTGGAAAATGTTATAATTGTAACAAACAAGGTCATAGAGAAAGTGAATGCACAGAGAAAACCAAGTTTGAAGAAAAATATTTCAAATGCAACAAACAAAGGCACAAATCCTCAAAATGCACAACCAAGAAATGGAACCCAGTAGAAAAAATTATGAAAGCTATCTTTGGTTGGGATTATAAAACATGGTGTAGATGTTACTTGTGTGGTGAGCATGGTCAAATTGGAGTAAATTGTACAAGAACTCATACGAGGAAAATAGATCCTATAAATATTTTTTTGTATGTAAAGAACTTGGTCATCTAGCCAAGAACTATATGAACCAAGCCATAGTTGAAGATAAAAAGAAAGCAAAGGATAACAATATTAGAAATCAAATGAGGTAGCAATGGGTAATGAAATATCCAGAGAATACAAGTCAAATTCATGAGAACATTGACACCCAAGTCGATGAATTGGGCGACTCAACCATTTCAAGCTAATTATCCATGAAGATCATTGGAATTGTGATTAGAAGGAATATCTTATATCAGTTCCAGTTAGAAAGCAAAAGGATCCAAATCAACATTTCAAATGCATTGGGATCATCGAGTTGAATGTCAGTTTGAACTAAGCAAAGTTAGGTTGCATAACCTTACTGAGCATAGTCAAGCAAGTTAGTTCAAATTGAGCTTTATTGAGTTCAGAGACCTAACCAAGCATGAAAGTGGGTGGCATTTATCAAATTGAAGATCCAAGTCAAAAATAGAAGGTATTAGACAAGCATTTCATATCTACCGAATTAAACAAGCTATCTGTCATACAATGCATTAATGAAAACTTAAAGAAAAATTTTGAATAAAAGGGAAGAATAAAAAATTTTCATTTTTCACCATGAATTCAAGAGAGAATAAAGTAAAGCAACCTCAAAGCCCCTAGGAAATTCAAAGAAAATTCATCAAGGACTATTCTTCCATCACCGAGGATCATGGCATCTTCATCAAGCAACAAAGTTAAGAAGGTATATGAGATGTTAGTAAGGAACATTGTGTGTGAAGCCCTAAAGTTCAAACTTTGTCTTGTGATTGCAGAGGAATTGGACCCAACCAATGCACACTCAAAAATTCCATCAAAGGTACTATCAATTCATGACATAAGATCTTTCTATCACTATTCAATTCAAGAATTAGGAACCCTAGAGCTGAATCAAGTATATGAGGCATTGTGTGTGGATGAAAACCTAAAACCTGAGCAAAACCACCTCGAAGTGAAAGGCTTAACCCATATTTTGCATATGCCAAAGAATTTTTAAATCAAGTGGGTTAAGCTTATCCTTAGCCATGTTCATGATATGAAATTTTGGCTTGATCAACCCATCAAGATTACGAAGAAAATGATCCACAGCATTACCAGATTTTCAATGCTTGAAAAATCCAAGATGATCAAAACCCTAGGTCGGATTGAGCTAGAAAAGAAGACTCTCACTGAGTGGAATGGTGGAGGAATGAAGCTAAATTTCACTAACATGGAAATTAATTTTGGCATTCATGTAATTACACATAAGATATATAGTTCCATTCGACCAAATAGTGTGGCATGTAAAGCTGTGGACTTGGCTTTCAAGGTAGTCAAGAACAATCTTTCTTTTGACCTTATCGAGTTGCAGCTAAACCAATTGAGCAAAAACATGGAAAGCATCTAGGTATCAAAGTCAAATCCATATAAGTTTGTTTCACTTTTAGTCTGGTTATTATTTTATGTTCATAAATCATTTTCCTTCCAAGGACAATGTAGTATGGAAGAAGGAAAGACCCATTGTGTATTAGATTAATGAGTACATAACTAAAATGGGATACAACTTTGAGGGCATCATCGATGCATATTTTGAAACTTTCGAGGAAAGGATGCAAAGTAGATTCAAAATTTTAAAGTAACTAGTAGATGACTATGAACAAGATATATGTTTCCTTGTAGACTGTGATAAGGTACATATTCAAGTAGTTAGACCTAGAGTTGGATGGGTAAGACCTCTTTCCTATGAGGTAAACATTGATGATACTAAGGATATCATTAAGGCTCTTGTCAATGAGCTTGTGGACCCCAAAGCACCTTAGTTTGGAACCTATGAAGAAGCAAAAACTATGATTTCACTTGAAATCAAGATTCCTCAAATTTTGAAGAGAGTAAGGAAGAAGGTAGATAATATTGAAAAAGAGAATATGAAATCTAGTTCCCCTCTTCTGCTCACAGAAGGTAAAGGTGATGACATTGAAGAAGAAGAAAAGAAACATGAAGATGAAGAAGAATTAAAAGAAGAACCACCTAAGAAGAAGGGAAAATCAATATCAAGGAGAGCTACAAGGTCAACTCTTGCCTTTACCACCAACAAACCCAGCAGATCAAGGAAGAAGCTCAAACTTCAAGATGAAGAAGAAGATGAAGAAGAAGAGTAGTAGATATCATTCAAAAGGTCTACTCCAACCTTTGAAGAAAGATTGAAGTGACTCAAAGAAGGAGGAGGTATGGAATATTTCAAGTTTCTTAAGTATGAGATAAGAAATAAAGAGGAGAAAATGCAGATAGAAGAATCCTTAGAGGTAAAGATGGCAAAGTGGAAATACTCTTTGAGTGAATTAGGTAGTCAAGTTCCTAATATTCTACTTAAGGAAATATCACATTGTTGGGATAATGTAGTAATGGTTGCCAAGGATATCCGTGATCAAACCTTGAGAAAGGTAATGCCAAACCTATCAGACAAGGAAGTGAAAGAGGCATTGAAAAAGCATGAACAAACATTGATTCCTAAGTTCAATGCATTCTTAATTCTATCAAATGATATTGAATCTATTGTGAAATCCAATACAAATTCATGGAAAAACATTTATGGATTGAATGTTGTAAAGCCCATTGAGGAAGTTGTTCAGATAGATGATGTGAATGATGATGAAGGGGACATGGAAGATCAAGCAACTAGTGATGATCTACCTAAAATTTAGAATATTGAAGATTTAGATCCGGAAAAGATTGTAGTAGAGGTAATGGCTTCCCTCCCTAATTCTCTAAGAAAAGCCTTAGTGACATCAAGTTTAGAGGATACTACATTCGAGTCTCAAACTATTGAGTTAAACAATGTTCAACCTAAGTACTCAATTGGCTGTTGGATCTATCTTACCAAGTTCAGAGATAAGTACTATTATCACTACTTCATCTACCGAGCTACAGGCTCCACTAATCTCAGTATCAAGTCAGATCAAGTTACAACAAGGCATTGTAAGTACTACTATAATTGTTGTTGTTTCTCCAATTAGTCATGTTGTTATTATTGTAAGTGATTCCATAGAAGGTGCAATGACAATTGAATTCAAGCCTCAAATGAGCACTACGATATAAGTAAAGGTGAGGAAACCATTCCTTCACCTATTCCAAAGGATAAAGGGAAAGAGATAGAAGTTTCTATTGATGAATTTGATCTAGATGAAGACATAGTAATTCTAGATTGGGATCTCTCCAATCTTACTCCTGATCAAATGGACACTCTTGGAAAACTTTGGAAGAAAAGAGCCAAACAACAGAAGCTTAGAGTAGAGAAGAAGAAAAGAAATCAAGTGCAGGAAGACATCAAAGGTATATTTCTTGATGCACTGAGTATTGAAGTTAATGAAAAAACTCTATTTTGGACCAACTTGTTGACATAGTCCACAAGTTCAATGGAGATTTGAATGGTCAAGAGAAACTACCATAGAGGGTAGAGATAAAATTTGAGAATAAAGTTTTAGATAATGTGGCATGGAAGATTGCCATAGGTCAAGTGGAACTGTCCACTATCCTTATTTCTTTTGAAAGCACTGTTAATAATGTTATTTCCTTGTTTATAAAATTAAGTGATACCACAAATTTTACCAAGGAAATCACAAGCAAGCCATCAAATATTGACACTGATATGAAGATAAGTGCAAACCAATTGTCACTTGACCCAAGTACTAGCTCAACACATTTTGTTAAGATTGGGTATTTGACCAACGTACTGGCAGAGTTATTGAGAGAAACAACAAGAATTAGGGCTATACTATCAAAAATTTAGAGTTTGATAATTCCAAACATGAATGTAATGTAGAAACACATTGTTCATGGAAAGACATTAATCCATGATAACAAATTTTCTATTTCTAATCATATGATGGAGTTATCAGCTGAAGTTCAGATAGATTTGCATACTTCTAAAGTTTTGTAAGAAAATTGGGACAAAAACATGTCTCTAATTTTGAAGGTGCATAGCGATTTCCTCTCACATTTTGGTATTACCTTGTAAATATGCATGTCAAAAACAAGGGGGAAATTATAGCATGTGAGGAATCCAAGGGGGAAATATAGTTATATACATCATATGATGAAATGTATAAAGAAGAAGGATTATATGTATATAGAAAAACTACAAAAACAATTTTGAAAAATAAAAAAACAAAGTCAGTGTTAGCTGACTATCAACACAGTAGTCAAAACTGAGCTACAGACCCAAGTACATTGATAGTGGGGGGTTTTGACTTATCACTTTAAGTATTTAGAATTTTTGGTATGATAAGTGTTTTTTCTACTAATGCCCAAGGGGGAGATTGTTGACCTTATGGATAGACTATTTGTCAATTAGTGCCAAAATACTTAATCATTTGGTTGGTTACATTGTTAATGAGCACCATAGAGTAAACCTTGTAGACAATGTTAACCAAACAAACTAGTCATGAAGTGTTAACCAAGTGAAGTAGAAAGACAAGGTTAACCGAGCTAGGAGTATTAACCAAGTAGAGTGAAAGTAGTGTTGACTAATCTGCATTACCAACTGAGCTATTACAGTGTCAATTAAGCTCTTCAATGTTTTTTGAGTCATCAATATTAATCAAGTTCTCACGTACTCCTGAGTGACCAATGTGGACTATGTACTAGTATTAACTGAGTGCCAAAGATTATGAAGTTCACTATGTTGGTGAGTGTCACTATATGACCCAAGTGGACTTCTGAACCTGAGTGTCAGCACTGGGCCAACTTAGTGAAGATTGTTGAATATGGTATTGTAGCCAACTCTAGAAGGTAATTATTTGGATTGGTATAAATGAGAGATATCTTGTCATATCCCAGTGTGCATACAAATATGTATGGTATATGAAGAACATGCAAGTTTGAATATTGACTAAGGGATATAGGTAGTATAAGGAAAAGTAGAGTCTCATCCATCACATTAAGGTGATCATTCCACATCAAAGGAATCTCATTTACCAAACCGAGTTGCATAGTAGAGATCAGCTACTAGTTCATCCTAACATGTGTATCAGTCAAATCCTCTAACAAGGTAGGCTTAAAAGCCTTATGTAGAATCTCCTAACTGAGTGCATATTGTTAGCCTAAAGCATTAATTTAATTTCATTTATTAAATTTGCTTTATTCCCTTCTTAATATTTTACTTTATGCACCTTTTGCATCTCTATTTAATAATTAATTAGTAATTATTAAATAGCTTTTCCTTTTTAGGTTACCTTTTTTGGGTTTTGATCTCCTTTTATAAGGATTGATCTCTTTTGTATTTTTTTATATTTTCCATTTCTAAAAATACATTAGCATATTTTTTAGAGCAAAACCGTTTGCCTCCTCTTGTCTTTTTCTTTTCTGACAGGTTTTTGCATGTAGGTATTCAAAGGCTTTGTTGATTTGTGTTGATCAAATCCTTCATGGTATCAAAGCCATTTCTACGAACCTCCTATCTGTCTTTTAGATTTGTCATTCAGGCTCTGGAAAGATAGTTGAGTTCTCACCACATCATGTGGTTATTCAAGACCTCCATGATCCTAATTTGGTTATTGCTACAGGGAGTATTGATCTTCAGTCTCACTTATATCAGTTCAATGGCTTTGAGAGCTCTGATTCCACAGGTGTTTCTCTCATTGCTCATGCAAATACAGTGAGAAAACTATGGCATGAGCATTTTGGCCATGTCAATTACAGATATCTACAATAGATGAGTACACAAGAGCTAGTGATTGGGTTACCTCAGATCTCTTGTACTGACGGTGTGTGTCAAGGTTGTGCACTTGGAAAACATCACAGAGATCCTTTTTTGACAGGTAGATCCACACATGCTAAGGCACCATTGGAGTTGATACATAGTGATGATGAGTCCTTCCTTCCTTCTTTTATTGCTATCTCTTTTTGGAGTAGAGTTTTTCCCACTGGGTTTTCTCTATTTCTCCATTTCATAGAGATTTAGTTGTGATTGGGTACCTCATCAGGCCTTGTTGCTGGGAACCAAGTTTGCTTTAAGCTTTGCATTGTAATTTCCTTGCTCTTTCTGCATTGTTTGTGGTTGCATTGTTTCTCATCTTAAGGGGGGGTGGCAGAGTAAAGCGTTAATTTAATTTTTTTGATAAAAAATTGCCTTGTAACACGTGTAGAGGCCGTACGGCCCTACTGGGAATTTTTTTTTGCCTCTCGGATAACCGTTGAGGCCAAATAGATGTCACAGATGGATCCAGGGCCCGGGTGAAGGAGTGTTTTTTTTTTAATTATTATTTTTTAATAAAATAAAATAATTTTTATTGCTTTTGGGGGCCCTGTTGCTTTTTTGCGATAACTCTCGCATACAGGGGTCTTTTTCAGATCCAAAAAAAGTGTCAAAAAGCTAATTTTGAGACAGAGATGATGGAGAAGGAATTTTCAATTTTTTTTCTAGATTGATACCTATTTTGGCATTTGAAGTTTGTTGATGACTTCTATCTTTTGGGGGGTATAACTTCTTCGTTATAGCTCTGTTTTTCGTTCTGAAAAAAGTGTCGAAAAGCTCTTCTTGAACACTTTCTAGATTCTTAGTCTTTTCACTAGTATTTGGTACTAGGTATTTTTGATTTGTATCTAAAGATTTTTTGCTCTTATCTCATTTACATAATCTATTTGTAAGTTGGGGTTCGGTTTATTGCATTGTGGGGGCATTTTTATCTTATTTTTCTGTTATTATATCAATATATATGGAGAAAAAAAAACACCTTTCTAAAACAATGGCCGAGACCACTTCTTCTCTAGAACTTCTGACCCCTCATATTTATCACATCTGGAAGACCTCAATGACTCAGCTTCTCCAGTCAAAAGGGTTGTGGTCATTTTTAGATGTAGTTCAGCCTGTTCTTCAAAGGCCTTTTGAGATCATGCAACATCGAAACAAAATGGATGCAGCAATTAGATTGATTGCATTACAGGTATTAGATAGTTTACAGTTTCATTTGGAAGGGTGTAATACTCCTTTGGCTATGTGGACCAAGCTTGAGGGCTTTTTTGGTACTGTGAATGAGTTCAGGGCACTTTAGATAGAGACAAAGCTTACAAGACTTGCACTGGATTCCTTTCCAACTATTGATGACTTCTTGATGAAGTTTACTCAATAGAGAACCTTGTTGTAGAGTTGTGGAAAGATGAAGAGTAATACTAAGTGCATCTATTTGATTCTCTCAAAGCTTCGAGGGAATTTTTAGATATTTGCTTCCACATTCTATTCCACCAAAGATGCTTTGTGGAATCAATTTGTTATGCCTTCTTTTTAGGTCTTTTATGATCACTTGACTAAAGAGCAGTCAAAACTCACACAATTGGATACTATGACTGGTTCTAAGACAAAGGCTTTGGTAGCTCAGACATATACAGGAAAGTTGAAGCAAAAACCAAAGCATCAGACAAATTTAGCAGGCAGTGAGAGTTCCTCCAAGCCTCCTCCCAAATTAGATGCTTGAAAACCCTCTCAGAAGGGTAATACTTCTAAGTCTGGCGAGTCTTTCTCCAAGACTAAGAAGTATAAAGGTGAACCTTGTGGTTTTTGTGGCAAGGAAGGACATCCAGTTTCCAGGTGTTGGAAACATCTTGAGGCATTAGAGGAGGCCATGCAGTAGTCCAGTATTGCTTCTTTGAAGCCTCCACCTCCACCTATAGGGAAAGGACATGCTCTTTCTGCACGTGCATTGTCTTCTGTAGCTCCTTGGATTCTTTATTCTGGAGCTTGCCATCATATGACACACTCACCTGATTTGGTTACCTCACTTGCTCAGAGTGCTACTACACAAATTGTAGTTGGTGATTCTTCTCAGCTTTTAGTCATAGGTTCAAGAATTATCTCTTTAGAGGGTGGTTCACTATAGGATGTTCTCTTGGTTCCAACCATTTCTACGAACCTCTTGTCTATCTTTCAAATTTGTCATTCAGGCTCTAAAAAGATAATTATTTGTGTGTATCTTCTCTATCTTTAACTGTCCATCCTCCAAAACTAACTGAATGAAATGGTACCGCAACTGTATGTGTTTGGTCTTTTAATGCAGAGTTGAATTCTTTGCAAGATGAATGACACTCTAACTATCTATGAAAAAATAATTATCCTTTTGAGGATGTACCAATTCTTCCAAGAAGAACTGAAGCCATATCATCTCCTTGGCTGCCTTTGTAGCAGCTACATACTCTACCTCTGTAGTGGATAAAGCATTAACCTTCTGTAACGTAGGAACCCAGCTCACAGCTGTCCCACCAACAGTAAAGACATAACCTGTAGTACTCCACTTGGTATCAATATCCCCTGCCAAATCTAAGTCAACATAGCTTTGTGAATTAGTATTAGAGCCCCCAAAGTTTAAACACTTATTGGATGTGCCTCTCAAATATCTGAGAATCCATTTCACTACATTCCAATGCTCAATTTCTGGATGACTCATATACCTGCTAACAACTCCCACTACATGTGCAATATCTAGCCTAGTACATACCATAACATGCATCAAGCTTCCTATAGCTGAAGCATAGGGTACCTTAGACATCTTATCCTCCTCTTCTTGTGTATTCGAACACATTTCCTTAGTCAATTTTAAATGACCAGGTAAAGGTGTGCTGACAACTTTAGCATTCTCCATAGAGAAACGTTGCAACACCTTCTCAATATAATCAACCTGAGATAGCATCAATGTTCTATTCTTCCTATCTTTTCAAATCTTCATACCAAGGATCTATTTTACTGCCCCCAAATCCTTCATAGTGAATGGATGTGCTAATTGGCATTTCAACCCCTTAATGTGATCCATGTTGGACCCAGTTACAAGCATATCATCAAAATATAAACATAAAATAATGTAGCTATCATCATCCAACCTCTTAAAGTAGATACAATGATCTGAATGACACTTAGTATAACCATGCTCATGCATAAAATTGTCAAATTTTAGATACCATTGCCGAGGTGCTTGCTTCAAGCCATATAAACTTTTCTTCATTTTGCACACTAAGTTCTCCTTAACTTTGACCACAACTCCCTATGGCTGAGCCATATATATCTCTTCATCCAAATCACGATGAAGTAAGGTTGTTTTAACATCAAGCTACTCCAAATGCAAATCTTTAGTAGCCACAAGACTTAAAACAATACGGATAGAAGTCATCTTAACAATAGGAGAAACTATCTCATAAAAAAAAAATCCTTTTTTTTGTGCAAATCCTTTTACAACTAACCTGGCTTTAAATCTTTTCTTACCTCCTTCCTCTTCTTTCAACTTGTAAACCCACTTATTCTATAAAGCTCTTTTACTTGTAGGCAACTTGCATAAATCCCAAGTTTTATTTTTTAGCAAAGAGTCTATTTTATCTTTCATTGTAGACTCCCACCAAATCTTAGTATCCACTTGCATAGCTTCATCATAACTTTTAGGTTCACTAACATCAGTAAGTAAAATAGAATACAAAGAGGGAGAAAATCTTTGTGGAGGCATGATTTGCCTTGTTGACCATCTAACAGTCACCGGTGTGTGTGGTATTTGTTGTTGTAGTTGTTGCACATCATGAGGAATGGTTGGAACATTGGCTTTTGGAGTATCATCCAACACTACATAATCATCTTCTTTCTTCTCGTGTTGCTACAACAGATCTTTGTACAACACTTTCTCATTGAACATGACATCCTTGCTCCTTACAATTTTCTAATTTTCAAAATCCCAAAGCCTATAACCAAATTCATTAAAACCATATCCAACAAATACATATTTCTTTGACTTAGATTCCAGCTTGGTTCTATTTTCAGAATCTATGTGAGAAAAAGCTTCACAACCAAAGGTCTTGAGAAAAGAATAACTCACCTTCTTACCAATCCATGCTTCCTCTAGAATACCACAACCCAAAGGAGTAGAGGGACCTCTATTAATCAAATATATAGCAGTATTGATAGCCTCCACCCACATGTGTAAGGGCAACCCAACATGCAACCTCATGCTCCTTGCACACTCCATTATAGTTTTGTTCATACGTTCGGCCACTCCATTTTCTTGTGGAGTCCTTGGAACAATTTTTTGTCTACGAATACCATTAGTGGAGCAATAATCTTCAAATTCATGACTACAATACTCACCACCATTATCAAATCTGAGACATTTTAATTTCTTACCAGTCTCATTTTCAACCAAGCATTTCCATTTCTTAAAAGTTTGAAATACATCAAATTTCTATCTAAGGAAATAAACCCATACTTTTCTAGTTGCATCATCAATAAATGTAACATAATAATGAGAGCCGCTAAGGGAAGATACCTAAGTAGGTCCCCATACATCTATATGCACAAGCTCTAATTTCTCCTTTTTGGTTTCCTTCCCAGTCTTTACAAAACTCACTCTCTTTTGTTTTCCATACACACAACTTTCACAAAAATCCATATTAACACATTTCAGACCTGGTAAAAATTTCTTTGAATGAAGTACTTTCATACCTTTCTCACTCATGTGCCCAAGTCTGTTGTGCCACAACACTGTATCAAAATATACAACAACTATTTGTTCTCCCTGCTCAACTACAACAATTGTTCCTGAACATTTATTTTTCTCTGAAACAATTAAAGTAGAAGGAACAATATGACCTGTACAAAGATATAAGGTGCCTACTTTCACACCTTTTGCTACTATAAGGGAACCTTTTGAAAACTTCCAATTTTCATCATTAAAAGTAACTACACAACCCTCATCACCAAGTTGCCCTGCTATAATTAAATTCCTACTTAGCCTTGGAACATGTCTTATCTCATGTAGTAGCCAATGATTCCCATTCTGCAACTTAATCTTAACTTTTCCCTTTTCAACAATCTGACAAGGTTCATTATCCCCCAAATAAACAAGTCCAAAATCCCCTTGGACATAATCAATGAAATAACCTCTATGAGGTGTAGCATGAAATGAAGCACTAGAATCTAAAACCCATGAATTGTCAACACTTTCCAAAGATAGAAGCAAAGCATCCTCTTCAGATTTGTTACTTACCACATTTGCCTCCTTGTCTCCATCAGATTTATCTTCTTCATTTTTCTTTTGATTCTAGCAATCTTTCTTTTTATGACTTGGTTTCCCACAGTACCAATAGTCATTTGGTCCTCTCGATTGAGACCTCCTCCCCTTTGACTTTCCTCTTGGTTTCCCATGATTTCTAGAATTACTTCTTCTCTCAATCGTTCTACCCATACTTTGTGCATTCAAAGTACTTCTTGATGTAGATCCACCTGAGGATTTCCTATGAGTTTCCTCACTCAAAACAACACCGATCACATCATCATATTTTAGGGTACTAGATCCAAGAACATAATTACTCACAACCATTACCAAGACATTTCAAATTTTAGGCAAAGAACAAAAGATCAAGAGAGCCCTAATTTTTTCATCAAAATTGAGACCCACAGAAGATAACTAAGTAGTAATAGTATTAAACTAATTTAAATGATCTGCCACAGATCCACCTTTTGCCATTTTCATATTAAATAAACACTTCATAAGAAATACCTTGTTTGAAGTGGAGGGCTTTTCATATAGCTTCGCTAGGGTTTGCATCAATTCTTCTGTCATCTTTGCTTTTGTAATATTAAATGCCACTGATGGTGCCAAGCATAATCGAATGCTTCCAAGTGCCTTTCTATCCAAAAATCTCATTCATCATTTGACATAGATCCCTAATTCTTGGATTTTCCTTCTAACGGCTTCCATAATCCTTCTGATAAAGATAGTCTTCCATTTGCATCTTCCATAACTGGAAGTTCTACCCATTAAACCTATCAACCCTCAGCTTACCCTCATATGCCATCACTCCCAATCAATCGTGAGACTCCCACTCAACTATGAGACTTTCCTACAGAGGATAATTGAAAAATAGCTAGGGTCTGATACCACTTGTTAGGATTAAACCACAGACAAAAATAACAATTACATGCAAATATAACCAATAATTGAAAATAATAGATCACATAGAAAAGAACACAAGACACCAAGATTTAATGTGGTTCACCCAATCCCTGGGCTACATCCACCAAATAGCAAGTCCAATATTATTATGATCTAGTGATTATAACCTGATTATAATTTGTAAACCCTTACAGCTCAATACCACCACAAGAACCAATTTTGCATCACAACTATGAAACAATCCCTTACCTTGAGCTCTTTTATACAAGTATTTTTACCGCTTTAGGGCTATAACATGTCGGCCATAAATTAGCCGTAACTTTAGTGGCAAATCTACGAACAAAGAATTTATGAAGTATGTACAGTACTTTCATGATCAGCCACCACAATCTAACACTTGATATGTGCTCACCTTCATTGATGACTTCTCCAAATGCACATGGGTGTACTTTTTGAAGTACAAGTCTGATGTCTTTGATTCATTTTGAATCTTTAAGACTTTTGTGGAGAAGCAGTCTAGTCTTTTAGTCAGGCGTATCCACACTGACAATGGGGGGGAATATGTGAATCAGTCTTTTAGAGATTTTTTCACTGAGCATGGTTTACAATATAAGTTATCTATTCCCCATACACCTCAGCAGAATGGGGTTGCTGAGAGAAAGAATATGACATTACAGGAGATGGCCAATTGTATGATACAGTCTAGTGTTATGAGTTCTTCATTTTGGGCTAAGGCTATCAATTGTGCCAACTATATTTAGAATCGGATGCCTCATAAGGCATTGTGACACATGACTCCTAAGGAGGCTTGGACTCATGTCAAGCTTGATGTTTCTACTTTTCACATTTTGGTAGTTAGGCTTGGGCATTTATTTTCGATGCTCAGTGAAAAGCCATGGAGAAGAAGAGCCGACCACTCATTTTTGTTGGTTATTGTAAGGATGTGAACATGTATAGGTTGTTTGATCCTAATTCTAGAGATGTATTTTTTCAATGAGATGTTCAATTTGATGAGCGTTATCCTTCGACGAATCCTCCATCTTTAGCTTCTTCTTCACTACCCAGTACTTCCTTTACTCCTTTACAGGATTATGCCTCCTCTAAGGAAGATCTTGAGATTGATCCCCCTTTTCCTCCTCCAACAGATGTTTTGTGAGTGCCTAAGTGGGCTCGTGATACTATTGATGCAATTGGACCTCTAGTAGGTGATCCTATAGATGTTCATCATACTCGTTCTCAGATTGTAGGTAGTGGCCTTTTCAGTCATGCCATTTTTGATGATCCTCAAAATTTTTCACAGGCGATAAGACACTCAGAGTGGGATAGGGCTATGGATGAGGAGTACTCTTCTTTGATGAAGAACCATACATGGGATCTTTTTCCTCTTCCGAAAGGAAGAAAGTTGGTTCAGTGTTATTGGGTGTACTATACCAAATATGTTGCAGATGGTTCTATAGATAGGTACAAGGCACATCTTGTTGTAAAGGGTTTTTCATAGGTTGAGGGTATTGATTACTCTGAGACCTTTGCCCCTATTGCTAAGATGAATTTTATTTGCATTGTACTCTCTCTAGCAGCTTCATAGGGATGGTCAGTTTTTCAGATGGACGTGAAGAGTACTTTTCTACATGGAGACCTTCATGAGGAGATCTACATGGAGCAGCCTCATGGTTTTGTGCAGGACTCTTCATTGGTATGCTGGCTTTGGAGGTCTTTATATGGTCTCAAACAGGCTCCTAGGGCTTGGTATGAGAAGATGGATTCCTTCTTGCTTGCTTTACAGTTCACTCAATAACATTCCAACCCTGTAGTTTACACTAAGCATCATGGGGCTGACTTATTGATTCTTGTGCTTAATGTTGATGACCTCATCATCATAGGAAGCTTAGTCTCCATGATATAGAGTGTTCAACATGCATTGAGAGAGTGTTTTGAGATGATAGATCTTGGACTTTTGCACTATTTTTTGGGCCTACAAGTTGTTCAGTCTTTAGATGGGATAGCCATACTCCAGCAAAAGTACGCTCTTGATATGCTTCAGAGATTCAACATGCTTGATTGCAAGCCTACCCCCACACCTTTTCAATTAGGTGTTGTTTTATCTACCACTTGCTCTACTCCTACAATGAATTCCACTCTATACAGATAGCTTGTGGGTAGTTTGTTGTACATAACACACACTCGTCTTGATATTTCCTTTGTGGTTGGACTTGTCTCTCAATTCTCCCATGATCATCATGAGAGTCATTGGAAATCATCCAAATGTGTCTTAAGGTATATTAGAGGTACAACATGTTATGGCATTCACTACACATCAGGGGGTCCTCACATTGTTGGTTACTCAGGTTCAGACTCAGCTGGTGACATTGATGATCACAAGTCTACTTCTAGTTTTTTATTTTGTCTTGGTTCTTGTCCTATCACACGGTCTTGCAAAAAGTAGCATGCTCATGCATTATCATCTATAGAGGAAGAATACAGGGCAGCTGTATTGGCTAGTCAGGAGGTTTTATGGCTTTGACAATTGATGACAGAGTTTGGATTTCCTCTTAATAGTCCAACCTTTCTGTGGTGTGACAATCAGAGTGCTATAGAAGTTTCACACAACCCAGTTGAGCATCAGCAAACCAAGCACATCAAGCTTCACATGCACTTCATCAGGCATCTCATTCAGGATGACACCTTAAGCTTGGAGTACATTCTTATTGTTGAGTAGGTTGCAGACATCTTCACTAAACCTTTTTCATCCTCGCGGTATCTTTAGCTACGTTCTATGCTTGGGGTGAAGGAAGTCCTTGGGGGGTCTCAGTGATGAGTCCTTCCTTCCTTATTTTATTGCTATCTCTTTTTGGAGTAGAGTTTTTCCCACTGGGTTTTCTCTAGTTCTCTGTTTCATAGAGATTTAGTTGTGATTGGGTACCTCATTAGGCCTTGTTGTGGGGACCCAAGTTTGCTTTAAGCTTTGCATTGTAGTTTCTTTTCTCTTTCTACATTGTTTCTCATCTTAAGGGAGGGTGTTAGAGTAAAGTATTAACTTAATTTCATTTATTAAATTCGCTTTATTCCCTTCTTAAGATTTTACTTTATGCACCTTTTGCATCTCTATTTAATAATTAATTAGTAATTATTAAATAGCTTTTCCTTTTAAGGTTACCTTTTTTGGGTTTTGATCTCCTTTTATAAGGATTGATCTCTTTTGTATTTTATTATCTTTTCCATTTCTGAAAATACATTAGCATATTTTTCAGAGCAAAATCGTTTGCCTCCTCTGGTCTTTTTCTTTTGTGACAAGTTTTTGCATGTAGGTATTCGAAGGCTTTGCGGATTTGTGTTGATCAAATCCTTTACATACTTCATTGTATTTTATAAATCCTTTAACAAGGTGGACCTAACAATCCTTATTGCTCCTAACTGACCAGATCACCCAAAGTGATCATTTGTAAGCCTTCACAGGCCAACTTTCTGTTGTAGTACTTGATGGGCCTCTAAAAGGCCATTATTTTGAGATCCTTTTATCTTGTTTTTTGACAATTATCTTACAGAAAGAGTCATGACTCTATGATTTTAAGCAAATGAACTTATGTTTTCATGAATATGTTATCTATATTTTAAAACATGAAGTAGCAGTATGGATAGTTTGGATATGCTATATTTTTTTGAATCTATGGACTTCTATGGTATAATGAAGGAATGTTACATGCTAATAAATGTTTCCTCATCCATGCTATATTTTGGTCATATTCCTTCCTGTAACCATAGGATTTGGAAAGATTGATAGTTTGAACATTATACCTTTTTCTAAAATTGATGATGAAATGAATATATGTATGTAGAAGTTGTATGCATTCAATGTCTTATAGGTACTTGCCAAGTGTATTCAAAGTCAACACCTCGATGCTAAGTCAAAGCTAATCAGATTGTTGAACCACAGTAAATGAGCAAGTTATTGTATGTTTTCTGTTATGGAAGTGCACAAATATAACTCTGTCAACCTGCTATATTCTTGAAGGATTTAATCATGGTTAATGATATTTCTGTTGCAAACTTTATGAATCTGTAATTGATCCTCATTAATGGAGTGATTGTAGAGTTAGGAAGTTGTTGTAGTTTCCCTTTAAATAACACCTATTGTAGCTTTGAGAGGAAGTTTTTGAGAGAAAATATAGAATAGATTTATTTTCATACAACAATGTGTGATCTTGTTTTTAATCAAATGTAATCTCTTACCATGAATGAATAGAATACAAAGTTCAAGTTTATATCTTCTGTCTTGATTGTCTTTTCTATTCACTCATCCAAGGGGGCCAACTTGGTGAGTGAATTTCTCTATTAGAATAGATTTTATTTTCTTGTTTTTTTCTTCACAAGGTAGAATTCTTCTATTCCTACAGCCATTGATAATAGAATCAGTGAACTATTCCTACAACATAGGTGCATAGATAGGTTTACTATTTGCAACATTACTTTAAGCTTTAAGTTAATATGTTGTTTCATTTTCTAGCTTAAGTCTCCTTTAGCATTTCATTTGTCTTAGTTGTAATGAATTAAAGAAGAATTAGAGCATATACTTTGCAGCCACCCTCTCAAGCTTATGCTCCCAAGTTCACAAAATAAAATGAAGTCAGTATGTTATTTTAGGAAAACACATGATTCTATCTAATCATGGAGTCATTGTAAAAGGATGTCCAATCATTTTTTACTAAGGTATTAAGTTGACCGGCCAGTACTAAAGCTTATGGGTATCATCCCCACCCCAGTTTTACTTTCTATTTGCAAGATTTATGGGTCACCAATTATCGTGTCAAGAGTTATGTATGTTTTATTGCTTTATGTCTTTCATGCATGCAATTAGATTAGATTAGTCTATGAAGGATTAATTAGTGAATTGAAGTTAAAGTTTTATTGGTTCCTGATTCACCCCCCCCCCCACCCCCCCCAGTCGCCTAGCCTTCTTTACATTTCCAACATGGTGAACTACTATATTTTTCCTTCTTCCTTTTCTTTTAATAATTTATTTGTGTTGCCTTTAGTTTCTACAATTTTAATTCAATATTTTGTGTTCTTTGTTATCACAATTTCCAAGTTCACCCTATAGCTTTGGAAATTCTTTGTTGAATTGGTCATTGAATTTGATTTATGTCAATTTTAATAATGACATGGAGATGCCTATTGAATTTATGTTATTTTCATTATGTGTGAGTTCCTTTTTAATGTGATTTAGACTTTGTATCATGTGGGTTGTGCTCTTCATACCACCTACTATTGTTTTCCAAGGTGATAAAATTGCATATGCAGATGCATCACTTGCATGCCAAGCATGAAGCACATTCCCTAATTTATAATGAATGGTTGGGTGAACTCACAATAATGGGTTCCACTTTAGTGGGACGAAGGAAAACAAAAAAAATTGCAAAAAATAGAAATCGTATTTTACATATGTTCGTAGCGAACACTTAAAACATGTTCGCTATGAACATATTTTAAAAAGTGTTCTCTGTGAACACATTCAACAAATTTAAAGAATGTTTGTACGAACATTGTTAATTAAGGATGTTTGTGTGAACATATTAAAACTGAATTTTGGCATTAAAAAAGTCATTTTTACCCCCTCACTATTCATTTTTATGTCAGCATTTTTGTTTTTTACATGTTCACACGAACATGTCTTGTTCAATTTTTGGCATTCATAAATTTTGGACCACATGTTGGCTATGAACACATGTTCACAACGAACATGCTTTATATGTTTGCAACAAACATTGTCTTCGCAATGAACATGTAAAATTACATTTTTTTGGCCCTTTTTTTTTTTTTTTTTTTGGCTCTTTCAACACCCATAATTGTAGATGAATGATCTGCTACTGTAAAATAAAAATGGCAAAATGTGCTGCTCAGAGCAAGCTTTCCAACGACTACAATTGTAATACATATTTTAATCATTAAGACTTTCAAATATGAGTTTAACTCATCATAGGTTCATTACCAATTGAACATCAACTGACTTCGACACTTTGGAAAAATTAGTATATTAGGTCAATTTTTTTTTGAAAAATATCTAGGAAATAGCTTATTGAGATAGCTTTCTATTAAAAAAAAAAAGATTTATGCTAAATTGACTTCAAGTTATTCGTGTCAAAACAAACGTATGTCTAAATTACAATTGGTGTCACTTCAAAACTTCATAAACTATACAATATTCAACCAAATTAAATCAAACCAAATGCATCCTCTGGATATTGATGTTACAAATCCAATGCCAAAAGAATTACCTCATTATATTTTCTAGAAAAAAAGTTATGTGTGTCAAGCAAACTGTAACTTTTAAAAATATTGAATTTTATTATGTACCACTTTTTGGAGGAGAAGAAAAAATTGACATAAATAATTTTTTTTTAGGTTAAAAAATATAATTAAAAAGTAGGAATAGAGTACTAAAAATCACTAGTTTATGTCATCTTGAAATTATTTATAATTTTAGAGATATAGTCACTCAAACGTGAGGTTTGTTTCAAAAATATTGATTTCAATGTCAAAATTGGTCAAAAAGTGGAACCCATTATTGTGGTATCACTCGGTTGGATATAAAGGCTCCATACACTAGCCCAACAATGGAAGCCAAGGATATAACTATGCATGTATTCGCATAGTCTCCCTGTGAGGATCCCAAGTATCTACTACTATTGTTAATTTGGGCATCACTATATGATCCAAAATGTTATGAAGTACTGAAGCCAGTAGTAACTTATCCCCTATCTCCAGAAAATGTAGCATAGGTTCAAGGTCCCTTGGCTCCCAAGAATTTGTAGCAGCTATTCTCACTGCTAGAAGAATAACTTCAGTGAAGAGTTGAGTGTAACGAGTTGAATAAGCAAGTTCTGCTTTTGTGTAAATACCTTAATCATGAGGCTCATTCCCTTGCACAAACCTCTACCATAATGACATTACCTCTAAACCATACAAAGGATGTTGAAGTGGTTCCCAACCTTGAAACAATATTATAAGAAATGACAAAGAAAATGCAGATGCAATACATGAAAAATTACACAACTTGTAGTCCTCCCGATATTTGGACTGTAAATTCTCAAAGACACTTGCAAGTGATTCCAAAGTCATAGTACCTACCACAACACTTTCTTAGATTCTATCCAGTGCTCCTATAATATCCTTTATGTTGTCTAGTTGCTTTTTCTATTGTGTAGTCTCTTTCTAAAGTCACTCCTTTTCCTTTTGGTATATTACCATAAACTCTCTCTTGTTTGATTACAATGCATCTTAACTAGTTGCTTCAATGATGCAATCACCCATTTATCTCCAGATTGTGCAAGCACTTGTTGTTTTATAGAATCTAGATAGATACTGATAGTTCCAAAGCCATAAACTTGGAGAACATCATGTGTGCATCCCACTTTAGGGAAAATTGGATGTCATGTTCTTGTGCATATGTTTCAATCACTTCCTTGATAGCTTTCATTTCAACATTCAAGTTTTCAAGATTGGTCAAGATCTTGCACAAAAATAATGCAGACCAAGATAAATGGGCATAGTTTGCAAGAAATTTTACAAAAATGTATCATAGCAAATATTTCTAGAAAGAAACAAATCATGACCCAGTTAAATTGGTCTAGTTGTTGATTAGCTAGGTCGATTACAAATTCCTGTAGAATGTCATCAGATTAGGTACTATAAAATGAATAATCAGTTGTTCCCAGCTAGTAGGATCAAATACAGCTTTCCAAGGTGATAAAATTAAATATGTAGATGTATGTATGTATGTGTGTGTGTGTGTGTGTGTGTGTGTGTGTGTGTGTGTGTGTGTGTGTGTGTGTGTGTGTGTGTGTGTGTGTGTGTATGTATGTATATATGTATGTGTATATGTATGTATGTATGTATATATGTAAGTATGTATATATGTATGTATGTATGTATGTATGTATACATACATAAAGATCTTGTGGATTGTGGACTATGGATTATAAACAAAAGAAGAAGAAAATATGACATTAATCATTCTCCATTTGTTTTGATTGATTGTGGAGATTTGCACGTGAAAGAGGGTGGAGAGCTCTGAATGAGTGTGGAGAACCCTAAATGTTGGTGAAAATCAGTGAAGATCTAGGATTTTGTTGTTGTTCCCTTGTGATCATTGTATTTTGTTGTCATGCCCTTGTGATCTATGTATATGTATGTATGTATACATATGTATATGTATATATGTGTGTGTATATATACATACACACAGATATTTGTGTGTCTATGTATGTATGTATGTATATATATAGAGTGATCTTTTCTAAGGTGCTTATTGATCCAACTGCATACATATTCTAGAATCCAAATAATAAAATAATAAAACTCACTCAACACGTAGCATGGCCATAGATGTGATGGAAACACCTATTGGTAAGTAGATTTCTCTTTTTCACTCTCATTTTTCATGTGTTTATTTCACTTGAACTATAATTTCTTAGGGGGCATTTTGTAATGTTGGATACATTTTATGCAAGAGGCG
The DNA here is from genome assembly GCA_028749045.1 of Cupressus sempervirens. Classification (NCBI taxonomy): domain Eukaryota; kingdom Viridiplantae; phylum Streptophyta; class Pinopsida; order Cupressales; family Cupressaceae; genus Cupressus; species Cupressus sempervirens. The sequence continues at coordinate 49,346,293 of CM053786.1, forward strand.
ATGATGATATTCTTGGATGTACTCATGTTAGATGTACGAGAAAACTAAAGAATTGCGATGAATTGCTCATGAGTAATGAAGATGGACTTCGCCTAAGAGTAAGCCAACTTCTAGGTACTTTAAATATTTATCCTTTCTTAAAGATTTTAGATGTTAACAGGGAATTTAGATGTTGGTGGGGGGGCGCAAATGAGCTTCCACATCTGTCACATGGTTGGCCCTAAATAGTAGAGAATATTGAACGATTCTTGAAACCAAGTGAATCTTAACATTAACCTATGATTTTATGACAACTAACTATGTGAATCTCTTGGTTTTAGGCGATGCAGAAGGAGGCCATAGTTCAATATGCAATCTCAATTCATATGCATACAACATTTGGTGGAGTTGAAAAAATGCAACAAGTTTGCATTTTTGTTAAAGGTCTTTAATTAGGTATTTTAAGTTATAGACCATTAAAAACATTATAACTTTGACTCTTATAGGCAAGGGTAATGTCCTCAACATGCAAGCCAATGAAGGCTTTCTATGTGTTGGCTTCCTTGTCCATAGCAACTAGAGTTCAAACGTTAATGATGGTCTATAGTTTTAAAAAATTAATAGACCTATTAAATAAATGTAAACATGGTGCATTTTTAATTAAGAATCTAACAAGCAGGGTGGGAACCTACAACTTGACAGATGATTCCTCTATGGGGGAGATGGTATTATCGATAGAACCCTATAGCTTGGATAATCTGTCCTTTTTTCTTTGCAATATGGGGACATGGAGACCAATTTAAGGATAACCTGAAAAAGAAATGGTTAATTGTATAAATTTTCTAGAACTTATGTCCATTGTTTTAATCTGAAGCTTATGTCAACTTTTTTAATTATGGTAGTTTTCTAACATTAGATTTTGTTGCTCCAGTGCTTTCTAATGGTGGTAAATGGATTGTTCTTGTGAGATAGAATGCAAACAAGTTTACTAGGATTGCATCAAAATATGAAGTGAGGTATGTTGTATTTGGTACTTTTCTAATCTATATAGAAAATGGTCATCAATTTTTTTAAATTGTGGATGAGTTAACTTTAAAAAAAAAAATTAATAGAATTGGGCATGTAAATTTTATTATCACATTCTCATTACAAATTTTTATGTTGAGAAAAGTTATTATTCACAAGGATTAATGATTTTGGATATTTATTTCTATGTTTTCAAATGTACAAACCATTCAGCCCAACATCTTGATTTTGCAATCTAGTTTCTTCAAATTTGACTTAATAATTTTAGCTTCTTCATTAAGAATGACACAAGTCCCAAAGTATGATCGCCCAACTAAATATTTAGATGAAATAAAATGTGGGATTTTTGAGAGACCATCCATGGAATATCCATGGAAGATCATGAATCTACTCCTTTTTATGTTTTCGACCTCCTAATGAATTCATTGATTTTATCTTGGACTATGTTATTTGCAAGAAGATCTGAAACTAATGAAGGACATGGGCTTGGATGCATATAGGTTTTCCATATCTTGGTCACAAATATTACCATGTGAGCCAATTTTTTAACCCTTAAAAAAAAGTGACTACCAATCAACAGTGCCTTTCTTAAAAAAGTTTATTGTTTTTGGTGAGAACAAATGGTACAATCAAAGGTGGAATTAACAAAATTAGAGTGGCCTACTACAACAACCTTACCAATGAACTCTTAAAACATGGTAAAAATTAATCCTATTTTCTATTATGGACATAGAAATCTCTATAATTTTATGCAAGCCATAACCAAATCATGTTTGACAAGTTCTAACTTAAATTTGATCCTTGAGAAATTTTGCTCCTCGATTAGCTTATTTCTTTTTAATTTTGAACTAATTTTATTTTTTGATATTGAGCGCAAGGCACACTTACAAACTTTTTGTTTCAATAACAAACAATGTTACTTACATTTTTGTTGTAAATATATGCAGTCAATTGGTTTTCTGGGTCCAAGAATAGCACTCCTTGGTCTAAATGTTGCTCAAAACCTAACTATTGCACCAGTGTGGCTAACAATGACACTTATTTTGAGTTCATTTAGTCAAATTGGTTTTCTTCTAAATATGTACATGGGTCTCTTGTCTTGTTTGATATACCAGTGTCTTCATTTTCAAACATATTATAGTTGGTCTTTGTAGCTTACTGAAGTATATCATTCTGCTATTGATTCAGAACTCCTTCATTTGAATTCAGTGTGTATCAATAGCTTTAAGAAAATTGAACAATGATATCATGATTTTCTCTACTTAGAAAAATCACTTTCTAAATATTTAGATTCTTCTTTCTTTGTTGTAGAATCAAGATATAGCACCACAGTATGTAGGATTTCTTCATGGTATGATGGTTGATCCCTTTTTTATCCTCAAGTTTGAAGGCAATGGATTGATTTCTTATTAATTGGATTCATTCATGACAACAATCTTATTCTTCATATATATACTGGGTAGGTATCACAAATTCAATTGCAACAACACGTTTCGACAGCTAACTAAATATGAAGGAATGTGACAGATTATGTTAAAGTTGTGATTGAAGGCAACCGATGAGATGTGAGTATTAAGAAATTCATAAATGACCATATTATCCTTATTTTGATCACCACTATAGAAGTTTAGTGGGATTGTTGAAGGTCCATAGTCAAGATTATCTATGAATTGTAAAAAATAACCCTTGAAAATATGATCTGTTGGCAATGTTACTGTAGAGGGTAGAGAATTTAGGGCTAAATTTGTTGTTTCTTTGATGGAAGGCTCATAAAAAATATATTTTGATTCTACTGAGCTTGAGGAATAGTATGGGGAAAGTGTATATAATTTAATAGTGGAGTCACAATGAGTAATCTGATTATTATGGGGAATGGAAAATTCTAGGCTAGGTAAAATTAAACTAGGTGTAATGTTGCCATTGTGTAAAGAAAGAGAAATGGGATCACCAAGCAGAGGGCTTGAACATGTAGTCATCTCATCACAACTATCCATTCCATTTATCAATGCCTTGATATAATTGTTCACTTCTAGAACATCTAGTTGTTTCTTTATACTTCCACTCCCCCCCCCCCCTTCTTGGCTTTGAAGGATCTTCTAGAAGAGGCTTTCTACCTCTTTTTTTTACCTAGTTACTCATGGCCTTCATAGATTGAATGAAATGGGCACCCCCGAAATACTCCTAAACAAAACCTAATATTAGAAATATGGCACCAAAGAGAAACAAATATTAGACCAACAATACATCACCACATAAATGTGTTAGCTTGCACATTATAGCACACATTTTTACATCTGATACTAACTCATAATTTGGTTTGTTAAAAAAGAAGAAGAAATTTGAATTGCTAAAAAAAAAAAAATTGTTCTTTGTTCACCTATTTTGCAAAAACAGAATTGTAACAAAAAGAATTAAAGTTGTTCTATGTTTACCTATTCTCCAAGAAACACACTAAACAAATAATAGAAAATACGTTCTAAAATTATGTTCTACATTACCTATTTACCAATCCATTGGCTGGATTGTTTAAAAAATCTATTTTGTTTTAATCTATTTTCCAAATAAATTACATTATATCAAATTCAATACATTTCATGCAGTTGTACTACCATTTGTAGAGATATATGATGAAAGAAATTCAAATTAAAGCTCTTCAAAAGTTTCAAGATTTCTACAATCTACTATAATGTCTAATTTTTTCTTTAGCTCTGTTTCTTTTTAATGAAGTAGTCCTTTAAACAATTATATTCAAAAACATTGTAACACATTTCCAAACCAACTAAAACAACAACAAATATAGATGACCAAAAAAAAGCTAATAAAATGGCTAGCCAAGAAACATAGAGAGAAAAATACATGGGTTAGAAAACCCTAATAACTTCATCTAGTAATTATGAGTTGTTCTTATAAATCTATTCTACAACTTAGCTTTTATAGGCTACAACATTCAAGATGGCACAATATTCTTATTTTAGTGGAAGGACATCTAGTAATCAAATTGAGAGGTATAACATGAATTTACTATTTTTTTAAAAATAATTCAGCTAGCCCTTGCAATTGTGACAACATAATCCGACGGCTAGTCATCAGTTGCACCGTGCAACTATCATAAAACTATTACAATTATGATGGCTTGTTCTGACATATCAATGATGATTCCACAACACAATTGGTCACAATTCTGATGATGTCAACATGAACTCTTGCCCCTCCCTTATTCCAAGTTATAAAAGTCCCCTTTTGTTGCAAGTTGCGACAGAAAACGTCTGATGGTCGTCTGACAAGAGCCAATTCATGGTTCTATCGCTTGGGCAATGGGTGGCCATCGCAATTTGGGTCTAAATGTAGTAGTGGGAGAGATTCTTTGGAGAGATGGTATCTTCTTGTGCTAAGATATTTTCATGGGTGGGATTGATTTTGGGATGGTGAACATTATGGGAATCAATAAAATGAATAAATAAATTATCATCATATGAGTGAAATAGAATATCATGAAGATCTTGAAGAAAAATTAAAATTGAACAAACAAATGAAGTATAAAAATCCATTGAAAATGAAATGCAATGACTATGAATGATATTTTTGTGTTTTTGAATTATTTTAGATAAAATACAATGCAATCTGAGACTGAGCTATTGGAGGTCTATATTAATTTAGATTACCTTCAGGTTTAGATTTAGGTTAATAATTTGGTGAATAAACAACAAGATGGTTTCATGTTAGTTTGTACAAATTTACATTCTTGTATATGGTTATTTACAGTAATCATGGCTTATAAACCCAACATTATTCATTAAAAAAAAAAAATTGAATGTAAATGAATAATTTGATGAATCTATACTATTTTATTCTATAATTTCTCTAATGAGGTATTGAAGCAAATGTAATCTTTTCACCTCTGACTTATCATTTTAAGAAATTATGGTGAAGTCTTTTCACTATGGGTACTATGCTAAACATAAGTATGTTGTTTTGGTAAGATTGGTATATAACATAAGACGTTGTAATAAAGAAGACATTTGAGACACAAACATTGAATTTAACAAAAGGGATTGAAATTCCAAGAAACTATGTGCAATAAAGAAAGTATAAGATCTTGATTAGAATGTGACTACAACTTTTGTAAGCTCTCTATTAGTTCTTTAGCTTCATAAATTTCTATTGGTTCTCTAGTTCCATATATTATTCTCTCAAAAAAATTAATTGGAAGATTGTCCTTAAAAATGGAACATACCATACATGGGACTTGATAGATAATAAATGCATGTCCTTGTGTATGAGCATTTTGTGATTGAGGTTGTGCTTAAACTATTTAGGTTTTAATTCCATCAAGAATAGAAAAATATAAATAATGAGTGGAGGTGTGCAGTGAGCACAATTCATAAAAAGAGACACAAACACTGAATTTAACAAAAGGGATTGAAATTCCAAGAAACTATGTGCAATAAAGAAAGTATAAGATCTTGATTAGAATGTGACTCCAACTTTTATAAGCTCTCTATTAGTTCTTTAGCTTCATAACTTTTTGTTGGTTCTCTAGTTCCATATATTATTCTCTCAAAAAAATTAATTGGAAGATTTTCCTCAACCATGGAACATACCATACATGGTACTTGACAGATAATAAATGCTTGTCCTTGTGTATGAGAATTTTGTGATTGAGGTTGTGCTTAAACTATTTAGGTTTTAATTCCATCAAGAATAGAAAAATATAAATAATGAGTGGAGGTGTGAGGTGAGCACAGTTCATAAAAAGAGGAGAAATAAACTTATGTAAATTTGTAATGTCAGTCAGGTTTCTCACATACTATAGGAATTAAAATGTATTTTGTCAGTATTATCTACCAATTGTGTGTTGCCAAAACACTTATTAATTTAGTTACCTGATATAGCTTATAGAAAATATAATACACTTTATTAAAAGTGAATCTCTATTAAATATTACTCCATGGTAAATGAAAAAGGTGATAAGAGGTGAATTAGAGTTGGAATGGGACTCATATTCATAGTGGATTCAACAGTTTGTCACTCATCATTAAGAAGGAGGTTGGAGGAAATAGAGGTAGGAGGGAACTTGTCATCTCAAGCTAGCTTCTCGCTTAGAGATGATTATTACATGAGAATAAAACATTTGTATCCCTATAAAGATAGGGCTTGGTAGATTCATCCCTAAAGAGAAGAGGGGGATTGACTTATTTGTGTTCCTAATTAAGAGACAAGGGGGATTGGCATCATAATTTTCCCTTCAAGCAGTGGAAGCAAAATGATTTGTTTGGCAATATTTTGAGCACTGGAGGAGGTACTAAATACACTCAAATGAGATGTGAAGTTTTAGAGGAAAGACATCTCATGAGTAGACATATCAATGGTGATTATTTTTACATCACTAGAGGAGGCAATAGACACAATCACAAGAGGTGTAGAATTTTGGAGGAAAGGTGTCTCATGTGTATCACTAGAGAAGAAATTAGACACACTAAAAGGATATGTGAAATTTTGGAGGAAATGTGTCTCATGAGAGGAGGAAACACTCATATTGTAAAGATAGCTTCATGTTTTTTAGTTGTGAGATGCATTGATGGGATCATTTTGGTGTTTCTTGAGTGAGAATGGAGGATTGGTGAAGGAAATTCATCAAAGTATCCAAACGGTTGGGTTAATAATGCTTTCAAATTTCACTCTTTTTTGAGTTGACGTAGTTGGGGGGGATGTTGGAGTTTTTCATTAATTTAGGCTAATAATTTTGAATAAATAATAAGTTGGTTCCATGTTAGTTTGTGGGAAGTTACATTCTTGTAGATGGTTATTCATAGTAATAATGGCTTATAAATCTATAATATTTTCTACTATAATTTCTCTCGTGAACTAGATGTGGGATGATTTTTTTTGTGTGTATTATTAATAATGCAAATATATTAAATGAAACAAAGCAGTTGATATGATCTAAATAAAAAGTAGAACCTATAGAGTTAGATGCATCCAATCTTAGAAAGTAGCTAGAAACAAAATGCACACAAAGGATCTACATGTAAAAGGAGATTTAACATTAAAATCAAATGTGAAAATGTTATAAGTTAGCTTCAATAAATTGTAACATACAAAATGGTGAGAAATAAAGTTAGATATGTCACTCACCAAAGTATGGTTTTGTTGTAGGAAAATACCAAGATTTTACAACAAAGGAAATTTGATTAGCATAAGGAAATACTAATGTGTGATCTTTTCAATATATGGGTCCCTTGGATTTTGTTCATTATTTCCCAAAGAGAAGGAATTGTAAATGATATGCAATGTAATCCATGAAAGTGCATTTTATGAAATGAAAAAAAGGCAAATGTACACACCTTGAAGGCTAATAGAGGGAATGAGATAATATCCAAAAAAAAAAACCCAAAACCAACTAGGATCTGAAACCTACAGGCTAGAATTTATTGATTGAAAATTTGGAAACCCTAGGAATAGGTCAACTTATAGGATATAGATTGACATGGTTGATGTAGGAGCATCTTGCATCAGAAAACAAAGGGGGACATGAAAAAATCTCAAAAAAAAGGGGGAAAAAAATGAAGGAGAGAGAAAGAAACAAAAATTAGAGGGGGAAAAAAAGAAAAAAGAAAAAAGAAGAAGAAAACAATAAATGTAACTTGTGGCTTGAGGGTTTATTTAATGTAACTTTCTAGGCCGACTTGTGGCTTGGTTTGGTATAAGTAGAGGGTCTTTTTTTGTCATTATTCATCATTCAACATGGAGGAAATCAGCTAGAGAGGATTAGCTGAGAAGAGAGAAGTTGAGAAGAGCTAGTAGTTGCGACATGGGAAACAAGAAGGTTGCTTGGTGGATTATGAGCATGAGTTTAGATTCTTCTTGGGGTTTCTACCATATTGCGGATGTGGGCTAGCTAGGGTTTGGATCTTGCAAGATCTTTCAGAATTACTATTGTAATTAATTATGTATTTGGCCGTAACCTGGAAGGCCTTACAATCGGGCATGTTGGATGTAAATATTATGATTCTATTATGAGAATTGGCATTGTTGTGGATCTTAATATTCGTGTTATTGTTATTCTTCCACTATGTGGTTATTTGGTGGGGGCTAGGACATCTCCTTTGGGGATTCTCCAAGTTTGCACTGCATTGAGTGGTATCCGAATGGAGTTTGATCTTGTGGTGGGTTGTTCATTTTTAAGTCCTATATATCTTTGTTGAAAGGTGGAAGATTGTGGTTCTGACTTACAACTGGAGAGGACTCACAGATGGATCCTAATATGGAAAAATGGTTGCAAAGATGGCCTATTGATCTTATTGAGTAAAGATTGGATCTGGTTGGGGATTTATTGCGAAGGATTCAAAAAGAACTTGGAAGATGGCTTTGAGAGGATTGGACCCTAAGGTGATTGCAAATATCTGTGATGAAGTGGAGATAAAGATTTTAGAGATATTTACTTGGTTGGAAACTAGTTTGATCGATCGAGTTAAGGAAGGCATGGTTGAGTTTCATAGAAATTTATGGAGTTGGACTCTACTAATCTAAAAGTGAGTTGTCTAACCAGTTAGAAGACTTGTTTGAGAGAGAAGAGGACATGGAAAGGTTGAGGTGGAAGTTGGTTTTGTTGATTAGTTTGTGCAGTTTGATGCGAAACCTACAAAGTAACTTGTGGATGTTGTTGAAGAGATTCCTAACCTTGTTGATGCTAGGATGAAGAATTATTTTCATGATCAGTTGGTTGTGTCTGACATGGAAATTGTAGAGAACTTAGTTGTGGATAATCAGGTTTCTATGTATGTGGAGTTGGATTTTTTTGGTGTAGATTCACTAGTTGTTGATGTGGTTGAGGATCTACATGATACTGTAGATCTGTATGTTCTTGATTTTCCTATGGTTGATTTGGTTGAGGATTTACATATTTCTTTGAGCTTACATTTTGTTGACATTTATTTCATGTTTGAGGATGTTATCATGGATGGTTGTGATCGGTTGCAAAGATTGTTGGTGAAGCATTATATTAATTTGTTCCCGGGAGTGAGCATGTTGATTGGGCTACTGGGATTCATTTGATTTTGATGTTTGAGTGGATATTTTTTCTCTTGTATTTGATGGATTGGAAGCCTTTGGTGAAGATGAAGGTGGTTGCAGATATTTCTTTTGGCATCAAAGTGTGAGGCACACTTTTCTATCTACCTGGGGAGTCTAATGTAGGAGCATCTTACATTAGAAAATAAAGGGGGACATAAAAAAAAATTCAAAACAAAAAGGGAAAAAAAGTTACAAAAAAACTAAAATTAAATAATAATTAAATGATAATAATAATAATGATGGAGGAGAGAGATAGAGTGAAGAAAATTAGAGGGTAAAAAAAAAGAAAAAAAGAAATGTAACTTGTGGCTTGAGGGTTTATTTAATGTAACTTTCTAAGCTAACTTGTGGCTTCGTTTGGTATAAGTAGAGGGTCTTGTGTTGCCATTATTGATCATCCAACATGGAGGATGTTAACTAGAGAGGAGTAGATGAGAAGAGAGAAGTTGAGCAGAGCTAGTAGCCGTGGCTTGGGAAATAAGAAGATTGCTTGGTCTCTCATGAGCACAAGTTTAGATTCTTCTTGGGATTTCTACGAGATTGTAGATCTGGGCTAACTAGGGTTTGGATCTTACAAGATCTTGCACAATTACTATTGTAATTGATTATGTATTTGGATTGTAACCTAGAAGACCTTACAACTGGGCATGTTGGATGTAAATCTTATGATTTTATTATGAGAATTGGCATTGTTGTGGATCTTAATCTCAGTGTTATTGTTATTCTTTCTTGTGTGGTTATTTGTTGGGGGCTAGAACATATCCTTTCATGATTCTCTAGCCTTGCGCTACATCAAGTGGTATTAGAGTGGGGTTTGATCTTGTGGTGGATTATTCATTCTTAAGTCCTATATATCTTTTTTGTAAGGTGGAAGATCATGGTTCTAACTTATAATTGGAGAGGATTCATAGATGGATCCTAATATGGAGAAATGGTTGTGAAGATGGCCTGTTGATCTTGTTGAGTGAATATTAGATCTGGTTGGAGATTTCTTGTAGAGGGTTTAAAAAGATCTTGGAAGATGGCTACGAGAGGTTGGACCCTAAGGTGATTACAAATCTCTGTGATGTGGTGTAGAAAACAATTTCAAAGATGTATGGTTAGTTGGAAGCTAGTTTGACCGATCGAGTTAAGGAAGGCATGGTTGAGTTTCATATAAATTTATGGAGTTGAAGTCTACCAATCTGGAAGTGAGTTGTTTGGCTAGTTAGAAGACTTGTTTGAGAGAGAAGAGGGCATGGCAAGGTTAAGGTGGAAGTTGGTTTTGTTGATCATCTTGTGGAGTCTGATGTGAAACCTACAGAGTAACTTATGACTATTGTTGAAGAGATTCTTAACCTTGTTGATGCTAGGATTAAGACTCATTTTCATGATCAGTCGACTATGTCTGACATGGAAATTGCAGAGCACTTGGTTGTAGATAATCAGGTTATTGTGGATGTGGAGTTGGATTTATTGGTGCAAATTTAGTGGTTGTTGATGTGGTTAAGGATCTACATGATACTGCATATTTGTATCTTCCTAATTTTCCTGTGGTTGATTTGGCTGAAGATTTACATGTTTATTTGAGATTACAATTTATTGACATAGATTTCATGTTTGAGGATGTTATCATGGATGGTTGTGATCAGTTGCAAAGATTGTTGGTAAAACATTATGCTCAATTTGTTCATGGGAGTGAGCATGTTGATTGGGCTACTAAGATTCATTTGATTCTAATGTTTGAGTGGAGATTTGTTCTATTGTCCTTGATGGATTGGAAGCCTTTGGTGAAGATGAAGGTGGTTGTAGATATTTATTTTGGTATCAAAGTGTGGGACACATATTTCTATCTACCTAGGGAGTCTGATGCAGGAGCATCTTGCATCAGAAAATAAAGGGGGACATAAAAATTTTTTTTTAAAAAATTACAAAAAAAAATTAAAATTATTATCATTATTATGGAGGAGAGAGAAAATTATGAAAATTAGAGAGAAAAAAAAAGAAAAAAAAATGTAACTTGTGGCTTGATTTTTTATTTAATGTAACTTGCTAAGCTGACTTGTGGCTTGGTTTGGTATAAGTAGAGGGTCTTGTGTTGCCATTATTCATCATCCAACATGGATGAAGTCAACTAGAGAGTAGTAGCTGAAAAGAGAGAAGTTGAGTAGAGCTAGTAGTTGTGGTTTGGGAAACAAGAAGGTTACTTAGTGGCTTATGAGCACAAGTTTAGATTCTTCTTGGGGTTTCTACTAGATTGTGGATCTAGGCTAGCTAGGGTTTGGATCTTACGATATCTTGCAGAATTACTATTGTAATTGATTATGTATTTGGTCATAAATTGAAAGGCCTTATAGCCGAACATGTTGGATGTAAATCTTATGATCCTATTATTAGAATTGGCATTGTTGTAGATCTTAATCTTTGTGTTATTTTTATTCTTCCATTGTGTGGTTATTTTTGATGGCTCGGACATCTCCTTTGGGGATTCTCTAGCCTTGCACTACATCAAGTCGTATCAGAGTGGAGTTTGATCTTGTGGTAGATTGTTCATTCTGAAGTCCTATAGATCTTTGTTGTAAGGTGAGATATCATGGTTATGACTTACAATTGGAGAGGACTCACAGATGGATCCTGATATGGATAAATGATTGTGAAAATGGCATGTTGATCTTGTTGAGTGAATATTAGATCTGGTTGGAGATTTTTTGCAGAGGATTTGAAAGGATCTTGGAAGATGTCTCTAAGAGGATTGGACCCTAAGGTGATTGCAAATCTCTGTGATGTGGTGGAGAAATGTAATGCCCCGCCAAGGGATCCAAAGAATTAACCTAGAATTTCACTAAGTTTAGTAGCATTTTTTTTTTTTTATGAAAGTAAATACCACATATAACTAATGCACAATAATGGAAGCAATAGTAATGTCCATCTGAAATTAAACATAACATACATAACAGATTACATTCTTTAAGATTCCTTAATGTTGAATTACATACATGAATCCATTTAGCACAACATCCGCATGAAATAATAATGATAAGTCCAATAATTATACATTACATTTCAAATACTCAATCATCCACTGTACATGTCACAAGGTATGACAAGCTCAAAAGAATATACATACATAGAATAAGGTACATCATCCTATTCTAATCCATGATACATCAAAGTAGAGATAATCACATGATACACATGATACAACATCATAGAAAACATATACATCTATCATAAAGATCAAACATAATCAACCAAGTGCACGGTTCCTCCCAACCGTTAATAGCATCATTTGACCATCGTGGATCCTAGCCATCCCTTCGTGCGTAATATTCTAAATTATCGAAGAGATCATCGGTATTACATAGTAGGAATGTCACTCCTAATATATACAACATCATATGTAGAAAGTAATCTAACATAAGATAACAACATCTAACATATGCTAATCATCAATGAAAAAGGATACATATCCACCATCATGAAGGACACATCAGCCACGATGTCTCAATGAATCTCAAAATGATAAGAGTGGAAAATACGCTACTGGGTAAAAGCACAAACCTATGTCACCTTTTATAAAGAAAAGTGATATCAGAATGTGACAGTTCAACATTAATGACAAAAAAAATGGTATTTGCGTTTAAAATATGAAGATGATGTAAACTGATGAAATGTGTAGAATTGTATGAATTTTATGCCTATAATTTTTATTATTTTTTTGACTAATAATTTATTCATTTTATTTTATTTTGAAGTCCCTTTTTTAACTGTAAAAAATATAGGATGTAGTTCCTGTCAAACAAGTATGTGCAAATCATCTTTTTTTGTTATGATTTGAAAATATTTTATAGATGACATGTATAGCTAGTGCACAAAAAAAAAAAAAATTATTTTTGATTTATATTTTCTTTGTTATAAGTACTCAAGTTTGACCTTGTCAGAATCAAATATTTTTTTCCTCCCGTCAAAACTTCCCTATCAAATCTATACCTTCTTGAAAAAAAATTACATATTCATGAAGAGGATTCTCTCCTCTAGTGATAAATATATTTTTTTTATTTTTTTGATATGATTTACTATTTTTTTTCATTTTTTGAGAGAGCATCTTCTGAAATGTTGAAATATCGACTTATAATATTTTTATATTATAACA